>OX421261.1:7615384-8890021 GCA_949125355.1 Agriopis leucophaearia | reverse complement strand
CTGACCTGATATCCAGAATCTAAATCTTCTTTATTTTTGTTTTACTAGTCAGTTGACAATTGAGGATCAGTTGTTTGGGTCGATAATGGCTAGTCAGTTGGATACTTGCGGTTAAATGTAAAGGATAAATAAATTTTATTTAACACAATATTATCCTTGTACAACCAATGCTTTGTTCATGTTTGCAATTACAAAATTGTCTAAAACTGTTTCAAATAAAACGTATAGTACATAACTGTATCCGTCATTGATATCCGTACTCTATTTATACATGTATGTATACCTTCAATAAGTCCAATACTGGTTTAATATGAAAATTATAGTTGGTAATTTGACTGATCAATTAGTCAGCAATAACAACCACCGTAATCAAAAGGAAGTATGTACTTGACAACGATGTACTTACTACGCATCACACTGACAACAAGTTTTTATCGGTATTATTAGTCTGTCCTATTCAGTCTAGCAGGCCTAGACAAACGCGATTCTATTTCTGCAGTCGCTATCGCTTTATCGTTAACGAAGTCAGTAGACCCATTCAAATATGCATTATATCAACTGATCCCGCGGTATTGTTAGCACGGGTGTAGTTGGCGTAAGAGCCCTTATTCTCTAGGATCGTACTAGTCGTCGTTGGAGCAGGGCGAATTGGAGAGCCGACCCTAATTAAATGCGGGAAAAGTCAGAAGAAGAAGATCTTTAATTTAGTTATAAGACAAGGAATACTCTGTGTCGGGAATGTTAGAGATGCATGGAACATAGAACACAAGGACAGCAGCTACTAATAAATTCCTAGATCTAAAGCAGTCTAATAAATGAGAAAATGCAAATTGTTTGTTACCTTTTCACGACTAACCGTATGTACCGATCTCGATGAAATTCTGGTAAGGATGTAGGAAGTGCTTCAATAAGGATGGATATACTTTCCCTTGGTAAATGTGAGCAAACTGGACATTCACCATTTTCCAGTTTCAGACGCAGTCAGTATCATATAATGCACGTGATTTCCAGATATCAAAATTAGCTGGGACATTGAAAAGCGTCTGTTAGCCGTTGGTACACTTTATAATGAAAATAGAATATTTTTATTTATATAATAGCGAATGACAACGGTACGCGTTATTAATACTTACTGTTTTTTTTATCCAATATTAAATTATCCAAGAGGCAAGAATGTAGAGCTATCGCATGTTATATTCCGTCATTTTACGAAAATATTTTACACGATACTATACACTGGTTTGCCCCGAACTGTGACCCCGATATCTTTAGGTATAACTCCTTGACCGATTTTGCTCATATGAGAAAATACTTCGCTTGGGCGCATCTTGCAACGCTGCCAATGTGGCGTTGCAATCGCAGCTTGGATACCAGGGGCTTTCCTACATAATAAATGCTGGTAGGATTCCCCACCACGCCAGCTTTACCGACATCATCCGCCGGTCTTTTACCACTGCTACGAGTAACTGCGCGGCCGTACAAGAGCTGAGCGGTCTCGTAAAAGACCGAACTGGACGGTATGACCTTGATTCCTTGGAAGATGGCCTTTAGTATGGGACGCTACTTGTTGCGTTGATACCCTTGCGCCGTCTAGTCTTCCCGGTATACGCAAAACAAGGCTGGTACGGCGGCTGAATTAGCAGAAGGCCTCAAAAGGCGCAAATATAGTAGCCTAGACATTTTGGGGTCGAAACTTTAGGACCAGGGGTACGGGTCATTTTTTTTAATAGAAATATCTAAACGTCTGGTCGAAGCATCCCGTGACTAAATCCAATGCGCTAACGCGGCCACTGGCTGCATTACCGCATGGCCGCCGGCCAGCATTTTGGGAACGATGCCTACGGGCAGTAGTGTATTAGATTAGTGTATTTTAATGTATTTAATTTAATTTAGTTTTGTTATCATACCAAATATGTATAATTTTCTTGTTTAAATAAATAAATAATACTAAATTAACAATTTTATTTGTGGGAAACTGTTTGTATCTAAAATTTTATGAAGATCGAATCAACAGTTCGTATGTTAAAATCATCCTTGGTATGTTGTTGTCGAACAAATATACCTACAAAAAACGCTGAAAATTGGTTCTCGTAGCCTGAGACCTTCACTTTGCTTGAACAAATACAATACTTTATTAATGATTTTTTGGCTCAATAATACGAATTTCATTATAAACCACTCTAGTTTATTTCGTAGCAATTCAAAAACTGACAAGACGTGTAAAAAACAAAAGAACAACAGTTTTTTCTAAATCATATTCAAACTTCTTGGTAGCCTGTAGCCAGTACACCACATTTATTGAAACCAAAGAGCACCGCCTACGCCTCTTTTAACTTTCATGAAAGAAAAGAAGTGGGTAGCATGTAGGTAGTAAGATGGTGGTCTTATTTGTCTTCAAACTTGCTTCTTAGCCGACAGCAAAGTATTCTGGTCTCTGGCGGTAGAGGCGAACTTCTGTCGCCACTCACTGTCCCTTGCTCACACTGCTAGAGATAAAGCGTGCGGCGGTACTTCACATCAGAACAGCTTAATCTCTACTAAGCTCAGGCCGTTGTCTCATTTGGGACCACTCGGCCAAATACCAGCTTGTGGCTTTGCATTCAATAGAAAAACGCGCAACAAAGTTCATTGATGACGAAGTGTTGATTGGAAATAAACTTTAGAACCTGAACCACCGGCGTAAAGTCGCAACCTTGTCGGTGTTTAATTTGATTTTCCACGGAGAGTAACGACGACATTTGAATCCGTCTAGTGGTTTAGGAGATGTGCGTGAACACACAAACAGACAAAAACTCTAATAAAAACTATCTTAACGTGTTCAGCGGCTTATTTTAATACACCCTGTGTTTTTTTTTATATCTCGCAATAACAGATTTATACATGCGTATCTCTACGTTTTTATTATATGTATAGATAGATGTTATAGAAGATCTGACCATTTAACTCTGGATTCAAAAATCGGCCCTTACACGGCTAGCGCGTAGTTCCTGCGCTGTACAAGTGCAAGTATATTCGCTCCTTAAATTTAACTGACGCATCTTACGGCTTTGTTATCGTGTGTATTACAAAGTGGCATATGAAGATACTCGGTGCTCCTCGACTTTGAACAGATTGATCCGGCCGACGACCTCCATTTTCTTTATTGCATTAAATTACATCAATCTGATCAGACTGCAGCAATCAGATAACAATGTAATAGATCCTTTAGAAGGTATTACTATTTTGTAGGTGTACGTAAAGTTTCGACAAGTATAAATATTATTTAATTAAAAACAAAAAAACGACAGCAAAATGTATTCTTTTCGATAAAATAGTGCGATTTTAGACGTAAAAAAACTAGGCATCTTAAATTCTTCTAAATTATTATTTACCTATATATTGATTTCATGTTAAATGTTTTGCATGGCAGTTGCATTCTACCTTTGTATGTCTATGCTCTTCAGTGTGTTATTAGAAGGTTGTATAAAAAAAGTCTTGTTTTGTTACAGAAAATTGATGGCTCGCAAAGTTCCGAGGACGATTCTGTTGAAATCCGTAAGTAGCTACTTTTTTATAAATTCTATTTAGGCAGCCTTTGGTGGTAGACCTTTTGGGTGTTACCTACAATCACAGACTAGGTAAAACTAAGAAAGTCTTTGCTGTAGGCAAAGACTAGGTCTGCCGTGAACATTTTATCTATACATTTTAAGATCATTTTATTCCGTGCTTTGGATAGAAGATCGAATATAATATGCTTGATATATTTATTTTTTACATAGTTTGTAAAAAAAATGTGCATTTTTAATGAAATTTATTGATTTATTTTGAACTCCATTGGACTTCGTTTTTTTTTAACTATCAATTTCTGAACTATGACTACAATTATATGGCTTTGGTTACGGAACCCTACCATATGGGTGTCTCGACACGCTCTTGGCCAGTTTTGTTGTTACTAATATCCTCCGCTCCATCTTTTTGTTACCTACTGTAAAAAGTACTCAAAGTAACGTAGTATATTACTTTAATCTATGCTTTCAACTGAAACCAATAAACGAACGCTGCTTACTGCTTATCGTAATCTCGAAGCGGGTCGCAAACTCACTTGTTGCAGGCACACTTGGAGTTGGATTTATGCACAAAATGCATTCGATTAAACCAGATGTTCTAGACTTTTTTTTATCATAGACCACTTTCAAAATTTTGTTGGTTCCGGTGGAGCCCCTGCAGCTACATTTATACCATATTCCCAATACTCGACAAACAATGAACGCCTACGTAGATCCCCGTCAAGTCTCCCGTGCACCCCTGTGGTCTACCTGGACCACTTTGAGAACCTCTGGATTAAACCTTTATATACAAGGTTAGACGGAAAAGTAGAGCTGAATGGTTATTGTACTCATTAATATGAACAAATTACTAAGGGACCTACACTGCAACAAATGGTCTTTCCATCGTTATTATCCCGCGAGAAAGAGACAGACGTATATCCTTACTCTAGCTTTATCGTGTCTGCGCGCGGTTAAAAACTGTGGTAAGACAATTTGTCCACGGCCCGTGCCGGGACTGCTGAAATCATTAAAAAAAACGCTGTTCCATAGAAAATATTTTTCATTTTTCAGTAGCATCGTACGGTGTAACCCTGTATATTATAGTATTCCGTCGTGTCGTTGACTCAGGTATTTGTAGCGAACGACAAACAAATACTGAGAATTATAAAATTCCCTAGTTTTTCCAATTAATTAATTTTAGGAGTAGATATTGCTACATAAATACTAGCGGTGCCCTGTGTGACTTACCGCTTTTTCTGCATCATATAAATATAAAAACTATTATACTTTCGCTGACGTGGTTTTCTACTCCCTTGCTTAATTTCATCAAGATCGGCTAAGTAGATCAGGCGTTGACAGACTTACTTCTTTATGCATATATTTTTAAATTTAGGACATTACTTAATAGGTTTTATTACAAACTGAATGTACTTATTTTAATAAATGAAAAGCATCTTTAACACGCTTTTATTAGCTTTTTAAGTATCTATGTAACAACCAAATTTTTGAACGTGATTTTCAGCCCTTTCAAAACGACGGATTGATTTAAAACTTTGCACACTTATCTAGGACCGATGACAATGCAATAATTTGTATAGTTTGTCCCATTATCCTTACCAGGATCTTCAGGATTAGCAATTTTTGAAGAGTGTTTTAGTTTAGTTACTCGTACCTTGATAATATCTTCTTGACAAAAAAAAAACAAACAAAAGCTAAGCTTCTTCTGAATAAGGCGTTTGATATGTGGACTCCACGCAAAATGTTTGAGGCTATCTGGACTAATTGCACCTCGAACGCTAAAGTAATTAATTGTAAATGCTAACCAAGACTGAGCTGATGATGTCTACAGTCATGAGACGAAAGTTCGCCTTCGTCGAACATATCCAAAGAAGATCCTTCTATAAATTGTCATGGTAGATCCTGGAGGCCATAATCCCGGGAAAAGAAACCTCGAACGATAGAAACGTAAATGGCTAGACGATATTAAGAAGTTAACCGGATTGAGATCGCAAAATGTTTTGCCTAACTACTGATCTCCAAACTACGATATGCAGATGACCCCTGATGCTGATACTGAATGTGTATTTACTTTTTTATTACGGTGGATGATAAGGTCACTGGTAATCAGTAGTACCTATGCAGTATGCACTTATAATAGTGGCCCTAATTAGCAACACTTTATTTGCTGATTGTGGATTTTCCATGGGTACTAAACCGTTTTCATTCTTCGTTTCTAATCCGTACATCCAAGGAATGGAGCAGCTGGATTGCTTGTTTCCTGAGCTGATATAATATAGGTATTTTCAAGTTTAGAGTGAAAAGGTATTTTATAAGTCTACGTGCTTCTACTTTGACCATATCGTCGCTTACCAAATGGAATTATACGTGATAAAAATTGTAATAGTAAAAGACAGAAAAAAAACGTTAATTAAATTGAAAACAATCCAAACTGCAGAGTTTCAATCAGGTTTTGGCTCTACATATGCAGTTTAAACGTCGTCATAATAACCATTAGTTTGATTGGATCCAATGTCGATCGATTAGTAAATAAATGTAGGTCAAACCACGTGAAACTAACTAAAAGTTTGCACTACATCATTGGTCTGGCTTTACACAGAAAGGACATTATGCTATGCAGTTTTATCAGAATACTTCACAGAACTGGCATCGATAAAATTAAATGGACATTGCCAAAAGTCATTGTTTTCGTGATACTCGCCAAAAAGTCCGTGTCTGTTCTTGTAAATAAAGCTATATGCGGTTCTTTTAGTGCACCCAATATAATTATGTATTATGTTTTCAGCTGCATTACAATACGCTTGTTTTTTTACCGTTCATTAAATCTCGAAAGCTCTTTAATTTGTTATTCATTCATAAAAATAAAGTTTTTTTTCTTTAAAAAAGATACTGAGCTGCATAAGATAATTTTGGTTGATTATAATCTGCAAACGGTACACCTGATTAAAAAATAATGTTCCGAACCTCAATTTTGTTTCAAAATACCTATTCAATTATTTACACTATCATCATCATAATTTGTCTCTCAGTCAGCTGCATAAGACTCATTCAAAGTACGCATCGTCAGCCATCATCGTCATACTATACTAGTCCATTGCTGGATGTAGGCCTCTCCAAAGGCACGTCACTCAGCCCGTTCTTCAGCTTTTCCCTTCCAGCTACTGCCAACTTTTACTAGTGCTAATGTGCCTATCCACTGCCAAAGATCACATCAGCTTATACTAGTCCACTGCTGGACGTAAGCCTTGGGAGAGCTCAAGGCACGCCACTCAGCCCGATCCTTCCAGCCAGTGTGTTCTAGCTGACATGTCTTACGGTGCTGAAATATGAACACTTACAGTTCGAACGGTCCATAAGCTCAAGGTCGCTCAGCGAGCTATGTAGAGAGCTTTGCTCGGCGTTTATCTGAGGGATCGTATCCGGAACAAAGCTATTCACCAAAGAACCATAGTCACTGACATAGCTGTATTAGCAACCTGAAGTGGCAGTGGGCCGGCCATATCCATCGCAGAGCTGATAACCGTTGGGGTATACGTGTTCTGAAGTGGAGACCACGAATCGGCAAACGTAGCGTAGGACGCCCTTAGAGTTGTTGGAGTTACGATATATTTCTGGCAGATGGCAATGATTCACATAAAAAGGTTCGCATATACGTTTTCGTTTATTTTACGTTTTAGTTTCCTTTGTTAAATTTTGCAAAATTATGATGTGATAGCGTCACCTACCCTGTGATCATTATTGAACTTAGAGGACTATGAACACCTCATTTATCAAAATTAAATGAGGCGTTTGAGCTGTAGTTCAAGTAGCATGGCGGGAGCAACAGTAGTTTCATTTGCATGGAGTCGTCCAGATGTCGACAACAGTTCCATACACTAATATGCGTATTGCGTACGGACTACTCACAAACTCTTCCGGTCCTACCCGCTGTAGAGTCCGAAAAAGTCGACCTAATCACGAGTAGTACCTACTTATGCTTGGTGCAAGCATTGGTATGCTCTATCAGCTGCAAATACAGTGTAAAAGGCTGAATATACAGCTTTTCTTTTTAATATTTCACTGAAGTATATCGGCTACCTGCTATATATTACGTTAAAAAACCTAGCGAAAGTGATCAGAATTCGTGGTTTTTATTCGGTTTTTTACAATGGTACTTATTGCATTATATTGAAACTTTGTACAAAAAACATAGGGCCTATGTAACGTGAGTTCACTATCTCGCTCGCGCATATCAACATTACTGAAGATATACAATACTGAATGTACTTACGAAGAGTCTAGGAAACAAGAATGTCATTACAAATGTTCAACAAAACATTCCTATTTGTCCAAACAATTTTTCATACATAATAACTGGCCATGAGCGTGTCTCGACACGCGTATTGGCTAGGGTTCCGTAGCCAAAGACATATAATTGTGGTCACATGCAAAGTTCAGAATTTGTTGACTATCCATAGAAAAATTCGAACGAACGAAACTCGGTCAAATCAGTCGAAACTTAGCCAAATTTCAGACATCCATCATCCCGACGTAACATAATGATAGTAAGTACTTCGATAGATACATTCTGGGTATCTTCAAGTCGCGAGTGAATCGGTTTCTTCTAGGCAAGCGTGCCCCATCGTAGAACGTGAGTGAATACGCATAGGTGAAGGTCAAAACTTTTTATGGTTTACCCAAAGAGAAAACTGATTGGTAAACGTTATTTGAAAAGATGAATTTACGACAAGTTCAATGACCTTTGAGATAAAATGTCTTGTATTTGACCGGAGGGCGCCGGCCGTCCAACTTGTAGGTTCTAAAATACCTCGTTGATGGTTCTGTGGCCTTGCATTTGTATCGAGTGAGCGTTTATGGCTGAGCTTCAACACTGCGAAGCTGAAGGCCGAGCTCCATACCTCCAAGGCCGAAAGTTGAGAAGCACCGTGCTTATGCGACTATGAGGCCAATCGACTCATGTATAACACTTGCTAAGCGGAAAACCAGGCTTATATAATGCTAGACAAACGACCGAGTTCCGAACATGAAGTCGGTTAACAAATAGCCCTGCCAAATTTCTTGCCGAAATTGTTTTTTTTTTACACGTCTTTATTAGCTTCACTTTAAACAAACAACTTAAACAAAACTTGAAAATCGATTTCTATTTAAATCTATGAAAGTAAAGTACCTCCTTAGCATGATGTGCATTACTTGCCGCCGGGTACTGTATACTACTAGTAAACCCATCGAGTTTTGACTCATTCGTTCATATTAGGGGAGTTGGTGGTCAACCCGGACTTATATGCTATAACAAAAAAACGAGTCCCATAGATATCGATTATTCACCTCCCGGCTTCATCATAATACCCTCGTTGCCAAGTGTAATTACCTCTCGAGTTTGGAATCATTTGGTTTGTTTTAACGAGTCACCTAAGCCTGCCTTTTACTATAACAATTATTCAGAATAGTACATTGCTACAGCGGCAGGGATATTAAATAAGAGCTTTTTGATGACCATGAAAATTTTGATGGAACCATATTAAAGTAAGTCCATAAACTGCCAATTGATGCCAAGGCTAGGGCAAGATGATCAACTAAAACTACTTTACTAAAACATCGCGAGGATATTCTCATAGCAATACAATATATTTTTTGTATTAGACGGAGATTTACTTACACCTTTAAAAAATCCACAGTATAATTCCGCGTTATTTCGAAGTTATTACAAATTTTCAGTTTTTGTCTGGAATACAGAATATTGTCAGTTCCCCATATCAGTGTCCATAACACATCGTGAAATGACGCCTGGGTGGCATTCAGATTTTTAACTTTGGTACGAATATCACATCTATGTTGATTTTTGACAGATTTGGTATGGTATAGCTGTCAAAACAGTCATCACGAAATTTGTGAATAAGAAGTAAAATGAAATAGTATCTAGTAAGACACGGCACTCAGCTACTTATTAGTTAAAAACTTTGCAACGGCGGCGGCCCGGCGCATCTATCTTAGTTAAGTAGTAGTTGTTAATAAGCTCTGCAGTACCTAACTTACTTTACTACCAGTTTTAATAACTTGGGCAGATGGCTCGATTTCCGACCGCTCTTCGAAAAATAGGTAAATCGAAGTAATTACACGGCTTCAGTGGGCGAATTACGAATATTCGCTACGTAACGAATTTCATTCAAATTTGAATTCAGAAATTGAAATTTGTATGGTTTTCGATATGTATTTAAATTCAAAATTTGTATTAAATTCGATACCTAGTACTTATTTTGCTTAGCGAATACTCGTACTTCGCCCACTGTTCGTCAAAGTTGGTTTGATTTTTATGTATCGTAAATCTGTGTGTAAACAAACGAAAGCGAAACAAACGAAAGCGCGGGTCGAAATATTTGATTATGGATACAGTTTTTTTTTTAATTCCTTTTTTTCACTCTGTACAAATAGTCGTAGAAAGTTATTATTTTTTGTGTAACTCACACGGCCGGTTTGCTCAATTGCCATTTATGCTTGGCTTATGTGCGTGGTTATAAGTCCATCTGGAAACACCTTCATCATCATCATCAGCCATAAGACGTCTACTGCTGAACATAGGCCTCCCTCTTTAACCTCCACACTGAACGACAACCTGCCATCTGCATCTACTGGATGCCCGCGACTCACAATGTCGTCGGTTCATCTAGTGGGAGGCCTACCTACGCTCCGTCTTCCGGTTCGTGGTCTCCACTCAAGAACCTTTCTACCTTATCGGTTATCGGTTCTTCGAGCGACGTGGCCTGCCCATTGCCACTTCAACTTGCAAATTTTAATAGCTATGTCGATGACTCTGGTTCTTTGCCGAATATCTACGTTTCGGATTCTATGTCGAAAAGAAACTCCGAGCAAAGCTCTCTCCATTGCCCGTTGTGTGACTCTGAGTTCCTCCAAAAGGCTAACAGTTAAGGACCACGTCTCAGTACCATATGTCATCACTGGCAACACACATTGGTTAAAGACCCTTGTCTTTAGGCACTGTGGTATCTTGGACGAGAAGATTTCACGCAATTTCCTGAACGCTGCCCATCCGAGTTGGATTCTTCGGGCGACCTCTTTGCCTAAGTTGGACTTACCTAACTGAACAATCTGTCCAAGATAGGTGTAATGGTCAACAACTTCGATAGTATCGTTCCCAACAACTACCGGCATAGGTACAACATGGACATTGGGCATGGTTTTTGTCTTATCCATGTTCCTCCCCCCACCCCCCATGGATACCCCTTATATGCTCTAAATTCTGTTATAATATGTGATGACAGTATGTTTGTGAAAAAATATATGAATCTACTTGTAATAGTCGACTCTATGTATCTATTTTTAACTTTGCAAATGCATGTGTAGCGCGATTACAATATAATAATGTGGTCCAATTGTGCTGTTCTGGTGCTGGTTGTTAACACAGTTATGCACAATAAAAGTTTCTTCTATTCTATTCTATTTTGGTGACGGAGATGTGCCCATTTGGTATATCTGGTACAACGGAACTCTTAAATAGATACTAGTTACGTACGAGTAAAAATGGATAAAAATGGATGCTAGGTACGAATGAATTGGTTTCTTCTATATAGGCAAGCGTGCTCCATCGTAGAGCACATCATCGCTTAACATCAGGCGTGTTGACGGTCAAACGCAAGCCTATTCCTAAATAAATAAAAGGCAACTAATCGAGTTTGGGTTTTTTAGGTTCGTTTTAACTAGTTATTTTTAATGCAACCGTATGTTTTCATCTTGACTTTTATCAATTTGTTAAAAGGGTTATTGCGATGCATTTGTTTAGCAAACGTTAGTAGTAAGTAGTTATGTGTACGTTTGTATTATTGTTTGATTTTCCTCGTAGTTCGCGTTTATGACTTTAATGTTTACATGTGTATCATGGTGAGTGATTGAGTTATTAGTGTACGTAATTGTGTAATAATTTTATTGATATTTAAGTTTTTATTTTATTAACCTTCTTAGTGTTGAGCATCGGCGTAAAGTTGCTAGTCTATCAGTTTTTTATCGGATACATTTCGGAGAGTGTGCTTCAGATCTGCATGATCTAATTCCCTCCTCCCCATTTTTCTATCGGACTGCCAGAGCGGGCATGAAAAATTGACACCACTTCATGGTTGATATTCCAAAAACCCGTACGAAACGCTTTGAT
Source organism: Agriopis leucophaearia (assembly GCA_949125355.1). NCBI lineage: Eukaryota > Metazoa > Arthropoda > Insecta > Lepidoptera > Geometridae > Agriopis > Agriopis leucophaearia. The sequence goes on along the minus strand of OX421261.1, from coordinate 8,878,315 downwards.
TCCACTTTTATTGTGCGAACTGCTAGTCTGTGGAATGCGCTGCCGGAATGGGTGTTCCCCGATGGTTACAATCTGGGTGTCTTCAAATCTCGAGTGGATCGGTTTTTTCTGGGCAAGCGTGCTCCATCGTAGGCCGCATCGTGCTTAACATCAGGCAAGTTGGCGGCCTATTTCTGAATTAAAAAAACCGACTTCATAAAAGGCGGTGGTTCTATGTTCCACTGTTTATATATATATTTATGTATGTTTACCGATATATCCGCCAACTGTTGATGATGGGATCTCAAGGAAATCAAGGGCAACCCTCAAATTTTAAAGGCACTTATTACGTTTTTCATATATTTTCTAAAGCTGTTCACGTATTTGCCTGATAATCATTACCTCATATGGATGAGGTGATGATGAAGGGTATAACTTCTCAACGGTTAGGAGTTAATATTTCACTGTATTATATCGGGTACGTGCTAGTCTTACGTTCAAAAACCAAACGAAAGTGATCAAAATTTGTGGCTAATTACAATGTTTAGTATTGCAGCTGTCAGAGAAAATAAACGCTTAGACCGAGTTTAGTTGAAAAAGTTGAATTTTCCACTGCCGGTTGTACGCCGCGAGTTGCTGTCGCGTCGGCGTATCGCCTCGATTTTCTAGTTGGCTTGGGATATAGTTTAGCTAAAGGCCAACATTAATGGCATCCCCAAACGGATCCAACGAAAGACCAGTGCTGGTTAACAGCCGGCATTATGCTGAGTTGGGTCCGATTTGTGACTTCATTTTACCTTTTTCCTTATAATAATATTCTTTTAAATGTAGCTTTGTGGTCACAAATAAACCATTATTCTTTCTTTCTTCCTTTCTTTCTTTCTTTCTAATGTTTCTTTTACCTATAACTACCTACTGTTACACATAAAAACACTGTCACACTGACGTGAATGTTTCATAAACTACCGAGCAGCTTAATGGAATATATTTACACATTAATCGCTCTCGGCCTCGGCCTATAAACTGTAAATCATAGTTTATCTCGTATAATTACCTTATACTGGTAATCGGCGGTTACATACTTGTTACATTGTGCTGTAAAACTGCATCTCGGAGATAGTGAATTAGTAAGTAAATCTCTACGAACCTGACCTTGTTGTCCTATTTATTTGTAAGTCATTTATTCTTTGAATTTGTGTTGTTATTTTTAATTGTGTGTATCATTCTGTACCCAGCTCTTGGAGTCGCGGCACCTACCGTACAAGCGATCTTATTCACGTGAACGTAGTTTTGAAACTTAGAACTGTCGCGCAAGAATCAAAGGACCATAGATTGGGACACTCTGATAGTGATAAGTATTTTTGATCGTGTTTTTTTTTTTTTAAGAACGGAAACTGGCATGCTTTCCTACAGGTAGTTAACAGAAACCGCCGCCTATGGCCACATGCAACACTTGCGGTGTTAACAGTGCTTCGCCAGCCCGAAGAGGTAGTTGTAGTCTCCTTACCTTACCTCCAGGTCCGCGGAATAAAGCAGCAAAAAAATCGGACGGTGTGGAATTTGCAGCTTTGCAAGATGTGGGGGTGAGATTTCGGACCATACGGTGGAAGTCTGACGCCAAGAATGAGATCAAAATTCTCTTCAGCGCAATCTCTGAAAAACAAGCTAAACTCTGAAAAATGCTGAGGGAATGAATCCACATCTCTTCGGAGACTAAGTGAATTCAGCTTGTTAGTGAGCTTGGGATCGTTAACAATTCTAGAGGCTCGAAGTGGTTGTTTATGCAATTCCAAGCGATTCTATTTTTCGTACGAACGTAGAACACTGCTTAAGTGCCGTGCATGTCAATTGAGGTTAGGGCGATCATAGGTGCCTGTACCATCATGTGACCGGTATGCGTTATCACGTCGGAGTGTATAAGTGTTATTGTGCAAGAAAAAATATAGTATGTAATCTAACCTAACTCGGCGTCCCCGCAAAACACTTCGTGGTCACTGCCTTATTTGTGATATGGCAAGACCTGCGGGCTAATTACAGACGTCTGATTCTGATAGTGATCGCCGGTTGCGTGATACTAATCCTTATAAAGGCCGCACTCACCTACAACAGCTTACACCCATTCTATGATTTTATATACTTTTGAAGTAAAAAAAAATCACTGAGTGAAAGTTACCTTCAGAATAACATAGTAAATGGTATAAAGCCATTTTCGTATTGATATTTTATATAGGATGGCAAAAAACTAAAATAGAAGAATAGTTTTTTTTACCATGGACATGGTTTTCACACATTTTATCTGTACCGACTAAAACTAACTATGTAACTAGCTTATTCTTACGTAACTAATTCTTGTGTAATATAACTAAAATAGTTTTGCTTTTTGATTGTTTTTTTTTTACGATGCCTTTTCCTAATTCATCCATATCAAAAGATTTCGACGCAATGTGCCAAAAAGCAAAAGGCTAAAAAAAGCATGATACCAGATACTTATGCATAACACTAAACACGCATTTAATCAAATACATGATTTACCAAACACCTTATTACGCAGATTGCCAAAAAAGCAGATAACCATAAAATAATTTGTTGGTTAAAACGTTTGCAATGTTATTCCAAAAACCATCCCCAAATCGCATTTTTTATGTTGGATATGCGCGGAAAAAATAACCGGCCTAAAATTTTACTCCTATAAGATTGGAGGTATTTGATATCTTAATCGTTATTTTACCGAGCAAGTGCCTTTATTAACTAAACAAAATACATACTAACAAAACAGTTAGACTGCCCATTTACCGTTGAAGGTCTAAACAATACAAATGCTCAAGCCCACTATCAGTTGGCAGCCTACCCAGCATGCTGGCGGAATTACTACGCTGAATGGCAGTGCTTATGCGTTGAGCCAGAAACTCTCTGTTTTTTTAATCAGGTGCTCCCTGTCCCCAGCGCCCAATGTCTCGACCCCAAACGGCTCAAATATGTAACCACTGCTGAGGTTAGCATATTTGCCTTTGTCTACAGAGGGAAGGCCTATGTACTGAGGGCCGTAGCTAGCTTAGAAAAAAAAACTATTATGCGGTTATACTCTACATATATATAATTTTGTTCTAATGATTACTGGAATATCTCAACGACCCTCAGGGGTCGGGCACGAGTTTCACAATATTCTGTATAGATTCATCTTAGAGTTTTTCTTTTTTCTTTTAATAATTATGTTAATAATTGTTTGCACTTCGTAACAATCTCGTCATGTTATTGCTTCTTTTGTATGTGAACTATGCACAAAAGGCATCGTGCCGCCCGTCAGTAGCGAGTGAGGATATAGACCATTGCTCATATCCGTAAATAGATTCAACTTTCCATTTGGGCAGGTTCAATTTAGACTGATTCCTTAGGGACGTAAGAAAAGTGGCTTTATTATGCGAAACATTGTCGTATGGTACTTATTCCAATTTCAAGTCAGTCATGTGTTACAAAGACCTTAGCTATCCCGCCAGGGCTAATTGTTTAAACGAGAACATTGATTGGACACTCTAGCATAGCTAGCGTTTGAGCAACTTAATAAATATGTATTTAAAATAATGGGTCTAATGGACATTTTTAACATATAGTCAAACAGTATATATGAATGGGTAAAACGATACTTACTATTGAGGTAATCTGTGTGTTCAGTCTGCACTTGTTGCAAGCTAAGTTATACATAGTTGTCATCACAACAAATTCTATGTCAACCACAGATATTGTGATATCAACAATGAAAATGACTTAAATGTCACACTTGACGGAGAGTGCAGCGTGCCCTTTAGAGTGTTTCACCAAAGAGTTCCCTCGCCGTAATGTTGGCTCCCCTGCACTTCCTATACATAGGGAAAGTGCAGGGGAGCCAACATTATAGCGAGGGAATTCTTTGGTGAAACGCACTATACAACCTGCAAACTAGACGACCTGAATGTCGCCACGGAGAGTGCCATTGGAGTGGCAAAATGTGGGTTCAAAAACTTTGGAAAAAAACGAAACATCGACTCGAAAGAAGAAGAAAACTTAAATTAGTTTTTCAGTATTTCTGAATTCATATAGGTAGGTACTAATTTGGATGTTACAACGTATTTCTGCAACCTGTAAACGGTCGGCTCAATAGCCATCATTATCGCCACAAAATCTACCTAAAGTGTAATCAGACGTGTACTTAAATAACATAAATAACTACTGTTTTAAAACTGCGATTTTAAATATGGGCCAGATAGTAATCGACGATTAGTATTCTTATCAGTAAGTACACAACCTAGTTTTAAAATTCTCCAACTTTTTCCTGACTGTAGGCATTTTATAGGTGTTGAAATTGAACAAAATTTAATGACTTAATTCATAAAATAGTAGAAGGTTCCATAAATTTGACACTGCTGTAATGATCGGACTCTTTTGCAGGGGTCTGCTTGGGGAAGTACCACACTTTTGCCAGTTATTCAACCACCAAGCAGTAGTGTGCAAACACTACTGTGTTCCGGATTGAAGGGCAATGTTTCCAGCGAAATAAAAGGCCACACAGAGATTTGACATCTTATATCTCGGGGTGACGAGTGCAGTGCATTGCCATCCAGGGTTTTGAACTTTTGAAGTTCAAAATTCTGTGTGGCGTTGAGCTGTTATGGGCAAGCGTGAAGAGCCATCAGGCGAGCGACTTCGCACGTCTCGTCACTCAGTAAAAAAATTGATATACTTAATGATCGAAACATTAGGAAATTTGTTCTGAATTTTCAAACAAAATGTAACAAATTTGAACAACTGTTTGGTTAACCACAAGCTACAAGCAGTATTTGGCTTTATAGAATACAGTGTACATACCTTACTGAGTAATGTCTTCGTTTTTCACGTAAAACATTGTAATATTGTTAGTTTCGCGATTTGAACACATGTTATAAATGTTTGTCGGGACTTGTCGCGCATTAATTTATTTAGGTAAATAATATTAAACTTTGCGAAAAATGTTGCATTATTTATTAAAACACTGTTTCTTCAGTCAGTGATCATGGTGCATGTAACTGCGCCGAAATATTGGTACTCTTTCCACAACCTTACTATGGTAATTATCCCGGAAATAATCATGTAACTATTATTTATTAGTGCGCGATATGTTCCGATCAACATTTAAAACATTACTGTTGTTATTTGTGTTATTATTTCACATGATTTCTGAATGTTGTATTAATACATGGATTTAGTAGACTTTTTTGTAGAGTAAAAGGTAGAAGGCAGTGTCATGAAATACTGAAATGCCAGAAAACATATTTTTTCATAGCTCTTAATCGAAGTCAATGTTACAATCCGACGATCGTCCAACGAACCAACGGTCCGTCGCTCTACCACCAAATAATCTATCACCAAAATATCTCCTCCATCTATCATCTTCATCATAGCCCGCAACATCGCGTAACATCAGGCGAGTTGGCGGTCAAATGCAAGCCTATAAATCAATGAATAAAGCCTTTTGATACTCACAACATGATGGTAGATAAAAACATTTTGTCCACCATTTTGAATTTATCATCTAGGACCAAAGTGCTTGGGAAGGCAAATCCAACGAACCAAAATTCGACACGGTTACGTAATTTCGTTTAGGAGTTCCTATGACCCTTTCTGGCTCCATCATCAGGCCAGCTCTATGGTGCCATAATATAACATTGTCACCGAACTCACATAAGTATGCCAAATTTCAGCTCAATCGGTTGAGGATAACTGGTCTAAACTTCAGTTACAAGATTATAAATATCTGGGAAATCTGGGACATTATTGCACACATGGTCATCTGACCCCAAACTAAGCAAAGCTTGTAATATGGCTGCCAGAGACTGATATACATACATATATATTTTTAAATACATACTTAGATAGATATTAACACCCAGACATAGAACAAACACAAATGTTTGTCCTAGATGGGAATCGAACCCACGCCCCCAAGCACAGAAGTTAGGTTCACTACCAACTGAGCCACCGGGGCAGTCAAAAAGATTGCCCACACATACGAACGTACATACATACTAACAGGGCAAGCTGAATAAAACCTTGTAATAAAATAGCAACATAGTATTTTTAGCCTAACATAATTAATTAGCGCATATAAATGTCGAGTTTCATGTTAATTGATATGAAACCAAAGATTTGGTTCCTATTAATTTGGCCTGCGATTACAATTTGTATTTATGTAACTTGATAATGATATCGCCACGTTGTGCTATTAAGATAAGTGTACAAGCAATATGCTATCGGACAGGTGTTATATTTGTTTAAAAATACGACTTCAAAAATTAGTAAATACCTACGCAATTTTGTTTACTTGAATGACTTATTTTTCCCAGTGATTTTGATTTAAAAATCAAACTACTGAACTGATTTTGATGCAATTTCTATGGGACCAATCGGAAAGTATAGATAGATAAACTCTTTATTGTTAACAGCACAAATTACATAATACGCGATAAAACAGCTATAAATATATGTACTACCAATATCATATATACTTAACAACTATAATATATCTATTTAATTTATTAAAAAATATATATGTTTGTATATCAGTCTCTGGCAGCATATTACAAGCTTTGCTTAGTTTGGGGTCAGATGACCATGTGTGCAATAATGTCCCAGATATTTATTTCATCACCATCATCATCAGCCAGAAGACGTCCACTGCTGAACATAGGCCTCCCCCTGTAACCTCCACACTGAACGACATCCTGTCATCTGCATCCACTGGATGCCCGCGACTCTCACAATGTCGTCGGTTCATCTAATGGGAGGCCTACCTACGCTGCGTCTTCCGGTTCGCGGTCTCCACTCAAGAACCTTTCTTCCCCAACATATTTGATATTTATTTATTTATTATTTATTTATAAAAAAAAACATATCCGAATCGGTTTATTAATGACGGAGTTCTGAGTTAACAAACATTTAAAAATTAACCCGGCCAAGTGCGAGTCGGGCTCGCGCACTGAGATCCGTACCACAACAAAATACAATACTTTGAATTTAAAAAACCGACTTCAAAGTTAGTAAAATGCGTGCGACTGTGGATTCGGTGAAAGAATGATGAGGTCGTCCAAGTGACGAAGTGACCAGTGATAACATGGTTATGAACGGAAATTTGTCACCGACTCACAATTGCCCATTATTTATTATTTGTTGTTATACTTTAGAGTGTGTACTATAGTATTGCCAAGTTTGACGTACTAAGCCAAAGGGAATCAATGTATTATGTTATGTTTGTATGTTTTGTAAAGAGTCATTGCGAACAACTTTTACCAACCAACCATGGAATCACGAAAAAAATATCTATAGAAAACAGTCATTAAATTGACGCTCGACGAAATGTATGGAACAGCGGATTTTAGAAGTGAAAACTTCTTTAGGCGCGTTGAGCACTTTTGGGTGAACAAAAATCATAGAACTCGCGTCACCGTCACGCTGTACCGTGTATTTTAAAACAGCGCCTTCTCTTGTAGAATAGGTGAATTACTACTTAAGTTTTCACTTCTGACGTGCAGTCCTATGTGTAAAAAATTACTAATAGTGGGTCAACTCCTTTGTTTAACCGCAATATACCTACATGGCTGGCTCGATGTCTAGACGCGAAGGGTTGTCACAACTCAAATCAAATAAAAATAGCCAGTGGCCCAACTAAGAAAATATTTGTACTGGGCCACTGGCTAGTTAGCAATATTAGATAATAATATTTTTACAATTTTATTTTATCTGTATTCCTCGTTATCATTTATTTTTCTATACCTACAAATATACAAACGTACTAGTAGCGCCTCGCAGCTTGCAGCCGATTCCGTGTACGTGACACAACTGAAACGGGCGTACCATCTACATGCGAAGCTAAGTAGCACTACCGCAGACGTCGCGGGCAGGGGGAGGATTCCGCTCTCCTTCATACCGCACCTCATCGTTGCCCTGTCTAGACGCCCGAGTTGATACACTATTAGTATTTGTTACACATATGGTGCAGTCCTATGACACATGTGTTTTTTTTTGTTCAGGACTTTATGGTTAGTCCCATAGTAAAAATTGATTGATTGAGAATTGATTATAATGATGAATACAATGACCTACTTTCGGCTTAATACAGTCTATATGCGTAACCCTGTATAGTAAGTATTGTAAGCTGTCACGCGGTTTACGTAACGTAGACAAATACATATCTCATAAGCTGCAAATTAGCGTTGCGGCTGGCAAATTATTAACAATATAAAAAACCCACTTCATAAAAATGACACAACGATTTTCTTTTCCACCGGCGACATTGCATAGCTGCGATTTTCAGTACCACCTGAATCTAAAATACATAATTATTTGTATAAAAACAGATTTCACAAAAATTTTAGTACTGGACCAAATTGAAATGGAACCACACAGGAAGCACCAGCTTTCAAATAAAAAAAGAATCACCAAAATCGGTTCACTCAGTCGAAAGTTATGAGGTCCTAAAAAAACCAGTCGATTTGATAATCTCCTTTTTGGAAGTCGATTAAAAAGGCGTTGATAGACGAATGTTAAAATGAGAAGCCGAAACGAAACTGAAACCATCGACAAAAGATAGCTGAAACCCATACCTTGAGTCGACCAATGCCATTATTGCCGTCATTTTAAATAATTTACAAATTTCGTCATGATAACATACGCTCCATGTATGTTCTCTTCTCACATTAATACATTCGAATGCGCTTACTTTGATTGATTGAATATGATTGCCGGATGTTTGACATCACATATCTTTAGTAGGATAGATCGCGAGCACGTCAATTTGTAAGAAAACCCAGCATGTCACTTTTTTAGTACTTACCATGACGTCACGGAGCTATCTAGTGGTAGTTTAACTTTATTACAACTACTTTAGAAGAGTTTAAAACTACAATTTTGCATTTTTGTTTGACGTCTAACGTACTACTGCCAAGACGATGGAGATAGAACTGAAATATTAGGCGTGCTAGTTGGAGTGTTAATCCAACTGAAGAGGACACGAATACCAAAATTAGCAGGTTGATATGTGTTGAAATAAACATCGTTCGTAATTTCGTAAAAATATTAATTCAGACCGTACTTCAACATGTTGGTTACAGTAAAGATGCTACGTGCGTATGCTGTTTGATTTAAGAAATCTATAAATTTCGCTCCAAAAAATTATACATATAAAACACGAAATCTTAATGATCATAGATCACTAGGAGGCGTCCGTGACAATTATTTCGGTATTATTTCATTACAAGTTCGAAGACACATAAACACACATATTGATCTTGACATTACATATTGATGAATAAAAATTAAATAAAATACATATATTAGTCTATCAATTTTTTATCGGATATTTATTTCGGAGAGTGTGCATCGGATCTGCTTGATCTAATTCCCTCCTGCCCATTTTTCTATCGGACTGCCAGGGCGGGCACGAAAAATCGTCAGTGATGGTTGATATTCCGAAAACCCGTACGAAGCTTTGATTCCACTTTTATTATTCGAACTGCTAGTCTGTGGACTGAATGGGTGTTCCCTGATAGTTACAATCTGGGTGTCTTCAAATCACTAGTGGACCGGTTTCTTCTAGTGCAAGCGTGCTCCATCGTAGACTGCATCATCGCTTAACATCAAGTGAGCTGGCGGTCAAACGCAAGCCTATAGAAAAAAAAGTATAACTGAAAGTTAATGATAAAAAGTCCGACAAAGATTTTTTCGATCGAGTAAAATATTACGAATTATGTTTCGACTCCCATAGAGCCTGAGATCAAGGTCTGAATTACCTTTTTCTTTTTCAACGAGGTGTTATAACCTTTTTTGAAGAAGAGCACCACCACACTCTTATTCCATGCTTCAGGCGTAGCACCTTCGAGTATGACGGAATTAAATAACTTTTGGAGGACCAAAAGCACCGGTTTTCCACCCGCTCTAAGAAGTTCTGTCGTGATTCCGTCATCACTCGGCGCCTTGTTGTTCTTAAGCTGTTTCAGAGCCATTCTAATCTCGTACAAGCTGATGTCTGGGATGTCCTCAGTGTAGTGTCGGGTCAGTTTAGCTCTCTTGTCCTGAGCTGCGCTGACAATAGGCTGTCGTGTTGAGGTGTACAACTGTCCGTGAAACCTCTCGAGCTCTCTCAGAATCTCCGGCTTTGATGAAATGATACTGCCATCCTCGATCTTCAGCTTCGTCATTTGGCTTTTCCCAATAGACGAATTCTTCGCGAACACTTCTGAGCCCTGGTTCCGCTCAATTGCGTCCCTAATACATCTTGTATTATAGGAACGCAGATCATGTCGCACTGATTTCGAGATTCGTCTATTAAGTTTGCCATATTCCGACATATCAGCTGAAGATTGCAGTCTCATCTCAGCCCGGTCTTCCATTAACTATATTATTAGTGTTGGTGCATTAAAATAACTTGGAAGAAAAACTTGAACAAACTAGGTGGGTTTTATGCGAAGTCGCGTCGGTTGCAGTTCATAAATATTGTTAGAGAAAATCTTGAAATCCAATAAACTGTTGTTTATTATAAGAATAAGGTTACTGCAGAGGCTGACGTTAATGCAAATGTACTGAAGGCCATTTTAAAGAACCGTAATGAAATAGAAAAATTAAAGCGAACCTTGGGTAAATTAAGTGGGTTGTGTTTACAAAGTCATCTCGTTTGCAGAAAATAAACATTAAAAGTGAAAACAAATACTCTGTTGTTTATTCCTAGAATTTTCTAATAGCACAGAATAGATAAATAACAAGTACAGAAGGTTCACTCCGGAAAAGAATTTAAATACACTCGTTGCGACTCTTACTACCACACAATAAAGTCCAATTCAGGACGTGCGAGCTCTAACTACCTATTGCTATATTAACCTAGAAGTTGCCTCTCTGTCTTTCGCATAACTCTTGTTGCGTTATCTATGTCTATCGCGCGGCAGCGAGCACGGCAAGTCCGACCAGTCGACTACTTGTAGCTTCATACCTAAAGAGCGGAGTGCGCCAAGCCTGCCGATAGTTACAATCTGATTGTCTTCAAATCATGAGTGAATCGGTTTCTTCTATGCAAGTGTGCTCCTTTATAGACCGCATCTTCGCTTGACATCAGGTGACCGGTCAAACGAAAGCCTATGAAATCATAAAAAAAATGGTTATAACGTTCTCAACTCCATCGCAACAGATCCACCAAATAGTTGGCAATTACTTAATTGATGTTTCTGTTATGAGCGATGAGCGATCGATGGTCACTTGTTATAAATTGAACGCGGTATGATTAAGGGAATTGCGTCGTTGGCGATTGGATGTGGGTTCTAGGATTATTGGGGAGCGGCAGTGATAGGCACGTTCCAAATAATTTGAGTTCCGCTGTATAGGTAACATGAGCAGATTTTGTTATTTCATTAACTAAATAGATTGTCGAAGCGACCCACGGGATGGTCTGGAGTTTGCACAGGTCCTTGTGTGCGTGGGTCTGTCGGCTGTCCAACGGAAATAGAGTACGTTATGTCGTATCAAGTACGCGCGCTTGACGGTTTGATCCTCTCCCATCCTCTCAAATAATTCTGATTCTAGTCTTAGACTAGTTATTCAAAATCGAAAACAACAAAGATTAAAGGTCTAGTAGACCTTGATCTCACTAACAACAATGTGTATAAATTCTAATCTTATTTATTCCCTGCGCTGCGATATAATGCTCGAACCAATTCCATCGTGTCGTCATAGTCCATGCATAACTTTACTATTCTCGAAGCCAGAACAAATAGGGAAGTGCAAACTCTTCCCATTGGTGCCTCTCAATATAGCTAACCGTGCGTCAGCCATGAAAAATACTACGGCGACACGGAGGGTAATTATATCCAACATTTATAATGAAATATGCTTACTGATATAAATACACAAACACTCCACGAGATTCGTCTGTGGTTTGCACGCTACTTATACCTACGCTTTACGAGAATGTAATCTAAAACATTTAATACTGGCAGTGACTGTGGTCGAACTCCTACCATGTTGTCCTGGATGGCGCAGTGCATTGCCATCCAGGGTTTTGAACTGTTGAAGTTAAAAGTTCTGAGTGGCGCTGAGCTGTTATGGGCAAGCGTGAAGGGCCATCAGGCGAACGACTACGCTCGTCTCGTCACTCAGTATCATAAAAAACCTTATTGTTCCTCTTTCATACTTATTTTACTTCTAGCTAAGTCTGAGCTATGTAAACTTTTTCTTTTATGTGGTTCCGTACTTCATCAAGGAACCGTTATAAGATGGTTTTGTGCGTTTATTTGAAATAGAATGCCAAAGTGGCTTTCAATGAAACTATTCAATATAAATAAACTTGTAACTTTTCTCATTGTTAAAACTTAGTAAAAGTATCTTTTATATAAAATTATTTCGAACAAAGTGTGATAAAATCTTCTAAGTTATTGAGAGAAAACTGCTAAATGCTTTTAAGATGTTTGTATTGAATGAAAGATTTTCATCACCAGGTAGTATTCTTTCCAATAACGACATTAAAGTAGGTATTATGTTAGAATAGCACAACTCTATAATTTGGCTAAGTCCAATGATGTTCATTCAAGCATTTTATATGTCTACAGAACCCTATATGGGTGTCGCCTTGTTACTTTGCTTTGTTATTCTACATGTCACAATATTATTGCATTATCACACTAGAGATGTTTGTCAGGCAAAAACAACTCTTATTTGAATCATGTAGGCATCATAATTTTGAATTGAATAATCAACTGCAAAATTTATTTGTGATACTAAATACATTAACCACAACTCCGTATTGGCATATCCCATTTTTTCACAGTCTCATGGCTCACAATTTGAAACCCATCCGAATATCCATACTTACATTATAAGTGCGAAAGTAACTGTCTGTTTGCTACATAATCACGGCTAAACGGCTTAACCAATTTCGATAAAATTTTGCGTGGTAATAATATGTGTCATGAGGACGGAAATAGTCTTTTTTTCTGAAGAAATCGCGGACGAAGTCGCGGGTACAGCTAGTTTGTTTATAAACGTCTTTGAATGTCATCGAATCACGAAAATATCGCTGTCGTTATGATATTTCACGGGTTCTATTTATATAATCTGTTTGCGGAAAGCAGAACGTATGAGCACGCCTCGTTCGACAGAGTAACATTTCCAGAGTCTCGTCATATGTAGCTCAAAGCTACATGAAGTTTTCTATTGAAAGATAATATTTTTCAAACCAAGCTTTTATGAAATCAGTGATTGGAACGCTGATCAAAATGAGCCCAAAAGCTGCATGTCTACTATTATCCATCGAGGAGTGTCCACAATCATCAAATCAGCCAAATTTCAGCTCAATTGAATACCGGGAAGTGGGTCAAATTTTACTTGCAAGATTTAAAAACATTATATTCGACATTGCTTCAAAAACTAAGGGTGACAATAGGGGGGTGTTTGGGGTGTTAATAAGGCTTATGTCTTAGATCTTTGGACTAATGTTTCTCAACGATTTATATGTCTACAGCGTGACTAATACAAAAAGCAGTCTGTCATAAGCATAACAAATCAGCTATGCCTGCTGATTTGTTCGTGATGTTCCAGTGTTCTCACGTTTGTCTGGATACCTTTCCTGCACTGAAAAACTACGTGGTAAAATAGGAATACTATTTCCGTCGTCATGACGTAGGTAATTTTTGCATCAGGTTCATATTTGGCTTGCGCCAATATGACCACGTTTCTGAATTCCGCACTAAGCTCAAGTGGCTACTGGCTACCTATTCGCACTAAGCTCAAGTGGCTACTGGCTACCTATTCGTCGTAGCCGGGATGCTAACATCTCCCTTCTTTATAGTATTCATTATAATCCTGCTTCATCTAGCTATCTTAAAGAACGTTTTAAGTTATACCGCTTGCTTTTCATTAGGTTCCTGATATCATCAGATAATTTCACGCACATTCTTCAACATAATACGAATTATTATTCCTCCTCATTCACTGTCAAACTCTGGAATGACTTGCCGCTTAAAATCAAGCGTGCCCCTCCGTATAATGACTAGTTATTATTCTGTGGCGTGCCCTCCTCCCTTGACGTTTTCAAACTCTGCGTAAAAGCGCACTATCTCGGACTATTAGCTGCTAATGACTAGTTATTATTCTGTGGCGTGCCCTCCTCCCTTGACGTTTTCAAACTCTGCGTAAATCGCACTATCTCGGACTATTAGCTGCTATCTATTCTCTAACTTCTATGTAACAAATATAGTTATGTATGTATGAATATGTGTATATGTATCTTTGATAATATGTTATTTAATGTTTACATAGTTTATTAATTATGTATGGGTAGACTGTAGGTGTATAGTAAGTATGATGGTTATATTATGTACTCGTAGTCTATGTATATACATGTTATATATATTTGTAGCCTATGGATGGGGGAGCTTTCAAGTATTTCGTAACGCAATTTTTTGAGATTTTGGACCCCTCCCCCCATGTGACGTGCCGAAACGTTTTTCTGTATAGTCGGTTGGTGAGTGGCGACACCGCGTACCCCGATTCCATGGGGCTAAATGAGACCCCGACTCTGGCTTGCCTTAACCGGCCGTTCGGGGGTGGAAACCGCAAGAGCTAAGAACCTAAGCTCCAGGGTGGAAGTGTTAAAGGGCATAACGCCGCGAGTAGCTCTTAGTGAAAGTGCAGCACACCTCTCTACACCCTAAGCCACCTTACGCCAATGTTGCCCTTCCGGTGCCAAGTTACGGCAGCCTTTATGGGGGCCCATTTAGTGGGTAGCAAGTCATCACTTGCCTGACTAATTTTGAGATGAGACAGGATAAGGCAGGTGCCGTTTCTCATTCTATAGATCTGTTATTCTATCCACAAGCTGTTCACCTCAATAGCCCAGACTTTTTTTATCCTATACTGTACAATAGTTTCATATTCCTTTTTATACGTATTTCATAGTTGCATGTATTTTATATTCAAAAGGGCCTCTTGGTATTGGCTTCGGCTCCACCAATGCCCACCAATTGTCCGGGCTAGACCCGAGAATACTTTCAATAAAATAAACTTAAGTATAGCAACACGAATGAAATAATTAATAGTACATATGCAAAAAAGGCGCCAAGGTCGTCTCCAGGGTGAGTTCTACTAAAGGCATCAAGCCTGATTTAGGCCAGATGCGTTCGCACATGCCTCGCTACCTAACTATAACTTCTTTGTTTGTCTGATCTAAGAAACAGACAAACAAAGACACATGGCTACTTTCGATTTTATTGAGTGTGATAACCAAGTATTGTTTATTATTATGCTTCTAGTTCTAACTGATAAGCGATAATCTATTTGGAATTCGTACATAAACTGTTGTTGGAGCGAGGTCATTCACTCTCCAAACAGTATTGTTAGTACTGGCAATCAGTACATATCCATATTCCATATTATTCCATATTAATATTATAAATGCGAAAGTAAAGTCTGTTTGCTACATAATCACGGCTAAACTGCTTAACCGATCTCGATAAAACTGTGCAAGGTAATAGTATGTGTCATGAGGACGGACATAGGCAATTTTTTTCTGAGAAAATCGCGGACGAAGTCGTGGTTACATCTAGTATATATATATATACCATCGTCATCATCATCACTTCACTATATATATAAAATTTCCATGTCACAATGTTAGTTACCGTACTCCTCCGAAACGGCTTTACCGATTTTTACCAAATTTTATAAGCGTATTCAGTAGGTCTGAGAATCGGCTACTATCTATTTTCCATACCCCTTCACCGATTTTCATCACCACGCGGGTGAAACCGCGGGGCGCAGCTAGTATATATATCGATGCTCGTACTCAAATATCAGTATAACGAATGTCAAATAAAAAAGACAAGTTAAAAGCCATGCTTGTTTTTGTTTTTTTTTCTCGCCACATGCTGCAGATGACGACCGCTACACCGGATGTTTGGAAATAACGAACGAAAAACACCCATTATGCGACACAAAAATTTCAAGGTCTTGACTCTATTTTGAGTGTTTTTAAATGTAGCGTACTTTTTTAATTTATTCAACCGTCATTTCAGTTGCTATGTTTTATCACTTGTTATTGAATTTCATGTCTGGTATGATCATGTACAAATTTTGTTCATAATTTTCTGAATTTGGAAATTAACTTTCATAGTTTCTTTTATTGCCCGCTTTCGATACCTTATTAATAAGGTAAATAATCCATGTTTGATCGCCTTCAGCCAAGGAAACAGTGGTATATGATATGTCGGGATGATACATCTTTGAAATTTGGCTAAGTCCACAGAGCTACGAGTACGTTCGTTTGGATTTTTCTATAACTATCAATTTCTTAACTATAACTACAATTATATGGCTTTGGTTACGGAACCCTACCATATGCGTGTCTCGACACGCTCTTGGCCTGTTTAAATGGATATACTTTCAGATTGGTACCATAGTTTGGCTTTTAAATCAAAATAAATGGAAAATTCGGTTACTTGGATAAATAATATGTCATCCAAGTAACCAAAATGCGCATTTTTATTTATTTTGGAGAACGTTTTTAAATTGATACGATAATTAATTAAAAGTTTTAAACATTTCCAGTATTCAAATTAGTAAACGTTGCGCGTACAAAAATACCAGCCACCGTGAAACTTTTCATACTGAAAACTCTTAAAAGTACTTTTAATTATCTCTTATCTTAGGTGAAGCATGACATATGCTGTGCCTGGCCAAGTTTTTTAATCAAATCAGCTTCAAGTTTTTAAACCTATTTATTTTCTTTTTAGTTAAACGGCTTTATAAGCTTTGAACGCAAACCGAGGGATATTAAAAGTTTTACGTGTATATCTGCGTATCTGTTTGTGGTATCGATGCTTCCAACAGGCTGAACCGATTTTGATTTGTTTTTTTTTTTTGTTTGACAGGTGACTAGATCAAGAGTGTTTTAGCTATGTTTCAACAAAAACTGATCAGTCTTTTGATGATTATAAGCTCTTTTATCAAGAGATGATAAAAATATTGCTTGTTGTAAAATACTGTAAGCGCTGTTGGGACACTGTGTAGATATAGTTTTCAATTATATCTGACCGGACCCTCCATTGGTTTAAAGCACTACTCTCTACATTATGTTGAGTGGCGAGCAATTTTAGCAATATTCTCTGTAAAGTACAGAGGCACTTGGTACTGCTCATTAATGAATTTCGCATTTAAATGGTGTTGTAGATATTGATTAGCAGTCAAGTAGGTAAATTAAACAAAACCCGTTCAGAAAATCATACAAAAACTATCTCACAATTCGGTCAAGTATATGACCAGATGATCAGCTTTTTCATCGCAGCTGAGACATTCTAATTGAACTGCATGTAAAGTAAGAAAAGTTAGGCTACATTTTTACAACTTATAAGGAACCCTAGATTAATAAACCGTCCAAGTGCGAGTGTGCGAGCCCAACTCGCAGCAATAACAGCACATAAAATACAAAAACAAAATTATATTTTTAACTGCCCCGGTGGCACAGTTGGTAGTGAACCTACTTTCTGCGCTTGGGGGCGTGGGTTCGATTCCCATCTAGGACAAAAATTTGTGTTTGTTCTATGTCTGGGTGTTAATATCTATTTAAGTATGTATTTAAAAATATATATGTATGTATATCAGTCTCTGGCAGCCATATTACAAGCTTTGCTTAGTTTGGGGTCAGATGACCATGTGTGCAATAATGTCCCAGATATTTATTTATTTATTTAATTAGTCTGTTTCTCAAAGGTATAACCATGATTTCAATTAAAACCATAAGCTACTTAAATTGTTAACTACAAAGTACAAAAAAGTTGTGCAAAAAGACATCTTGCCCAAGCGGTCACCCATCCAAGTACCGGCTGCGCCCGACGTTGCTAGACTTCGCTGATAGTACGAGAAACGGTGGTGATAAAAAAAATGTCATCGACTCGCACTTGGCTAGTATTAATTATTTGTTGTTTTACTTTAGAGTGTGCACTATAACTATAAACGCTTGTACGTATTACCGTTTTCACACTAGATCAAATACAATAATACGGTTAAAAAACTATGGGGACCCCCTTTAGTTATAACTTTTTAACTTTATAATTTTTTGTTAACTAACACGCCGTAACAATACATATTCTGTGAAAATTTCAACCAGTTATCTATTACGATTCGAAAGAAACAGCCGTTAAAAGGTAGGAGAGATGAACAGACAGCGTAGGATTAGTAATAGGGTCCCGTCTACACCCTTTGGGTACTGAACCTTAAAAACTAAGAAAAATTGTATATATTTACAAGATCTATATCGTAGCATCGTAGCTTAGTTTACTGCCTTTCACTTTTTGCCGTAGCTTACTTAAATGCAAGCGGCTACGCCGTAGAGCTACTACGGTACCCGCCCGGCACTGTACAAAAGCAATAATTATGTATCTTGCAATTCCCGCCCGCCTTTATGTAGGTGCTTTGGCGTAGCATCCGACCGACCTAGTCTGCCGCCGAGTTTGATCAAAGACCAGACATGTTTTGATTTTAAATATAATATTTTTTCCTGTATTCATGTAAATTGTAATAGTTTTTTCAATGATAATAGTTTGCTGACTTTATTATGAAGCTTGCAGAACTTAAAGTTGGTTGTAAGCTTTGGTTTTAACCTCAGACAATCAAGGGCGATATCGTAAGGCGACGTGGCGGGTGTGAACGCATCAGGCCTTAATCAGGCTTGATGCCTTTTGTCGAACTCACTCAGCAGACGACCTAGTCGCTCTTTTTGCATATAGACTATTAAGTTCATTGGTGTCTCTACATGTTTCTTAGTTTGTGTGAAGTAATGAGTAAGTTAGACATACTTACAGTTTTTGGGTTAGGCGGTTTAGCGGACTGGAGAGGACAAATGGAGACTTTTGAATATAAACGATATCTCATTGTAATAAGGAATATATCATTTTATTTATATTACACAGGAATTACTCACGTAAGATTAGGCCGGTTACTCCGACTATAGTT
Organism: Agriopis leucophaearia; assembly: GCA_949125355.1. Classification (NCBI taxonomy): domain Eukaryota; kingdom Metazoa; phylum Arthropoda; class Insecta; order Lepidoptera; family Geometridae; genus Agriopis; species Agriopis leucophaearia. Next base: position 8,859,343 of record OX421261.1, on the reverse strand, counting down.
TCAACCGCATTCGGCGATCTTTATCAAGGTGAATGTGCGATTGACACTGCGTGCCGCCGCGCAACGCGCACGTGACGACAACGGATGCTGATCGGGTGCGGGGGTGGGGGTGCGTAAAGAAATATGTTGCGCCGGCGCGCACTGGAGCTCTTCCTCACTCGAATCTTCATGTGTTTCGGGAATACTCCAGCGTATGGAGCTCACCACGTCGCCACCAGTCTCACGGTCACTCCCATGAACTCCATGAAGACACGGTTTCCAAGTCGGTGGCAGGTTCCATAAGGAATATCTCACTTGTTTGTCTAATCTGATGTTTTGACTGTAGTACAGTAGGTATTTGGTGCGAATAAAATAAAACAATATCTCCATAAATGCTTACATACGTTTTGTCAACAAGTTTGGTCAATTTAGAACTTACAAGTAATAATGACCCCTAGTCTGAGTCGTAAATTTTTACCCTTTTTTCGATGACTATATTTTTTTTTTAATACACAGAGAAATAGAAGAGTAGAGAAGAAAGCAAGAAGGCGCTTGCGCTTATCAACAACTACAGCAATCTTAGATCTTATCGTAAATTAAAATCTAGGAATTTGAAATTGGTTTATTTTAAACAAATGAAATAAACTAATGAAGGTTAGACAAAACTACTGTAACATATACAATACAATAAGAAATTGCTATAAACCGTCTCTAAGCGCATAAACCACAGCTGAGGCCTTTGTACACACAAAATCGTGCGGAAACCGGAGGCACAAGAATTATCTAACTAAGTAAACAAGTACAACTGTCCATGAAAATACAAGGCATTCAGATTTTATTTACAAATTGAAATATATCACTATCACTACATAGTATAAAACAAAGTCGCTTCCCTCTGTCTGTCCCTATACATGCTTAGATCTTTAAAACTTCGCAACGGATTTTGATGCGGTTTTCACTATCAGTTAGATAATTTTTCACGGATGGTTTATATATACATATAATAAAACATATACCCGTGCGAAGCCGGGGCGGGTTGCTAGTTCATACTAAACAAGGTTCTTCTTTTTATGAAAAGAATCCCGACACCGATGTTTAGGGCAGAATTATACATATCGCAAACGGCACACCTGCTTAAAAATCATGTACGTACCTATAATTGTATAATATTGCATATTACCCGGGTTATCTACACTAATATTATAAAGAAGAAAGATTTGTATTTTTGTAACGAATTAAATCACATACTACGGGACCGATATTAAAAATTATTTCACTAATACAATGATATATTATTCCTGAGTAACATAGGTTATATTTATTACTAGAATGTTTAAAAAATAAATCTCCACCCGTGTGAAGCCGGGACGGCGGTTAGTAGGGTATGGTAGGGTCCCGCAGTCAATACATATATGAAATAAATGAGGTCACATTAATAGGAAACAATGGGTGATTTAAAAAAAAATACACTTTGGGAACTTTTTGCCACAATATTTTGACGTTAGCGAAATGTAGCCCGCAAAATTTCGCGAAAGATGGTCATGATAATTTTTTATGACAATTTTAAAAGATTTATTTAACGACTAGCTTTTTTGCCCGCGACTTCGTACGCGTAGATTTTCATATAAACCTTCAATCCTTTTTTCTTCCCTTAATCCGGCCTTGCGCAAAATAACATAGCCTATATATACTTCAATCTGGTCATAGCTAAGCATATTCGTGAAAACCGCATTTAAATCCGTCCGCATTTTCTTCCAGGGGTGTAGGAGATGTGCGTGAACAAACAAACAAAAATTCTAAAAACTGCCTTAACATGTTCAGCTGCTTATTTTAAGTCGCCCTGTGTGAAGTATTGATAGAAGCATAAAAGTAATAAATAACACCGTCAACAGTTTTCAAATCAATAAGATAATGTGACCACAGTGCAGAGCATGTTTTGAAATGTTCTTTTTGTCTAAGTCTAAGTATATCATGTCATGTCGGGAATACATCTCTGAAATTTGACTGTCCAGTTTCGCTGGCCACGGAACCCTGACATAATGCTTGTCTTAACACGCTCTTGGCTAGTTATCTCTTATTTCGCGTGCATTTGTATGTAAACCTTGATTAAAAAGCCATGAAATGGAACTACTCTATTTATCTGTTAAAATATCACAGTAATAAAAAAAATATTTCTATATTCTTATTCTTATTGCAAATATACACTGTATTCTTCTAAAAGCTAAGTTTATATACCCTGCATAAAGGATGCAGCAATTACTTATGTAGTGGCTGTTCACAAACCAGACCACAGACATAAACATATAAATTTAAGTATAGTTAAATCTATTACATAAATATTATAATATACTATTCAAACTTAACCTTGGGTGAAGTAATTTTACAAAACAAAAAAAAAACATACTTAGTGTGATAGGTTACTTAATTATATATGAGATGATACAAAACTTATGACGCTACTTTCTTAACTATTTATATATCGATATTTATTTTCTAATTATAATTTTCTAAAATTTATCGTCGAATAAATCTTTTATCTCGTAATAACATTTTTGGGTTAGAAACTTACGAAGTTGGTTCTGGAAAAATGTTATTATTTCTTTCTTTCTTTATTGCGTCCGGAATTTTGTTGTATAGGTTTATTTTCATGTACAAAGGGCCTTTTTTGAATATTTCTATTCGCGGGACTGAATTAAAATAGGATGCGGTATATTTTGTGTTTTAAATGCTAACATAGAATAAAACCAAGATAATGTAATACTCCTACTCCATGCACTGGAATGAATCACCAAAGAGGTTGTAAGGCCTATAACATGCTTGATCTACACGTTCATACATCTAAGAAAGTTAAGGAACCTTCTTTAAATTTAAACTGATTAACCGAATGACAGATGACAGTTTCAAAATTTTTATGGCTATGTCAATAACATTCTCTTTACTTTGGATCTCCTTGCTTGACGCTATGTGACGATCCTCATATTACGTTTCGGGTAACGAAGAAATAAATAATTGATTTTTATTTTCGTTTATGTAAAAATAAAGAATTAAAATAAATGATATAAGATAGCCTATGTTTTAATCTGGTAATTTCTAAGCATATTCGTGAAAACCGCATTTAAATCCGTGCAGTGGTTTAGGAGTTGTGCGCGGACAAACAAACAAACAAAAAAACAAACAAACAAACAAACAGACAAAAATTCTAAAAACTGTCCTATCGTGTTCAGCTGCTTATTTTAAGACGACCTGTGTGTTTTTTTTTTGTTATCTCGCAATTACAGATTTTTTTATCTCTACGTTTTTATTATATGTATAGATAAACAACACGAGTGGACGCAGCAAAAAAAATACATCCCCATTTCGCATGTACCAGAGTTACCCTTTAAATATAAAATTGTATATATTTATACATTATTTTATTATAAAATTGAGATCCTACAAAAAACTACAAAGTTTAGTATAAATTAGTTGGTCAATATCACTAAAATAAATTAAATGTATATATACCTAAGTAGTTAGGTAAACTCAGAACACATTCGTAATTTTTTTACTGGACTCGATACCCATGTGTTTTGTAAAGCTAAGTAAGGTATACTTTCACGTTCTGGTAGAAAATGTTTATATGAAAACTTAGCGAGGCGTTAATCGCTTCGCAATTTCATATTCGGAGTCCCTGGCAGTCTTTATTGAAACTCGCGAACAGTAATGATCAAATTGTGAAAAGTTACTTCTCATGCTCGTAAAGTTCTTGTTTGTGTCCGTTGTAAGCGGACTAAAACGGCGTTTTATGCTCTAGTGAATCTGTCTGTAAGTCTGCTTTTATGCACTATTGTATAAAAATGTTTACTCCTTAAAATTGTTGAAAGAAGTTCAGTTTGTTATCTATTTGATGTGGAACGTTTGCCTGGGTCTTTAATAATATCCATAGGTCAGGGTATTATTAAATACCCAAACGCAAAATCTGTTCAATTTTATGTTTAACTAGCCTCCCGGCTTCGCACGGGTTTAAGCCCGGCCTTCGGCCTCGCTACAAAATATAACATAGCCTATGTCAACCGGGGATAGTGTAGCTTCCCAACAGTGAAAGGATTTTTTAAATCGGTTCAGTTGTTTCGGAGCCTATTCAATGCAAACAAACAAACAATCAAATCTTTCCTCTTTATAATATTAGTATAGACTAATGAGATATTACTCTCAATGTCACTACGTGTCATTTCTAGTAATTAATGTGAAAAGTTTACGTATAACTCGTGCGTAAAACTTCAATATCCGCTTTCGCCTACGGCTCGGGTTGATAAAAGTCTCGGCTACAATGACTTGTTTTATGCACTCGTTGTATAATCTAGTATTCAGACATGGATACGGCAGCTGACAGGTGTTGAAAGCTTTTTTAACTTTTTAATTTGTTTTTATTTATTTCGTACTCAGTCTTTAAAAGGCATGCGTTATAAATCTAAATGTTGTGATACCGTTAAATGGATTCTTTTAATTAAGAAGGTTAGAGTTAAACAGCGTGTGCAGTCTTCGAGATTGAAAAGCTTTTCTTACTTGCTCTAAGATATATTATTACGATGTTAAAATTCTAGCATAAATAAAGCCTAGACTGACATGTAATTTTTTTTATGAACGTTTATCATTAAAAATCGTTTAATGTGGGATAAGTCCTTACAAGCTTTTGCGTTGATATTGATTTTGCCGATATTGGTGCTAAATGGTTATTATTTACGATAATACTTTGATTGTTTCAGATATCGCATTGAGAAATGGTAAGTTTGTCATAAAGGAAGGCAACATCATGCAATGTTGTGCGGTGTTCTGCCTGTACGCATGTATGTTTTTTTTCCACACCATCTGCTTGCAATGTCCTATTATATATCAAGCAAACCACCCCTAAAGTAATTATTGCTCTATGGTCTAGTCGGTCAATAATATTGTACTGAATTTCATTATAACCCGTTGGCGGCCCGCTGGCCAATAATATGATTTCAATTTAGAATTTTACACCTAAAAATAAATATCTGGGTCATTTTTGCACACACTGTCATCTGACCTCAAACCAAGCAAAGCTTGTAATATGGCTGCCAGAGACTATACTTAAAATAAAAAAAATATTAAAAATTAAATTTATACCCAAACTATAAATTTGTATTCTTTTTTACCATAGCGACCTGCACTAAAAATAATTTATTCAAAAGTCTAACTGGCTATCTACTATTAAAGCACAATAAAGAAAATATGCGCGTCCTTGTTTTGAGGCGCGAATGCTACAAATATTGTGTTAAACAAAAACATTCAGTTGTCTTTCCACACCTGGTCTAATGTATGAAACACAGACTAGGTAAAGCTATGCTATGAAACATTATTTTTCAGTTTTAGTTTAATAAATGTTGGTCTACTACGAGTATAATAAATACTTTCTTTTGAATAGTATATATTTTTATTGTAATGGTGTATTTGTCTTGGGCGTGCTTGAATCCCGAGCGTAATGAAGGATTCTATTCTCGACATCATTAACATCCTTAATATGCATCGTCGGCCAAAAACTTCTTCAGATGTTTGTGAATATGTGAGGCATTTTAAAACTGCTAGCAACTTTCACAAGAGTGCAATCACTTAGTTTAGTATCGGTTTCGGGAATGGTCGCACTCTACAAAGCCAACCGTGATTAAATGACCCATTTTATGTCATTGTTTTATTAAACGAATCGCTCCCCAGCGTCAGTAATAGCTCCACTCATCAGGTATGGAGAAATTTAAGTAAAAGATTAAATTGCGAGTTGAATGCTACTTTTATCCGACTGCGCAAAGATGTTCTTACAGTGTATGTTTACGAAATAAAGCGGTATCAAAGAGTTATGTATCTACGAGTAGGTATAGATAGGTACGAAGCGCGCCGCTGTTACTTTTCAGTTACCTACTATTTATCAGTCGGTTTATATTTTTTAATAATTCAATTTACTTGTCAATCTTCGGGCTTCACATAGGCTGGCTCCAATGAGTTTAGAAGACTAAGCTGGCTCTGGGTTGGTGACTGTTTAATAATTCAATTTACTTGTCAATCTTTGGGCTTCACATAGGCTGGCTCCAATGAGTTTAGAAGACTAAGCTGGCTCTGGGTTGGTGACTGTTTAATAATTCAATTTACTTGTCAATCTTTGGGCTTCACATAGGCTGGCTCCAATGAGTTTAGAAGACTAAGCTGGCTCTGGGTTGGTGACTGTTTAATCACACTAATATCATATCATATTATTTCACATCATCAATGTATGAGTATCGGGCATGTAAGGGAGCACAAACCACCACTTGTTCTAAGTCAACCTCACCTGCCCGTGGTACATCCTGCTGAACAACGAACGAGGCTCTGGCGAACCGATAAATGGCGGTATAACCATTTCCAACCAAACGTAGCTGAAATACCACAGATCAGGGATGGGGAGCAGCATTTCTGATGCGAAGCTACGTTCTGCGATCGCCAACACGTCTGCCCAGCGTGGCGATTATGGGCATCACCTCCAATGCACAGTACAACAAAAAAACGGCCCCTAGTTCCCGGTAGCCTCGCTATTCCTGGCCAAGGTGGCGGCCATGGTAACGGCGGGGTGGGGGGTGCTAAGAATCCCCGGGTTACCGCAGGCCACCCAAAATCAAAACCACTGACCCTGGCTTCGTACAACGGACGATCGATGAGGACTGATGATAGGATGGTAGCACTTGAGGTCGAGCTGTCAAAGATTAGGTGGGACATCCTGGGGCTATGTGAAGTCCGAAGACAGGGGGAGGACACCGTAACTCTGGATTCTGGCCACCTATTCTATTACCGAGAGGGCGACCAACAGTCCCAAGGTGGCGTGGGGTTCCTCGTCAACAAGTCCCTAGCTGACAACGTTGTAGAAATGTCCAGTGTGTCGGCAAGGGTTGCGTACCTTATACTGAAACTGACTGAGAGGTATACACTCAAAGTTGTACAGGTCTACGCACCCTGTTGCCGATACACTGACGAAGAATACGAAGAAACCTTGGACTACGTATCTTCGGCTCTACATAACACCACTAGAGCTCACTACAACGTTGTCATGGGGGACTTCAACGCTAAAGTGGGAGTACAGGCTCGCAGCGAATCAAAAGTCGGTCCACATGGGTTTGGAAGCAGGAATGACAGGGGTCATATCCTAGTTAACTTCATGGCAAAGGAGGGGTTCTTCTTAATGAATTCGTTCTTTAAGAAGAAGCCTCACCGAAAGTGGACTTGGAAAAGCTCAGACAAGGTAACCAAAAACGAGATTGATTTCATCATGACAGACAAGAAGCATATATTCAGAGATGTCTCAGTGCTTAACAGGTTTTATACCGGAAGCGATCATAGGCTTGTACGGGGCTCTTTGAATATCAACTGTAAGCTTGAAAGATGTCGTCTGATGAATTCTACGCTCCGACCTAATCTGATCCAAACTGTAGTGGGATCCGACACATTTCAGCTCAAACTTGAAAATAGATTCGCTGCTTTGGAAACCTCAAATGACGTGGATGAGGGACTCCAACATATAGCAAGAATCCTCAGGGAGGAGGGTGCGAAGTTTTGTAAATCGCAGCGTACAGGTACGAAGTCTAAACTCTCCGATGAGACCCTCCGGCTTATAGATCTAAGGCGAGGTAAGCAGGATGCCCCAGCATCAGAGCTGCGGGAGCTCAATCGGAGGGTCTCTAAGTTTGTACGGCGTGACCTCCGACGTTCAAACACACGCCGAATTGAAGAGGCTATTGAACAGAATCGGGGGTCCAAAGTCTTTGCCAAACAACTTAGTAGGGCCCATCTGACAAAGCTCAAAACCTCAAATGGCAACACTGTCGTCTCAAAGCCGGAGGTACTCTCGGAGATTGAAGACTTCTACGGCCGATTGTACGCTTCCCACGCCCCACGACCTAAACCCAGCGCAGAGGATTCTCGCGCAAAACTAGCCCGCCACTACACTGACGAGTTGCCGGACGTCAGTTTAGGCGAGATCGAGTTGGCCCTCAGACAACTTAAAAACGGAAAAGCCCCAGGTGAAGACGGTATAACTTCGGAGCTATTGAAGGCAGGGGGTAAGCCCGTACTCCTTGAGCTTCGGAAGTTATTTGGTACCGTTTTGAACAGCGGGAGCACTCCAGAGGCGTGGAGCAGAAGTGTGGTAGTCTTGTTCTTCAAGAAAGGAGACAAAACGCTCCTTAAGAACTACCGCCCCATCTCACTTCTGAGCCACGTTTATAAGTTGTTCTCGAGGGTCATCCTAAATCGCCTCGCTAGAAGACTTGATGAGTTTCAGCCCCCGGAGCAGGCCGGGTTTCGCTCAGGATTTGGCACCATAGACCACATACACACAGCGAGGCAGGTTATACAGAAGACCGAAGAGTATAACCAACCCCTGTGTCTTGCGTTCGTGGACTATGAGAAAGCCTTTGACTCAGTCGAAACCTGGGCTGTTCTAGAGTCTCTGCAGCGTTGCCAAGTTGACTGTCGGTACATCGAGGTGTTGAGATGTATTTACGATGCCGCAACTATGAGTGTCCAAGTACAGAATCAGCAGTCTAAGCATATCCAATTGCGCAGGGGAGTGAGACAGGGAGATGTAATATCCCCGAAGCTGTTCACGAGTGTCCTGGAAGATATGTTTAAGACTCTGGACTGGAAAGGTAAGGGCATTAATGTAAACGGCGAATGCCTCTCACACTTACGGTTTGCTGACGATATAGTCCTAATGGCTGAGTCGCTGCAGGACCTGCAAGACATGCTGTCTAGCCTGGCTGACGCTTCTAGACGCATCGGCCTCGGAATGAACATAGACAAGACAAAGATCATGCTCAATAGTCAAATAGACCCGGGGCCGATAGTAGTTAATGGCGTTCACCTCGAAGTTGTTCAAGAGTACGCATACCTAGGACAAACTCTGCAGTTAGGTAAGAACAACTTCGAGAAAGAAGTCAATAGAAGGATTCAGCTTGGGTGGGCAGCATTTGGTAAGCTTCGTCAGGTTTTCACGTCGTCCATACCACAGTGTCTCAAGACAAAGGTCTTTAACCAGTGTGTCCTACCCGTTATGACCTACGGTGCCGAGACGTGGACACTCATGGTTAAGTTGGTCCACAAGTTTAAAGTCGCTCAGCGAGCTATGGAGAGAGCTATGCTCGGAGTTTCTATACGGGATAAAATTCGGAACGAAGTGATTCGACATAGAACCAAAGTTACCGACATAGCTCAAAGGATTAGTAAGCTGAAGTGGCAGTGGGCCGGCCACATTGCCCGAAGAACCGATAACCGATGGGGTAGACGAGTTCTGGAGTGGAGACCACGTTTAGGTAAACGTAGTGTAGGACACCCTGCGGCCAGGTGGAGTGACGACCTGCGTAAAACGGCGGGTAAAAACTGGATGCAAAAAACTGCCGACCGAGTTCAGTGGCGTGCATTGGGAGAGGCCTATGTCCAGCAGTGGACGGATGCAGGCTGATGATGATGATGATCAATGTATGTGAAAGTTTGGATGGATGGATGGTTGGGGGGATGGATAGATGGAAGGATGTTTGTTACTCAATCATGCAGAAACGGCTTGATGGTTTTGGATGAAATTTGGAATATACATTGCTTATGTCCTGGATTAACACATAGGGTACTAACTACTACTACTACTTTTCATCATCATCATCGCCGATTTTCATCACCAAGCGGGTGAAACCGTGGGGCGCAGCTAGTACAGCATAACACATTGTTGAGACAGAGTACAATGCATGTCTCCGACATATTCATTATGTTGTACGTATTGTATAAGTTAATTTCTTTGCCTATACTTCACATTTGCAACAGACCGGAGACGGAAATTTATACTAATAGCGTAATAAGTTACCTTTCAAGAGGTGACGATAAGGAATACACAGCTCCGCTTTCGTGGTTTTGGGAAAGTACTCTCAAGTACCTACTTTGTATTCGTACAGAGATAATATTTGAGAATCTGTCTGAAATGGGAAGGAGTGCGTCAGAACAGGGTTCGCAGTGTTCGCACCCTAGCGCCAGATAAGTATGCTAGAGATGGCCTAGATATTTTAATTTCTCCTCTGTGCATCAAGAATGCGAACTCAATCAAGCGTACGGGTATGTTGAGGTCATTCGCGCGAAGTTTCATCTGACTTTCATTTAGTTACGATGCTGCCTCTTATTTATTTCGTTGCCGATAGTCCTGTAATATTAAAGCGGTCATTTTCATTCAAACTTTAGAACAAAAAGGTAAAACTTTCAGGAAGTTACTTTTTTTGGTTTTGATAAAACTGGGACACATATATTCAATTTACTGCCCCGGTGGCTTAGTTGGTAGTGAACCTACCTGCTGCGATTGGGGGCGTGGGTTTGCCCACCTAGGGCAAACATATATGTGATGAACATTTGTGTTTGTTCTATGTCTGGGTGTTGATACCTCTTTAAGTATGTATTTAAAATTATATATGTACGTATATCTGTCTCTGGCAGCCATATTACAAGCTTTGCTTAGTTTGGGGTCGGATGACCGTGTGTGAAAAAAAGTAAAAAAAAAAAAATGCCAAAACATCCTTGTAATTTTATTATAAACTTTTTTAAAGTTTTTTTCAAAATTTGCAACAATCCAAGACCGTTGAGTTTAGAAGAGTAGTTAGATAAAGCAATAATAAATTTAAGCAAGCTACTAGCATCAGTAGCGACTACAATCAACAAGGTTCTGAACTGAAGAAAATGTTGTAAAAGGTGCGAAGGAGCTCTGGTTGAAGAACGGGCTCTTGAGTTACGTTTCTAAGTAAATTTATTCTGTTAGTGGGGGATTATCTAAAACTTCGATGTGAAGCCATATACTACTACTTACACACTATATCAAAGTTTCAACGCAAAATGTCATAACCGCAAAAGTTCGCAATAAACGCATTTAGCCAAATACGCTTACTACCAAACACGCAGTTGACCAAATACGCGATTTACTAAACATCTTACTACATCACATCACACATCATCAGCCAATTAACGTCCACTGTTGGACAAGGCCTCCCTCATAGAGAGGGGTGTTGCCATAATCCCCACGCTTGGCAGGCGGCTTGGGGATCGCAGTACGTTCACCGTGTACTATACGCTGCTGCTCATCCTCCGGTGGTTCTGGTCGCAGTTTTAGGACATACCCGGGTCAACATCTTACTACGCTAGTTGTCAAAAACGTAGATGGCCTACGAAATTACGCAGATTGCTCAAAACGCAGATCCGACACCTTATTTATCAAAATCGGTCGAAAGGTTGGGTAGGTGGCAAGACAGGTGGGAAACTAACATGCATTCATGGTAACTATTAACACTCTTTCTTTTGCCTTCTATTATATCGGGTAAAAACTGCATTGTAAATTATCAGCATTAATTATTGCTAAGACCCAGAAATAACTCACTAGGTACGTATAGGATATTTCATCCAGCCTAAAGGGGAAAATGCATATGTTTGTCCTAATCCTAATAAGTACGTTAATTCCTAGAAGTACATTCACCGTTTTATGGTTGATATTCCCGAAAAACCTAAAACCTTCCACTTTTATTGTACGAACTGCTAGACTGTGAAATGCGATGCCTGAATAAGTGTTCCTCGATAGTTTTAATCTGAGTGTCTATCGTATTGCGTGCTCTATCATGTGGCACCGCAAGCCTATTTTGAATTAATCAGAATAAAAATAATCAGAATGACGTTGTTGATATTTTAATGTAATTAGTAAATAATATAATATCATTTTATTGCAGATAACACAAACCCATGAAGAATTACAAATTATATATAATAAATGTAATAATATACAATTTTGCCCATTAAAAGATCAACATTGACCATAACAGAAAGGAATGAAACCTTTTCAAATTCAACATATTTTATTTAGGACAACCAAAACTCCATTGGGTTAGTACAAACAAAGCTTAAAACTTTGCCCTGCAGTGGGACGATGCAGGCTAATATAATAAAAATATTCAATTTTAATTTGAAAGAGTTTTGACCGGAAACGTACTACGGATCATGGGTTTTTTTATGTATTACCGGCAAAGTATTAAAATCGTTATTGTAAAGAATGCCTAGGTATTGTATGCAAAATGCTCTAAAAAACCAGACAATGTATACATAATTTTAGATGATATATTTCCTTACGCATTATCTGTAATGCCAAACTCCTAACCGCCCAAGTATAAAGATATAGTCGAGACCACGGAAAAAAATATGTTTAAATTAGAATGGTTGTCAAGGCATTTTGTAAGAAATTTGTTGTAGCCAGTTGCACATATATAAACGAAACGTCAGTCATTCGAAATCAGCAACTGTGATGCGGAGTTCGATGCGTTGACATAAATAAGAATGTTCGATCAAGTATCTGTCACAATACCTGACGACAGATTTTCGTTTTCGTTTCTGTTCTATTTACTTCTCTTCTCTGTGGTGGTGACTTACGTTTCTGTTAACAATGTTGTGTAAAAATAAATCCAATTTTTTATGTATATTTTTATTTACACGCAATGTTTGAGTAAGGTATTGTACAAATCTGTGCGGCTGCGTAGCATTTTATGGGTAGACGTATGCTGTGTCACATTTTTGCGTTCATCTCAGCGAATTTAGCTTCCGTATACTGCAGTGGCATGCAAATAAGAGGCCTCAGTTAAGCTAAGTTGTTCTAGGCAAGCGTGCTCCATCGTAGACATTATCATCGCTTAACATCAGCCGTGGTGGAGGTTAAAGGCAAGAATATAATTATATTTAGTAGTAAAAAAACGGCCAAGTGCGAGTCGGACTCGCGCACGAAGGGTTCCGTACCGTTATCTATAAAAACGGCAAAAAAAACACGTTTGTTGTATGGAAGCCTCCTTAAATAATTATTTTATTCTGTTTTTAGTATTTGTTGTTATAGCGGCAACATAAATACATCTGTGAAAATTTCAACTGTCTTACTATCACGGTTCATGAGATACAGCCTGGTGACAGACAGACAGACGGATGGACAGCGGAGTCTTAGTAATAGGGTCTCTTTTACACTGTGGTTCGGAACCTAAAAAAGGTGCTCGTACAATTTCTTGCCTGAACCAGACCGATTGTATACAACACCTAGGCATAGTTTTTATAATGTCATCATTTAACACATTACTGGCAACAAACACAATAATAAGACATTTTATGCTTATATGTATACGTAATAATAATGTGTTGTGTTGCTATTTAAACACATGACCTAATTAGGACAACATTATCACCAATTATCGCTAATGTCACAGAAGTGAAAATAGTATGCAGGTATATTATTGTGAGCCAAGAATGTTTGTGTTCAGTGTTGTAACAATACATGTAAACAATACATAATTTGTATTTTAGCAAAGCTAGTTTTTAACCGACTTTCAAAAAGGAGGTTATCAATTCGACAATAAAATAAAATAAAGTTTGTTACCTCAGAACTTTTAACTGGATGAACCGATTTTGATGATTCTTTTTTATTTGAAAGCTGGTGCTTCCCGTTTCGTTCCATTTCAATTTGGTCCAGATCCGATGAAGTCTTTTTTTATATTGATAATTATAGTAAGGCCAGTTTTACAATATCTACCATGTGGCTGATGCGGCTCAATGTTCGCAGTCTTAGTAGGAACTTAGAACATCATGAGACTTAGTAAATACTACCATCCTACAACTACACATACAACAGCGCGGGCCAGCTGTACTGTGCAACTTGTGACTGGGTGTTCAAGACGAAGTTTGGACTTGCCAGCCACATACGAGCACACGCCAGCAAATAGCCAGAGTCGCCATCGTCGGACACGACGCGGACGACATCATCATCATCATCAAATACTAGGAAATTCCGCTGACGTCCCCATAACATATTTAGTTGATCAATTTGGATCACCGAATGCTTGTATGTTTTAGTAGTTATTTTGTAAGCCACTTCAAAAAAGGAGATTTTCGACTTTGTTGTTGAGTATGTTAAATGTATACTATTTAAGTAAATTAGGTAAAATATGGCTTTGGCTATGAAATCCTCCATAAAAGTGTCTCGACACGCTCTTAGCCAGTTATTATTTTTACATGCATTAAGCGGTATAGTGAAAAAAGTGGGTGACTCCAGACCTCGCATTGCTATGGGTGAAACACGGAGACATTTGGTCACGAACGATAATATATTGTACAAAGGCATATCTCCCTTGTTTGACAGATCTGAGACTTCATCGAATATTCTGTAGTATAAGACACATTTAATTATACTCGTATAATAGACTATTATATTTATATTATTGTACAGTTTCGGCGTTATCACATCTACCGTAATATGAATAATATTCATTTACCTATTGTGATAGCGTAGGTAAGGTTGCCACTATATGAAATTTATAATGATTTATTTTATTATTTAGCAAAACTGATATTCTGATCTAATTAATGAAATTGGTATAATGTAATTAAATTAATTCCTCCCTTTTCTTTTTTCTGCATCTATTAGGCTGAAACTAAACCAAGGCAGTATTGTGCGGGTTTTTAGCATGTTACATTGGTGTACGCCTAAAAGTATGTTACGGGTGGCAATATCATGAGGATGTTTCCGCATATAACAGTTTAACTCAATTTTAAATCACTTTTAAGAACTTTTAAATTCAAACAGCAGAAAATTCAAGAGCCACATGAAATATTATTCAACTATATAGCTATTAACTAACATCGAAATGATGTTACCGATGTTATGTTGAAATCGGGATTCAAGAGTTACGAAACGATACAAAACGGAATTAGATCAAAATTTCAAAACAAAATGATAAACGCGGATCAAAATTCATGCAGTGCAGTGCAGTAAAAGTGTTACGTGTAGCAGGCGTATCTCCGTCTAAGTAGGACTCACCTGGTGGTAAGCAACGCGCCAGTCTGCTAGCTTGCGTACATATTATTCAAACCCCAATTTCAACAGTAATTATTTATTTTAAATATTAAATTGAGTACCAATTTTTATCTCCCTTACGTCAAAAATATAAGATTTTCAAATTCCTTTTCAAACTCCATTTGCTCCCTTAATTCAGCCCTTTTGCAAAATAATTTTATAGTGCAACTCTACAAGGCTTTTGCCAGAATTTAGATTCGTAGTTATAATTTTTTTAACATGAAATTCAAACCCCTGTAACACCACCTTAATTCGTCCTTTTAGAAAAAAACTTACTACAGTATTTATACATTTTAAACCTCTAACCTGAATACCAAATTCCATGTCCCTAGCTGGCAAGCTGGCCTCCTTATGTCAGTGGTCACCGCCGCGTATGTAAAACCGGTAAGCGTTGCCGGTGTTGCCTAACTCCTAAGCATAATGATTTTGTTTCCATGTTGGTGTTGCGACGAGTATAAGAGCTGATTAGGTTTATTTTTGAGCGTTTGTGAGCTAACATATAATAACCAAGAGCTTACGTAAACGGTTGCCATTACTTAGTCTATACGAACTTGGTTACTTATACTGTCCGCTGATATCTTTGTCCAACGATCGCAACCCTGTGCAACTTTACATCAAAGTGTAGAAGACCATCAATAATAATTAACAACATACATTACTTTGTTTAAACAAGAGCAACTTAAAAACAGAAAATTAACATAAACTTAAATATTAACTAAAACTTAACATAAAAAAATAGCTAAATAAATACCTAAATTAAATCTAAATTAAACTGAATACCTATCCAAAACTATAAAATACAGGTAAAAGATGTATATTATATATTACTTTGTGTATATTACACAGGAGTTACTCATGTATGATTAAGCCGGTTACTCCGACTATAGTTTTAACCGCATTGGCGGTCTTTTTCAGGGCGAGTGCGCGCGCGTGACTTCCTTTCGCTTTGCCGACTTAATCATACGCGAGTATCTCCCGTGTAATATAAACATAATGTTTGAAAACCACGTCAGTTTCCATAATAAAACAGACATGATATTAGGATAATTCTAGAAATTGATAGCTGCGTTATTAAACAACGATCATTTTATAGCATTATCTGTCCAGATAATAATAGTGACATAGCCCTTATCAATCCGCCTGACTAAACGATTTGTCCTAGGTACCCAAGCTGGTTTATTCCTGGGTAAAACTATTAGTTTTACTAATACGCATAATGCGCCTGTATTCGTTATAACCTCAGATGAAACAAACAAGAGAGATATATGCCTTAGTACAATTATCGTTCATGTTCAAATGTCTCCATTTTCATAATCTTTTTTCACTATACGGCTAAACTGCTTAATGCAAATACAGTAAGTACGGCTCACATACACATGGAAAAAGAGGTTGGCAAGTTCGTCTGCAGGGTAAGGTTGACTAAAAAGGCATCCAGGCTAATTTAAACTGGATGCGTTCGCACCTGCCACGCTGGCTTACCATATCTCCCTTGTTAGATTGATTTTAGGTTATAACCATAGCGTAAATGAAGCCAATTTTAAACTGAAGTAAAAAAAATATGGAAAAACTGTAGACGGGTTGGTGAATGTGTGGCTCTGATTTCTTATGATGAAGGTCGGAGATGGACTCTGGAATATTTTCATGGTAAGACTGCCGGTTTTTTTCCCTTGGTTTTATTATCATAAGCGCTCATAGTACACATGGTATTAATAGTCTTATGATAGCACACAAGAAAATCTTAATAGCAAATGGAAGGCCCGCCAAGTTTGTTCTCATTGTAACCGTAAGCACTTTTCAATGGGCGTAATACAAGTAAAAGCTTATTTTAATTATTATCATTTTAATAACAAAAGTAGAGAACAAAATTAGTGATGGCGATATCAAAGGCGTCGCACGTGTCTTGTTCTCTAGCGACACAATCGCTCCCTATACACCAGTTACGGTTCAGTCACTACGTGACAAACATCCACCTGCAGCAGAGGTGCTTGCACTCAGGTGCTGGTAGAGGCAATGAATGCTTGGAGGCTGGCGTGTCCAAATACCGATTTGCCAAGCCATGCCCTCTTTTAATACCGGTAGCATTTTAGACCCAACCGCATTTCGTCTAGCTGTCAGCTTACGCTTGGGTGCAAGGTGCTGTGAGGCTCACCGCTCTCAGTGTGGTACTGCAGTTGACCAGCTCGGTCACCATGGTCTCTCTTGCTCGAGAAGCGCTGGTCGTATTGGCCGACACGCCAGCCTGAATGACATCATATGCAGGGCTTTTTCCACCGCCAATGTCGCAGCTGTGCTCGAACCGAGCGGTCTTGCGCGTGACGATGGAAGGAGGCCTGGTGGTATGACAATTGTTTCCTGGAAGTTGGGGCGGCTCCTTGTATGGGACGCGACTTGTGTCGATACTTTGGCACCGTCACATCTTCAGACACAGACACAGGGTAGGGCTGGTGCAGCTGCCAATTCGGCAGAGCAGCACAAGTGGCGCAAATATGCTAACCTCGGCAGTGGTTACATATTTGAGGCATTTGGGGTCGAGACATTGGGCCCTTGGGGACCGGGAGCTCACCTCATTTTTAAAAATCTTTCAGAGCGTCTGGTTAACGCGCGCGTGATCAAAATGCTGGCGTATATTTGGCTCAACGTATAAGCATTGCCATTCAACGTGGTAATGCCGCCAGCATGCTGGTTACGCTGCCAGCTGATAGTGGGCTTGAGCATTTGGATTGTCTTTAGACCTTCAACGGTCTATGGACAGTCTAACTGTTTATTTAGTGTTAGTTTTAGCTAGTATTTTGTTTAGTTAATAAAGGCACTTGCCCCCTTATTATACTATTTTATGATTCTTTTTAATAACCGACTTCAAAATGAGTAAAATACACAACTTAGTTGACTTGGTGCAGCTAGCACCCCGGGTAGAATAATGTGCCCATCGATATATCATGCTCAATAGTCAAATCAATTCATGTATTAACCCATTTTTCTTATAGCTTTATAGGAAATGCCAAACCTCAAACCATAATAACTCCTGGTGTAAACCACGTAAACGTAGAGCTTGCAAATGCGTGTGTTGGATAATATTGTACATGCTAATTCTGCTACATGTTTTTAAATGTTAACTGTGTTTTCATCTCTACAGTAATATAGTAAAACATTTTGAAAAGCCCGAGCTGCGGCTGGTTTAATCTAAAACTGTGTAGTATGGACCGACTCTAGTACAAGTTGCAACCGCGTGATTTAATCTTCGTGTTTGCCTTCAGCTCGGGTTGGGGTTGTTCAGCCACGTTTAGTTGTAGCGATACAAGTAACTGTTGCCGATATTGATAGAAGCTGTGTAGAGAGGTCAACGGTAGATGTTTTGTTTATATATTATTTTGTTTTACATTCTTAAAACACTAAATTGAAAACTATAGTAGAAAAATTGTTTAATCGTACTTAAGTGATAACTTTTTACAAACATTTTAAAACCAATTTCACGGGAATTGGGTGTGATTCAATAAACGGGTTTCATTCCATAATTTTCCACCCTTAGAGGTTGAATCAAATTACAATGTGATCAGTGATCACTGGCGAGATAAAGCCTATTCAGCATCGAGATACAATACCTATTTATCAGTATCAGCTATTCAGTAAATAATGCCCAAGAGCGTGTGATACGCGAATGATATAGTTCCGATATAATTGGTCGATAGTAAGTTTCCAAACTGCATAGTTAAGGTACCTAGGTTATAGAATTTGACATTTCACACTAGCGTTTCGAAATGAGCTCCCGTGGACTTAGCCAAATTTCAGAGATGGTTTCAGAGGTGGCGGGTTTTAGTTTAGACAAAGTGATAAAACTATTTGGAAACATTCTTTGTTAAGATCATTTTACAAAAAGGTCAATGATAAGTTAGAACGTCATGAATTACAGTTTAATCGCTTTGAGCCAGAAACGTGCCATCATTTTGGTGACGTGTCGTATTGAAGATAAGTTATTACTAATGTATAGATTTGAACTAATTAAGCAGCAGGCGAAAGAGGGTCTCGGGGGCGCGCGGTGTGCCTGGTTTTTTGAAGCGGTTTATTCCGTAAAACTGACACCGGTCAGATTTAGTAAGATTTTGTTTGTATTTCAAAATCCAAATGCTTCAAATCAGAGATCAAGATTCGAGAACTGATATAAATGTAGGTCAATATGCTGACCGGCCTACATCACAATAACTTGTTTCTATTTCTATGTGAATTGGCGATAGTACCAGGTTCGCGTAATTGGTAGTTGCAAATCCTTTAATTTGCCTCGTAACATAACTCATGAACTCGTAGCCCTGTAAATAATCACGGACAGATATAAATAAACGGAAACAGAGATACGGCGTATCAAAATACCGCGACCGAATCGCCATCGTAATGCGTTTCAAAGGGCGCAGGAACCGTTTGGCGAACCTAATAATAGGGATCGTAGCCCTTCATACACGCTTTTACGGACTGTTTTATCAACGCCTTTGTAAACAATGTGCTTGATAAAACGACTGTCTCTGATATATGAGCGTGTGTTAGTGTCCCGATATCAGATTGTTAAAACGAGAAATCGTTCATACACTTTCGCAGCCGCTCGATAACGAATTTATCGGGTCTTGTCTACGATCGTTACAATAATATTATCTGTTATGTTTGTGATGTATATCAGGATTTAAGAGCGGCTACATCTTAATTTTGCGCAGGCGTGGCTTTGGGTTTGTCTTGTCACTTTGAATATCACTGTAGAGGGATCAATATTGCGGAGATGCTTTATATTTTTTAATAAATAATGCTGTCATTTCTTAAACATCTAGAATTGAATAACTGTATGTATGTAAATTGTTTACTAATGTATTTATACGAAGTGAACATAAAGGTGTGCTACATAGTTAGTACCATCCGCATTACCCATGAAAGTGAAAAACTTGTAGAAAACAAGTATCCTGAATCCTGAAATGAAATGAAAAAAACCATCATCAAAAAAATTGTGTCCTCATACAAAGAGACCGATCACATGATCTATTTTGTTTTAGTATGAGAAAATAATTATTAAATTGCTTGGAGGTACCTATATGCCGAAATGATGTCGGAAAAAGTTAGCTAGGTTGTAGTGGGTGGTCGAGTGTCAATGACGTTTTTATATGGAACAGGATATTTTTTATTCGCGATATCAGAGTTGATACAACACAAAAAGTTGTTCATAATGGTGGGTATATGATATGGGTATATGATATCCCCGAAAATCTTCACTGTCTAATCAGACACCCAGTATATACTTTTTCGACTTCGAGTTCTGGTCCTACTCCTGTGGAGGTCGTTTTGTGCTACGGTCGCTACGGTGCTTGCGGGACCACTACAGGATGACTGTAGCAGGCAGTGCAGTGCTTTTGGTGACAATCGATTGATTTAACACAAATATTTTATCAGTCATGATCGATCATCAATCGATTTTGGAATGTCTTAAAAATAAATTTGATCTTAAATTGACCATAAAATGTTGACGTCTCCCATTGCCAATTCCACTCAAAGTACTAGTATTTTGTATTGGTAATCTTGTACATGTATTTCTTTCTTTCACAGATGATGACTCAAATCCAGGCAATGGTCTACCTTCGACATCTAACGCTCGTCAGTACCAACGACCACAAGCACAAGAGCCCACGGAGCAAAATCATGCAACCGAGCCGACTGTCCCGCGGGTTTCGGTTTCTGAAGTGGACGATGGTCCAGCTGCGCCCGAAGCGCTCAGAACGCGAGATGCAATGAGGAGCCGCGTCACGGGTCGCTTCCACTCGATGCACAAACGACGCAGGCGCCGCCTCATCACGCGGGGTCTCGTCGATGATGAAGCGCTACTTGACGACTTATCACTCGGCCAAGTACAGGTAAACGTGAGACGCCAGTTCAGTGGTAAATTAAAACACCATCAACGGCGCCTTGAACATTTGGTAATTTTTATACTTTTCATACAACCATACTTACTAGCCAAATTACTGAGAAACTACTCGTCCAATTTTGATGAAACTTTTCGTTGCTCTTCCTAACAGAGGGCAAAATGCGATTCTGCGCCTCAAAATAGACCCAATTTGCCAGAAGCCTAAGGATACCTAAAGTAAACCGAGCAAGTCTTCCAGCTCTAAGGTAGCAGCTCCACCAGCAGGCTAGAGTACTGTTAACTAATCCATTGCATACTTAAAAACTAAAAGAATTACTGAAACAAATGCAATGGTAAACCGGACTGATTTAAAAACGACGACCTTTGGCATGAAAAAATGGACACGAGTCATATGGAATATACTGGCATTCAGCTACGATAGTACACTTGCCCAAGCAGATAATACATTAAATAACTACTAACTGCTCCTGCTCGTTATATTTAATTCAGGCGGAATGACTTTGGTGAAACATTCTCAAGTAATATGAAGCCCTGGGTGAACACATTACAACTTCTGAAATGCTCAAAGCAAAAAAATAAGCAAATATTCTACCACCTAACAACCTGGTTAAGTTATACAAAAAAATATGTACAGAGGAAACCATGACCGATGAAACAAGAACTGGTATTCTGGTGCCAATAAAGGGTGATCCAGGCAACTGCAGTAATTGTAGGCATTATTTTATTGTCTGTCCCTACTAAAGTACTATGGAAGGTCCTCCTAGATTGCATATCAAAAGTTGTTGAACCACTATTACGTAACGAACAAGTTGGTTTCTGCCCTGGAAGGTCGTATACTGACCAGATCAACACGTTACTTACACTACATCATCATCTTAGAACAAGGAGCAGAATATTCTCTCTTCGTTGACTGGAAAAGCCTTTGATTCGCTCGTTAGTCTGCTACCGGGTCAAGGTTAAAATTAATCGGTGTACCTACGAAGATCATAAATCTGACAAAAGCTGGTACGATGCCATGGACTAGTTTCAGATAGAATTCCAGTGCATGACGTACTCCTGATGTCAGGGTAGACATTCTCTCTCCGTTGCTGTTACTCGTATTTCTGAATGGCGTAATATCTCGTCGAAAACATGCCAAGACGAGGCATTGATTAAATGAGGTCTGTCGGGTCATCTCCAAGACATGAACTACGCAGACGACCTATGCATGCTTAGCCACCGTGGTTGAATAGGTGTCACACTATGCGCAGGGATTTAGGCCACATTCCAAGGCAAGCCATTAAATGGAATCCACAAGGCCAGCGCAAGTGTTGTAGACCTAAGCAGACCTGGCGGCGCTCTATTATTGCTGAAGCCAAAAGTATCGCACTGATTTGGCCAGAACAGAGAGAAATGCCGAAGCATTGTATCTGCGTTCTGCTTCGACGTGGGAACTTTAGATAAGAAGAGAGAAAAATCATGAACTTTAACAATGATTAGGTTTTTTTTTCAAAGGCTTTTACTTTAGTTTTTCGAAAAAAATAACATATTAGAAAATAATTTTATATTTAGATATACTTACCAACTTTCATCAAAATTGGATGAGTAATTTCCGATAAAACTAAACAGCTTGGTACGGTTGGATTAAAAGTTAAAAAATTGCCCGACATCTTTGCATTTAAAGCCTTAACGTTTCCGAATCTAAAGAAATTAGAATAAAGACCATTGTTCCATTTTCCCTATTTTTACGTGGATAAAGAAACGGCCGACGCGTTTCCTAGTTGAAGTGAACTCAGATTCAGAACAAGGTGACAGCTACTTAATTATTAACACACATCACATAATATACACTCTAATATTTAGGCCAACTGAACTGGAAGTCGACATCTGTCTGAGAATTAAGAAACGACTGTTCAATACCTAACGAGGGCTTATATTTCCGTATCGTGTACAATGCGTAAGAATTCGTTATATATTTCATGGTCAATCGCGTTGAGGGTAAAGGGCAGATCTGGTACAATGCGTCGAAAGGTATCTTATTACAAACATAACCATTTTACCATTAAAACAATCGAAAAAACTCAAATTAGCTACAGGAAAAATCGGGGATATATAAAGTACTGGACGGAGTATGATAATGTAGTCACGAAAAGTGGTCCTTGGAACGCGTTTCGTCTCGGGGGCCCCCGGTCGTGTTGACACACTGAAACAGATACTTGTAATTAGCAAAGCGTTGCTTAGTTACGTCTATTTGCTTACTGCCGGCGTAACTCAACGTAATTGAGCGTAACTTATTGTTCCCCCATCATGGTCATTCCTCCACTTACATCGCCAAGCATTGTTACTTGTCCCGCACCGCCACAAATTTTAATGTCATTTGTTTGTATTCATGAACCGTCCTCAGCACTAATCGTACTTCGTAGGTATGTTCTTGTGACATGTCGTTGGATATCGCATTGCCTTTCAAGTAGTTCTAACAAGGACTCTCAAGCGCCGTTGCAAGTTAACAAAATTGTGCGTGTAGATTTCATCAACGTTATAGTAAGTTCGAATAACTTTATAACATTAGTTATTTGTTGCACTAATTATTGAAGTAAAAACTTCTTTAGACTTCATTAGCATTTTTTGGGTGAACAAAAATCATAGAACTCGTGGCATCGTCACGCTGTCACAGAATACATAGTACCGTGTGTTTTAAAACAGCGCCATCTCTTGTAGAATAGGTGAATTACTACTTAAGTTTTCACTTCAGACGTGCAGTCCTATGACTGATGTGTTTTTTTTCATAGGGTTTTACGATTCTTACGCATTGAAATTAAAAACTTTTAACGAATTTTATCGTGTGTATTTGCATTATTTTAATTCCTGACGTTTCGAACACTTTGCAGTGTCCGTGGTTACAGGTAGGCTAGATGACGGATGTCTATAGAAATGTTATAAAATAATTATTTTTAGTTCAAACGTTTCCTATGTACGCAGTAGTCGCCCGTGCACGTTGACCAGAGGTCTTCCAGTTCTGTGCCAGGCTTGAGATTTCATCAATTCGATGACTGGATTCCAAGCAGGTGGTACTTGCCACTCAATTTCTCTATTATAATTTTGATGTTTATTAATTCTAATAGCCTTGCGTAGCATCTTTGGTTTTGTATATACCGGTTCTCGTTGGCGAGGATTTCAGGATTATCAATACGAATAGTGGTTAGGGTTGTCAAAGAGCATTCAAGAGCATTCTCACAAACAATTGCTGAAAGTAAAATACACGCTAAAATCCGTTTGAACGGATTTCTATTACATATATAGGATATTTATTACATTTTCTTTAAAATGTCAAATGGCTTCATGTTGTATTTCACAACATCGACATGAGCGTTTCCAAAGTCTCGTACGTTCTTTTTAAACTATCTCTTTCTCACGGATAAAGTCTTGGCCCGAGTTCTAGTATAGAGTAAATGGATGCTCACTTCAAAACGGTTCACTTTTCTAATAATAGAGGATTGCTTTGCGAGGTGTCCGCGTCGATAATTGTCTGACGAGCTCTGTGATTGTGTTGTGGCAACTATTGCGCACGCGACAACTTAATCAACTCAATTACACTATCTCGCTATTCAATTAATCGTTTTTTCAGTGGACTACTTGGATGCCCCACGCCACGATACCCCCCTGCTGTGACGTCGCCGCTTAGCCGCTATTGCGATCAACGTCACCGCGCCAGACGCGAAATATATATCAATCAATTATCGTTACCTTACATTCTAAAGTTTGATTCACATTACACCGGACAACACGACGTAGTTTTTTTTTATTGCGTGCTATGCGCAACACTGTGTTCTGCTGTGTGCAACATCCTATTAGGATTATATTTCATCGAATCGAATCTTCTTTATGGACCTGCCACAACTCAGAACAATCAGTTCACCTAAAAACAATCCAATTTCGTCTAAATATTTATGTATTTGTTATCTCGCTGTACGAGGAAGTATAGTAATGTTTTATTGTGCATGGGCGTTCACATGCTCGAGTGACACATTAACATTCCTTCCTGACGCAGTGATCATTGACGGTCGGCCAAGTTTCTGTCAAGTTTCTGGTAAACATTGTCTTTGTTTAAGACGAAACTATTCTCGAGACCTCCATCGGTGGGTCGTTGACATGACATTCTGTTTACTGAATGCGATGTATGTTTCAAATGCTATAATATTGCCAAGGGCGAAACTAAGATTTAAATGTTATGTTAATGAATGCGATTTTAATGTTTGATGTTACTAATGTGTGGTTTTCTTTTGTCAGTGCGTGCTAGACCACAGTGCATCGTGGGATTTCAATGCTTTCACCCTGGACAACGTCGCCGGGGGTAATATTTTATTTTTGTTTTTGCCCTGTGTGCGTGTAAATTAGATGACAGCACTTGTTAACGTACCCTGCATGTGTTACCCAAACGAACAACGATCACATCACGACTTTGGCGGCAATCGTCCACAGAATATCGGCGCGTGGTCCATTTCGTCAATCAATACTTTCATTCGCTGCCGCCGACTCAGATCACGTAGTCCATACCCCTTTGTTAATAAGGTTGAAGTCGCAATAGACTTATACCATGCTATCTTAGAACTGCAGACATTCGTTGTTTTTTGTTTTACTTCCGTTGGTGTTTAGTGCGTGAGTTTTACTTAGTACTTCACTAACTTCACTTCATATATATGTCCATAAGATATAAGAAGTTTCCCAGGAAACTGTAGCCAAGTTTCGCTTCTCACTCAATTGAGATCTTATGCAAACCCCAATCGCTCTCTCGTTCGTCTTGCAAATAAATGTAATAAGGGAACAAGAACATCCAATGCGTATTATGACAGTTACAAAGAATCACTGCAATTATTTATTTTAAATAATAATAGGTTAGAAAGATTCTGCAAACTATTTATGTTAATCTTGGTAAATAAAATAATCTATGATAAGCTACATTCAAAACGAATGATGACACGATTACGAAAACATACCAATTTGTTTAAAAGTTCACAGAAAGTTCATGTAGTGTTTAAGAACGTGACGTTATAAGCAGATGCCATTGCCTGCAAATGTTTTGGCGCGAATTTAAAATTAGTTGAAAAAAGAAAATAATTAATATTCAACATTGTTTTGCAGAAAATTTTTTTTTGGACATCCAAAAAGCGTGGTAGGACAGTTTTTTTAAATTAGTCACAGATTAGCTAATATGCCTCTTATGTATAACGGCGGTGATGTAACAGTTTTGGAGTCAATAGCGAAGTCCGCAAACAGCTATGCTAACGAAAAGTTCCAATTTGTTCTTGGACCAATTTCACAATTCCCCGTGCTTAGCATCACAATCGCACAAACGACTGTGACAAATGCAGGCATTAAAAACAAAACACACAAAGGTGAGACAAGACAAAACAACAATGTTAGCGGCCCGCCCGTGCCTCGTATTATGTCAGACCTAACTTAAATCATTCATTGGTATACCTACGTTTTCATTGACAGCCTTGACGATTATATGTGGAGAAACAAAGAGTGATTGCAGACGAGCAGGTATACCGTCTATGAAAGTAAATAACAAGGAATAATATTTTTTTATCTCTGACTGTTGAAATAACGTTGTATCTTACGTAAACATCAAAATTTACAGTTTTCTTTCATCTTTCACAACCTATTACAGGTAATTTTTTCGTTGAAATAAATAATTGAGTGTATTCTATCGAAATTATACGTTTCAGTAGTAAGTAGTTACATTTGAAGAGCTTTTGATAAACCATTATTATCATATATTGGGTTTCCATATAGAAAACAGTTATTCACACTTAAAAAAATGTATGGAACACTGATATATCTGTCGTGATTTCAGGGTTGTTCCCATAGTAAAAGTTATTTGTAATTATGGATATTATGGACCCCTTACGGCTAAGTTTACCCTATCCGCGTAACCCTGTATTATTTCTAACAAAATAGGTATATGAGTAAGTATTTATTATTTACTCAAAGTCAACTGAGTTTGAACCAGTATGTGTGTAAGTGACATTGAACACGTTCCCTTACACAGAGTTTGTGCCCTTCCAGCATGATTTCGTAACTAATCTATTATAATTTGTAAGCGTTGGGACAAAATAGTCATACTAAGGTCTAACGCCGACTGCGTCGAGGCTGTAGGTTCAAATTGTCTCACCGCAATTCTGCGCCACATAGCGTCTCCGTGCCGTTTCGACTGTTAAACTGTTATCGATGATAGGCATTCAATCTACCGAAAAGAGTGGATTCCACGGCCCCTTGTACACCGCTACGCCACTGTCGTTTACAGACGTTGGGCCCAAGTCGCTCGTTTGCCACGCTCACTGTTTCCCTCTGCTGTCGTAGAATGGCGATTCGTTTCCCTCAACGCTCATTATGGCTCACCCATTTATGATGTTTGACATATTAACTAGATAATACTTACGTTTTACATATCTTTAGCCTCTTTTCAATGTATTCTATATCATTATTATTCGTATTCTATTCAGTCTATTGTTAGTGTCGTGACAGATTTATTACCGAAAAGGTTCTGGGGCTTTATTCAGGTGCGGTCGAGATTATGTCGCTCTCTGTCTGTCCTAAGACATTTTTAATGTGAACGACAGTGATCAAGATATTATCGTCCACGCCTTAGAATGAATATCGAGTAGATAAAGAGATTTATCATCATATCTATCAGGATTTATTGGTGTCAAGAGTTGAGAACTGTTGAATTGATATTTAAAATTCTGAGTCTTATCGTACTGTTATGGGCGGGCGTGACTCTTATCATCAGGCAAGCGATTAGCTCGTCTTGTCACTCATTTGCATAAAAAATCATACATGACAGTAATTATAAAGAACCCATTGGAACTACATAGGGAACGCCTGTTATGTAATATATAAACAGTTTAAGTGTTCCCTACGTACCTACACATAATGTCGGTCGTTAGGAATATTATCAGTTAAATGTCACCTATCGAAAATTTAACATTGAAATTAAATCACAGAATACGAAATAGTGCAAGTTTTAATTAAAAGTAATAACAAATGAAAACTATTTAAATATTACAACAGTAAAAAATAAACTAATATAACCGTTACCAGAGGAGCGGTATTCCGAAAACCCGTACGAAGCGCTTTGATTCCACTTTTATTGTGTGTACTGCTGGTCTGTGGAATGCGCTACCATTCAGGCAGGGTGTTGCCCGATAGATACAATCTAGGTCTTCAAATTACGAGTGAATCGGATTGTTCTAGGCAAGCGTGCTCCATCGTAGACCGCATCATCGCTTAACATCAGGCGAGTTGGCGGTCAAACGCAAGCCTATGTATGCATTAAAAAACCCAATGGGAATTGTTACCAAAATACTGGTTACGTTGTATAGCAAAATTTAATTCACAAACCTTTTCGACCTTTTATTCATCACTAGTCGACCGTCCCGGCTTCGCACGGGTGTAAGCTCGGCCTTCGGCCGCGCTGCAAAATATAATATAGCCTATGTCACCCGGGGATAGTGTAGCTTCCCAACAGTGAAAGAATTTTTCAAATCGGTTTAGTGGTCTCGGAGCCTGTTCGATGCAAACAAACAATCAAATCTTTCCTTTTTATAATTTATTTATTTATGAAAACACATACCTTGAAGGAGCATTACAGTTTCCCAATTCACCCCTTCAAGGTTCGTAAACTAAACTAAAATAAACTAAAAAAAAAAAAAACAGATCTTAACTATAACATTGAACACAATCCTAGGAAAATAATATTAGTATAGATAAAGTAATGTTGTCTGGCAAGGCTTGTGTAAAAGAAAGAATAGAGAGAAACACCAGCAGTATAAAGCGGATATATCCGATCTCTATTACTTCTGACAAATGTAATTCCACTTTTGCATTGAACGGTCTCTGCGTATTTTAAAAATACAACCCTTTGTCTAGGAAAATAATCCAACATACGAAGTTTATTATTAAGTCAACAAAGGGAGTATATCCTTTCTAATAAAGAAAATATTTTTCCGAATCGGTTTATAAATGACGGAGTTCTAAAGTAAAAAACATTAAAAAATATTTATTGAGAACCTCCTTCTTTATTGAACTCGGTTAAAAAGAAACAACGATTTGTATTTTTTTATTAATTGCATTTTCACAGTAAATAGCATGTATCAAGTTTTTTATTTTATTATATCTACCTTTAGCCACCAACTAGCCTAATGGTAAGAGATGGTGGGGTGAGGATGGAACACGTTGATCTAGAAGAAATCTATACAATTGTTAAATACAATTAGTATTTAACCAATTGCCTATCGTATTTGCTTAAATACGATAGGTATTGAATAAATTGACTCTACTGCAAAACACAACACGGGACACAACTATAAGGGGTTCAAATGGGGTGCTTTAAATACTTAGTCTTTAAAGGTCAGCAATGTACTCGTATCAGTGATATACTTTCGGTTTTCCGAGTCTTCTTCGTGTCGATATTCCTTTGTGTAAAATAAGTTATGATTATTTTTTGCGATCCCCACCCTAAAAGGCGAAACCATTCCCTCCCTCCATCAAGTCACTGAGTGGTGCAGCTGCTGGGGAAATGAGGTCAAGCGAGTAGATGCGGCTTGGATTGTGATGCGCTACAACTACAGAGCACAGAATCCGCGTCGGAAAATACCTACTTAGCCATGTTACGATGACGTTAACTACTTAGCAGCCTCATTAATTCCCGGTATATATCGTGTTTGTGATCGTTGTACGTTTTAATCCGATCCTTCTTACGTTATCAAGTACGACTTGTCCATTAAAGTTATATGATTATTTACGGGATATTTACCGTGGTAAGGTTGTGGAAGGAGCTCCCGATATTTCGGCGCAGTTACATGCACCATGTTCACGGGAAGACTGAATATATATATAATAATCATATAACTTTAGTGAACAACCGTGATAGTTTAAAACAGTGTTCGACTTGTCCATGTTATTGGTTACGGTAAATACTTACAATCAGTCAGACTGCTTGCTTGTATGTCAACTAGCTATGGCATTAAAATATAGCAGCCTCATTAATTCCAGCTATATGATGTGTTTGTGATCGTTGTACGTTTTAAATCCCTACTTTATCAAGTACTTTCTATGTTATTGGTCACGGTAAATACTTAAAATCAGTCAAACTGTCTGCTAGTATGTCAACTAGCTATGGCATAAAAATATTGCAGCCTCATTAATTCCAGCTATATGATGTGTTTGTGATCGTTGTACGTTTTAAATCCCTACTTTATCAAGTACTTTCTATGTTATTGGTCACGGTAAATACTTAAAATCAGTCAAACTGTCTGCTGGTATGTCAACTAGCTATGGCATAAAAATATAGCAGCCTCATTAATTCCAGCTATATGATGTGTTTGTGATCGTTGTACGTTTTAAATCCCTACTTTATCAAGTACTTTCTATGTTATTGGTCACGGTAAATACTTACAATCAGTCAGACTGTCTGCTTGTATGTCAACTAGCTATGACATAAAAATATAGCAACCTCATTAATTCCCGGTATATGTTGTGTTTGTGATCGTTGTACATTTTAAAACCCTACTTTATCAAGCACGATTTGTCCATGTTACTGGTCACGGTAAATACTTACAATCAATCAGAATGTCTGATTGTATGTCACCTAGCTATGGCATAAAAATATAGCTGCCTCTTTAGTTCCCGGTATATAATATATATCGTGTTTGTGATCGTAGTACGTTTTGAAAATCTACTTAATTAAGTATGACTTGTTTGTTGACCATATTCACTAGACTACTAACAGTGTAACAGTTGTATTTTTATCGTAACCTACGAGCTTGGTATACTAAATAGTGTTGATTCTGCGTAACAGTTTTAAAAACTAAAATAATAAAACAAATATTTATTAATTTATTTAACAGTTAAGGTGGCGACTGCGCCTTATGCTACTGTCATACACACCACACCAGCGTGCATATTCTCAGGCAGTAGATATTATTTCTGTCATCTGGCACTCTCATTAAAATGGACATGGGCGCGCGGACGTGTATGACGATTAAAATGGACATGGAAGTGACGGGGGCATAAATAAAAACAAATTCATTAGAATCAGCCCGCAGTGTGTTTACATTTATTTGATCTAATGCATCCTGTAACTTTGTAGGTAACTCCAATTATCTGTACCAGGTCGAGGTCTGCCAGTGCTGTGCGTCCACCTTTTCCAAGTTTACGGACTAATCTCACACTTCCGGCTGGACCCTGTGAAGGTGTGGAAGCTGTTCACACTGTTTGAGGAGAATTATCACTGTACGAATCCATATCACAATAGCATCCACGCTGCAGATGTCACCCAAGCGATGCACTGTTTTCTGCAGCAAGATCAGGTTAGTTTCAACTAGTATTATATTTCTATCTCAGTATCATCATCAGGCAGTATCATATCAGCTCACTGCTGGGTATTGTTTTTAGGCCATTGACTTTTGTTTCGGGCCAGTTTTACTGGATCACGCAGAAATGGTGTACTAGGCCGAATGGAGTCAATAGGACCCATCATTATGACATGTGGACGGTTTGTACCCGGAGTCTCTACGGAACAGGTGATATTTTTTCGCGGTTTCAGATTGCTCCCATAGTAAAAGTTGTTCTGTTAGTCATGTGTACTTTGGACTCCGTTCGGCTGACTCCGGGTACAACCGTCTTTACAATGATAAGAATAACGGACCCCTTTCAGCTTAGTACAACTTATCTGCGTAACCCTGTGTACGCGTGTTGCTAGCGATGGATTTTATGTCGACCATCATTGGGTTGGGTCTACCAAAGTAAGGTTAGTGCTCTCGGTAATCATTCCGTCAGTCAAGGTCCTACTCAGCCTGCTGTCACCTCGTCTAGTTACGTGTCTTACCCAGCGCCTACTTCAGGCTCACGATGCTATCCCCTCAGTAGTACACACAAATGCTTAGTAAAGAATAGGTTTCACTAAGATAAATGGCTGTCGATTTCTTTCTCAATGGCCCATTAGAGCATACATCTGTATAAATGATTAGGTACTGTAATATAGCAGAGTCGAAAACTGGCACACATTTCTCGAACATAACAAAAAAAAACTGTTGGCTTGTTAGTTCATGATGTATTTTTTGTACGACGCCCATTTTGATGAAAAATAACATTGCTTTAGTTTTTTTGCAAGTTCGATTCCGATTTTGCAAGATAGAGATTCTCTATTTTTGTATATTCTGTTTCAATTTAATTGTGTAAAAAAGTAATTAGAAAAAGAATCTAAAGAAGTTAGCCCAATACACCCACCATTCATAAGAACAGGGAACAAATAGTGCTAATTTCAGCTAATATTATGTCATAAGTTCAAATTTTTGTCAAAGAATGATTAGTTAATTTCTTTTTTCTTCCTTGGTCTACACATCCTAATGTAGATTGGCTAGTTCGACTACTTGGCACTTGGTTGTATAAATGAAATCGAGATTGTTTATGGTACGGCTCCAAAAAAAATTAGGAACATAAGTTCCACGTCCGGTCATCATTTCAACAGAAATAACGTAGTTCTTTCTATATTGTGCCCATTGCTTAGCTCGCGTTGACAACTTTGCAATCCCCATGAACTCTACTTAGGGGTTGATTTATGAGAAAAAATTATAACACGTGTTTATTGTATAATTTTTTCTTAGTATATTTACAAAATTTCATCACCGTAATATTCATATTTTCAAAAATCCTAAGATATGTTTTTATTTTTTATGACTCATGAGCGTAGCTTGAATTTTTTATTTCCAAACAAACTTTATCCTTTTTCACCCCCTTAAGGTAGAAATTCGCAAAATCCGTTTTTATTGTACACTATTTGAGTATAATTGGGCTAAAATTTCACATCTCTATCATTAGGAGCAAATTTGTGCGTTGATTCGTAGAAAAACGCTTGTTCTTTTATATATTCATCATGTATACGCTATTTAATTCTAACTAAGGCAAGGGAAATTATGGGTACATGCCGTTTGGTAACCCATTTGGTAAACCTCTAAAAAGTTGCGTTTGGTAAACATTCTCCTTTGATTGAAACAGTAATCAGTTTTAATCTTTTAATCATAATTATGATCGTCCGCTTTGCTCGCGTAGTGAAGACTTAACTTTCATCCGCTCTACTATCAGCCCGCCCTTTCCGATCCAGCCCCATATACGTCCCATAATGCATTCCATTCCCGTCACGCCCTTTCCGTTTCAGTCCCGCATCTGTCCCGTAATCCACTCTACTGCCGTCTCGCCCTCTCCGCTCCAGTTCCGCATTCGTCCCGTAAACTAACTTTATTTCCCTGGTCTCCCTATTTCCACTCCAGTCCGTAAAAAAAAATTAAGTGAGCAGTACCTACAGTTTTTGCGTTAAGTGGTTTAGCGGTATAGTGGCGGAGTAATCACGTAAGAAACATACAAAAAACATACAGTCGAATTAAGAACCTCTTCCCATTTGAAGTCGGTTAAAAATACATGAAAATTGTACCTGACAAAATACTTGAAGGGCGGTTTCAGCTGTTTTCTTATGAAGGCATTCGACCTATCGAAAAGTTAGTTTTTCCTGAAAGTACGTTAAAAACGGCATAAATACGTGACTATAAGAATTTATTTTTAAGTGCCCTGGGGTCGCATTTTACCTAGAAGAGAAATAAGGGAGCCCTTGACCATAATCATAAACAGTGTCCAAGAATAGGCACGAGTCATCCGTTGTAAACAGATACCGTGATATTCGCGTCTCAGTGCGTGCGATGCACAATCCCGGGCCAATCACGTCAAGTGGAATTAGGTTGCACTGTGATACTGTTGTTTTCTGTATTTACTACTGGCATGCCCTTGTACATAGCTAGACGTAATGAAAATTAAATTATTTACAGTTAGGTATATGAATATTTACGGGATTTTTACCGTGGTAAGGTTGTGGAAAAGGCTCCCGATTAAAAAATAAAAATAAAAAAACATTAATTATTAGGGTGTATGGTTCAGATGTTATGGTCCACGGACGATGTTATCCTAAAGCTTCTTACGTTCGGTCGATTTATGCCCGAACGTAAGAGGCTTTAGGATGCTGAACATAGGCCTTCCCCTTTAACCTCCACACTGAACGATATCCTGCCATCTGCATCCACTGGATGCCCGCGACTCCCACAATGTCGTCGGTCCACTACGTTTTACATAGTGTTATAAATTGATTACATTATTATACATATCATTTGACGATTGCGCTTATGAAAAAAAAAGAGAGTAGGAGAGAGGTCTTCTAATATCTCAGGGCGACGAGTATAGACACATTGCCGGGCAACTGTTGAAGTTCTAAATACTGACTCGCAAAGAATTCTTATGGGCAATCGTGACACTTATATTTGACGATTGCGCTTATGAAAAAAAAAGAGAGTAGGAGAGAGGTCTTCTAATATCTCAGGGCGACGAGTATAGACACATTGCCGGGCAACTGTTGAAGTTCTAAATACTGACTCGCAAAGAATTCTTATGGGCAATCGTGACACCATTAGTTGAGTGATTTGTACGTCTCGTCACCTAGGTCCATACAAACAAAAGTAGAGCGCCCTGCGGCCTTATAAAGCGAACAACTGCGTATGGTGGCTGGTGGCGAGTAGGGGCAAAAAAAAAAACAGATAAATGACTTTCTTTAGGAAAAAACTGCGGCCAGCTGTAGACTACCTTACATAGGTTGATAATTCTGACACAGCTGGACTAGTAAACCAGTCTGATTTTTAGATTTTTATCCTGGTAATGTACCAATGGCGTCTATTTAATAGTTTTTTTAAACATCTCTATAATTATTATTTATTGACTCATTAACTAAAGATTTAAGATATGTGGAGACATTATCAAGCAAATGTATTGGGGAAAAAAGAGTGTCTGTCAGTCGCTTTGGCTTTCTAATTTACCGTAGGTACTTACGGAGTGCTTAAACAAAGATTATAATTTTCATGTCACTGCTAATATGCGTAGGTACTTTTTTAAAACTGTTTAGAATTTTCTACATTTAATTACTAGAGTAAGTAGAAAGACAACTCTTTGATTACATGTAAATTTTTGTCATAGATTTTGGAGCACATGGAGCCAATAGATGTGATGGCCGGTCTTCTGGCGGCCATGGCGCATGATCTCGACCATCCAGGAGTGAACCAACCGTTCCTCGTCGCCACGAGCAATCATCTGGTTGAACTATATCAGGTAACATGACCAGAACCATCTATTTTAATAACTAGTAGTCCGCCTCGAACATGTGACCTTTTGACTCCTATCATCACCAACCCTTGTTCGATATTACTCCTATTCAAACTAAAAATAAGTTTGACCACCAACTCGACTGTTGGTAAGCGACGTATTTGCACGAACTTGTCTACATATTTCATGAAGATCGGTACCCAAGTTGTCGTTAACAAATATACATACAAACTGGCATTCATTGTTTCTGAAACCATCGGTTTGCTCGGTAAAAAGTACCCGGCGGTAAATAACGCACTTGGAACTAAAGAGCTAAGCAGCTAGTTTAGGCTTCCTATATAGAAAGTCGTCTTTGTCGCACGAAACACTAACAGCTAACATTCCTGTATTTAGTAGCACAATTAAGGTTTTTTTTATATTTGAATAAAATACAGCATTTTTTTTTAACCCAATGAAATAAATATTTATAAAGATGAAAATTATTACGTATGTTCATTTATATTGTAAATATGCGGCTTTCCAGCTATCTCTGTTTTAAAAAACCCGTTAGATAGCTCAATTTTTTTTAATATGCTTATTCCGTAAAATTAACATGCTAAGACTAGGCAAGTCTACGAATATGTATGTCTCTTGTGTGTATGAGTATATTTAATCAGTATTTAAAAAAAAATAGCTAAAAAGTTATTAAATAATAATTATACTGTATTAAAATTACTTAAGATTTTTAGAATTTATACAAAAGTTATTATTATTTTATTGTTGTACACGCTTGTGTCACTCGTTAAAACAAACGAAAGTAGTCTATCTCGAGGGGTTAGTTTGTAGCTATTGAAGAGTCCAATCCATTATCCGCTTCCCGGCTCCAACATCGGACCTTCGTCACCAAGTGACCCGAACATGGGACATGAAAAACAAACCAAACAAGCTAGGGGGAAGCTCGAGAAGTTCACTAATAGCCATTGAAGAGTTCTACTATTTACCTCCTGGCTCTATTATCAGTTACCAAATGATTGTATTGTCACCTTTATTTGATTACATATGTTATAGGTACTTACAAAGTTTTAAATCGATATGATATTTAGAATAGCCAAACACTGCCATCACCATTCTTCCATAACAGTACCAGACGCACGACAAGGAGATACTCTCTTATCGAGGAAATTGACAATTCCATTCAGACGCACTGAGCGTTTCCAATCTTCTGAAGAGAACAGCAAAGGAGTGGAACCCCCTTCGCGCATCTGTCTATCCAAACAGGTGCAATCCGGGGCTGTCATGAAATAGTGAATAGGCATTACCTAGGAAAGCGTGTTACATCTTCTACCATATTTATGCTTCCCATCAGGTGAGATTGTGGTCAATGGCATGCCAAGTCCGATGTAAAAAAATAGGGTAAAGTTTGGCTTCCTTGTTTTCTAACCTAGTTACAAGTGAAGCCGATAAAAGCGTGTTGCAACATGCCTCCTATACAGTTTGATTTTAGTTTGTACAAAGTGAGTTCTCTCCGGTCAGCTAATTAATTCAATTACATAGCGGAACTGTTTACAAATAGGCAGTTTCCTCGCACAAAATGTATATTTTGCCCTGTTACAAATTCCATGTAAATCGAATAATTTACAGAATTAAAATGATTTTGGCTTTCGAAAGGGAAGGATTTTTTTTCAGTTGTATGTATGTAAGTGTGTACCTTCTGTAGCTTGTACGAGAGTTGACAGATTTTGAAATGCGAGGTATTTATGCAGGGTAGGTATACAGGGTTTAGCGGAAAGGGTGTGCTAAGCCGAAAGGAGTCCGTTGTATCATTATGAACAAATTTAACTATGGGACCAACCCTGAAATAAATATCAGCTGTTTCGTACATTTTGTCGAGTGAAGATGACCGTTTTCTATGAAACGGCTGATATTTTTCACGATTCCATGCTTGGTCCCATAGTAAAAGTTCTTCATAATGACGGGTATTATGGACCCTTTCGGCTTAGCCTTGTCGCGCAATCCCGTAGATTCGCCTCTATGTCCGAATTATTACATTATTTACTAAATTTTCGTAGGACTTGTTTGCAATTTATTACGATAAATGAGTACTCTCCTCAAATATATTTCCTGATTTATATAATGGTGACGTGAAACACGAACTTGCTTAATCACTTGTCTCAGCCGAACTTAAATTCTGAGAGGAATAATTTCTGACCAATGTCTCTGAATCCGAATAAAAGTCTTAGTTATTTTTAACAAAATATTTACAAACTTTACAAGCACTTTGATACGTAATGAACGTAATGAATCCAAAGTCGTGGACAAAGTCGATATATTTATTATCTTTGGTAGTGGATAGCAGTTTGTACGGGACGCCAAAAGTAACCAAATTTTCGTGCACGTTTGTTTTTTCACAATTCGGTATTGTCATTAAATTTATAGCGTAAACATACAGCTGTATTCTTCTTGCTAGGACTTTTATTGGGAAAACAAGTCAGACTCCCATTTGATATCAAATCATTCTCCCTTAGGTGCATGATTGCGATTGCGCTAAACTCACTTTTTTTCCCTGGTGTAGAACAAATCAGTTCTGGAGAATCACCACTGGCGGGCGGCTATCAGCTGCCTCATCGAGAGTAACTTGATGGACGACATGCCAGAGTTCCAGGACCAGCTCCAAAAGAAGATACGTTCGCTAATACTAGCGACAGATATTACTAAGCAGCAGGAATATCTTCTTCAGTTCAAGGTATGTGACATCTTTACGTATTTTATGGATGCTTGGGAGTTTTGGCGCCAACGTGAGAAAATCATTTCTCCTCATTGTTTTATTTTCCTAAACTTGTAGTGCTCATATGTAATAATAGTGGATTATTATTTATTGTTTCTGAACGTGTTGGAATGAAGGAAAATTAAATACATTGAAGAAGAAAAACTAACTTTCCATGCTGAGTCTTGCCTTCCAGAACAAAACCTTTTCCTTCCTAAACTGGGGTAGAAAAAGATCATATTTTAGAAGGAAACGATTTTGAAAGGCAAGACTCAGCAACGAGAGTCAGGTTTTTTTAGTGTAATGAGGTGAAACGTTTATTTTCGTGTTGTTTCCAAAACTCCACATAAGCTCCTAGTGAAGTTTCCACCACGTTAGAATTGGACTTGACCATCTATCATCATCATAAAAATCATCAATCGTCTACTGCCAGACGGGCCTCCCCCATCGATCTCTAAAAACGCCGGCCGCCGGCGGAAGCGGCCTGCATCCAGCGTTTCCCTGCGGTCTCTTTTAGATCGTCTGTCCATCTTGTGGGTGGATGTCCTACGCTGCGCTTGCCGTGGTTTCCATCCATCACCGCGGGGCGCAGCTAGTATTGTATAAAAACATGAAAATATTTCTATACTCGACACCGGAAGATGCACAACGTGCGTGACAAATTAAAACCCTCTCAGGAGGAGATAAAAGCAAAACATAAATAAATATATATGGATATTATTTAATTGCAAACAAAAACAGCACACCAAAACAATGTATAGATATATCACCATGCCTAGTTTTAGTGTGTAATAAACACACTTTTGTTTTGGTTTCTGTCACAACTGTTACAAGAAACAATGCTGTTTACTAATATACATAAATGTATTATACTTAAATAAAACAACGAAATAAATAAATAAAACACGGATAATTCAGAACAGAGCTTAGAAGTTAATCGGCTGGTCAAATTTTTGAAAACTAAGAAGCACCGCAATGAAACTAGCTTCGTTTTGGAGTTAAATGGTGACGAATATACAAACTTATTCACACTATATACCACATAATCAACCCTAAATGCATAAACCTCCATTACTTCGTGGTTGTTATGGTGGTCAAAACTCTATTTCTGAATCTTCGATGGGAGAAACAAACTAGAAAAGAACTGCCGATCGACAGGCAAGGAATCATTAATAAATTCGTCGTGTGTTAAAAATTACAATGTGACTTTGTAAACATAACGTGTTTCCAAAACCCACATTTCAGTCCTACATCCGCACGGTGACCTAGCCCAAGACTACCCAATTCTCTACCGGAATCTGCAAACTAGGTCAGGCAAACAAACAAACACTCAGACTATGAGATTAGACTTACGAGCACAGCGTAACTTCACAGATACAATAATAGTTGTTTATAAGATCGCATGCACACCGGTTTCATAAAGATGCGTACAGACAATTAGGCTGTGTCCTATATATTTTTTGATTAACTCATAAAAAGCTGATCATAAATAGAGCCATAAAATTAAACTTTGTTCAAAAATATATTAGTTATGAGTATTTTAATTTCATGCTAGATAGAGAACGCACTGTGTAGCATATTATGACGTCAAACGGCACGCATGCCATACGAAAGCTACTAACATACGCTTTGCGGGAGAGGGACCGCGCATCCGCTCTCTATCCCCACCAAAAAAATTTAAACGTTAATATCTCAGAATTGTATCAGCCAATTTAATTATTTTTTTACATTAGGTCACAAGCCTATTGACATCTTGCAACACAACATGTTAATATAGTGCGGTCAGCGACGTGTGTCACAAGACAACGTGACAAAGTGTAACTCATTACAAATTTATTCACCAACGTTAAAAAGTGTGTAATAAGCTATCGGATAGGCCACTAACTAAAACACGCAGGTAACGCGGCGCATTAAGTTAACCTTTAAAAATTTGGCCTTTATTCCAACTTTTAGGGGTTAACTTAACGTGTCGCGTTACGAGCGCGTTTGTAGTTAGAGAATCAGGGTCCAGGTGTTTGATTTCTTAAAAATAGCAGGAGTAGTGAAAAATATCATTAAATGTCTTCAAATCAGGAGTGAATCAGCTTCTAACTATTGTGTAAATTCACAGATGTAAATTACACATATTTTGTATTATAAAACGAACACCATTTTCTTGCCCTTTATTAATGTGACGATGACGCTTGGCAGTAAGAGACCGAACATAAACCTTGACAAACTGCGAGTTTTGATGAAGTGAAAACGAACATAGCTGAAGTGTTCGTTTAATAAATTAAAAAAATTGTTAAGTTATAATCATTGCATGGCCGCAAATTAATATTTAGTTCAAATTTAGTTGCAATTTACGGTGTAAAATATATATCCAAAAATAAAGACCTTAGGGCCATCTGTTGACAATCTGGCGTTGAACCATCCACCTAAGCGCATTCCCTATAATCGTCGACGCTACATTGACATACTTTAACGTGTACGTATATCAACATTCTTATACATTTGAACGAGTTCCCGGCTCGTAAAATGCGTGTAATGTGAGTGGATCACGTCCAACTATGTTTGCGTTACATTGGATGATATGTTAGAGAATGTTACCAGCCTCACTACAGCGCTCGCTCTGCATTCTAGTTGGATGCGTATTCATTGCCGCAAGGAGCACGAACCGACCGGAACCGACAATCCGACGATTGGAGAAAGATGCCTAAACATGAACAAAAAGTCTACGATCTCGAAAGATATTTTCTAATTTCAATCGGACACCTTTCAGCAAGTGGTTGTGCATAACACCATGAATCTTCTATTGTATTCTCTTTGACCATGAATTCGTAGATTTTTTTATCGTTCCTTTTGTGAGCATTTTGGCGTCACACGTCTTGTGCATTTGCCCGTGTC
The DNA here is from genome assembly GCA_949125355.1 of Agriopis leucophaearia. NCBI lineage: Eukaryota > Metazoa > Arthropoda > Insecta > Lepidoptera > Geometridae > Agriopis > Agriopis leucophaearia. The sequence goes on along the minus strand of OX421261.1, from coordinate 8,818,753 downwards.
AAGTATTGAAATATTTTCAAGTTTTACTAAATAAAATCAAACAACAGTATTATGATTATTAACGGGATATTTACCGTGGCAAGGTTGTGAATGGAACTCCCGATATTTTGGCGCAGTTACACGCACATGTTCACGGTTCGTCACAGTTTGTCCCATTGTCCTTACCAGGATCTTCAGGATTAGCGAATTTAAAACGTGTTTTTTTAGTTTTTCAAACTGCGAGAATTATTTTTTTGATTGTTGATACTGAAGTTGTTTTGAAACATGACACTGATTGTATGTTTCGTTATCGAAGACTCGATCAATCTTGTTATTTTACTTTGTAATATGACTGGGAGTTGTATCCAAGGTTTATGTTTTCTTTTATCTACAATGCGTCGTTTGTTACAATACGTGTGACGCCTGCCACATGTAATATAGAAAAAGATATAAATACACCTTGAACATGCAATTGTAAACAATTCCTTTGCGCTTTTTACTGAAGTTCTACTCAGAAGGAACTTTCCCTTCCCAGTAGAGCTTCAATAATCGTGACAGACTGAGTCATAAACGTTTTTTTTTTAATCGACTTAAGGTTACTTACGAAATATTTCTTACGAGAAAACAAACAGGTAATAAGTACTTGTCCTTACGTAATAAATAAACAGCCACTTTGAACATAATCGTAATGACATCGTACTTTTTTAAATGAATATAAGTTATCCTCTCCCTCTATCTCTATCTATCTCTCGTACTTATTTTATAAATTGTCCAAATAAAATTATTATTAAAGTACCTAGTGAGCTATGAGTAAAAATTAACAAGAAAGCAAGTAAAGGGGCCCCGAAAAAAGTTTATTTAAAAAAAAAAAATAGGATTATAGCTAACATTATGAATGTTTGTTTAAGATTATTGTAAAAGTGCACAATAAAAATATAATATATAGTCTAGCTATATTAATATATCCCTCGTAAATTCAGACTAGAAATAGATGGCTATCAATTTGATCATCATAAATATCAGTTCGAACCAGTCATTCTATTTGAGCATGATTCGGAACCTGAAAGTAAAATCGCTCTGCGCGTAAGTGTGAAATATTGTGCCCACCGAAGATGGCCCACTAAAATGTGTTTACATCCCGTGTGTTTACCACAAATCAGACAGGGGCAGATGAAGAACTCTGAAGAGGCCGCCCCTTATATTAACACCAAGCATAAGACACGTGTCTTGCATCTGGTTTAGAATTGTTTCAACCGTTGAGTTTTTTAACTGGTAAAGCCTTCGATAGTTAATAAAAAAAAATGTTATGCTTATTTTTATCAGACTAGACCTTTATGCAGTAATGTTATGTAATGACGGGTAATATTTTACTGGCGTATGTATGTAATATTTTTTTTGTTTGTATTTTTACTGTTTCTATATTACCTCAAGTTAGATTCGTCTTTATGCCCAGAGTGCCATAGGCCACATCATTTTGATGTTATACGTGCAGTTGGCTTTTTTAATTAGGTAATTAGACTAGTTCTACTGTCTATACCACAGAAAAGAAGGGCTGTCAAGGCATTTTTGTAAGAAATTTGTTGTAGCCTCTTCTTGCACCCATATAAACCCATAGCAACTGTGATGCGGAGTTCGACGCGTTGACATAAATAAGAATGTTCAATCAAATATCTGTCACAATACCTGGCGACAGAGTTTCTTTCTCGTTTCCGTTCTATTTACTTCTTTTTTCTGTTGTCTATACGCCTATTGACAAATTAATAACGGTATGTTATTTAATTTGAATTATGTAGTCTTTCGTGTGGTGACGTACAAAAGGGGAATTCGTGAGATATGCTTGTACACTTTTGATATTTAATTCATTACTTTTACTTAGATTAACTTTAGGTGTCTTTGTCTATATAGCGTTTTAACTTAAAATAATTAGCAATAACTATATTTGAGAATATTACGCAAACAGTCACTTTAAAAACAAGCTGCTTGATGTGACATGATGTCAGACCTTAATTTAAATACTCGAATTGAGTTTTTTAACAAAAAAAAATACAATTTTTTATTTAAATCGTAACTATAATAATCATTGAAATCAAATTATTTAATTACGCCAACTATGAATAACCTCCGATATAGAGATTAGCCACTTTGCAATTTTTTTTACCGTGTTTTCAGAGTTGTCCCTCTGTATCCTTACTAGTCTGTGCTTATACCGATGCCCTCCTGACCCGATTTGATGAATTTTTGTGCTGCTAATTTTTTTAAAGTACATGAGAACCTTACTCACTGATACCGTGCATGATGGATGTTAAAGACGTAAATTTTGTAACGATGATCCAGTTCGCCCACTTGGCAAAGACATTAGATGTGTTTCTATTGGTACGACCCTGTATGCTACTTGGTACTCGTATGTATGTGTACTACCATGTTCTGACAAATACATTATTTTATTTTATTCCATGTAAATCTCATTTTGGTAACGAGGTGAAAATCGTTCGACAGCTTCTTTGAGGCTGAAAGCTGAGGCTTTAAGAAGATTTAACTGTCCAAGCAAAATCATATTTTCTTTTTGTAATTCGACTAAATTTTACAAGAAAATAGTGGGCGAAGCACTAACATTGAATACGTAAAATACTTATCGAATTCCACACAAATGATGAATTTTGAAGTTTAAATTTGTATGTAATATTCGTACCTCGCCCACAGGTACTTATACTTTCTTATACTTCGGTTACGTAATAAAAATAAATAAACGAACCGCCATTTTGAAGTTCTACAAAGATATACAATATAGTTTATGTACAAATAAATTACTGCTTTTTAGGGTTCTGTAGTCCAACAAGGAACTCTTATAATTTCGTTCTGTCCGACCGCCTGTCTGTCTCTCTCTGTGTGTCTGTCCGCCCAAATATTTCAAAACCTTTTAACGTTTATAATTATTAAGATATAAGTGCATGAAACTGGAAAATTACAATTGTAATATAGAAAAAAAAAAAAAAATCTATAATATTGCATTTTACGAGTGGCTCTGGTACATGTAAAATAAGGATGTTTTTTTTCACTGCTCACCCTCGTATGGTGTATCGCGGTCTTTAAAAATTATACATCAATATGTTTGATGCATCACTATTATTATAAAGTCTATATTTTGCGAAAACTATCCCGCCAAAGTGGCAAAAAGTCCCTGCTTTTCTAAACTATAGGATATAAAAACTTATAACTTACAATACTCATAGTTCATATTTAATATCTTCATTCAAAACTATTTCGAACATTATCTAATTAGAACTTTTTGAGTTACAACGATAAAACTGTAACAAATTAAAGACATTCTAGCACAAAGGACCTCTTCGTAAAATGAACTTAACAATGAATGTTACTCTAGTGATTTTCTTATTGACTTAACCTTAAAGGGCCTTACTTAAAAACGATACTCAAGTTAATCTATGCTTTAAAATGCTCTGTCAATTTCTCGCTGACGGCAATCGTCACACGCGAAAACAAGATGGAGCATATTTAAGCGTATGTCAACTTGAGTAACGTTTTTAAGTAAGGTCGTAAAAGTATATGCTATGTTAGTATGATACATCTCTGAAAATTTACTAAGTCCGAGGAGCTTCGTTCTTTCTAATTTTTAGCCACTAATTTCTGAACTATGACTATAATTACGTATCTTTGGTTACGGAACCATACCATATGCGTCTCGACAGGCTCTTGGCCAGTTATTATGTAATCACCTTTAATTAATAAATGAAACGCACGGCATGCGAGGTGACGTTGCACGCGTGCACCCCTAGTAGGTCAAGTGCATCACAATCAAAAGAATTATACGTGAATTATAGGTTAAATGAGTAATTGTGTGGGGAAATCCTCACGGGAATAAAAATTACGTAGAAAATTCGCTTTTAAACAAGTATTAAAAAATGCCGATACCCCCCTCTCCCTCTAGTTTTCACGCAGTTAATAACAAATATGGTTTTAAATATTGTTTTGCAAACAGAAAGTTGAAAAAAAAAAACTCGTCTTTATAATACAGCGCTTACCGCGTGACTCCAAGAGTTCGTGCATTATTTGAATATAGCTTGAAAAAGCGCGAGTTTTTCCTAGAGGATATTGACTACGTGACAAAAACCTAAGCCAGCCTCCTTGGCCCTGTGACCAAGCGTGGTGTTTTAAAGACCCCCTTCCCCCTGAACGGGTCACTTAGTTTGGGTACGTTCCCTAAAAGCAAGACGTTGACAAAGCCCAAGAACGGGAAAACTTTGACGTCTAACCCAGTTTTTCTCTCACATCGATGTGTCTCAGTCACATCTGGTGGATTATTCTAGAACTTGCAATATTAGTTTTGTCACCAACATACTCATTTAGATACTGTGAGGGGGATAAAAACAATATTACATGCACAACAATAACCGGCAAGGGGTAACAGTGATAGCGCCGGGAACTCATTTCTATCTTTGTTACAAATGCAAGCAAACTTCTAACAGGTATAAATTAAAACTCCTCAATTATTTTCAATTAAAAACTCTGAAGTATTCAGTATTGCTTTATTAATGTCGTGGTAGTTTTGGAAATTTCAACGCAATTTAAAAGTTAAATAATGTTCAATTTTAATTAATAAGGTTTGATTTTATTTAACAGGGCTTGCAGTAGTCTACTATTGGTGGGCGACGAGAGGAATACAAATTTAAAACGTGATACAAATATGTTTCAAGTTTGGCCATTTCTGCTGTAGCGCTATAACACTAACATTATACGAAAGTTTGTGTGTGTCTTTTACTTCAAACTATACCGGCAGAACGGATTTAATAAAATAACTAAATTTGGGATGGAGACAGCTTATACTCTAGATTAATACATATTCCCATTTTATCCCGAACAATTTACAGTTCCTGTGGTGCTGATGAAACCGCGGGACGCAGCTAGTTTATGATAAATATAGTTGATACCTATTAAAAAAATCGTATATTTTGAGTCGTCTCTATGGACTCAAAGAGAAAAATATTGGAGTCTATAAAAATCGATGTGTATGTTCCCTATATACACATCGATTTTTATATATAGAAATACAGATGTTGCCCGCAACTTCGTACGCGTAGATTTTCATATAAACTTTCAACCCCTTTTTTCCTCCCTTTCGCAAAATAACTTCAGTATGGTCATAGCTAAGCATATTCGTGGAAACAGCATATAAATCTGTCCAGGGGTTTTGGAGATGGGCGTTTACAAACAATCAAACAAACAGAGAAAAATTAAACTAAAAACTGTCTTAATGTGTTCAGAATTACAGTTTTTTTATCTGTACGTTTTTAATTTATGTATAGATATATATAGATGGATTTTTCATATAGAATAACTTGATCAAATGACATGTAAATTACATTATGGTCATTAGAGTAATATTATCATTCATAACGTTTTCCGAACCACCCAGACAAGGCAAAAATCCAAACCAATCAGATCCGATTTTTGCTAAGTAAGGCAAAAAACCGTTTAAAGAACTTTATTTCTCAACAAGAAATTTACAATTTCGCTTACGTGAGAAACCAATTTAGTAACTAATTACATATGCTTTTCGACATAGTGATAAATCGTACCTAATCCACGGGCTGTTTCATTTTGCGACGTAGTTTCAAGGCAACTTATAGTCAATGAGATATGCGAGAGGATGCACTGGATACAGTTCAAAATCGGCATACCGAGTCCTCATTATGCAAACGAGCTATTTGAACTGCGTACTCAATGGTTATACGGAATTCATCAGTACATTACCCTTTATTAAGGTGGTAACTCAACGCCTTATTTTTACTCTTATTTAAACCGTCAATACTTCAAAAAACTAGGTGTGAAACTAGTAAGATAACAAAATTAAATGAAAAAGTATACTTTTCAAGATTTGTCGGGTCAAAAAGGGTGAAAATTAGAAACTTTTTAAGCCCGTGACGTTTCCCTACAAAAATCAATCTTAAAAAAACTAGCTCCCTGAGTTTTATAACTGCATAAATACAGTAATATTCCGCTTTACGTGGCCTCGCTTTGCGCGAATTCGTTAAAATGTGATTTTTTAAACTCGGGCTAAATTGCTCCGCTTTACGCGGATGCCTTGATTGCTCCATTTGCGCGCTTAGTGGCGCGATTGCGTTAGCCAAAAGGAACCCGTAGTTTCTCAGTTATTGAAAGTGGATTGTCAGTCGTGCTTTATATCTTCGGCAATCAATACCCAACTGTGTTGCTTGTTACGAAAAAATTTCGCAAGAGCGCAAACAAAATGCAACGCAAAAACTTAAATAATTATTTTACAAAGAAAAATACAAATGATTTAAATCTTGTGTTGTTTTTGGCAAAAAATAACCCATTGGTTGTATATTTATTACTGTGTATGATTGGTGTTTTTTTCGTAGTAATTGTGTACGCAAAACTATTAAAAATGTTTACTTTCATAAAATCAATATAATTATATTTTCTATTTTGATTCACAGAAATTACATTTAATAAAAAATGTGTTATTAAAATATATATTTTTAGTGCTACCTTTGAATATACTTCTAAGCCTGTATTCAGACGGTGAAAACTAAAACCCAGGAGCTAGTAATTATTCCGTCCTTGATTTTTGTATAGAAAACGTTTCACCTAAGTGTTTACTTAGTTTTACATAGATACTATAATATACACTACGTTAGCAGTAGCTAAAGATAGAGCTAGTAATGGGTGTTATATTTATTTTAAAAAAAACAACGCTGTTTTGGCGGATAATATTTCGCAAACGCCAAACGTGTATGATTTTCTCATAGATTTAGAACGTAGCAAAAAAAGTTTAGGTCTATGGATTTTCTTTATAGTTATAGCTGCTGTCAGACCAAATAAATACTTGAACCAAGATCAAATAAATATTTCTTTTGGCTTTGCGTCGTCGGGTCATGGCATCTGTTGACGCCACTATATCGAAACTACAATTAAGAAATGGTGTCAATAGTTTTGTTTAGTTATAATTTTAAAATGAATATTATTGGTTAAGAATTTAAATAATGCTATGAATCCTATGAATCAGTCTTCAGATTGGGTCAGGCGGTTGCGAGTACGATGCACTGATAGAGTAAATAAACAGACTACGCAAGTTCGTAAAATTGTACGAAACTAGGCGTGATTTAGGCGCCACGTAATTGTGTCTTGAGTTGTGTACGAATAAACTCATGACACACATATTATAAACGCGAAAGTTCGTGTGTATGTTTGTCCTCATTGAACTTCGTAACATTTGCATGGATTTTAATTGAATGTAGCGTGTTCATACATCATCAGCCAATTAACGTCCACTGCTGTTGGACAAGGCCTCCCTCATAGAGAGGGGTGTTGCAGCGGAATGTAGCGTGTACTCTGGATTAACACAAATGCTTTTTATTCCGAAAAAAAAAATTACCCTAAGATAATATACGAGACTGCAAGGTGCTGCTCGTGAAAAATTATAGACAACTGTGTTATGATACTCACTTTGAACAGTATTTCTGGTTAAAAACTCGCTTTACGGCCAGAACTATCGAAAACCCCAAAATTTTGTTCTGTCATATGGCATCACTTACGCTATAAGAATAAATATAAAAATTAAAATTCCGTTTAAAATTAAAAAAAAAATTACTCTAAAGATAAACCCAACTGTTGTTTCTAATATTTTTGACGTTTCGGCCTTATTCACCTTAAGACCTTTCCCCAGAAAGAAAAAAATGATATCTATTAATTTGACGGAATATAATGGTAACAAGCTATTTTTTTGCTTGTGACCTTAATCGTCATCAGTCTATTTGAAGTTCGTCCACTGCTGGACGTAGGTCTCTCCTGTAATTGACATTTCCAGATGGTGTCGTGTGATTCTCGTAGTGCAAGGCATATGGAAATGTATTTTCTTCGAAGTTTGGTTGCTAGGCAACGTTTTAATGATGTGAAATTTTGCTCTAAACATTTATGTTCGTTTTAAAGTAGATATCAACTCATGTTTAAAAAAGCTACCATATAAGCCTTGGCGGATACTGATCATTTATGGAATAACGCATGCTGGCCTCGGCCACGCCTCGGCCTACATTTTCACGTTCAATTATTCTGTTGCCGGCCGCTGTAGTAATGTACTATTTATTGTATTGTAGCATCTTGATGAATAGGCTGATGTGAAAGCTAAAGTATAGCAAGTTGTCGCGGATTTTGCCGCGTAGACTTACATTATGTTCTGAGCTTAACACTCGGCTAAAACTGGAATTGTATGTGTCTTCTTTGACCATAATTCCCCTAAGCCGTTCTTATTTATTTATTTGGAGATGTGCCATACTGGTCTATCCGTACGGAAGGCTATATCCGGGCTGGAATGCAGCTATTATATGTCAGTGTGATGTAGGTCGCAGACATATTGTAAAACTGCGAATCGAGGAGAATTTCTGGGCATACGAGTACTATGATATTGAGTGGAAAAATATGGCGCAAATTGTTTTCAGTTACTTACTAAAAACTCTGATACTCGTAGCAACTTTTAGCCAGTCTCTATTTCTACGACTCTGCCTATTTCTAGTTAGTGGGATTCTAAGAACTTGCAAATTTGCCCCATGAATAAACCGGACATTGAATTTTCTGTGACAGGACATTTCATTATACACTGCAGTGTTGCTTCGTGCGAGATTCTTTTAGTCGGTTCAGTGTCGAGCTGCTATAATGTGCTATGCTTACTTACTAAGATGATACATCATACATAGGATAATTCCTGCGCGATAATAGGAGACGCCATTTCCTGTCTTTAGTGGTCGAGTGGTCGTCGACCGCTGGGTTGTCCCTGGTAAGCTTGCTTAGCAGCTCAATCTTATTAGCTGCTCGATTACTGGACTTGTTAAATTTGTTGATGTTTACCATGATATAATCATTTTTCAAAAGTTCAAATCTGAATATTTTGAATTCAAAAACATTGCGTTCTACTTGAAATCTTACATATAAAAGGGTATGTATATTCCTATGGACTTGGGACTTTCACTGGCAGATAGCTGATGATATAAGGAGTTATCCACGCGAAGTGCAGATAGTTACGAATAAAAGACAAATAAAAGCTTAGACTTATCTGTTTTTATTTGTTTTCCCGTTGATTGTTTTTTCTCTGTTTTTTTTTAATGAATATGTTAGAAATTTCCGTTTTATCTTGAATGCTCTCTGACGTGGCAGCAATGCTACGCAGACAGCGCACAAACAGAGTGCTCCAACTTTCCGAAACGGAAGCGTTTAAACCAAAACCGTACTGTACGTTAGTTTGTGGTATTTGGTTTACATAGGTTTGTGTATTTTCCCTTTATACTGTGTGACTTATATTGAATAGAAAATTTCCGTCGGCTCTTACATTTTGTCGCGTTTCAAAGATTGCAGTTGGTTGCGGATATTGCAATCATGTTTACATTCACCAAGATTCTTACTTACTACTTAAAAGCAAATTGTGTGACGTTATCGTTATTAAAGTGCATTTTGAAATATTTATATATATGTTAAGAAGTTCTCTCGACAACGTATAAATTCACGAAATCAATAAGTAACTGTTGCTAACGCAGGAACAAACTCCCCAAATGCAGCTTGTACATTTTTGTGAAATTCCTTGAAGGTTAACCCTCGATTATATTTATAACAAATCATAGCACGATGAGCTTCCCGCGAGACGTCCATAGTTGCAAACAAAACAGTGACAGATAATCTTATTGACATTATTTTTTTTTTTAAATAACTACACATAGGTGGCCAATTATTTTCACTAAAGAGATTTGAATTGAAATTAGCCATCATTTCAAAAAAGTAAAAAAAAGAGATTGTATTTATACTGTAGCTTACAATTTTCGGAACAAACTATGTACCAGTAGCTTCACATTGGAAATCAGCGTCCAATACAAATACAAAATATTTATTTGTTCTTAATAATGGTAACACAAGTTTAGTGAATCTCTGATTCCTATGCTAGGTAGATTACCTGCAATAAAGCAATATAATGGGTGAATGAGTCTTGTTTACGCAGTTCGTAGGGAAGTTTTGCTATAATACGATTAACAATGTTGCACGATTGATAATGTTAGGTATGTATAGTCTACACTACATTTAATATGAGTTAATACGTCTTCAGACTATTCGCTATTATGTACCTATTGCATCTATAGTCCCAAGTTTCCATCTACCATCATAATCATCAAAAATTTCTACAGACACTTTCATACTTAGCTATACTCTGTGTTACTTTTAGGGACAGGCGCGATAATGCATAATAAGGTATATTATGGCGTAGTTGGAAAAAGCCTTTAAATTTTCAACCTAAAACTTATTGTTCTGTTGTCAGTCCGTTCCTCGTAAATGTAGCTTGAGAGCTGTGTGCTTTTAAAGGCAGCTTATGGGAAGACGACAATGACTTGGTGCCGTTAGACTGACCTAGAATATGGTCAAGAACGCGACACATTATTTTGTGTCATGCGTGTTTTTTTGGTATTAGTGGAGAAGTACCTTGTAAGAAAACTATCTGTAAACTTATATCACGAATACTTTTTACATACATCGTACTTTGCATACAGGTTTTATAATGTAGTAGAGACGTTTAAAATTTTCACAAATAACTGACACAACGCTTGTTTATGACTCTAGTACAAAATTCATGAAAAAAAGTCCTTTATGTAGCTATATTTAAGAAATACCAACGAAATAATTAAAATCTTAAGTCGTGAAACTAATGTCTAATTTAGCTTGCCACTAAGTTAGACATGCACAAATTACCTTAGACGGTTTTGCGGTCTACTTTTGATTCGGATTTTTGAACGGTCACCCGACATCGTTTTTTTTATTAACTTTGAACACATACTACCAAATTTTCGTACCAATGTAATAGGTATATTTTTTACCCACGACGAAATGGAGATCTTATGTGCTTGATGTAAGAGGTTATGTGTTATTATGTGTCTGTTACCAGCCCCGAAACGGCTATGTAGACCGATTAAAAAGCTTTTTGCCCCATGCCGGGTAAAGTGATGGAGAGTTTGCTAGTTTTTATGGAGTTAAAACAACACGAAAAGACAGGCTTCACGTCATTATATAACTCGCCTACACTCGAGCACGTTAACCATCAATCTATATATATAAAAGAAAGTCGTGTTAGTTACACTATTTATAACTCAAGAACGGCTGAACCGATTTAGCTGAAAATTGGTGGGGAGGTAGCTTAGAGCCAGGAAACGGACATAGAATACTCAAAAAACGGCTGGATCGATTTGGATGAAATTTTGTGTGCCTGGAGCGGGTCATAACACCCGTGCGAAGCCGGGGCGGGTCGTTAGTTAATATATAAAATAACTGGGTTCGATTCTCACCTAGGACAAACATTCATGTGATTAACACGTGTTTGTTTTATATATAGGTGTTAAAATCTATTTTAGTATGTATTTAATAAAAATATATATGTATGTATATCAGTCTCTAGCAGCCACTGTACAAGCTCTGCTTAGTTTGGGGTCAGAAGACCGTGTGTGCATAAAATAATGTCCCGAATATTTATTACTATTATAATGTTATTAAAACGAAAGTAACTCTGTCTCTCTGTCTGTTTGTTCGCTTATCACATCTAAACGGTTAGACCTAACTTAACGAAATTTGGCAAGGTGATAGTGTTCATCACAAGGATCCCCCAGTAAGTGAGAAAAACTATGAGAGAATAGCGGGTAACCGCAGGATTCAACTAGCAAATAATAATCTGCTATTATTACACATAAATGTAGAGAAATAATACAATGAGATAACAACACAGAAATAATACACGTTGCCGCCAAAAAAACTGTTACTCTCATAGGTGGATAGTTGATTTTTTAAATAATATTACCAAAAAAATGAAGCTCTTAAGTTCTCGTTGGACCAAGTTGTTGGAAAGGCAAAAGTTAGGCACCGTACCATCTTCACAATAATAATTGGAATCCAGTTGTTTGAGCGTACATTTCTATCAGTTATTAAACACAACGATTGGGGGTCAACTAGCCGCAAAGGAAAGTGGGTGACGCCAACATAAGCTTCGGTCACACGGTCCTTTGAAAAGTGACACGTGACCCAACGAACCTCTTGCTGGGCAGGGGTCTATAACACGTTAATTATTTACCAGTGTCGTTGTTCACGTGAATTTCAGAAATCAATTTACGGACGTCAATTACGGAAGTCAGTTTACCGAAGACTTTCTATACTTATTATTTTGTTACTGGGTTGTATAGAAGTTTTTGATACAGCAAGCGAGTATGGTTATTTTTTGTGTAAACTGAGTTGTTGGCCCTAGTGCCAGTCTTCGTGTTTCTTTTTTATTATGCAGAGGAAAATCTCGAGATGGTTTCATATTTTTTTAATTAAAGTTGACTTAGTAGTGTTTAACCAGCTCCAATAAATAGAATGAATAATTTTGTACAGGCTGCTGTTGATTTAGCAAAAAAGGTTGTTCGAGCGCTTCCTAATTTTTAAGTGTGTAGTAGAGTTCGGAGAGCGTAGCGGTACAATCACTTTTGGTTGTAGTTTGGTGGTGGCCGGTTCTTAATCAGTAACATATATATATTCTCTAATATGTTATTTACTGTGTCCATTATTTGAAGAACTCACTTCGGCCAAAATTGATCTTTAAGATTCTACTATCTAGCCTAAAGTGACATGCATACAATTTTTCTGTTAGAAAAAGAGTTTGATTATGTTTTTCCAAAAAAGGGGCGAATGCGCTAAGTCTAGTTCAATTTGAGATTATATTGTTTTGTGTACTTTTAAACAAATAAAAATTGCTTGAATTCACAGATAAAAAAATTATAGGCTATAATTATAATTATAGGCTGGTGTCCTATGGTCGGCTCATAGTACAAGCCATCTGAAAATCTTTTTGTAGTTTTGAAATTTTGTTGTAAGGCAATGTTGTCACGAAAATATCACATACTACTTATATATATATATATATATATATATATATATATATATATATATATATATATATATATATTATTATATTTTGACGTGCATATGCACGCAATGTGTGAGAAAAGTATTATAATTACAAGCCTTGGCGCCAACTGGATATTTATGGTACGCGTACGCTGGCCTCTGATACGCCTCGGTCCACATTTTTACGTTCTTCCACAAATGCATCTGTAGCCTGCCGCTTCAGTAACGTACTCAGAACACTACAGTAAAAAAATCAGTTAAGCAAAATATCCAAGTTAATCCAAACCAAACATAAAAATAATAATTAAGAAGAGAAATAAATATGTGAATAATTAAAAAACATCATTTTCATATAAATAAAAAATTCGAGCCTTATGAGCACGGTCTAAAGTATCGCGCGAGTCGTCTTGGCAAGTCGTGAGCGGTTCATTCACAATTTCACACATGTACACTTTACAGTGCGACTAACGGCTGTACAGAGAAGGAGAGCCACCGTCGTATTTTCCAAACAAACTGACAGCTATCAATAGAACATTTTTAGTTCCCTCATTTGGCCGCAACTACAGGTAAGTTGGTCGCGCGCTTGAATCTTGATAAAGTAACCGATAGTTTCGCAACGCATTTTCGCAATGCGTCGCGAGTGGCGTACGCAATATTCCAATGTGACCAGGCTCGAGGCGCCAACTGATCGGCATTATAGACGGTTTAAAATCAACCTAATAAATTTATACTATTAAGGTATTTTTTTTTTCACTATTAAGGGCCTATGATATCTCCTGAGCTAAAATATGGAACATTTTAAAACGGAGTCTACAAACAATTTCTTCAACGCATCTATAATAAAATAAATAAATCAAAAAGCCTTTATTACCCTTAATATTACATATTCTAAGAGTCATTTAAAAATATAAATACTACAAAATTATTTTAATAAGGTAAATAGGTACAACATTTTTAGGGCACCCATAACTGGGTGAAGGCCTCCTCCATGTCTTTCCATGCTTCACGGTCTTGTGCTAGACGCGTCCAGGTTGAACCACCAACCTCAACTACGTCATCGCACCATCTCCGAGGTCATCCTCTCTCCCGTATGGCGTCTCTGGGATGCCAGTGAACGATCCGCTCGCTCCATCTGCCGTCTGTAGCTCGAGCGAGGCGGCCAGCCCACTTCCACTTAAGCTTACAGAGCATCGTTGTGGCGTCTATAACTTTGGTCTTTTTTCTTATGTCTACGTTTTTGACTCTGTCTTGAAGTTTACGACCCAGCATCGAACGCTGTGCTGTTCTCTGGAATGTGGTTATTTTCTTTGTTAACTTTTTCGTTAGTGCCCAAGTTTGACAGCCATAGAGCAACGCATCTATAGCAAAATGAAAAAAATTACTGAACATTTATGATGATATTTTTCATTTTTTTCTACTTAGATTTCACATAAGTACATTCAATAATTTTATATTTGAAATTTTTGAAATGCGCCAGAGAAGCGCACGAAGCATAGACTTTTAACCAATAGAAGTGTACCATAAATTAAGTCTACGTGACCTCATTTAAATTTTGTACAAGTTTATCAGTCGCCACGCTGCTGCTCCGCTTCAGTGGACCTAGAGACGAACGAGCCATAACAGTGTAAAATTAATAGCTTGTATGACTTGATTCGGGCGGATTGCATGGTTCATTCTGACACGTATCTTGAAAAGAACTTTAAAGAACGTATTTTTGAAGTTGGTTTGTGCGTTTATCTTTACTATACAGAAATACTAGCGACTCGGTTTTGTACGGGTGTAAGGATTATTATAAACCTTCCTTGAAAATATATCTAACTGATGGTGAAAACCGCATCAAAATCCGTTGCATGGTTTAGGAGTTAGTGGATATACAGACAGACGCGAAAAGCTACTTTATTTTATACTATGTAGAGATAACTAAGCCACTGGATGTATTTTGACGAAACATAGATGTGGTGTGTAGTGGTTCATCACCGCAATGAAACCAGCTTTCAAATAAATATATAAACCCTTTTAAATTTTTTCCAGATATTACCTCCTCCTTTCCGTTGTAGACTTAGACCTTAGGTTAGGAGGTCTAAGGTTATAGGTAAAAACATAAAAGCAAAAATAGATGTCACGAACGGACGACGCATCAAGCTATTCTTAAGTATAGGCCAGTTGCATTGACAACGCATTCGTTGTCGCACGAGTCGAGCTGTTAATAGAATAGTAAACGTTGCCAGTCATTCGAAATAATCTTATTTTAGATACAATTTGTGTAATATATGGCCTACTAACACGCCGCCCACGCGTTTTGGCTCGCAGTCCATTTAACGCTACTATATGATTATTGTTATAAGAAATTGACCAGAAATTTGGACGCCAACGGTGACGTTTTAAATAAATTGAGTAATCTACACTAATATTATAAAGAGGAAAGATTTGTACCTATTTTTGTATGTTTGTAATGAATAGGCTCCGAAACTACTGAACCGATTTGAAAAATTCTTTCACTGTTGGGAAGCTACACTATCCCCGGGTGACATAGGCTATATTATAATTTGTAGCGAGGCCGAAGGCCGAGCTTACACTCGTGCGAAGCCGGGGCGGACGGCTAGTACTATATAAATATGATCGTAGCGTGATCCATCGTAGGCCGCATCATCGCTTAACATCAGGCGAGTTGGCGGCCAAGCGCAAGACTATTTTACAATAAAAAAAAAAAATAGTACAAGATACGAAAGATAAGACGGAATGGAATTTCTTAAACATTCTTATATTCGTAAATAAATGTATCAGTAGTGCTTATACATTAAAATCCATATATTATTTAGCATAGAAAAGAAATGGTACTGATCATAAAATATCAAATATACCTACTATAATAATAATTGCAATACTATATGTGTCTTTAAATCAAAGAAGTCATATCACACTAACATCATAAATCAGTAATTGTAAAATGTTGTTTTTTTTTTTTATTATAATTATTGTATGGGGCTTTAGTCGCTATGCGATTATGCCAGCCCCAAATGTTGTGGTTCTTACAAGGCCAATCAAAGCTTCGGGCTATGTACTCGTAATAGATAGTATTCTGTGGCAGTGTAATGAACACGTTCGTATCGAGCTGTAAACTTTGTTAACGCAAGGACTCCCTATAATTCAAATTTCAGCCATTACAAAACGTCAACAATGCACAAAAACATATACATCATATATATTGTAGAAAGTCATAAGAAAGTTTGTTCCCATCACGGACCATTTAGCTCTGTTACGAGCTGAACTGATGATTTTTGCATACAATTTGGAGTAGAAATTGTCTGTACCACGAAGTAACACATATCTAAACTATTCATCCCGCAAAACCTATAAAATAAAACTTTGTATTATTTACAAACAGTTTTTTTCGCTTTCATATTTATAATTATGTATAGTTTACCTTTAGATCTGCGTGATGGTATCAACTAGCAATCGTCCTATCACAGGTCCTGTGACTCGGTTTATCTTCAATTTTATTTTTTATCATCGGTTTTTTGGTAGTTGTAAAAAACCCGGAAAATACAAGGTTCCTGTAGCATACCTAATTTACATACATACATAAAGCAGCATCCTGCGATTTCGATCGCGGTGTTTTAGTTTTCCATTTTTTTCACGTAATATACAAATCAGCAACGTCATAATAGAATGCCCAAATTTAAAATAATGCAATAAACCACTACATCTAGTTGCTTCTAACCGTTTGTTGCCAGTGGTTAACAGTGGTTTATTTGCGAGGTCGAGATATTTTCTGGGCTCCAAGTGGGACGCAGGGCGAGTTTCCAACAATTCCTTAGTATGAAAGTAGTTGAATATTGTATGCAGTTCTCCTTGATTAGTGGCAGTATTATCTACTACTATATAGATCTCCGCAGTTTAGTAGAGCAGCAAACGGTTAGAAGCAACCAGATGTAGTGGTTTATTGCATTATTTTAAATTTGGGCATTCTATTATGACGTTGCTGATTTGTGTATTACGTGAAAAAATTTGAAAACTAGAACACCGCGATCGAAATCGCGGGGTGCTGCTAGTGTGCTATATTTGACAAAAAAAAATTATATCATTCAAAACGCTCATAATAGGTAGCCTCTTTTCTTTATATCTAATATTTCTCTACGAACGGGGTTTCACAAAATATTGTATATACAAATTTAATATTGTACTTATAAATTCAATGTTTTACTGCAATAATATGAAACTGAAACTATTGCATTACAATTTTCTAGCATATTATGCAATAAGCATCTTGTACGTCGCATAAGAGCTAAACAAGTAGAAAGTAATAAAATCAACCAACAAATGATTTTACTTTTCAAACAGGGATATTGTCTAAGTTGCCTAGGTAACCTTATAATATACCTTTATTGTCTGGGTCAGGATATTGCATAGGTTGCCTGTGTTACTAGTACGTAATTGCAAGCTCGCTTGTATGATAAAGCAATACCTGTCACATTTTGTATACGCTTTATTTATAGCTGCTGTGGGCTCTTAAGTATTATGAGAAAGTTTAAAGTATTTTGCATGAGATAAATATTATTATACAACACTATCTTTTGGTTTCCTCACAAGGCAACCAAAATTTTTATGTTTCTTATTTTTATAAATTTTTATGAGTGAGTGAAAAATATGAAGGTCGTCAGACGTCAATGTCTCGAAATCCATTAAGGTTTTAGATTTTAACTTGAGCGTTCTAGGTGGTATGCAAGATATTATACACAAAATTTCAAGGCTATGGCATAACCAGATTTTGAATTCGGGGAGCGTAAAATGGCTCTTGTAATTATACACACGGGTGTGTCAGCCTCTCGCTTCGCGATCGCTTTGGCTGACACACTGCCGTATATCTAGGTAGGGATAATTATGGTTCAATTAGGTATAACGTATCTCATCATCATCATTATTTCAGCCTGTCATATTCTCTCATAGAGAGACAGGATGGACTCTAACTAACCATGCTGGCCCAGTGCATGATGGTGAATGTCATATGTCTTTGAGAATTTGAGGTTCTTGGAAATACCGGCATAATGGCATCGAAACTAAATAAATAAAATAAATAAATAAATATGTGGGACATTATTGCACACATGGTCATCTGACCCCAAACTAAGCAAAGCTTGTAATATGGCTGCCAGAGACTGATATACATACATATATATTTTTAAATACATAACTGCACATAATTTCTTAGTTACTAAACAATTCATTGGTACAGGGCCAAGGAGCCGAATGTCGACAGATTATAAAGCGCACATGCTACCACCCGGACACCATCTCTCATCCTTATTACGTGTCCATAAGTGTTAAATCGAACAGCTTTGGAACAGATTTGTATCTATTAGATTTCTCCCCGTCTAGTGTTGAAGATTTATATTATTTGCTTGTCCTAAATCTACGACGGATACTTCATTTTAGTTACAAGTTTGGCGCACTTGACAGTAGTCAGTAATACTTCCGGACTCTCAACAGTGTTTATAGGTGTAGCGTTATGTTCACTTAACACCCATAACGCTTTTTGGTGTTAACAAAAGAGATAATTTATTATATACATAAAACAAAATCTGTACAAATTGGATAGCCCTAGAATTTGCGGCTTTACTGATCTAAATCCTCTTCCATCTGTACAAAATAATATACATATATATATAGAAAATAAGAAACCATTTCGATGAAACAGGAGAAGAAAGAAACTAATTTTAGGAACGTACATTTTGTCTCCAGCTGTACCTGGACACGAACACGCTCGACCTGACGCTAGAAGAGCACCGGCACCTCGTGCTGCAGATCGCGCTCAAGTGCGCTGACATTTCAAACCCGTGCCGGCCGTGGGAGATCAGCCAGAGCTGGAGTCTGAAGGTCTGCGAGGAGTTCTTCCGGCAAGGCGACGTTGAGCGCCGCCTCAATTTGCCGCTCTCACCGCTCTGCGACAGGAACACCACTACTGTTCCCAACATACAATCGGGTAAGTAAATAACTAACTTTTGGTCCTAAACGGCCGGTAGAAACTTGTTACAGATAATGCAAGCATAGTTATTTAGGACCTTTTTTTTCATGGGAGTATTTTGGCTTTGCACGTTTTGTGCATTTACCAGTTTCAAGTATTGAAATATTTTGAAGTTGTACTATATATCGTCAAACAAGGTTATAGGCACAGTCAGAGTTACGGTCAAGTCCAAGTCATGCCCTAGTAAAGTGGTGGAGACTTTACTACGTCGTACGTGTGTAGGTAAGAGTTATCTATCTGCCTATGTGTGGGTGTTTGTTCCGTCATCGCGCCTTTATTTAAAGTACGGGTTTACAACCTTTTTGCAGTAGGTTTTCTTTTTCATTATTTACTATACTCTGGTCTATGTACCTATAGATGCCCGATAGACGTCCTGTCGAAATTAAATTTTTCCCGTATTTTCCAATTTTTCGGGCAACTTTTAATCTTTTTCTTAAAACCTTATAAAGACTATTAAGAACATTAAAAAATCAGCCCAGACGTTCTCAAGTAGTGCACTTTATAGTGATAATATTAATAATATCCACTTATTTTTTCAGGTTTTTTTAAATACGTGGTCACTCCACTCATCACAGAGTGGCACCGCTTCCTACAGACCGAATTATCCGAACAGATGCTTAAAAACTTAGTTACAAACCACAAGCGGTGGGATACTTATGCAAAGGATAAGCACGAAGTTACATTAGTTTTGAAGCCACCCAACGAAATTGAGGAGGAACAGGACTCTGCTAACTTATCTGGCAGTCTGGAACTGCTTCTGCCCCGTAGAAGTTCTCTCAACCCCACGCGCCCAGCCAGCTTCCGCGAGCAGTTGCGTCGTTTCTCTGCCCCCCTTAACGTCTTCCAAGATGGCAGGCCGAGGAACAGGGAGCGAGCGCCACAAGAAGTTGCGAGTGCGACAGAAACGGATGGAAACGTCAGTGAAAGCGAGAATGAAGATCGTATTCCTGAATGCATATTGAGCGGCGAGAAGCTTCTTCCGGAGTCTTCGATCGCCTCTATCACTACTCCGATACAAGCGCATAGAATAAGTCACGTGTTCCACGATCGGAACTGGAGGCTAGTCAGGCAACCGACGTTTCCGCCTTTAGAAGGGATGCCGCGAGCTCAATCTTTGATACCTCGTGCATCGAGTCACGATGACTGTATCTACCCGCGCGCTGTTAAATCAGATAGCGGAATCAGGCTAGAAGCGAACTTCAGCGAGAACCGTCAGTGCAGAGCCGGCAGTCAATTGCGGGACAATCTAACCTCTATTCCACTGGACTTGGGTCGCCGCCGGAAATCTATGCCAGCGCGGGCTGAAGCGATGAGTAAGTTTTGTTTTTATTACATCAAAAGAAAATAACGGAACATACACTCAAACTAAAGTCAGTCAACTAACGATATTGTTTCTGCCGACCTTTTAAATTAAACTTAATTTTGATTAAAATTTATATTTGCTTGATAATATAGCATTTATTACATTAATGTGATAAATGAAAACGTTTGTCAGTGTTAGTTTGTGTGTTCGTTACGACACAAATTAATGAATGGTTCTTGTGGAATAGCATAGGAGGTGCACTTGGTAGCATTTGTGGAACGGCGGTGTGCAACTAGTAAAATCATAAAAAATACTGAGACTGTTATCCATCTACTGCGCTTTTTCGGCGAAAACCTCTCTGGATAATGTTTCATATCGATTTTATTTTAGTCTTCGGAAAAGCAAACATGGAATCGTCAAAGTATGCACAATAAGTAATGCATGGTTTTACCCGCTCTTTCCAGTTTTTCTTAGGAAAAAGTATCATAAGTTCATCCTTGTGATGCAAACTACCTCTTTGCCAAAATTTCATCAAGATCAGTTCAGGCGCTTATGCCTGAAAAGATTACAAACAGTTACTTTCGCATATGTATGAGCGGTCCAAATCAAAACCGAAATTTTCTTTATATATTGCAGCTGGTATTCTGGCCCTTAAGATTTTTTGCCAAGTTGTGGTTGTGTGTGCAGCGGCGCGTGAGCGTCGGTTCCGCGAGCTCCGCGAGGTGCTGCCGAGTCTGATTGCGCGCACGCTGACGCCGCGGCCGGCCGGGCTGCACGTGCGGCGTGGCTCGGCGCCCGCGACGGCCTCCGAAGAGCAGGGTGCGCCCGCCACCAGCGGCCGCGCGCCTCGCGCCCGCCACCTCCCGCCCGCCGCGCTGCCCCGCCGCAGCTCGCTGCCCACGCAGGTGATGACAGGTGCTCTACCCACGATTTTATATATTTTTTTCTTACATAGATTAATATTTTATTAGATACACTCTCAGAAATCATTATTATCAATTATTAAAAAAACCGACTTCACTAAATTAGTATTTCGATTACTCTGATGACATAATATTATCATCAAGGTTCTAGTTATATTAATTGAAAAGCCAAAATCTGGGACCAATCTGAAAGTATATACATTCAATAAAAAAAACTAGTTCGGTTCATAAATTACGCAGGATAGCCATGTTTGATCAAAATGTATAAAGCAGTCTAAATGTTAAAAGATTTTTTCCGAATTGGTCGTATGAAAAACAAAAAAGTATTTTATTAGCATAAACATAGGATTAGGTACATACGTTTTTTATCAGCTACGAACACACATTGGCTTATGTGTATTAAAGCTTTGAAATCTTAATATTAAAGTAGTCTAAAAAACCTGCTGCTTGTTCTCTGTTAACGTTTGTATATATAATTTGTATAATTTGTTTCAGGTATCTCGTCTTATTGATATGTCTCACGCGTCAGAATAATTAAGGATCCGGAGAGCAGTGGACGAGGGAAAACTTTAGTTTGATCCTCTCTTCGCTTTAAGTTCCCCACCTCGAGTCTGAATTGATTCAACTTCGCTCATAAGAATTTGCGGAGATTGGCTCTATGATCGATTGCACCTTACAAATGCGACAGGATGGTACCTATTATGGAGTAAAATGAAAAAGGAAATGTAAAAAAAAAACATTTGAAATGTTCGATACTTACGCGAGTTCTCTGCAAATCTGACAGCGTTAAAATTATCTGCCCCTTTTTTTACTTCAATATGAAGAAGGAAATAGTTAATTCTGATGCTGTCAGTAGCTCTGTATTGTTAAATTGTGAGCAAATCAACACTATATTGATAAACGCGTTATACATAATATTTACCTACTTGTATACATACATACCTTCTTAGGAAGTAGCCTATAATTATTGTATATATGAAGTTATAGAAAAAAAAAACAATTGTAGTACTTACATGTGTGATTTAAATAAAATTATGAATAAATTTATGTACATACATATTCATACATTAATATATTGTGTATTAAAGTGGTCACAAGCAGTACCTTCTTCTTCAAGAATACAAGGTTCTTGAGTGGAGTGGTAGGCGGAGGCCTACCTACGCTGCGTCTTCCGGTTCGCGTCACTAGATGGACCGACGACATTGTGAGTGTCGCGGGCATCCAGTGGATGCAGATGGCAGGATGTCGTTCAGTGTGGAGGTTAAAGGGGGAGGTCTATGTTCAGCAGTGGACGTCTTTTGGCTGATGATGATGAAGCAGTACCTAGTTGATATAATTAATAAGGACAAGTGATTGAATGAACTTATAACTGATCGGAATATACTTACATGTTATGGACAAAGTGGTATACGATACGTAATAAGTATTTTATAACAGAAAAAATAATGTTTATGATATATGTATATGGAAATAATAGTTTTAGGTTTAGTAAAAAAAGATGTACTTACGCACTTTTAAGCACAATTTTTTGTGCAAAAATTAAACGGAGTTAATTACAATACATTGTCAGTAATCCAGAATTAAATTCACAAATTAATAATAATGTTGCAATATAAATTATTTACTAATGATGTAATGCACAAACGGTTCACGAAACTGATATTTATTTGTGCTAGTTTTAAATACGTCTATGTTTAAGCCAACTTAATGGCGTACAAATATTAATTTATTGTTTCATATATGTGGCGCATGAAACGACGGCTCAGAAGTAGAATTTAATGTATGGTTTAAGTAAACAGGACGTGAAAGCTGACTAAATAAATGTTAAACTTATATAATACCTATATATAATATAAATTAGTGGACTAACTTCTAAATTTATATGTAGGTATAATTATGGTTAATTTAATCATTCTGTTTAAAAATTTGTCCACAAAGTATTTTCAGTATTCTTCAAATAGGAAATTATGATATTAAGATCTGGTTTTTACATATTATGTTCAGCATAACAAAAAATGACAAACACTACGCTTCTAGGTACAAAAAAACGATTGTTGTATCACTTCAAATATATAACAGTAAAATATCTAATTAGCTGCTGATTTGCCATAATTTTTATCTCATTAGTATAATAACATAGCAATGAATGTTAAAGCAAGTCAGGTAGGATAATGTAAATATACCAAAAACTAGCAACGAGTTGGCAAGTCCACTGGTTGAGCGCATTGAGTCTCAAAATGTTATTTATAACGTATTATGGTTTAGATAAATAATTATAGGATACGTTCTAAGATTAATATACTAAGCAAATTGTATTGTCTTACGACTATGTAAATATTATTCATAAGAAGTATTTTTATCAAAGAAGATTCGATTTTAGAAGATATTCAGTATTAATTGTGATGACGATTCGATTGTAATTATGTAAAGTGGCCAAGTCGCGTTCGTTATCTTTTAGTCTTGATGATGTTTGACAAAACGTGGCGTTTCGTATCGAAATGGCGTATTAGGAATATATCGTGTATTACATCCGAATTTTCCGGCAAAATATACAATTTGCATAGTGTTGCAAATTTAAAAATAAAAACTGTAGTAGGTCGTAGGACTGCACGTCAAAAGTGAAAACTGAAGAAATGTTCACTTCACAAAAACATCAAGATTTTCTAAGAAAAACAATATTCACGGGTCATGGGTCTTCCCACTAAAGTGAGAATTTTTTCGTTTAGATGAACATGGTGCATGTAACTGCGAATAAATATCGGGAGCTCCTTCCACAACCTTACCACGGTAAATATCCCGTAAATAATCATAAAACTATCCTGTTAGTGGATTTTCCTTTATTACATCTCTCCCTACATATTTTCACTTAGCCTTGGTGAAAAGGTTAGCGGTGCTGCGAAGTTCACACTCGAACTCGTGCGGTTAAGATCCAGAAAACCGTGAGCAACGATCTCGCTTTCGAATTTGTTATTTTTTTAGTATTAAATTACCTCCTACTTTTTTATATGTGCTTCAACCATTTATTACATAATTATTTCAAAATATTTAGAACTTTTTTTAAATATTTTTATAATGACCTGAATAAATGGGAAAACTGTTTATACAATTTATTGAGGTCAATATTAGCACGAAAAATGTGTCCTAAATATTTGGAAATAAATATTTTACTTATGTTAGCATAATTACCGAAGCACATTTTTCAACAGTAGAATGTAATTTAATACTTTAAAAAAAACCATCAAATGCGCGTCTGAGATAGCAGCGTATTCTAAACCTTAATTTGATGTCCGTCACATGGTTCAATGATTGAATCGGGGTTTCCTTACTTTCGATGATCAATATTGTACCATATTTACAGGGCTATTATCAGTTAGCATCTGGCCTCATGGCGGCCTCAGTACATAAAAACAACTTAAATTCGCGGGAAAAAATCATCTGTCCCAAAAAAAAAAAAAATTCAATCCCGTCAAAAATTTATGAAACATTTTTTTCCCGCGAATTTTGATAAGTCGTTGCACAAACGTTATTTGTTTTGACGTATTGAAGTCGCCATTATGATAATGCTAAATGATTACTAGTAACTCTGTATGTACCTTCTGTGAAAAATATCTAACTGATGGTGAAATACGCATCAAAATCCGTTGCGTGGCTTAAGAGTAGGTAGCTTATATACAGAAAGACGCGGAAAGTGATTTTTATTTTATACTATCTAAAGAAGAGACGAAGAGATCATGCCGAGAATTCAATCGATCATAGACCTTTTGCTTCGTCGTTGTTGATGCGTTGAGCGTCGAACGATAGCGAGCCGTAAAAGTCCTGATTGGCGTTGTGTCTGTATTATATCAGTAGAATATGAAATGTGTTCAATAAACGTTAAAAACAACTTTTTAGCCCTTGGGAAATTTAACGTTTAAATTAGTTCGTATTAAGTGGTGTTGTGCCATTGTATACATTAATATTTAATGAAGTGGAGGCGTTTTAATATTAAGTATAACAAATTAATATACATAGAACTTTAGTAGGTTAATTTATTGTCACAAAATGTAATAGCAGCTCGAATGAGTGGCCTTTTGAAAGTACTAGTCAATAAAAAAAAAGTTGAACGGTTGTTGAAAGCGCCCCTCCCCCTTCGGAAATGTTAGTATTATTTTATGAATAGCACTTGATGCATAACGCTTATTTATTTCATATAAAAAATTTAGTGTATCTATATTTATTAAAACTATGGAGTGAAAATACCTGCCATGATATACAGAATAAAAGGTCATTGTACTCAATACTATGGGAACAGCTGTTTTTTTTTCGTGATTTCTGGATCGGCGCCACTGTTAAAGTTGTTCATAGTAATGGTTACAATGGCCTACGCTTAGTACACTCTTTCTGCGTAACCCTGTTTACATCACATGACTCAAAGTTGTCTACAAAATACAGACACGGACATTCATGCAATGCCCTATGTTATGGTAAAACATTTTATTTTGTATTGCCACTTCATAAAGTAGCTTTCATTCCTTTTAAACTAGTATTTTGATCAGCCAAAAAAACTTTTCTTAGCATGAGTGTAAAAGGCAAATTAGAATAAACTTGTACTGCTAAATAGTAAACACAGTAATTACCTAACATGTATTCAGTATTATAACCACGGATGTTATCGTTAAACATTTGAACTAAAAAAAATAAAAATCTAAAAAACAAAAGGTATTTTTACATAAAATGTAAACCTACATAAGTTTACTCACAAAGTTGTCACAACAACCAAAACAACACGACAACGTTCTTAGAATTCAAGTGTTATTTTTCTAAATAGAAATTCGAGTAAAATCTGATTCGTGCGTGAAGCCATGCGCTAAAACTAGTTAAGGGTCGATATTTCGTCTGCTCAAATCCAAGTTTTGCCCGCCTTTAAACTCAATAACGGAAGCGACAAATGATAAAAACTTCCAAATCACTCGAGAACTATTTTAATTTTAAATAAAACGAATTTACTTTAAATTATATTATACAAATTACCATTAAAATATGAAAAAAATAATTGTCAAGAATTTCTAAACTCACTTCTGACTGACTTCTTCTTCTTCTAACTTCTGGCTTAGTTTGAAGTCGTAATATTAACGAACTAATAACTAAATGTTTATAACTAAAACTAACTTTAGATTTTAAATCACTGTATTCTTCAATTCCTGTTTAAAATTATAGTAACTCCTTAAATCCGGTTCGGTAATCGTGTTTATGATATGATAATGATAGAGTCAGAGACTACCGTACAACTTTATCGTACTACTTTTAAAATTAATACTGATGATGACCCGGAGTTTATGATGAAGTATTGTATCGAGGACTGTAATATTACCTTCATATTTTTGTAGTGGAATTTCTAACTACATCGCTATATTCACTTACTGAATTACGTACGGTATGGTATACAAATAATAGTTACTCATTGGTGTAGTAGTATGTTAAAAATAAAATACCTACATTCGATTCTTCTCTAACTAACCACAGTAATCAAACAAATTCTTCAATTTTCCAGAACTTCACAGTAAAGCTAATAATTATTGTAGCTCAAATATTTTTAAAGATTCTAAAGGTGCACATCAAAGCTACGATATTTATTAGTAATAAAATCATAATAATTAATTATAATTGATGTTATCTATGTCTTTTTGGTGGCATTGAAACAAATAAATTGTCCGAGGGATTACATGCGAATGGTTACAGGATTGATAATTTAAGTGTGTCCCTAATACCACGTGTGCAAAACTTTACTTGATAAATTACATTGTGGTTATAGCGTCCGTAGTTAACTCTTCTTATTGCTCACAACTTGTACTTATCTAGTTTTAATGTAGATTCCGTCTGTTTAGACTACATCAATAATGTATACTTTGTGAAATGTCTACATTTTAAAAAGTTTATGGAATTTGAATGAAAATGTTGCAAAATATTGAAGTGTTTACTAGAACTGTTATGATGTAATTTTAAAGGTTTGAAAACAGCTTATAGGTGTTCATAGTTAATTAGACTATGATGGTCGATTTTGTTGTAGCAGTTGGTTTAAATCTGTTGTTTCTAATATCTTATAACTTTTTGCCATCCTAACACATTGAAATGAAAAGAAATGTAAATAGTTACAGAATCGTAAGTACAATAGAATCGACGACACTCATTAGCTTTTTGGTGTTTGTATCAAACTTCCTTCGTAACTTTGAATCCCACTTCTGAACTTGAGTCATTCTGGGTTTCTAACGTTGTTTAGAGTATACAATGATCTTTACAACTGGATATTCAAAATTACCAATAAAACTTAACTAAAATTGAAAACCAATTTTCAAATAAACGACCATTCTAATAACCAATCATATTGCTATACTGTAACAAGTGTTTCCACAGATATGCGACTGTCAGTAATGACGTGCATCCGGTATTGCATTTTGGAGCAGTTTAAGGTGCGTCCATTTTGAACTTATAGTTTTAAAAATCGTTGGGAGTATATAGTATACATTGCATCTACCTATCATAAACCTTATGGGCATGTACCGAATGTGGAAATCATTGCGCAATAATTATAAGATCATCGTGCGCAGGTCACTTCAAATAACTTACAAAAAGGGTATGATCAGCAATATATTCCGATTTTGATCATTTCTAAAATACTTCTGGTCAGCTCTAAGATATTTTGTTCTGCAAATACCACTAGGTATTTCGAAAGTTAATTGTATTGTTGGGGGCCATATAATTTATAGTATAATATGATTTCCGGGTTGTCAATTGTATTAAATAAAAACCTTAACGTACTGCCACCTTATTCGGTGTATCAGCGGAAGAGTTTGTCTAAAAAATTGCTTATATACTCATTACCTACTGTCATCTGCAGTGCAAACAGCAATGTTCTTATCGATCGATAAATTTGACAGTTGACAAAATCGATAATATGCCATTTGATCCGTACTCGCTATGGGCGACACAATGGCATTTGATTGAATTTTTAGATTTCAACTGTCAAATTTATCAATTGATAAGAACGGTACGTGCACTGCTGATTTGGTAAAAAACAATAGCCAATTTACTTTCAGATAGGTCCTATGGGAATTTTATCAAAATCAGTTCAGTAGATTGGCGTTTAAATCAAAATAACCGGAAAATTTTGTGACTTTAATGACATTATTGTATCGTTTTTAAATTTTGTGAAATAGTATTTTTTTATTGATAATAATGATGTGAATCTCCTGTTTTATTCGCCTAAGATAGTCATATACGGGTTAAGCAACCCTTATACTGCTAAATCTACTCATTATTATGCGACCTGCTGTACTACTATTGCCTAATTATGTTAACTTTCTGAACAAGTTGTCTTTTGTGCACAAAAACAGAATTAATTAATCTTCCCTTGATAAATTAAAATGTACTGGCAGCCAATATCTCATACGATGTTTAAAAAAGTATTTGCGTTACTTACTTACTATTTGGTGTTAAGTCTTTTAGTCCAATCGCAAAAAAAAAACAATATTTTAGTCATCCCAGTAGTGTGACATAGCGTGGTTTTTTGTCGCCCGGGGTCAAATTAAATCTTGGCGAGACAAAAAATATTTTGGGGGGAGAGCTGGTGGAAAGTGCTTGAATATAACAATATCCATAAACATACGCTAACGAGGCACGTCTTTTTTTTGCTTTTTTTGGTTCATTAAGTATATCCGATCTCAACGCGATGGGCTGGTCATAAAAGTACAACATTAACAACTAAAAAGTCGCTAGCGAAACGAGCGCTAATTGTCGTTTAACGAAAAAAAGGGGTAGCACTGGAAAAAGGGTGAGTAGCCAGTAGTTTCACCATCGCGTCGGTGCTGTTAGAAATCTCCCACCAAAAGCTGTGGTGGACAAAGCTACGCAACTAGTTTGTCTAAGTATAATTACAACCATCTCTCATTTTGCCAAAGACTTCCATCGTCCAATTTTAATCTGAATAAAAAAATTAAAAATGAAGCAAAAAACAGTTTTTTAATAAAATTAAACTTTGTAATTTTTTTATTTGTAGGTATTTATTTATTGTCCTTTTTGTCTCTGATTACGCTTGAAGAAAATGACAATTAAATGTAATAATAGGTATTTAGACAAACTAAGCTTTTTTTTATTTTTTTGCGGTTGGACAAAATAGTAAATAATACAATTAATAAACAACTACTCGAATAATAGTAACATAATAATCTAACATTAATAATACAATTTTACGCTTTGTGCAGACGTTTATGCTGTGTAGGTACTTACTTTGTTCTAAAAATAATAATTTTTAATTTAAGTTTGTGGCATTCCTTCTGGTAAGGGTGCATTGATCTTTTTGTTTTGTAAATTAAGTTTTGAATTATCGTTAAAAAAAATAAACTTTTATCCTTATTTTTTGTTTTATTTTTATGTTCTGTTTTTCTCTATATAATTTTCATAACGATCTTTTGTAAAGTTTTATGACTTCGAATTTATATTATTATTAGTATTTAATAAAGTATATATTTACGAGTATTTGAATGTATGATTTGTATATATAATAAAAAATGTGTAAGACTGCAAATTAAAGGAATACCCACAAAAATATTTTTTGGATATGGTCCACCCCTCCAAGCTCTGGGGCCTTACGCCCAATTCTAAACGCGGGTCCGAATAAGTGCAGTTTACAAAATTCCCGACCGTATCTCGGCGCGTGAAGGTTCGCGTGATTTTGCAAACTCCACCTATTCGGGCTCGCGTTTAGAGTTGGGCATAAGGCCCCAGAGCTTGCTATTGAAGGGGTCGTGGGATCGCTTTGTCGGGACCTTCCTTGATTGATTATAACTAGTATTTATATTTAAATCAAGTGTTTATCTTACTAGTAAGAATAATAAACTTAAATTAATTACCCAAAAAATAAAATTGGTGTTAAATGTGTACTTATCAATGTGAAATAAATTACTTAAAATTATTGATTTTTTTGTAGACCATTTTCTCAAAACAGGACATCTCAAATTTTTTGCAAGTTTTCCGGTTAGGTCCTGTTTCATTCCATGGAAATGTTAGCCCTGTATCCTATCACGTACCTACGTATTACAAGCCAGTATTGCTCACAGCTCACAACACAAGCTCACACAGCGGGCAATGGAGAAAGCTACGCTCGGAGTTTCTTTGCGCGATAGAATCCGGAACGTAGATATTCGCCAAAGAACCAGAGTCACCGTAACTATTAAAATTTGCAAGTTGAAGTGACAATGGGCAGGCCACATTGCTCGAAGAACCGATAACCGTTGGGGAAGAAAGGTTCTTGAGCGGAGACCGACCTTGAGACGCGCAGCGTAAGTAGGCCTCCCACTAGATGGACCGACGACATTGTGAGAGTCGCGGGCACCCAGTGGATGCAGATGGCAGGATGTCGTTAAGTGTGGCGGTCAAAGGGGAAGGTCTATGTTCGGCAGAGGACGTATTCGGGCTGATAATAATTGCTAAAGCTTAGTTATAGGTAGGAATCTTGATAGGAAAGCACAACGCTGCGGTAGGCGGTTTGGGCAGCGTCAGCGCTTATTCCGTACCGGACCGAGACCGTTAATTGGGACGTTTTTCGTACAATTAAGTGTCTAATACCTCATAATGCCTATAGCACTTTCCTATATTCCCTATTAAAATAACTATTAATATCTAACAAATCTAAAATGGGCAAACGCCACGAACGCTAGTAGCCAAATACAAGAAAGAAGATAGACCGTGACATAAGCGCATTGACGGAATGTCAGTGTTGCTTCTTGTCAAACAGAAGTTTTTCTCAACAAATCAAATACAAATCTAAAGTGAGCAAACGCCAAGAACGCTAGTAGTCAAATATAAGAAAGAAGATAGACCGTGACATAAGTGCATTGACGGATTGTCAGTGTCGCTTCTTGTCAAACGGAAGTTTTTCTAGCTTCTTGTATTTGGCTGCTAGCGTTCGTGGCGTTTGCCCATTTTAGATTTGTATTTGATTTGTTAGATAGGGAATAAAGCTAAGTGCTACACGCCTTAGAGTTGTCATGTCGAAGAGACCGAGTTATTGAGATAACTGTCAATTGAAGACTATTGAGAGAAGTTTTCTAGTACATTCTCGGCTAGACAGATATGAGGGGGTACAACTACGAAACAGATTAACCACTTGATAAGTACACTAATTTTCGTTACTGCTGTATATGGTAGGTGGGAGAATTCCTGAAGAAAATGGCATGTCGTTTTTATTCTTATGATTTTGGTTGTTGATGAATTATTATTAAAATAAATTAATGTAATTCTTTTGACATATTTATAATCTCATTAAATTTTTCACGCCCTTACGGCTGTTAATGGATGGAAATTTTATATTTCAAGACCTTGTATACCCATTGGCGAACAAATAAAGACTTTTACTTAGGTAACAAAGTCCACATTCCTGTCGCATCAGCCGATTTGAAGTGTTACGGCAATTAAAAACAAATAAAACAGCTAAATCCATGATTGCATTTATTAGACTCTTACAACACTACAGTCCAGGTTGTGCGTCGGGCTTTGCCGAGGGCGCTCCCGCCGGGGTCTCTTCCGCCGTGGC
Organism: Agriopis leucophaearia; assembly: GCA_949125355.1. NCBI lineage: Eukaryota > Metazoa > Arthropoda > Insecta > Lepidoptera > Geometridae > Agriopis > Agriopis leucophaearia. The sequence continues at coordinate 8,787,023 of OX421261.1, read as the reverse complement.
TGCAGACTCCATGCTCTTAAGATTGTTTTCGAATTCTACAGGGTCGACGAGCTTCTTCTGGGGGAACGGCGGCGGGCCCAAGATGGCTTGCACTTGCTTGTAGTTGAGGGTCTCTTTCTTAAACAGCTCCTCGGCAAGCTGCAATGAAACGTGTTAATTTTATTATATCTAACATCGGGGTATGTTCGATACAAGTAGGTAATTAATTATTAGGCAGGTATTAGTAGGTAAACAAAGTTATTAATGAAAATATACATTACATATGAACCAATATTAAATCCTACAACTACTAAAATACTTTTACTACTTATAAATAAAATCTATAATCCTTTTCAAATAGCATGGCACTTGACAGGTGGTTTAACAGTACGATAGAATGTTACGTGATTCGTAAATATTGAATGTGATGTCACAGAACTAAATTAAATTCGTTTTAGGTTAACAAGGTTGTAGGCAAGAATTATTAAAGTCACGGAACCTGGTGTCCGTGGAGTTACATAAAAATAAATTAAGAAAGCTTCCCCTGGGAGCGGGGAAGGGCTCTCGTTTGGGATGCTACATGCGTCGATACTTAGCCCCTTCTCACCTCAGGGGTACAAATCGAAGAACCGAAGCCACGGCGGAGGCTGCAGAAGACGCCAAGCGGCGCAAGTATGGATCACTTTCAGGTGAATATATATTTGTGCCACTTGGCGTCGAAACTTTTGGTCCATGGGGTCCATGTACCTAAAAGATGTTTTATTATATCGTCACAACACGTGATCTATCTATACATATAATAAAAACGTAGAGTCAAGGCTTTGGGCTTGTTGCAGCGAGTACACTTCTAGCTAATTTATGATATTGTGATGAGTTTTTTTTCCAACTAAATCACTCGAATCCTTACCAATTTCAATTTATCCTGGTTTTTCCTCAGTACGTCTTCCGTCCTATAATAAGCTCTGGATATCAGTTTCCGTGCTTCGTGGTCGATCAGGTTTTTTAGTGTGCGACTGAATGGCGCCTTGCCGTGCTCTTTAATATCGGGGAAGGATAGAAGGCCCACTGCACGCGACATGCCGTACACGCGGACCTAAAATGCAAAGAAACATACTTTAAGTGAATATAATATGCTTGGGGGGCGGTCTGTCGGTTGTCAGTGTCAACGGGAAAAAACATAAGTTACCATCGAGATACAATACCTATACGCTTTCCTGTTAGCTGTAAGGCAGTAACCGCGATCCGACTATAACGCCGCGCGATCAGTACTACGACGCCATAGCGGACAAGCGACGTTGAACACTATGCAAGCGACATAACGTCTAAATTGTAGTAAATGTTGCATTGTGAACTATATAACTGATGTTTGGGTATGTACAACGACGCTCGGAAGTTTTTGACTATTTTCTCTTAGAGATTGTGACTCTGTAGGCATTGTATCCATGGTCATTACATTAGGAAACTTATGTCTGTCGAGTAGAGTATCGGTTTACCTGTGCATATGCGATTTTGGTGACCTTCTCGAGGTCGTTTTGCGCGCCGCTGGTGACTGAATTAAAGGTGATCGCTTCAGCAGCCCGTCCGCCCAGCGCCATGCACATGCGGTCAAATAACTAAAACAGGTGAGAGGTACATCTAAATGCTACGTAAAATAACACCATTCCTATAACCACTATCAAGATTGCTCCAAACAGTATGAGACATGACAAATGTACCCATCAATTTTATCATAACCATAGACGAAAATACTTCGTCAATGTCATCATCATCAGCCAGAAGACGACTACTGCTGAACATAAAAAAATATTCAGGACATTTATTTATGCTCAGTTTACTGCTGAACATAGGCTTCCATATTAGTATTCTACACTGTTCAGTGTGCTATCTGCACCCACTGGATGCCCGCGACTCTCACGATGTCGTCGGTCCATCTAGTGGGAGGCCTACCTACGCTGCGTCTTCCGGTTCGTGATCTCCACTCAAGAAACTTTCTTCCCCATTGGTCATCGGTTCTTCGTGCCCATTGCAACTTCAACTCGCAAATCCTGGCTGCTATGTCGCTGACTGTAATTCTTCGGTCCTGATTTTATCGTCCAAAGAAACTCCGAGCATAGCTCTCTCTATTACCCGCTGTGCGACTCAGTTTTTTCAAATGGCCAGTAGCTAATGACCACGTCTCAAGGAGGATGAAGTGACTCACTAGAAACTAGAATTGTGTTACAAAATAAGATATTTACCTCTTCCGTGCTATACAGCTTTTGGTCGGAGGTGGTGTACTGCGCGAAACCGAGCGCATTGTTGGTCCGCGGAACTATGGTAACTTTCAATAGCGCATCCGTGTGTTCGAGTAGCCACCCAATTAAAGCGTGCCCCGCTTCGTGATATGCCACGATTTTCTTTTCCACCGGCGACATTGCGTGGCTGCGCTTTTCTGTACCACCTGAATTCAAAATACATGATTAACAATATAAAAAACAGATTTCACAAAAATTTTAGAACTGGACCAAATTGAAATGCGGCCACACGTAAGCACCAGCTTTCAAATAAAAAAAAAGAATCATCAAAATCGGTTCACCCAGTCGAAAGTTCTGAGGTAACAAACATTTAAACTTCTGGGCAAGCGTGCTCAGTCGTAGACCGCATCATGGCTTAACATCAGGCAAGTTAACGGTCAAACGAAAGCCAATAAAAAAAAAAAATGGGTGTGGCTGTTTCGTGGACACAGCCGTGTGTTTTACGTGAATACATTCAATTACTTTGCGTTACGCGTACGAAGTCGTGGGCATCAGCTAGTATGTCTCACTCAACGTTACGAATTCTTTGAACCTTTAGCTATCGAGTGGTGTAATTAAATTTTGGATATATGTCGTTGATAAATACGTAGCTGCGGCGTCAAACTATATCCCCCAATTTAGTTAACATTAGTTTTTGAATTGCCTTCTACTATGGAAGCAAATTTAAAGATGTATTCACGTCAAAATATCTGTAGTAATTATCACAGAAAAGAGAAGTAAATAGAACGTAATTGAGAACGAAAATCTGTCGACAGGTATTGTGACAGATATGTGATTGAACATTCTTATTTATGTCAACGCGTCGAACTCCGCGTCACAGTTGCTATGGGTTTACATGGGTGCAAGTGGCTACAAGAAATTTCTTACAAAAATGCCTTGGCAGCTGTTCTAATTTAATTAGGCTGCCAGACGATTATTTTTGTAATAACACATACCGACGACTCTTTCCACGGCGTACTCTAGGTCCTGAGCTTTGACGATGGTCTGTTTGAACCGAGCCGCGTGCAGCGCCGCCTCGTTGCAAACGTTGGCGATGTCGGCGCCACTGAACCCGGGCGTCAAATACGCCAGTCTAGAACATGAAAACACAACTGTGTTCGAAAAGTAATAAGACTTTTCCGTGTCGGTTCTTATTCAAACGAATTACTGCAATTTGTGGAATGATCTCCCTGCGGCATTTCCGAGTAGCTATAATATGGGCTTCTTCAAAAGGGATGTTAGTCTTTCGGGGTCGGCAACGTATCTGTGATGCGCCTGGTGTTGCAGGCATCCATACGGTGATCACTTACCATCAGGCGGCCTTCTGCTTGTTTGCCACCTATGGCATAATATATATATATATACTAGCTGCATCCCGCGATTTCACCCCGCGTGATGATGAAAATAAATGATGATGATGATGAATGAGCCTATGTGTTAATCCAGGACATAAGCAACGTATATTTCAAATTTCATCCAAATCCATCCTTCTGTTTTTTCTTTACTGTTTCTGCGTGATTGAGTAACATACATCCATCCAATCATTCACATATATGATATTAGTGTGATTTGTTTTTATATCAGAATGGTAGCGCGCTTAAGAACATCGGTGCAAAAGTTTATTTTCAGCAGTTTTAATGATTCAATTTTTTTTTATATTATCACCTTATCATGTCCCCGTTGCTGGAACACGGGCCTTCTTTCAGAGAGAGGATGGGTTCTAATCCACCATGCTGGCCCAGTGCATGTTGGCGATAATACTATGTATTTGAACATTTACTTATACCGTTTGATATACCGTTTTCGTTACAATATTTTCCTTCATCATTGTTGAACAATGTCTTCGAAACTGCACATAATTTATTTATTTTAGCTAAGAAATAAGTCATTGGTGCAGGGCCGAGGATCGAATCGGGTGCCGTCAGATTGTAAAGCGCACTTTCTACCGTTCGGCCACCATCGCTCAAGAGAGACACACACATGTTGACATTAGATTTAGAGTATTGGTTTCTGATCGCTACAAGCACTTTTCTAGTTTACCCGACAGAGGGAAGCTTGTAGTATATCGACACAAGAGTGACGTCAGTTTAAGATTCATCACCGCTATAAGAGAACTCGTGGAGTAAGTACCGTTTAACATAATGGTTTGGCAGCTCTTCCAGCACGATGCTTTTGAGATGGCGTTGGAAAATCTCTTCGCGTTCCTGCAGTGTCGGTAGGTCGATCAGTATGTGACGGTCGAAGCGCCCTGGACGCAGCAGCGCCTGCGCACAATAAACAAATCATAATCATCAATATAAAAAACCGACTTCATAAAAATTACAGAACTGGACCAAATATGCGCACTCTATCCCATAACGCGTGCATTAATTAGGCACTATCGGTTTTAGAGAGCACACGCCTGATTTAGTACTGAGGTATTCCGACAGATGTCTCTTATAATATTTTTTGTGTGGAATTGACTTTAATTATTAAATTGTAAAAAAATAAAACAAAGTTGAACTGGACCAATTTGAAATGGGACCAAACTGGAAGCACCAGCTTTCAAATAAAAAATAATCATCGTAGTCGGTTCACCCAGTCGAAAGTTCTGAGGTAACAAACATTTAAAAAAACAGTCGAATTGATAACCTCCTCCTTTTTGGAACTCGGTTAAAAATTAATAGCACAGAATCATAATTATAATCTAAAACGAAGTGAAAACTTCTTTAGGCACGTTGGTACTTTTTGTGATGGGGAAAGGGCACTGAACTCGCGTGACTGTCACGCTCAGATATAATATGAATCCATAGTTTTTTATACAGCGCCATCTCTTATGGAGTATTTTCAGTTAACAGCACATCCTTAACTATGTGTAACTGGAAGGCTAACATGACAAAACAAAAAAAGAGTTATGCCGAGTCAAATATGTGTGAAAAGTCCTTTTACAATAGTTCTAGACACAAAGAAGTAACCTAAACATATATCCGAGCATGTTTCACAAAATATCTTCTAACCTTGTCGAGCACATCAGCCCTGTTAGTAGATGCGAGCACCACAATCCCCTCCTTGGTCTTCATGCCGTCCATCTCCACGAGGAGCTGGTTCAGGGTCTGTTCTCCCTCTCCTCCTCCCGGGCCGAAGGACGAGCCACCCCCGGATCGCGCGCGCCCCACTGCGTCCATTTCGTCTATGTAAATGATGCAGGGCACCCGTGATGCCGCCTCCTTAAATAGGTCTCTGGAAAAATTTATTGGTTCCCATAATTTGGTCCGGTATTGCATCAGGTATGTTTGCAGAGGCACACATAGACATTGGTTTTATTTAATATTTTTATTAATCTTTATGAATTATGGCTATATAAATGATTATCTGAAATTATTTGATATATTTTTTGATTTGATGATTTACCTTAGAGGTCGCACAACCAGTGTGAAATAAGAGAAAAAAAAAATACCCTTAGACTTGCACTGAAAAGGAGTTTTTTAACCATTGAAACAAGCAAGAACGAGCGATATGATTATAAAATGCTTGATTTATGAATTAAGATGATCTGATCTTAATCAACGCCGTCCGTCAGCAAACACATTGAATTATTTTGGACTGTTCTATCAGGCGGTTAGGGCATAGATTTCCATGTACGCGACTTTTAGTTTAGATTTCACAACTTGACGCTTTCTGATCCACATACCTGACCCTTGCAGCTCCCAATCCGCCGATCATCTCTATGAACTCAGAGCCGTTCATAGATAGAAAAGGCACGTTAGCCTCGCTGGCAACCGCTTTAGCAAGTAAGGTCTTGCCACATCCGGGCGGGCCGAGTAACAGCGCACCTTTGGGGACCTGTATAGAAAAAACTTACAACTGATTCTTGCATTTTCGATGATACCCACTTAGAGCGATGTCACACGATGCGTTACAGTGGCAGAGACAAAACAAGCATTGAAATGTGAATCTTATATCTGGTGCCATAAAATCTAAAAGAGGTCGTAAGTTCGAGTTCAAAATTCTAGCAGAATTCCAAATCACGAATTTCGACTTATATCATACAAGTATTTTGTCTTATTTGCTGTAACTAATACAATTATAAAAATCAGATTGAGTAGCTAACAGACGTAACGGATTTGGCTGACGAAACGCCGTCTGACGAGTCAGAGAAAGATAAATTTTTCTTTCTCTCCCGTTAGTCAGACGGCGGTTCGTCAGCCAAGCTGATATGTCTGTTAAGGCTATTTTTTACAATGCTATTTTTAATTTTGCGGTACTGAGCGCAGCGTTTGTCTCGACTGGATAATATTTCAATGGCGGCTAAATGTAAATCAGTTGTTATTTTCTTTTATGAACTAAGTAAACGAGCTGTTTTTTGAACTGTTTTTATATTCATTCAAATCCCTATTTATTTAATGATGTCTACGATATATTAATATAAAGATTTCATATGGAGGGAAGAATGGCTGGAATGTTAAATGTACCGCAAAGGTAGATAGATAGATAGATAGAAAACTCTTTATTGTTCACACCAAAAATTATACACGTACATACATACAAGGTACATTTAACATTCCAGCTACACTTTTCCAAAATATGAGAAATCCTTTAAAATATAAAAAGCGAAACCCACGACTGTGTGTAAGCGCCATTGATTTGCTCCACTAAATTCAAGTTTAATACAATATATTAAGTCTTATGGTCATCTGTTAGTAATAAACGTTAGTTAAAAGTGGGAAAACCTAGCGTTAAATGAAACAACTAGTACCTTAGCACCCAAGCTCTTATAATGCTCAGGCCGCTTGAGGTAGTCGACAAACTCCATGACTTCGATCTTGGCCTCGCGCAGTCCTGCCACATCCTCGAACTTGACACCCTTTCCCTGCCCGGTCATTGAATCTACCAATGTAAACTTGGCTCGACCCAGTTGACTCTGAAATGGAAATCCTGTAGATTATAGCATTAGTCTAGTCAGATTTTAATAAAACTTGTTAAGTTGTAAATTTGGATAACAAAATGGTAATATAAAAGCTAATAAGAATTTACATATTGAAATTCTGATTTTAAAACCTTCAAATTATTATCGAGCATTCAGATCAGACAAACAGAGGCGTACAATTATCGTTCGTGTTCAAATGTCTCCGTTTTTTATATATAAAACAAACACTATACCGCTAAACCGCTTAACGGTAAGTACGGCTCACTTACTCATTTTTCACACACTAAGAAACTTGCAGCGACACTTATGAACTAGCTGCGCTCCGCGGTTTCACCCGCGTGGTGATGAAAATCGGTGATGATGATGATAAAAAGTAGTAGACAATGTGTTAATCCAGGACAAAAGCAATGTATATTTCAAATTTCATCTAAATCCATCAAGCCGTTTCTGCGTGATTGAGTAACAAACATCCATCTATATATCAAAACTTTCACATAAGTATATGATATTAGTGTGATAATTCACATGCAAAGTCGTCTCCAGATTGAGTTCGGCTAAAGGCATCCAGACTCATTTAGACTGGATAGGTTCGCACCCGCCACGCCACCTTACCATATCTACTTTGTTTGAATGATCTGAGATGATAAAGCATGACCAAATAAAATAAAACATTTTGTTTCCCATGCCTATGCTCTGATTCTAGTATCATCTGGAGTTGCACTGGTTACACAGACAAAATACCTACTAACCTATCTAGACTAATTCCGCAAAAAACATATACATACTTAAATTACAGTTATTTATTTACAGTTGAATTATTATTTTTTTTATTTTTTTTTAAATCCCTTTTTTTAAAGCAATCTGTCTTTTGAAGACAATAAGCTTTATTTTGAGCTGTTGTCTTAAGTGACGCGTCTTGTGTGGAATACGCCCATTGACGCATCCATCCTCATAATTTTTCTTATTTTGTTAGGTCTTGGGGTAAGTGCTTTAATGTATAGTTTTATTTAACAAGTAGATATTATAAAAAATAAAAAAATACAACTGTACCCTGTTTAAGCCATGTTGTGTGCTCATTATTCGGGTCATGGGATCGAGCAAAATTTTTAACGTGTTACTATTATCTGTATATGTCGTGTTACTTGTTATGAGTGCCTAATAATAAAATAAATAAATAAAATGTCACTGTTTAGTGTTCCGTACAATAAAATTTCTATTGGTGAAGGTGGTTTCGTCTGATTAGTGTTCAATGGTATCCTTATCTCCTTGCGACACTAAGGTAAGTTTTTGAAGTGAAAATGGATCTCGCGTCATCGTCACGCTGTACCGTGTATTTTAAAATAGCGCCATCTCTTGTAGAATAGGTGAATTACTACTATATGACTGATTCTTTTTTTCTCATCCGGCGTACCTTACGCGTATTTTCACCCCTAGGTTGAGTATAATTTGGAAAAGGAGCACACTTACAAATCCTCCAACGTTGATGTTCATTCGCATACTCTTGGCCGAATATAGGAAGGAAATGATGACTGCAGCGATGAGCAGTGTCATCACCACCTTGCCCGCCACGCTGCCGTTGCGGTCGTATATCACTCGAACACCTGCATGGGAAAAAAATCATATCGTGAAGATGTTTTCTCAAACAAGGTATTTAATGTGTCTAGTTAATGACACACTTCTATGAAAATTTAATGCCTCGGTTGCTGAAGTATTTGGTGGCCAATTTTTGTCTCCTCTGATTATCTTGTATTTGCGTACAATATGTAAAAACAGATTAAGGAGCGTTCAAGTATTATGTAACGAATTTGGGGGGAGGGGGGGGTCTTATAAAACGTTACGATGCGTTACAGGGGCTACCCGTTACGTAAGATTGTATAAGTCATTGTATAAGAAGATAAGTCACTCCTGCTGGTAAGCATCGCACTGGACCATAACAGTTTTTGAACAATGGAGCATATAATCGCTTTCAAGAATATTGGATTAGTTTTATGGCCTACCTTCTTTAACACCCAGGTTTTTTTCTGTATCTCGAAGTTTTTCTTCGAAACGATGTATGTCTCCAACGTTCATATGGTATACTCTATGGGATGCCTGAAAAAGATAATTATAGTAAGAGTTTTATGTATGTATCATAATGGCATCGTCATAATGGCAGAATGAATTTGGAGTGTCTAGGTACTCCGGGCTCAGCTACCCCACATTTATAAATCTACCTCTTCTCTATCCCCTCCCTCCCTCTATCTTTTTTTCTCTATCTCTTATATATTTATGTTGGTATTTTTATTTCTGGAGTAAACAACAAAGGGATTCTATTTATCTATCTATCTAAAGTGCTAAAATGCAGCTAAGCGTCCATTTGTATAAATGAAAGTCGATCCCTAGTTAGCGCTAACTAAGATAGCACACACGTAGGAGATAATTGTCCGTTCTGATTTCTAGCTTGTTGTAAGAGTAGCACTGTTCTCAAATTCTAAGGGATATGACCTGCACTGACGTTTCGCTTGGGGTGAATTATAATCTTTTGAGATAGGTTTACAGTGCATGTTATGGTCTTTTGTGCATACTTGAGTTGCATTGTGCATTCTTAGGGTATATTGTGCATTTTAAGGTGTATTCTACACAGTTGAGTTGTATTACTCATGTTCAGGGTGTATTGTTGTTGTGTATTGTGCATTTTAGTATATGCTGTGCATTCTTGGGTATATTGAACATTTTAGGGTGTATTGTGCATACATAAGTTGTATTATGCATATTTGGGGTATACTATGCATTTTAGTCTGTTCTGAGAATACTTTAGTCGTACTGAGTTTGGGTGTACTAAGCCAAAACGAGGTCTATATTTATTATTAAGAACATCTTTTACTGGAGCGCCAAACATGAAATCGCGAAAATAAAAACAGCTGTTCCATAGAAAATGAAAATGAAATGAATGAAAAGAAATTTTACACTGAATGAAATGTATGGAACAGCTGATAATTTTTTCCCCATTTCAGAGTTGGTACAATAGTAAAAATTGTTTATAATGTTGCGTACATTGACTTCTTTTCGGCTCAGTACACCTCAAGCCTGTATTGTGCATTCTTGGGTTGTATTGTGCATACTTGAGTTGAATTGTGCATTCTTGGAGCCTATTGTACGTTTTTGAGGTATATTGTTTCTTAGGGTGTATCATGGTGTCTCGTGTTTTTTCTCAGCGGTTTAATTAAGCTCGGTAAAAATTGGCAACTGAGCAGTGGGAATCCTATGTATACTGATATAGGATAATGTTTGTCCTATAAGAAAGAAAACCAGAAAATCATTGAGTATGAGTTAGTTACCCATTAAAATGCAGAGGTTTCCATGTAAAGTCAACACATACCCGTTTTCCTTTGATAATAGCCCCTTCGTGGAGGATGATGGTAACAACCTCCATATCGGGACGCACTACAAGTTCTTCCACTTCACCCTTCGACAGCATCGAGTACACAAACTCATTCCACGAGACGTAACGGATGAGCTGAAATTGGGAACATAATCAACTACAACTTAAGTTATGCAACTCGGCAATTGAATTTTTTTCGAATTATGCTCATTTCACTTTAAGATGCAGTAAAAAAAATATAGAACCGTTTGTTCCAGTCACTTGTGCTTGCTTTTAGGGTTCCGTACCTAATGGGTGTAAACGGGACCCTATTACTAAGCTTACTCTAATAAGTCTGTATGTCCACCCATCCCAACTTTAAACGGCTTTATCTATCGAGCTATAATAGACAGCCAGTTGAAATTTTCGCAGAATATGTAATGTTGTTGTAATGTTACGGCGGATTAACTAAGAAATAATAATAAATTCAGTAATAATAACTAAAGGGGGAGAAAGACGTAAAAAAACGTATTTTTGTATTTGCTCTAGTGTATAACAGTATTTTTTTATTATTGTGGAATAGGCTTGCGCTCGGCCGCCAACTCGCCTGATGTTAAGCGATGATGCGGCCTACGGTGGATCACGCTTGCCTAGAAGAAACCAATTCACTCTTGACTTGAAGACACCCAGATTGTAACTATCGGGGAACACCCATTCAGGCAGTGCATTCCACAAACTAGCAGTTCGCACAATAAAAGTGGAATCAAAGCGCTTCAAAGCCCTCTAAAGTAAAACAACAAATAATAAATACTGACTGGATTTCACTAAGTACACTGAGCTTTGTTTGTTTGTTATTCTAAATCCCCAAATTTTTGAACTATAAATGATCTGGCTTTCGCTACAGAAGCATACCATAAGTGTGTCTTGACACGCTCTTGGCCAGTAGTTACAGTATTAGTAACAGCAATTTTTGCTAAGAACTAACGATAGCAGCATCGCTCACCTCGTTCTGTGTGTTATCTCCTGGGACCAGCAGAGAGCTCACAACGATTAGTATACAAGTTGTCATCATCCAGAATGCTGCCTTCATGAGTAAGGAGGGTATTTCTTCATTCTTTTTATCTTTATCTTTGTCCTGTAATATACACAAAGTTATTAAATCAGGCGTTACTTTACAATTTCAAAACTTTATCATTAAAACTGTTTCTTTCTCTATAATTGTTTTCAAATAGCTTGGCACTTGTGACAGGACGCTAGAATGTAATGTGATTCGTAAACATATTGCTTATGAGGCCCCATATTTTTTTTAATATATTTTTATGCTAATATGTTCACTAGTACCTAAAACGATCGTCAAACTATACAAGAAATGGGATGAATACGAGTATGATTAATAAGTATAATTATAATTGAAATTTTAATACAAAAAAAACGAATTATTATTTAGTTACGTTATGTTACCGATCATGATGTCATGATAATATGTATGGGACAGGCTTAAAATAATTATTCAAATCGAAGCATAATTCGAAATAATGTAAAATAATCGATGACAAAGCTGTAGTCGGCCTTTGGCTCAATTGTTCACCCCATGAACACCGTATTGGTTAACACAATCCTCTATAAACATATTAAAATGTACAAAGAAACTTGTAATTTGCTATGCTGGTAGGTCATAATTAAAAACCTTTATTTAAAACTATTTCGAACATTTTATGATTACTACTTTTTGAGTAACAGCAACAAAACTGTCATGATATTGAAATGTTTTAGCTCAAAGGGTTATTTTTGTAAAATAATCTTAACAAAGAATATTTCCCATGAAAGCTAATATTTCCCTTTGCTTAAATTATACAAAGTATTTGTTATATTAGGATGATACATCTTTGTAATTTGGCTAAGTCCACAGGGCTTCATTCATTAAAAAAAAATCTATAACCAATAATGTCTGAGTTATAAAATTGACCACAATCATAGGGCTTTGACTTCGAAACCCTACTATTTGAGCAGGCCTCTCTTAGCCATTGGGCGCTCTGGGCACTTGCCTAGCCATCGAAGGGGCCCCCAAGTTCCCGCCAGATCACCAAACAATAACTGATATTTATTACCGAAAAACATATTTATTTCGAAAAAAATCAATGGATAATACCTACTTGTTTATTAGCGTTTGAATGCGCGAAGCACCCGAAGTACTCTCACCCGAAAATAGTGCTCTGTCAAGGTCATAGGGGCCCATTATCCTATTGTGCCCAGGGCCTCCAATATGTAAAAGATGGCCGTGTATTGTATATGAGTGTTGTAACGCGCTCTTGATTAATTTATCAACAAATCACAACCCCAAACGATCACGATCATCAAAATGCACATCTACCCACATGCGAGTTTTGATGAAGTTATATCTTTGATTAACAACACAAAAGTTTTAAACATACCTTGTCTTTTTCATCTTGCTCTTTATTCAGCCTATTTGGAGAAGTATGTAGCCCTCGTACACAGGTGTTAAAAACTGCATTTATACTTGGTAGATTTGATCTAGTCAACAATGCACATGCTGCCTTATATTCTAGGTTAAATCTTTTCAGTTGCTGAAACAAAATCACACAAAATTGTATGAACCAGAATCCTTGAAGAAGATTTAGTCTAATCCTTAGTTAGGTGTCTATCCTATAACTATAAACTTCGTGGTCTCTATTACAGAACATGTCTACCCCAACATTTATTGATTCTGAGATGGATATGTTTGTCCCACTTCAGCTTGCTAATACGTTAAGCTATAGTAGTCACTGAGGTTCTCTGGCGAATTACTTCCTTCCGTATACTATTCCTTAGAGAAAACACTAAGTATGGCTCTTTCCATAGCTCCCTGAGCGACTTTGAACTTGTGACTGGGAGTTATAACCTTCTGCTCTGTAAGTTATGACAGGTAGAATAAACCCGTTAAAGACTTTCGTCTTAAAGCTTTGTGGGATTGGTTCGAGAACACTTGAAAGTTTCCTGAATGCTACCTAGCCCAATTGTTTTATTCTCGTGGCTTACTTTTTCCTCTATCGCTTCGGGATGTCCACATCACCCATTGTGAAGAGGACAAGATCATTCTGTACAACCTCAACCACCATGTGATACAGGCTAAAACATCTGTTTGCCCACTTCTAGACCGCACAGAGCAACACCGTTACTCAGTTTTAGAGTGTTCAGAGCTATTAGCTGACCATTTAGAAGCACAGTTCAGGCTACACCCGGTCCCAACAGAAGCCAGTTGATGTTTTGGTACAACAGTCGCGAGTCAAAAAAGAATGGAGAAAACGCATTCAGGCAGCGCATTCCACAGACTAGTAGGAATGGTGTCTTTTTGGCGGAGAAAAGACATGCCTGGGTCTTTGTGGCATTGAAATTGACCAGGTTGGCATCACCCCACTCGGAGATACTGACCACCTTTAGGAAGGGAGGAGTTCATTGCCCTATCAGAGGTCTCCAGAGCCATGTGGAGTCTGAAATTGAAGCGCCAGGTCACAACGGAATCTCGTTCGTAAGCGTCAATACACAAGTGCGCCATCAATGGCGCGCAATTGCAAACTAGCACATCCACGTAGTGTGTTTTGGAACCGTCCGGCTGGCCGTCGGTCGGGCCACAGCGCTCCGAGCGATCCAAGCGGTCGGCTGGCTGCCACATCACAGTGTGAATAAAAACGATTTGTTCGTTTTTGTTTGCTGCTAATCGGATAGCTACCAATTTTCCGGCTAACCACATAGTGCATAGGTACCCATACTCTCGACTACAATCACATAAGTCATGTATATGGCCAGTCTGTAAAAGATACTAAAATATAAGGATGTCAAAGTATTTAAGTTCCCTTCCATTTCTATGTAAACCTTGACACAAGCTACTGCATAGAGAGAGGTCTATATTTGTGCTTGGAAAGGCGCTAACTTGACATCTCGCTCCACCAAAAACGCCTAGTACCTAGGACTGCCTCTCAGACTTAACCACATTTTGGAGCAGACAGCATACAGACTGAATGTTGACTTCAATATGGTTAATAACACTTAACCCCTCTAATGAAAAAAATATCAAGTAGCATCTTACATAAATCACCCAGATGTTATTTCTTAGTAGGCAATTAAAATAGGTGTGCTTACCGGATTTTTAGATTTCCTAGTGTAATGATGTAACACAGAAAACGATTTACAGAAATTCATTAAATTAGGACAGTGTTTGTTTATTTCTGTATTAACCACTTGGGTTGTACTATTGAAACACATTTTATATTGAATTTTTGACGCGGATAGCGTAGGCAATTTTTTTACGGACAACATAACAAATTCATTACATAAAATCTTTTACTGAAAAATAATTAGGTTTGTTTTGTGAAAATTTTCAACCATGAAATGAATTAATGAAAAACTATTACTATTATAATATTTCACAATACTATCAACTGTTGCGGCTGCGGTTTGACTTTGACGTTTGATATAACTGAACTGACATTGATGTAACTTTTGACAATAGCAATGACATCACAATTTTAACATTTTTAACTAGGCATGTCGATTCTTCCTGAAAAAAATCGATTTTCGAATCGATTCGAATCGAAGTTCACTGAATCGATTCTCGATTAAATCGGCCTCTGGAAGATCGATCTTCGATTAATCGATTCGATATTCCGTAAAAAAAGTTTTTTTTTTAAACCGATTCGATCTTCTATTTGGTTAGATTCTCGAGGACAAATGTATGCCTACTATTCAATTTAAAAATATTTTGATTTTTATTTGCAGCAGAATAGATCGAATCGATATAGAAAACGATTTTTAATTTGAATAAGTATTAATTGCAAGAACAACTACTAGTTTTCGGTGAAACAAAAATATCGATCAAGATACAAAATATATATATATACATATTACATACCTCCTTCTTTTTGGAAGTCAGTTAAAAATTATATTACGATTTATTGTTAAAGAACTTAATAATTAAATGGTCACCTGTTGGAAACATGCTTTAGCTCACTTTTTTACTCATAAATACAGAGCAAATAGATCACAAAACAAATGTAATTTACACTGTTCATAGAACAGTGTACTATAGTATAATAAAATATACATAAAGTATAATAAAATTATTATACATTCCGGATACGTTTTTGTTTTTGCGCTTATAACTTGGTATGCTAAAGCCATTGAGGCAATAATGCCTCGTCTTACGTATTTTAGCACAGAAGTGGGATTTTTTAGGTTAGATTCCCTTCTATTTTTTGTGTATTTCAGTCATTCTGCCCCAATAAAGTGGTGTAAACTTTACTAGGGGCATCTATGGAGTTTTGGAAACAACATGGAAATACACGTTCACAAATACTTCGAATAAAATCCGCCATTATTATTTCACATTAACAGTCAAAATACAAAAATGAAAATTAAACTTTTACAGCATAGAGATACTTTAACGATCTAGAAAACCGATTCCATAGATAATCCCGTGAAATATTATCGATTCTAGGTGGAATGCACTGCATTTCTACGATCTATATTAGCACCTTAATATCAACATCGTGAATCGGTCCGATTCTCAGGGTTCGAGAATCGATCTAGTGAATCGATCCACTCTGTCAGATCGATCTAAAAAATCGATTTTCTGACTTCAAAAAATCGATTTTCCGATTAATCGATTAAAGATCGACATGCCTATTTTTAACACCACAAAGCTTTGGGCCTAGACTCAGCCATTGATAATATTTAAATAATATATGGTTCGTCGTAATCCCTGCATGGCTAGCATGCGCACCGCGAAAAAATCTTTCTTATACGCCTGTCTCGGTTTGGCACGATAATAAGAGTTGCCAAAATTTTGTCCCGGTCACCAGGGCCGGATTAACCCTATCGGGGCCCCTAGGCAATGCAATTCTCGGGGCCCCTTTTTGTTAAGTTTCGATAGAATACTTCCACATTCAACTAAATACCGTTAGATGGCGCTTTTTACGGTAAATAAAATATTTTTTCCATGGCAACATTACCGGATGTAAATAATGGGGCATGTCACGTTTTTTTTTCTTGGCCCGCATCGACTAGGCCCAGTGGGCCCCTAGGCAGTTGCCTAATCCGGCCCTGGAAGCAGGTCACTGTACACTAAGGCATATTATATCTCTTATTTGTCTGATCTGAGGTTTCCACCTTCTACTATTATAGGGTTACACGGACCAATTTTACTAAACCGACAGGAGGTCACTGAACAAATCATTATATATATAGATGAGGTGAGAATCTACAACCAAATAGAACTGTTATACCAAACCGAAAGGAACAACTCGTACTATGGGACCATGTTATTGTATTTTATTAGGTATAGCTACTTACCGCTGAACCTCTTACCGCAAAAAAAAAACCGTAGGTACGGCTCACTTACCAAATGTATCATTTATTTGTAGATATATAAGTGCCCGTGTGGAAGTTGTTAGAGTTTATGTGATAAATGTGTTTACTGTATCTTTACGGGGTGGCATAGTCTGTTTATGACAAATCCCCATTTTTTTTTAAATAATAAAGATTAAAAAAAAAAAAAAAAAATATTACATACACTAAGAAACTAGCAGTGACATCAATGAACTAACTAATAGTCCACAATTCCACATGCGAAAAAAGGACGACAATGTCGTCTGTTGGGTGAGTTGGACTTAGCGTCAAGCATAATTTAGGCCTGATGCGTCCACGCCTCGCCATCTTACTACATATCTCTTGTTGTATTTTTTTTTATCCAAGATACCACAGCACCTAAAGACAAAGGTCTTTGACCAGTGTGTGTTGCTAGTGATGACATTATGGTACTGAGACGTGGTCCTTAACTGTTGGCCTTTTGGAAAAACTCAGAGTCACACAACGGGCAATGGAGAGAGCTATGCTCGGAGTTTCTTTGCGCGATAAAATCCGGTACGTAGATATTCGTCAAAGAACCAGTGTCACGGACATAGCTATTAAAATTTGCAAGTTAAAGTGGCAATGGGCATGCCACATCGCTCGAAGAACTGATGATCGATGGGGAAGAAAGGTTCTTGAGTGGGACCACAAACCGGAAGACGCAGCGTAGGTAGGCCTCCCCCTAGATAGACCGACGACATTGTGAGAGTCGCGGGCATTCAGTGGATGCAGATGGCAGGATGTCGTTCAGTGTGGAGGTTGAAGGGGGAGGCCTATGTTCAGCAGTGATCGTCTTCTGGCTGATGATGATATTTTTTTTATAGGGCAAGTGTCTTTCATAACTAAAACAAAATACAAGCGAATTAATAACTAAAATTCGCTGGTTAAAACTAACACTACAAAACAGCCAGGCTGCCCATAGACCGTGGTTTGTCAGATCTGACGATTACATAGATAGATTTAATTAGATTAGGTACTCGCAGTCAGCCATCTGACTGACAACTGATCACAAAGTCTACTGCTTCTCGCCAGGATATTCACATGTTCTTTTTCAAACAATGAGCTATGTCTACCAGTCTATTTCATATCTGCGCCAAGTCCTGTTACGAAGTCAGCCGCATACCTAAATAAATAATCAAATACAGTATAATCAAATCGATGTCAACTCAATGGAACTCTCGAATTAGCTGGAATTCCGAATATCATCGACATTGACCCAGTGGGATTATGCGACGCGTTACATCTCTATTTATACCTACTCAGCACACTTGATATTCCTAATATAGCTAGCCTTTAAGTTAATTATACAGAAATTATAATGATTATGACATTGCTCTCACGTAAACCGACAATAATAACGCAAAGTGTGTAAAAATGTTGGTTACAAAAATAACACTAGCAGCCGGTTTTCGGCGTCCAGACAAACCGGTGGGACGATGCGCTCGCGCCGCTAATACCTATTTTACTTATACTCTCGATGTATTCTAAAAAGACGTCTGTTTGAGCAACAAGACAAGTGCTCAGAGATAATAACGTAAACAATAGAACTACCAACATAGGCCGCGAGTCTCGGTACAAAATCCGACGGAAAACCTTTAGATTAAATTATACTAACCTATAGATTTCTCATTTGCTTCATTTCCCGCGCAGTGTTTTCCTTGAGGAAAGTGAGTGCAGAGTGCAGTTGTGTGGTTTGATGTTCAGTGATTATGTTCGCGGGTGGCGGCGCCGGGTTCCAGAAGTCGTCGAAGCCGCCCTGGGAATGTACGAATAATTCCAACGAGCTGCATCCAAGTTGGTGAGAGAAATACGTTATCACATAGTATACATGTCATAATCTTGGTTGTTTTATTATGACACAGGTTCCTAACATCGCCTAACCTTATGAGATTTTTTTTAAATAAAAAAGTGGGGATAGGAAGGTGTTAACTGTAAAAAAAAAATTAAGAAAGTACCTACTTACTCACTATCATTTTAAACCGATAACGCCGATATTGAGCTCTCTGCTTGCCTTACTAGTATAACTTATAGTAAAGGCATGTAAGCATGCTTTTTATTATTGTTGACACAGCGGACAGTATTAATTTGCCAAGTCTAGTTAATATGAATTTGTAAAATGGAAATGACCTTGAAAAAAAAACGGCGTCACTTCATTGCATTGTTTGGACAGTATGATTTTTTCGTAGTTGGATACTCATTATTTTTAATCACCCATTGGCTAACAAATATCTTTGAAATCATCACTATTTTTGTGGCAGCTTGTTATGGTTCCAGAATACCAGGTATGTGACTGTTAACCAGCTACAGTATATAAAAGGGCAATTTATAATAAATTATAACTGTAGGTAAGTTTGATTTGGATCTTTTTTGTTGTGGCCCGGGTAATCTTCCGAAGGCAGCCGGCTGCAATTGAGCCAGTATGTATATGTACCTTCAAGCTGTCCCCCGAAATGAACAGCTTTTTTAATACTTAACGTGAGTGCTCCGGAATCTCCAGAGAACACACCAGAACCATTAGCACTGCGCTACGGCTTCTCTGGAGACAACTGCGTGTTGTCTCGACTTCTCCGCCTACAATAACGATAGAACCACTTTGTTCTATCACCTACATAAAAGTGGACGATATTTTATTTAAAAACCAAGTGAATGAAATTTTTTCCATAAATTAATAAAAAATACTAGCGGCCACATTTTGATTGGCTCCCTGGTTGATATATATTCTCCTAATCATAAATTTTAAGCAAAAAGTCGATGACCAAACTAATTCTGCAGCCGGGTCTTAGACTATTCGGAAACCTAAAAGATACGGGTTTTATAGTTATTAGACCACGGATTACGGAAGGGGGACCTATTCCGTGTATTACGACATTAGACATAGACATAGACATTAATAGACATAGACATAGACATTAGGACGTTTCGGTGCACTCCCGGCTCTGACATCTCAATCGAAAAACTCAATGGCATATAGATTAATTAGTCGGAGGAACCCATGGAACTACAAATTGTAATTTGTAGTAACATACCTTGTAATTCTTAAATTTGAGCTTGATCGTGAACATACAAGCAGAAGTAAAATCACTCACAAAATTTGAACCGGAAAGACAATTATTTTTCTAAGTATTTTTTTTACTTTTAAACTTTAAAAAAAGTTAAATTAAAACCTGTAAAATAGAAAATCACGCAAGTCCATAACAACATCGAATCAAATTATTATCCTAATTTGAATGTTAAGTACCCACTTTGTAGTAAAGTCCCTACTCGATGGTAGGTCATTAGGTCACATTGCAATGTGCTGTGACGTCAATATCACTCACACGTGATGTTAGGAACGAAACAGAGGGTGAAAATGACTATGATTTTTGAAGGTTCCGTTCAAGCTTATTACATTTCTAGCTAAGTCTCGAGTTTTTGCCTACTATAGTTTGCTTACTCTATATCCAGTAAAAGTATTATTTATTAGCGATAAGGCCTCCAGTTGGAAGCCTAGTCCAATAACTTGTGTAACCATAATTATGGTTACATAAATTATTGGACTGGAATAACCTACAACCCAATAACTTGTGTACCAATACAAGTTATTGGGTTGTAGGTTATTTACATAAATGTTATATAAGGAATTAAGATAAGTAGACATAAATAGTAAGGCAATACCCCTGGTCATGTTAGGGATAGCTCGCGGGCCTTAATACCTAAAGGCGCCTGTAGGTATTTGATACTAGCTGCACCCGCGGCTTCTTCCGCGATTTCGCGAAAAAATAGTCTATGTCCGTCCTCATGATACATACTATTACCTCACAAAATTTTATCGAGATCGGTTAAGCCGTTTAGTCGTGATTATGTAGCAAACAGACAGAGTTACTTTCGCATTTATAATATTAAATAGTATGGATTAAAAAATATCTTGTTGTTGTATGGTTTTTAAGGCGAGGTTTTCCCACTTTTAAGCAACGCTTATTACTAAAGAAGACTTAATATATTGTTATAGACGCATTTAGTGGCGAAAAACCATGGCGCTTACTCACAGTTGTGCGTTTCGCTATATATTTCTATTTTTGAAAGAGAGAAAAGCGCAAATCAGTGTTTCTTTCATATATATTTTTATCGAGTGACGTGTCCTTAACCTTGTTTCGGTCTCTACAGTTTCTTAAATTTTTAAACATAAACATAAAATGTTGATATAACACCATTTTCATAATATTAAGCTATCCATGGAAGTAGAGAAACTAAAACTAAGGATGGCCAAAATTGCTAAAAGTGGGAAAAAGGGCCTTTTATAAAGGGTTACCCCTGAGTACCCGTGGTATACCCGAGTGCGACGCCAAATTACATAAAGATTGCTTCAGTACAATATGTATAGTAATTATGTGCAGGAAACCACCTTAGCTGCGGATCTAATTGCGATTTTTGTTTGTCAATATGAACTTCTTATACTATTTTATTTTTTGTAAATTGTTGATCTACGTTTGGCGCCAACTCACTTGATGGAAAGCGATAGCGCTTATTCGATTGTTATCGGTTTTCTATTGGTCGACAAAGCACATTGGACTCAGTGTGCACCACACAGATGAACAGTGAAAAAAAATTAACTCATCGATTAAAACAACGGGGTGAAGCTATTTGTTTTAAACTATCACGGTTGTTCACTAAAGCTATATGATTATTTACGGAATATTTCATCCTTCCACAACCTTACCACGGTAAATGTCCCCTAAATAATCATATAACTGAAGCTACTTGTATTGTTATTGTTGCTACGCCGTAGCATCAGTCCATTTTGTAGCGGCTACGATAAATTACGAGTGATATTAGAAATCGTAGCCAAATTAGCCAAAGGCAGGTTTATTCTATCTATATCACAAAATATTATAAATGCGAACATAACTTTGTCTCTCTCTTTCTTTCTCTCCGTTCTTGTGCCTGTCTGTCACCTTCTCACGACGCTTCAGCTAAACTGATCCTAATAGCACTGAAGTCATGATGATATGACTTATTATGAGGACGAAACATGATACTTATAATAATCTTGGTAAATCTGCAGGGCACAGCTTCTGATGCGATTTTACATAACACACGCATTTGCACGCGTTTTACTTGACAACCGCTCTAAGTATAAATTAAACTCATAACCCATTGATTGATATGATATAAAGTTGAGGCTCAAATTAGTCTACTTAATATCATATCAATAGCTTCATCATCATCATCAACATCATCACCATCGTCAAGTTATCATCGCACACGCAAAAACAAAATTGTGAACGTAAACATGAAATTGATTTAAAAAAAAACAATCGAATTGAAAACCCTCTCCTTTTTGAAGTCGTTTAATAAAGGTTTTAATAATAATCATCAATTTAAAAAAACAAGTTCAATATTAGTAAAATACGCAATTTCGTTCACCTACTTACTTCACCTAATGAAAAATTCGTTTAATTGGATGACATAATTTTGTCATCCAATTAAACGAATTTTTCATTTATTTTGATTTAAAACCAAACGATTGAACCGTATTGATAAATATTTTATGAATTTTCAAAATCGGTTCATAAATATATATATAAAAATATTTAAATAAATATTTAAATAAATATTTGGGACATTATTGCACACATGGTCATCTGACCCCAAACTAAGCAAAGCTCGTAATATGGCTGCCAGAGACTGATATACATACATATATATTTTTAAATACATACTTAAATAGATATTAACACCCAGACATAGAACAAACGTAAATGTTCATCACACAAATATTTGTCCTAGGTGGGATTCGAACCCACGCCCCCAAGCGCAGAAGGCAAATGACGGAATTCTGAGGAAAAAACCATTAAAAATACAACCGAATTCAGGAAGTCCTCCTGAAGTTAATAAAGTGAAACGATCGCAATAACAAGGGCGATTTAAATAAATGCGAGAATTAAATAAACATTAATGGTTGAACCGCATCTACCTGCGTACTTAATAATGTGAACGACTACCCCAAAATAGGAGTGTTCTCTGTATCATGTATGTTCGGTATGTAAGTAAGTAGGTGTGACAACGCGCTGCTTTATCCCAACCTCAAAAAATACTAAAGCATTGAAGTAGTGCTAATATTCTTTACTCATATGCCAAAATTGTAGCGAAACAGTTTTTTTTGACGGTAAAATTGCAGGGTTTTATGTATTAGGGATCTGAAAAGGCTCCAAAAGCTACATACTATTTGACAGGTGGTCTTGTATGCGTTGTAAATCACTTGTCGGATTCCATGCTCTTTATTCTGTGTTTTCAACTATTGTTCATAAGTTCATAAGTGTCGCCGCAACTTTGCCTTTAAAAAAATAGGCTTATGTGTGTTGTTTAACCGCGAGCTCGCCTGATGTTAAGCGATAATGAGGTCTACGATGGAGCACGCTTGCCTATAAGAAACCGATTCACTCGTGATTTCAAGACACCCATATTGTAACTATCAGGGAACACTAATTCAGGATAAAAGTGGAATCAAAGGTTTTGAGGTGGATGAGATTGTGGTGCTTTATAATTAAATTTTAAAATATTATATAGAGCTTTTTTTGAACCTGTCATGACAATGTTTTTAGAATGAATTTTGACAGTTTTACTTTAGTAAAAGTGTCAAAATTCATTCTAAAAACATCGTGCCGATTTAGATGTGTCTTCACTAAAACTGTTAAATTAAACCTTGTGACATAATTTCACGTGTTTTAACATGCTCCTATTAGCTTGGTATGTATGTACGTAACGGAATCTTTGAACGTGATTTTCACCCCTTTTAAAACGACGGATTGATTTGAAACTTTGCACACTTATCGGACCGATGACAATGCAATAATTTGTATAGTTTGTTCCATTATCCTTACCAAGCTCTTCAGGGTTAGCAATTTTGAAACGTGTTTTTTAGTTATTTTAACTGCGAGAATTATTAATGTATAAGCTTGTTTGTCTGCCCCGGTGGCTCAATTGGTAGTGAACCTAACTTCTGTGCTTGGGGGCGTGGGTTCGATTCCCATCTAGGACAAACATTTGTGTGATGAACATTTGTGTTTGGTCTATGTCTGGGTGTTAATATCTATTTAAGTATGTATTTAAAAATATATATGTACTTATATCAGTCTCTGGCAGCCATATTACAAGTTTTGCTTAGTTTGGGGGTCAGATGACCGTGTGTGCAAAAATGTCCCAGATATTTTTTTTATTTATTAATATATAATACGTTCCATACATACTCTTTTCACTTTATCACCTGCTATTATTATCCGTTCGTTAATGGATAGTCAATAACAGCTGCAATTATCCAAACGTGAATGAAAACTATTTTTACGTTTTTTTTTTAACTTGTCCTGTTAGAGGTAATGTAATTGTGGGACAAATCATGCAACCGAATTTTAGACCAGTCCCTAACCGATTGTGTTAAAATTTTGCATACACGTTTAGTTTGCATGACAATGTAAATAGTTAAGTGACGTCATTCTAAATCCAATATGGCGAACTCCTAAAGATGGCGGACCAGATACTTTTTATGCACCCCCATGATAATGGTTATCAAATGAATGGGTTTGCTGAGAAGAATACAAAAAAGGTTGTTTTTAAACAGTTTTTTTTTATTAATAATTATGTTCATTTGCTTTGTTAGCTTTTCTAACGTAATTTATTTAAAAAATATATTATATTCAAGTTTCGGCATTTTACTGCATCACATCTGCAATCATTTGATAGCGAACGAACTGTATTCGTTGCATTTCAATTCACTTTATATGTCGAGGTACCCTAAAACTGCATTAGTAAGAATCAAGTCACTAGGGCAGCTACAATTATATTGGTTATAAATTATTTCTGTTTTCACATGAAAAAAGTTTTATGGCATGCCTATTGTACAAACATTTTATATCGCATGTTGCTGCGGCCTCGCGCCATCCCTGACATACATTCAGCTAGACAGGACATAGCAGGCTGCTCAAGTTCTAAGAAAACATTAACTTTGCTAGCAGTTGTGAGCCGATTGACTTGTTTGACATTACAGTCAGCCTATAATACACCTTTTTATCAGCCAACATTATAATTTTTTGTTTTATTTTGTCATATTTATCATCATCAGCCATAAGACATCCACTGCTGAACATAGGCCAACCCCTTTGACCTTCACACAGAACAACAAACTGCCATCTACATCCACTGGATGCCCGCGACTCTCACAATGTCGTCGGTCCATCTAGTGGGAGGCCTACCTACGCTGCGTCTTCCGAGTCGTGGTCTCCACTCAAGAACCTTTCTTTCCAATCGGTTATCGGTACTTCGAGCGACGGGCCTGCCTATTGCCACTTCAATTTGCAAATCACACTAATCACACTAATATAATATCATATATGTGAAAGTTTGGATGGATGGATGGATGTTTGTTACTCAATCACGCAGAAACGGCTGGATGGATTTGGATGGAATTTGGAATATACTTTGCTTTTGTCCTGGATTAACACATGGGTTACTTTTCATTATCATCACCATCACCGATTTTCATCACCACGCGGGTGAAACCGCGGGGCGCAGCTAGTCTTAAATAATTTATATAAATTGTAAATATTTCTTTCATATCAGTTTCACATAATCAAGGACATGCCACCAAAATATGCATTTTTTGCGTTTTCTCGGCGTATCCTTAATTTTGTGAGAACTTGGTACTAGGCCATCAATTTTAGTTGTTTTTCATTAAAAGCTTCTTGTTAGTACATATTAAATACTTGCTGCTCTCTCACGCGCGTCCTTGTACCAAGATGCGCAGGTTACTTGTACCCTATATGCGAAATGCACTATAAAATGTGGCTTGATTGAAACGACAGCTGACGACATTTCAGGTCATGTCTTTGTAATAACGTCTGGCGAATTGCATTTACTTGTAACACAAAGATCAGTGGTTTTCTGCGTCTTAAACTATTATGAACTACAAGTGCTGTACATATAAATAGTAAAAGTATATTTGAATTTTAAAACGGAACTGCATTTAGTGTGGATTATCACAATACAATAGCCATATTTTTCCATTCTGTCATAACAAGGTTACGTCAACTTGACAAAAAATTTAGGGACGTGGTAAATCGATAAACGTAAAATCGATCGTTTTATTTTGCTGTGTGAATTAAATAGTATTTTTTTAAATGTTTTTTCAGAATTTCCTCTGCGTACTATCGAAGTACAAAACTCGTACAGATAACGTATATTTTTTGTAAACCTAGATTTCTTTTGTATATAGTATAATAATATCGAATTACTAGCAACTGTCTTAGTAAATTTTACGTAACGAAGCATCTTTATCTAAAGACTGACTACTAGAATAGCATACTAGACTGACTATTGATTGAATAGCATTTATTATTAATCTGCAGGATTTCACAAGTGACTCTAACGCTGATGATGATGATGACACTGGTTTGGAATGTACACCATTAGATTAAACAATAGATTTATTTATATTATTACAAAAATTTGTACTTGCTTTTTCTGTTTTATTTCATTATCCTAAAGTCTCATCATAATAGTACTACAACAGAAATATAGATTGGTTTAAAAATATTATTCGTGCAAGACACTTCCAGTCGATAATTAAAGACACACATTATTCTCGATTTGGTCCGAATTGTCCCAGCACTAATCGAAGATTTTGACATACTTCATTTCAATCAACTTACATTTAATAGACTATAAAATAATATTACCAAGCAGGATCTGAATGAATATCGATCGACACATATTTGGCATTTATTTAAATATCCGCCAATTAGGTATTCCCTATTTCGGCAGTTGGTGGCGATGTGATAAATTTTTAATTGTGTAGGAAACTTGGACAGTGGGTTTCAGTTTTGGAATACATATTTTAATAAAATATTTTCATATAATTAAACTCCACAAAACTTATTTTCGTATTTGATAAACCAATTTATTTAAGTACTTGCCTACTTTTTGTGTATAAAAGCAGCTTGGTTACCTCTATCGTATTTAAGGCCACCTGAAAGCCTCCAGTATGACTTAAAGGTTATAAGGTACATAATTTCTATAAGAATTTGTTCTCTAGATCTTGCACCTACTAAGTGCTGCCACGCCGTACCGGAACCCACTACAATTCACGGTCCTAGGGCAGCAATATTTGACAGTTTTTACAAAACCACTTCAAATTGTCTATAATCTATATCTTCTACGAACGAACGTAAAAGGTTGAAATGTTAAAATTATTAGGTATACTAACAAAGTTCCTAACGCTAGTTAAAATATGTACAAGGTGTGACAATATAATATACTATATTGCACAACTTCAATTAATTACTGTAGCTGAGCACTGTGAATGGAAGCAAACATGATAATTGTATACATGTAGGCTCCATTCGTGATGATACGAATCATGCATGAGCTTTGTTTTGTACGAGTAAAAAAATAATAATAATAATATATGTATATTAAAAAAACTAAAAAAAAAAAAAAAAAAAAAAAAAAACATTCTACTCAAAATTACATCTAAAAAAATCTATATCTTCTATCTATCTATACACATAATAAAAACGTAGAGATAAAAAATCTGTAATTGCGAGATATAAAAAAATCACAAGCAGCTGAATACGTTAAGACAGTTTTTAGAATTTTTGTCTGTTTGTTTGTTTGTCCACGCACATCTCCTAAACCACTGGACGGATTTAAATGCGGTTTTCATTAATATGCTTAGCTATGACCAGATTGAAGTATAGGCTATGTTATTTTGCGCAAGGGTGGATTTAAGGGAGGAAAAAAGGGTTGAAAGTTTATATGAAAATCAACGCATACGAAGTCGCGGGTAACAGCACTAGTTATAATACTAGTACTTGTATAAAACAAACTTGTAATTTAAGCCTCATAATTTTCAGTATTTGTATTATAAATGGACAAACTAATTATACTGCCGCGTAAACACATTCTCTTTGACATTTATGGGTTCCACGTGACTTCAGTGACGTTTAGATTAGTAAGTAAACAAGTTCTTACCATACAATTGTTCTCTCTATCTTTTAATTGCCTGTGACGTCATAAACACATTCTGCCTAAATAGAGCGTTTGCAGTCAAGTCACGGATTAAATAAAAAATATATATTTTGTATTGTTCTGAAAATCAGGACATTACTTACTTAGTCGTTTTTTTTTTTTTTTAAATCGTAATTATGCAGTCAAATACCCTATATATATATAAAGTGATGGGTGTATGTATTTATGTATGTATGTTTCCTATGGATCCCGAAATGGCTGGATCGATTTTGACTGGCAGATAGCTGATGTTATAAGGAGTAATCTCCGCAAGTGAAACAGCAGGGTGCAGCTAGCACGTCAGTCTTATCTTATCAGTTGGAGGTATTAGATTTGATTCCCGGCCGGGCAGACGTTGGATGATAAATATCTGCTCTGGGTCCAGGTGTTGCCCGTTATGTGTTCCATGACATTCCTGACATAGGTAACACTGGAACAGCTAAGAGTGCAGCGTTATTAATTAATGCTTAAAAATCTGCTGTTATTTATTACGCTTTCTTTTTTACAAGCTTTTATTAAGTACATGTTTTTATTTAACTTGCCCTGTTAGTGATGTATGTATGGGTAAGTGTGGGACATATCTTGCATCTGAATTTGCAAACAATTATCTCCAACCGATTGACCTAAAATTTTACATACACGTTTAGTTTGGATGACAATGTATGGTTAACTAAGTGACCCCATTCTATTCATTTCCCACCTAGGGCAAACATTTATGTGATGAACATTTGTATTTGTTCTATATCTGGGTGTTAATATCTATTTAAGTATGTATGTAAAAATATATTATATATGTACGTATATCAGTCTCTGGCAGCCATAATTATTACAAGCTTTGCTTAGTTTGGGGTCAGATGACCGTGTGCAAAAATATCCCGAATATTTATTATTTATATATGGCAGACTCCCAAAGATGGCGGACCGGTTTTTTTTTTGCACCTCCATAATATGTGTATCAAATGAAAGGCTTTGCTAAGAAGAATACGAAAAATAAAATGGCGTTACATTAAGTTCAATATGGCGGATGCTCTAAGATGGCGAACATCATTTTCTTAATAACTATTCTACTGTGTTTTGTGATATTGTAGTGTTTTGTACACGAAATAAATAATTAATCGTAATTATTAATAATTAATTTAATAAAATAAATAAATAATTGACTGCCCCGGTGGCTCAGTTGGTAGTGAACTTAACTTCTGTGCTTGGGGGCGTGGGTTCGATTCCCATCTAGGACAAACATTTGTGTGATGAACATTTGTGTTTGTTCTATGTCTGGGTGTTAATATCTATCTAAGTATGTATTTAAAAATATATATGTATGTATATCAGTCTCTGGCAGCCATATTACAAGCTTTGCTTAGTTTGGGGTCAGATGACCATGTGTGCAATAATGTCCCAGATATTTATTTATTATTTATTTAATGTTTTTTTTCTCTCTATTATAGAAGGCTTAGGTTAGGTTAGGTTAGTTACGTGTACCGGATTAGCAAGTTGAAGGGGCAGTGAGCACGGCACATAGCACGCAGAACAGATGCATGGCCGACGAGACCGAAAGGTTCTCGAGTGGAGACCATGGACCGGTAAGCGCAGCGTAGGACGTCCACCCACAAGATGGACAGACGACGTAATAGAGACCGCAGGAAAACGCTGGATGCAGGCCGCTTCCAACGGGTCCTTTTGGAAATCGATGGGGGAGGCCTATGTCCAATTCGGACTCAAAATTCGGACGGACGGACAGACAGAGAGACAGACAGACAGACAGACGGACGGACAGAATGAATTAATAAGGGTTCCTTGTCGGGCTACGGAATACTAAAAAGGGTATTAAAAAAATTTACAAATCAGATAGATAGTTTTTGAAAAAAATTACAAATTAATACTTTCGTATGAATAATGCGAAAATGGTCCGACCTCTGGTCCCACGGTATGTACGTCAAGCAATCAACCCCCTTACGTGCAAATCGACCGTGTATCACAACCCACATCACCACCCGCAGTTTATGTGAAAGAGTAAAGGCTTCGTTCAAGGCCTTTCGTGCGAAGTGACCTATATTCGATGCACAAGGTGCACACTCTATGTTCAAATGGGTTACATGGCCGACCCTACTGTCAGAGATTTACAATAAAATACAAATATTTATTGATATTACGAGAAGAATGCATTAAACACAGGCACAAAAGGCAGTCTTATAGCTGAAGTATCTTTCAGACAAACTTCAAATAAGTATAGGTAGTGATTATTTGTGGTGTATGGATGGTGAGTATTTGTATTAGTGGTGGTTTTCAGTCTTTCAGAGAACCTTCTATAATCATCATCATCATAATTTCAGCCATAGGACATCTGCGTGCTGGACATAGGCGTCCCCCATCGATCTCAAAAAGGGCCGGTTGGAAGCGGCCTGCATCCAGCGTTTCCCTGCGGTCCGCTACCGTTTCCATTCGAAAACCTTTTGGCCCCATCGACCATTTGTTCTGGGTGTTATGTGCCCTGTCCACTGCCACATCAGCTTATTTATTAACTCCTGAAAAAATCTTAATTTATTTTGTCATGCCTCCTAATGTTGCAAGTCATTTCCTAGTAGGGTCGACCCTGCGTTTAATAAACATCTTGTTAGGGTTCTGTACCCAAAGGGTAAAACGGGACCCTATTACAAATACTTCGCTATCCGTCTGTCTGGCCGTCTGTCACCAGGCTGTATCTCATAAACTATTATAGTAAGACAGTTGACATTTTCACAGATGATGTATTTCTGTTGCCGCTATAACAAAAGATACTAAAATACAGAATAAAATAAATATTTAAGGGGGCTCCCATACAAACGTGTTTTTTTGCCGTTTTTATAGATAAATGACACGGAACCCTTCGGGCGCGAGTCCAACTCGCACTTGGCCGGATTTATTTTATTGTTTTAAACGCCTTTTACTTTTATTTACAAATTTCTTCATGACGGCTTTTGATAGCTTTACCCATAATCTATCAAAATCATTACAAAAAAATGTGAATAAGTGCTCTGCATACTCTTTTCATATTACTAATATACCTATCTGATGTATTAGGAGCCATTTTTCAATAATACTATGAGTCCAAATTACTTGCTTTATGCTTAAAATTCTGAATCCCAACGTCAAATTGTCTTTTAGACATTCTTTTATTCGTTGTTCATTTGGTTTTGTAACAAATGTTTTTTATTTGTCATAGTTTTGATTTCAGTGATTTATATGAAAAAAAAAACATACTCGTTTAGTTTCTGTGTTTATGCACTTTTTTTATGACGCAAGTAAACCAGTATTGTTTGGCGGCTTTTATAGAAAGCTGCTGCTAGTTCTCATGAAGTTTATGTCGAATTTGTGTCCAACCTGTTTAGGTAATGCAAAAAGTTGGTATTGCGTGAGCGCAAACCGTATCTCGGCGCGTTAAAGTTCACGTTCGCGTGAGTTTCCGCACTGCGCTGTTTCGAGACCGCGTTAAGAGGTAGCCGTAAGGCTCCCAGCTCTCAATTGGTCAAATTACGAGTATTGACCAGTCTTCGTTCGTCCAGGAGTTCAAATTTCCAGAACAAAAGCGATCAAACAAAAGCGTACTATACCCACAGACCTAAAATAATTTTTGCATCTAATTCTATGACTATACCTGTGTTCTATGGCAGTATTTGCCCCGTATACGTGGTTAATGTTGCGTGCCGTCTACTCTGTTTAATAGAACAAAGAATTTAAACTTATCCATTGTTGTGGAAAAAAAAACATGTAAATAATCCATACTAATATTATAAAGAGGAAAGATTTGACTGTTTGTTAGTTTGCATTGAATAGGCTCTGAAACTAATGAACCAATTTGAAAAATTCTTTCACTGTTGGGAAGCTACGCTATTCCCGGGTGATATAAGCTATATTATATTTTGTAGCAAGGCCGAAGGCAGA
Source organism: Agriopis leucophaearia (assembly GCA_949125355.1). Lineage (NCBI taxonomy): Eukaryota > Metazoa > Arthropoda > Insecta > Lepidoptera > Geometridae > Agriopis > Agriopis leucophaearia. Next base: position 8,755,168 of record OX421261.1, on the reverse strand, counting down.
GCTTACACCCGTGCGAAGCCGGGGCAGACGGCTAGTTTTGAATAAAGCTTTTTAATATGACCTATCATTATGGAAAATTGCAATGTTCAATGTAAAGTAGTTTAGAAATACAGGGGTCAAGTAGTTTAGAAAAGCAATAGTTTAGTAATGTATAACTTTCGCCACTTTGGCGGCCCATATTCATAGATATTTCGCAGAGGATACTCTTGATAAAAAAGCGATTTTCGAAACTTTACATTCACTCTAAAAGACCTATTCAACGAACAGTATTTTTTATCCCTATTTTCCATGTACCATGTACCCAAAATGCAAAATTATACATTATGTTTATAATTTTATTTAGATCAGTACTAAAACTGTATTTGTGCAAAGTTTCATGTACTTATCTAAACAACTATAAAAGTTGCATTCTAAAAAAATTGGACGGACAGACAGACAGATAGACAAGCGAACAGAACGACCTTACAAGGGTTCCTTGTAGGACCACGGAACCCTACAATTTATGTTTCAAACCTTTTATTTATACTTCCTGTTAATATTGCTTTAACTGTAATTATGCAAAAATTCATGCACATATCTTAATGTCTATAGAAGTTTTAAGAACCTAAAGAATTAGGACGGACGGAGGGCAGACGGACAGACAGACAGACTGATGGACGGACAGAACGAACTTATAAGGGTTCCTTGTAGTCTTACAGAGCCCCAAATTAGAATGTGTAAGCTTTGTTTTGACATAAATTTGAATTAGGAATTTCTAAAACAATGCAAGGTATTTGAATACAAATTAGCCACTAGCCAGTTTCGAAAAATCTATTAAATAAATAACACTATTATATGGATGTATGTTCCCACTTACAGCTCATTTCCTATTTAATTCTAAGCTTCCTAAAGTTATATAGTCACAGGTTAGGTGGCGTCGTCATAATAATTAGATGGAAACTAGCTACTATACAAGTAAGTGGGGATGAAAAAACGAATCGATTGCACCCACCCTTTCTATAGATCATCCTGATGGAAAGTTATTTTTTTTACGCCAAAATATCGTATTCAATTGTACAACAATGATGTGTGATGATTTTTGTTAATAGCGCAGCTTATTTGAATCCTGCCTTGCTCCCAGCCCAGTCCACAGACTTTTAGTATGATGTATGATGGACGCGAGATCACCTACTTTGCATATCAGCTGTGGTGTGTGTATCTTAAGTTAGATCAATACTTCAACTGGTATACCACATAAAATATCAATATAAAAAACCGAATTCATCAGAACTGAATCAAATTGAAATGGGACCAAATGAGAAGCACCAGCTTTCAAATAAAAAAAAATATCATCAAAATTGGTCCACCCAGTCAAAAGTGCTGAGGTAACAAACATAAAAAAAAACCAGTTTAATAACCTCCACAATTGATAACCTCCTCCTTTTTGGAAGTCGGTTAAAAAGGATATTAGACTGTAACATAAAAAAAATACATGCTGGTGTAATCATAAACGATTATTAATAAACAAAAAATATTTAATTACTAAAAACTACAAAAGAATGTACTGATTTTCTGTTTTTTTTTCTTTATGCACGTGACTTGACTGCAAACTCTCTGTTTAGGTCGAATAGCCTTATGACGTCAGAGGTAATTAATTACCTCCTCAGGATATTACAAGGTGTACGTCCTGTGTGGTTGTAATAGAAGCAACAATTGTATGTAGAGTAAGAACTTGTTTCCTTGCTTGTGACGTACTGAAGTTACGTGGTCCCATAAATTAATGTCAAAGGGGCGTTGACGCGGTAATAGTATAAGAGTTTAAATTTTGGTTGTCCATTTATAATACAAATACCGATTAAATAACAAGGTAATTTTAATTTATAGACAATTTGAGATGATTTCGTAACTAAAGTCAAATACCCTATTGAAAAAAACTCGCACTCAGATAAAGGTATGTGTGTCCGTCCAACCGGCAAATGCGCACGCCCGCTTTACTGTTTCATGACCATTTTACTGACAACCGTCGGTTTCAAGGCCGCATGAGGTCAAGTTCATGCCAAGGTTGCCAAATCGGGCCGATGTAAGATAAGGCAAGACGGAAACAGCTCTCAAACAACAGCATTTGGCTTCTGCGAGTGCTAATGAAACAGCGTTTGAACACGCGACATGAAATCGGAACGGCGTTTTAAAATTTCGAATATATATTTTTCGTTTTGAATAATGAGAAGATTATGATGTTATTATCTTTTTAACATTATGTAAATACTGTATTAATTCTCTCTAATGCAGCATTTTATACTTCTAAGTTTGTTTGTAGACCTCAAAAAAAAACAGAAGCGAAAATAAGCTTAAGAGAGTTAGTTCTGTTATTCTTTTTTAATGGGGCAAGTGCTTTTATTAACTAAACATAATACTAGTTAAAACTAACACTAATTAAACATTTAGACTGTCCATAGACCGTTGAAGGTCTAAAGACAATCCAAATGCTCAAGCCCACTATCTGTTGGCAACGTACCCAGCATGCTGGCGGCATTACCACGTTGAATGGCAATGCTTATACGTTGAGTCAGATACACGCCAGCATTTTGGTCACGCGTCGCGTTAACCAGACGCTCTGTAAGATTTTTGAAAATGAGGTGAGCTGCCGGTCCCCAAGGGCCCAATGTCTCGACCCCAAACGCCTCAAATATGTAACCACTGCCAAGGTTAGCATATTTGCGCTGTTGTTCTTAGTCGGATTGTGAACAGAATCGCATAAATCCTTGGATATTTCCTGCAGCTAAAATATTTGTGGCTGATGTAACTCCAAACCCTGTACCTCTTTTTTTGTCATGGAACCTTCAAAGATCCTTCTTCCTACCAGCTATCATCTCAAAGTGTTCCAAATACTTCGATTGGATACTCTTCCATTCATCCGCAAACAAATCACAATTAGATACCAAAGCTAGAAGACTATTGAACGCAGTGAGAAAATGTTGATACTATGACCGTACTGATTAAATTGTTATGAATTTATATATTTCTCAATGACATGTAACTGAAATTTGCTATTAAGAGCCATATAAAAAATCAAATCGTGCAATTTTAGGTATCTGGAATTTAGGCATAAAACGAAAAGATTAAGCCGTAATAAAACAAGACGAATAAAACCATATTACTTAATTGTTTATTTTATGTCAGTAATTTACTAAATCCACTTTTAAACTTTCCCTCTGAGAGTTTTACGTAATTGGCGGTAATAAGTTGATATGTTGAGCTATTCAAAAATTTGAAGCCGCAATTTTCAATAATATATATAGATCTATTTATTGCAGGAACTGAATTTTCTGAAGATCATTATATTTGATAGAATAAGAACCTCAAAAACACAGATTTCGTTGCCGATTCTTCGTCAAAAAATGTGAGAGATTTGTTAGTAAAATACTATGACCACGCTTAAACTTCATGCTTCTTTGTCATAACCCAATAAAATTCCCAGTGCCAGGGATGCCATGGAATACATACTTACCTACAGACAGCCGTTAAAAGTTAGGATTGACAGGCAGCATAGGCTTAGTATACACCCTGTTTACACCCTTTGGATATGGAACCCCAGTATACGTGGTTTTATTGGTTAGTGGCTATAATAATATTTTGTGGTTAAATACTTCAAAAAGCTACGGCAATGAAGAGCTTGCGTCTGCGAGCCCTCAACGAGCGCTGATTTGAATCTTGATTTCAGAATGGCGTGCTTGAAAACTTCCAATTGTCTTAAAATAATACTGTTATTGTTTATTCTGCTGCATTATTTTTGGTTCAATGGACTTTCTTTGTAAATTCGTTTTGATCAAAATTTTACTGAACATATGTAACGTTGCTTTCTTTATTGGTACAGCTTAAAACTCTATATAAAAGCCAGATATATATAAAAACTAAATACTGCACTCATTTTGTTTATATTACACGGGATTAACGTTATATTAAGCCAGTTATTCCGACTTTAGTTTCAACTGCATTTGCAAGTCTTTTCCAAGGTGCATGCTTACGCAAAATGTGGCACCCACACCACGTCACCACTCCACCACTACGTCATAAAGTCAGTTTCTATAATATAATAATATACCTCTCATCTCACTCCCTGACTCATCACCAATTCTTAAACTACTTGATCTATGAAGCTGATATTTTACAGATAGACTCTTTATGGGGTAGAGAGGTTCTCTAAGAAAGGATTTTGCGAAAGGGTCGAATGAAGGGTTGCGAATGAAGTTTATATGACAGTCAGGTTAACATTCTATCATTTTAAATCTCTAAATTTTGTGAAATGTGAGAGCTTGATAGATGGCGCATGAAATGTTGGCTCTAAATTACACCACACTTATATCTATATATATATATATAAATCAATTGATGTTGTTTGTCTAGCTAAAACTAAGAGTTAAAATACCCGATGTTGCAGAGTGAAAATGAGGGCATTGAGTTTAATTACCCGCTGTTTGAAAGCGAAAAGGAGGGGATTGAATTTAATTACCCGATGTTGCAAAGCTAAAATGAGGGCATTGAGTTTAATTACCCGATGTTGCAAAGCCAAAATGAGGGCATTGAGTTTAATTATCTGATGTTGCAATACTAAAAAAAGGGCATGCACTGACTTTAATGATTCAACGTTGCAAAGTCAAAATGACGACATTGAGTTTAATTACCCGATGTTGCAAAGCGAAAAAGATGGATTGAGTTTAATTACCTGATGTTGCAATACCAAAATACGGGTATTGAGTTTAATGATTCGACGTTGTTAAGTCAAAATGAGGGATTGAGTTTAATTACCCGAAGTTGCAAAGTCAAAAACAGGGCATTGTGTTTACCGCGTATAAATGTTTGTTCTCATGCACATACAACATTTATACACCTAAACCGATTTTGGTAAGCGAGAGAGAGAGAGAGAGAGAGAGAGAGAGAGAGAGAGAGAGAGAAAGAGAGCGAGAGAGAAATCAGAGAATAGAGAGGCAGAGTGATAGTCTGGTAAAAACAAATTGGGAAATCAGTGTATATAAAAGTACAGTATAAACCAACATAATATAATATAATCTAATTAAGTTAAATAATAAATATATTAAGTCATGAAAAAAAAACTAGTTGTTGCTTTCTGTGTAGCAATTGCGTAGCAGATTGTAGAGCTTCATTGCTACGTTCATAGCATTTCGTAGCGCTACGAACCAACAGCTACGAGTCGTTATAGTCGTACAAGGGTACTGAATTGGGCCAAGCTTCATGTTTGTTACAAGGCTAGATAACAAACTTCGAGTTGAAAATGTAATCAGCAGACCCAATAATCTCATTCAAGTCATAATTCAAGTAACTTATTTAACCCAGAGTTGCCCGCAGGGCGCGTGGCTTGTTGCACCCGATATTTCCAATATTATATTTCCTACAGAAACAGGAAATAAAATGCAATAGCGCAAAAAATAAATGCACAGCGTCATATAATTTTAAAATCAAGATATACTCGAGACTGTATTATTTTGTATAAAATTTGCAAAGACTAGTATTTCATTTATTTCAAGGCAATATAAAGCTGTGAATTGTGCGTGAAAGGTGCGTTTAATAATGTGTGTGTGGTGTGTCGACAGGCTTCTGCCTTGCTATGTATGCTACCAGTCTTAGTCTAGTGTTGATGATTGAATAAACGTTCGACCCACGTTGGTGACAATACCTATCACCCCCACCCATCTCATAGTCAAACGACTAAACAACCCTCTGACTATCAAGTTCAATAATAAGAATTAAAATATTCCTGACTAAAGAATTGAAACGATATAATAAATATAAGTTAAGCTGTACTAACTTAGTATAGCTTTTAAATAGACACAAAAAATCATATTCTAGATTCTGACGTGGAAATTAGAAAGGATGCAGTGCTATATATTATATATATTTCGATTCCTGGGAAACATATTGTCTGTATGTTATGTAAAAAACGTATCAGCACACACTTGTAAACTATAAATTTCACCGAAAATTTACTCCATATTCATAAATATTGAACCTCATATTTTTCTTGTCACGGTTGCCTGGAAGAGATCACTCTGAGCGTTAGGGCTGCCTGTTAATAGCCTTTATATAATAATTTTATTGTAATGTAAAATAACATGTTATACTTTTGGTCTTTTATAATAGTGTGGTATCTTATTTATTGTTTCTTATCTTATAAGTTATTTCACAAAAGTAAACACGACAATAGAAAAAAAAAATGTTTATGGAATGGAAAACATACGAGGACATTACGCAATGCGTCCAATATCTTCGGATGTCTGGCCGCGTAAACCGAGTCGAAGTGAACGATCTCGCGCGACCTTGAGACTAAGCAATTTGCTGCAAGGAGTCTTAACTACGAAACGGGTTCACGCCAAATTTCACGCCCCATACTGTCTGAAGAAATTACTTGAAAAGGATAATGCAATTATTGGACCAAACATGATAAATGTTAAGAGTTTGGCAGAACAGGTATGGCGAGAGAAGCGAGAGGGCCGTTGAGGGTGGAGCGGAGACGGGCGGCTATGGGGTGGCGGCAAAAGTTCCGCGTAGACCGGCATTCGGCAGTCACTCGCGCGCCCGCCACCGTCGCGCTCTCACGTCCGCGTGCTTGGTACGACTTCGTTACGTAACATTCCAACTCAACATCTGTTGAGTGAATCAGCGCACGCTTGCACTGCTGACCATTCCGCGCACATCGTCATGTCGCCACCCGCGGACGCCGACGACGACGCCGTCACCATGACAACAGCTAAACATCTGAACGATACTTAAAAAAAAAAACATGTAGTTATTTCAATATAGAACGTACACTGCCATTCTCCTGTCAATTAACGTTTAAGTTTAATTTTGAAGTAGAGATTCGACGCTTGTTGCTTGTGATCAGGACTAGAACGAGATGGATCCGTCGAAATGTGGTAATATGCGTAAATATTGCTGCCAATGCTTCACTATTGCTTCACTGCCACGCTAATTACCAATAGAAATAAGTTAGGCTAGGTAAACCTAGAATCCTTTTTTGAGAGAAAGATTATGATAGATCAAGGACCGCCGACCACCGACGCAAGGAGTATTAATCGCCGACGGGCCTGCAGCAAGCAAAATTCGCGACAACATCAGCTCGTGGGTGCTGTGGTGGCGCCAACGCCGTCTTCGGATGGGCGGATCCACGCAGACCCCTAAACCAATAGAGGATGAAGATGAATACTTGCCGGAAGTGGCCGTAGAGGAGCCACTGCAAGTGCAGCCGAAGCATAAGATGGAACGACGGCGGGCCTCTAACTCAGCACCGAGACGTCGGAACGAGCTAGAGGTCGAGCGTCGTCGCCCTCGCAAGACCAGGAAAAGGTCAGTGTCAACACATTAAAAACACAATTCACACATATCTGCCAATCACTACTTTCTACCGCAATTGTTTATTTTCTCCAGAATCTATCACTGTATGAGGTACAATCCATGTCCTACGTCTCCATCAACCATGATTTGGAAGGATTGTTATGTGTATACGATCCCGTCACTCGCAGGTTCATTGTCAACTTGTTGAGTGAGTGATTGTTGGCCAGCCTCATTTTAACGCAATAAAACTTCATTTACCTCTATTTTCAATGAAGTATATCTTGTAACCACTGCAAAAAAAGCATTTCTGGCTCAAGTTTGTCTGAGTTTATGACACTCCACAGGTTCATAATAACTGAGTACATGTTTTGTTCTTTACTGATTTGAGATTGCCTATAATTATATTTCCAAATTTTGCAACCATTTTGAGTTTTTACGAAATTACTGGGTTCATTCAAATATTTAGTATGCGACTCTACATAATATTAACTATTTCATTTTACTAGTGTATTTAATAATTTAGAGTACAACAACATCACGAAAAGTATATATATATGTGCACAAAAAATATTGCAAAGCAGCAAAATTACATGAATGACGACGAGCTAAAAAATAGCTTTGAACATCATTTTATCATATTTTAAATACCCCCAGGAGCAGCGAAAATGTGTTCGTATGATAGTTTTTTATTCGCACGTGGTGGCTCCCCATACTTAATTAATTATGATTTGTGACGCCAACTTAATCTTCGAAAATAAAGGGCTTATCTCCAAATTTTACGGGTCAAAAACCTAGGTCACATATTTTTTTCTTCCAGAAACTATAAAAAGAATCGACATGAAATTTGGAACAGATTTTTTATACTTACTTCTTAAATGTCTAGTGTATTCCCGCTTCAATATTGGGCCAGTAACAATAATGAACATGTGTAGGTATGAATATCAATAACTTATTTTTTACTTTACAGAATTTATTTCCAAACATCATTTTATTAAAGCAAAACAACTAAACCTTCAACAAAATTGTAATAAACCTGAAATAATTATTATTTAACATAATATTAAAATCAAAATTATATTAATACTAAACTTTTACGAAATAAATAAAAACCGCTTTTCAGTATTCTTGAGTACGAAACCCTCGACAAGCGAAATTGCTTATGTTTGGGTGTTTTTTTTTTATATTGTATGTACTTGAAAATTCTAGCAACTTTTTTTGTAAAAGTGGTCTCAGGATAATGTAGTCAATGTAACAATTCAACATTCAACACTTACCTGTAAATCAAACACGAAACTTAAAAAACACTAAAGTAAGTTCTTACTATTTAAGCATAGTTTTTCATTAATTTTGTTCTTACAGCAAGCCATACTGCTTCATTCACATTTATTCTTGTTTTCCATAGGGGTCCTACTTTCCTCATCTTACCCCAATGCGAACAATAAACATTGTTTTGGCAACAAACTTTAGCAAATTATCTATTCACATTTGCGATTCACGTCGCGTTTTGATCGAATCGAACTTTGTTATTTTTGAAAATAAAAATAGCTTTGTGTAACTCGTTTTACTTGAAGCTTATAATAAGTTTTTTGTTAATTTTCGTGCCCTAGTTAGTTGTGGCATTAAAGTAATAAAAAAGAGATCAACTAATTTTAATACTACGGGTTCTTTTTTGCTTCGGACAAATCAATTTGAGCTCCTGAAGATTCACCAAAACTTGATGCAGTCATGGCAGTTATAATGATACTGGGAGTTTTTCAGATATTCATTTTGTATACAATAATTTAAACGATACGAAGAAAAATATATATACCACCAACATTGAAGTTGACAAATATGAATACTTGATGAACCTGCCACGTTGAATGCTTAGCTGGAATGAATCAGTTTGTGACTAATTTAGTTTAAAGCAAGCTAGCAGAAAGTAATCGTTCTAAACTATTCAGGCGTCCATGTTCAAAGCAGCGCTGCTTTTATTATTGGCTGGCCCCGGACGGAGCGTGCCACAACTAGAAATTAGACTGCGTGCGAACCGAGCTTTAATTTACTGACCAATTTGCCACTGCGGCTTGTATGACATTGAACATTACCGACATAAAAAAGTTTCATGTTCAGTTCACCTTGAAATAGTAAGTTGTTTGCGAAATCCGTAGAACGTCTACCGCATCAACCGTCGCTATCGATCCAGTGGCGTCTCATTTGTACCCACACCTAGGTGTTCTCGGGGTTTTTTATGACCACCGAATAAGTACACACTTGCTCGTACTCCTCATTGACGCGGCGGCCACTTTTTTACTTAAAAAAGAGGAGCTTTTTATAATAGCAAGAGTTTTGGCTCTGTTTTTTTAAACTAATTCTTGCTACCTTGAGCTATGTACTTGTTTGTTTTCCGATTTGAAATGTATATGTGGTGTTCTTATAATTGTGATTTTATGGCCGACGCTTTATGATAAAGTCACGGGAAATAAAATTACTCCAGTTCCGTATCCAATTTACACCAGTTCCGTATCCGCCCCGTTATCCACTCTACTACCGTCCCGCCCTTTCCGCTCCATTTCCAGATCGTCCCATAATCCACTCTACTCTAATCCCGCTTATTCCGCTCCTATTACGGAACATCTTGTAATCCATTCTACTCCAATCCCGCTCTTTCCGCTCCTATTCCGATCTGTCACGTAATCCACTATCACTCTATTTCCATCGCGTGATTCCTGCTCCAGTCCGTATCCGTCCCATAATCCACTTAACTCCCATCCTACTATCTAGTGGCTTCAACAGTTTTAGTTTATCTCGTCATGATTATTTTACATATTGTGAAACGGGTTAAGTCGCAAAGAAGGAACGTTAGTGGATGACCCGCAATTTTCCCCCGAATAGAACCAGTTCCATCGGGTTATCACGGTTTTGACTAGTTTTTCACACACCACAGTTTCACGTTCGTCAGTAAATGCTTTTGTAGCAGGCCACTGCAGTAATGTACTATTATGCGAATAAATGTACTATTATTTTTATTTTGTGATAGTGTTGACATTATAAAATTTGTCATTTTCCAAATACTTAAAACCATTATAAAACAAATATAAAAAGTTTAAAAAAATATTTTTTACTCGCTGATACTCGCTACTTCGTATGCGTAGAACTCGGCTTTCGGCCTTACTACTATAACCCGCTCCAGGATCTCAAAATTTCATCCAAATCGGTCCAGCCGTTCTTGAGTTTTAGTGAGACAAACAACATCAATTGATTTTTATATAGGTACTAGCGACGCACCCCGGTTTCGCACGGGTGTAAGCTCGGCCTTCTGCCTCGCTACGACCCGTTCCAGGAACACAAAATTTCATCAAAATCGGTCCAGCCGTTTACTCACTGTTTAAACCTTCCCAGGACTACGACAAACATTTCAAAATCAAAATTAGCTAAATCGGCCAAGCCGTTCTCGAGTTTTGGAGAGACAAAAGAACAGCAATTGATTTTTATATAATATAGATTTAAGTTTCGCCATCTTCAATTATTTTCTACTCTTAAAAAGGTCAACTATTTGATTTTAGAGTACAATATACCGATTTTTACGACATTTCATTAAACTTACATTATTTGATAGTTTATTTAGGTCAAATCTTGCAACCTGAATCAGAACCAGTTCTTCCTAACTGATTTTGCTGAAAATTTACATACATACACCTTAAGTTCTCGTGACAATGCAATATGCAATACCCATAAAAAATTAATATTATATAATTACCACCAAAAAAACCCATTTAATTAAAAATAAAAGCATACATTTCATGATATCTTGGTAATTTTTTTCTTATATTTTCGCGTAAATACTCACGGCAATAATATTCCCAAATACTTTTTTTAACGAAAATTGTTTTATCATACAAAAGAATACAATATATCTTTATTACACACTCAAAAATACAAATAAACCTCAAACTAACATCAAAAATAAATATACGGCAGTATAATGTGCGGCCTTATCGCCTAGTCATGAAGCCCCTGGAAAACTCTATTATGATTGCAACAAACACTTTATAAGGCACGACGCTTGTCAAACATTCACCACACTCTACATACAATAAGCCAAGCTCTCTCTATTGAATAAATTTAAACATTTCCCGGTACTAAAAGAGCAATTAAAATATTCATAATAATTATGTAATTTTTCTCAAGCACAGTCTGTAGTGTGTTATTTATGATAGATTTAAACGTTTTAAAATTCACATTGGAAATGACATACAGAGTGTAAAATGATTTAAAAACTAGTGTAACAATTGACTGCCCCGGTGGCTCAGTTGGTAGTGAACCTAACTTCTGTGCTTGGGGGCGTGGGTTCGATTCCCATCTAGGACAAATACTTGTGTGATGAACATTTGTGTTTGTTCTATGTCTGGGTGTTATTATCTATTTAAGTATGTATTTAAAAATATATATGTACTTATATCAGTCTCTGGCAGCCATATTACAAGCTTTGCTTAGTTTGGGGTCAAATGACCGTGTGTGCAAAAATGTCCCAGATATTTATTTATTTAAATTAAAGTTCTTTCTGCCAATAAATTAAGGTATTTAATTGGCGGTCTACTTATGTATCCTCTAATATCTTGTACGAGTGTGTTTTAGAGTACTACTTACAATTTTAAAATAACTTTTCCAACTAATGTTAGGATTTGCCTCACATTAGCCTCAGGTATGCCATAGTTTATGTTGAATTTACAGACAAAAATAATATATTCCAGATGACCATGGCTGGTATCCAGTGATTGGCTTATAGTAACACCCATAACCATCCGAAATGTAATTTTCCCCGATATGCGATTGCTAGGCAACGTTTTTTGTTATAGATATAATAAATGTGAGAACGCCCCCAAAATATCTATTATTTTTTTATTAATATCCTTGAAAAGTTTGAGAAAAACTTTTAGTAAGTTTTGGTGGCAAAATGGCAATTCTGTTTTCAAGCTCGTCCATAAATGCCCTAGTAGCAGGCCCGTGCACTAATGCACGATTCAGAGAAAACTACACAATAACACATATTTTATTTATATTGCAAAGGGAGATGCAGCCGCGCGCGCGCATTAACCTTGAAAAATACCGCCGAATGCGGTTAAAACTATAGTTGGAGTAAACGGCTTAATCTAACGTGAGTAATTCCCGTGTCATACAAATAAAATGTATGAAAATCACGTCAGTTTCCATACACGCTTGGTATCAACTAAATGATAGTAGTCAAGCAGCATCTTCGCTGTAGTCAAGTTAAAAAAACCTATGGGAAAAAAAACTCAGTAGTCCCACAGTAAAACACAACTAAAACGACTACTGGAACCTCTGCAAAGAATTTTTTTCATAAGACCAGTTAATAGCTCCACTGTAACTGACTGCCCCAGTGGCTCAGTTGGTAGTGAACCTACTTTCTGTGCTTGGGGGCGTGGGTTCGATTCCCATCTAGGACAAACATTTGTGTGATGAACATTTGTGTTTGTTCTATGTCTGGGTGTTAATATTTATTTAAGTATGTATTTTAAAATATATATGTATGTATATCAACTCTCTGGCAGCCATATTACAAGCTTTGCTTAGTTTGGGGTCAGATGACCGTGTGTGCAATAATGTCCCAGATATTTATTTATTATTTATTAATAGAACTTCTGAGAAAAAAAAAAAACACCATACCAGGTAACAGAACCTCTTCAAATAATTTTATTATTAGAACATCTGGAAAAAAACCTAGTATTCGCGTTATGGGACAATTACTGGAAACTCTGGGAAAAACATTTTCACTAGACCAGTTAATAGAACCTCTGGAAATAAAATTCTTAGTAGTTGCGTAACAATCAACAATACTTATACACACTATAGACAACAACAATGGATGGTGGACAGCTACTGGAACCTCTGGGAAGAAAATTTCCATTAGTCTCTTTAATAGAACCTCTGGAAAGAAAATTTCCATTACTTCAATTAATAGAACCTCTGAAAAGAAAATTACTAGTAGTTGCATCAGGGGACAGCTACTGGAACCTCTGGGAAGAAAACTTCTATTACTCAAGTTAATACAGCCTCTGGAAAGAAAATTACCAGAGTTGCGTAACGGGATAACTTAAGCGGGACTAGTAGGAGTACTCCGACGTACCTTATTACCTATCGAATAAAGTTGTCGGCAAAAAATTAGGTATATTAATAGTATTAATATCCAAATTGTAATGTTAACAATGTTCGAATTGGTGGTAAGTAACTTGCAAGCTTACAATACCCATTTTGTTTATCTGATGCTGAAATTTTGGTGGCATATTTTGTCCGTAACCAAAGTTATTCTGATTTTTAACGACCGATACGAGAAATTGAACCTTACACGAATTATAACTTTTAATGGCTTGGTATTAAATTTTCATTCCACTCAAGGTCAGGGGTTTGTAACCAACTTGTTAAGTCATGACGATGTCAAAGATAGCCCAACGTACAACAAGACTCCTCTCCGTAGAAGTATTACATTCTCTTGGAAGACTCCAACAAGGAAATGTAAATAATTTTTTTGTTTAACGTAACTTCTGTGCGTTTGCGTCTTTTTAGTGGGAAGTCGTAATCAAACCTCTTTATACAAGCTTTTATTTATCTGTTAGTTTGTTTAGGTCAAATTAGCTTACTACCAAGCACAGACCTAAAAAAATTGCCTATCTACCAGTGGGGCTAGTACGAGAACTTGCGAAAAAGTATTCGTTCCGTAAACTATAGCAAATGTATGAAAAATTCACTTTCCCTTTACGTCCGATAAAGGCGCTGTTCAATTTTTCATACATTTTGCTATTGTTTACGGAACGAATACTTTTTCGCAAGTGCTCGTACTAGGGCCACAGAACGTTTTAAAACATTAGGTTTTTAAACATCGATTTAGATGTACATTTGAATTCATTGTTTTTAAACGTCCTTGCTTGCTACCTTTGACTATGTAATACATAGTTAAAGCTTGCTACGTATACTTATCTGTAGGTCAAATCTTGCGAAAACTAGTTCCTCCTAACCGTTTATACTCAAATTTTGCATTCGTCTTTACTTCTGTTGATAATATAATATACATACAACATTGGCAAAAAGGTAAAGGTAATCCCGAAAAAAAAACATCTGTTGTCCATACATTTTGTCGAATGTCAATGATAATTTTCTATGGAACGGAATACATACCCTTCAGTATTACCACACCTTTTTTTTAAAAGTTGTATATGCAATACCCAATATAGCAATATTTTTAAATAGGAGGCAAAATAATATGTCATTTACATGTACTTATCTAAAAAAAAGGTTGTTCACTTTGGAAGATTTTACGCACATTGGTACGTACCTACAAGATTATTGAGGATGCAAAAAAAACTCCACCAATTACGCAAGTCCAATTTTCGTTCTCTTAGAAATGAATGAAAAAACTGATTGAATAATACCATGTTTCAGTATTTTTTTTAAGTAACATACTCACAAATTCTTAAAAACTACGAAGCTGAACTTTGGCAACTAGATTTCTTATGGGATGTAGACATTCGCCATAACATGGATGTAACATAATAAATGGTTTTGTCAAATTTTGACGGACGCGAAACAACACGTGGGGAAACGGGGCAAAACAACTTTTGGACTTTTTTGAATAAGGTCGTAAACACAGGTATTATTATTATTGATGACGTTTCTGGTGCACCATTTTAAACAAACAACATTTTTCTTTTCTGTGATCTAAACTAATTTAAATTTGAAAGCTCTAAAATGGTGTCTCACATATTGAAATGAAAACAGACGTAGATAATTCTAGTCCTGTGAGATAGGTTGAAAACAATAGGGCATTCATTTAGAATAACATTGCAAATAGTATAAAGCAAATTTTCATGTGTAGATGTTTAATTTTAAATCTTCTCCGCCATCTTATATAATGATGACACGAAAATTGCTTTATACCATTTGAAATGTGATTCATAAGATAATTCACAATAGGATTAAAATACTCACTCAATGATTTTTATTTTCAAAAATGCTGGAAACATGTTGATGTTATAACAATGTTCGTTGAGCGCAGCCTTTATTGTAGAAAATCATATTTGTTTTGTTGGTATACGATATTTCAACCTATTTTTTTTGTACAACCATCACAGACCTATTATTATTATTTATTTGTTAATTAAAACGGCTAAAAGTTAATTACATTAATTACAAATAAAACTAATTAGCACGTGTCACAAAATATCATAAAACAATATTCAACGATCAAAGTTTTCAATAAAGTTCATACGAGAGCAAATTAATTACAGTAGAATGCATTAAAGTCTTTACAAACGATTTTTACTTCCAAGAAGGAGATCGCCTACATGGTCAAGGTTACCTATGTTACTAAGAATCACTAGGCTAGATCACGTTTCTGTCTAGGTCAGGATATTGCATAGGTAGCTTAGGTAAACTGTGTTACTGTGTTAAGAGTACGCACTTATAAGGGTGAAGTGCACTTGTATGGGAAATCTATCTATATCCAATTTATGTAACCATTTTCACTACAACTGTTTTTAAACGTAACTTTAAATCTTTCGCAATTCGAGATCAAGTGAGGGTAGAAGATCAAAACGGCCGTTCTTCTCGCCGAACTCGCGCGTACTTTTTAGTCAACTCGTGACCACGGCCATTGTAACACGGTCGATACGTCGAGCGAAAGGTACCCTATTTTTAAAATAATGTGCGATAAGACCCGATAAACGTTTAAAACTACTGTTTTTATTGATTGATTAGTTTATTTCTGACGTATTTAGTAATTTGAAATTTATATAATTTTTATGTTAATCAAATGTTCTAGGCCAAAGTGTAAAGGTATCTTCTATGTTTCATCTTCGACCACATCGTCGTTTTCCAACAGGTGAGTTGGTGGTCAAATACGGACTTATTCGCGTTAAAGAAAACTCAGTTAATTTTTTCTTTTTAATATTCTTTTTTTTTACTTGTTTCCTGCGATTTTGTACGCAAAAACGTATTAAAATGTAACGACAGGTGTAACATTGAATATTTGCAGCTATAGAATAATTAAATCTGAAATAAACGAGCGGGACGCGCGCTCAGCCGGAACAATACGTTGTTGATTCTCCGTACCATCGCTTGCAAGGATGATATTTACATATCACAGACTGCATAGCATGCTCTCGTCTCCGTTGCCTGGAATGCGGATATATCTGTTTCTAGTATATTGAGATATTAGAATGGGATACGGCCCAATAAACCGGGCCCGTAACTCGTACTCATCATTGTGAACAACTTTGATTCAGTATTTATTGAAACATTCAAATAACATTATTCCTACTAGGTACTATTATTATTATTATTTATTTAAGCTTAGAACTAAAAGTCATTTAACCATGTGAGCATGCGAAAGTGAGTATTTAACTAACAAAATTACACTACTCAAGCCTAACTTATTTTTGATACATTAATAATAATTGCATAGGTACTATACGGGGTGGAACGTTCTTCACGTCAGAAGCATTAAACCTATAATTGTCCAAGTATTATTTATTTATATGACATGTTTTATATTTTTTTTACGGAGTTAGTTCCGGAATAAATGTTTTTAGGGTTCTGTAGTCTCACAAATGACCCTAATGAGTTCGTTCTGTTTGTACTTCTGTCTGTCTCTCAGTACATCCGTCCACACTTTTTAAAACCCTCTTACTACTATAGTTTTTAATGTAAGTGGAAACTTTGCGCAATGACAGTTATAGTATAGATCCCAATTTTAAAACATTTTTTTTTGCGTTTTAGGTGTGGATCTGACACCATGTGAAATGGGGTTGTTTGTGGTATATGTCTTATATAAAATGAAAGTTAAGATTTCATAGTTCAGTTTTTGCATTCACGTGTATCCTTTGTGTAGTATAATTATTATGGCACGCCAAAGTGGCAAAAATTTGGTCCTCTTCATCTGCATTTCTTAACTATTGGACATAAAAACTTTTAACTTACAATACATCAGTATTGTAAGTTAAAAGGTCAACGGTCCAATCAAGGTCACATCTAAAACTTTCATTCAAAATTATTTCGAATGTTATCTGATTATGACTTATATAGCGATAGCTATAGCGATAAAACTATAATAACTTCAAAAGTTTCTAGCTTAGGTCATTGACCTTTTCGCTAAATGATCTTAACAATGAATGTTTCGCTATTGGGTTTCTTATTGACTTAACCATAAAAAAGTATATGCTACTTACATCATTGAAATTCATTGGGGAGATACATCATTGAAATTTGGAGTACACTTCGTTCGTTCGTCCGTTTTATTTAAACCACCAATTTCTGAACTATGAATTTCACTACAATAATATTATTATGACTTTGATTACGGAACCCTACTATAGGTATACGCGTCTTGACACGCTCTTGGCCAATTATTATATTACTTCTATCATTAAAAAAACTGGGTTACATAACATAACATTAATACAATTTTTAGGGTTCCGTAGCCCGACAAGGAACCCTTATAGATTCGTTCTGTCCGTCCGTATGCCTGTCTGTCTGTCTGTCCATCCGTCCGAATTTTGAAAACCTAACTTCTATAATTATTAAGTCTGATGGGAAGAGGCCGGACGGGCTGACTCTCGTGCCTTGGAAAAACGGGAAGTGCCTGATATGGGATGCTACTTGCGTCAGCCCTGTCGCCGCCAGCCACCTGAGTCGCACCGTCCGCTGATAAAAAGAGAGAGAAGTACGCAGCGTTGGAGCCGCTTTACAATTTTGTGCCCGTTGCGTACAGCACCATCACCTGGTTCAACTAAAAGTTGAAGTACCTACCAATCATTCTGTTGGGCAACTTTTTTTAATTATTATTATAAAATAAGCTTGCGCTTGGCCGCCCACTCGCCTGATGTTAAGCAATGATGCGGCTTATGATGGATCAGGCTTGCCTAGAAGAAACCGATTCACTTTTGACTCGAAAACCCCCAGATTGTAACTATCGGGGAACAACTATTTAGGCAGCGCATTCCACAGACTAACAGTTTTCACAATAAAAGTGGAATCAAAGCGCTTCGTACGGGTTTTCAGAATGTTAACCATAAAGCGATGACCAGAACCTGACTGAGCCCACGGATTCCTCCTTATTCCTCGGATACCGCTAATACCTAACAACTGCCCGTTCTGCTTGAAGCATGTGCAGTTCCCTGTGCGCTTTAGTTTCGCCGACAGACGCTGCAAACTGCGGGCGTGGATCTCTCTACCAGTTGCTTCAGTCACGGCCAGCTATACGGCCCTGTGAACAATGCCACAATTTCCGGTGCCTTCATCTCTTGGGACAATATAAAGTTCACGCAAACGAAGTTGCGGGTACAGCTAGTTTGTCTATAACTATCAATTTCTGAACTATGACTACAATTATATGGCTTTAGTTACGGAACCCTACCTTATGCGTGTCTCAATACGCTCTTGGCCAATTATTTTTACTTAATAGTAACTCTTAACTTTACGACGTGAAAAACTACTGACTGTTCCGTCACAGCTAACAATCCTGGCACCCTAAAATAGGCTGCTTTATTCTTCATAGACCCGAATTCTGGTCGCGCCTTATTTGAGTGGCTATTTCCAATTTATTTCGTTTGGGCCAAGATTTTACCAAAAATTTTATCATATAGATTGTGATGTATTTAAATTCTTCTGGATCAACGCATAAGCATTGCCTTTCAGCGTGATAATGCCACCAGCATACTGGGTACGCTACCAACTGATAGCGGGTTGATTTAAACCTTCAACGGTCAACGAGATTAAGCACGCAAATCTAAGGCTCAAAGGAGCGGTGGTGCACCGCGCTTCACAATCTGATGTGACCCGGTTCGATCCTCAGCCCTGCACCAATGACTTATTTGGTATCTACATAAATTATGTGCAGTTTCAATGCTATCGCTCAAAAACGGTGAAGAAAAAACATTGTAAGGAAACTAGTACGTCTAAAACCTCAAAATTTCAAGTTAGGGCCCATCCTCTCTCTTTATCTCTCTGAAAGAAGGCCTGAGTCTCAGCAGTGGTAACTTGATATGCTGAAAAAATGAACATTCCCTGTTCTTTGGCCGTCGATATATCCGGATTCTACTGAACGTTAGAATACACACATTTCCAACAGATTTAACTTGCAATTCACTTTGTACGCGATGAAGCCTCGCGATTCAAATCGACTCGATAATGCATTGAATCTCGAGAGAAGGTTGGAATTCGGAAATCGTGCCTGAATCTAAACTGAAAATTTGCATGGTCATGATCACTGTTGCCAAAATCCAAACAAACTAATTGATTCAGAGCAATGTGTTATAATACTATTCAATACTACTACTACTATAAATAGTCTATTGGTACAAAGTATACCTTAAGCACTTGCTCCAGAGCATTTAGTATCTAACTTTTTACTACTTAATACAAATAATTGCATGTTACATTTAGTACCGCTATTGTTTAACAACAGGTGAGGTGGAGGTCAAACGCAAGCCTATAACAAAATTACGTACAGAGTAGGGCCATCAACAATATCATGCTCATTTCAGTCCACTGCTGCACAGAGCTTTCTTTTTTTTCAAATCCTCCATTGGTCTCCAAAAGGGCTGGTTGGAAGCTGCCTGTATCCATCGTTTCCCTGCGGTCTCTTTCAGGTCGTCTGTCCATCTTGTGACTGTACGTCCTACGCTGCGCCTACCGGTCCGTGGTCTCCATTCGAGAACCTTTCGGCTCCATTGGCCATCTGTTCTGCGTGCTATGTGCCCTGCCCACCGCCACTTCCACTTGCTTATCCGGTGGGCTATATCGGCAACTTTCGTTCGTCTACGGATCTACCTTATTCCTGATTTGATCTCGTAGAGAAACAACGAGCATAGCTCTTTCCATAGCTCGTAGTGATACATTGAGCTTTCTTATGAGGCCCATAGAGAGAGACCATTTTTCAGTGCCGTATGTCATTACTGGCAACACACACTGGTCGAAAACATTTGTCTTAAGGCACTGAAGTATTTTGGCCGAGAAGACGTTGCGAAGCTTACCGAATGCTGCTCAGCCAAGTTGGATAAAACAATCCCATTAACAATAAAATGCTACTATGTTAGTGAATTATTTAGTGATTTTACTGTCTCTATCCCTGTCAATTCCATGCTCAGCTCACAGGGTTAAACAACACTTAGGTACTAAGTCGTAAGGAGTTCATTGTACTACTAACCATTATGAAAAATATTATAAGGTTCAAACTGTGAAATCGTGGAAAAAAACGGTTGTTACATTGATAGCTGTCATTAATTATATCATCAAAGAAATTAATAGAGCAGTTGATATTATAGCGCAATTAAAAAAAAGAGTACATCACTCGATCCAGAAAAAAACTCGTTTCATGGAAATGTGAAAAAATATTTCTATAATAATGCAATGTTAAATATCTCTGAAATTTTAATTAAAAAATTTATTATTGATTTATTTTCTTCCCTGATAACGGTTTTCCAACAACGGTTTTCTAAAAAAAAAGTTAAGAACCTACGCCTGCAATCTGATACCATTCATGAATCCGTGCAATTTTAAAAGGTAAATTTAAATAAGAGCCAAATAAATTTTCATAAAAACTTTTCCGAAAATGTTTAATTGAAAAATTAATTGATGGATTCTCTTTCGCAGGCAAAAGGAACAATCTGTGCAAAAACAGTAAAGTACATAATATCATGCAATCTGTAATTTTTTATAGAATTCGTGCGATAGATACTTACAAAATCAAGGTTATATAATTTTTCAGAAATACATTAGTTACGCAATATTGACAAGTCAATCGTAATTTAGACCAGGGTCGATAATTTTTAAAACCAAAAAAAATAATAGTAGGATGAAACCCATTAGAAAAGGAGGGGAATATTATAAAAATGAAAGGAAAAATAAATTACGGGCGATCTGAGTTCGGGAAGGGGGTTAAGGGTAAAAAATGGTTTATCTCGATTTCCGGTAAAACTACAAGTCCTATGAAAAAAACTTAAATGGCAAAGTTGTAGGTAATAAAAAGATCTAAAACTTCTGTGGATACACTTTTTTCACATAACCTCAAAATTTATGTGAAAAATTCAAAAAACCAAGTTTAAGGTTTTTTATTTTTATCTTTTACAAAAAAATTGTTTTTTTCACGAAATTTGGTGAAAACTTACCTTTTTATGTCCCAAATACGCAATAATTTATTTGATTAAAAATATTTATTTTTTCACCTTATTTTGTATTAATATCGAAAAAGCACCCTAATTTTCAATCGAAAATTCACCCGTCAAAATGTCAGCTTTTTTCAAAAAGTTGGTATGTTTTCTGTTTGTTGAAATTTCTACTTTCCGATGGTGAAAAAAATAATATATGTTACTATAGTAAATCTTCTCAGAAAATGCAATGCAAAAAACTCGAAAACGTTTTTTTTTTATTATTAAATACAATTTTGAGCTATTTATTAAAATTTACACTTTATTTACTCGAAAAACATGTAATCTTACTAAAGTTAAATGATTATTTACGGGATATTTACCGTGGTAAGGTTGTGGAAGGAGCTCCCGATATTTCGGCGCAGTAACATGCACCATGTTCACGGGAAGACTGAAGAATGCGGATGGTTGGTGAAAAAGTTCAAAATTAGGTACAGCCAAAACGATCTACCCTCTTTCTTAGCTCCTTCCACAACCTTACCACGGTAAATATCCCGTAAATAATCATTTAACTTTAGTGAACAACCGTGATAGTTTAAAACTATGTAATCTTACGTTTTTCGAGTAATTAAAGTGTAAATTTTTTATCAAATAAATTACAGCGTATTTGGGACATAAAAAGGTAAGTTTTCACCAAATTTCGTAAAAAAAAACCACATTTTTGTAAAAGATAAAAATAAAAAACCCAAAAGTTGGTTTTTTGAATTTTTCACATAAATTTTGAGGTTATGTGAAAAAAGTGTATCCACAGAAGTTTTAGATCTTTTTATTACCTACAACTTTGCCATTTAAGTTTTTTTCATAGGACTTGTAGTTTTACCGGATATCGAGATAAACCATTTTTTACCCTTAACCCCCCCCCCCTTCCCGAACTCAGATCGCCCGTATTTTTTTTTCTTTCATTTTTATAATATCCTCCTCCTTTTCTAATGGGTTTCATCCTACTATAATTTTTTTTCACTTTTTATTATTTTTAAAGGCTTCTACCCTGGTCTAATTGTTCTAAATGTCTTTATGTTTTCCAGCACGTGGATGTTGAATATAGGAAAAAAATCTTAAAAAATCGTTTTATAACAGGTGTATAGAACTAAAGGCATAATGATTTAAATACTTCATATAACTTGCAACAATTTTTGTCAACTTTCACAGATAACTTAATAGTTATTTATACAAACGATTGTAGTTTACTTTTTGTTCAGTTATATATGAGAACTGACTTGAAATCTATATATTAGTAAATCTATGGAAAAATCCATGATATTGTCTCCGGGGGAAAAGCCGACAGCGAGAGAAAGCTCGCCAGCTATTTGCTTAATTAAGAGCAAATATGTTTTCGTAAGTAAATTCTCACGCTGGCAGTAAATATCTCGCGGGTTGAAGTCAGGGGCTGACACGGCAGCTTTTTAAGATAGATTCCTTGACATTTGTACTAGTGACTAATTCTTAAAAAAAAAACTTCACTAGTCCTATTTTACTTACAAAGTAGACCTTGTTCAAGAGGACACGTTAAGCACTTTTTTGAACCGTTGGGCAATGATTTGTGCAGTGTCCGAATTAATTAGATCATCCTCTTTTAAGGATTCCGTAGTCCGCTGTCCATACGTCCGTCTTAATTCGTAAGAACCATTTGACTTATATTATGGTTATTAGAGTAAGTGCATGAAACTTCGCATCTGAAATTTTACAGTCCACAAAACTTTGTTCGTTAGTATTTTTCTATAACTACCAATTTCTAGTAAATGAATGTGACCACATTTATTTGGTTTTGGTTATGGAACCTACTATGTGCATGTAACGACAAGCACTTCGCCATTATTTTCTTTTCGGCCATCGTCAGCAACGTGGTGGGTAGTCATCAAGCGTTTTATTGTTGGAAGGTTTAGGAAAAGCTTCATTTTGATTGCCTATGCAGTTTTTTTAAATAAAATTAAAACTGCTATCTCTCCGAAACTGTTCACTAACGCATTGGAGGACGTTTTCAAGCTCTTGGACTGGAATGGATTCGGCATCAACATCAATGGCAAATCATCACATCAACATCACTCACCTTTGTTTTGCCGATGATATAGTCATCATGGCAGAGTCACTGGAGGTTCTTAATACGATGCTCAGCGACCTCAGTAGCCTTTCACAACAGGTGGGTCTTAAAATGAACATGGATAAGACAAAAATCATGTCCAATGTCCATGTTGTACCCGTGCCGGTAATCGTTGGGAACGATACTCTCGAAGTTGTTGACCATTACACTTATCTTGGACAGATTGTTCAGTTAGGTAAGTCCAACTTAGGCAAAGAGGTCGCACGAAGAATCCAACTCGGATGGGCAGCGTTCGGGAAATTGCGTGACATCTTCTCGTCCAAGATAACACAGTGCCTAGAGACAAGGGTCTTTGACCAGTGTGTGTTGCCAGTGATGACATATGGTACTGAGACGTGATCCTTAACTGTTGGCCTTTTAGAAAAACTCAGAGTCACACAACGGACAATGGAGAGAGCTATGCTCGGTGTTTCTTTGCGCGATAAAATCTGGAACGTAGATATTCGCCAAAGAACCAGAGTCACCGACATTGCTATTAAAATTTGCAAGTTGAAGTGGCAATGGGCAGGCCACATCGCTCGAAGAACTGATGACCGATGGGGAAGAAATGTTCTTGAGTGGAGACCACGAATTGGAAGACGCAGCGTAGGTAGGCCTCCCACTAGATGGACCGACGACATTGTGAGAGTCGCGGGCATCAATATTTCACACAGGGCGACCTAAAATAAGCAGCTACATGTACATGTTAAGGCAGTTTTTAGAATTTCTGTCTGTTTGTTCACGCACATCTCCTTAACCCCTGGAAGAAAATGCAGACGGATTTAAATGCTGTTTTCATGAATATGCTTAGCTATGACCAGATTGAAGTAAAGACTATGTTATTTTTCCCAAGGGCCGGATCAAGGGAAGAAAAAAGGATTGAAGGTTTATATGAAAATTTAATACGCGTACGAAGTCGCAGGTAAAAAAACTAGTTTTAAATATATCTCTGTAAAATACGCTCAGTGGCGCCATAATACTTACATACGTATTATTACTGTGTTTTCTCAATAAGTGAAATTGTATATTATTTTGAGGAGATAAAAATCTTAAACCGTATTTTCGGTTGTTATGCTGCCCCCGATCTTTGCTCTAGCTAGGTAATAAATATCTCTACATTCCTTATATCGCGTATACTACTAGGATGTGCACTTTTAACCATTATTCTTGTAAGCTACTGATGCCAGCGCAGTCTTTTGTAACTTTTTAGTAAAAAGCATTGCCAAGAAAAGTCTATCCTTCCGCTGAAACAAGAAATAGGCAACCCGGTCAGCTGGCGCCCTTGTGGCCTTGACCTCGCAGTTATATTAGTACGTACGTCCTTTGTACGAAACCACCCGTAGCTAGATTCGTTTTTATGATTTAGGGAGCCGTAATGGTATTTTACTCGAGCTATGCCATGTTATTAGTTAATTGTATAAAGTAACAAATAAGTAAGTGTACCTGTGAGGCTGGAAAAAGGGTTGATTTAAGTACATTTGGAAAGCTGAGACCTTAAAAATTAATAAATATCTGGGACATTATTGCACACATGGTCATCTGAACCCAAACTAAGCAAAGCTTGTAATATGGCTGCCAGAGACTGATATACATTTTTTTTTAATACATACTTAAATAGATATTAACACCCAGACATAGAATAAACACAAATGTTCAACACACAAATGTTTGTCATAGATGGGAATCGAACCCACGCCCCCAAGCGCAGAAGGCAGGTTCGCTACCAATTAAACTAACGGAGCTGTCTAGAGAATGATCTAAGAAAATGAGTTTAAAAAAGAACTACATTTCAAAACCGGCCAAGTGCAAGTCAGGCTCGCGGACTGATGGTTCCGTACCACTACATAAATTGTTAACTACTAAAGTACAAATACGATAATTAGGTAACATTACTGAAGTTCATAAACTATGAAAGCACCGAACATTGCTCTGACGAAAAGATTGATTGCGGGACAAACTTAACTTTGTCGTTGGAAAACTATTGTCGCCATACATTGATATAGATTGCGGTCAGTTTACCAATTGCAAATAAGTTTATAATTGTAAAATTAATTTGTGATAAACAAATTTACGGTTTTTTCCTTTTATTTACATTGTTTGTTGCCATAATTCTTGATTCTATAGGTTTTGATTCCCGTGCGATTATCAATATACGCGGCATACCGTAAATGACCGTATCTTTTAATTGCATTGACTTAAGAGTATTTTTTTAAGTATTTGCAGACCTGCGTGTTTGATATTAATTTCAACTTCATACTTCTACGCGTTCCTGAGAAAAAGGGGTCCTCACAGTCAGATAGACTAACATATAGACAGACCGACATCGAAGTGATCCTATAAGGGTTTCTTTTTTCTTTTTGAGGTACGAACAATTTGGTCAGACAATAAAATAAATAGTTTTTCTGCAACATGATATTTAACGTGTCCGTAAATTATTGAAAAACTCAAAATTTCTTTTTAAGATCTTTACATTCTTGACCTTAATTTATTTACAAAATTGTGTAACGTACTTTAGATGCGTAAAATATGTAAAATAATGTGCAAAAGATTTGATTACGTTTTTCCACAAAAAAGGCATACACAAGTTATGGTAGAATTTACAGACACAAAATAATTGTCATTTAATATGGCTTAGTGTCCCGTGATTGCCTCATAGTATGTCCATCCAGAAATGTTTTTTTTCTTCAAAGTATTTTTTTTTGCTATAGGTGGCAAGCAGGCAGACGTGCTGCCTGATGGTAAGTGGTCACCGTCGCCTATGGATACCTGCAACACCAGGGGTATCACTGATTCGTTGTCGACCCTTAAAGACTCTATGAACAGCCCTTTTGAAGAACCATATTATAGCTAGTCAGAAATGCCGCAGGAGGATGCTCATTCCACAAATTGTTGAGTACTAGGCAACTGGTTTTAATGAAAGGTGAGAACAATTTCGGGGAATAACATCTTCACCTTGTCTCACGCCCAACACAGATAAATACCTATGTTTTGCGTCTTGGTTCTGGTTTTGGATGGTCAGTGTTACGGCGTCATACAGACATCACATCGATGTATCACCAGTCAAATCGGCATCACTGTTAGGACTCCAGAACAGCCTAGATTTTGACCAAGCCGAAAGCCTTCTCACAGTCCACAAACGCTAAGCAAAGTGGGCAATTGTACTCTTTGATCTTCTATACAATCTGACTCACTGTGATGTGTTCTATGGTGCTGTAACCACTTTGAAACACGGCTTGTTCCGGGGGAAGAAAGTCGTCAAGTTTTCGCACAAGACAAGAAAAGGTTTGCAATAAGCCTAGAAAACAGCTTATAGGTCGATAGTTCTTTAAAAGAGATAATTTAGGAGAAATTGTTTTTCTGCATCACTTTAAAACACTTATAAAAACCCTAATATTTATCCAGCCTAAAATAATCCTAGAAATCACGTGAAGTCTTACGGTTGAGTAAATTTCCTACTTATGTATTATATTATTAGGCGTATATGAAACGTAATTACTGTTCACGATAAATTGATATATCAGTTTCGCTAAAATGTATGTTTATAAACAAATATGATTAAATATTAACTAATTACTAACTGTAGTCCAGTTATTGCTAATTACATGAATAAATATTACGACTCACTGAATTTTCCTGCGGTTAGGAACGGGATATATAATATTTATTTACTATGCTTCGGTTACATATCTACACTAATATTATAAAGAGGAAAGATTTGTACCTATTTTTGTATGTTTGTAATGAATAGGCTCCGAAACTACTGAACCGATTTGAAAAATTCTTTCACTGTTGGGAAGCTACACTATCCCCGGGTGACATAGGCTATATTATATTTTGTAGCGAGGCCGAAGGCCGAGCTTACACTCGTGCGAAGCCGGGGCGGACGGCTAGTGAAGTATATCTATCTATATCTATCTATCTATACATATAATAAAAACGTAGAGATAAAAAAATCTGTAATTGCGAGATAACAAAAAAAAAACACACAGGTCGTCTTAAAATAAGCAGCTGAACACGATAGGACAGTTTTTAGAGTTTTTGTCTGTTTGTTTGTTTGTTTGTTTGTTTGTCCGCGCACATCTTCTAAACCACTGGACGGATTTAAATGCGGTTTTCACGAATATGCTTAGAAATTACCAGATTAAAACATAGGCTATCTTATATCATTTATTTTAATTCTTTATTTTTACATAAACGAAAATAAAAATCAATGATTTATTTCTTCGTTACCCGAAACGTAATATGAAGATCGTCACATAGCCTCAAGCAAGGAGATCCAAAGTAAAGAGAATGTTATTGACATAGCCATTATAATTTTGAAACTGTCAACTGTCATTCGGTTAATCAGTTTAAATTTAAAGAAGGTTCCTTAACCTTCTTAGATGAATGAACGTGTAGATCAAGCATGTTATAGGCCTTACAACCTCTGTGGTGATTCATTCCACTGCATGGAGTAGGAGTATTACATTCTCTTGGTTTTATTCTATGTTAGCATTTAAAACACAAAATATACCGCATCCTATTTTAATTCAGTCCCGCGAATAGAAATATTCTAAAAAGGCCCTTTGTACATGAAAATAAACCTATACAACAAAATTCCGGACGCAATAAAGAAAGAAAAAAATAATAACTTTTTTCCAGTACCAACTTCGTAAGTTTCTAACCCAAAAATGTTATTACGAGATAAAAGATTTATTCGACGATAAATTTTATAAAATTATAATTAGAAAATAAATATCGATATATAAATAGTTAAGAAAGTAGCGTCATAAGTTTTGTATCATCTTATATATAATTAAGTAACCTATCACACTAAGTATGTTTTTATTTGTTTTGTAAAATTACTGCACCCTAGGTTAAGTTTGAATAGTATATATAATATTTATGTAATCTTATACTTAAATTTATATGTTTATGTCTGTGGTCTGGTTTTGTGAACAGCCACTACATAAGTCATTGCTGCACCCTTTATGCAGGGTATATAAACTTAGCTTTTAGAAGAATACAGTGTATATTTGCAATAAGAATAAGAATATAGAAATAATTTTATTTTACTGTGATATTTTAACAGATAAATAGAGTAGTTCCATTTCATGGCTTTTTAATCAAGGTATACTTACAAATGCACGCGAAATAAGAAATAACTAGCCAAGAGCGTGTTAAGACAATCATTATGTCAGGGTTCCTTGGCCAGCGAAACTGGACAGTCAAATTTCAGAGATGTATATCATCCCGACATGACATGATATACTTTTAATGGTTTAGACAAAAAGAAAATTTCAAAACATGCTCTGCACTGTGGTCACATTATCTTTTTGATTTAAAAACTGTTGACGGTGTTATTTATTACTTTTATGCTTATATCAATACTTCACACAGGGCGACTTAAAATAACCAGCTGAACATGTTAAGGCAGTTTTTAGAATTTTTGTTTGTTTGTTCACGCACATCTCCTACACCCCTGGAAGAAAATGCGGATGGATTTAAATGCGGTTTTCACGAATATGCTTAGCTATGACCAGATTGAAGTATATGCTATGTTATTTTGCGCAAGGCCGGATTAAGTGAAGAAAAAAGGATTGAAGGTTTATATGAAAATCTACGCGTACGAAGTCGCGGGCAAAAAAACTAGTTTAGAATATAAGTAGTAGGACTGTTTTAATAATATCACCCGAGAAAATATCACACACAGTGGTTTACCGCCGCCTCCGTTAAGCATATACTACCAGATCAAAGAACAACATTTCCTGTGAAATATGTCTTTGAAAAGATTCACCGTTTAATCATATCGACTATTCAGTAAGAGGTATTTTTTGTCTAGATATTATGGGGATAGTACCTAAACGAGGTAGATGCTCGTCAGATTACATTTACGAAAATTGAAATGCTGACATACATAGGAACGAGAAAAAGTTAAATATACGAAAATTCTGTTAAATCGTCAAAAAAAAGTAAAATCCAGCTCAGCGTACCACAGTACCAATATTTTGGAGTTGGTATTTGCATAATACTTAATTTCAATTCTGGGTAATGCTGCTTTATGCGTAAAACGATTATTACTACTACTGACTCAAGAAAGTAAATTTGTTAAAATCTGTCATGAGCTTCACCACGTCTTAGGAAATCTAATCGTTATATTATTTCTATAGTCAAGGGTGTTGCCCATTAAAGTAGTAATTTCTATGGAAAAGGTTTTGTAATAAACTTATTGGCTCGTTTGGTACGTAGTAAATAGTATACAGATTACTACCCGAAGGCGTGAAAGTTGAATTCATATATTTTTATATAGATTTACGCGAGTATTTCACAGTTTTCATAAATTTTTACTTAACTATTTTGTTAGAACCATCAAAATAGAAATTCTGTTGTAATACGAGTAAAATATCTTTGGATGAAAATCTTTAATGTTATCATAATAAGAGAAAAAAGAAGGAAAAAAACTGCTATCGACTAATGATTATTAATTTGATGTAAAGAAAACGTAAACAAGGGTTAAATTTTCTCACCAGGCCCTTTCTATTGATCGAGATGTACTTCAATTCCATAATTTAAAAAATATTAAATATTTATGTATATATATCTAATACATTTTAATTTTACGAGATATTTTTGCTCGCAACGACAACTGGGCCTACAAGGACTAATTTAGCAAACTTTTAACTTTAGGGACCAACATTTATACTCTGACCCCTCAGATACCTAACACTTGTTATGAACCAGGGTTTTTAAAACTTTTTCAATGTGCTTTTTTATACAAAATATCTATTAATAGGTTGGTGTGTCTATAGGTCTTACATATAATATTTGTTGGTTCTTTAAAATATAATTGTTCCACATTGCTATTTTCTAAAGCTGATTAATAGAAAAATCAACCTAAAAAAATCAAAAAATAGCCGTAAGCTGAAGATCACTTTTTTTTCATGTAAGATTTGGTTCGCGCCATCTCTACCTTATCCTCATGTTTAGCCAGTGTCAAGTAAAAATCATTAATAGACTATTGGACAGATGATTTTAACACGGTTTAATTAGCTTGGTATGTATCGATGTATCTATGCAACGGAATCTTTGAAAATGATTTTCACCCCTTTCAAAACGACGGATTGATTTGAAACTTTGCACACTTATCAAGGACCAATGACAGTGCAATATATCTTTACAAGGATTTTCAAGAGTAGCGATTTTAAAGCGTATTTTTTGTATCGAGTTATGTTCTACGTAAAGAGCATGCAGAGAACATTCATCGATAATTTGGTCGATAATTTGGGGATAAAGTGGTAACTGTTATAACAGTCTAACTGTTTACTTAGTGTTAGTTTTAGCTAGTATTTTGTTTATTTAATAAAGGCACTGTCCCCATTTGGGGATTATAGTAATAAAATCTCAAAGAGGTTGGTTAAACAATGCCAAAGTTATTGCCTAGCAACTGATTGTTGGTGATGTCCAGAGAGTTTTCTAATCAAAGCAAGCTGCAAACTGTCAACACACTGTCAAGTATACTTTTTGAGACCCCGCGCAAGGAGAATACAATAGAAGAAAGGAAAAGGATGGAGCTCGAAAAAGGACTAAACTACGCAGTTGCTTTCCTTGCGGTCGCACTGGATCCAGTTCTCGAGGTGGGTGGCCAACCGGCAGTGTGACCGTCGTGCCCAAAGACGCGTGCGACTACGTACCCCACCATCACCCGTAGTAGATGGGCGTAGTACACGCCCATCTCTTAAGGGTGAGTGACTGTACCCACGGGACTGTCACCGGCTGACAAGGAGTATGTGGCACCGCTCCCATATTACCATCGCGTCAGCCGTGCCACTGCCACTACCAGATACCAGGTGTAGTGTCCAAGCGTTGCGCTGACCCACCGAAGTGAGAATTTTTTCGTTTCGGTGACCCATGGATGAATGGTGAGACTGGAGCACAAGACGCACAACGCTTCTCCACGCTACATCCAGCGCACCGGATCCGGTATATATGTGGATAGTGTAGATCGGTGCGTAGAACCCCGTCGATGACTGGCGTGGCAAGGAGTATGAGAGCCGTTGGCGCATGCGGGCACCTGCGCTGCTACGTCTCATAGTGGCACCTAAATGAAGACATCCGCTATTTTGTTTGGTATTTAGAGTGTTGTTTTTAGTTATATTAGTTCTTACATTTTGTTCTTTGTCTGGCTCTCTCTGCTAATGAGCAAGTCAAAATTCAATGAAAGCTTATTATATATTTGAGTTTGTAACACCCCAACTGTTATGTTTTGTAAATTTTTCGTTGTTATTTTTGTTTTTCCATTGATAATTACAAATTGGTCTAATGTGTTGCGTTATCTGTTGTTTTACGTTATGATAGGCAAGTAATAATCATATAGTACGGGTGTTTAAACTGCCAATATCCCTACTAGAAAGAGGACTAATATAGGACGATACAAGACGTACGGCTAAATAAACGACCATAAGGAGTAATACGGTGCTGTTTAGCAGTGATTTCAGACAAACACTGCCTCGCCGAAGTAAACGCCTCTCAAAAGTTCAAGTCTCTGACCCATCATCAATGTGGCTGCATTAGAACTCTTTGTGCCCATCGAGAGGTGGGCACAATAGATAGGATTTGTTACTCAAAATTGGGGAAGACGACATGTTCCCAAAAAAAAAGAAGTAAAAGTAAGACTGGCTTCTTATTTGACAGCTTCTGGGCCTTCTTTCATGTGTTTCCGTTGAAGTAGAAAGAATAACAAATTGAGAGAACTCTTGGCTCTGTGAGAGTGCCATAAATTTACTCCACGCAACGACCAAGCTGCTAAAATTAACGGAGTTTTATTAACGCGTGTCATTGGCGAAATTATTGTGTACAGCACCATCAAATGGGTTATGGATCAAGACGAAGCCACCCGGTTGAATTTTTAAACGCTTTGTCTGCTTCTGGGCTTACGGCGCACAATATACAACTAAAAGTTAAAGTACCTACCAATCATTCTGTTGGGCAACTTTTTTTTATTATTATTATAAAATAGGCTTGCGCTTGGCCTCGCCTGATGTTAAGTGATGATGCGATTTATGATGGATCACGCTTGCCTAGAAGAAACCGATTCACTTTTGACTCGAAGACACCCAGATTGTAACTATCGGGGAACAACTATTCAGGCAGCGCATTCCACAGACTAGTAGTTTGCACAATAAAAGTGGAATCAAAGCGCTTCGTACGGGTTCTCAGAATGTCAACCATAAAGCGAAGATCTAAACCTGACTGAGCCCACGGATTCCTCCTCATTCCTTGGATACCGCTAATATCCAACAACTTCCCGTTCTGCTTGAAGCATGTGCAGTTCCCTGTGCGATTTAGTTTCGCTATAACAATCAACAGTCCACAGGGACAGACGCTGTAAACTGCGGGCGTAGATCTCTCTACGAGTTGCTTCAGTCACGGTCAGCTGTACGGCCTTGTCTAGAGTGAACGATGCCACAAATTTATTTGTGTACGCTCCAGGAAATTTAACTAAAAATATTGTTAGTTACATATTACTGTAATTTCCGGCGCCTTCATCTCTTGGGACAATTCAAAGTTCACGCAAACGAAGTTGCGGGTCCAGCTCGTTTGTCTATAACTATCAATTTCTGAACTATGACTACAATTATATGGCTTTAGTTACGGAACCCTACCATATGCGTGTCTCGACACGCTCTTGGCCAATTATTAGTGCTTAGAGTATAATGTGAACGGATTAATCTGAGTTTTTGTAAAGAGGTTGCGTAGTCGTAAGTAATTCGAGTTGCTAAACTTATTCAAACTGTTGTTTTAGTAGACTAACATTTCGTAGTAGCGCGATATCACGGTACCGTGCGAAAGTCAGAGTTTATTTTCAAGCAATTGATAATATTTTGGCCTCCTGTTTTATTGGTTTGAACATGAGGGTACGGAGATACACAAATTGGCTATTGCCTGCAAATTTGGCCTTAAGTTGTTTGTGTATTCCTTGCAATATCTCGTGTAAGTAGTCTCTTGAACCCGGCAATCTCTTGCTCTGTGCTTGCATAACATGTTTTGAAACGCAGCACACTGTTCTTGGAATGGTTTGTTTTCTTTGCGAACAAGACTCATTATTACTGATACTGTTGCAACTAGTATCGAACTAAACATAGTTTTACTTTGTAACAGGTTGTGAAACCATAGTTACCTGCTATAGCGACCTGAGCCTTTTTAAAGTGTATCCGATAGGGACGGATTTCACGAAAGGGACAAATTCAAGGGCAGTCAAATGGGGGTTGCATTTATTTTGAATGGGGGGTGCGTAGTTATTATATTTGAACGTAATTTGAATTTAATTTTAAAGTAAGACATAAAACTTTTAAAAATAATATTTTTGGATGCTATCAGGATCTAACAACAAAAAAAACTCTTTTTTTTTAAAGGGGTAAAAAGGAATTGAATGATTTTGTTTATGTCTTTTGTTTGTTTTGAATAGCAGCAATAAAATGGGGATTTGAAATATTAATACTATACAGGATTTTTTTTAAACCGGTTGTAATAAGCGTTAAGAAATCGAATTGTAATTATTAATGTTTTCGATGTTAGGAGTACTACAATCGATATTTAGTTACTGGAACAGAGTGCAAGTTGGGCGAGAAAGGGACCGGAAGAATACATAAATGGAAACAAACCAACCGGGTGAAATAAACGGGATAAGAATGGAACAAGAGCGGGAAAGGGATGAAACATTTTCGGAGTGCTGATGGTAAAACTCGAACGTATTCGCGATAAACAAAAAGTGTGATGGGAGCGGCACTATGATTGGAGCAGGATTCAAATTAATAAGAGATTAATTACTTCAATACACATAAAATGCCGTGGGTAATAGCTAGTAAGTATTGTATATTGTTACACCGAACAGAACCACCGAAGGATGGGCAGCAGCGTCCTAATAGTACACGGTGAACGTACTGCGATCCCCAAGCCGCCTGCCAAGCGTGGGGATTATGGCAACGCCCCTCTCTATGAGGGAGGCCTTTGTCCTACAGTGGACGTTAATTGGCTGATGATGTGATGTGATTGTATATTGTTATCTAGTGTTTCCAGAAGTCAGACGAGGACAATCTTGTTTATAAGTAAATATTCGAACAAGAATATTCGGCAATTTTACATTGCAATTCGTTCATATTAAGGACACATGGACTTAGGTTTAATAACGACCTTGGTTTTATAACGACCTTGGAAGGACATTCTGTGTGATGTAGAATTAATCTGTGTGAATATCTACAGTCATAAATAATTACAGCGCGCGTTGAAGTCTTTCGTTTAGTAAAACAAGATTTACATTTTGTTTTTTTACTACTCCAAATGGCGTTGTTTTGCATTAAAACACGCACACATATTTTTTTCCAATAGACACGTGAATTCTTTGGTAAGCTTATATAATTAAAGAATTTTAACATAATAAATTGGTTCTCTATTATTATTATTTTGCAGTATTTACCTCAGTCATGACTCTTTACATAAGTGCGTAGTTATTAAATTATTCTACAGCTATGCTACATTACTGCAGCGGAAGGCAACATAATCCTTATTGGACGAACATTTAAGTAAACTCAAGCGTAGTCGAGTCAGTGCACAAATGCTCAATCAGTTGCCACTAAAACTTCTATAGTACTTTTATGAAACATTGCGGTGATATTCATGTAAAATATGCATAAATATTTTACGGTAATATTCTTATTTAATTAAAAATCTCAAAGCAACCAAACTTAAAAAAAGTAATTCTGGATGGGTATAGATTTTATTATAATCCAATCAAAGGAGAATCAGTCTGGAAATAGCAATTATTTTTGTTTGTATACATAAACTCTATGCATTCGCCTCTATTTAGTGACAAAACGCCAGCAATTTTTTCCACTTTATTTTGCTTACAAGATAATTACCGGAGACAAAAATTTGCCACCGATGGAGATTAAAGTATCTAGAATTTAATAAAATATATTTAATTTACATTCAGTTAACGGAAGCTCCATGAGTAAGTGAAATTACTAGTATCTCAGATAACATAATAAAATAGGTTCAGTTTGGGCAGGTCAATTGTGAACAGTTTCGCTCATTACGCGCTGTCACAAATTGATTTGTCCTTATCTAGTTAAAACTTAATTATAAAGTAAGAAACTTGGTGTACTCAACAAGGCGAAGCGGAACTTCAAGTCGAGACAAAGAATTTTGCTTTACAAAGCGCAAGTCCGGCCTCACATGGAGTACTGCTCCCATCTTTGGAAAGGAGCACCCAAGTATCAGCTTGAGCCACTTGATGCATTACAACGTAGAGTTATAAGAATTGTTGACGATCCCAAGCTCTCCAAACACCTAGAGCCGCTCAGCATACGCAGAGACGTTGGGTCTCTTTGTGTCTTTTATCGCATATATAACGGGGAATGTTCTGAATAACTGTTCGATCTGGTGCCGGCATCGCGGTTTTATCATCGCACCAGCCGCCACCACCTGAAAGTTCATCCACATATCATAGATCGGTGGAAATCACACACTGTGCGTTTTACGCGTTCCTTTTTGCCTTACACCTGCAATATGTGGAATGAACTCCCTCCTACGGCATTTCCGAGTAGCTTTAATATGGGGTTTTTCAAAAGGGCTGTTAATAGAGTCTTTAAGGGTCGACAACGTATCTGTCATGCCCCTGGTGTTGCAGGTATCCATAGGTGACGGTGATCGCTTACCATCAGGTGAGGAAAAAGTTTTTTCCTAAAATTAACGGGTTTTTTTCACATGGGATTTTTTTTTGTTTTAATTTTTTACACAAGTTATTAAATGAACATAAATTAATTAAATTTATCACAGCTATAACTACTGTTTTTAAAGAACTGTACAAAAATATTTAAAAGCTGTAAAACCAACTAACTAATCTACTTACAAAAATATAAAAACCATACAAAAATAAAACAATGGGAATAAACAAAAAATGTAAACCTAATCATGATCGCCACCGTGTGGCAGGGTTACCAGAACACTGGCAGAATTTACTGGCAGTTTTAAAAAACTACTAGCTGCGCCCCGCGTTTTCATCCGCGTCGATTACTTCTTATAACATCAGCTGTCTGCCAGTGAAAGTCCCGTCAAAATCGGTCCAGCCATTTCCGAGTCCATAGGAAACATACATACACACATCGCCTTTTATATAATATAGAAAAATATATAGAAGATTATACCATGATAATATACGACAATCAGTCCCATTGCTTTCGTACATTACTTTGTCCACTATTCTGTAAAATATTTCTTCGTATAATGACAAAAAAATACTAATAAAAATATCTAGGCAAATAGGTCGTTTCACGAAGGTCGCTTGCTAATTACTAGGGATCACACGACTGCTAGCACGCGAATATTTAACAAAGGAAACCAGTACTGAAAAATACACAGATATTTATTACCTAGTTTATGTAGTGACAAACAACAGGACAAATTGAAGATGAACTGATTAGGTAAATTTATTTTATATAGCCTACTTTTTTGGCCGCATGTTGGGTGAAGGTCATCCTTCAATGGGACACAGGTGACAAACAACCTTGTGGTAGGCTTTGAACACGGCCTTTTTTATCGAATACTAGCAGTAACTATCCTGAAGAAGCTGTATTTATCAAGAAGTTAAAGTTAAGGAGATAAAGAACCGTATGTTTTATATAGGATATAAACTGCCTCCATGCTAAAATTTATACTAACTAAAATTTAATCTATACTAACATATTTCGGCCAGCCTGCCGGTTCCTCGTTTCCTAAGACATATAATCTGGGCCTTTTTAAGGCAAGAGTGAATAGGTATCTTCTTAGTCTACGTGCTTCATCTTTGACCACATCGTCGCTTACCAACATGCGAGTTGGTGGACAAAAGCGGACTTATTCGCGGAAAAAACAACATTTTCCGTTTCTTTCTTCCGGGGACCTAGAAGGTGTGGCATGTCCTTCCTCCAACGGTCTTCCCGCCGAGTTTCAACGTGAAGTGTCTACAACTACCTCTCCGGCCTGGCAAATCACCGTCAACACCGCTAGTGTAGTGTAATAGTGTAGTGAGTGCTAGTGTTGCAAGTGTCCAAGGTGGCGGTTTCTACTTACCATCATCGGGTCATATGCTTGAATGCCACTTTATACAAAAATAAACATGAAAAATTGGCAATTTATAATATTAGAGGGATGTAGGGATGATAAGCCTTGAAATGATATCCCGGTTGTGGTATATTGTGCTTAAAATGATCTTATACATAACCCTACCTACTTTAGACTATGCTTTGAGATGTGGTACTTAATAAAGTATATAAGAGAAAGGTACATACCACATAAGGTTTTCCTATTAGACCTCATCGAATATTTGTCTCCCGGGTATGTCCTAAAACTGCGACCAGAACCACCGGAGGATGGGCAGCAGCGTTCTAATAGTACACGGTGAACGTACTGCGATCCCCAAGCCGCCTGCCAAGCGTAGGGGTTATGGCAACACCTCTCTATGAGTGAGGCCTTGTCCAACAGTGGACGTTAATTGGCTGATGATGTATAATGTGGAGGCAATTCTACGATTTACTTTGTCTTATAAACAATAGACTGAAAGATGTTAAATGTAACCTATTAAATTGGCCCTACTTTAGTAGTAATTGTGCAGGCAGTACTTACAATACGTAGATATCACGTCTTAACTACTAATAATAACTATATAAATAAATGTTCACATATTGTCAGGAGGTTATTCAGTAAGCCCTGACCACCCGATCTGTGGTAGGGTGTGTAATAAAATCAGGAACTTCCATCGTCATGTCGCAGATTTTTCAAATTCGATATGTCTTGCTTCGTGGGAACCTGTCGTAGACCATCGTTTACGTAATGAAGGTAGGAACTTCAATAGCGAAAGTTTCCATTCAAGGCTTGTCTCCTTTATTAGAGTGCCTGAGGCATCGTCTTTCGATTTACAGGGAGCTCTCAAACTTTCAGCGATCTAATAAACTCGCTGTCCACCTAAATGACATTGTAATGACAACCTTATCACTTGGTTATATTAGAAATGCGAAAGCTTACAGTGTAACCACATATCTATCACCATTGCAACGGATAATTGACTCGTGACAGCTAATGAAGGCACGAGGTAACAAAATAGGCTTTATTGAAAATTAAACATAATTGAAACTTCTTTTTTCTGAATGAATTTTGGCATTGCCAGTGTCATTAAATTTAAATATTATATTTCAATATTATCCAGTTTTATTAAATATTTGCAAACAATCATAGTCACAGTCAAGGTCAAGCAAGGTAATTTCAGTCAAGTCTGAGTCAAGCCCCGGTAATAAGATTAAGTTTATTTTTAACATTGAAAGTCTGAAATCTTTATATAAGTTTAGTATTTATATATTATAGGCAGAAACCTCACAATTTTTTTGTAAGAGCCATGCACATTTTTGCTTGACTGTGGTTTTAACCTATTTCAAACATGCAAGCTGCAATATTAATCAATAGGTAAAGGATTGTCAAACTTTTAGAGAGGCCAATATACGAACCCTTTCATTACAATTCCGAGTACGTCGCTTGATTTACAGCGGGCCAGTGATTCGATAACAGCGTCTCCTTCAATGTTGCAATATAATACTAAGTTCTGCGATCACCAGTTTTTAATCACTAGAAAATATTACAATTTAATGGACTAGGAAATAATAGTACATTATTACAGCAGCCGGCAACAGAAGGCTTTATGGTGGAACGTGAAAATGTGGGCGAAGCGTAGTCGCGGCCAGCATACGTGAGTTAAAACCACAACAACATATGGTATCATCACATTTGTGCTCGAATCAGTTGCTGCCAATGCTTGTTTAGTAATTTTTCATTGTTTGGATACAACGTGGAAACGTTAATCTATCTACACTAATATTATAAAGAGGAAAGATTTGTACCTATTTTTGTATGTTTGTATGTTTGTAATGAATAGGCTCCGAAACTACTGAACCGATTTGAAAAATTCTTTCACTGTTGGGAAGCTACACTATTCCCGGGTGACATAAGCTATATTATATTTTGTAGCGAGGCCGAAGGCCGAGCTTACACTCGTGCGAAGCCGGGGCGGACGGCTAGTATTTTGATATAATTATCGCATTTCATTTAAACGTTGCATAGCAACCAAACTTGGAAAAACCATTTCGATATGGCCATAGCTTGTTATATGATTTAATTGCAGGACACCATTCTACAATTGCAATTGTTTTTTTACTGTAAATTCTAATATAATCTCTGTATTTGCCTCTTTTTAGTAGAAAAACATAATCAAGTCTCTGCACATGAGATATTAAATGCGCACATAAAAAGAGACAAACGCACGCTCACATTTTAATATATATTTTACTTGTTTTATATTCATCTGGACAACTACGGCTTAATTTTTCCGTTTAATGCCCTAAAATCCAGATAAATTAGCATTTTGAAAAAAACGGCTATTAAATCAACACTTAATCCTTAAACCTTAGCCTAACTATAAGAAATAACGACTACGAAGGAACATCAATGCAAACAATACGTGCCAGGTAAAATGTACGTGTTTATTTGTACGGATTCATACACGCATACGTTCAATCACCAGAAAAAAGCCGGCAATTAAAATTTACTTCAAACACGTGGTTTTGACAAACATATTTGGAGCTTTACCAGTTGCTTTAGAAATGTTTAAGTAGCACAAAATTTTTATTTCAATTGAATTACGGATACAGGTTAAAACTCAATACGATAAAGTTTCAAAGAGCTAGAGTCCATTTTAACATATTTCCCATGTCCTTACTACTCATAGCTACGCTTCCTAGCAGACCTAGCGCGGGCCATGGGCAAATGTTATTTGCCCGATCTTTCCACCGTTTTATCCGCAAGTAGACGCGACAAACCTAGAATGAGGATACGTTTGTCTATTTCTCGCGGGGTTAAAAGGGTGGAAAGACAATTTGTTCCCGCCTCGTGCTAGGCCTGCTTTATTATCCAAAGACCCAATACGGAATGAAGTTCTTGTTTACGAACACCAAGCCTACATTATTATTATGGCAACAGTGCACATGGCAATACTTTCCAAGAGTAATAGCACCGATGTATGTGCCAAAACACAACGAACAGTAAAAATAGCACAATGGAAGTAATCACTACGCGTCCGGTTACATAGCATGGTGCATAGTTTTTTAAAGGCGTTCTTTGCCAACTAGATGTAACGGAGAGTCTCACAACACTCTTATAGTATAGGATCCTGCCATAGAACGACCTTCACCGAGCTGGTCAATGGATGAAAAGTATTTTATATATAATTAAATATGTCAATAAATATATTGGAAATGGGTTGTATAAAAAAAATTCAATCCAGAATATGAATGATTAAAAATAAATACCTGAAATTAATTATCGTTTAGGACTACTTAATTAACTCTATTTTAATTATATAATGAATAAATATACCTATTGGCGATTCAAGCTACAGAAATATGAAGCCATGAAGACATTAAAAATATATATTTTTTTAATATTTTTTATGAAGGTTTTAAATATGACCAGTAATGACCAGTGTTGTAAGTTACAAGTTTCTATGTCTTATAGTTTAGAAATGCAGGGGGGGGGGGGGGGGGGGCAACTTTTTGCCACTTTGGCGGGCCATATTTTGCAAAGTATAGACTTTACAAAAAAGGGATGTATGAAACCTTACATTCATTTTAAAAGACCTTATCAACGATACCCCGTAACTGTCTATTAACCAAACCAGTGAATAGTAAAAAAAATTTTTTAAGTGTTAACTAATCCATATTCTGGGCTGAATTTTTTTAGGTAACCCATTTGCAATATATTTTTTGACATATTTAATTGAATATAAAATACTTCATCCATTAACCAGCTCGGTGAAGGTCGTTCTATGGCGGGATCTTAGACTATTAGTAAAGTGTGCTTGTGCGTGTATGTGTCCATATTAAAATTACAAGTATCAAAAGCTAGTCTGTCTTCAATCATTGTAAGTCCTAAAAGTTGTATCTTCCATTATACTCGTGTGAGTCAAAACGTAGATGAATTAGTTATTTGTTGTACTAGGTTGCAAAGTTGTTATTTGATGCGAGTGTCTGGTAATGAATCCAGATCAAACGAAGGTTTCTAAGATTGAACCAAGAGCTAACAAGTAGAATTCTGAGCGTGACGATGGATTTTATAGGCAGTTATAGGCATTACTAGGCTGATAATCACTTAGATTTTCAGCTTAGTGGAACACACAACTGTTCACCTCACTGTAACATGTTTTTTATATTTGAGTATCAACAAACAAAACAACAAAATATAAAACTACAGAAGTATACAAAAAAATTAATCTAGTTGTTATACCAGCATCGGTGACCACAGATTAATAATAGATATGAACATGGTGAAAAGAAGAAATATTAACTTACGTCATATATTAATTACTTACTAGTACCAAGGATGATTTTAACTAGTTTGTCGATGCTAGTACTTAACAAATATGTAAGTTTAAAAATATTAGGGAGGACATTTTATTTATATTACACGGGAGTAACTCACGTAAGATTAGTCGAAGTATCCGGCCTAATTTTACGTAAGTAATTTCCGTGTAATATAAATAAAATGGACCTAATGTTGTTAAATAAATCATAGAATGACAAAATCCCATTCCCAGTGGAAAGACCATAGTGCTGAGGCAAGCATAACTCAGGCGTCATGAGAAAGACAGGTTAATACATTATAAAGCCAGGGTCGATACATTATAAAGCCATCATGAGGAATGCTGGCTGTCATCACCGCCCAAATCCCCCAGTACTGAACTCCGGAAACCACTTTTACTACTATTAAAACTAATAAAAATATCGTTATAACATTTAGTTACTATGGAAATCGCTCATCCGAGTTGGTGTGACAGGTTGAGGTGTAAAAAATCTTGGCTTCAATTCGAGAGTTGATTCTTGATGGAACCTTCTAATAATGTCTATCCACCACTCGGGGCAATCATACCGATTGTGACAAATGTCATATACAAGCATAGCACTAAGTTGCAACCTTCTTGACTTCAAGTTTATCTTCACTAATATTATAAAGAGGAAAGATTTGTACCTATTTTTGTATGTTTGTAATGAATAGGCTCCGAAACTACTGAACCGATTTGAAAAATTCTTTCACTGTTGGGAAGCTACACTATCCCCGGGTGACATAGGCTATATTATATTTTGTAGCAAGGCCGAAGGCCGAGCTTACACTCGTGCGAAGCCGGGGCGGACGGCTATTAGGTTATATTTTTAAAGCAAAGCTTCATATGACGTAATAGCGACTGTTACATTTATTTACAGTTCATACCACTGAAGTGAGATTTTTTTACACTACTCTTT
The DNA here is from genome assembly GCA_949125355.1 of Agriopis leucophaearia. Lineage (NCBI taxonomy): Eukaryota > Metazoa > Arthropoda > Insecta > Lepidoptera > Geometridae > Agriopis > Agriopis leucophaearia. The sequence continues at coordinate 8,712,215 of OX421261.1, read as the reverse complement.
TCTGTGGTTCATACAGCGCAAGAATTTCTTTTGTGGGTTTTCGATATCTTTAATTAGTTCACACAAATTCACTGGTCCTAAGATAATGTTGAATTATTACCTACCACTTTACCACTTTTTATTAGCTCTGCTAATGTTCAATTCGTATTATTATATATAATGCTTGAGTCATTTATTTTATTAGTTTTTAAAGGTTTTACAACAAATAAAATCTCTGAAATAATTGTAACAATTTAATTTTTTATGCGCTCTACGTAAGTTAAGGCTTCACAGTACATAAATATAAGCAAGTAAATTACACGCGCGCAGATTTCAAAGAATAAATAAAGTCACCTAACAAGCCCTAACCCAAACCCGCGCGTAAAACCCACTTAACAACTTTACAGCCTTAGATTATGGCTAGGTTACAACAAATAACCTTTATTAGATAAAATATTTAGTATTTGTACCGTCAGTACATCCAACGCACATGCGTAATTTCTACGTGAAAACAACTCAGAGGTAAATTTATTCTCGACTTTATTTAACAGGATTTTCGTTAAATAATAAACACGACGTTGCCTTACCACAGTACCATTAAAACGCAACGTGCGCGAGCAATAACGGCTTGACGATCACGTGGAAACACAATGCATGGAACGCATCAACTGGCAAACTAAGTGTACGATGTGTAAAATATTGCAATTAGCAAGTCTCACTGGATGATATCATGTTATTATTGATAATCAGCTCGTCGACTAAAACAAGTGTGCAAGTTCTACGATTGTATAATTTGTGCACTTGAAGTGTATTTATGTAAACATCAGTCAATGCAAGGCTACGCCACACATCTGGCCACATTTGGCTGAAAGCCAATCTCTGTTTGTGAATTTTGAACCTAGTTTCATAGTGAAAAGTGTTTCTTTTAAAATATGTCAATAAAAATCTTTCATTGTTTTAAGGTGCGAACATAGAAAAAGTTCAGAAAACGCATTCTGCCGAATACGCAAAATACTATATAATAGGTGAATTACCAAACACCTTATTAAACAGGATCCCGAAAACGCAAATGGTCTCAAATATTACGTAGGTTGCCAAAAACGCAGATGTTTTGACTTTGAGTTGACCGTGATTTACTTTTATTGACTATATAACTGTGACTATGCCTTGTTTGACGATGTATAACAAAAAATTTGAAACTGGCAAATACACAAGACGAGGAATGCCAAAATCCTCTTAAGTAGAAAGTTTTTTTTTAATAATTAAAAATCTAAGTAAAATTTAAACGATTGTTGTTGTTAGTCATTTTAAGTATGAATGAATAAAACTAATTCTCATACATTCTTTTAATATGTTTATTTGAATTTATATAATAACAACAATAAACTCAGCCTGCGTTTCCCGATTCCATGGGGCCAAAACCCCAGAGTCACGACCCCTGCCGGCCGTCTGGGGGTGGAAACCGCAAGAGCTAAGAAACTAAGCTCTAGGTTGGAAGTTTTAAAGAACATAACGTCGCGAGTAGCTCTTAGTGAACGTGCAGTACACCTCTCAACACCCTAAGCCACGCCAATGTTGCCCATTCGGTACTAATATGCGGCAGCCTTTATGGGGGTCCATACAGATTATTCACCTTAATAGCCCAGTTTTTTTTAAATCCATTTTTTATAACCCCATAACATCAATAGTCTATTTACCTAAATCATCCCAATCCACATAGTTTCATTGATTTTTTACACAAAAAAAGTATTGGCTCTCAGTATTGGCTTGGCCTTATTGATGCACTATAAAGGTCGGAAATAGACCCGTAAGTGTAAAAAGGTGGTTAATAAGGGTGTCTACAACTACCTCTCCGGGCTAGCAAAGCACCGTCATCACGATTAGTGTTGTAGGTGTCCTACAACAATAATGCTTATAGGCGGTGGCTTCTGCTTACCATTAGTGGATAGTATGCTTGTTTGCCATTCTTTTCATATATTAAAAACGCAACAAATATCAAAATCAAAGAAACGCTGACTTCAACCATTAGAATCTAAGACCTCTCTTCGCTCGTTCAATGTTTTGTATTTAATTCAATATCAATGCTTTTTACTGATTGGTTCATTTCCTTTGATAATTATATAGTTTGAATCTGCCATTAACTTCGAGCTAATACCGAAAAAAATCTGCCAAAAACTGAAGGGGGCGAGCTAAACACGTATTGCACACACTGACATATTCTTACTAGTTCTACAAATGCACACTTCAATATTGAGCGCACACAACTGCGAATGATGTAGTTTAAATGTATACGAAAGGGCAGCTGAGGGGGGTGTAAGTGCTAAAAGGGAAACTGTAGGTATTACGCTTCCATTTATAGTTTTTTCTGAGTTCTTGTCATACTAACAAATAGCACAAAAGTTTTGTAAGTTTTAAACGAGATGTAGACGTTTTAAATTATTTCCCATTTCGTATGCTAAATGCATGTTGCCTTAGTTAGAAATTTCAGTTTTATTGGATTACAATTAATTGAATGTTCAGTTTGATCTGATTTTATTCCATTCGATTCGATCAGATAATAAAAAATAACTCCTGGTGGATTTTTAAGACGAAGTTTTCCATTGTAAAATATAGTTTTATATTCAAGTCTAAGTGAATGTCGTCAAAAAAGCCATTGTGTCACCACATCATATATCATGCACGTTAAAAACACTTATCGACTTACAATTCACTTTTTCCACATGAAAATAAAATACGTTTCCTTGTATCAAAATGTGTCACGCCCCCAAGCGCAGAAGGCATATATACTACCAACTGAGCTAACGGGGCTGTCTAAGCTAAATTAAATGTTGATTAACGACTGCAAAGGATCATATTATAATCTCTTACTGTAAGCTTACCACACCGATGTGTAATCAAACTTGTTTTTCTTAAAGTCAGTAGCTTACCACCAGGTTAGCCCTTTATAAAAAGTTACCTAAAATTATTAATTGATCTAAAAAGGTATCAAAAGATTTAAAACTGAAGCCCGTTATCGTTTATCTTACGAGTTTTAAATTAAAGAATGAATCAATCAGCATGCTACGGTACCATCTACGGCGTAGCTCCGTAGCTGGCGTAGGTCGTAGCGTTCCTTTATTTACGTAAGGCAGTTACGCAAGGGCGGTTGAGGGACAGTGTACGACAGTTTATAAACTGTACTCAAATATGACTTCTGAACTTTCGATAGGTAAATTGCTTCGAGTATTAACCGGGAGTGTAAAGGCGCGTTCCTTTTGTCCGATGTTAAGCAGAGCATACTATATAATTGACTTGTATCCGCTATATTAATTTTTGAATCAATCAGTAAATTATAAAATTAAATAACTCACACACATTTTGTTACTCTAAAATCATCTAAGTTATTAAAATTTGTTCTAAGTTATTGGTGTTGTTCCCGATTGGCTTGGAATGTAAAATGTACGAATCCACTTGTTGAATAACTAATAGAACTTTTAAAGTAAATTGGTGTATTTCATTTCTGTAAAAGAGCCTAGGTGTCAAAATGAGCAACTGACTTTTTCCACGAAAGTTTTGTCGAGTTCAGCTTAAGTTAAACCTTTAGGAATATTAAAATTTACTAACATAATGGTAGTTTTAATCAAACTTAATTTGGTTGATTTATGTAACAGGCACTAATACTCACTTATAATTTAATTAAATTACAAACGTGACATTCTTTTATGTTTTTCTCCAATTACTATTATTGCAGCATTAAAACAAGGTTACGCGGAAAGGATGTACTTATAAAAGAGGAGCTCATTGTACTTAACATTGATGTTGTTTAATTTCAGTTTATTTTTAAAATGAGCTCTCTTTTATCTAACATACCTTTTCTCTGCAACCCTGTTTAGGCTATATTATAGCCTATATACAAGTTACAGCCGCTATAACTTGTATTCCGGTGTCCAAATTATTTATTTTTATTGAAATGTACAACTTTAAATACTGACTATTCATCACAGGAGAGTTTCGTAACATCGCCTCCTCAGACTTCGTAAACATTTTTCCAAAAGTCGCTGTTAGTAATACAATCGAATTGATGTCCAATTTTAAAAGAGACAATATTATGATCAAGTGTGCGACATATCAATTTTTTTCCTTAATTTTGGCTTCACACTTACGGTGTATTTAGCCACAGATAATAAAACTTTGGATATATATATATCCATAGTTTTAATATCTGTATATATATATATATGGACCCTGCATGCATTTAAATTAGTACGATGGTAATTCCAGACATGACGTGTTTAATTAATATAAAATAACCTCGGGACGCTAAGGAAATTTTAACTCAGTACTTTTTTTATGAGTATTGTACTAGATCCAACATCCATGTGTTGGCAAATCTATTGATATTTAGTACAATTTAGATTGACCTGTAAATATTGTTTGATGTATTTCTGAAAAATCATTTAACTTTGATTTTGATAGATTTTATATACTTATCTCTACTGTCATCGTCACGCTTGCCTGGAAGAGATAGCTTTAAGCGATAAGGCCGCCTGATAAAAGCCTAGATAATTACTGTAGTATATAATGTTATCCTTGTTTTTGTGGTTTTTATTATTGTATTGTATTGTCGTCGCACGAATTCCATTAAATAAAATGTCATCGTATTCCTCACAACGGCATCATTATGCCGTTCATGACTACTACTACTACATACTAGAGTAAATAATCCCCTACCTTTTGAGGGAAAAATTTATAATTGTCATAGGATCATTACGCTCCTTGATTACGTTCCATACTAATTTGTCTTGTCTTTGTCAAACTTTATATCTATTTTAAAATTAAAGTAAAGCATAGTATTTTTTATTCGTATGGCCATACTTATTATAAACTGAGAATAACGTATCCGAGCGATTTCAAAAGAAAATATATTGCATAATACAATTATATGAACCAACGTACGCTACGTTGGATGGTTGTTACAAAATACGAACTACCTTATACAAAATTCACTGAAAATAAAGTAGCTTAATGGTAACTTGCCTTTTTATTGTGTTTCAATCCTTGTCAAAAACGCATCCACAGCCTCGTCCTCAGCAACGTTTTATAAATTCTAATATAAAAAAACCCAATTTTTTTTCTCCTCTTGGCGACGTTATTAAAGGTTCACTGAGAATAAAAAACCCAAGCGATGGCAAAGGAAATACCTTGCACAATATTGTCATTGTACCAACGCAGCATTATTACAAAACACAAACTATCTCATGTTATTTTATCGCAAAAAGATACAAATAGATGGTCTAGTTGATTTTTGAACCCAAGATTTGTAGCTGGTAGCCGATTAAATACAGTAAAATGTTAATTTTATAAAATGACTTTTGAACTTCGGGCTAAATTAGACCTTGAACTTTGGCTTGCCTTAACCAGCAGCCTGGGGGAGGGAACCGTAAGAGCTATGAACCTTAGTTCCAGGGTGGAAGTGTTAAAGGCATAAAGCCGTGAGTAGCGCTTAGTAAAAGTGCAGCACACCTATTGATACCATAAGCCACCCACGCCAATGTTGCACCTCTGGCGCCAATATAGGACAGCTTTTATGTGGGGCCTGTTTAGTGGGTGACAAATCATCTCTTACCGAAATGTATTTAGAGATGAGACAAGATAAGGCCGCCGTTTTTCATTCTATAGATCTGTTTCCTATCCACAAGTTGTCACCTCAATCGCCCAGTTTATTAAAAAACCCATAGCATTAGCAAATCATTGTTAAAACTTCAGTATTGTCTTCAAAACTTGATTATTTGTGTTCATGTGTGTTGTTAATTAATTAAAAATTTACAATATTCAATTGTCACATATCTACAGGCCTTCCAACATCCACAGGTTATAGTATATGCCAATACGAACGAAGATAGCATATTCATCAAAAGGTTCGTTACAGGCCAAGCATTAAGTACTATAATATTGTGCTGACAGAACAAAGGATCAACGCAGAGTTTATGTCATGGTTACAACAATAGGCTTAGAACCACAGCCAATAAAGTAGGCAGTAGGGCTATAGATCTGAAGTAAAGATACAAGCACCTAGGGTACTAAGGTATAGGTATCTTCTGTCTTTATTAGCTTTTAATGATGAGATTCACCTAGGACCTATTGGTTGAGGGGAGATTAAATAGTTACTCCAGTGACATATGTCACTTCATGACAAGTTTGTGCACAGTGGTTTATGCATTCAAATTCTAAATAATTTCAGTAAAATTTTATGGTTATGGATTCAAATCCCAACAATGAGCTTGAGCTGCCGGCGAAGGAAAAATCAAACCATGGTGTAAGAATAGTTTCTAATGCCAGGCTTCCTGCCTCCTTCAAGTTGAAAATCTGTCGCCAAGTACTTAACGGCGTATACTGGCTGCCTTAACTGAGAGCAACAGACAAGACAAGACACCCGTTCCAGACAAGCGCGTCTATTTTTTTTTACCACACTGTCACTTATCAGGTGAGCGGTGGCCAAACTCCTAGCTTTTCAACCATTAAAAAATCGAGAGAGAGAGAGAGAGTGAGAGGACAGAAACTCTGTGCTCCCGGTATCAGGTGCACCAGATTTGCTGTTCTAAATATTATTATTACTTCTCCGTTCATGACTTGATTAATCACCATTATTTAATGACGTTTTCTTAACAAATTTCCATTAAAGCAACTTTCCATTCATAAATGTGCTTGTTTTTGTCTCAAAAGAGACCCCGTTCAAGCGAAGGGCGTTTATCTCTGGCCAAGCGCCAAGTCAGATATTACTATCGTACCGCTTTCCCTGCTAGATTAGCTACTGTTTACTACTTTCCTTGCTAAATATGGTGTTTTGCACCATGAATAAAGATGCTGTTTATTTTTATAGTTACATTATTTATTCAGGGTTAAACAGAACGGTGGTACTTAGCCGCAAGTAAGTCTTTTTACTAATAATTATAATCAACTTTTACTATGGGAGCAACCCTAAAAGCGTAAAAAATATTAGCTGTCTTATATATAAAATATTATGTAAAGCGTTGTTTAAATAACAATGTTTTTCTGTAGAAATGATCATATTGAGTCATAGTGAGCTAAGTACAATAACCAACTATAAATAAAGATTCGCGGAATGGTGATATTCCATAAAACCTAGTTTATAGTTTTAGGTAGTGTTACGGTATTACACGTGATGGGCTGTTAGTATGGGGCGCAACTTGCACTGACACGGTGGAGTCCTCTCCACCTCCAGAGCACATCAAGAGCGGCTGGTGCAGCGGCGGAACTGGCGGAAAGCCTCAAACAGAGGAAATATGAATCTCTCACCGAGGGATACATATTTCTTCCATAAGGAGTTGAAATCATGGGACCATGGGGTCCAGAAAACAAGCAGCGTAAGCAAAGCTTGTGCTGTGGCTGACAGAGACTGATATACATACATATTTATATATACGTACTTAAATACATATTAACGCTTACATATAGAACAAACACAAATGTTCATCACATGAATGGAATCGAACCCACGCCCCCAAGCCCAAAGGAAGGTTCACTACCATCTGGGCCAATGGGGCTATCAATTACTAAACTGCATTAATCTATTCAGTTTTGGTACTTAGACGTGGTCCTTAACTGTTGGCTTTTTGAAAAAACTAAGAGTCACGCATCGGGGGGGCCTATGCTCGGAGTTTCTTTGCGCTATAGAATCCGTCAGCCGAAAGCCAGAGTCACCGACATAGTTTTTACAATTTGCAAGTTGAAGTGGCAATGGGCAGGCCACATCACTCGAAGAACCGATAACCGATGGGGAAGAAGGGTTCTTGAGTAGAGGGCACGAACCGGAAGTTGCAGCGTAGGTACGCCTGCCACTAGAGACACACTGACCAAATCGTGCAAGACGCGGGGAGTTAGTTGATGCAGATGGCAGGCTGTGGTTCATTGGGGAAGCCTGTGTTTAGCAGTCGACGTCATCTGGCTGTTGATGATGATCAATCTCCGTTCCCCGTAGGCATCGTTCCCAAAATGCTGACTGCATTGCCGCGCTACATTGCAATGCTGACCCGTTACGCAAGATATCGACCAGCATTTTGGTCACGGAAACTTTAATTCAAGTCGTTTTCTTGAAAAATATTTTTGGTGCCCATCGTCCTCGGTCCCAAAAGTTACGACCCAAAAAAACTCAAACATGTAACCATTGTTAATAAATTATTTTAGCAATACTTTTATTAAAAAACCAGATAAGTGAGAGTAGGACTCGCACCTTGCGGGTTTCGTACAAACGTAATAAATATGTATGTGAATCCATCCCGGGAATCGAATCTTGACGAATAAAAGATTGAAATGTTGAATGACATAGCTTTGTAGTTAGCAAATAGGTGCTCTCATATATACCATCAACAAAATGTAAGTTTGTAATAGCAAATTATTTTTAATGTGATGTAATATTAAAGTAACAACTTATGGACTTTGTCCTTTATACGTGCTCCACATTGCTTCTTGCCAAATTTCATGATTCTAGGTCAACGAGAAGTACCGTAAGTTTAAACTTCCTTGACAAATCACAAAATATGCGAAAATTTGCTACATAAACAGTCATATCTTTTGATCGCATATACTTACCAGTTAGATTTTTTTTCACAGCCGAAAAAAATGTAGACCCGTGTATTTGATATGAAATTAAAACGTGATAATTCTACGCGTTCCTGAGAAAAGGGTTCTGATCAGACAGACAGACGAACAACAATAATCATAATAGGTTAGGAGGGAAAATTATGATGTTAATTTAATGACCAAGGCTGCATTTCTTTCAGTCAAGTTGCCCCAGATGAAACATATTTCATAAAAAATCTATACAAAAACATTGTAGGTGCATGTGCATCTGGGAATTTCACATAAATCGAATTAAGGAATTCAATTGTCTAGTTATTAGAATCACGTTTACTAACAAAACAGGTTTTCAAAGAACTATCTTGAATCTGATCAATAGACCAGCTTTTTTCAGTATTTTCTTGTTTCCTTTTACAACAACATATAGAAATTGAGAAAATAAAAAATAATATTTTTTAAACTTAAACATTTACCCTGTTTTTTGGGAATTTAACAGTTGTGTTTGATTTACATGCGTGGATTTAGTTTTTGATTTCATAAATGTTTAAATCAAAGGCCCGACTTTCCAAGAGCTGGATGCCAATCTAAATTTAACGGAACCACGATATTTTGATTTTGCTGTGAAAGACCACGATAAAGTATTTTGTGAATAAACTCTATCAACTTCGTGCAATATCCACCGGGTTTTTTTACTTTACCATGAACATTGCAGCGCAACTGAGTTGTAAAATAATATCAGATTGTTATTCAGAGCAGAAAGTTACTAATATCCACACGTATTTTCTTAAAATTAATTGTGAAGGTAATGAACATTTATAAATAGTAAATCGTTTGAATATTTACCTCAAGCTAGAAACACTAAATTACATTTAAGTTATACCCACTTAATCGCTTGTGAGAGTCGCGGGCATCCAGTGGATGCAGATGGCAGGATGTCGTTCAGTGCGGAGGTTAATGGGGGAGGCCTATGTTCAGCAGTGGACGTCTTCTGGCTGATGATGATGAATCGCTTCTTTATTTGACGACAATAATTACCACCAAGCATTTTCAACCGTTTCCTAGTTGGCCGCTTAAATTGCATAAAAAACAGCAGAATTAAGTAAAGTTTCAATTATAATTACCATCGACATTAAAAATGATATAGTCAAGTTCTGTTAACACGTTTTTTCGTCGAGCCTTCGTTGTATCCATAGATCTAAAAAAATTTTTGCTACGTCATAAATATATGGTTGTATCGCACGCAGCTGTAATTTAATTTGCAATATAGCAGTAGTTAATCTTGTTACCTCGAGCACTTGTCTTGCCTCTACGGTCACTTTGCATCTAGCTTCCAAAGAGCTCGGAGCTGTACAACTATCGTATTACGATTTCAGTAGAAGGCTCTATTTTAATATTACTTCTAGGTTTACTTAGTACGAATTTAGGTAAAACTGTATTAAATTATTGCCAAAATGAAACAACTTCAAAAGTTCTTTGAAAACTCTTTGGTAGGAAATTCTGATTGGTTATTTATTTATAATTTCTCGAAGGCCGTATTAAAATAAAAATAAAAACTAATAAAATCACAAAATATCATTCCAAATACTAGATTACTAGATATGTTCCGTTTCTACACTTGTTTCACACTTAGACATTTGTTTAATACAGACATACATACATACGTCATACCTGTTATACATACACTCTTCATACATTCTTCCACTATACGATACATCGTAAAGTGGATGAACTAAGCTACTTTATTCCATGTGACCGAACTGATGTGTTCGTCAAATTTTAAATTTATTATTCTAATTACATAGAGTAGGTATAAATGCAAGATATATTTTCACCACTAATTCTATACGGAATTGCAAACCACACGCTGTCGCAAATAGCCAGTTAAATTTTAACAAATCCAATTTAGCACCAGGTTTCCAATCATTAGTCTCTCAATCATTAAAACCGATTTCATCCTTCATCAAAATTCATCCTATTTATAAATGCACCACTTCGTAGTTACATACTGTTAATTAAGCCAATTTAAATCTCAAATGACAGCCTTATCTTTTCAACAGTAAGGTTCACACTTCACAATTTTATTGTTATAGCCTCTCTAATTTTGCCTCTAGAAGTGGTGGAGGCTTCACATAAGTGCGCCGTGTTTCAAACAAATGGCGCAACAAGTCTTTTGTTCACTGTTGTGGTACCGAAAGCTTTTATCCAACTGAAAAAGAAAGTTAGTCGGAATGGAATAAACAAGGATTGACCGTCACACAAAATCGGCCTGACTGCTCAGTAAGAAAAGATTCTATAGAAGTTTAGATGGTCCGTCATCGCACACTTTTTTACAGTAGATAGGTACTATTACTAGTCTATCATTATAAACTGAGATTAGGAAACACTCCGAAAACACATAGACAATAGAAAATATTTTATTTGTAACGAGTATCCACACCCTTAGAGCTACAACCATATTTTAAGTTAAAAAAATGTTATACTGTGTAAGTGGGTACTTCAGTAGTTAGTAGCACTCGGTGTAGTTAAGCCACTTGTTAGTTAAAAAAGTCTATCAGTTTTCAACGATAGTGAAACCACATCATGGCATCGGATGGTTCCCCATTGCAAAAACCTTTTGAGTTATGGGCAGATGTGACGTTGATCATCAGTTAACCCCGCTAGTCTTATCTCACAATCGTGAACAAAAAAACTGAATTATTTCTATTGTTTACAGGTAAGAATGGGCCAAGCACATTAGTTGAAATTATCCTGTTAGAAAACGGATGCCAAAGACTGTCGGACTGTGACGCAATTCAAGTAAGTTTAGAGTGTAATCGAGTACACAAATGTTCGTGATTTTACGTAACATACCTATCGTGTCCATAGAATAGGAGCAACACCTTGTTGCACAGGCGCAACAGTTAAGCCGGAAACCTTCGAAACTGCACAGTCATAGAATACATAATAATTACGTATCTAACTGGCGAAATATTGAATTCTACGACGACGTAATAAAGTCTATCTAGTAGATGGAACCCGATAGTGAATGGAAAATACCTGTAATGTTTATAGTTCCTATCAATGAAATCAAAAAGAATAAAAAAAATACATTTGACGCTATTTAACTACGGCTTGATACCTTGATAATTAGTAGTGTTAGTTTTATTGGTGCGTAGTCTTTTTATTTAAATTTATTTTATACTGGCTTTGAGAGAAGTGCTTAAATAACACCAATACAATGATTAACACTTTGCAGTCGCTTTGCGTTCATTGTTACAACCCCAAATTCTAACCAAACAAAAAGACCTCGAGTACATAGCACGTTTTGTAAGTACGTGCCAAAGACGAACGAACTGAAATTCGATTAACTATGCAAGATTTTTCAGTCACATTTTCTAGTTATGTTTTCTTTAGCTAAGACGGTTCTTGTATAGTGTAAAACTTTAGTGAATTTCATAATTTTACAAGTACATGTCGTTTTTAGCTCATTCTTTTGAAATTGGCCTATGAAATCAGGTTTTACTTTTACAATACAGGTTTAACACTGTTTTAAACTATCACGGTTGTTCACTGAAGTTATATGATTATTTACGGGATATTTACCGTGGTAAGGTTGTGGAAGGAGCTCCCGATATATCGGCGCAGTTACATGCACCATGTTCACGGGAAGACTGACTGGAATAAAGGGAGCTCCTTCCACAACCTTACCACGGTAAATATCCCGTAAATAATCATATAACTTCAATACAGGTTTGTTCTAAAATATCTTAACCTAGTGCAGGATAAAAGAAAAAAAGTAAAAGGTCAACGAGTAATTTTATCGATAAATTTTACCTGTAATTTTTTTTTATAATAGCTTAACTGTGCTTTTATGTCGATTTAAAAACAGGTAATATATAATAACTCATTTGACTTCAAGGTATATTATATAGCTTTCGACAAAATAAAAGATATTTGGCTCGTCTAACAATATAAATGAAAAAAAAATAATAATTATGGTTTTTATTTTTTACTTTCTACAATTCTTAGGTACAACCAAGAAAATGGTTTTTGAGTTTAATAATCAAGTTTATCTTCTAAAATACCTATCAAACAAAACCAAACAGCCTTTTAGTATTAAGTTATGTTTTTTCCCCATTCAGTTCTTACATCCAAGAAAATGGTTTTTGAGTTTAGTAATCATGTTCGAATTTTTTGATAGTGCATTAGAATTTAATTAAAGTATAATTGTATAAATAATTAGTAACGTCTTATTTTCTAGATTATATCTCTTAGGAAACAAGGATGGCAGCAGGTTATTCCCTGGCTGTACACTCTTCATTTATTTTGATCTTATTGTACGAGAGTCGCAGTTGACAGTATTTTTCAAGATCAGTAGGTATACCTTGAGAAAGATCGTCGAACTCGATTGAAAGTATATTCGGTAATAATCCGGCTTAGCTAAAGGTTAATAATAAAGTGCCAGTTAAATATAATCAAAAGAAAGATATTTTTTTTATTGCCATTACCTACTTAAATAAGTTTATTAAATAGCAGTTGCGTTCTGCGCTTTCACGCGCAACTAGCGTCCATAGAAACGAAAGAAGTTTTGCGTATTGACATACTCATCAAAATTAGCCCAACAGACATGCATCCCTAACTAAAGCAACAACTCGACGAGGCGTGTTCATCAGGATTTTATTATCAGCCCGCAAGGCGCGGCCCGCAATGCGGACCGGTTTGCCACGACCTTGGACGTCTGTGGATCCTTGTCTGGCACGCTCAGAGTTCGTTTAAGGAAAGTTGGTTTTTAGATTGTTTATCGTGTGACGTCGTCGGGGGTTATTTATATGCCGGGGATTTATGTCTTTCTGTTTGTTTACGTTGTTGCGAAGGCTTTTTAGGTGTCCTTTGAACCCTATCATGGTTTTTTTTAGGGATTCCCCTCCTCTTTTCTTGTTTTTTGTACACCCTAAAATTAAGGAAATAGTACTCAATTTTACTACAATAATTTCAATGTAGGTATTTTTTCATCTTTGTGGTGTTGTTGTTATAATGTATGTTAATTACCGACGTGTACCCACAGTTCTGAAAGCGCTTTTTACGAGAGCAAATAAAGGAGTTTAAGAAAAGTGTATCACACATCGCCTGTATGTTTTACCACGGAATACATAAAGTGCAAGTACAGAAGATTCACTCCGCAAAAGCCTTTAAATAAATAAAATATATAAATATCTGGGACATTATTGCACACATGGTCATCTGACCCCAAACTAAGCAAAGCTTGTAATATGGCTGCCAGAGACTGATATACATAGATACATGTATATTTTTTAAATACATACTTAAATAGATATTAACACCCAGACATAGCACAAACACAAATGTTCATCACACAAATGTTTGTCCTAGGTGGGAATCGAACCCACACCCCCAAGCACAGAAAGCAGGTTCACTACCAACTAAAAGTAGCGACTCTTACTACCACACAATAAAGTCCAATTCAGGACGTGCGAACGCTAACTACCTATTGCTATATTAACCTAGAAGTTGCCTCTCTGTCTTTCGCGTAACTCTTATCACGTTATCTCTGTCTTTTCGCGTTATCACGCGGCAGCGGACACGGCAAGTCCGACCAGTCGACTACTTGTAGCTTCATACCTAAAGTGTGGAGTGCACCAGGCCTGGTTGTACGATGAGTTCTATGATTGACAAATTTACGGAATCCACAATTTGTCCCATTATAAAAGTGGTTAAGTAAGATAAGTAGGTAACCTGTTTTTTTTAATTCAATAATAGGCTTGCGTTTGACCTCCAACTCGCCTGATGTTAAGCGATGATGTGGTCTACTATGGAGTACGCTTGCCTAGAAGAAACCGATTCACTCGAGATTTGTAAACATCCAGATTGTAACTATTGGGGAACACCCATTCAGGCAGCGCATTCCACAGACTAGTGGTTCACACTATAAAAGTGGAATCAAATTGGAATACGGGTTTTCGGAATATCAACCATTAAGCGGTGTTGATTTTTCGTGCCCGCTCTGGCAATCCGATAGAAAAAAGGGAAAGGGGGGAAATAGATCATGCAGATCCGATGCACACTCTTCGAAATGTATCCGATAAAATACCGATAGACTAGCAACTTTGCGCCGATGTTCCAGACTAAGGAGCTTATTCTGAACCAGGGATTCGTTACTGATGAGCCTCTTGGCACGTTTCTCAATAGACTCTAACGCCCCAAGTTGGTACTTAGCAGTTTCATTTGGCTCTTTCAGCTTAGTAGTTAGTTGGTTCTTTTAGCTTAGTACCGCCGCGGTCCAAAGTAGCTCTTTATACTCATATTGTCAAATGTGCACAAGCAAAAATAAAATAAAAAAGCTTATGGTGTTCCAACAGCTGACTAGGTTTTTTTAATCTTAGCTAAGAACACTCTAGATCAAGTTGATATACCCATTTTGGAGATAAAGGGGAACCTTTATTTTATGCACGCACAAACAATATCTTACCCTACACGCATAATCCTTCTCCGTACATTTATGTCGTTGTGCTTTGATACAACATTCATTTCTTTGGTACCTAAAAATTTTGTCAATTAGTCAATAATGAAGTAAGTTTAAAATAATGACTTCAAGACTATACCTGCATGTACAAACTTAAAGTAACAAGTAAATTAAATTATACAAAAATATAACCCGACTCAATTGTATAAATAGTAGGTAAATGAATAGTGAAATCAGAGCTCGTGCGTAGGTTCCTATCTATACGTACTCGTAGTAGATACGGAACTCTTTCATAATAATACTTCATAGTAGTATGTATTATGTACTTTTGAAATCTGCTGTGTGAGCTTTACATAATGATCGTAGTATTGATCTATTTAGCAAGTTAACATACAATTTTTCCGTCTTTTTTTTTCCGCGGAAATAATCTTAAATTATTGTGCCCTATGTCACACCCATTGCACTATTAAAACAATTAAAATTACACCTCACATGTCGCAATCCATAAAGCCGTTTAGGCTGTGAGAAACCATCATACAAACATAATATATGCATACATACACTTGAAAAATATAGATGGCGCTGTTTTAAAATAGACGGTACAGCGTTCGGTGACGATGACGCGAGTTTCATTTTTTTTTTCACCCAAGAAATGCTCAATGCGCCTATAGAAGTTTTCACTTCAAAAACAGTTGAATTGAGAACCTTTCATCGGCTAAAAATTGTAAATTTTAAATAAAGCCCGCGTACGTGCGTGTCACTCAGCGTATCATAGAGTACGTGTTTGTGCTCCATGCCACTCCACTATTGACATGATTGATTGACTCCGGGTTGCCTTTTCGCATTGCCTTTGAATAGTCACGCGAAAAACTTTTACGTTCATAAGTATATAGATAGGTAGGTATATTACCGAAGAATGAGAACGTACAAAAATTATTCTGTTTTTTAGTATTTGTTGTTATAGCGGCAACAGAAATACATCATCTGTGAAAATGTCAACTGTCTTACTATCATGGTACATTAGATACAGCCTGGTGACAGATGGACGGACAGTGGAGTCTTAGTGATAGGCTCCCGTTTTATCCTTTGGGTACGAAACCCTAAAAAGAAGTTAAACTGTAAATCCTGATCACTCAGAAAGTTACAAATTCAAAGCTTTAGCCGACTTTAAACATATAATAATGATTATGACTCTCACTTATGACCTCACTTTATGTGGCACTGCTCAACTACTGTGTCGTTTTCTGCGGTTTAGCTTGCTTAGCCGCTGGAACGAGCACCACAAGCTGTTCTAAAAGTAGCTTACAATATTACCTAGGGGTGTAAGATTGCGCTGGCGATAAAATTGCGCACACCTCATTACTCAGCACCTGTGTGAATTACGCCCTAACTTTTGGTCGTGTTTTGATGCTTCTGATCTAAAATATTTTTGCTAATAGATAGACTGTGCCCGCCAACATATTAACTATATGAATGCAAGGCACATTATCATACTCGTTACAGCTGTCTCTCAGTCACACATTCCGAGTGTCCGGCAATACATCGCAGCTAATTAAGTGTTTTAGTAAAATTAATTGTAATAAAATGCCTTCCCGTGTCTTTATAAACTGCATAAACTACACACGCTCTGTAAAAGACAAGTAAAATGTTTCATTTCACGTGTAAGTACTGTATTTCTTACTAAAACAGAAAAATCATACAAATTGTTTTATCTTAGGCTATTCACATATACCCTCTCAGTGTTATTCACATATACCGTCTCTATTATGTTACATCTCACTACTTCTGATAACGTTGATCTAATAGCTGCAGTAAATTAAAAAAAATGAATATAAATAAACCTTTTTATCATCTATGCAAGTTTTTTTGGATTTTTTGGATTTCATATTTTTTATTAACATTTTTTTAATACTCAAAACGTCGACATAAACTAGGCCAGGGGCTTTACGCCTAACTCTAAACACGGGCCCGAATAGGTGCAGTTTACAAAATCAAACGAACGCAAACCGTATCTCGGCGCGTTAAAGTTGGCGTTCGCGTGATTTTTCAATCTTGAAATTTCAAAAAAAACTTGCATAAATAAAAAAAAACCCTAATCTTACGTGATCTTACGTAATTCCCGTGTAATATACATAAATCATAAAAAGGTTTATTTACATTAATATTTTTACAAATTTACTGCAGCTAGTAGGTCCCTTCTTAGTGCGGTTTGACTAAACTTAGTTATTATGAGCAGGCACGTCTTGCTTGTCTCATCACTTATCAGGTTTTTAATCCTTTTTATTTTACTAAAACCAATAAGCAGTTTTAATGACATTCTTTTTCAATTAAGAATCTAGATAAATAGAAATGATTAATTACGAAATATTGGAAGCACCATTCCCAATTTTATCAGGGTAAATAAACAAACAAACTACTAATTATATAACCGTAATATAACCGCGAATAACAGTGATATTTTAAAGCATAATCAAATTAGACAAAAAACAGGGAAAACTTTTTCATTTAAGGATGAAAAAGTTTTAAAGTTTTTCGAAAATAAATGAAATGTTTTTAATTCAGGCCTGATCAATGTTGCAAAAATTTATAAGAAAACGAATAAAGTATTAAAAAAAAAAAACGACTTCAAATTTACACCTATTACATGTACAAACTTAACTAAAAAGTTGAAAAATTTCAGTTAAAACAGAGATTGAAAGTCTAATTTTTTTTTGTTTTTGTTTTTTGTTTCAAGAATCGTTTAATAAATTTCGATTAAATTTATATAACCATTGAAGTATGACCTACCAAACAAAAAAAAACATCAAAATCGATTCGTATTTGGTGGAGTAATCGAATTAACTAACATACAAAAAACATTGTACTGTCAAATTGAGAATCCCCTCCTTTTTTGAAGTCGGTTTAAAAAGCGTGATAAGTTGCTTCCGGTTTGCTTCTTAAAGCATTTCTATCATTTTGTTTTCTTGAAATAAAGATAAGTAGTAAGGATCGAAGCAATATAATTATCGAGACACTGAACTCTTGAAGCGCGGACAAGTATGTTATATCAGTTCAACTATTTTCTTCTGAACAATATGCTCTTCAAACAAAGTTATGTAACTTTTTGAACCCAAGGCACAGAATACATTATAGTACAAATAGGCAGTTGGCTGCCGTAATTGGTAGCTCTATCTATCGGAACGTAGACAAACTATTTACTCGGTGGTTTTGTCGTTTTCTAACGGTTACTGCCATCTATCGGGGGGAGGAAAAACTCTTGTCAGATCAGGTAGAGAAAGTGCAGACTAGTAGGCGCTTTACTGAATAATACCATTTGTGATGATATTAGTTCAACATGAAGCCATTCTTTAAATAATTTTTTTCTGATCTATATAGCGTCATTATAGCGTACAGGAATTCATGCCAAAATTGGAATGAATTGTATTGTATTATTACTAGTAGTTCACCCCGAACTGAGACCTCGTAATGTTTCATTTTTACAAGTTCTTACTTCACTTACACTAAGGTACACCCACAGACCTAAAAAAATTTTTGCTACGCTTATCTATGGGTACACCCGCTCCATAGTTTTCCTACCAAACATGATCTTGGTTCAAAAATATGACAGTTAACGGCTACGATGTGCTACGATCACCTTCGACACTGCCTCCAGACCGTTCATCATCATCCGCTAGAAGACGTCCACTGCTGAACATAAGCCTCCCTTTGACCTCCACACTGAACGACAGTCTGCCACCTGCAACAACTGGATGCCCGCGACTCTCTCACGATGTCGTCGGTCCATGTAGTGGGAGCTAACTACGCTACGTCTTCTGGTTCGTGGTCTCTTCTCAAGAACCTTTCTTCCCCATTGGTTATCGGTTGTACAAGCGATGTAGCTTCCTCATTGCCAATTCAACTTGCAAATTTTAACCAGACCATTGTTACCAGCAAGGAATACCAATATTTTCATTTTAGCTACATTGGACTTTAATCCATGCATAACAGCATATCATTCACATACAACCTGTTACTTTCACCAGTAGGTATTTAAATATTTTATGACTGCAGCCGGGACCCGAGACGTGGAAAGTTTGTCCCCGAAAATGTTATAATTCGACTAAATGAAAGGCCCAACTCAGGTCCAGGATGTACGTTTCACGTTTCACATGAAATATTTTAATGAAATTTACTAAATATGTTTAATTCTAGACGAAAAGCAAACTGCGCTAAACTGAAATAACTAGCAGGACTGCTCAAACCTCCAGTTTTGTTTTTCACGAATGCACACAATAATAGTTTTTATTTGGCTAAATTATAAAAGTAAATCATATTTTCAGATACGTGATACCTTCTCGTCAAAAATACCATAGTGCCTATAAAGACAAGGGTTTGTGACCAGTGTCTATTACCACTGATGAGATGACATATGGTACTGAGACGTTGTCCATAACTGCTGATCTTTTGTTTCTTGGCATTGGTCAGAGCGAAATGATGACGTCACATTATCCTTGAACTTAGTAAATCTATCGACACATCATTTATCAAAATTGGTTGAGGCGTTTAGGCTGTAGGAGCATACATATATATGTACATATCTACACCTTAAAGTACCCTCGTTTGTGCTTTGTGTCGTCGGTTAAAAGATGTGAAAATTATTTTACATAAAGCACCAAAATAAATTGTATTAACTAATAATTTAAAAAATCTAAATGTAGTACAGCATGCATTAGTGGAATCACAAAGTTTTACTACGTCGAAATGACGAAAATATAAGTAAATTCGTAACGGCAGAGTGGCCAACCTAATTATCAAAGTTTTTGAGGCCACCCGGAGGTTTCGACATAGATAAACTGTTCTTGTTATCCGCAAGGAATATAAGTGAAACATTTGGAACCCACGATATAACGTGTCATACATGATTATAATTTTTTTTGTTTAAAAAATCACAGGTCATCCAGAATACCATAGATCTATGGAAATCTCACACTGCATTTTACGCGATCTTTTTTGCCTCACACCTGCAATTTATAAAATGAGCCCCCAGCTCATTACACAATTTTTTCCTGCTCTGCCAAATTCCTGCGGTATTTCCGAGTAACTATAACATGGGGTTCTACATAAGGGCTGTTAATAGTCTTTGAAGGTCGCCAACATATATAGTGTTACAGATATCCAAGGTGACATTAATTGCTTACCATTAGGCAGCCCGTTTGCTTGATTGCCATCTAAGACATCAAAAATAATCAAATGTAACTAACTACTTACTTATAAATAAAACGAGTTAAATCAGTCATATTTGCGAAAGATTTTCATCCTCAGATGCCATCTTCAGTCAGCTTGGAGCACAGACCTGTTTTTTGCTAGTGTTCAAAATGAATTTTTAAACAAAGTCAAATCTTTCACGAAACTCCCGCTTTCAATCACATTACAGTCAAACAATTTCAGTATTGCAGAAATTGAAAACCTTGCCAAGCATCGAAACCAGTAAATCTCAAGATTTGCAAATCTGCTAGAGAAAGTTTGGATGTTTCATAGAAAATCTAAAAAGCGCATTAGGTAGTTTCTTTCGTTTATGCAAATATTTTTTACTAAAGGGGATTCTCATCTGTAAAATAATTGACCAAAGTCCTTACTTTTTTTCTCTTATATTTTGGCTGCAGTCAGACTTGTATATTTTGATAGGTATAGAAATACCTTAACAACCTCTCCTTTTTTACTTTAATAGTTTCCGTAAACAATTTTTTTAAAGTTGTCGAATGCACAGCCCTCTAAATTTTTTTTTGATGCGGTCGAATGTTTAAAGAAAAGTCATGCATTTGACACGTCAAAGAGGATGTGGTATTGGGAGGGAGGAATTTTACATAACTAAACTTTTTGTAACCCTATAGTAGTGTCAAAACTCCGAATTATAATATAAATATATATATACACTAGCTGCGCCCCACGGTTTCACACGCGTGGTGATGAAAATCGGTGAAGGGGTATGGAAAATAGATAGTAGCCGATTCTCAGACCTACTGAATACGCATATAAAATTTGGTAAAAATCGGTAAAGCCGTTTCGGAGGAGTACGGTAACTAACATTGTGACATGGAAATTTTATATATATAGTGATGATGATGATATTACTTGTATCAACAATGACCCTTGTCACTAACGAAGTTACGTGTACGAGGTTTATAATTTACTTTCAATATTTTTGAGAATGAGATTTAGAAAATGAGTTCCGTGAAATAATCTTAAAATCGCAACTATAAATAAGAACCATTATTTATTTAGTATCTAAACAGCAGTAGCTTACCTAAAGCATGCCGAGTTGGCCAGATTCCAAGGGACCGGTCTTTAGAAAATGGGACGGAAGCGCAGAAAACCCATACAAAGATATTTTTCCCTAAATAGGTGAACAATGAAAATGAAATGTAGGACAACGTGTCTGCTGAAAAGTGATGGGACACAAAAATCATCACAGAATTTATTTTTGGAATATAGTTGTAAAGTACCTATTATAATAATGATTACCTTATCTATTAATGTTATAATTCCTGTACTTAATTACCATTAAGTATTAGATTCTATTGGTTCAAAACTTACTTAGGTACATAAAGTTGAAATGCCACCTCGCATAGAGGTAATGATATCAATATAATTTTGTTTGGTGCTAACTAACCAAATTTCCTTCATATCAAAGTTACATTACGTAATGCAATTTGGCACTGGTAAGACTAATTTACACGAGGCAAGCCCTCGGCCAAACCATCTTGGACCCGTCCCACCCATTTGCGTCACACAACATCTTGGTCAAGTAAAATTTTACAATCCCACTTCAAGTATTGCCCCCTTCTAGTAAATTAGGCATTAGCTACCTACAAGATACAATTACTAGGACTTTGGCACTTAATTAAAATTCGTCAGAAATAGACTGACATCCCTTTGGAATATTCAATGTGTAAGTGCGTTACGCATGCGCAGGAAGTTTGCTGCTTGCCGGCGAAATTTCATTACGCAGTAAACAAATGACGCCAGAGACCGCTACTCGTTTGCGGCCATTTTTGTTTTTCGCGCGAAAGTGTCCCGCGTTTTCCATAACCCCAAAATGATCTTTAACAAACTGATTACAGCAATTTATTAATTCAAGTGATGTCGTACTGTAATTGGAATGGTTAAATTAGCTGTAATTGGTATTGTGTATAGGGCTTAGTAACTACCTATTTACTGTAGTAATTTCACTTAAAAAGTGAACTAGGTATCAAGCGATAGGCATTATAAACATAATCATGTGAGTGAAGTGCGGTAAAGGTGTGTTTAAATTACATGTACTTAGAAAATTCATTAGCTAAGTAAGTTATGAGTTAACGATACCTACTTCTCAAAGATATACATGTAATAACTTTATTTCTAATTGAATCAGACGTTACTTAACGGAAGGATTAAAAAACTTTTATATTTTCGCTTCCCGTGTTTAACTGTGACGAATATGTTTCTTGAACAATTTTTACGAAGAAATTTATTTGCTGACTGACTTTGTTATTGTTAATTAGTCCCAATGAGTCTTACCAACAAGCGAGCGATTTGTTTTTTGTCATTCAGTTTTTTTAAAGTAGCGTTTTCACACTGTTTTTTTTTGTTGCAAAATCATTTCTATGTCATAAAATCTGGGTATAAACATAGAGAAAAAAATTATAAATGAATCATTTGTATCCCGTGGTTTCTCCCTGTAGGATAGGAACTAGAGAGATGGTTTATTTATATTGAGATTAAAAGCCTGTATGTTAATCTAGGGTACAAGAACAACACGAAATTACATCCAAATCTGTTAAGCCGATAGGGGTTTGAGTGAGAATACACTCTGAAACTTTTATAAATATTAGTGTGTGTTTTTAGCACCAAGACAATCTACTCGAGGTTTACGACAAGTCAATCTTATTTGGTCCCACATATAATTAACTGCATAATTGTCTCTATTCTCAAGAGAATCAAGCCTTACGTGACTCAATTCTTTCATGATAATAGACTGGGAAGTTAGTAAACCAAATCAATGTTTTTATATTATATTAAAGGCTTGCGTTTGACCGCCACCACGCCTGATGTTAAGCGAAGATGCAGTCTACGATAGAGCACGCTTGCCTTTTAGAAGAAACTGATTTACCCGGAACTTGAAATCACCCAGTTTATAACTATCGGGTAACACCCGTTCAGGCAGTTCTTTCTACTGACTAACAGTTCGCACAATAAAATAAATCAAAATGCTCCATACGGGATTCCGGAATACCTATCAACCATGAAGTGGTGTCACCTTTTTGTGCCCACTTTGGCAGTCCGATAGAAAAATAGCCAAATAATCTAACCATTGCAAAAAGCTAAAGCAAAAAAAGACTAAATCAAAACCTGCAATCACCTGCAATCAGCAAAACAATTTAAACAGATACCACTAATCTGTCTGCAAAAAGTAAAAACATCCATAAAAGTGAGCAGTTTAGTGTCTTTTGAATGTTCATTGTTGTTATCAATCTGACGGCACCCGGTTTGATCCTCGGTCACTACTTAGGGCGGGGAAATTAAATAAACTATGTGCAGTTTCGAAGCCTCAACAATGTCGTAGGAAAATATCGTGAAAAAAAAACCTACGTCCAAGATCTCCAAGAACCTCAAAAGTTCAAACACATAATTATGAAATACAGCAACATGCACCATACATCATTTATTTGGCAATCGAAATGAACAGCGACTTGGCTAGCTGGCTTATATACACTTTCCTCTCAAGGCTTGGCAAGCTTGGCGGTGGCATGGCGTGAGGAGGAGCGTTACACCTAAACTACAATTGTGGTCAATTAGGAAGGTTCAAAATTAAATTACCTATCAATATGAAGTAAAATATAATGATCGGCGAATCAACTCAGCTGGGCAGCGTTCGGTAAACTTCGCAACGTCTTCTTGGCCAAAATACCACAGTGCCTTAAGACGTAAGTCTTTGACCAGTGTGGGTTGCCAATGATGACATACGCCACCGAAATATGGTCTTACATTATGTGCCTCATAATCAAGCTCGAAGTCGCACAGAGCTATGGAGAGTGCTATGCTCGGGGTTTCTCTACGATATCTAATCAGAAATGTGGAGATCCGTAGACGAACGAAAGTACCGACATAGCCCACTTGTTTTATTAAAATGAAGTGGCAGTGGGTAGGGCACTTATCACGCAGAACAGATGGCCTGTGGGGCCGAAAGGTTCTCGAATGGAGACCATGGGCCAGTAAGCGCAGCGTAGGACGTCCACCCACGAGATGGATGGACGACCTAAATGAGACCGCAGGTAAAACGCTGGATGAAGGCCGCTTCCAAGCGACCTTTTCGGAGATCGATGGGGGAGGACTCTGTCCTGCTGTGGACTTCCTATGGCTGAAATGATAATAATGATGATGATGAATATGAAGTATGTTAAAATTAAAATATTTCACTATGTCGCCACGTATTAGAACAAAGATGGATTTGCACTTTAGGCAACTTAAAATAGCGCCAATTGGTAAATGACAGATACCTACCCCTATAGGTAACAATTGACGGACACCGGTCTGTCTGACAAAAGAATAGTGTCAGTTGTCATCGTCCGTCAATACCATATTCGTAAAAAACTGACATAGAAAAATATTCCCACGGGATACCCCTCAAATACCTATGCGATAATACGTTAAACGTCTGTTTCAACTATGCCATAAAAACGTCATACGTGTTGTATTTCACCACAGGATAGTGGTTAAAAAGAAATATATTTCAGTACAAGATAATTTAGCGCTAGTATGACCTCATGTGAATATTGTATTTATTCCATTAGCTGACTGGATGTTAGTGCCAGTGATGACTAGTGATACCACGCTTTCAAATGAGCAACTGCCTCTATTGTCGAAATTAAAGTAGAGCCTTTGACATCTGTCAGTATATTGTTTATTTGTCAAAATAAATCGTAACATTGCCTTATTTTGTCATCTTTATCTATTCTATACATCTATATCTATCTATAATACATAATATAATAAAAACGTAGAGATAAAAAAACTGTAATTGTGAGATAACAAAAAAATAATCACACAGGGTGTCTTGAAATAAGCAGCTTAACACGTTAAGACAATTTTTAGAATTTTTGTCTGATTGTTTGTGTGTTTGTTTGTCCACGCGCATCTCCTAAACCACTGGACGGATTTAAATGCGGTTTTCACGAATATGCTTAGCTATGACCAGATTGAAGTACATATAAGTTACCATATGCGCAAGAGTCGGATTAAGGGAGAAAAAAGGGTTGAAAGTTTATATGAAAGTCTACACATACTAAGTCGCGGGCAACAGCACTAGTTATAGCAATAAATATGTGTTTTCAACAGAAAAAAGTTAAATAATTGTGAAGGTCTAACCTAAAAAAAAAAAGATTATCGTTACGATTTACGTTTTTTAATTTTGATGAAGTGTTAGATTTGATAATTATTTACTTTACTTAGTATAGATTACAACACACGAAAATTTCAAATTATTTTTATTCTATGGTCAGTTTAATTGTTTCTGTAGTGTTAGTTTATATTATTTTTAGTTAGTAAAGGCACATGACGTTTTGAAAAAACTTATGATAGTAAAAAAAATATTTATACTCCAAAAAAAAAAGATAAGTAAAAATGTACAATATCATACACATTACTGAGCACCTTTTTATTACTTACCCGAATTTTATCAAAAAACTTTGTTACTTGGTAACAAACTAAACATTCAAAGCCTTTGGAACCTCTAGAGACAAAATGTGCTAACACTCCCTGCCCTTGAAATCGATTTTCGTTATCACACCGCTATTTTTTCCCGACGTTTTGAACTTTATATGAGAACGCATACGATCCGCGCAACTACCACAACGCTCTTGACTACTATAATATAACGGACGTTGATGCGAGCAACAACGGTAACATGCAAACGGCGTACGCGCGACACGGTCGCGACTTATTGTATCATCAAACTTTTTGTTTACATTGTGCTACAAATCTCACCCTAAACTTGTGTCATTCTCGTGAATTTCACCGCATTCCAAAGCTTATTACAGATTTTATTCAACTTCGCGGCGTCGAGTCTCTTGAAATAAATAGGTACGCTTAAGTGATGGCGGATGCCTTCACCTGATGCTTTCATCATTCGATAAATTTGATTCAATTCAAGCACGGAGCGTACAGTGCACTCTTATGAATGACAAATACAACCTTTATTTGCGGTTATTAAAGAAGTTTACTTTATTGAGTTCAATAAAAAAAGGAAAACAAATTAAAAATAGAACAACAAAAAATTATATTATAGATATTTAGTGTGAATCTTTGATTATTGACATATATAATAATCAAAATTTGAATACAATTTACGCAAAGAGGCTTTGTGACATATATTCGTCAATTTCGTAATAAACCTTTTGTGTTAAACTAATTAATTAAACTAAAATTTACTTGATAGAGTTTACTTTCCCATATGACGCGATGCAGCCCCTCCATCCGCTATCGTACCGTACATATTTATGATCGAATTAAAGTCTAATGCTTACATATTAACATAACTAGGATATACCAGTAAAATGCGCAATTACAATATAAATTTCCTGTTGTTTTCATGTAGAATACATTATCATTACCTGGCAACAGAGCCAAAGCTAATAAGAAAAGTTTAGACACTCGAAATATTCATTTTTACGGCATTACCAGGTTGAGATAAAATTATTTTCTAGTATAATAAAACTGATTTTACCTTTATTTGATAAATAGTTCACGAGTATTAAAATCAACATACGTTTTATTGCCTTTTTGTTGCTTGCGTTTGTCCACATCATGCCTGATTTTAAGACAAGGTGTTCCCACTTCTAAGCAATGCTTTTTACTACAGATGACCATAATGCTTATTATATTGTATTAAAGTCGCATTTAGTGCAGCAAAACCATGACACTTCTTACACACAGTCGTGTGTTTCGCTACTTTTATTTTTTAAGGTTTTTCCTCTTAATTTTCGAAAAGTATAGTTGTAATATAAAATGTACTTTTACATTTCCCTCCATACTTATGAAATCTCTGGATTAAGATATGATATAAATAGGTACTAGGGATTTAAAAAAACTGAGAAAAGCTCAATTCAGTGTTACTTTCACATATTTTTTGTATCGAGCGAAATGTCCTTAATCATGTTTCGGTCTTTACGGTTTCCTAGATAAAACATCAATTTTAAAATGACACAATTTTTATAATTTTAAACTAACCATGGAAGTAGACAAACTAAAACTAGAATGACATAAATTACTAAAAGTGGGAAAAGAAGGCCTTAAGCAAAATCACGCTATTAGTACGTAGTTAGTCAACACAACAACACAAACTCCTTTTCTTTTCAAAAACCTTTTCTGTAGTGGTAGGATTCTTTTGCAGGGGTCTGCCTGGGGAAGTACCGCACCTTTGGCAGTTATTCAACCGCCAAGCAGTAGTGTGCAAACACTACTGTGTTCCGGATTGAAGGGCAATGTTTCCAGCGAAATTACAGGGCACACAGAGATTTGACATCTTATATCTTGGGGTGACGAGCGAGGCAGTGAATTTTGAACTGTTGAAGTTCAAAATTCTGAGTGGCGTTGTGCTGTTATGGGCAAGCGTGAAGACCCATCAGGCGAGCGGCTTCGCTCATCTCGTCACCCAGTTTCATAAAAAAAAAAAACTGCGGCAGAGTTTTCCACAATCATATTGATGTGGAGATTTAACATGCTGGTATTACTTTGGAATTCAAATACAAAAATTTATCATCATCATCAGCCAGAAGACGTTCAGTGCTGAACATAGGCATCCCCCTTTAACCTCCACACTGAACGACATCCTGCCATCTGCATTCACTGGATACCCGTGACTCTCACTATTTTTTTTAATGCATAGATAGGCTTGCGTTTGACCGCCAACTCGCCTGATGTTAAGCGATGATGCGGTCTACGATGGAGCACGCTTGCCTAGAAGAAGCCAATTCTCTCGTGATTTGAAGACTCCTAGATTGTAACTATCGGGGAACACCCATTCAGGCAGCGTATTCCACAGACCAGCAGTACGCACAATAAAAGTGGAATCAAAGCGCTTCGTACGGGTTTTCGGAATATCAACCATAAAGCGGTGTCGATTTTTCGTGCCCGCTCTGGCAGTCCGATAGAAAATCACTATGTCATCGGTCCATCTAGTTGAAGCTACCTACGCAGCGTCTTCCGGTTTGCGGTCTCCACTCAAGAACCTTTCTTCCCCATTGGTTATCAGTTCTTCGAGCAATGTGGCCTGCCCATTGCCAATTCAACTTGCAAATTTAAATAGCTATGAATATTATAAATTTATATTTGTATGTAATTTACCATGTTTTTCATTGTTATTACCACAGAAAAGAGAAGTACCTAAATAGAACGAAAATGAGAACGAAACTCTGTCGCCAGATATTGTGACAGATATGTGATTGAACATTCTTATTTATGTCAACGCGTCGAACTCCGCGTCACAGTTGCTAACACAGTTGCTATGGGTATATATGGGTGCAAGTGGCTACAAGAAAAAATTTCTTACAAAAATGCCTTTACAGCCGTTCTAATTAAAACAAAAAACATTTTCTTTTCTGTGGTTATTACCTATTAATTTAATAAGGGGAGAGTAATAAATATTGTATTATCGTCCAGTTCTAAATTATATTTAAAGGCTCGGCTACTAGTTTAAAATCTATTTTGTGAAAGAAAGAAACATAACTTCATTTTGTAACATCCGTAATATTAATTAATTTAGGCAGGTGAACAATATTAGGTACATAAATATAGCTAAGTTATCAATGTTTTACAAAAATGGCCTCAACTCAGCATAATGCTGTATATCAAACAGCGCTGATCTTTCGTTGAAGCCGTTTTAATATTTGTGCCAAACAGACAGACAGGCAAACAAGCAAACAAAAATTACTAAAAATGTGAATAAAAGTATTTGTTTGTTACACTTTTGTGAGGCAGGGTTATACTTTAGCCATTATTCATTAGGGGTTGGTTTAAGGTGTACCAAAATGACAATGTTCGGAACCCATTGGCTTCTAACTATTTATCTCTATATATAATGTGTGATATTTATTTATTTATCTAGAAATATTATAAGCAACATCTATTGATACTCCATTTGGAAGCTAAACATACAACAACCTAGATGTTACGCCTACGATGACTGCCTCGGTGGCTCAGTTGGTAGTGATCCTACTTTCTGTGCTTGGGGGCGTGGGTTCGATTCCCATATAGGACAAACATTTGTGTGATGAACATTTGTGTTTGTTCTATGTCTGGGTGTTAATATCTATTTAAGTATGTATTTAAAAATATATATGTATGTATATCAGTCTCTGGCAGCCATATTACAAGCTTTGCTTAGTTTGGGGTCAGATGACCATGTGTGCAATAATGTCCCAGATATTTATTATTATTATTATTGAAATTCTTGGGTCTAGCCCGGACATTTGGTAGGCATTGGTGGAGCCGAAGCCAACACCAAGAGGCCCTGTTGAATATAAAAAACACAATTATGGAATATGTACAAAAAGGAACACGAAACTATTGTACAGTATAGGATTAAAAAAGTCTGGGCTATTGAGGTGAACAACTTGTGGATGGAATAACAGATCTATAGAATGAGAAACGGCACCTGCCTTATCCTGTCTCATCTCAAAATATATTTAGGCAGGTGATGACTTGCCACCCACAGAATGGGCCCCCCATAAAGGCTGCCGTATCTTGGCACCGGAGGGGCAACATTGGCGTGGGTGGCTTAGGGTGTAGAGAGGTGTGCTGCACTTTCACTAAGAGCTACTCGCGGCGTTATGCCCTTTAACACTTCCACCCTGGAGCTTAGGTTCTTAGCTCTTGCGGTTTCCACCCCTGGACGGCCGGTTAAGGCAAGCCAGGGGTCAGGGGTCTCGTTTAGCCCCATGGAATCGGGGTACGCGGTGTCGCCACTCACCGACGGCTCGCCATAAAGCCGCCCCTGCGTTTATTATTATTATTATTAGAACTGGTACTGAACATTTTCCAACGCCGACAATGGCAACTTATGAGACATATATACAGACATATAGACTGCCTCGGTGGCTCAGTTGGTAGTGATCCCCCTTTCTGTGCTTGGGGGCGTGGGTTCGATTCCCATCTAGGACAAACATTTGTGTGATGAACATTTGTGTTTGTTCTATGTCTGGGTGTTAATATCTATTTAAGTATGTATTTAAAAATATATATGTATGTATATCAGTCTCTGGCAGCCATATTACAAGCTTTGCTTAGTTTGGGGTCAGATGACCATGTGTACAATAATGTCCCAGATATTTATTTATTTATATTTATATTGACATAACATCCCCCATATGTCGCAAAATGCTAACAGTAGCCTTCATGTTCTGCCGGGCATATAAAGTTATGCTCGTGTATATATAAAGGGGAAATATATGCACATCTTGTATATAGTCAGTATCTTATATGTTTCAAGCTGAGCGTCCTCATGCCAAAGGCAGTAGAATCGAGGTTTATGCCCCGATCGGACACACAGCCAATATCAATGAAGTTAATGATTTATGAAAATGGGTACGGCGGAGAGCAAGCCGCTTTTTGTTCATTCGTTCACTCAGTCGGGACGGAAACGGAAGTGGTCGTACCGAGGATCGGAGTTGGGAGAAGAGGTTGGATTAAAAGAAATTTGAAATTTTTTAATTACATAAATATAAAACGGTCTTGGTTATCTACACTCTCAACACTCCGATTATGGATTCTCCGAATTTAATACTTAATTTTTTCGGTAAGTATAATTATTACTGTCCAAGTATTAACCACACACCTCAACACGTACTGTTGTACACCTCAACACGGCAGCCTATTGTCAGCGCAGCTCAGGACATGAGAGCTAAACTGACCCGACACTACACTGAGGACATCCCAGACATCAGCTTGTACGAGATTAGAATGGCTCTGAAATAGCTTAAGAACAACAAGGCGCCGGGTGATAACGGAATCACGACAGAACTTCTGAAAGCGGGTGGAAAACCGGTACTTTTGGTCCTCCAGAAGTTATTAAATTCCGTCATACTTGAAGGTACTACGCCTGAAGCATGGAATAGGAGTGTGGTGGTGCTCTTCTTCAAAAAAGGTGATAACACCTCGTTGAAGAATTATAGGCCCATCTCACTCCTGAGCCATGTGTACAAGTTGTTCTCCAGAGTCATTACGAACCGTCTCGAAAGCAGGTTTGATGACTTCCAGCCTCCCGAACAAGCTGGTTTCCGGAAAGTCTGGAGCACCATAGACCACATACACACGCTTCGCCAGATTATACAAAGACTGAGGAGTATAATCGGCCATTATGTCTAGCGTTTGTGGACTATGAAAAAGCCTTCGATTCAATCGAGACCTGGGCAGTGTTGCAGTCCCTCCAGCGTTGTCATATCGACTATAGGTATATCGAAGTGCTGAAGTGTTTGTATAGTAACGCCACCATGTCGATCCGATTACAGGACGGGAACATGGAACCAATCCAATTGCATAAAGGCGTGAGACAGGGAGATGTTATCTCTCCGAAACTGTTCACTAACGCATTGGATGATGTTTTCAAGCTCTTGGACTGGAACGGATTCGGCATCAACATCAATGGCGAATACATCACTCACCTTCGTTTTGCCGACGATATAGTCATCATGGCAGAGTCGCTGGAGGACCTTAGTACAATGCTCAGCGACCTCAGTAGCCTTTCCCAACAGGTGGGTCTTAAAATGAACATGAACAAGACAAAAGTCATGTCCAATGTCCATGTTGTACCCGTACCGGTAATCGTGGGGAACGATACTCTTGAAGTTGTTGACCATTACACCTACTTTGGACAGATTGTTCAGTTAGGTAAGTTCAACTTAGGCAAAGAGGCCGCCCGAAGAATCCAACTCGGATGGGCAGCATTCGGGAAATTGCGTGACATCTTCTCGTCTAAGATACCACAGTGCCTGAAGACGAAGGTATTTGATCAGTGTGTGTTGCCAGTGATGACATATGGTACTGAGACGTGGTCCTTAACTGTTGGCCTTTTGGAAAAACTCAGAGTCACACAACGGGCAATGGAGAGAGCTATGCTCGGAGTTTCTTTGCGCGATAAAATCCGAAACGTAGATATTCGCCAAAGAACCAGAGTCACCGACATAGCTATTAAAATCTGCAAGTTCAAGTGGCAATGGGCAGGCCACATCGCTCGAAGAACTTGTAATGAAGCAGACGACTCCAGCCTCGCCTACCACCAGGCCAGACCTACCTTGCCGGAAGCACGTCTGCCACACCCAGTTACTAGGGAGAGGAGCAGCTGAAGACTACCTATCCTAAATATGACTATAAAAACACCACTTCACAGACCACAAGTTTTAATTAAAGTTCTCAAAGAGACGAACACTCTCTCACATAAGTATGGAATAAAAAAAAAAGATAAAGACACTTCCCCAATTGCGCAGGATGGACCCCGCAGGGGTCAACGAGCGTAGAAGAGTACTCGTTCCTGGAGCACGACTTCTTCCAGTATAAGTGTCGACTTCTGCAAGGATTCAAGTTCGACTTCAAGTCAAAGGATTTAAGAAGAACCTCCAGGGTTTTTTTATCAAGTTATCAGCACGACCGCTCCGTTCGAGCGCCTCCAACACGGAACACTATGGCCTCCAATCGAATCCCGTCTCGGTGTTCTTTTTTTGGTTCATTCCTTCCAATTTTTAAAATTATAAAATAAACATAAAGTTGTAGAAGTGGTATGTAAAAGTTAAAAAAGAGGTTTAAATGTAAATTAAAATAAGGTGAAATGAGAGATGAGGATGATGAAGAGAAAAGACATACTACACCAACAACGGTGAAGGAAAACATCGTGAGTAAACTATTTGACAGCCCCGTTAGCTCAGTTGGTGTACCTGCTCTCTGCGCTTGGGGGCGTGGGTTCGATTCCCACCTAGGGCAAACATTTGTGTGACGAACATTTGTGTTTGTTCTATGTCTGGGCGTTAATATCTATTTAAGTATGTATTTAAAAATATATATGTATGTATATCAGTCTCTGGCAGCCATATTACAAGCTTTGCTTAGTTTAGGGTCAGATGATTATGTGTGCAATAATGTCTCAGCTATTTATTTATTTATTTTAAACCGGTATGACCACAAATTTCAAAGAAAAGTTTAGACCTGTCACATTCACAAACATGCACTGGGCCAGCACGGTGAATTAGGGTCCATCCTCTTTCTCTGATAGTAGGCCTGTGTTCTTGTGGTGAGAACTTGATAGGCTGATGATGATGCATTGTTTTACGGTCGGTTTCTATATACGATCCTAAACCATTTTACACCGATCTAAGCTAGCCGCATTCGACCATGTACTTTATCGCAGCGTATTATGGTCTACGGTCGTCGTTTGGAGATCACAGATAGGTATAATTCAGCTCAATTGGTTAGGAATATGATAATAAATAATAATAATAAATAAATATCTGGGACATTATTGCACACATGGTCATCTGGCCCCAAACTAAGCAAAGCTTGTAATATGGCTGCCAGAGACTGATATACATACATACATATATATTTTTAAATACATACTTAGATAGATATTAACACCCAGACATAGAACAAACACAAATGTTCATCACACAAATGTTTGTCCTAGATGGGAATCGAACCCACGCCCCCAAGCACAGAAGTTAGGTTCACTACCAACTGAGCCACCGAGACAGTTAATTGGCTGATGATGTATGTGTGTGGTTAGGAATAACTGGTTTAAAATCCAGTTGCCAGATTTTTCCCACACATACATATGAGTACGCATATACTAACTAACAGGGCAAGAAAACGTGTTTTGAAACTAATGATCCACTCAGAAATACGATCTAGATAACCACATATTTTATTGCTGCCTTTAAAATGAATACATTTTCTTAAAAAAATGTTCTGTGACTTTTTTAATGTAAGAACACCTTAAATAAAAGCTTGTAATAAAAACGAAACGTGTTACAATATTCTGCTTGAGATTATAGTTGGAAAATCAACCCCCCTTCCCTCTCTGACTACGTACCATGTTGAAATGTAAAAAAGATAGGACGCAAACGACGTACAATCGTTTGACTCGGAATAATGCCACTATAACCGAAAACTAAACGATGATGTGACGACAAGTTCTGTGAAGCCAACCTTGTAACTCACATAAGTTTGTTTTGAATACTTTATGGAATTTACTTCTGTGACAGTACGGTAGCTTATCAGTTAACAGAACTTTTATCAGTTACTAAGTCACCAACACACTCTTACACCAAAGCTACACCCACTTTTCGTGTCAGTAACATGTTAGTGTGTTAGCTAACACGAAAACATGCCGCTGCGGACCCAGCTTTAGGCTGTCTACAAAATCGGAATTTCGTAATCGACTTTGATAAAACAATTATTTTTACCTGTACGAACTGGTCACTATGTAGTATTTATTTTCACCATGACTTAGTCAACCATCTGTACAATAAAAGATAAAAAAAAAAAACAACTAAACAAATCTTCAATGTAACTATGGCACAGGCTTTCCTGTCATACCCTTAGTTTTCGTTTTAGTATAAAAGTCAATCGGTATTATTCCTGAGTATTTGAGTGGGCTAAGCTTATACGAAAAATTAAAAATTGTCTCATCAATGGGAGTCTCT
This sequence comes from Agriopis leucophaearia, assembly GCA_949125355.1. Lineage (NCBI taxonomy): Eukaryota > Metazoa > Arthropoda > Insecta > Lepidoptera > Geometridae > Agriopis > Agriopis leucophaearia. The sequence goes on along the minus strand of OX421261.1, from coordinate 8,677,496 downwards.
AATGTAGCATGGCGTAGCACATTATCCGTTTGCCACTGCCCACAGTATAATTATGTTACAGGTGTGCTAATTTGATCTCCAGGGGCCTGTTTTACAAGTTTGCTCGAGACTTGAAGGCTCAATTATGTAAGGGCTGGGTAGGTGGCTTTCTGTATTTTGGCTAGTTATATCACTTATGTGTGGCTCTCGAAAGCTGGAGTTTTCTTGACGAGAGGAGGAAGTGAATGCCATGTAAATGACCTTTTAAGAAAGATACCCCTATTTGAGTGGCGTGAAATATGTTACCTAATACTCGAAAGTAGTTTTTAGTATTTGAAACGAAAATTTATTACTTGTTTTGCGCTGTGATCCCACGCTGCTTAGAAGGTCAGGCAAAAGACAGTTGGTAAATAACAATTCATAAATAAAATTCACTCATAAATAAAAATGGTAAGCATCAGCACCTCAAGTCACTGACTGAGATAATTTTATCATGTATAGACTTTCGTTGTTTTTTACTTTATCAATTCTTATTATATATCATTAAATTTTTGTGCTTTATAGAGAGTGAGTAGGGTGCATCAATCTACCATTGGCAGCTAAGATATCATATCAGTCCCAGTTTATAAGTGTATTTGTTAGACTGAGGGTACGCGGGGATTTCATGCGTTTTTTGTGATATAATGTTTAGTTTTAGTGTGTGTGTATGTACGTATACATGCACTTATTTTTCTCCTATCAAGTCACTTGTGTCTTATGTACGAAGTTTTTCGAATAATATCTCTACCTACCTATAGTTTACAAATACGTTTGAGTGACTATACAGTCTAGGTATTACGCAGTGATCGTCACTGGTCTGGAAACGCATTACTTGGATGAGTGGCGTTATGCTGTTCTGCGTTATTATCCATGTCAGTTACATGAAGCACCTAGACAGATATAGAGTTATAGTAATAACGGCAGGCAACAGAAGCATTTACCTGCATAGATGATCATCATAATATATAAGTCATAAATGCTCAGTTGCCCAAGTCTTGTATAGTACCTTTATGAACCATTTATAGTTGATAATCACTTCAAAATATGCATAATTTGGAGTAAGTTTCACAATTAATTAAAACGTTGCGATGCAAAAAGAATAATAAGATGGCTATGGCTTGTGCTATGAGTTAATTACAGGATACTTTCAGGATTTTCTTTTTTTTGTATATTCTAATATAAAATATCCTATGCTCAGATCCTATGTGCACTCGCCTTTTTAAGTGGAAAAAATGTAATTAAACCTCTGTGCATTGAGGTATTGTACTCACATACCTACAAGGGTATACTATATTTCAGAAAACAAATTATAGTTAAAAAAACGCGTTTTTGCCATTGAAGGGTTTCATTATCCACTTCCTGTTTCTGTCCTGGTAGTTAAGTAAAGTCACGTTTTCTGTGCCTCTGATTCACCGCGGCCCATGTCTATCACACGCCTGTTTTGCCTGCCGCTAAAGTAACGCTATTCAAATACAGCACTGTGTCAGATTATACTTGGCCGAAGTTATTTTTGCTCTGACAGCTGCAAAAATCTTTAGAAAAAGCTGCTAGTAAAATATTTCCTTTAAATATTTTCACTGTAGTACGGGTACCAGCTGCAAGCTATACTTTAAATAAAAAACCCGAAGCAAACGGTTCTCAATCCGCGTTTAAAAATGATATTGCAACTATCACTACAAAAAATGTGTACCGTACCGATTATAGTGAAAATATTTCTGCTAGTCAGTTACGTAAGTCTAACTTAGACAAAGAGGTCGCCCGAAGAATCCAATGAAGGATAGGCAGCGTTCGGGAAATTACGTGACAACTTATCGTGCAAGATACCACAGTGTCTAAAGACAAGGGTCATTTAACCAGTGTGTGTTACCAGTGATGACATAATAGTACTGAGACGTGGTCCTTAACTGTTGGCTTTTTGAAAAACACACAACGGGCAATGAAAAGATCTATGCTCTGAGTTTTTTGCGTGATAGAATCCGGAACTTGTATATTCGCCTAAGAACCAGAGTCACCGACATAGCTATTAAAGTTTGCAAATTGAAGTGACAATCGGCAGGCCACATCGCTCAAGGAACCGATAACTGAAAGGGAAAACAGGTTCTTGAGTAGAGACTACGATCTGGAAGACGCAGCGTAGATAAACCTCCCACTAGATAATGGATACTGGACCGTCGACATCGTGAGAGTCGCGTGCATCCAGTGGATTCAGATGGCAGGCAGTGTGGAGATCAAAGTAGGAGGCCTATATTCAGCAGTGGACGTCTACTGACTGATAATAATAGTGATGATGAATTCTGCTAGTTACTAGAAATCTCTGTTTGCACAAAATACAGAAATAGCACAAAACTTTATCATTTGGCCCACCCCCACATAGGTCACTGACCCACGTTATAATTATTATTCAAGCTAAGTGATAATCTGACCAGTTTCCAACTTAATGAAAAGTTGGAAGTGGCATCGTTTTAGATGCTGTCTTTTGTAAACGGACATATCACTGTAACATTTTATCATTCGTGTAAAACATATTATTTTTACCCGTCGACCTAAAGTAAAATCGAGGGCATTGTAGTTAGCATGTACAAACATGTATGGTTGTATATTACTGCAACGATTTTAATAAATAAGGGTTCAGAAATGGTCACTAGATAAGTGACATCAACACAAATACAAGATAACGACTCGTAAAGCGGGTATGGAAAATAGTAGATTACACAACAAGTGAAATAAAGGAAATTTAATTTGAGGAATACCAAGACCGAGACCACAGTCTAGATAGTATCATAGAGCGTCTTTGACCGAGACAGAGAGAGATTTTCTCTCAATGTTCTTCACCGTTGTTGTGCATGGAAACTGCATATTCAGCAACCCCGTTAGCTCAGTTGGCAGTGTACCTGCCTTCTGCGCTTGGAGGCGTGGGTTCGATTCTCACCTAGGACAAATATTTGTGTGATGAACATTTGTGTTTGTACTGTCTGGGTGTTAGTATCTATTTAAGTATGTATAAAAAAAAAAGTATGTATATCAGTCTCTGGCAGCCATATTACAAGCTTTGCTTAGTTTGGGGTCAGATGACCATGTGCAATAATGTCCCAGATATTTATAATTTCTCTGAGTACTTATTAATTGGTGCAGGAACGAGGATAGTACCGATTGTCGCCAGATTGTAAAGCACATATGCTACCACTTGGCAACCCTCGCCCAATACACCCGGTATATATATTCTGACAGACTCACCATGAGGAATACCTATAGGCGCTTAATATCTGACATAATCTAGTTTATATTACGTATTACACTGATCCCATTTCACATTCTGATATCTCTCAGTGATTGCAATCACAGCTTCTATGACTGAATTCAGGGACTAAACAGTCTACATGTCAAAAACGATTGGCTATACAGTATTTTCGTTATTTTTAACCGACCAAATCGAAGCTTCAGAATTTTTGGAAAGAAATAGATATTTGTATGTGTCATTGATTTATTAAGCACACAAACTTACAAAATTTCACTAAAATCATTTGAAGAGATTATTTTACACAATTTATTTTTAAGTTTATTTATATAATAATAGGTCGGGGAAAAAGTCTTTTCGTATTTTGTATGTATAAAGTTGTAGTAAAAATCTTATCCGTTGTACTGTTTGTATCTGGCTGGTTTTGATACCATTAAAAATATGACATTTTAAAAAAGGAATACAAAACGTAAAAAGCAATTTCCCGCCATTTTTCAATTGTTTTTTTGTTCGATAAAATGAGTGAATCTAACGAAGAAATTCGATATATTGTGAAATTTTATAACAAAAAAGGGAAAAATGCGACACTAGCCGCGAATAAAATTTGTGACGTTTATGGACCTAATGCAGTGTCATCAAGAGTAGCACAATGTTGGTTCAAGCGTTTTCAGTCCGGGAATTTTGATGTCAAAGATGCAGCTCGCTCTGGTCGCCCTGTTACGGATAAAGTCGATGCCATTTCTGAAAAAGTGGACCAAGATCGGCATATTAATAGTTACGACGTAGCTGAAGAACTGGGGATTGACCACAAAACAGTTTTGACCCATTTGAAAAAAACTGGGTATACAAAAAACTCGATATTTGGGTGCCACACAAGCTCACTGAAAGAAACCAAATGAATCGTGTACTCATTTGCGATTCTCTATTGAAACGTAACGAAACCGAACCGTTTTTGAAAAGATTGATCACTGGTGATGAAAAATGGATCACCTACGACAAGAATGTGCGCAAAAGATCATGGTCAAAGGGCAGTGAAGCACCACAGACTGTAGCGAAACCCGGATTAACACGTAATAAGGTGATGCTGTGTGTATGGTGGGATTGGCAGGGCATCGTTCATTATGAGCTTTTACCGCCGGGCAAAACCATCGATTCGGATCTCTACTGCCAACAGCAGATGAGACTCAAACAAGAAATTGAGAAAAAACGGCCGGAATTGATCAACAGAAAGAGTGTGGTCTTTCATCATGATAACGCCAGACCGCACACATCTTTGGCCACTCAGCAAAAATTTAGAGAGCTTGGTTGGGAAGTGTTAATGCATCCACCATATAGCCCAGACCTTGCACCCTCAGATTTCCACCTGTTTCGATCTCTTCAGAATTCTTTGGGTAGTGTTAGATTAACATCAAGAGAGGACTGTCAAAACTACTTGTTGCATTTTTTTGATCAGAAGTCCCAAAAATTCTACAGCAACGGGATCATGTCACTACCTACAAGATGGCAACAAGTTATCGAACAAAATGGCACATATATATTATAATTAAATGTAATTAAACTTGAAAAAAATATGTCTTGAATTTGTTTAAAAAATACGAAGAAACTTTTTCCCCGACCTATATAATATAATTATAAGTATATTTATGACTAAAATCGGTAAAGTTGTTATATTTTTTTACTTATGTTGCAATTGAAATGAGAAATCTGCATCTCCGCGAAGACGAATGAATTTAACGAAAAGACTACACGGTTTTGTTATTGGTTTCGCGATATTACAGCCATGGTTCAATAAGACCGTACGAGTATTTCAATGAACAAATATATGAGGTTGTAGTCGCACAATGTTAGGCGCTTAATAAAATCGTTGTGACACTGAAGTACATCAAAATAAATAGTACTACTGAAATATATCCGTACCAATGAGCCCGCCGTACCAATGAGTTCTCGTACTAATGAGATCGTAGGATCATACCAAGCACTGGCTTTTCGGTGAAGTAAAAAATCGTGAAGAAACCTGCATACGTACGGAATATATAGAATAAATATACAATGGCGTATGTGAATCTACCAACCTGCACCTGGACCAGACTGGAGGATGTGGCCCAATTTTCCTTACGGGGCAGGCCTAAGTCCAGCAGTGGACTAATGAAAATAATGATGCTGTTATTTCTGAAATATGTTAGCTGTTTTTTTTTATAGTACCTACTGATTTATTGCACTCCAACGCTTGTGGTGTCGAACTAGCGTTTTCACGATTGAACGCACACTAACGCGCTTTCCATCTGATAAAACTGGATCAGATTCGTGTCCAATAATTTCCATCTAGAATTTTGCTCCTCACAACTGTGCCAGTGGTTTTAATCTGCGAGAAATCTGTTGCAGCAAAACGCAATCTCATAAATTCTGGTTTAAGTAAATCGAGTTATTGTATAAGAACAGCTAAGAACGCATAAAAAAATCGGTATTTTTTTAATAGTTAGCTTATTATGTCTGGGTGTTAATATATATTTAAGTATGTATTTAAAAATATATATGTATGTATATCAGTCTCTGGCAACCATATTACAAGCTTTGCTTAGTTTGGGGTCAGATGACCATGTGTGCAATAATGTCCCAGATATTTATTTATTTATTTATTATTATAAAAGTGTTCTTACGATCACTCATAGCTGTACCTAGGTAAGTTTAAATTATAAAAAAAAATATGTGACCTCAGACTCAACGCACAGACTCAATGAAAGCACACGATGAACTGAGGCATCTACCTACCTAAATCAATCAATCGTTCGGCTAGAAAATAAAAAAATATTTAATGCAAAACAATAAACGTAAAATTTAGTAATAATAAAGTTCTTTCTTACACACACACGCATACACACACAGTGTAGTGTTTTAACGTTTTTTTTTTCACAGTCTATATAATATATATATATGTTACCGGAAATCTGTATAATTCAGGCATTCTATACAATGCCTAGGCAATGTATAGAATGCATGGGGCGTTGGGGGCAGGCAATGTATTAAATATTATAAATATTTTTGTCCGTTACATACATTACCTAGGCAATGTATACAATGCCCAGGCATTGTATAGAATGCCTGCTGGTCCACCGGCAATGTGTAAAATAAATAGATTTTGGTCTATATTTATCTGAGGGATGAGCATAGAGGCTTGCTTGCCGCATCTCTTGCCTGTACGGTCAGCACATACATTAATAGCATTAGTGTATGTGCTCTCAGGACTACAACTTCACTTTAACCAAAACCGGTGGAAGGACTTCATCTGAAGTCCGCCTGGCTCGCTACCACCCTCTTGTGTAAGTGTACCGCTAAATGACGGTGTTTTTGCGTCGACGTGTTCCGGTACCAGTGCAGGAGCGCCAGTCCCTCTACTTTATATAGCATGTTCTTCTCTCTATCCTGAGACAACGTGGGTGCAAAAGATTAGTCGCTGTCTTCAGTCGTGACAGTGTGGCGTGGGGGCCAGGGAGACCCGGTGAAACGGTTGTCCACTGGCCACCCGCGGGATAGTACAGGGACCCGAACCCAGGGATTACATTCATACTCCGCCCCGGGAGGCTGTCCCACCATCTGGCGCATAATCCTGTGGAGGTGCTACCGTGCCGGAGTAGGAGACTGGAGTGGATCCCGGCAGTTGCCTCCCAGGGGGGACCGGGGGCCTTCCGTCCCCCACGCCAGTCGATCACTTTACTGCACCCGGTGACCCAACATACACACCTACACTTTGTCGCTCGATAGAGAGCCTAGCATGCTGTACCTCCCCTACTCTTACCCAACACAACCCAATGGCCCCAAAAAATAATAATGCGCCTGGGTCACCAGCTAGGAAGCTGATCGGAGTATTAAGGTCGTTGTCGACGGTTCCTGCTCTGACAGCATGTCTATCAACGCTGGCGTCCCGCAGGGTTCTGTGTTATCGCCAACGCTCTTCCACATCAATGACATGTTGCTTTTGAGCAATATGCATTGTTATGCAGACAATAGCACGGGCGATGCACAGTATACCGGTCGTACAAACACCCCTCATGCCGTAGTTGAAGAAAGTAGGAACAAACTACTGTCTGAAGTTGAGGCCTCTCTTGAGCAGGTCTTGGATTGGGGTGAGCTGAACCTGGTTGAGTTCAACCCAACATAGAGGCAAGTTTGCGCGTTCACCGCTAAAAAACCCTTTTACACACATTGCCGGCTACGCATTCGGCATTGTATAGAATGCCTAGGCAAAGTATAAAATAAAAAATATTTCATACATTGCCTGAACGTTTTAGGCATTCTATACTTTGCCTAGGCATTGTATAGAATGCCGGATTATACAGATTGCCGGTAACATATATACAGCGTCCTTTTGTAATGCTCTATGCATCACTGGTTTGGTCATATTTTGGCAAACTTTTGCATGTCGTTATTTTTAACCGACTTCAAAAAAGGAGGCGGTTCTCAATTCAACTGTATTTTATTGTATGTTTGTTACTCGATTACTTTTAGATTTCGATTACGAGACGTCTTCATCATCATTTATCAGCTTATCATCTCTCCACTGCTGGGATATAGGCCGTCTCTAAGATAGAGAGTATGGACCCTAATCCACCATGCTGGTGCAGTGTATGTTGGCGAATGTCATATGTCTTTGAAGTTTTGAGGTTTTTGGATATAACGGTTTCTCCACGATATTTTCCTTTACCGTTTTTGAGCGATGGCTTCAAATCTGCACATAATTTATTCAATAAGACGTCCTTAAGTTTTTATTCATGGAATAAAACCAAGATAAAATAAATATTCCAACTCAATCTTAACACTATTGAACGGTTAAAGAAACTATTCTGCCGTACCATCTGTGGTACCACGCTATTGGCAATTTAACTGGTTTTTCTTCAAAAATAAATAAAATTGTTTATTTATTTAGTGTTAGCTTTTATTTTATTAATAACTGTACATACTCACTATATGTCATAAACGTAAGTAAATTCGTATAGATTACTAGCGACACGCCCTGGATTCGCGCGTGTGTAAGGTTTATTATTTATACCTTCCGTTCGGTTAGATGGACAGACGACCTAAAAGATACCGCAGAAAAACGCTGGATGCAGGCCGCTTCCAACCGGTCCCTTTGGAAATCGATGGGGGAGGCCTATGTCCAGCAGTGGACGTCCCATGGCTGAAATGATGATGAAATTGAAATCTTCCGTAAAAAATGATCTAACTGATGGTGAAAACTGCATTAAAATCCGTTAGTTATTAGCGGATATATAGAGAGATAGACGTGGAAGCGACTTTATTTTATACTATACTAGCCATCCGCCCCGGCTTCGCACGAGTGTAAGCTCGGCTTTCGGCCTCGCTACAAAATATAATATAGCCTATGTCACCCGGGGATAGTGTAGCTTCCCAACAGTGAAAGAATTTTTCAAATCGGTTCAATAGTTTCGGAGCCTATTCATTACAAACATACAAACATACAAAAATAGGTACAAATCTTTCCTCTTTATAATATTAGTGTAGATAGAGAAGAGAAGTCCATGACCCATATCTATCAATGAAAGAACTAGGTGTTTACAAGCAAAATATTTTTCACTTAGTTATGCCATGCAAAGATCGTTGAGTGAGTTATCTTAACATAGGGAGCATTAGGTTAAAAACTCTTCAATTTGAATAAATATAACAATAGAGCATATTAACGGACTTTTGATACTTTGACTGGATCTTAAAGATATTTAGGTACCCACTAACAAAAACGAAGTTACGTCTTCTAAAAGTACACTGCAGCAAATAATTTAAAATCAATTTGCGTTCGTACTCTTCTTCAAAAGATAAAGTTGCTGAATGGAGACCGTTAAGTACGATTTACACCAAACTGCGTCGGAGCGCATTTTACTATAACGTAGCGGAAATTACTGTTTCTACACAGTATTCAAAGTTAAAATTGGTTTGGAACTATGGAACTTATACATTTTAGGACTTGATGTGTAAGTTCCATAACAATTTTAACTTTCTTGCGCACTCTGCGGAAGCAGCGGAGCCAGTCAGGTCCATCTGCACTTTGCGGAAGCCTGATGTTGGGACCGCGTATTTCGCTGAACGGAGTCATTCGTGATCGGCTGCCGAGTCTAGTTGGCTACGACAATTCCACTACTCTAGCGTATTTTCTCGTCTCGACAGACGCAGACGACATGTGCTCACATACTTTCCGGTCAAAGATAATTTAGTAACATCGTAATTTTTTCCGGCGTACCCCAGCGCGCGCAGCTCTTTGTAAATCGTACCTTAATGATCTGTACTGAACACAAACCTTTTCCATGATTTACTTGCAGAACTTGTGCTGGGCACCTAATTTCAAGAACAGCGCCTGTAGTAGATATTCAGGCAATCGGAAGTTTGCGGAAGTAGAAATTTAAGAAATATGAAGCTTTGGAATTACATGCTGGGTTCAGACTTTACATACTTATAGACATTCAGAGAAATTAACTTAAAAGATCTGGAATGAATTTATGAAGAAGAAAACTAGTTCTTTTACATAAGTTTTGCGTTTGACCGCCACCTTGTCTGATGTTAAGCGATGATGCGGTCTATGATGAAGTAAACTATACTAAAACTATAGAATATATAGAACTATAGACTAGCAGCTCTCACAGTAAAAGTATACTAAAAAACAAACAATAAAAAAATATGGAATCAAAGCGCTGTATTCGCACTGGATTTTGAAATATCAACTGATAACGACCCGCCCCGGCTTTGCACGGGTTTTTTTATGATTATATATATATTTTATCCTATAGGTGGCAAACAAGCAGACGGGCCACCTGATAGTAAGCAGTCACCACAGGCATCATAAATACGTTGCCGACCCTTTAAGACTCTATTAACTCGCCTTTGAAGAACCCCAATATATAAACTTTCCGTGAAAAATTATCTAACTGATGCTTAAAACCGCATCAAAATCCGTTGCGTGGTTTAGGAAGAGTAAGCGGATATACAGACAGACGTGGTAAGCGACTTTATTTTATACTATGCACTACGTAGAGATAAAGTGGTGTCACCTTTTCGTGCCCACTCTTTCAATCCGGTAGATAAATGGGCAGAATGGGCGTTGTCTATACCAATATATAAAGAAGAAACATTTGATTATTTGCATTGAATAGGCTCCGAAACTACTTAACCGATTTGAAAAATTATTTCACTGTTGGGAAGCTACACTATCCCCGGGTGACATAGGCTGTATTATATTTTGTAGCGAGGCCGAAGGCCGAGCAAAGCTGGGGTGGGCGACTAGTAGAATATAAACTAAATAACTGGCTTTGATTACAAAATTCTTGGCTATGAATACCTATCGTACAAAAACTTGAATGATACTTACTTTTAAAGTACAGTGGAAGTAAACGAATTAGAATACGATGGAATAGGTGGTAGGTACTTACGATAACATCAATTTTCGGTCGACGATAATGGTAGACAATGATACGCAATTTATATTTTTCCTAAACTGTAAGTAAATAGTGTTTATAAATGTTCAAATGCGATATATTTTATTTATAGATACGTGTATATTACAAGTTGGTACAAGGCCCGTGCCGTATGCCGTCTATCAAATATTTTATGTTTTTTCGTCAAACTTGGGCCGGGACCTTCTATCGATTAAATTAAACTCATACTGAATGGATCTATTAGATAAAAATATGTATAAACTAAACGCTTTTTATAAACCCTGTGTTTGTTTAGTGATTTGCTTGAAACGAGTGCCAACGGCGATGTCCGGGAAATGTTGATCGAGAATTTTATTTGAGAGCATTAAAATTAAACTTTACATCGTTCTAGAAAAACTTTTTTAACATGTCACATTATTGGGTTCCGTAACCAAAACCATAATAATTGTGGTCACATTCATAGTTCAGAAATAGGTAATTATAGAAAATTTTGAACGAACTCTCTGTGTCATACCGACATAACATAATATACTTATGATTTAGCTAAAGAGAAAACTACTTGGGAAACATTCTTCGCTAACATCATTTTACTAAAAGGTCAATGACATTTGAGTTCAAACGTATTAAATTTATTAGTAAATAATTTATTAGTTATATTGCTATAACTTACAAATTATAATCAATAAATATTCAAATAAAGTTTTTTTTTTTATTATCTATCAGCATGACAAGTTACTAAGTTTGTTTTTAGAAATTTCAAAACTTATTTTTAGAATTGTTTAAGCACTTTTCATATTAATTATTAACTGCTGAGCATAGGCCTTATTTTAATTATGCCATTAACATTAGCCCATTTCCCAATTAAATAAGTACAATCTTTCGGACCTTTAAGAAGTAGAACTATTTTTCTATTCTGAAAAACCTTTCGTGACATAACATACTAAGAAATCGTGTCTCATTTTTCCAATACGCCGTGCGAGGATATTATTATCATTTCAATTATTAACACTGTAAGTACCAGTAATGGACTGAAAAGAAAACAGCACCATCCTCCATCTATTTTTATCATAGAATAAAATATTAGCTTTAATAATTACTTAGCCAAAATCCACATAAGGCGAGGTACTAACTCTGCAATGCCGAAACTGTTTTTTTTTTTTCATATCTGTTTTTATGTTAAAAGTAGGTACTTTTCCGCATCAGATAGATCGGATTCAGCTGGATTCACACTTTTCTCAACTATTTTACTACGCTTTGGTACATTGCCACAGATTAATAAGTAGTTAGTTTGCAATTCGGTTCGGTCTAATTCAATGCGTACGATGCAGAACAGTGGACGTCTACCTTTACTCTTCAACCCAGATCGTAAGACAGTAGAATCGTTTATTATTACTTCGCCTACATTGACCAACCGCTTATTATGAAGTAATTACACAGCGAAGTTTTGTTTTCAAATAAAATTATTTATAATTAAGTCGGATATAATGACTTCGCTTATAGTGACATGTCGCTTATTGTGACCATTTTTAATAAATTGCGTCCTGTTATAGTGCCCGACATGATTCCTAACACCTTCGGCAGTGTTTGGGAGAGTCACGTGATACCCGACGACGTTCGGCGTCTGTACTCGGCTTTTTTTGTTTCGAGTCTCAGTGAGTAATTGATAGTCATTGTTCGTTAATGATTTGTGTTCGTTAGTACATACCAAGGATGATTTATCGTCCTTGTACATACTTACAAAAACAGGAGATTGTGTATTATCAACAAAAATCTTTGTATGACGTCCGCTTTGTATGACGTGTTTGTTATATCCCTGTGATGGCATTATAAACGGATTCCCCTGTTTAATGTAAGAGCCCATTCCTAAATCGGATAGGTGCCTTTAACATCTCTGATCATACTCACTCAAAATCAGGTGAGCTGTGGCCAAAAACCGAGCCTAAAAACCATAAATTCAGAGAGAGTTAAAAGTATTCTCGGCTAAAAACGAAATAAACTGGCAGTGTGAGTCTGGCTCGTGCACTGAGGGTTCTGTACCACCATATAAATTGTTAACTACTAAAGTACAAAAAAAATAGGCACGGTGACTAATATTTTTCTAATACCTCATAAAAAAGCTGATCGTCAATAGAGCCTATCAACGAAAACAAAATTTAAATTAATTCAAAAATAAATAAGTTATAAGTATTTTAATTTCATGCTGGACAGAGAGTGCACTATATTGAGCTATGACGTCAAACCTCAGGCGCGGCATACAAATGCTATGCTAACACACACTTTGCGAGAAAGGGATGGAGCATCCCTTCTCTGTCCCCACCTAAATCTTTAAACGCTCATATCTCAGAGATTAATCAGCTAATTAAATTATTATTTTTTGGATGTGTAATGTATTTAGTTATATTCATCGCTAAGCCTGTTATTTGTAATAAATTAAACATTAGGCCACATGCCTAATAGCATCGAGATACAATACATTCACAATCATGCCAAAAAAAACTGAACCAAAACTCGGCGCACGCTACGAATTGCGCAGACTTTTTTGGTTAGTTGTAAGGCAGCCGCGATCCATCTACAACACCGCGTGATGCCAGTGCTACGACGCCATAGCGGACAAACTACGTTGAACACTATGCAAGCGACATAATATAACGAAATTGGAGTAAATGTGCTATTGTGAACTATATAATTGATGTTTAGGTATGTACAAGACGCTCGGACGATTTTTTGACTTGTTTTCACTTAGAGATTGTGACTCTATAGGTATTGTATCTCGATGGCAAGAAGACATCACACCCAGGCGGTCACCCATTCAAGTACCTACCGATCGCGCCCGACGTTGCTTTAACTTTGGTTATCGTACGAGAACCGGTGGTGAGCAGAAATTGGTTCGCCGCATCGTACTTGGCCAGATTGTATTATTTGTTGTTTTGCTTTAGAGTGTGCATTATAATCATGTCAAGTTTAACGCTTGTACGAATTACAGTTTTAACACTAGAGCGAACACAAAAGTACATTTAAAAAACCTACGTTATGGGATTGGAGACCCAACTTTAATTTTTACTTTTTGACTTTATTATTATTTCTTCGGTAATCCGCGGTAACATTACATATGCTGTAAAAACTTCAACTGGCTATCTACTACGGTCCAAAAGATACAACCGTTAAAAGATTGGAAAGACAAACGGACGTACAGACAGACAGCGTAGGCTTAGTAATGGTTCCCGTTTACACCCATTGGGTACGGAACCCTAAAAATATATTTTTTGATAATAATTTCCTGTAAATTCAACGCAGCGAAAAGAACGGACCTAGTATACACTAATACCGAACTGCGTTTCAGAACTGAGAACGCGGATGTGTGCAATAATACTGCTAGGGTTAAATGTTATTGGGTGGGTCACATCTGTCGAATGCACGTAAAAAGGTGGGTAAAGATCCCTCACGCATTGGGTACCTGAAGTCAGATAAATACCCCAGAAAGGCCCCAAGAGGACTGGGTGGGACGACTTAAGCTTGTTTTGTCGTGATTTGTCCTGGTTAGCAATGGAGAGTACAAAATGGTGGGTAAGTGACCTTTGCTCTACAATAAGAAGAAATATGTTTTAAAAAAAGCAGCTTTTTGCGTACAATTCATTCACGATCTCAAAATCAACTTTTCAATACTGTAGTAAATATTTGAGTCCTCATATCTGAATAACTGGGCAAGAGTATATCGAGACACGCATATGGTAGAATTTTATAGCCAAACTCATGTTTATTTGAGATCACATTCATAGTTCAGAAATTGGTGGCTATAGAAAAATTAGACGACCTTTCTGTGAACATAGCCAAATTCCAGTGATCATCCTGACTTAACATAATTTTTATTATCTTTTTTATGGTTTAGTCAAAGAGAAAACTACAGGGAAAACAATCTATGCCAAAGTACTTTTTCAAAAAAGTTAAAGACCTTTGAGCTAGAACGTCTTGAATTTATCACAATGTTATCGCTAAAACTCAAAAAGTTGTAACCACAAAATGTTTGAAATAATTTTCAATAAAAGCTTTTAATTTGACCTACCAGAATGGCAAGTTACAAGTTTCTATGTCTAGTAGTGTAGAATTTACCAACTTTTTGCCACTTTGGCTGGCAATATTTCTCAAAAGATCACTTTGGTAAAAAAGTGGTGTACCAAACTTTATTTTCATTTGATAAGATCTATTCAAAGATAGCCCACAGGAAATGCAGGAAGAGGATGCAGAAGAAAAAAAAACATCTCCATTTCACGCGTACCAGAGCCACCCCTAAAATGCAAAACGGACGGACAGAACGAGCTTAAAAATGTACATTTATTGCTGTCATAATCTCTTCATTGATCGAGAACTGTTTCACACAAATATCTATTTTCTCATAAGGGATAATCACTAGTTGTATAAGGTATAGGGTATGAGGTTTTTTTCAAAACCACAATTTCGCACTGCGGTTTTGAAAAAAAAGTTTTGATATAGCTATCGACTACAGTTTCTTGGCGCCTGGATAATTTTTGGCAGCTCTTTCAATTTAGCTGGCAGGTTTAAAAGGTCATGGAGAATTGTATGTATGGTACCAACGGATAGGTCAGGCATTTCCGCAAGCAGTTTGACCCATATTCAAGCATCTTTCGGTTTCAGTACAAGTTTGTCAACTTTTCACATTTTCTTCCAGAGTGACAGTAATCGGACCGTCCGGGCAAGGATTCAATGGTAAATTTTTACGATACCTAGATAACGAAAATGCTTATAGGTAAACGGCCACTGATTTATCATTTTGTTTTAAATGGATTTGTCACAGCTTGGTACTCATTTCTTTTTTAACACTGGCGCTTTAATTCTTCCTCGTAGTTGTCGATTACTGGCAAACTAAATTAATCACTGAAATAGTAAATATTTAAGTTAAATTCATATTGTTGTAGCCCATCCTCTCTTTGATATAAGGCCTGTGATCCCAGCAGTTGGAAAATGATACGCTGATAATGATTAATATGTAATTTTTTACTAATAGTTACCGTCAAATAATGTTATTTTTGGATTAGTGAAACAATAAATACTCGACAGATACCTTGAACACATGAAACACTTTTTTATTCTAACTCCTTCTGTATTCTTTGTAATGTAACCACTAATAATACGCTTTATACAGTATACTGTCCCCAGTCCCTATTACTGCGAATACGTCCTATTGCACGCCTTCTAATTGAGCACCTATCATGTTTGCATCATGAAAGGCTTTCCACTGGATTAATGGGATCACCATCGAGAACATTAATTCAGTGTGTACCTTACCTACTTAATCTATTTGGCTTTTCCTTAACTAGGACCAATCATAGTTCGCTATTTCCAACGTACTTTGGACTTTTGATAATGAACAAAGATACAATTTTGTTTACAATTTGCATTAATTACGCACAAGAATCATATAAATGTTAAACTAAATTAATTGTGTCATGGAACTCTATTTCTAATTAGCTACTACTAATACTTGTGTGCTCTGGGTAGGCATTCCCGCAGTACTTATAACTATCCTATTCTATTACACATTTAACACTATTTAACTACGTATCTTATTTTATATCACACTAGCCGCTCGCCCCGGCTTCGCACGGGTGTAAGCTCGGCCTTCGGTCTGGTGTGTGCCTGTACGCCCGAGATGACATCTGCTGTCAGCGTCTCCGTCAATATGAAGACCCCAGATTCTCGGTGCTTTGTTTTGTATCGGTCGCACAGCGGAGATGAGGAGACAACAAGGCTCACAGAATATATGATTGAAGCGGCGGATGCGGCTCAACTAAAGTACCCCACAGCCGAATTAGTGTTACTGGGGGATTTCAACGCCCACCACCAGGTGTGGCTTTTCCCATACCGGGACACTGACCATGCTGGGAGAAAAACGTGAGAGCTCGCTCTAACGTTAGATCTCACTCAGCTGGTCCAAGGAGCTACACGGGTACCTGAAGTTGACACGCACACGCCTTATTGCTTGGACCTTCTGCTGACAACCGATCCAGACCACTACTCAGTGTCAGTTTCTTCACCGCTGGGAAGCTCTGACCATTGTCTGGTAAAATCTGTATCTGTCTACTCCCCGCCCGATCTCTGCACTCGAGGCACTCGGCGGGTGTGGCGATACACGTCGGCAGATTGGGATGAGATGCGGTCTTTTTTTGCATCATATCCTTGGCAGTCAGTGTGCTTTTCTTCTGGTGATCCTTCGACCTGCGCGGATGCTGTGACAGATGTGATACGTCAGGCCATGGAGTACTTTATTCCATACTCCGACGTGCCCCTGTCCGGCAAAGCTCGTTTATGGTTTGGGCTTCAATGTAGTCACGCGGAAGAATGTAAACATGAGGAATACCTCGCCTGGTCCGGTGCTCGTCACCGTAAAGCGAAGGATTTACGTCAGAAGAAGAAAGCGTTTAACAAGGCTGCCAAGTCCTGTAAAAAGGTTCTACAGAGGGCTCACTTTGACCACATTAATAGAATAGGGAACAAACTGGCTTCGTACCCTGCTGGTAGTAAAGCGTTTTGGTCCCTAGCTAAATCGGTCGAAGCGAACTTCTGCCGCCCCTCAATACCTCCACTGCTGAAACCTGATGGGACGCTGGCTCACACCGCTGAAGAGAAGACAAACTTATTTGTCTCTCAGTTTGCGGAGTTCTCGCGTCTTGATGCTGGTAGCGCGATTCCTCCATCTTCACCTGGCTGCACGACATTAATGTCTGAAATTCGCATTCACCAAATGGAGGTTCGCAAAACGCTCCGTAATCTTGACGTGAATAAAGCCAGTGGCCCGGATGGTATTCCAGCCATAGTTCTGAAGACATGTGCACCTGAATTGTCTCGTACACTGACGCGCCTCTTTCGTCTCTCGCTTGAGACTGGGCAAATGCCGAGGTCATGGAAGCTTGCAAACGTGCAACCTGTGCCCAAGAAAGATAGTCGTGCTGTCTCTGCCAACTACAGGCCAATCAAAAGAGAAGTAAATAGAACGAAAATGAGAAGGGAACTCTGTCGCCAGGTATTGTGACAGATACGTGATTGAACATTCTTATTTATGTCAACGCGTCGAACTCCGCGTCACAGTTGCTAATACAGTTGCTATGGGTTTATAAGGGTCATGTCTTGACAGCCGTTTTAGTTTAAACAAAAAAAAAAATAGTTTTTTGTGATGTAAAAAGCACTTCGCATATTTAACGTCATATAAAGTTCAAAATGCTATTACACTAATGCATATGGCGCTTTCAAGTTTATTCTCTAAGTAACTGGACTACTGAAAGTTGAAAGAGCCCTCGAAACTTCTGGGCCGATCCAATTCTCCAATGACAAAATTAGTCGAGCGCGCTACAAACACCTTTATTCGCACAATAAGGCTTCTATTTTACAATGAACTTTCGGAATCATGATTTAGGGAGCGTCCTTTACTTTTTGTTCACAAACTTTACCTAGTCTGTGACAACAACACATGGCGTACACCGACCGATACACTAAGAAAGTTTATTTTTGTGTACTAAATTAATTTTGCATTATAAAGCAGAAGTATTTTTGTTCTATTATTTCAGGTTCATGTTAGTTATATTATGACCATCATTATAATCTCAGATCAGATTAACAAGGGAGATAAGGTGGGCGGGTGCGAACGCATCTGACCTAAATCAGGCTTGATGCCTTTAGTCGAACTTACCCTGCAGGCGACCCTGCCGCAGTTTTGCATGTCTCTACATAGTATAAAATAAAGTGGCTTTCCGTGTCTGTCTGTCTGTATATCCGCTAACTCATTCAAAACCACGCAACGGATTTTGATGCAGTTTCACTATCAGTTAGGTAATTTTTCACGGAAGGTTTATATATATAATACAACCCCGTGCGAAGCGAAGGCGGGTCGCAAGTAGACTATATTTAGTTCATTGGTGTCACATCAAGTTTCTTAGTGTGTGAAAATTTATAATAACTGAGCCGTACTTACAGTTTTTGCGTTAAACGGTTTAGCCAGGTAATCTTAGGGTTTAGCAGTATAGTGAAAACATTTTATGAAATATAGAGACATTTTAACGCGTACAATAATTTTACTACGGCTCATCTCTCTTGTTGGTCTGATCTGAGATTATAAATAAACGTAACACCAACAAGCATAAAGACTAAATTTAGCTATTTAGTCTTCATGCTCGTCGATGTGAAAAGACTCGAAAGTAAGAAGAAATAATGTAAGAGACTTGGAAATCACAGATTTTTGATAGATTGATATAAGAGAAGTACTTATACGTTTTTATTCAGCGATTGCTATTGGTAGGAACTTTCTCCCGTTGGCGTCGCCAGTGAGTCTGGGGTTTCGTGGCGTCTGAATGTCTGACTCTGCCGCGCAAGCGGAGGCGGGCGCCCGCCGCCGCCGGTGACTAAGCACATACTTGTAATTGGCAAAACTCTCATATATAAGATAATAATGCCTTATTTGTAAAATCTTAGTTTATTGGGTGTTCGAAATCCTTTACCGAGTATCTTCTATATCTATACATATAATAAAAACGTAGAGATAAAAAAAAACTGTAATAGCGAGATAACAAAAAAAAAACACAGGGCGTCTTAAAAGAAGCAGTTGAACACGTTAGGACAGTTTTTAAAATTTTTGTTTGTTTGTTCACGCACCATCTCCTAGTGAAGAAAATTCAGACGGATTTAAATGCGGTTTTCAGAACTAAACAACAAAATTCTCACTTCAGTGGTTTTCACGAATATGCTTCCAGATGACCAGATTGAAGTATAGGCTGTGTTATTTTGCGCAAGGGCCGGATTAAGGGAAGAAAAAAGGATTGAAGGTTTATATGAAAATCTACGCGTAAGTCGCGGGCAAAAAAACTAGTATCTAAATAAATCTATAGGCGACGTCCAACCTTCAATGGGGATGGAAGATGGAACCTACCACCGACTGGAAACCGTGTCTTCATGGAGTTCGTGGGAGTGACCGTGAGACTGGTGGCGACGTGGTGAGCTCCGTGTGCAGGAGTATTCCCGAAACTCATGTAGATTCGAGTGTGGAAGAGCTCCAGTGCGCGCTGGTGCAGCATATTTCTCCACGAACCCCCACCCCCGCACCCGATCAGCATCCGTTGTCGTCACGTGCGCGTCGCGCGGTGGCCCGTAGGGCATGCAAACCGGGTACCCGAGTACCCGAAAAACCCGATTAACCGACTGATTTGAAAACCGGGTTTTTAGGATTAAAAAACCGGGTTTTTCGGGTTTTTCGAGTTTCTTTTATTCACGATTGTTTATGTTAAATACTACCAGTAGAACATTAATAAACAATGAAACTTCATAAAAACTTACTGTTTCTCTATTTCTTCTCTACTGATCGAATAAATTTAACAGTTTGACCACAATCTATAATAATAATTAGGGATTAGGGAGTAATATATGGTTAAGCTTTGGTTTGACGTTGCCTGAGTGAGGCGCTGTGAGCGCTACTAAGTGCTACTAAGTGTTATTGTATGGTATTTCTATGATTTTTTGAAAAAATTTCTAATACTACGTATTTTAATGTATAGTCTTTTTCTTTCTCAATTTTCATGTTTTTGTGTTAACATAGCTAAATCAATAACCATCATCATCCCTATTATTATTTTCAATATTTTGCTAAGCGTACGTTATACTAGTTCTTCGTATCAACAGAGATAAAAAAAATAAGAGGACTGCCAGTGCCGATTCAGCAACATTAAAATATATAGAGTATAAAAAATCTGCTTGTGATAAATCATCAGCGTGGTTTTAATCATTGCATGCCACGGAAGGAAGCAGCTCCAAGGGTAAAGAATGTAATAAAATGCTGGAGATGACAGGCAGTTCTATTGAATAATCCGTCGCGGCTTTTTACACTAAAAAGTTTAACATGCCCCAACGTAGACTAATTAGTGACTCCCGCTGTCTATCGTCATCGTCATCAGCCAGAAGACGTTCACTGCTTAACATATGCCTCTCTTTGACCTCCACACTGTACGACACCTTGCCATCTGCATCCACTGGATGCCCACGACTCTCACGATGTCGTCGGTACATCTAGTGGGAGGCCTACCGACATTGCGTCTTCCGGTTCGCGATCTCCACTCAAGAACCTTTCTTCCCCATCGGTTATCAGTTCTTCAAGTGATGTGGCCTGCCCATAGCCACTTCAACTTGCAAATTTTAATAGCTATGTCGATGACTCTGGTTCTTTGGCGAATATCCACATTCAGGATTCTATCGCCCAAAGAAACTCCGAGCATAGCTCTCTCCATTGCCCGTTGTGTGACTCTGAGTTTCTATAAAAGGCAGTTAAGGACCACGTCTCAGTACCATATGTCATCACACATTGATCAAAGACCCTTGTTTTTATGCACTGTGGTATCTTAGACGAGAAGATTTCACGCAATTTCCCGAATGCTGCCCATCCGAGTTTGATTTTTTAGGCGACCTCTTTGCCTAAGGACTTACCTAACTGAACAATCTGACCAAGATATATATAATGTAATGGTCAACAACTTCGACAGTATCGTTCTCTATAACTACCGGCACGGGTACAACATGGACATTGAACATGATTTTTGTCTTGTCCATGTTCATTTTAAGACCCACCTGTTGGGAAAGGCTACTGAGGTTGCTGAGCATTGTATTGAGATTCTCCAGTGACTCTGCCATGATAACTATATCATCGGCAAAACAAAGGTGAGTGATGTATTCGCCATTGATGTTGATGCCGAATCTGTTCCTAAGCTGTCTAAGTCTACGTCTAAGCTTGAAAACAACCTCCAATGCGTTCGTGAACAGTTTTGGAGAGATAACATCTCCCTGTCTCACGCCTTTCTGCAATTGGATTGGTTCCGTGCTCCTTTTATCGAATTGACATGGTGGCGTATCTTTACAAACACTTCAGCACTTCGATATATCTATAGTCGATATGACAACGCTGGAGGGACTGCAATACTACCCAGGTGTCGATTTACTCAAAGGCTTTTTCATAGTCCGCGAACGCTAGGCATAATGGCCGATTACACTCCTCAGTCTTCTGTATAATCTGGCAGAGAGTGTGTATGGGGCTTATGGTGCTCCAGCCTTTAAGGAAACTGGCTTGTTCGGGAGGCTGGAAGTCTCAACATTATACCAAACGTTACTTGATTAATCTCTTGTTAGAGCTAAACAATAAGAATACGAAAGTCTAAATACATATATAATTACATTTTAGCATTTTCTTTACACTGCACACACTAAAACAATATTTTTAAGGCTTAAATAAAGAAAAACTCGAAAAACCCGAAAAACTCGAAAAAACCGGTTTTTGAAATTGAAAACTCGAAAAAACCGGGTTTTTTAAATTACCCGAGTTTTGCATGCCCTAGGCCCGTAGTGCAAAGCGAGACGCAGCCGCGCACGCGTAGTCCTATTCACCTTGATAAAGACCGCCATATGTGGTTGAAACTAAAGTCGGAGTATCCGGCCTAATCATACGTGAGTAATTCCCGTGTAATATAAATTAAATCTATAGGCATATTTTTTTTTTATACAGGGTTTTAATTAAATGACACTCTTGTAACTTATTAATTTCCTAGATTAACTTAAAATAATTGGGTTCTTTCCTTGAGAGCTGCATAATATAATTATTTTTTCTCAGTATGTCTCGTCCCTTTGCTGGACAAAGATCTCCCCATTTCCTTTCACACATCTCTCGCCAAATTCTAAAAATAGGGGGTACCCGTTATATAACACGTGAAAATCGTTTCACCACCTCGTTCGAGGTCGACTGATTTATACTATGTATGACTGAGTATTCTTAATATATAATCTTCTATACGTGTGTTTGGCACCTAACTTCTCCTAAACGGCTAGACCGATTTGGATGAAAATTTGTGTGTATATTTTAATGGGTTCCTGGATGGTTTGAAAATATAATTGGACCCGGTCGGGCAGGACGACGTCTGCCGGGTCCGCTAGTTGTGTATAAAATATATTCTTAGTATTATTTCTGGCGGATGACATATGGTACTGAGACGTGGTCCTTAACTGTTAGCCTTTTGGAAAAACTCAGATTCACACAACGGGTAATGGAGAAAGCTATGCTCGGAGTTTCTTTGCGCGATAAACTTCGGAACATGGATATTCGCCAAAGAACCAGAGTCACCGACATAGCTATTAAAATCTGCAAGTTGAAGTGGCAATGGGCAGGCCACATCGCACGAAGAACTGATAACCGATGGGGAAGAAAGGTTCTTGAGTGGAGACCGCGAACCGGAAGACGCAGCGTAGGTAGGCTTCCCATTAGATGGACCTACGACATTGTGAGAGTCGCGGGCACCCAGTGGATGCAGATGGCAGGATGTCGTTCAGTGTGGAGGTTAAAGGGGGAGGCCTATGTTAAGCAGTGGACGTCTTCTGGCTGATGATGATTATTTTTTAAATATAAGAAATGTTGTTATCTATCTAGTTTGATCTAAAATATTCAATGAATCCACTTCCAAAGCACACATTTTAAAAGTTGCAGCTGCCCCGGGGTGTATTAAAAGAGACAATAAAATTGTGTTTGAATATATAAAATAATGTGGGACAGTAATTAAACGTCCTTGTAACAACTAATAACGCACTCAGATATTCAAGAAGAATGAGGTCAATTGATGATTCAGTTTAAAAACTTAATTACGCCCAAGTAATTACACAGATATTACGAATTGAATAAAACAAGAATGACTTTTTTTTATTTTTATTTTTATAAAGGAGTTTTGTCGATATTCCACCATGCCACTCCCATAAATCTAATTAGTAATTTAAACTATTTAAATCTAATAAATTGGGGATCGCTTGATGTATCCATAGGGCACGACGGCCCATAGGTACCCCAAGCGATCCCCAATTACCTATTCCATACAATATTTTTATTCTATAGAATGAGGTCAATTGATGATAATGTTGAGATTTTTCAGAGATGTTTCAATTCATAGAGTATAAATACACCCTAGTTACATACGTAGTATTTAAAACCACAAAAGATTTCCAGAAATTATGAGTTTTAGCTAGGCATTTTTTTATATAAGTTGTGGATATTGTTTTATAAGTAGCTTTTTATTAGTTTTTAATGATCAGTTGCATTCTTTGCATATGTCGTTAATCAGGCTCAACGTTGGTATGTAGATTTTTGTAATCTACATACCTGTGAGCGTCAGCATGCAGCGTGGTACGCCCAGCATTACCAACGCAGACTGGGTACGCTGCCAACTGGTAGTAGGCTTGCGCATTTGAATTGTCTTTAGAGTTTGACTCTTGTAGTTTGTTTTATTGAAGTTGTGTTTTTAAACATAATAATTATTAATTTTCAACTGCATGTCCTTGATCATGTGAAACTAGCTGTGAAAAATAAAACAGAAGGTTAACTTTTCAAGTTTTGGAGGATAAAGGGGTGTGAAAAATATAGTACAAAATAAGTTGCCACTATCTTAATCCTAACTAATATTATAATAGCAAATGTAATTCTGTCTCTGTTTGTTTGTAAGCTTTTCACGACTAAACGGCGGAAAATTTGGCAGGATGATAATGTACATCATAGGGACGGACATGGGGCAGGTATTTTCGCACCAAAAAAAGGAAAAAAAATCGCAGTTAACTCCGCGGGATTCAGCTAGTATTAAATATACGAGGCCTTGCAAATAAAAAGTAGAGAAAAAAAGCATTGTTATAATATCTTGTTTAATTAAACACGTATTACAATTAATTTTGTACGGATATATGCATATAATAAATAAATAAATATTTGGGAAATTTTTGCACACACGGTCATCTGACCCCAAACTAAGCAAAGCTTGTAATATGGCTGCCAGAGACTGATATACGTACATATATATTTTAAAATACATACTTAAATAGATATTAACACCCAGACATAGAACAAACAGAAATGTTCATCACACAAATGTTTGTCCTAGATGGGAATCGAACCCACGCCCCCAAGCACAGAATATTAATATTATAATATAATATTATATACCTATTATTAATGCAGATATCACAGCCTCTAATAACTATGATAATCATTATGGGTATATTATGTTTGTTTTACTCAACTAAGGTCAAAGCGCGCGTAAGTGAGCAGGTCTGTAAAATATAATAAGATACTGACTAGTAGAAATAGAGTTCTAGGCAATACAGTATTCTGGGCGGCTTAACCGTTTTTGACCGAGCGAAGCAAAGTCAAAAATGGTTAGACAGCAGAAAATAACCCAGTGGTATATACAATTCGATAGCTTTTCTGTATTATATATAGAACTATAACTTTTTATTGTGCACACCAGAAATGACATACATGAGACAAAAAACGCTTAAGACTGTGAAACATCTGGCGGTCTTGTCACTATAAGCGAGCTCTTCCAAGTTTAGCTCTGGCTACCTTAGTATGAAGAAAACATTCAGAAGAGGTAAAGGACGGGAACAGGTAATCATAACTATTTCTAGATGTATATAATTCCTTGAGTTTATTGTTAATTCCCTCTGGGTTTCTAGCTAGTAAGTAACACGGAATGTAACGGATTACCGGAACATGTGATGTGAAAGTTTCGAGCGATTGAGTTGATTACCTAGAAAAATTCTACAAATAGAGCTTCTATGCACGCATGAATGTCTTCTGTTTGAAATGTCAGTGAGCGTCGGGAACAAATACGTACTGCTGGGAACAATGGTGTCACTATCTAGCTCTAGGTATTATTGCTTTTTGTCCAAGTTGCGACGCGATACGTTGTGACTTGTCCATAAAACGGAATAGCGCTAACTGATCTACATGATAATAGGCTATGTGGTACGATTATCATGGGTTATAAAACTATAAAACACGCTTATGTGACTACTTAAAATAAAATAAAGCATTAACCAACTTATCAAGAAGTTTACTGGTATCTATAAAAAGTACAACTATTTACCTCCTGGCTCCATTATCATACCTATCACCAAATTTAATATCAAAACAAACCAAATTAGCCCAGACTCGAAGAGCTTACTAATCGTTGAAGAGTTCCACTATCCTTCTCTTGGCTCATCATCCATCATCAAATCAGTGATATAACAACTCAAACGAGTAATATAAAAAAACTCGTAGTAACATTAATGTTTGTCCTAGGTGGGAATCGAACCCACGTCAACAAGCGCAGAAAACAGGTTCACTACCAACTGGGCCACCAGGGCAGTCAACAACTCATTATGAACAACTTTTACCATTTGACCAACTCTAATATCACGAAATAAATTCAGCTATACACTGAATACACACATACACCGAAATCTGCTGTTTTATTACATTCAGACACAACGAAATGTATGGAACAGCGCATATTCTTTGCGTGATTTCAGAGTTGCTCCTCTGAGAAAAGTGGTTCATAATGATGACCTCCTTCTGGCTTAGTACCACCGTTCCGTGTAACCTTATTTAATGTTTTATTTAGTCATTGTTGCACCCAAATGCGTTCGGATCCCGAATTTGGAACGAACAATGCGATTTCTGTAGTTGACATTATACTCTCATAGCCAAGTATATTCTGTCTCGTTTAGGTTCATGGTCTCGCTAAATGTTTTTTTTGTAGTTTATTGTTTGCCCAATGCTGGCATGCTAAAGTTATTAAAGCCATATCGCTTCGTCTTCCGATTTTACTATCCTAAGTTTAGTATGCCCCAGTAAACTAGTGAATACTTTACCAGAAGCTCTTATGGATTACCCCATAATATCACTCCCACACTTAAGCACATTCACGAACACTAAATAAATAATAACCCTCACTTATAAATCACTTGAAAATACACAAGTTTATAGGAAAATAATACAATGATGCGCCACTTTTTTTCCACGTTGGTACCTAGTTGGGATTTAATTTTATTTTTCTCTGACATACATTTTTTTAAGTTAGTTTTTTATACTTTTTTTTTTCTATTTTCTAAACATACAACAAGTACCTAAAACAAATCATACATGATTTTAGGAAAATACACTTATATAAATGAAGCAAAAAGTGGCAAAAATGTCAATTTTCTATAGGATTCATTTCCGGGAATGTGCATCAGAACTACACGACCTAATCGTACCATCCCTTTTCTACTACAGGACAAATAGAAAATCAGCCCATGCCACCCATACATTGTGGACTTTCCTTGGATACGTACCAAACATTTCTATACTACGTTTCTAGTCCGTACGGCCAAGGATTGGAACAATCTGCCGGCTTTCTTGTTTCCTGACAGATATAATCTGGGCCTTTTCAAGGCAAGAGTAAATAGGTATCATCTAAGTCTGCGTGCTTCATCTTTGACAACATCGTCGCTTACCAACAGGCGAGTTGGTGGTCAAACGCGGACTTATTCACGATTAAAAAAAGGTTTTTCCATGTTAGCGCCAATACTTTAGTGCACAAAGGTAAACAAATGCACTAGAGCATAAAAATCAGTTATAGTCTGCTTACACCGGGCCTAAACGAACTTTACGTTCACAAGAAGTGAACATACTATTTTCAGTATTTTTGATTGAATTACATAGGTAGGTATAATAATGTAAACTAGCCAATTATTACGTGAAATGACACTAACTGTGAAGTGTTACAATGACATGAAAAAGTTTTAGTATGCACTCGAACAACATGAAAATGTGTCTATCAGTGAAGTAAGTGATGTAAAGTGATGACCGACCCCTCGCAGTGTTTCCGGTTCACGCTCTGGCGATACAAACCCTGGTGCAATGCAGATGATACTGGCCGCTGGTGGAGGGTAAGCAAAGCTTTATTTTAATTTACTAGGTACGAGTACTGTTCCTGTTTTGTGACTTTACTTCAGCATGGAATTTAGAACATATTATTAAGTAACAAAGATAGAAGGAATTTTTAATATAAACAACTTAAGAATACTAAATTTATTGTATAAGGAAATAATAAAGAACTTGGCATCCGGCTAGATCTTTAGATTTTAGACAAAAGATTAATCTATTTAAATAATGCTCGTTTGATATTTTTTTTACATAATTATGTTTTTGCTGTTATATCATCGCTTTTAAACAGTTATCAAAATTCTTTGTCGACAATATAAACCCACAGTTTACTAAAATTTTCTTTTGCTTAGTACCATTTATAAACATTTACCCATATTTGAAAAGAGTTCATTACTTTAAAGCTACTGCACCGATTGTCATTTTCGTTTTGGCTCCATCCCATTGTGACTAAAAATTCGACCTACATATACAACTATCCAGGAGCTCGATTTTTATGGTTCATATGATGCAACAACCAATAAATGTGATAGTTAAAAACAGTCTTAAATTGAAGGTTGGTCTATTTATCCTATAACAATAACTGTTAAAGCCAAGTCGGAATTTTTACGGATGGCCTTAAAACTGACATTAGGGCTGGCAACTTGGCTAATTCGAACTTTTTCATTATCATCCTGTCCATTTCTTGCATTAGAGATTTTCCTGTTGTTTGATACTGTTCCAATTATACATCGGATCGTCCTCGTGATGCGCGCAGCACGCTACAAGTAAAGTCTTTGCCATTTTTCATCAAGATCGGTTCAGCAGTTTGATTCTATTGCGTTTATAATGCAATGCATTACAGTGGTGTTAGGTATAAAAGTATATAGCTAGTGTAATAATGAGCTCCAACGAATAAAAATAAAATAAAAAATATACATCAATAAATATAATTTTGAAACGATTTCGGATTTTTACTATGATGCTAAATTGCAAATTTCTAGCGTAATACATCTACATCTCTAGTATTATAGTATAATTAATGTATAGTATAAATCAATTGCTGTTCGTTTATCTCGCTAAAACTCGATACAGTCGAGTAAAGGGCTGGACCGATTTTCATGAAATTTTGTGTTCCTGGAGCGGGTCATTGTAGCGAGGCTCTAGGCCGAGCTTCGTGCGAAGCCGGGGCGGTTCGCTAGTAATTATATATATTATTATGTGGATGGCTGGAAGTGGAATTTTTATGGATGAGTGATAATTTTTTGGGTTTTCAGACGTCAAATGTATTTTTTTTTTTCGTTTTTCGAAAAGTATTTTAAGTTTTGTACTTGATCCTTCGTCCAAGGTTTTGTACCTATCGACGAAAACGTTTTTTATCCTGTATCGATGCTTGTGCCTTTGTTTATACAAATTAGTTGCCGCATAGGGTTGAGCTCTACCCTTTCACACAGGCTTCCGGGAAACAACGTTCCACGAGTTATGGACTTATTATTCAAAGTCACCAGCTACCAGCATCCAGCAATGAAACCAGTAAGACAAAGCGCTGCCATCGTCATTTTGCGACGTGCGTTATAATAACAACCGAGCTGTAACTAGTGGCGTATTTTATCAGCACCTATAGGTAGAAAAGCAGTGCATATACTTATTCAAATGTGTAATAATATATATATATCGCAGGTTTATGATAAAATCGGGTTTTCAATAAATAAAACCGGCCAAGTGCGAGTCGGACTCGCGCACGAAGGGTTCCGTACCATTATCTATAAAAACGGCATAAAAATCACGTTTGTTGTATGCGAGCCCCCATTAAATATTAATTTTTTTCTGTTTTTTTAGTATTTGTTGTCATAGAGGCAACAGAAATATATCATATAAGAAAATTTCAACTCTCTTACTATTATATACAATACAATACAATATCGCTTTACGCCATATATATCGGTACAAAACCGGCAGTATAATAGGCGGCCTTATCGCCTAAAGCGATTTCTTCCAGGCAACCTTTAGATGGACATGAACTGAAAGAGGAGTAGGGTTGGTGGTGTAGATAATACATCTAATATACATACATATAAATAAATACTGAATTAACAAATAATTATATGTACTTACTAATACATACTATAAATAATACATATATATTACATACATACCAATTATAAAGAAATATAGTGTTTGTAGACAAGGTTCTTAAAAATAGGAAGAGATTTGGCCTGCCTAATAGAAACAGGCATCTCATTCCACAGTAGGACAGCTTGAACAGTGAAAGATTTACTATAGGAAAGGTTAGTATGAGAGGAAGTAGGAATCTTAAGTTTAAGGGCACGAGAGGATCGCAAAGAACTAGAGTGAGGTTGAACAAACTTGAAAAGTTCTTTCAAGTACAATGGGGTAGAGGGATGAAATGGGATTTTATAGAGAATGGAGAGGATGTGAGAATTACGGTGAAGGCGGATAGGTAACAATTTGAGCTTATGGCGAAATTCGGAAATGTGGTCATATTTACTATCACAGTTCATGAGATACCGCCTGGTGACAGACAGATAGACAGACGGACGGACAGTGGAGTCTTAGTAATAGGATCCCGTTTTATCTTTTAGGTACGGAACCCTAAAAACCTAAGCTTTTGATCAAAATTAATGTTCAATGTTATCAGAAACCTGAGAAAAAAACAGTTTTTTGATCAAGAACCTGAACCTGTTTGTGGTAATGATAAAATCAATGTCGGTTTCTATTTCTTTGATCAAATAAAACAACTTTAGACAATAAACAATCATTTAGTACATATAACATTAAGTTGGTAGTAATTTTGTCTTGTTACTGTTCAACAAAAACCTAGGTTTTTGATCAACCCTGATTTTATAATTAAACTACGATATATACATTATGCGTCCTTAGAATTGTTCGAATGAGGATATACGTAAGAAGGCAGTGGCTGGAAGAAAGAAGCTGAAGATTGCGCTGAGTGGTGTGCCTTGGGAAAGGATTATATCCAACATTAGTCTAGTATGGGCTAGTTATGATGATGTTTTTTTTTATGCCATAGGTGGCAAACTAGAAGAGAGGCCGCCTGATGGTAAGGGATCACTGTCGCTTATAGATACCTGCCACACCAGGGGCATCACAGATAAGTTGTCGACCCTCAAAGACTCTATTAACAGCCCTTTTGAAGAACCCCATATTAAAGCTACTCGGAAATTCTGAAGGAATAGCCCAAATCCACGCTCCAACGCTCCGGAGGAGCTCCAATTCCACATATTACAAGTGTAAGGCAAAAAGGAACGCGTAAAACGTACATTGTGCGATTTCCACCGATCTATAATATGTGGATGAACTTTCAGGTGGTGGCGGCTGGTGCGATGATAAAACCACGACGCCTGCATCAGATTGAACAGTTCTTCAAAATATTCCCCGTTGTAAATGCGATAAAAGACACAAATAGACCCAACGTCTCTGCGCATGCTGAGCGGCTCTAGGTGTATGAATCTATATTTATATTTAAAAGTGAAATACCACTTACACATTCACTCACTGACTTATCACAAAATCCCGAAAATTACTTGACCTACTACGCTGAAATGGGAAGGTAGAGTCATTATGGGATGCAGATATCCGCTAAAAAGCAGATAATTTTGCGAAAGGGCCTAGTGAAGTTTAATCTGCCTTTGGTTAGCATATTTTGAGTGCTTACTCAAAATTCATAGTTTAAATTATCTATTACTTTCATATATTTTGTCGAGTGTCAATTGCCTATTTCTATGTAACAGTTGTTTATTTCATGATTTCAGGTTTGGCCTCATAGTAAAATTCATAATGATAGATAAAAATAAATAATAAATAAATAAATATTTAATTTAATATCTGGGACATTATTGCACACATGGTCATCTGACCCCAAACTAAGCAAAGCTTGTAATATGGCTGCCAGAGACTGATATACATACATATATATTTTTAAATACATACTTAAATAGATATTAACACCCTGACATATAACAAACACAAATGTTCATCACACAAATGTTTGTCCTAGATGGGAATCGAACCCACGCCCCCAAGCACAGAAAGTAGGATCACTACCAACTGAGCCACCGAGGCAGTCCAGATGCAATGACCCTACTACTACTAATGATACTACTACAGCATTCAATGTTGATATAACCACACTGCATACTACCCAACCCTATAACAAAGCTTATTGGCCGAGCGAAGTGAGATCTATCTAAGATTCTATTGGGATAAATCAGCTTTTAAACAAATCTATGTTTGTATATTTGTTCGACGATTACTTGAGTACCGTTCATTCGATCTTTATGAAATTTTGTAGGCAAGTAGTCCAAGTACATTTTCATTCGTATATGAGTTAATCCGATGTAAGAGTTGTAAAGATATTAAATTAACTAAGTTTTAAAATACCGTTGGTTAAAGGAAGGAGTTCCTAATGAATCCGAAACGAACTTATTTTGTAAAAATAATGTCAGTATGGCTGAAGATCAGTCGATTATCGTAGCCGTTAACTGTCGTATTTTTAATCAAGATCATGTTAGGTAGGAAATCTATGGAGCGGGCGTCCCTTAGTGCAGGTGAAGTAAAAGCTTGTAAAAACGGAACATCACGGGATCTCAGTACGGGGCAAGCTACTAGTTAATTATAGGCCGGTTCCCACCACTGCTTTTAAAGATTACAAAATCACAATTGTTATTTTTCCATCTTTATCGCTAAAATAAAAATATGAAAATGTGTCTGCATGTGTGTCTACTACTTACAATTTTATTCCGAAAACCCGTAGGAAGCGCTATGATTCCACTTTTACTGTGTGAACTGCTAGTTTGTGGAATGCACTGCCTGAATGGGTGTTCCCCGATAATAACAATCTGGGTGTCTTCAAATCAAGAGTGAATCGGTTTCTTCTAGGCACTGTAGGCCGCATCATCGCTTAACATCAGGCGAGTTGGAGGCCAAGAGCAAGCCTAATTTGCAATAAAAAAAAAACTAAAGATAACGCATAATTGATTTTTTTCGTTTCCACTCAGTGATTTTGTATCCTCAAAAATTAACAACCCAGATATTTACAAAGGCTTTCTAACCAGGCATGATAAAGTCGTTTACTTTGTTACTTTACTACACTGTTTGACAGGTTAGTACGGTAGAAATCTCATTCCCTAGGCTTTGCTCGTGTAATAATCAAAATATGAACTAAAATCCCCTGGCTATATGAGCTTGCTTTGTTTTGAAAATAGAAACAGTTCTAAAGGGTTACACGGAAAGGATAGTATATCCTAAGCCAAAAGGGGTCCGTCATACTCATAATTATGAACAACTTCGAAGGGTCGGCAGTTCTTTGCATCCAGTTTTTACCCACCGTTTTACGCAGTTCGTCACTCCACTTAACCGCAAGGTGTACTATACTTCGTTAGCCTAAACATGCTCTCCACTCCTGAATTCGCCTACCCCATCGGTTATCAGTTCTTCGGGCAATGTGGCCGGCCCAATACCACTTCCTTTACTTACTAATGTTTGCTTTGCTTAAGCTTGTTTGATGTGTGCTCGGTTACTTTTGTTCTATGTCGTCGGATCGGAGAAAAAACTTAAGTAACTTAACTTACTTTACATCATAAATATATGATGCTACATATGAGTAAAAAGCTTTCATTAAAATGTTTGACCTAAAAAGGTGAGGTGCAGATCAGCGCCATTAGCGGAATCCCTCGGGCCCACTACTGCTGTCGCGCCCACGCCGAACTCAAATGAATGTACTCTATTACAGCTTGATAGAGAAAATGTAGAAAAACTTAATTCAAATCTGAAACGTCAATTAACAAGTGTAAATTAAAAACGGAACAAACGCTTTAACAGATTTTCTTGAATATTAGCTAAGAACACTGTTGATCGAGTCACCTTTGAATCAAACAAAAAAATCAAAATCTGTTCATCCGTTTGGTAGATACGAGTCCACAGACATACACACAGATACAACGACCGAACTTATAAGGGTTCATAGCATTACTACGGAACCCTAAATAACAAGCAAACTGTTTTCTCTTTCACGTTCATCCATAAAACGCTCCCCTACACAGATTCACCTACTGTGCTCTTAAATTATTATTAGGGCGCGTTTCGATTCAAGCCTTCAGCGGTAATGAGGACCAAAACAGACCGGGAAAAGAATTTTCTTTTGTGCCGTGTTGGTTCTCATTAGCGCTGTTAACAAATGCAAGAAGCTAAATATATAAGCTTCTTAAATTTTATATACCGGGTGTAACGGAAATGCTCCCGAATCCAAAACACTACTAGTATACTATGTAATTACAATCGAATACATTGGTATATATATATATGGTTATTGAACCATTTTGCCTTATACCTACTTGTTGTTTTTATGGTTTAGAATGTTGCCAACCAGCAATGTAAAGCTAAGAGCCGTAACAGACATGTCAACTTGGCTGACGAACCGCAGTCTGAGATAAACCAATGGGAGAGAAAGATATATTTTGTGACACGTCTGTTAAACCCCTAACAAGCGTGCGCGTGGCGCAGAGTGGCGCAGGTCGCTCGTTAACCTTTAGCAAAAGTAGCTTTCCCTATTAGTCTGAGACCTCTATCGTCAGATGATAGTTTATTTGTATTTCACTGCATACTTCTTCTATATAAAACATTAAAAATATATGCGGTATCATATCAGCTATCACCAGTCTTAGTTTTTGGGAGCATTTCCATTACATACTGTATAATATAAGCTTCTAAAAAAGTTATTTTATTTGTCACTGTGAAGTTGTCAACATGATTTCATGACTTTATAGAAATATAAAGTAAAAAAAAAAAACAGAAAAAAAAAGAGTTTTTATAAATATTTATTTTTATAACTTTACTTAATTCAAGTTGGTTGTAGGCCTTGTAGCTCTGACTGCAGTAGATGAAATAAATGTATAAGCTGAATGAAAACCGTTAATTCTGTTTTTTTTCTAGGTTTATGAACTTAGGATTGTAGTCGATTGCCGATATATAATACAATAAAATACGAAATGGAAGATTTTAAATTCAGCGTTACACAATTGCAGGCGAGTACAAATGGTTAAACTAAATTTGAAAAAGAAGTAGTGCGCATCATGAGGGCAAAAGACTATATCGCAGAAAGGCGTGTTGAAAACAGGTAAAACGCAGTTTAAGCTAGGAGCGCAACTGGATATTACTGTAACGATGCCTAATTATGGCAAAAAACAGAGTGCTCACTCGAGCTCTAGACCTGCTCACTCAAGATCATCAGTGACTCTGTTCCTCTCGTCACAAATGCAATGTGAGTGATGCAAATACCGATAACACAACAATAATCCCTGGTTGGAGTGGTATTTGTACCTGGCAGGCTGGACATGGCTAATGTCAACGGCACAACACTGCCAACTGCCAAACCGCCTGGCACACGGTGTTGGCTTCTGGTTTTGGCACTGGTGTATTTAATAGTGCTATGCTATCTTTGTAATGGTTTCGTTATTTTA
This sequence comes from Agriopis leucophaearia, assembly GCA_949125355.1. Classification (NCBI taxonomy): domain Eukaryota; kingdom Metazoa; phylum Arthropoda; class Insecta; order Lepidoptera; family Geometridae; genus Agriopis; species Agriopis leucophaearia. The sequence goes on along the minus strand of OX421261.1, from coordinate 8,642,573 downwards.
TAAACACTTTCTACCAAACGACGCAGAGCCAGAAGGGTGTTGAAGCTAGCGTGTATGTTTGTATTCGTATGTTTTCATTTACAGACTAAACGCCTCAACCAATTTTGAGTGACCCTATGACTGTTTTGAATGTGTTTTGAGTGAACCGATGTTGACAGGTTTTTTTTGTGTCGATACAGATTTCTGTTAAGATTTCAGATATGTTCAGGAGACTTAGTCATAAATAAATGATGGTATTATAGTAACGTGGGGATGATTTTTTACTGCACTCTTTCATTATCGTGTTTTAATAAATAGGTATTTTAAAATGAAAGTGTGATTTGGTATAAAAAAAATCTCTACCGTTTGCGAAACCCGCGTTTAAGGTGCTTTTATGATGACGGCCAATGATTGAAACAACCTGCCGGCTTCCCTGTGTCCTGAGAGATACTGAGGATCAGGGCCCATACTCACAGCTCTCCTCTCTCTCTCTCTCTGAGAGAATGCCTGTGTCTCAGCAGTGGAAACATGATAGGAAGATAATGATGATGATGAAAAGGCAGACGTAACCGGTTCTTGCTAGCTTGTCACCCGTCTTGAAAGAAAATAAACTACTTTAATCTCGGCGCGTCGCGTCAACCCAATAGATAAATTGTTTACTTTAGTTTGCAACTTTGAGTTTTGAATTGATATAAACTAGGCAGGAATAAAGCTTTATTAGAACCTATGTTAAACTAAATATTGATTTTATTTTACAACTTGGTAACGAGTAATGCAATATGTCAATTTTATAGGTATATAACCATTAATTTTTTTCACTAATTTTAGAGAGTAAAGCTTTCAATGTATTTTTTGTAATTCACTTATTAATATACAATATCAATTGAACTAAAACTTAAAACTACTCACAAATAAATATACCCTAAGCTAAACTAAAAACTAATCTTAAAGCCCCTTGGTGTAAGGAAAAGTTGTCGGTATGCTGGCAGCATTGCCACGTTGAATGGCAAAGCTAATTTTAGAAATACAACGACTAATCTACACGCTATAGATTAATCTACAAACTATAAATAAATTAACTATACAACATTACGCCACATGCCTAAACTATGAAATTTGAAAATTAATGTATCTATAATAAGTATAGACTTAAAATTATCTCATAAATATCGAGTATCGAGTTAACTCATCGCTGGCGGAAAATTTCATGTATCTTTGGAATCAAAATTTTGAAATAGTTATTGTAAAAACCCTAGATTAAAGAAAATATAAAAATAGGTGGGAAAAAAATGCATATATGTTTTAGTAAACATTTGAATTAAATTCTTAGTAGCTGCAAAACAAGTCATCGATTATCCAGCGAAGCGCATTATAAAACTATATATCTACGCGTAGCGGAAAATTGTTATGCTCCAATAGCATGTTCTGTAACTGTCGGAGCTCCTCTCCAGTGCGCGAGACACCTCCACGAGCCTGTCCCCGATGTGGGCGCTGTCAAGCGTATTTTAAGAGGAATGAATCTAACATGTACAGCTACTTCGATTACAACCAGTTCTGGAAATGTCCACATCCCAAGCCTTGTAATATATGGGCGGCGTGCAGAGACATTTAAAAATATATTTAAAAAATTGGTCGAATTATTTTGCAAAATATTGTAAGAGGACTAAGAGGGAGATGACCGTGGCCAAATATTACGATGTCATTACTTCGGCAGGCCGATATACCCCGATATATGTCAGCACATTTGTTACCTAATCTTCCGCAGTTTGTGAATTTTTTGGTTTTTCCATGCCAGGCCCAGTTTAGCTGAGAAAACTCGCGTTCTCGGCCATGTTTCCTGGCCTATGTGGGTTATTACAGGTTGCTTTCGATGTGCTGATAAGCAAAAATTTACGAAATGGGTTTTAGACAGGTTTGGTTTAAACCATTTTGTCATTTGAGAGGAATGAACCAGTATCTTGTATGTTTATTTTTGTTCATTATCTGTTCTAGATGATTCATTTTGCAGCACAATGTCTGCGTACATAAGTATTTTCGCGGCAGATATGGCATCCTATTCAAGAGCACGGAGAACCACAAATTCGAGACGGATGAGCTACCCCCATTACTGAGTTCAGTGGCTCAGACCTCTCCAAGGATCCAACTATTACTATCTGGAATTTGTTCTGCGTGACATTTGTCAGGAGAACATTTCACTTTATTCGCTGCCTTAACTTAATCCGTCTGTATGCAGACTTATAATTTTATCAGTCTATTATGTATTTGGCATATTTTTGCTGGAATTATAGCATATTTGTTACATTAGTTTTTTTGCCTTTTTCATGACGATTTTCTATAAAGCCGTAAAAAACAGACAGACAGACACATGATCTGGCATTTATAAGTATACAATAGCGTAAAATGTGATTTCTCGAATACCTTATCGGTCACAAGTTTAACGGAAGTAGCTTATAGTATTGTTTATTCTTATTTCGAGTTATTTTTTGATTGAAATGTACAAAAAAGAAACCCACAAACGAGTAGTTACTTAGGTGCAGACGCCTGAACAAAATTATTCATATTACTGGTTAAAAACTTTTATGATAATTTTTTACGGTATATTTTTATGCGCTCTCTATTCAAACCTTCTTTAGTTGAGATATAATAAAAATCACACAATTTTTAGAACAACCTATCGAAGTTTAGCGCTATTTCACATAATGCTACTAATATGTATTATGTGGTATACATCGTTATGAAAAACCACAGAAATTCTCACTTCAGTGTGGAAAACTTTAACTGTACTTTATGTTTGCTTTTTACCAGCGCCACCTATTTCAAATTTCCGTAATGATTGAGCATTTTCACGCTTCAGTAGCGTCATTGCGGGAATTCGTAAAACTTTTGGCTTTCCCAAAAACGGTACCTATTGAAATTTTGTGTGTTTTCGCGTACCACGATTACATAACGTACATTTTTGCTAGATTTAAAGCGCCCTTAACACCAATAACTGTAGTTACTATCGGAAATTTTGACCCTTAAGTAGCGTCATTGCAAGAAACTCATGCAACATATTGCTGGCTTTCCCAATTTTGCACCATCTTTCAAAATTTTGCCCATTTTCTCGTAAAATGTAATGCAATGCGATTGTGTTGCCGTGGCTATCTGCTGTAGTGGCGTGTAATTATTCTTTTAATAAACCTAATTGGAGGAACATTTGTTATTTTTAACTTGTTTCACGGAAAAGCGCCTCCTGTCTAAATTTTCCGTGACTATTACCACTTTCATGCTGCATAATTTCATGCGCCATAACGGAAAACTCATGCAGCTTTTTGCTGGCACGAAGCTGATCCTAGTTCAATCTACGAAGCTTAGATGGCGCTCCACTAAACAAGCCTGAAACCCTCGATGAGAAATTTACATGTAAAGAAAATATAAAAGAAAATGTTTAGTTTCATAGTTGATCGTTAGATGGCACTTTAGGTATGCGGCAGCAGTATTGACTACAAAATACTATGTATGTTGTACATAATTAGAAAAGTATCTATATTTGAGAACAAATACCTACCTACTAATTCAATTTAAGTACAGTACGACTGAAAAAGTGAACACTGTGACGTCATCAGCAAACAAAGGATCTTATGAATGCCAGGCATTAAATCGCTAATATTTATTTGTGAGAGTCAGCATATCTGAAATAATTATTAGCTAAATCAGTTATTTGATCAGCTACAATCAAGTCCATTGTTCCAGTTGAAGTGTCAAGTACTTTTTACGTAGGTACATAATCAATAATAAGTGGTATTATTTACAGAGTATACATCTCCAATCAAATCCTCCTCTAATCACTGTAGTACAAAATAACACTCGAAACAAAAAACGTTAAATTCACGCTATGAAAGATAAATGCGCAATGCAGGCACTATACTGCATTAATATGGCATCAACAAATTCTGCACGAGTTCTGTGCGATTATGCGCAAGAAAACGTTACCCATCCTTGGTAGGGTTAACGTCTAACAGGCCCATTTACTTATAGCTTTGATGATAGATCCGTATTACGAAGATTTTATTAGATGACCATAGAAATAAACGCAGACAGTCATTTTGAAAAGTACATAAGTAACTTTAAATATACAGTGACAATACATATATCTAAACAAAGAAGAAAGGAACTATCCAAAAAAGGCACGTGAAACCATCGATACTGTTTGCTCTGAGCACTAAGGTTACAATGGCTATAAGTAGAGGTCAGTGGGTCAAAACCAAGTCATCAAAAGACTTGCCTTACTAGAAGGTGTAGTAGAACTTGGTGTGTTTCAGATGAATCATAATACACAAATCTTAGATTTCCGTAGGTAAGTACATCATTACTAAACTAATTCGAATCGAGTTCGATTCAATCGATTGGCATTCCAGTCACGTCACCATTCGGCTGACAAAACGTAGCGTGCCCGTAACGTCTGAAAGTTCGGTTAGCTTTGTCATTTTAATGGGATTCTTCGGTTGGGTTGTGCGAGGTCGCGGCGGTGCGATGAAATATATCCGCACTGATAGCGTTCATGGTAGGGGGCGGCTTCCTTACTATTTTATGCACGGTCATATTTTTACCTTCATCCGTCCATGTCAATATTGAAAGATCAGATTTGTATTGAATAGATGAGGCGTTTGAAAAAAAAACTTATTTTTTTATCGTTGGTCAAATGTTCACTCTCAGTAGTTAGATTCAGCTCGTATTATTTCACATCAATTCAAACATTATGTAGGTATATTCTATATTGTATAAGAACAGTAAAACTTTTAGTATTCTTACTAATTTGAACTTCCACGTTTATATGCAGACACGTCACTATAGTGTGTCTCGTTTTGTCGCGTGACCTTTTTCGGCAAAAAGAAGTGAACTAAGCACTTTGCAGTAAAGATTAGCTTAACAAATGTTTGTGTATAGATTTCTACTGGACTAAAATTCTATACTTATTCGGCGAGGTTACTGGGACTTGATTTTTGAATCACTCGTATGATTTCGCACGAAAAAAAGAAATCATGCGAAATGAAAAAAAAACTATTGATAGACAGCAAATTCGAAAAATGGTTCAAACCAGTCTCGTTGCGTTAGCGAAACATTATGATTATTTCAAAAACACAACTTTTATTTGGGATTTCATTCGAAAGTCAGTAATTTTGCATGGTTTCCCATGATATGTGCGAAATATCATACGAGGGCTTCAAAAATAGAGCCCCGAGTCTTGTTCTCGTAAGCGTTGGCACATCGTAGCCTTACGGCACAGACCTACTACCTATATCTGTGCCTTACGGCCTCCTAAATCGTTGCATACAAATGTACGGAATTACGATACAAATGTACGGAATATCGGCTTGTCATGGTGTCGTGTCAATAGAAAAAGTAGTAGGTACGTATAAAAAAATAGTAGGTACGTAGAGGTATGGAAGTACGAAATTAAACTAGAGTGATCTGTGCAATGGAATGAACAATATGGAAAAGACTACAGCAAATTCTGTGTAACGCAGTAAAATAGTCTAGCTGTCAAATAAAATGACAAAACATTTTTGAGCTCAACATTGGCAAACTAAACAAGGAAAGCTGTCTGGACTGTCACGAGAAATAAAGATAAATTATTTTTATGACTGCCCCGGTGGCTCAGTTGGTAGTGAACCTAACTTCTGTGCTTGGGGGCGTGGGTTTGATTCCCATCTAGGACAAACATTTGTGTGATGAACATTTGTGTTTGTTCTATGTCTGGGTGTTAATATCTATTTAAGTATGTATTTAAAAATATATATGTACGTATATCAGTCTCTGGCAGCCATATTACAAGCTTTGCTTAGTTTGGGGTCAGATGACCGTGTGTGCAAAAATGTCCCAGATATTTATTTATTTTAACAAAAAAAATAAACCGACATCAAAACCACAAAAAGGCACTTAAAAGCGAAAAATAAATTAATATAATTATTATAAGGGCTAGCCACTCATATATTTGAAGTCGGTGCCAGACAAGTCTAATAGGTAGTAGATAGATACTATGTATGTAGTAAGTAGGTAGATACTTGTAGGTAGTATCTATCTACTACCTACTGGGCTTGGCTGGCACCGACTTCAAATATATGAGTGGCTAGCGCTTATAATATTTAAAATAATTTATTTTACCCTTTTTAGTGCAAAACAAGTTTTAATTTAAAAACATGTTTAAAGACAAGCTTTTACGATCTAGAAGCCACGTCATGACAGAGATTAAAACGGGCTATCATAAAATAAAATAAAAAAAACATTTTATCTGTCCTATTCACTGTTGAGGAGTTCCCTCGCTGGAAGTCAACCCTGGGTGCAGCAGCCATGTCATGATGGAGTTTAGAACAGGTTATATTATAGTTAAATCCATCTACAAAAATTTGTTTCTTTGCTGTTCGACGTTGAAGAGTTCCACTATCCACCTGTCTGACCTGACTCCATCATCCAATCAGCTGAATAGTACCAGATTATTGCATTGTTACTAAACTTACATAAGTATGAAAAATTTCAGCTCAATCGGAAACCAGGAAGTGGGTCAAACGTTGTTAGTTCGTTCGTGTTTCCTCGATTTCCTTGAGATTCCATCATGAGATCCTGACGATGATAATGGGACCTCCTCGGGAGTACACCCTTTCGAACTAAAAAATAATTTTTCAAATCGCTTCACAATTGGCGAAAATATTGATGAACATACAAAAAAACATACAGACGAACATAGTACTTCCTCCTATTTGGAAGTCGGTAAAAAATATAAATAAACGTGTAGAGCTAAATGTAACATGGAATTAATTTTGTAATTTGGAACACACGAGTGTGAAAATCCCAATTTGGACAGAGAATTCGTTCAAAGTTTATCTAACAATGTGCTTAACTAACTTACAAATTGAAAATCGGTGTTCGATCTAAACTGCAAATGCATGAACAAACTAACTTTTGTTTGTATAGTCTACTCTACTTTTTAAGCATAATAGAGTATTTAAAATACGATGACCATTTCATTGGTTCTAGAGTAAAAACCATAATATATAAATAGTCAAGTACTTAGTACTTTTTCTCAAACATAGTAAGTACTTATTTAATGTGTCTATATTATTAACCACTTTCCAAAAAGGAGGAGGTTATAAATTTGAATGTATTTTTTTATGTTTGTTACCTCAGAACTTTTGACTGGGTTAACCGATTTTGAAGATTATTTTTTTGTTTGATAGCTGGCGCTTTCAATTTGTTTTCATTTCAATTTGGTCTAGTTCTGATGAAGTCGGTTTTTTATATTGATCATTATACAGAACCCGTTGTAACGAAAATTGGGCTTTTAATTAAGTTTTCGACCTTTGCACTTAGACCTTCTAGGTTAGAAGCCTCTGCCAAAGTAATTTTTGGGTAATATTTGTCTCCTATAATTAATCATCTTGTAGGTGCATTTTGATTATTATTTCGCTTTGATTACATTTTCCACGAAAAAGATGTGAGTTTTGAACCAGCCGCCATCGCATAGCCAGAAATGCCAACCACACATTATAGATACGTGGAAGTCTCACACTATTCGATTTAATAGATTGTTTATGCCACATACATATAAGCTTACCACCTTTTCAAATTCAAATTCATTTATTTCAGGCTAAAATACCCATAGTTATGCCATACATTAACAAATCACAAATAAAATATAAAATTAAAATACAAAATGAAATTATGTCCCGAAAAAAAATTAACTAAAAAATAAATTATTACCATGTCAAATTAAATAAAAATTAAATACACAAAACATATCAATAATAATGTCGGGTAGAATCACTAGTACCTTCTCTCCGGCATCAGTACCGGTACATGTCTCTCACAACAGTGCCGGAGGAAAGTACAGTCTAACCTGGCCGCAATCATTCTCAGGATGGTGTTAGAGCTGGCCTCAACACTGCGCACCAAGGACGCGGCCCGTGACCTCATGATTGAATGAAAACAGGCAGTGTGAGCGTCCGCAAACATGCCTGAGGCGCTGCAGAATTGGGGCAGCCCCAACAACCTCCTAAATGCGTTTTATAGACGACGCGGAGGTCACTGTATCGCTTTTTATTGTAGTCAGCCCACAGGCTATACGTGTAGAGGGATATACATAACGCTCTAAAGAGCGTTACTTTAACCTCAGCTGAACAACGTGCAAACCTGCGGGCAATCATGTTCGCTCTGACCGACAGTGACCTCCGCTCCCGCTCAATGTCATCGTTGTCTTTGAGATCGGCGGTGACTACATGCCCCAAGTACTTAAACTGTTCAACCCTTTGCAGGGGAGTACTGTTAATCAAAACAGGAGGGATATCTATAGGACATTTACTACCGGACTCAAAGACCATCCACTGGCTCTTCTTCACATTGTACAGCAATCCGTGACCACACGTGTACTCCTCGCATATCCGTATCAACCTCCTCAAACCACAAACTGATGCACTCAGTAACACCATGTCGTCTGCGTTACTTAAGTTATTGACACAAACACCGTCAATATGGCAGCCGACATGCTGACTGCTGAGCGCTACAATCAAACCATTTATATAGGGGTTAAACAGGGTTGGAGAGGTTAACCCACCCTGCCTGATCCCACACTCGAGCAGATACGGATCCGACACTGCTCCCGCCCACCTAACGCTGTTAAACTGGTGCGCATACCAGTACTGGAACATGCAGACAAGTTCCTGCGGCAAGCTGATGTCACTGAGTTTCTTCCACAGCAGGTCATAAGACACCAGATCAAAAGCTTCACATGTCACATGTCCCCATTAGAGTGTTTTACAGCAAGAGCTTCCATTTTAATTTGCTCCTGATGATTTTGACACCATTTTAACCTTGACTTGAACACTCTTCTGCTATCGTACATATCCTGGTATACGCATCCTGACTGAATGGGTGTATCTTCATTAGTTAAAAAGTTATAATAAAATTAAACATAAAAAACCAGGTCAGAGTGACGAAATTAAAGTTAACAGAAAATTGAAAGTTCAATAAAAAATATAAATAATTGATTTTTTTCAAAAAATAATACGTGGTTGTTTTTGTTTCTTTAAGTAGAAAAAGAAAAAAAATACAAAGAAATAATTAATTTGTTTATAACAAATTGTTTATTAAATAAACAATGAAAATTTAAATAATAATCGTTTTTTTTTTATTTATATCAAAGATCAAGATAAATAATGATAAAAAAAAAATGGTTCCTTAATTTTCATAATAAGTGGTGAAAAAGAATTGTTATTTAACAAATGCGTTTTTAAGCAATATTTTTTTTTTTAAGAAACGATATTTTTTTTTTAAATCATAATTATCATCAAAGATTAGGTTATCAAAAAAAAAAAAAAAAAATCTCATACACAACGCATTTGTTTATAACAATTTTTTGAACAATAGGAGATAAAAATTATTAAAAATCATTTTTAAGTAGCTTCTGATCATAAGAAAATGGACCAATAATAATATTACAAAAAAAAATTGTTTTCAATGTTTAATTAAGCTTTATAATTTTTTCCCTCAGCAAATTGTTAATAACAAAACGAAAATTAACAATTTTTGAATTTTTCCAACGGGAATCTATTCTAAGACCTTTGAAAAATAGCTCCATGAAAGGAAAAAAATCTCAGATTAATAGTTTAACAATTATCGCACTTGCAATGTTAATGTTCATGCTACAAAAAATTGTTAATTAATGAATGGATAACTTTTTGAAAAATCGCGATAAAAAATTTTTGATCACGGATTATTGTCCATTGATCTATCCTGCAGGCACCTGAATTTTTTCAATTTTTAATTTTCATGTTTAATAAGTTTAAATAATATTTATTCATTAAAGGTCCGATGGGGGCGTGGCTTGCGCAAGCCGGAGTACCCGTTTTCGAGCGTATTTTCAACCCTCTGGTAAAATTATAAACATTAGTCCGACAATTTCGGGAGTCAAGTTTTTTTTTAGGAAATTTCTTCTTCTTTTTGAATCTTTTTTCAAATTTAAATTTTTTCAAATAGTTTTTGAGATATTAACGAAAAACCAAACCCCCTTTTTTTTCACTTAATTGTTTATAACTATTGCAATTTTTGCGAGCGGGCTTAGCATTTTCTCAAAAACTATCTACATGCCATTCCGAATCGAATGACACCTCAACCATAATTTTCGAAGAAGGCGCAAAAATTTTGACCTAAAGGGCACTTGTTGACTAGACTATAAACGCTTCTGTTTGCTGGCCGTCCCTGCAGTACCTAATGAACAATTTTGTTCCATAAATAATTTCCATGTTACATAATTAAACTAAATATTTTATTTAGTACTCTTTGTTACCCGTTGTACCCTCTACAAGTTGTTATTTTTTTTATACATTGTATTTCTTTTGGTACTTCCTCCTAAAAGGATTTCGGTATTGCGCAAATTGTGCATTTAGCAGTGTCAAATATTTAAATGGGGAGTGTAACTGTTTTTGTAGTGTTAGCTTGTATTTCGGTAGTTATAAAGGCTTTTTGGTAATCGACATCACTCTGATGCAATTTAACAATTTCATGTAAGCGTACGTCAGTTACGATATGCCAATGCCTCAGGCCATGCGTCAGTGATACGCCTCTAGAATACGTCACACTATGTATCACGGGCACATGTCACGGGTTATCGTCCAAGTGCAGTGCAAATCCGTAGGAAACTGACTTGACTTGACTAGATTAATTGCCGGCCGCTCTGGCCAAAGGTTTGGTGGAAGCACAGACCTAAAAAAAAATTTTGCTACGCAAATCTATGGGTGGAGGTGACTGGAGAACGAAATGCTAGTGCCTACTGTGACCAAAAAAATGGGCATTGTCATTAAATGTGCCAATGCTGCCAGCATTCCGGCCACGGAAATGAGCTTTTAGATTCATATGTTTTTACTTTAGTTTTTCGTATAAGTCGTTAGTGATAATACTTTTTTCAATTATTATTTTTGCGTGCATAAAATGATTTTTTCTTGCCAATAATTTTATAATGATTAATTATCTTAGCTGGGATACAGCCGACACCAGACTTACAAAAATGTGCACATGGCCTGCAGTGAAATACTAGTTCTTCGTCCCGAACTGAGACCAATATTGCTTATATTCGAACTAAAAATTGTATTGAACTACTTGCCTAGAAATTTTCATAAACATCTTATCATTGAAATGCAAGTTATCCTGGAACATAAAACATAGATAGAAACGCTAACTTGTCCCATTAGAATTTAAACCCTCTCTTCGCTCGGTTAATTAATAATTCTTAGACACAACTACCTTTTAGTAGTAATTTTTTCATATTTTCAACTAGTCCCATGTTTGTTTACTTGCACCTACTTATTGTACAAAGATTTTCGTTATGATGCGTAGTAAATTGTTTACCCATTTAAACACAATATAGGTAGATATTTTCGTGTCACTCACGGGGTGATTCTTAATAATATATATTTATCTTTTCAGTAACACTGAACTATTTTTTGACAACATTCAGAACAGACAACTATAAGGAAATGTCTGGAACACTAAAACACGCAGTTTTTATTAATTTATTTCATTTTAAATATCAATTTAGCTAAAGCTATAAACTTCTCGGTCAAGGTGAGCTACGGTCCAATAAAATGCGTAAAGATTTTTCTGGAGCGTATAAATAGAGCATGAAAGGCGAGTGTCCACTCTCGTATCACTGCGGTACGATAAAACGGTCTTTCTAGTGGCTACCTGGCTTCAGCTGTGGGTATACCTAGCGCATTTCAGTACACGATCTCGGATCTTTCATGCTTACCAGTCTGCAGCGAAAATAATAGAATCACTTTTTATCTTGTCAACGTCGTCGGGGAAAAGAGCAGACACAATGTTACGCTATTTTTCTCTGCCTTGCGAAGCTAGGTTACAATTTTGACTATATTGATCATGGCTTCCTTTCGGTTTTATTTGATTTTTCTTGCTCATTTTGGTTAAAGTTTTTTTATCTTCATAATAGCAAACGATGTCGGTTATCCGCATTTGGTGACCTATTTTACAAGTTTGTGTGCCATAATATCAAGGGTCTTTTTCAGTTATAGGCAATTACCATATTCTGTCAATCATGTTGAGTGGATGAACTTTTTTGACACTGCCTCTGAAGCTGTGTCATGGACTGTCAGTGGGAGTGCTGTTTGCGGACAAAATAGCCAGTACTGAAGTTCTATCCAGCAGGACTATGCTGTTAGTTTCAGTCGCGTCCCTGTTTTGAAAACCACCTCCTTTGCCGTAATCTGTAACTTTAGAATCTATTACTTATCAACAGAATCTAAGCACTAACTTCCACGTTTCTAACTTAGAAATGACAAGCTAGATGTTTAATCCTTATTTAAACCTTTTAGGGGATGAATTTTAGAAACCCATCCTTATTGATAACCTACGTTATAATTATAACACTTGTGCAAAACTTCATACTTCCACACGCAGCAGTTTAGGCTATGCGTTGTCTATCAGTGTATGAAAAAATGAATTTTAATTTTTTATGACCTATTTGAGTTAATTTTTTTTTTATTACAAAATAGGCTTGCACTTGATCGCCAACTCGCCTGATGCTAAGCGACGATGCGGCCTACGGTGGATCACGCTTGCCTAGAAGAAACCGATTCACTCTTGACTTGAAGACACCCAGATTGTAACTATCGGGGAACACCCTTTCAAGCAGTGCATTCCACACACTAGCAGTTCGCACAATAAAAGTGGAATCAAAGCGCTTCGTACGGGTTTTCGGAATGTCAACCATAAAGCGGTGTTGATTATTCGTGCCCGCTCTGGCAGTTCGATAGAAAAAAAGGGTAGGAGGAAATTAAATCATGCAGATCTGATGCACACTCTCCAAAATGTATCCGATAAAAAACCGATAGACTAGCAACTTTGCGCCGATGCTCAAGACTAAGAAGCTTAGTCTGAACTAGGGCTTCGTTGCTGATGTGCCTCTTGGCACGCTTCTCAATTGACTCCAACGCCCTGAGCTGGTATTTAACTGATCCATCCCAAAGGTGAGAGCAGTACTCCATACACGACCGAACTTGTGCTTGGTACAGTGTAAGCAATCTGAGGAGAGAATCTGGGGTCCTCAAGTTAACGGAGACGCCGACAGTAGATGTCATCATGGGCGTACAGACACACACCAGCTCTAGGCTTAAAGGTGTGCTCCAGGGTATACCCTGGGTACGATAGGTACGCCACGTCAGACGGTCTTCCGATCTGCGTCTCCGTAAGGAAAAATAGTGCCGGTTTTTCAGTCTCCAGGTGAAAGTGGACTGGCACAAGATTTGAGTGCAGACCTCGGATATTAATGAGGTGCACTTTAAGTGAAAGGGCGTGCAGCCGCTGTGTATACGTTTTTCCTTTTTTCCTTTGCTGCATGATTTGTGTGTGAGTGATTCGGTGGGAAAACGGCAGTGGATCGAGACTCCACGCTGCTAACCAGTAGACATACGCTGCGGGGCTACACCATTGGGGAACTAGTCTGGAGACTGCGGGGACGCCCGAGCCCCCCGCGGGGATGTCCATGTCCATCGGGCCCTTTCATCCGGTCGCCGTCCGGCATGATGGCGCATCCCGGGATTTTTCACGAGTTGGCGGGGCAGCCTTTCGTGAGTGGCTAGTTCACTACTTGGGCCCCCTACTAACTGCGGTCGGCCAGCGGTGCACCGTACCTCGGATCCCGCTACCCTCCGCGACTAGTTACCCGATGCAGCCCAACATCACATGGCAGAACGGTCTTGCAGCAATGAAATAACTGATCCGACCCGTTTTCCCTAACGGTGTCACCGGACAACATGCCGGAACACGGCTAGGCCGCTTGGCGGCATGATTTTGTCCGGTGGGTGGTCACTAGTGAATCTTACCACCAGTATGTTGTCACCTGACTAGCACCACCCGGGGACTACGTGTAGGGTTTCAGAATTTACGGGTGCATTCCCACGGACGAGGGTGACACAATCCCCAAAAATTTATTTTCCAGTAGTAGTTTATCTCTTCTTTGACGATAAGATTGAAGATAAGTTAGCTGGTCAATTCGTAAATTATTTAATGAATTCTTACACTATTTCGTGACAGTTCTCGATCGTTGGTACTTAGCAAAAATTATTGCATCTTGAAAGTCTCCCTATATTAGTGTCGTGTAAATATTTATATTGTTTTCTATGTCCGTTTAAGTACCACACGGCACGACAACTGTGACAGTGACAAGAGACGCGAAAATATATGCAAATATAAAACCGCAAATATAAGTAGCACTTATCGACTGGATGGCAACGGCGACGTTAGTGCGATGACTCTCAATAGTCTCAATGGTGCCGTTCGAAGGCTTGTCGTTAAAGAAGAAATGATAGAGCAAGCTTGTCGCTCTCGCCAGGCGGCAAATTGCATGTGTTGCACAATGTATACCACTGAAGTGAGAAATGTTTACCCTTTTCTCTTTTCTGTGATGTATACTGTAGCAGTGTGCATGAGTGGTAGGTCATTGACTTTTTTGTAAAATGGTATTAACAAATAATGTTTTTCAATCAGTTTTCTCTGTGTTTAAACTATAAAAAGTATATGCTATGTCGGGATGGTACATCTCTGAAATTTGGCTAAGTCCACAGAGCTTCGATCGTTCAAATTTTTCTAAAACCATAATTTTCTGAACTATAACTACAATTATATGGCTTTGATTACGGAACCCTACCATATGCGTGTCTCAACATGCTCTTGGCCAATTATTTTTAATATTATCTATCTACTAAAATGATTCGGAATTTAATATTTAAAAAAAGTGACATTCACGTTTGGAAAACCAGTGAATGACAACTTTGTTTGCATGAGAGCAGAATAGCGTATGCTATTTCGATCAATAGTAACAGAGTCATCAGAGTTTGGTTTTGTGGACACGGGAGTTAGAATTTTTCCGAACAACGTAGCAAATTGGATACAGTCAATGGAAACAAAACACAAAAAAAGTTTTTATTTGCTTAGTGATTTTTTTGCCTAATTAGCACAAATTGTCTATAAGAGAGTCAATACTGGCTATAAAATCTTCATGTGTGTAAGCAGCCTTTGGGTAGTTATAAAAGCAATAGATACATGTTCGTGTATATTTTCTTCTTATGAATAAGAAGGCCTGGAAGGAAGGTATGATCCTGGCAGTCTTAGTATGTAGTTAGGTGGGAATTTTGTTATATTAATCTAAATTCAGAAGCTCATTATGAATTTGTATTTTGCTAAATTAGATGTGTAATGATGCATCATGATGATCCTATCTCATTTCTCATAACAAGGTACAAGTACGTTCAATACCAAGCTTTTGTTTATTGAAGTTTTTCTTTTAAATGATTAATTTACTAAGCTCTTAGTATTTGTATAAGCGCTCTGTACTGATACAGTATACCTGCGTTAAATTTTTGTTATATGGGCTTATGAAGGACAAATAAAAAAATGCGGTGACCAGCAGGTTTAGAATCTACAACGAACCATCGATCAAATTAACACCCTGCGTTGCTATCTCCAGCGTCTTCCTGTGGAACACCAAATATAAATAAAATTTCTTGCTGATAGATGCATTATAAGTTCTCAGCGACCTTAGGCACTACCTGATCGTACGTGTTACTTTTTCCAGTGTGAAAAATATACGTTTATGCCATAAATTATTTAGTCGTGGTAAGGGAAGCGTTGGGTTTAGAAATGTACTTTACGTACCTCACTTGAAACAAGCGTGGATGTGCCCGCTGCAATCGAGGGTTAATGATTTTTTCTCACTCATGCTTGTAAATTTGTGCATTACTATGGTGGCATTTTTTGTAAATACCTTACCTGTTTTTTGATTGTCTTTGGACCTGCAACGGCATAAGGACGTTCAAACTTTTTTTGTATAAAAAGCTATGTAGTTTAGGGATATATAGTGGTAGTTCATTTATTTGTAGACATAATCTATTATGTACTTAGAATCTATACAATACTTTAAGACAAACCTAATTTTAATTACATATCAGCTTATTGTCAAGTACTTTTAATAAAGATTTTAACATTTCATTATTTTGGGAACAGTCGCGAGAAACAATAATTAAGTGTAATGAAAGCGTTGAAAATTTAAGTTGTTAGGACCGATAGAATACGTCGTAATAAACTTTCGAATTTTTAATGATACACATAAAATACACATCGAAATGTCAAGCAGTGCTAATAATAATTATAGCGGACCATGTAGCAATGTTGGGTGTTGCCATAAAAACACTAATTCTGGGATAAATATTTATCTATATATTTTTTATTTTTATTGTAAAATAGGCTTGCACTTGACTGCCAACTCGCCTGATGTTAAGCGATGATGCGGCCTATGATGGAGCACGCTTGCCTAGAAGAAACCGATTCACTTTTGATTTGAAAACACCCAGATTGTAAGTATCGGGGAACACCCATTCAGGCAGCGCATTCCACATACTAGCAGTTCACACAACAGAAGTGGAGTCAAAACGCTTCGTACGGGTTTTCGGAATGTCAACCATACAGCGGCGTTTTTGTATGAGTAATTGTTTAGCTCACAGTGACCTGTGATGGTACCTATCATTAGATGAAGGTCCGACCTGGTTAACTTGAGTAGTACGTTAGTCACTCTTTTATCTATCGATGGGTAGAAAGCTTTAGTCTATCGATGGGTAGAAAGCTTTAGATTGTGTGCCTGTTTTGCGATTCAATATCAAGTCAAGAGAAAATACCTACTTACTTCCACAATACAAACTCTTGAATTTGTTAGAACCATTAACATTAATTGGATTAAATGAGAAGTCCTCCAATTCTGGTTCCGTTCTATTAATAATTTTCTTTTTGTTTTCGTTGTTGTTACTTCAATTTTTGTTATCACAGAAATTAACGGAAAAAAATCTGTTTGTTATTTATTTCAGAAAATTAGTTATTGGAAGATAATATATACCATGGTAAGTACCTTGGTATAACTTATTACAAAAACTGGCCAAGTGCAAATCGGGCTTGCGCACTAATGGTTCCGTACCAACACAAAATACTAAAAGTAGTGTGAAAACATAACATCAAGCCAAAGCCAAGCGGTCACCCATCCAAGAACGGTCCATTCCCGACGTTGCTCAACTTGTGGTGGTGAACAGAAAATTGTCACCGACTCACACTTGGCCATTATCATTATGAATCTTTATTTCAGTAAATGCTCTGGCCTAGCCCAACATTTGATAGGCATTGGTGGGGCCGAAGCCAACACCAGGAGGCCCCGTTGAATATAAAAATACAATTATGGAATGTGTATAAAATTGAATATGAAACTATTGTACAGTATACGTATCTTTATCCTGAAATAAATGGTTTTTATATATACCTAAGTATACAAATTGTTCAATCCTTGCCTGGGCACTCTTACTTTTTTGTACAAATTACATGAATTAGATTTTTTTTAAGTATTACTGCTTATTGAAACTGACTTGCGTAATCATAAATTTGCTAAATTTATGCAATGCTAGAGTTTTGGCTAGAAAATAACAAATAGCAGAAAAGCCTAGAGCCATAAAGCCGTGACACCATTACTTGGGCAAAACTTTGGCATAGCATGGGTAAGTGTGTGTGTGTGGGTGTGTGTGGTAAATGGGATTTTACTTGCTTCTTGGTAAAAAAAATATGCCTAAAATCCTTATATCAACAATAATCTGCAAAGTAAAGATATTACCAAATATAAACTCACACATTATATTTATTAAAGCCACATTATAATGAAACAAACGATTCGCTATTCTTCTTGATGATAGCATTTAATTTGGTTTTTGCTTTCATTTGCTTTTGTAAACGAATACAATATTATTTCGGTCAAAATGTTAAGAGGTATTAAGGTTAAAACCTTTTTGAATACGAGATTGTTTTCGATTATCAATCATTCAAATTTATTTCGCTATATGAAAGTTTAAAACAGAATTATACGCTTCGAATTTTGATAGATATTTTGATTATACCTATATTGGTATAAAAATATAAGGTACTTATACCGGGTTATTTGGAAAAGGTGTGGATAGCTGATAATGTTCATAATATGTACTCATAATAAATAACCACTTTTACTGTAGGACCGACCCATTAGCACTCATAGCGCAATTTTAGGGCCTTTAGTAAAAGTTGTTCAGAACTTTGTATTCAATGAACTCCGTTCGACGTAGTGAAATTAAATTTGGTTCAATACAGGTCACCACAGCAGAAAACTGCATTTATTCGGTTCCGTACCTAAAGGTGAAAATGGGACCTTATTAATAATCCTACGCTGTCTGTCTGTCCGTCCGTCTGTCTATCCTACCTTTGAACGGCTGCATTTATCGACCCGTAATAGATAGCCGGTTGAAATTTTCACAGAATATGTGCTGATACACATATAATAAACGTTAATACGAGGCATGCCTTTTAAGTTCTGTCGTTTCCATATTTTCCGGAATCTCAAAACAGTTAAAAGTATTAGAATTAATGCAATTGTTTAGTTACAGCGTCGATTGGAATCTGTCTGGTTACGTACGAAAATGAATCTTTCTAAGAAAAATGTTCATGCAATAATTTTCTACAACTTTAGAAGAAGCCTGACACGGCTTCAGTGTTTTGAAGAGCTAACATCTGTGTTCAGTGATGAAGCCCCATGTCTGCGGACTGTCGAACGCTGGTATTTAGAATTCCAGCGTGGACATACTAGTGTTAGTGACAAATCTCGCGAAGAACGCCCAAAATTCGCCTTCACTGAAGATAACATCATTGCTGTGAGACAACTAATTCTCGAAGATCGTCATGTGACGTATCGAAAGATAGAAGCTCTATTAGGTATCTCGGGGACAACCATTCAGAAGATCTTGCATGAAGCGCTTGGTGTGAGAGAGGTAGTTTACCGTTGGATACCGCATCTGCTTTCCGACGATCACAAGGCGGCCCGCGTCAGATGGTGTAAGAAAACTCTGCAAAGGTTCAACCGAGGAGAGTCAAATCACGTCTACGACATCATCATTGGTGACGAATCTTAGATCTATGCCTACGGTCCTGATTCCAAACAACAATCTGCAATCTGGATCTTTCAAGACGAGCCAAAGCCGACTAAAGTTGTTCGTTCTCGAAGCACTTCAAAGAAGTTGGTGGCCACGTCTGTTGGAAAAACCAGCCATGTTGCGACTATTGCACTTGAAGATCGTAGAACGGTTAACGCAGAGTAGTATACCACAGTTTGTTTACCACAAGTCATCGCCAAATTTCGAAAAACTAACTCAAAGCGACGCATCATCCTGCACCACGACAACGCAAGCTCACACAGCGCTCGTCAAACGATTGAGTATTTGAAGCAGAAAAAAGTAGAAATTCTTGACCATCCTCCATACAGTCCTGACCTAAACCCTAACGATTTCTTTACATTTCCTAAAATTAAGAAAAGTCTTCGTGGTCAAAAGTTCCAGTCGGTGAAGAAGCAGTCGACGCTTTCAAGTCAGCCATTTTGAACACTCCCACTTTAGAGTGGAATAAATATAATAACTGGTTTGAGCGAATGGAAAAGTGTATAAAGCTACGTGGTGAATACTTTGAAAAACAATAAAAAGTACTATAAGGTTCTAGTTGTGTTTTTTTCTTCAAACGACAAAACTTAAGGGGCATGCTGTATACTAAACCATTTTTTTTCGTCTTTTTGTATATGCTCTAGTATATAAAAACATTAATACATACAAGCGTCAAACTTGGAATGATTATAGTACAAAATCTAAATTAAAACATCAAATAATAAATACTGGTCAAGTGCGGGTCAGTGACAAATTTCTCTTCACCGAAGATAAGCGACATCGGGCGCGCTCGATACTTGGATGGGTAATCTGGGCTTGATGTTGTCTTTTTGCACAACTTTTCTGTACTTTATTAATTAACAATTTATGTGGTAGTACGGAACTCTCTGTTTGCGAGCCCAACTTGAACTTTACTGGTTTATTCATCCAGATTAAACAAGCTACGTCATCATCATCATCGACCATAATGCCAGCATTAAGTAAAATATTTGAAAAACTACTTCTAAATCAGTTGTTGACCTATTTTGGAACGAAAAAGATCTTGCATGAACAACAATGCGGATTTACTGAAGGGCGTTCGACTGTCGATGCTTGTATAAAGCTAAACTTGTTTGTATTAACAAGGCATGGGAAGACAAGTCTGTAGTAATTGGGGTGTTCTGTGCAAAGCATTTGACTGTGTAGAGCACGAAACCCTAATCATGAAGCTTAAGCATTATGGGGTTGGTAACAAAGCGCTGGATTTGGTAACATCTTACCTGTCAAACAAACTGCAAAGGGTATGTGGCAGATACAAATTCATTGGGGTCTATAGCTAAAATGGGAGTGCCACAGGGATCTATTGTTGGACCGTTTCTATTTTTATCGTACATAAATGATCTTCCTTCTATACTAAGTTTACAAGAGAATGTTGAAATCATACTTTTCGGCCGATGACACTTCGATTCTATTTAAAGTTAAGAGAAAAGAGACAATTTCTGACCTTGTAAACCAAACTCTACATAGGATGAACCATTGGTTCACAGCTAATGACATGGTATTAAGCCTTTCGAAAACTAAATGTGTTAAATTCACAATACATAAAGTGGAGCATGTAGGGAATGAGGTTGTGTTAAATAATAAGGAACTTGAATGTGTTGATAGTACATTATTTCAGGGAATATTGCTAGATGCTAAATTACAATGGGGCCCTCACATACTTAAACTGGCCGGTAAATTGAGCTCTGCAGTTCGTGCAATCAGTGAAGTCAGAAATCTGACAGACGTGCCCACTGCACGGATAGTATACTACTCTTACTTCCACAGCCTTATGTCTTATGGCATTTTGCTCTGGGGTGCCGCAGCTGACATAGAAACTATTTTCAGACGGCAGAAGAGTGCCATTCGGGCTATTTATAAATTAGGTCCTAGAACATCGCTAGTAGATATAATTAAAAATATAAAAATTATTAGTATATTCCCTGAATTCTATGAAAATATAATGTACACAAGAAAAAACTTAAATAAATTCGTTAAGTCAAGTGATTTGCACAACTATAATACACGTAACAAAGATAAGCTAAATGTCCCGAGATTCAGGCTACGGAAAAGTCGTAACTCATTCATGGGTAATTGTGTTGAATGTTATAATAAAATCCCTAAAGCAGTTCTAGAACTAAATGAGACTCGTTTCAAGAATCTCATCAAGCACACCCTTATTGGAAAGGCATACTATGGTTATAAGCAATATATAAACGACAAGGACGTGTGAAGTAGTGACTCTACAAAAACCTAGCCTATATATATATATATTTTTTTAAACTTGTTAGCTTTGATGATTTGTTAAATATTATTAATTGTTAAGCTTTTCTTGCAAAAATTGTGAACTGACGTTCGAAAGTATATGTAAGTGTACCTACTTGAATAAATGAATATGACTATAACTATGACATCATCAGCCAGAAGACGTCCACTGCTGAACATAGGCCTCCCCCTTTAACCTCCACACTGAACAACATCCTGCCATCTGCATCCACTGGGTGCCCGTGACTCTCACAATGTCATCGGTCCATCTAGTGGGAGGCCTACCTACGCTACGTCTTCCGGTTCGCGGTCTCCACTCAAGAACCTTTCTGCCCCATAAACCTATGGGGCAGAAAGGTTCTTGAGTGGAATCAGTTCTTCGAGCGATGTGGCCTGCCCATTGCTAATTCAACTTCCAAATTTAAATAGCTATAATAGCTATGAATATTATAAATTTATGTTTGTATGTAATTTACTATGTTTTTCATTGTTATTAGCTATTAATTTAATAAGGAGAGAGTATTAAATATTGTATTATCATCCAGTTCTAAATTATATTTAAAGGCTCGGCTACTAGTTTAAAATCTAATTTGTGAAAGAAAGGAACACAACTTCATTTTGTAACATCAGTAATATTAATTAATATAGGCAGGTGAACAATATTAGGTACATAAATATAGCTAAGTTATCAATGTTTGCCCATTGCCACTCTAACTTGCAAATTTTGATAGCTATGTCGGTGACTCTGGTTCTTTGGCGAATATCTACGTTCCGAATTTTATCGCGCAAAGAAACTCCGAGCATAGCTCTCTACATTGCCCGTTGTGCTAACAGGCTACGTAAATCACTTCATTAGGCTTCTATTCACCAAACGTAAGCTCATACAAAAGTGCAGAAGTCACGTGTGCGGT
The DNA here is from genome assembly GCA_949125355.1 of Agriopis leucophaearia. NCBI lineage: Eukaryota > Metazoa > Arthropoda > Insecta > Lepidoptera > Geometridae > Agriopis > Agriopis leucophaearia. Next base: position 8,620,372 of record OX421261.1, on the reverse strand, counting down.
TCCAAGCTTTTACATTTTAAACGACTTGGCCCACTACACCGGACTTGAACGTGCTATAAACGTATCAGTCACGAAAAAACATCACAGGTCAACTAGAAGACGTATCTGCAACGCCATAAAGTCGTGTATTCACTGTAGTTACGCGCTACGATCTTGGTCAGTATCGGAACGAATAGATATGAATAACGAATACGAATAGATATGATATAAATAAAGCCTGTTATACAAAGTATATTTTAACATAATAACGTTTTAAAATAATAAAAACCGGCGAAGTGCGAGTCGAACTCGCGCACGAAGAGTTCCTTACCATTATCTATAAAAACGGCAAAAAAATTAAGTTTGTTGTATGGGAGCCCCCTTAAATATTAATTTTATTTTAATGTCAATAATATAACTGAATATTTTGTGAATATTACAAGCGTCTACCTGCCGTTATCAATATCGTGCAAAAACGAGAAAAATACACGTTTTTTGTGAGGGAGCCCCCGTAAATATTTATTTAATTCTGTTTTTTAAGTATTGTTGTTATAGCGGCTACAGAAATACATCATCTGTAAACATTTATAGTGTCTAACTATCACGGTTCATGAGATACAGCCCGGGGACAGACGTACAGCTAGATAGACAGACAGACAGACGGACGGACAGACAGCGGAGTCTTAGCAATAGGGTCCCGTTTACTCTTTGGGTACGGAACCCTAAAAAGGCTTCCATTCTAAGGTCCCACCAGAGCAAGCAATGAAAAGTGTTCAAAATATTATCAAAACATATTTCAAACTTAAAATTTTAAACATGAATATGTTCAAATCGCGAAAGTTTAAAAGTTACTAGCAATGCAATGCTTTTTCAATCGCCAAAATGTTTAATATATTCCCGTTATTAAAGGGTAGTATCGCCAAGTGTTGTATATATTCTGAAAATAGACCATTGTAGGTTGCCTGTTAGTGCACTTATGCCATTGTATGCTAACGCTTATCGTATTGAGTGGGGTTGAAAAAGAGCCTCGAACTTCTGTGTGACGAAATAATTGGTCTTAACTCTGCAACAAAAAGGGTTACACGAGTTATTTGTGCGTCGTCGTGTGGATATTGTGGTCTATAAAAGGTTAATGCAGATAAGTGAAACGTAATCATGCAAAAAAAGTTTTTTTTCATGTACCGAAACGCTATATAAATAAATAAATAAATATCTGGGACATTTTTGTACACATGGTCATCTGACCCCAAACTAAGCAAAGCTTGTAATATGGCTGCCAGAGACTGATATACGTACATATATATTTTTAAATACATACTTAAATAGATATTAACACCCAGACATAGAGCAAACACAAATGTTCATCACACCAATGTTTGTCCTAGATGGGAATCGAACCCACGCCCCCAAGCACAGAAGTTAGATTCACTACCAACTGAGCCACCGGGGCAGTCAATACCTTTGTATGTTCGTACCTTTTCTATCGGAACCAAACCTATTTGACTCTCTGCCCCTGTTGTGTCAGCCCTGCCAGCAAAATATAACACTGCAATGCTGTACGTAGCATCTGGTCTAAAATTTGTTTACTCCGAGGTAGGAGGCACGCTAAATTAAATTGTCCACTGTTGAAGTTGAAACTTTCATGCATCCTCGTAGTCACTGCAATATGAAATCAGTAGAGTTTGAAAATAATTTAAACCAGCATATAGACAGATAGATAGATAGAAACTATTGTATACACCAGAAATAAAAATTTCAAACACATAGAAACACTTAGTGTCACAAATGGCGGCCTTATCGCTAAAAGCGATCTCTTTCCAAGCAACCATTGGATAGAAAGAATTTACGTAACAGGATCGACGGGGGATGCTAAAATACTTTTAGTGATACCAATAAATAAATGCTACCAAATAAGATATAGTATAATATAGATAATATATTTAAGTAAATATGTATATACATCCATACTCCATACTAATATAATTATTATAAATGCGAAAGTAACTCTGTCTGTTTGCTACATAATCACGGCTAAACGGCTTAACTGATCTCGATAAAATTTTGCGAGGTAATAGCATGAGGACGGACATAGACTATTTTTTTCGGAAGAAATCGCAGACAAAGTTGACGGACATAGACTATTTTTTTCGGAAGAAATCGCAGACAAAGTTGTGGGTTCAGCTAGTATAATATATAATATAAATGCGAAAGGTACATACTCTATGTATTTGGAGTAGATTCGCATTATTATTCGCATAATATTATATGTTTGGAGTATTTCAGTCATGACGTTATGTCTCTCTGACTCTCTCTTCGTTTGGATTTGTTTCACAGATGGTTTTGCGATCAGCTTTCCTTATCTTAATCCCTACTTCTTACTATCTGCCACAAAGTCCTCGTTAGTCTGGCACTCCTATAGTATGGTATACACATATGGTATACTCCTATGGTAGTATATATAATTATAATATATATATTATTTCAACCTTCTATGTTGACTACTTACAAGTGTTTACTAAAATATTGGTATGTTTATCGAAAAAAAAACTTACTTGAGAAATTCAATAGGTACTGCAATGGCCATCAACATAAAAAAAAATTGATTGAACGTGACAATGTAAGCCGATGCGTAGTCGAGGCCAACATACGTTTGTGCATACTTAAGCTTATAGTTGCTATCGTACCAAGGCTTGTATACTACTTTTGTCGAATGTTGCACGGATATTCACCTAAAAATATATATAAAAGTTTTGGTTCAATATCACATTAAATACCAAACTTAAAAAATCTGATTGTTAATTGGTCATGGCCAATTACAGGACACCATCTCATAATCTCTGCGTACATTTACCAATTTTGCGGGAAAACGTAATCAAAACTCTTTGCAGATTTAATACGCACGTAGTACCTACAAAATTTTAGAGGATACAAAAATTTCAATTTGCCGCCAATTCCATTAGGCGACCCTAATAATAATGTATCTTAAACTGGGTTTTTTAAATCATTTTTATTAAGTAACATGTTGGAGAAAAAGTGGGCATGTGATTTGATGCTTGCGTAACGACTTATTAATAACTAATAGTGACAAGTTTAGTATAGCAAAAACTAATAGGTTAGCCTGTACCAAGCATATTGCGGTAGGCATTGCAACTGGTAACAGAAAGAGAGTAAATAGCGAATACAATTCCGAATTAAATCAGGCATAGCCATACCATGAAAATTTATTGCGTTAGAAAGTTAATTTTGCCCTTTGCAAATTGTATAAAGCACTTGCATGCTGTCTGCATAACGAACAAACTAGGGCAATGTGCGGGCTAACGTCTTTTATTACACAATTTTCTGTGAAATGGTTCCGGAAAATCGACATGAGATGTTCCTGATATAGGTACGGTTCATGCATCGTTAAGATGTTGCAGCATTTACAATGGTTATTTTCTACTTCCAAATGTGCTCTGAACAACCCCGTTTCTTTTGTTTCTGTTAATTCATCTTTTAAATTTTCGCTATAGATCATCATCATCATACCAAACCTACACTAGTCCACTGACGCATGTCCCAAGGCACGTCCGATCTTCAGATATTATCTACCAGTTACTGCCTTCCGTCTTACATACATCGTCACACCAATGAGTCTCAGGGCATGCTACGCTAAGTTTGTCGATTCATGGTCTCCTTGCCATTACACGTCTACCCTAAGCCCCTAACGGTTATCGGTTCTGCGGTATCACCGGCCCACTGCCACTTCACCTGATTAACATGCTGAGCTTTGATAAAAGAAAGTGTTTAAATGTAACTGTTTTTTTACTAGATAATAGGCTTGCGCTTGACGGCCAGGTGTTAAGCAAATATGTAAAAGTAAACTTATTGTATTCATAGTAGCACAACGGCTGATTATTTGGTCAAGCAATACGTTACTAAGAATGAGCGGATAATAGCTCATTCCCACTAGCACACCTGAATAGTATTATGGTTGAACTTGTGAGAGTTTTTAGTCCCATTAGTCCTATTGCCTATTTTTTAAGAGAACTACCGGGACGAACTGTTTGAACTCACACGTCCTTCTATGAGGAGCAGTACATTTTTAATTATACTTTATTCATAAATGCAGGCAAGAAGATCATTCTAAAAACAAAATCTCTCAATTTGAACTTGATGTATGCTAAATTTCAGTAGGTTTGTCAAGTAAAAAGAATATTTTTCTCTAGACTTGATTATTCTTTTTGCATGTCTCTATTGGCACCAATAATAACCGAACGTTTTGTTGAAATGTCGCTACACTTGCGTGGTTCCCCGCCGGAAAGGTTAAGGAAGTGACGATTAGAGTAGTCGCCATTACGGAACCGCCCGTCGTCGATAAGGACAACCTGTTAATGACTTCAACATTCTGCGTCTATTGACTACGGTTGATTACGTTTTTCGGAACCTATTCGTCACAAAACAAATCACCAATGGGTTGAGGGTCGGTAAAACAAAACAGCTAATGCTATATTCGAGCCCTAACCACTGGATTGAATTTCATAATACGAAAATCTTGTCCTCCATGCGCCACTACATACGAAGGCTAGTAAAGAAAACTAATGAGATCACGAAGTGCTAGAATTTCAATCGTGGTGATGGTTTTCAAAACGCCAGTGCGTGGAATCTAGTATTAGGTTACCATAAAAATACGCATCCAAACTGTGTTAAAAAAACCGGATGCAGTGATAGGTTTGAGTGCCAGATATAATCGTAGCAAAAGCCGAATACATATTCCAAAAACACGAACGAAGCGCTCTGATGCCACTTTTATTGTGCGAACTGTTAGTCTATGGAATGCGATGCCTGAATGGTTATTACCCGATAGTTACCATCTGGGTGTGTAGGGAAAAAATCTTTTTATCCCAGTGTCACATGCTAAAAATGCAGTTATATATTTATTATGCTTTTAAAATTGATTTATTATAATGAAACTGTAATTTTAGATAATTTCATACACTTACCTTAATAACCATAGAAATTAGAAGGTTCTAAAAAAATTGACGGACAGACAGAACGAACTTGTAAAGGTTCCTTGTACTACTACGGAACCAAAGTGATGCATGAAACGTTATCTTCGTTTCAAAAGACTTATTCAGCTATAAACCACACAACGTAGATATACCAAACGACGGAGGCAGCAAAACAAAATCCTCTCTATTTCACATGTACCAGAGCCACCCCTAAAATACAAAATAACATTTTATCCTAAGATATTTCACCTGTAGATAGGTTGTGCCCACCACCATATTGACTAGACGAATGCAAGGCATATTATGATACTCATTACAGCCGTCTCACAGTCACGCACTCCGAGTGCAAAAATATTTGTAATAAAATGCCTACCTGTGTCTTTATAAACTGCACCAACTACACACGCTCTGTGAGAGACAAGAAAAATGATTTATTTCACGCATAAGTACTTTATTTTTATTAAAACAAAATAATTATTTAATTTGTTTTATCATAGGCGGCTGTTGTCACTTCGAAGTGTATGAGCGACATATGTAGATCGTCTTGTGTGAGAGAGTGATAGATATCGCAACCAAAGCCGAACAAAGCTGAATTCAGCCGATCACCATGGCGGCGGCGAGCCGGTTGCCACTTTTAGTTAGTTTTTAAAGCAGTGTTGTTCGCATATAACGTCTCTATTATAACATATTACATCTCACTGATTTTATTCTTTCAAAATTGAATTGAGAAGACAGTGCGTGTCATATAGAATTCAGTTAGTTTTGGTTTTTACTTGTATATGCCTCAATGAATCTGGTTGACTAGGTGGACTCTATTATGGATTCACAATATCCACATATTATATCGTACAAGTGAAACTAAGTGAATTCTATATCAAACGCGCTCTGTCTTATAGTAGGTTAATTTAATAGGAAGTGGTCCAAACCACCAATTATTTTTATTATTAACGATCTTGCCTACTTCGTCGAAAACAACGAATATCTAGGGCGTCGTCATGACAGACTTATTGGAGCAGAACTCATAAAAATAATGTCTGATATAAAAAAATAGGCTTGTGACTTGTTAAATAAATTTTACATAAACGATTTCATTCATTACATTATTTCAATTTTTTATGAGTTGTATGACGATGTATGTATTTATTTTAAAAAGTGGGTACGCAATTATTAAGTACGAGTTGGTTCTATAAATACTTATATTCTTGTCTTGTAGAGATTAGAGATAGGCTCGTCAAGAAGACTCGAGGCAGATCATTCCGCTCCGGCGCTAACGCGATTCAATTGTGGTTCAATTCAAAGTTCGTTTCAATTCAAAAGTGGCAGCGTTGTCACAAGAGGCATCGCTAATAAAAGCCTTTTACTGCCTAGATTTAATAATACTTATGGTAAAAGAACGTCCAAGTACATAGTTCCGTTTTTTATTAATAAATTACCCCTAATGTTTAAAAATAAGTTAACACAGAAAAACATAAAATGGAAATTAAAACAGCATTACTTAACGCAATAAAACATAACATGGAGTATCCTGTATTGTTTGCATGGCGCGCTAACGCTGCGACTGCTGTACGAGTAGGTTAAACTTTGTATCTGTACTAATATATATTCTGTATCTATGCTATTCACAACCAGTTTTACTCTGCAATACGCTTATGCCTACAACAGCAGTTTGGTGTGTTCGCGCGCTTCATTCATTTTTGTACAATGAAGACCAATGAATAATAAAAAAAAAACTGTACCGAGAACCAGTTGTCTGTATAAATCTAACATAGGTTTTAAGACAACTTACTAACTCAAAATGTAACGTACTATGTGTTTTAAATAAATAAATAAATAATTCTCCTGTCGTTCCGTTTTGATCCACTCTCGAAGTTTTCGAAATGGTCTTGTTTTCCGGATCGTTGCATGCAAACCGAAATAATATATCAAAAGTAATTTATTTTTTCATCAACTTTTTTCTACTGTTTTAAGTGTGCTCCTGAAGTGTTTCAGTTTACCCGAATTTTCTGGTATAACAAGTAAAGTAATTTATAAAAAAAATATTACCTAATTACATTGTATAAATAGTAGGTAACTGAAACCTAACAGCAGCACGTGCGTACCTATTTGTACCTACTCGTAGTAGAGACATAAATCTTTCATCCCGTTAAGTTTTGTAAACTACTTAATATTTCATAGTAGCGCCATATATTTTTGAAATAAACTGAGTGTGCTTGACATACTGATGGTAAAATTGACCTGTGTCTTACTATTTTCCCTTCAAATTTTTTTTCGCGGTCGCCATTTTGTTTTTTTTTACCCTATGTTACTCTCACCATTAAAACGATTCAAATGACATCTCACATATCGAAATCCATTTAGCCGTGTAGGCTGTAGGGTGTACCAAAGAAACCTCATACATACATACATACACGTGAAAAATATAACCCTCCTTCTTGCGCAGTTGGGTAAAAAGAATACAATGTTTTTCACACGATACTAGTATAAGTACATACTTATTTCGACCAAGATCAGTTTGAGAAGTTTAGTCTTTATATAAGAAAGCAACGGACAGATATAGAAACTGACTAAAAAACTCATTTTTCCACTAAATCGATTATTCTGCTTATTGTTTATGCTATATAAAAATAATCTAAGATCATATCTATTTCATATCTATACATCATTCGTAATAGTATAGTACGACCTCTGAAATCCGATCTAAGAAATTGTACAGGATACTAACTACGGGCTTTCCAAATAAACACAAAATATAGGTTGCAAAAACTAAATCCGAAGACCACTATATATGTGTATACACATATATATGTGTTTTTTTATGAGACTTTTGATTAAAAGTAGACGTACTTTAAAAAAATTCAGTAATCTGAACATATCAATCTTTTTAGGATAATAAAACTCTTCACTCTCTTATTTTAGCTATCTTCATTCCAATTTGCCACAGTCAATGACGATGTTTCTTTACGCGATAAAATTCGGAACGTGGATATTCGCCAAAGAACCAGAGTCACCGACATAGCTATTAAAATCTGCAAGTTGAAGCAATGGGCAGGCCACATCGCTCGCAGAACTGATAACCAATGGGGAAGAAAGGTTCTTGAGTGGAGACCGCGAACCGGAAGACGCAGCGTATGTAGGCCTCTCACTAAATAGACCGACGACATTGTGAGAGTCACAGGCATCTAGTGGACGCAGATGGCAGGATGTCGTTCAGTGTGGCGGTTAAAGGGGTAGGCCTATGTTCAGCAGTGGACGTCTTCTGGCTGATGATGATGAATGACGATGTTAGCCGCAGTTGAATATTTATATTTTAAATTAAAATAATGTCTTTATAAAATGAAACTAGTAGTCTGATGCCATTCGAAACCTTTGTCCATCCTACGAAGTGCGGCTTGAAAGAAAATAAATGGCTTCACTAAACGACTGCAAAGTTTTCAACAATGCACTTGACTGTTTTCAATGAAAAATATGCACCCATTTCACGCGAATTTTTCTCACGGAAACCGATTTTTAATTACTTTTTTATTGCAGACTGAATAAAAATTGCCCAGATAAAAGTAAGTAACACGAATTTGTAAGTTTATATATTCCATCGCAACATGGGAGGCAGAAAATTTTACTGGAAAATTTTAGTAAAATTAAATAAAGTTCGATGCAAAAGATTTTTTGCCGACACGTTTTTAATAGAAGATTTCAATAATGATTTAATGATGTATAACAATTTTTATAACACTTTTTTAATTCTTAGTTTGAGTAATTTTTACTCAATTATTAATTCCGAAATTGAGTCTAGATTTTAATTATTTGTAATTACAGTGCGTATTTCGTGTTGTTTTTTTTTTGTGGTTATAAGTCTGTAGTAGGGCCGGATCGTGACAGTAACTATTTTATTGTTTTGTGGCTCCGTCTCACCTTCCCGCAACTTCATTTAGAGCTGGCGCTGCCGCCGCTCAAGCTGAAAACCGCAAACGACGCAAATATGCACACCTTGACCGGGTGTACATGTTTGCTTCGTTTGATGTGGAGACGATGGGTCCGTGGGGGCCGGCCGCTTTAGGTCTTTATCGGGACTTGGCCAGACGATTGGTGGAGGCGTCGGGAGTTCAGAATGCTGGCTTCTATTTCCGCCAGAAATTGAGCATTTCCATTCAACGTGGCAATGCCGCCAGCATTCTGGGGACCTTTCCCTCCCCTAATGGTTTTTAATTTAAAATTTTATATAGTTATTTTAAGTTTTAGTTTGTATTTAGTATTTTAAGTTTTCTTTAATTGTCTGTTTTTTAATTTGTGCATAATAAATTATAAACAACAGTGATCAACATTCGTGGTTGTCATTCTCCTTTTACGATGTTATTGTAGCTGTAACGGTAAATAAGTGCTTGGGGCGAGTTTAGCTATATTTACTACTTTTATACTTTTATTATTATATATAATAGAAAATGATGTAGATTCCCACATCTACATCATTTTCTATTACATTTATTTATATCATTAAATATGTAATGAGAATCATGCCTTAAATGATGTGCGACCAATTGCACATCGCATAGCAATAGCTCGTATATATAATTACATCGGTTCCGTACAAATACAGGCCCTATAACATTGAATTGTAACCCCTTTACATCCGAAGACAAAAAAAAACACAAATCAAATCTAAATCTATGTTCATAACTGCTAAATTTGTTATGTCAATTTTCCAATGAAAGGCCTCATGACGTAGTTTGTCAAAGCTCACATTTCAACGTCAGGGCCTGTCCTGAATCAAGGTGGATAAAATTTTATTCTATTGTACATTTTTGTCCCAGTCATATTATGATTTGTCACTTCTAATTTGATACTTTGGCACCCAAACAAACATAATCGTAGATATGACGTGAATATAATATTTAGTTATATTTATACAATGCGCGTCTGGACCCGATTTATTCAAAATAGAAATACAGAGATACTTATTTTCGTAGCGTTATTTTTTGTCAATGTCAATAAAACTGTCAGAGGAAGTTTGTTGAGTAAGAGGTTACACAATCTTTGATCTACTATTAACTATTTTATACTTTGATTTATTTACACTGCTTACTCGTATATAATATAACAAGCGATATTGTCCGAGCGGTAGCGTGTGTACGGGCGTGTAAAGTGTAAAGCGTGGGTAGTGCTTTACAATTACTAAAGGCACCCACTTCGATCATCGGCCTTGCACCAATGGCTTATTTGTACCTGACTAAATTATGTTCAGTTTAGATGCTATCGCTCAAAAACGGTGAAGGAAAACATCCTGAGGAAACCGGTATGTCTCAAGAACCTCAAAACAAGTTTAAAGACAATGATATTCATTAATATGTACTGGGCCAGCATGGTGGATAAGGGCCCGTCCTTTGATAGTACATATGACGGCCCATCCCATCCAGCAGAGCAGGGAGCATGAAAGGCTGAAAAGTGGGAAAGGTGGGAGCTGATAATGATGAATATAACTGGCTGTTGCCCGCTATATCACCCGCGTAGAATTTAATATATTTTCAACCTACATTTGCCCCCTTAATTATCATCTTATGCAGAACCCCTTCCTTATCTTAATTTATTTAATAAGGAATGTACGTGCCAAATTTTGAGCTACATTATTTGCTTAAGTTATTTTTTTACAATAAATATATAAAAAACAAAATATTTCAAAAAATACCTAAACCCAGAGTGGCGACGACAGCGGGGCAGGGCCAAGCTAACGGTGGTTAGGGCTGCAGCTGAGTGAGGTACCTCCTGACAATGCGTGCCGTGTCAAGGATTACCGCCCTCTGCATCTGACCCTTATTATTTTTATATGGGATTTATTATTTAAGATTAAGAGCACTCCGACTATACAGTAAACCGCATTCGGTGGTCTCAAACGTTTATGCACTGTAGCATTGTATTGATCAGCAAACAAAAAAATATTGGAAAAAAAAAACTTCCATTAAAACCAATTGAAATTTCCATCACTCATATGAATATTTTTAAGGTAAGAACTAAAAACGGGCTTGTTTTAGTTATAATTTCACGTATATTTTCCTAAAGAAAAACAACTTAATTAGGTATTTCTAAAAATTACAAGTTTGATTCAGAATAATTACATACATATGTACGTACTACATTTAAGCTATATCCAAGATTTTGATGTGAAAAAAATCGTTAGAAAAATCACACACAAACACCAAAATACCAACTGTTTACGCGGGGCTAGCCAATAGATTCGCGGTCTCCGATACAAAGAGATGACTAATCAATTCACACCAATTGCGGACACCACTACCAATAAATACCGAAATTTGTGGCAGTAAATTAACAACCCTTTCTACCTACAAGTATATATAAGTTTGGATTTGGTTACGAGTGCATAAAAATCATCCTTTGAGCTGATAAAGAACTGTACCAATTTAAAAGGCTCATATAAAAACTTAGCTTTGTCCTTTGATTCGGATTTAATTCGTACAATGTACCCAACGCGTTATTTGACAACATGTTGGCCCTGTGGAGCTAAAATCGATTTTGACCCACTTATGAGTCGTTAATTTCCATGGTACGCACATCGGCGTAACGGGTGTAACACAATATATTTTAACCGTCTTCAAAAAGAAAAGGATATATACTTTTTTTTGTGCAAATCTTATGAAATATAAAATAATACTGACTACAAAATAGGACTGTTCTCAATTCAGTTGAACTTTTATTTTGTAATGTTTGTTACAAAAACAAAACCTCAGAACTACATAAACAGTTTTTTTAAAGGATATTCTTTCAGATTAATCTCATAGAAATGTTATTAAAACCTGTTCAGTGGTTTGCTTCTAAAACAAAATAACTGGAAAAAATATGTCATGTAAGTAAAAACCAAATTACGTATATTTACTCTATATTAGTAAATATACGTAATTTGGTTTAAGACGGGTTTTTTTAATTGATAATTATTACTTTATTTTAAGCACCCGTGACGAGACGATTCAGGTCGCTCGCCTAATGTGAAGCGTCACATTTACCCACAGAAAAGAGAAGTTTTTTTTTGTGCGCTTACCCATATTAGTTTAGTGCCCATAACATAATTAAGATTTATAGGTTCATATTCTATGCCTTTAATATATTATAAATTTTAAGATCAATCTATTAAATTTAGGTCCTATTTACTAAAACCAACCACGGGTTGGCTGCCTTTTTAACTAATTAATATTAAATTAAAATAACCTTTTTTCACATTTCCTTATAATAAAACATGATATTACCTTCATTTTACTTCAAATTATTTTTCTTACTTCAAATTATTATTCTTAGAGCCGATTTTTCAATCCTCAGTTAAAGAATCAGATATTATGTATTCCATTGATAGCATGATTGCGATGTTTTCAATAGTCAGTTAGAGGTTATCTGCGGAGTATAACCTGTAAATTTATTGGACAGATAATTTTATTGATTTGTTAACTACCTGACCGTTTAATTGCGGATTGAAAAATCGGCCCTTAGTCAATGTATGACATCAAAATAAGATTATTTCGTACTTTAGTGTAGGTGAAGTACGAGTGAGTATTCGATGCTTAAAATACGTTTCAAAATTATTACAAATTTTGAATTTCAAAATTAATATTTCGAAACACCTTTTCAACCCCCTTTGATCCTCTTAATTCAGACCTTTCGCTAAATCATGTCTTACCTAGTCTCTACAGCCTATAAGAAGTCTATCTGCCAATATTAGTTTCATAGGGTCATGCAGCTTTTGAGATTTCGTGATGAATCAGTAAGTGAGTGAATGAGTATTTCGCTTTTATATATCATCATTATCATCGTCATCATCAGCCAGAAGACGTCCACTGCTGAACATAGGCCTCCCCCTTTAACCTACACACTGAACTACATTCTGCCCTCTGCATCCACTGGATGTCTGCGACTCTCACAATGTCGTCATTCCATCTAGTGGGAGGCCTACCCACGCTGCGTTTTCCAATTCGTGGTCACCACTCAACTCACTCACTCACTCTTTTACATATACAGCAAATATATTTATATATATTTGCATTCCTGGACTTTTTAACTTGGCAACTTATAAGTATTTACTTACTACGGCAATGGAGTAACCAGCCAGTTATAAATCTAGCCATCTAAAAGAGGCTAGATAAGTCTACTTCAACGAGTCAACTGGGTCTATCTAGGTTGATGAAAACTGTGCTAGATAGAGCACGCCCGCTTCGTACCGACCTCGTATCAAAGCTTTCATTTTGGCGCTTTTAAGTATTTCTATTATGCAAGACTAACATGCACAAGCTAGTGCACTTAGTGAAAATCCTATAAGTAATGTATCAGTAAAACGATAAATTTACCGAAAAAAACGACTTTACATAACTTCCATTATCTTAAACATTCGGGAATAGTCGTTGTAAACCTAATTCATTAATAAAACGTAGCCTTAGAATTATCTTGGAATAGTTAGTCCATCTTTTTAAATAATAATACCAAATTTCAACGAGAGAAAAAGACAATGCACTTATTTTAGTAGTTACTGCTACTTATTTCAGAACTAAGACACGTATTATGGGTAAGGTGTATGCCAAGAAATGTTAGAAAATAAAACATATATCCCTTTATTAATAAACGTCTAGTAGTCTTGGAATAGTTACGCCGAGTTTAGTCTTTTTCTCTCTTTCAAATGTTGAAGTCAATCGAAAAAGACCAAAGATGGAGTAACTATTCCAAGGGTACTCTACGTTTTTTAATAGGGGTACAAGTGTTTTATTTTCTAACATGTCATGGCATACACTAGACAATATTTATTTCATTGTTTGTTATAACAATATTCAAGTGAATAGGTAAGATGCGAAATAAAAATATAATTCCATTGAATTACAAACATTAATACGTTTTGAGTCAAGCACAAAATTCACGATAAGAGCGTTTTGATTTTATCTATATACTAGTTTTTTTTCCCGCGACTTCGTACGCGTAGATTTTCATATAAACCTTCAATCCTTTTTTCTTTCCTTAATCCGGCCCTTGCACAAAATAACATAGCCTGTACTTCAATCTGGTCATAGCTAAGCATATTCGTGAAAACAGCATTTAAATCCGTCTGCATTTTCTTCCAGGGGTTTAGGAGATGTGCGTGAACAAACAAACAAAAATTCTAAAAACTGCCTTAACATGTTCAGCTGCTTATTTTATGTCGCCCTGTGTGAAGTATTGATAGAAGCATAAAAGTAAAAACACCGTCAACAGTTTTCAAATCAAAAAGATAATGTGACCACAGTGCAGAGCATGTTTTGAAGTATTATTTTTGTCTAAACCATAAAAAGTATATCATGTCATGTCGGGATGATACATCTCTGAAATTTGACTGTCCAGCTTCGCTCGTTCGAATTTTTTTATGACCATCCAATTTCTGAACTATGAATACGACCACAAGTATATGGCTTTGGCCATGGAACCCTTACATATGCTTGTCTTGAAACGCTCTTGGCTAGTTATTTCTTATTTCGCGTGCATTTGTATGTATACCTTGATTAAAAAGCCATGAAATGGAACTACTCTATTTATCATTAAAATATCACAGTAAAATTCATTCATTATTCTTATTGCAAAAATACACTTTCTTCTAGAAGCTAAGTTTATATACCCTGCATAAAGGGTGCAGCAATGACTTATGTAGTGGCTGGTCACAAAACCATCCAACAGACAGAAGTAATTTTACCAAAAAAAACATACTTATTGTGATAGGTTACTTAATTATATAATATATGAGATCATATAAAACTTATGACGCTACTTTCTTAACTATTTATAGATCGATATTTATTTTCTAATTATAACTTTCGAAATTTTACCGTCGAAAAAATCTTTTATCTCGTAATAACATTTTTGGTTTAGAAACTTACGAAGTTGGTTCTGGAAAAGTGCTATTATTTCTTTATTGCGTCCGGAATTTTGTTGTATAGGTTTATTGTCATACAAATGGCCTTTTTTAAATATTTCTATTCGCGGGACTGAATTAAAATATGATGCGGTTTATTTTGTGTTTTAAATGCTAACATAGAATAAAATCTCCGTATGAGTATTATATTCATTCTCTTGGGAATAAAATACATTGGATTGAATCACCAAAGAGGTTGTAAGGCCTATGTTTTTATAACATCCTTGATCTATACGTTCATTCATCTAAGAAGGTTAAGGAACCTTCTTTAAATTTAAACTGATTATCTGAATGACAGTTGACAGTTTCAAATTTTTATAATGGCTATGTCAATAAAATTCTCTTTACTTTGGACCTCCTTGCTTGTGGCTATGTGACGATCCTCATATTACGTTTCGGGTAACGAAGAAAATAATCATTGATTTTTATTTTCGTTTATGTAAAAATAAATAATTAAAATAAATGATATAACATAGCCTATGTTTTAATCTGGTGATTTCTAAGCATATTAGTAAAAACCGCATTGAAATCCGTCCAGTGGTTTAGGAGATGTGCGTGGACAAACAAACAAACAAACAGACAAAAATTCTAAAAACTGTCCTATCGTGTTCAGCTGCTTATTTTAAGACGCCCTGTGTGATTTATTTTTTGTTATCTCGCAATTACAGATTTTTTTATCTCTACGTTTTTATTATATGTATAGATAAGATACATTTCGTAAATATCGACAAATTAATTTAAATCATATGTCGTCAAAATAATTAATTTAGCTTGCTGTAATTTCTACACATAAAAAACATAGTCGGGTTATTTTCACCATATATAACTCAAAAACGGCTGTACCAATTTTCATGATATTTAATTTGTTGGATTTCTGTCCGACCCGAATAGCAGAATAAGTATTACAATATTGGACAATTCAAGATAGAAACATTATGAAGAAAATTTATTTTCGCTAACATTTTGTATGGAATGGCATTAATTTAAGGCTATAAGTATATTGGCATAAGAAAAAATAAAGATATTGTCATCTAAGTCATTGGAAGTTGCGTCAAGGAGATATAATAACGCGGGTGTCACCGCGGGGCATAGTATAATCCAAATGCAGATGCAAATTACCTGAATAGTTGCTATGGTTTTAGGCTTTGATTTTTTCGATCATATATTTTTTCGAAGTTTTGTTCGGACATATCTGAGCGCCAACCCGATAACTATATTATTAAAACTTTGTCTGAATCGATTAATTTCATGCTTTTTAATATAAATCAACAGTGTTCATAATGCACAATCCAAATTCTAATTACTTCCATTCAAGGCACGATAATTTACATTGTCTTTATAATACCTATTTATAGACGACACTTTGTTTGTACACGGAAAATAAAATGATGTCCCTTGTTTCAGGTATGTACTTCTGCGGATCTACTTGCCTCAGTACTAGTTAAAGGAATTAGCGGTAAGTGATGAATTATAAAAAAATATTTTAAGAGCTATTATCATGTGGAACAGTCATCTATTATTACACAATGTCTGAGACGTCCCGGCTGAACCTTGCCACAAAAGATAAAGCGTCACATATAGGTAACCTGATTAGGTATCATATTATTTCACAGGCGATCGTGGAAAAGTAAAATTTCCTAATTTACCGTTCGTTCAAAATCGTCTCGCCTTACATCCGCGCTGAGACGCGCGCGCTCGATATTCTATACTCTAACATAAGTTATTTATTTTGAAATTAGTGTAACTCAATAAAGTACTTTTTTTTAAATTGTAAAATAGGCTTGCGCTTGGCCGCCAACTCGCCTGATGTTAAGCGATTATGCAGCCTACGATGAATCACGCTTACCTAGAAAAAAAACGATTTACTTTAATATATATATCTTAAAACAAGCTTTTCGTATTCTTCTCAGACCCTTTCATTTTATACCTATATCAAGAAGGTAGATATCTAGCTCCACGTTCCATCATCAGGACCCTGGTCATCAATAAAACCAAAGTGCTTGGGAAGATAAACCCAGCAAACCCAAACTCCGTTTAGGATTTCCTATGGCCACCTTCTGTCTCCATCATCAGATCAGCTCGATCACATAGCATTGTGGCTGAACTTAAGTATGCCAAATTCCATCGGTTGAGGATAACTGGTCTAAAATTCAGTTGCACTTGTCCCACACATACGTACGTACATACGACTACATATACATACTAGCCAACAGGGCAAGTTGAATAAAATAATAAATAAATAAATATCTGGGACATTTTTGCACACATGGTCATCTGGCTTTAATATGGCTACCAGAGATTGATATACGTACATATATTTTTAAATACATACTTTAAGATATTAACACCCAGACATAGAACAAACACAAATGTTCGTCTCATAAATGTGTGTCCTAGGTGGGATTCGAACCCACACCCCCGAGCGTAGTAGGTATGTTCACTACCAAATGAGCCACCGGGGCACTCAAAATCTTGTTAAAAGAGTTGAGTTTTCCACAGCATTTATACGTAGTAACGGCACTTTGGTGTCTTCAGTTGGGATGTAGACTCTGAATATTGATTTATGAATAGCTAAACTTACCTAGCTTCCCGGAAGCTGATTAGTTCCAAGACTTCAGAACTAATAAGTTAGAAAAATTAAAAAAAACCACTCAGGGCGGTACTCAACTGCTCAACTATCTACTTTCATGGAATCATGCTATATATTTAGCATCTAGTAAAATTATTAAGGCAGTTTTATCAATTAATAAAATATCATAATTTATTTATATACGGTGATTTTTTAAAGCTGCAAACCCATGAAGTCATGGTATTAAACTTATATTGTTATGAATAACTTTTGTTAAACCAACCAATCCTAAATTGCAAAAATAGCTCTTTCGTACATTTTGCTGAGTTAAAAAAATTCCAGCGGTTTCAGAATTGTTCCCATAGTATAAACTGTACAATAAAAGTAAATTTGAGTTCTAGTGCTCGGCTGGCTAGCTACCAACTTGAAAATATGTTCGTGTTCCAGCAACTTTGTTTGAAAGCCAGTTTTCATTCTAGGCTAGGTGTTGCCTAACACTTAACATAAGGTAAGTGGTTGAACCTAGCCTATTAATTATTCAAAACACATTAAAATACAAAATTACCACTGTCCAGGTTTTCAGGTATCCAATAAGCATTCTGTATTATACGATTAGGTACAAGATAACAGAAGTAACGCTGCCAAATGGCTTTAGGATGGTAGTAATAAAAACAATAAATTATTTTTAATTGAACAAAGTACTTGGTTGTTAAGTTAGTAATTTAGACATTTTATATTCTACAACCTAAATACGTGTTTTTATAATACAGGTGTATATTTATTTTTGCTCTCAAGGATGACACGACGTGCAACGACAGAGCACCAACGAAGTCGGTGAGCAACTGCTTCACCCTGTTGCTCAGTGATACTTGAAAGCACCACTGAGTTGGCACCATTGGAAAATTTCTTTCGCCGCATCCTTACTATTCTGCCCTACTAATTCCACTTGCAGTAATCGAAATTTTTGGGTCACTTTTTTTGCGGAAATTGTATTCCAAGGAGTAATTGTATCTATGCACAAAAAAATATTTTGATCTTGTTCTTTTAATACACTTAAAAAGTTATAAAACATAGACGTGTTGTTTAGTTATATATACAAAAAATCAGTTTTTCGCATTTTTTTCGAAACCGACATTTGCAAGTACTGCATTTGTTATAAGGAGGGCAATATTTATGACGATGGTGATAATAGACAAAAATTCAATTATGTTAAACTGATAACTCTGAAAGAGAGAAACAAAACTTGAATAATTATAACTGAATAAATCAAACAGGAGGAATATTGCGCTAAACTTAATAAAAAATATTTTTTAATAAAAATAATAACCCACGATTGTTTCGATTGAATCTCTCAGGGCCTTACTTAAAAACGTTACTCAAGGTGACATACGCTTAAATATGCTCCGTCTTGTTTTCGCGTGTGACAATTGCCGTCAGCGAGTATTTGTTGAAAGTTGACAGAGTATTTTAAAACATAGATCAACTTGAGTAACGTTTTTAAGTAAGGCCCTTAATGTTAGACTTCGTTCTTAGTGAGGAATGCACAGGAATCTATTTATCATGTCAAATAAAAGGGCGGCATCTAATTCTGACATTAAGGCTGGCCACTTAGCTTATATCAACTTACTCCTGAAGTTGAATATTACCTGACATTTACATGAAAACCATTTTTTGAACCAATTATTAACTTAATTTACCAAATAAATAATTCAATCTAATCTAAATTAAATGGACTTTCTGAAACAATCAATACAAAACTGCATTAAGGTCGCTGTCTTCGAGTAGTCCCAAAAAGCTAGCGACATTACCACGTTGAATGGCCAAACATATTCTGTAGCTAAGGTAAGTACTTTCAACATGCTCTCTTTATAACGACAAATATTTGTATAGATAAATGGTTTGAGATTTTAACTTGAAAATATTTTTTGCTTGTTGCGGTCTACGGCGTAGCAAGTACTGCTACGGCTTACGTAGGCGTATTGCTACGGCGGCGGCGTAGACTGTAATCTAACCTTTCCATAACAGCTAGGTTATATTCGAAATCTGAAAAGTAACATTTAATATTACTTGACAACTTGGTAGTCTTATAAGTGTTTATTTATTAATACGTGTCTATCACAATGACCGTTCACGCATTAATGTTGGAAAGGTTAGGGTTTTATTCCTTCTATAGGTCTTCAAACTAATCCAAGCTCATATATTTTGTAGTCATATTACATGTTTTTTAAACCGTTATAATACTCATATTTCAATTATTAAACAGTTATCATATACGAAGTTGTTCTCAATGGTTCATCAAACTCGTAGCGATACACGTCCATTAATTCTTGGCTAAATGCGTTACTATGACTTTCAAAGCTTTAACCGTCTTAGACCATTAACTCATGCTTAGTGTCACTTAAGCGACTTATATTTACGATGCCAAGGTGCAATAGAGGTATTTAATAGTAAACTCAGAAAATGTGATGATAAAGTTTCTGATATAAAATATTAGATATCACGAGCGATCTATCAATATTTTTACCACCGATAGACTAGGCGTTATGCTTTCAAAATTGTCAAAATCTCTATGGTGACAAAACAAATTAAGCATAACCTTGATCTGATGAGCGTGATTTTAATACTTAATTTGGACTGGGACTTGATTGGCGATATCATAGGATTGTGTCCAATTTTTTATGTCCTCGTAATAAAAGCCGATAATAAATAAATAAATATCTGGGACATAAATGGGCTGGTAAATGTGTAAGCGAGTGAAAACGCGATGTGTTGGTAGTAAACGAATGACAAGTATCAGTACTCCACCGTTATACTATAATATTATGTTCCGGACGGAGGACTGCAATGTATACAAATACAGGGCATGAAGAGATCACAGGGCTCTTTCGCTGTCTTTTGAATGCATAGTATTGCAAGGCGCCACTGCACTCAAAGCTTTTATTTTGAGTGACACTGAACTGATATTGGTGTGGAGGGCGCTTATCATCTATCAACGTCATCGACTTGGAATTCTGCTCACTAAGCTATAACTATAGTTTAAAAAACGGAAAAACACGCTGTGACACGAGCGTGCACGCACGAGATGTTGAAGAGAGGGAGTCGCGGGAGAGGAGTCGACACCGCGATACGCAGGTGGCATGATAGTTGGCGTCTTTCTCGCTAGATGGCTCTGTCAGTATGATTCACATCATTAAGGAGTTTCAAATCGATACAATAAATAGAAGGTTAAAATCGATTTCCAGTATTTGATCACATTGTTATTCGATTAGTTGCAAGTGAAGATAATACGTGTATAAATCTTAATAAAAAACATCTTCCCTTTCGAGTGATATGGAGATTCCATGATATGATAATGGATCTATGCCAAAATCTCTGCCTTACCTTGACTGATTAGCACTTTGGAAGCTTGTCAACAGTATCAAATACAGTTTTACAGCCGTTATAAGCCCGTGGCAATCCCACGCATCTAACGTGGGACACGAAAATATAATATTATGTCAAATTAATCGTATGACGCTTGTAGACGTCAATAGTAGTGCTTTGGCGCTCGTGGAGTTCCATGATTACACTCTCAGAATAGCCCTTCTGAGATTACGCTATACGTCAAAATTCACTGTTCGTGGAGTCTGATGTAGAGAAGATTGATACTTTTCATTTGTTTACTAGCAACGCCTAGCGATTTCACCCGCGTATTTCGCATCATCAAATCATTCGAATCAAATTATTTCAATATCCATAATGTCGTCAAGAGATTACTAATTCAATTATATCTGTTTTTTTTTTAATTGATAATTATTATTTTGTGCACATATTACGTGTCAATGTCAATATTTGGTCAACTTTTATAGGTCATGTTGAAAACTTTGGATGATCTAAAAACTCCGAAATTAGGGCTGGAAGAGTAGTTTTCTGTAGAAATAACAATTATTTAACTAATAAATTTCAACCTCCGCACATTTAGGCAGTATTACTGCCACAAAATATTAATGCAAACCCTAATTTTGCAGTTTCTTGGCTCTCTGCCCAAAATTATTTATAATTAGATAGATACTCATATTATCATGACTAGCCAAAAGACATAAACCGATTCGAGTAAAAATTGGCAAGTGCTTGTAGTATCACTCTCATGGTATGGTTCCACTACAGATACATTGATTTGGACATGAATGTTGACACAGGTTGCTGCGGAACCCTAAAAATGCAGAAAGACTTCGAAATTAATTTATGAGACAAAAGATGTCGAGGACCCTTCCCCGTCACCGTACTTTGATTTATTGAAGTTACTGTATAAATGCTGTAAAACAATTATTTTGGTTTTTGATTTGTTTTAAGCTGGGGTATTCATGTTTTATTACCAAAGTGTTTCTGGTGGTTTCATTTTTAAGAGAATGAAAAAAAAACAACACATAACAAAAAGTCCACTCACATATTGTAATGGTGTTATAAGTGTCTTTTAATAAATAAATAAATAATTTTTAAGCCTTTTGTCATGAAAAAAAAATCTTTGATACTTGCCACAGCTTTTACAGAAGTAACAAAGAAAAGGAGAGAGAGAGAAGTAGGGTCCTCAAAGGTAGGCAACGCACTGAAATACTGACAACGTCTCTGGTATTTGTTTTTGATATTTTGTGGTACTTCAAAATACGCGAAAAAATATCTGCCGTTCCATACATAAAAATAATTTACTTCTGACAATATATATGGAACAGTAGATTTATTTTTTCGCGTATTTCAATAAGTCGTAGAACAAAAGTTGTTAAGAGAATGCTAGCTGATTACCAGTAACCCTATATAAAAAAATAAAACAAAAAAAATATGATTTTATAAAGTTTCCTAAGATTCGGCAAACATTAATCATTAAGTTTAATAAAAAACTAAGTAGGCATATTTATTCAACCAATAAATTTCTAAATATTTGATGAAACTTATAACTACGCGGAAGCGACGTTTCAAAGTCTACAAACTCAAATAAAATAGTTTGACTATTGATAAATTAGCTGAATTAATTTTGAATGAAGCACTGTTCAATGAAGATGCAATACAGGGAATGAACTTTGGACTTGGTAATAAGTATTCACATTATACCTTTTCTACGTAAAAATATATTGTTGGTTATGTATTAAGAATAACAATGGATCTGCACTTTAGGAAACATTGCAGTAGTAGAGCATCCTAAATGAAATAACAGATCAGTGATATTAACATTTCTTCAATAATTTTTTAAACTATGAATATCATAAATTTATTTCCCGAACTTTCAGCCTTTGGCCATCGGTTTTTTCTAGACAAGCGTGCTTCGTCGTAGACAGCATCATCGCTTAACATGAGGTGGGATGGCGGTCAGCAACAAGCCTATTTTCAATAAAAAAATATCTACTTTACTTTTTGAAGTTTAAAAAAAAACATCTAGAAAGGCGGTACCTATAAAGTTTAGTATCTGTGTCAAAAGTTACTGCAAAAAGCAGCTTCATAGCGGAAAAGTTATTATTTTTGTGCTGTTAAAACTTGGAACTTAACAGTTTAGTGGTCTGAACGCAGCAGTATTGAATAATATTTCACAGTATATGCGATGCGGCAATGTGACAAAACACGATATTGCGGCAACTTAATGCTCAATCTATAGAAGCATCAGTATTTTCAAAAACGCAGTACCTAAAACTTATGTGACTGCGTTTTCATGAAAGTTTATAATTCTTACTTACCAATATCCTTTGGTATTCCGGGATCCTATAGTATTGTAATATTTTTTTGGTTTTTCACTTCTTTTGTTAGGCGTGCCGTTATGTTAAACTTCCTTAACATTTGTTTTTTCATTGAGCCAGGTTATAGTTGGCTTATCATCACTCAACGGTTCTTTAATTTCATTTAACTTCAACTAAGAGTCTAAAGAGCATACGACAATGACAAACAAACACAGAATACGTTTGAAACATTATTAAACTTTTACCTACTACAGTAAATTTAAACTTGGCACTACTGACATCACTTGGTGATGTAATTGGGATAATATATTTCCCTTTGGCACAACAGGTGGGTTAACATAATCTAAAAAAAAAACATTAATATAATAACCTACAATTGACATTTGTCTTGCTCCCTTATTAGCTGAGACAGCGACACAAAATTCAACGTAAGATTACTATAAGAGTGTTTTTGAGATTATGGTAACCCACAAGGCAGTGCTTAAATGAACAGCAGCTGGTCCCCATGGCACTGGTGGTATCATGAGTAAATCACGAATAAAACTCTTTGTGCTTGCTAAGATCAGTTGAAATTCGCGGTATATCTCTCTCTCTCTCTCTCTCGAATCGCGCGAACTAAATCTTGTTCTTAAAACTTTTCGATCCTCGAAAATGTCCTATTAATATTATTATATACTAGACTTAATATTGAGTGTCTTATTTTCTTAGTATAAATTATTCAGTTATGTTTTTACATAGCAGGCGAGTAAATCTCTAATTATTTATGTCAAATGTAATTATCTTAAGTCGCTGTTCGCCATACATCTCTTTTGTTGCCACTAATTTGCTTTACGAGGCCCCGACGCCCAACGTCAAATTAATTGCACTGCAGCGTATCCCAGCTTGAGGAAGGTCGGCCAATTTTAAAAGCAATTAAAAACAAGAAAAATACTTTGAAAATAGTTCGTATCACGCTAGGAGTAGGTAACGCTGCAACGGGGTACGCCGGGAACTACGATATCTGCAGTACCTACGGTGTTGATCGAATGGTCGCACTGCATATAACTAGGATGTCGTTGAATGTGACGTAGCGAGAGTAGGGTCTTTGTGAGGCGCGGGTGGGTCGCGTCCGCTGCCGATGCGTGTGGCCGCCGCCGCGGCTGCCGCGCCGCGCTCGAGCTCGGCTCGGGGGTGGAACGCAAGAATGCGGGCGTGCGTGCGGGCCGGCGGAGCGGCAGCGGGCCGCCCGGCGGGCTGGCGGTAGCGGGACGGTGCGGCAGGGGTGTGCGGGGTGCGGCCGGGGGATGCGTCGTGGAGCGCGGCGCGGGGCGCGGGCCAGCGCGTGCCGCAGACGCCGCAGTAGCGTCGAGGCGCCGCCGCGGCCGCTCGCCACCACCGCCAACACAGGCGCCGCCGAGCGAGCGCGGACCCGCACCCGATCGCGGACTCACTCGCGCTCCCGCACGCCGCCGCCGCACCGGACTCCCGATGGTGGTTCCCGCGTATACAGCGCACGGCGCCCGCGTCCGCTCGCACGTGCGGCCCGCGCCCGTGCCACCTCTGTAAAAGTGTCACCCTCGACACCGCGAAGAACGAGTTCCGATTCAGGTTGAGTGCTGGCATATCTTTAAGGATTAACTTTCGGAACATAGCGGAGGCGGTATCCGTCACGTCTTTATGTCCTAAACTGTCGTTTTGAATTTGGCCGTAGAAGGTATCGATGCTTTTGTCTCGCATTTGCGAATTTGAATGTTAACTGCCGTTAATGTTCTAGGGCCAAATCCGAGTTATATAAATGGTTATGATTTCGGAATAGGTAGGTATCATGCCCTGGGAAGGTTAAAGTGATGTTCGGTACGCGCTGAAACGCGCCCTGAGATTCTGTTGACTCCCTGGTGACTCCATCAACTCACCAGCTAGGCTCGGTGTCGGGTTTATGTCGACTCATTGCAATTATAAAACTATGCGCTCGATATTCAAAGCCGCGCGAACTCGTGTAGTCCAAAGTCGCCGTCTCACGCGACCGCCTTACCTTTTATTTAAATGATAACCAATTTGATATATTAAATTTAGTTTTGCGAGAGTATTTTGAAATGTCGCCAAGATCTCGG
Source organism: Agriopis leucophaearia (assembly GCA_949125355.1). NCBI lineage: Eukaryota > Metazoa > Arthropoda > Insecta > Lepidoptera > Geometridae > Agriopis > Agriopis leucophaearia. The sequence continues at coordinate 8,595,125 of OX421261.1, read as the reverse complement.
TAGAAAGCACCATCTACAACATAATATTAATGTCACTAAATGCGCCATTAAAGCAAAGATAGCCCAACGACGTCATAATTTAGTTTTTTTTTTATATTCCTTTTTATTGATTAAATATTATGTATGGGTTTTATTTTCGTTGGTGACGTGTTACATGGACCATATTTGCAGGTAAATATGTTAGTAAATCAACAAGATTGTAAGTGGTCAGGTTTTATTAATACTTATACCTACACACATTTGACCAATCATACGAAATGGGTTCGAATGAGGATGCCGTGTGACAGGTGTCAATGCCACTATAGTTATTATAATCATCATATTATGCAGCCCTCTTACAATATTCACAGCTCAACGAAGGCCTTTATCTTAAGGTACAAATGACAAATAACAGTATAACAGGTGTCAATGTCACTATCATTATAATCATCATATGCAGCCCTCTTACAATATGCACAGCTCGATGTAGGCCTTTATCTTTTTGCACATGGTGAAAAATGTCAGTATGACAGGTGTCAATGTCACTATCATTATAATCATCGTATGTAGCCCTCTTACATTATCACAGCTCGAAGAAGGCCTTTATCTCAAGGCAGATGGTGACAAATATAAGTATGACAATGTGAAGTGAAGTATGACAGGTGTCAATGTTATTATTATTTGCGTCATCATCATCATTCTAACTCGGCTTAACTCCACATAATTAGAGGTTATTCAAGATCTCAAATAATAGCGTACACCAAAAAAATTACATTCACACTAACATCAGCAGTCACACTGCTTATATCACCACCTACTACCTTGGAAGAGAAGTCTACTTCCAGCAGTGAGCAACAGCTCACTACAACATCTACAACAGTAGATGATTGGTAGGTACTGACACTTATCACACTGAAGCCTGTGACGTGGCATCGTTCTTCATACTGATATTGTATGATTTTTCATGTGTGTAGCCATCATTAAAATTATATCATTCGAAATCCTAACCATTTGAGATCTTGACAAGTTTATTTATTTATTTATTTATTTTTATTTATTATTAAAAAACACTTATAACACCATAACAGATACACTAAAGCGGTGCTATAACAACTTAAACAAATATAAACTATTCTAATTTAAAAATACCAAAAAAATAACAAAATTGCATCAACCATAGAAGTTGACGATCCAGACCAGTTGCCGTCTTGTCAATTTGCTAAAATGGCAACCTGTGATATGGTTCATGTGATACTCTACCCTCACGCCTATGGCAACTCTCATTAATCCGATTGCTGAGTGACTTTTTATATTTTATCGTCACAACTGCGCCATATGCGGCAATTTCCTGCCTTGGCCATTCACTTTCAGTTCCAGTCTTTTTTGCCTTCATTAGCAACTTTAAAGGAAATGTGTTAAGTGTACCGTTTGCTTACGGAAAAATCAACGAATAAAACTTTACTTGACGACCACTTTACGACCTAATTGGCGTATAAGTTCACGAAATTTGGGAACTTTTTTCTCTTCCTTGGTACCACCGACAGCAAAATTGTATAGGTAAATATGTACATTTTTTTGGGAGCGTAAATAAAAAAGTCGCAATGACACCCTCTTAGAATGGTTCTATTCGGAGTTATCTACTTGGTTAGTAAAAATTGGACTGAAAAGCAAATTTATGCCAAATATTACAACAATTCTTATTCAGATATTGTTGATTTATTTGAATCTCTTAACTAGGCAAATACTACTTATAAAAACTAGCTCCTACAAGTATTATGTATTATTGTGCGTTCTTCTTTAGCTTAGAGGTAAGTTCTGTAGCTTTAGGGTAAATTTCATTCTAGAGTAGGAGATTTTTATTGGGAATAATTATGTACAAGTTAGATACTCGAAATTGTACTATTGCAATACATGTGAAGATCGGATCTGCATTATACCTTGGTAAATTGATGTTCTTAGTTAAAATTAGTACAATTATAATAGATAAGTCAAAGTTTACAAACAAAACATCGTCTGTTTTGATACTAAAATATGTATTAGCTCTATAGCAAAATTTGTTCAACCAAATTCCTACCTATTTGTCTAAAATTAGATATAAACTTGTGTTCAAATATTATTGTTATTTGCATAATATTAGCATATTTGCGTCATGAAATATAACATTATATGACATGAAAATATAGGCAGCCGTAATTAAAAAGGATATTAAGGTAAAAGGGTTCATCGATTTACATGGAGGGTTTGTTAGGCCAGTTTTATATTATTTTACGGGCACGATTCTTTATGCCTTAAGAATTATTGTTTTGATGAGAGGTTTTCTTTAATGAGATAAACCTATTAAATCAGGGTGGCAAATGAAACAGTGCTGGATGTAGTTCTTGTATATTTCCACTTTTATTATGATTTTTACAGAAACTGTCTTGCCTGTCGTATGGTCGGCGGCAGAATGCCGGTCCGCCATGTTGCCACCACTTATATACCTTATCTTTTCATAATTTTTCATTAGCTTATTGTAGGTAGATGACAATTTATTTTTTATAATGAGAAAAATCAAGATCTAGTTTGTAATATTATTAATACAATTTTAAAAATGTAATATCAATATTATATCGAAAACATACTCTGTCTACCCTTGCCGTTGGTCAAGTCCATACTTAGTATTTTTAATTTATTGATTTTATATAATTTTAATTGCAAAATAGCTAAATATGGTGCCAGCATATGATCATATATGCGACTAAAATTTAAATTCTAACATTCGGCCTTTTCTGACACTAAGTTTGTCCTCAAACTTAACATGATACTAGTCTATATTATTACAATTCAATTAAGTGACTTTGTGATAAATCATTTAAAAACACCCATGGATCTATCAACATGGTCTCAAGTGTTTTTAAATTTCGAATTAGCAAATTACTGATCCGACCCACCGATCTCGAAGGTATATCAAATAATTTGCCTTCGCTAATGACATTATTTTTTTCATTTCAATTACCGCAGATAAGTTGAAAGTACCCATGGATCTGTCAACATGGTCATCCAATACTTTCAACTTTTGACCAGTAAAATATCGGTTTCTCTATCAAAATCGAATATTTAACATGCCGCTTTTTACATTTTAATTCTATAATTACTATATTTATTGAAAATACCCATGGATCTATCAACACGGTACCAAATATTTTCAATATTTTGGCTAGTAAAATATCGATTGATCTATCAAAATCAAATATTTTACATGCCACTTTTACATTCATAATTCTATGATTACTTATATATTTATTGAAAATACCCATGGATCTATCAACACGGTACCAAATATTTTCAATATTTTGGCTGGTAAAATATCGATTGATCTATCAAAATCAAATATTTTACATGCCACTTTTACATTCATAATTCTATGATTACTTATATATTTATTGAAAATACCCATGGATCTATCAACACGGTACCAAATATTTTCAATATTTTGGCTAGTAAAATATCGATTGATCTATCAAAATCAAATATTTTACATGCCACTTTTACATTCATAATTCTATGATTACTTTTATATTTATTGAAAATACCCATGGATCTATCAACACGGTACCAAATATTTTCAATATTTTGGCTAGTAAAATATCGATTGATCTATCAAAATCAAATATTTTACATGCCACTTTTACATTCATAATTCTATGATTACTTACATATTTATTGAAAATACCCATGGATCTATCAACACGGTACCAAATATTTTCAATATTTTGGCTAGTAAAATATCGATTGATCTATCAAAATCAAATAATTTACATGCCGCTTTTACATTCTTAATTCTATGATTAATTATATATTTATTGAAAATACCCATGGATCTATCAACATGGTACCAAATATTTTCAATAACTTAGTTAGCAAAATACCGATTGATCTATCAAAACCAAGTATTTTGCCACAGCTCTACTCTATTTTAATCAACTTTCAAGTCTCTCAACTTCCATCCATATTAATGTGAATTAATGCTATGTTACAGATACGAATCCTACAAGAATTTAGCTATACAATTTCAAATTAATAAACATTATTTACCCAATTAAGTGTCATTTTACGAACTAACCTAGTATATATATATGTTTCATATATTTCAAAGTTCCATGCTAATTAACACATACTTTATTTATATTTAAATAGTAATTTTTATTTCGCCCATCATCGAATTTATTTTTAACAGATAAATGTTACTCAGGGGTACTACTGCTACTACTACTCTCGTTTCCATCATCATCTTTGTTGTTATTGCAGATTGATATCCAAGGTTTAATGCGATCAGCTGCCCATATATTACTATAACCTTTCCGTGTAATTTTAGTTCCGGGTATGCTTGATACTTCATACCTATCATTTTCAAGAACCTTCGTAATTCGGAAAGGTCCTGTAAATTTTGGAAGCAATTTCTTACTTTTACCATCATTATTTGAAATTGGTTTTAGAATTTTCACTAAGGCACCTATTTCGTAAAGCCTAGCCTTAACTTTCCCTTTATCGTATCTACTTTTCTGAGCTTGTTGATCTTTTTGTATGTACTTACTTATGTCCCCTCTAATTTCTTCTATATCTCCTAGCTGTCGCGTTTCATTTAAAATAGAACTAAACATATTGTCACCTCTGCTAACCATTGGGATAGCGAAAAGTGCTTCAGATGGTGTCTTTCCTATTCCTTTATTAAGAGTATTATTCATACCCCATTGTAATTGACCCAATGCTCTATCCCAATATTTTTCACCAAGTTTATCAGTATAAGCGGTGAGAGCATCTAGTACTGTCCTGTTATACCTTTCCACCTGACCATTGGCCCGAGGGGAAGCAACAGCATTGAGAATGTGATTTATTTTTTAGTCATCACAAAAGTTTTTGAACTCATGCGATGTGAAAGATGAACCTTGATCGGATATTAACCTATCTGGGTAACCAAATGTGCAGAACGTATTTTCAAGATTTCGAATGGTATGCGAGGATTTAAGATTGCGTAAGGGTGTCAATATGCAGAATTTTGTAAACCCGTCAACCAAGACGAGAAGGTATGAATTGCTTTTGGTACTTTTCACAAAAGGCCCTAAATGATCAATGTGGACGGTATCGAAGGGTTTATCAACTTTGTGAATCGGATTTAGAAGCCCTTCCTTAGGTCCGGCTGGTTCTTTACTATATGCACATTCCAAGCAGGACTGTACATATTTCTTAATAAACCGTTTCATTTTTGGAAACCAGAAGTCTTTACTAATTTTATCGATTGTCTTGTCAACACCAAAATGACCAATGTCGTCGTGATTGAGTTTACATAATTGGAATCGAGCCACTTTCGGTACAACCCATCTGAGCTCTTCCCCAACTTTCCGAAATAGCTTATTATCTTTAAGAACGTAGTTTTTCTTGATATCAGAGTACTCAGTATCTGCTAAGATTTTCCTTATCCGTTGTGACTCTGTATCTTGTAATTGTAGGGTAAGTAACCAATCTTCTTGAGATATCTTTAGAACGGTCGGAGTTATATGTTGGCCGATATCTGATTCACCAGGTAAGGGATTTCTGCTTAAAGCATCTACATGCGACATTGTATGTCCTGGTTTATATAGTATATCGAAATCAAATTCTTGCATCGCTATCCACCAACGCGCTACTCGTGGTATCAGATCACGTTTACTGAATGTTGCCCTTAAAGCAGAACAGTCCGTGATCAATGTAAACCTAACCCCTAGCAGATACACTCTAAATCGCTGAAGCGAAGCTATACAGGCTAAAGTTTCAAGCTCATATGAGTGATATTTCTGTTCGTCTAAAGAAGTCTTTCTACTGAAATATGCTACAGGTTTCATATGTTGGGTTTTATCGTTCTTTTGAAGCAAAATTCCACCTAATCCGTATTTACTGGCATCTGTGTGTAAGTATGTCTCATTTTTAGGGTCGTATATACCTAACACTGGTCTTTGTATCAGTACATCTTTTAGTTTGGCAAACGATTCCTGTTGCTCAACATCCCAAGACCACGTCTTGCCTTTCCTAGTCAAATCAGTGAGTGGTTTTGCTATGCTCGCAAAATTTTCGATAAACTTTCTAAAGTAGCTAGCCAATCCAACAAATTGCCTGACTTCATGCACATTGCGGGGTGTTGGAAATCGGTCTACTGCATCAATTTTTGCCTTTCCAGGTCTCACACCGTGCTCGCCTATTTCATAACCAAGGTATTCCAATTCTTCTTGAAAAAAATTGCATTTTTGTATATTTAAAGTTAATTTAGCTTTTTGAAGTAATTTGAAAGTATTTTCGAGTCTTTCATATTCCTCATCGAAATCTTTCCCTGGTATAAGTATATCATCCATATAGGCGAGAGCGGAATTGAACCTTGAATTCCCTAGTACTTGGTTAATTGTCCGTTGGAATACCGCTGGAGAATTAACCAAGCCAAATGGCATTTTTTTGAATTGATAAAGACCGTCAGGCGTGATGAAAGCGGTTAGGTGTTTACAATCGTCACTAATTGGAACCTGGTAATAGCCGCTAGCCAAATCAAGGGAAGTATAATATTTATTTCCGTTAAGCAAATCTAATTGGTCATCAATTCTTGGCATTGGAAAATGGTCTTTCTTGGTTTTTCGATTTAATGCTCTAAAATCGACACATAAACGGTATCCTCCAGTCTTTTTCTTTACCAGTATAATCGGACTAGCATAAGAAGAATTCGATTCTTCTGCGATATCGTTGTCTATAAGATCTTTGACCATTTCTCGTACTGTTTCTCTTTCGGTGTGACTTAATCTGTAAGGTCTATATACTACAGGAGTAGTATCGTCTAGTTCGATGTTCATTTCTGTTGTATTTGTGCATCCCAACTCTGATAACGTTTGTGCAAAGCAATCTCTATAAGTATTTATTAATCTAAGAACAGTTTCTCTTTGCTCTGGCGTTAGATTGGGATTGACTTTAACCTCCTCCATAGTAAAAGGTGTTAGAGGTTTACTGCCAATCTGACCGCAGATCAATTCAAAATCATCATCGGAAGGGTTTGACGTGACAATTCTTTTGCTACGAGATAACACAGAGTTACTTTCGAAGAAAATTGGTTCTTCTGAAAGATTACAAACAGCTATTTGGCATTCTCCTTTGTTTATATTGTAAATGCCACCTACCACACAATAGTTTGCGTTTTGTAATCTTCTGATGCTATCTTCTATAAGTATATCACAGCTAGAATTGTCTTCATTCACGCAACTAACGTAGTCAAATTGATTCACTACGGTATCTACTTTTATTCTCAAAACTATTTTGTCATTGTGTTGATTGTCGACGTGTATATTTGATAAGTCGTCAGTTATCGTCCTTTTTAAAATTTCTAATTTGTCGTATGTCTTTATGACCATCACTTCTGCCCTTTCTGTGAAGTCTTGACCGACTAGTAAAGGTTCACTGAGTAAGGAGGATTCAATAACGTAAGCGTCAATTTCTGCCGTAACTTCACCTATACTCAAGTTCAACTTTGTTCTACCTACGGGAATAGTTGCACCATTACCGAACCCTCGAATATTCGGAGCATCATTTTCTACTTTAGGTAGAGAATACTTTTCAACAATGTCTTGCCGAATCAGTGTGCAATCGCTTCCAAAATCCACATAGCATTGTATATTAATGTTATCATTTATGACTGCAGTTTTATAATATTTCTGATCCGATCTGAATTTTTGTGTAAACAAAGTTTTCTTATCTGCTTTGGCACTATTATTAGACTGACTATTATCTTTAGGCCTGTAACAATCGTTTGCTGCATGACCAAATCGTTGACAGTTGTCGCATCGAATTAAAGGTTTCGAACACTTACTAGATGTGTGTCCAGTTTCTTTACAATTGAAGCACGAAATGTCATTGGTTATTTTACTGCGACAATGAACAGCTCGATGGCCAGTTTTATTGCATTTGAAGCATTTGATATCGTTAGGTGTGAGGTTGTGACCTGTTGCAGGGACGGGTCGTTTTGCAAAGCGAAAATTATTGTTCTCCCGACATAAATCTTTAAGAAATTTGAGTAAGTCTTCTGGATCCTGGCACCTTGCCGAAGACGCACTTGCTCTAATTGTCCTATCCTCTATCCCATAAACGAGGCAGTCGACTGCCTTCTTACCTAATATGCCACATGCATTAAGTCGCAACATCTTATCATAATAGTATTCATCTACCGATTCACCGAACTTCATTCGCCTATCCAACATGTCCGACAACAATGCTCCGTAGTTACTTTCCGAAGGAAATGCTTTTATTAGGCGGTTCTGCCATTCGGACCATGTTAAAAGTATGGTTTGAAGACCTTCATACCATTTTTTAGCATGACCACCTAATTTGGGCAACGCATAGTGAGCGGTCTGTTCGTTAGTCCATTTGTATATTTTTGCGCATTCATTTACCTTTGCTATCCAACCTTCAATACGCTGATTTTTCTGTGATGGGTCAAATGTAGGTATAATGTTCTTGTCATAAGTCATGTGAGAATTTGCTCGCGTGAAACTTTGAATTATCTGAGAGATATCACTAACACTAAGTAACAAACTAGGTTTACTTGTTGACGATTCCAATTGGATCGCTGCTGCTGGAGCTTCTGGCCCCGTAGGTTGAGGAGACTCGGCCGCTGTAACTGGCGGTTCGTGATGTGGCTCTGCGTTCGTAGAACTCTGCTGGTATACCGCGCTAGGAATCGGCACCTCTTGAGCTCGTGGTAGTGTGGTTTCCTGAAAAATCCACACCAGTGCGATATATATCTATACATAGCAAGAAATAAAAGGAAGTACAGAAGCAGAAAATATCCAAATAAAGGCTGTATACTGGTTACACAGTACACCTATTGATTGTATGAACACTCGTATGAAGTGACGAGCAAAAAGAGCATTGACAATAAATATAAAATATTATAAGATTATTATTCAATTATAAGTATAACATACAAAATTAACATGTGAATTGATTAAAATCTGCATTCCTTAGTCTTATTACGCCACAAAATATTAAGCCTTTCGAAAAAAAAACAGGGTAGTTACCAAAAAAAATGAACTAATATTAACCACACAAAATCATAACTAACCAGCCGCCCGCCACGGCTTCGCACGGATGTAAGCTCGGCCTTCTGCCTCGCTACAAAATATAATATAGCCTATGTGACCCGGGGATAGCGTAGCTTCCCAACAGTGAGAAAATTTTTCAAATCGGTTCAGTAGTTTTGGAGCTTATTCAATACAAACAATCAAATGTTTCCTCTTTATATATTGGTATAGATAACCATGTTATAGTAAGTAGGTAGGTGAAAACTATCCTCCACAACCATTAACCCATTACCGTTACGAAATAGATTTTCAAACTTTATTTCCAAATTATGAGCAAACCTAACCTCTAAAATGAGAGAGAAAGAGGAAGAAAAAAAAAATTACACGCAAATTTTACTTGCCTGCAATGTTCGTTGTTCCGCACTCATAACCTCTCGGTTAGAATTTTCATGGCGCCTTGCAGGCGAATGTCTATTCCTCGCTATGGAATCACCGTTTCTGGTCCTGGAACTTCGTTGGTGGCGTCTCTTGTGTCGACGGTTCTTTCCACTGTTACGTCCTGTTTCACGAACTGAAGCTGATCGTGACGTAGAAGATTCACTATCTGCGCTCGAACTGTGTCGACGACGACGTTTTCGTCGGTTGGAAGGCCTTGCACGGCTCCGTGAGCGTCGCTCGTATAGTTCTCCATCGTTATCACTAGCCATTTTTAGTTCGACGTACCACTTCTGATATTAAATCAGGGTGGCAAATGAAACAGTGCTGGATGTAGTTCTTGTATATTTCCACTTTTATTATGATTTTTACAGAAACTGTCTTGCCTGTCGTATGGTCGGCGGCAGAATGCCGGTCCGCCATGTTGCCACCACTTATATACCTTATCTTTTCATAATTTTTCATTAGCTTATTGTAGGTAGATGACAATTTATTTTTTATAATGAGAAAAATCAAGATCTAGTTTGTAATATTATTAATACAATTTTAAAAATGTAATATCAATATTATATCGAAAACATACTCTGTCTACCCTTGCCGTTGGTCAAGTCCATACTTAGTATTTTTAATTTATTGATTTTATATAATTTTAATTGCAAAATAGCTAAATATGGTGCCAGCATATGATCATATATGCGACTAAAATTTAAATTCTAACAAACCTATCTAAATAGAATTAACATATTTGCGATAATGCCGTCAGCATGCGTAGCACCCTGCCAAAAACTATGTAGGCTTGAGCATATGAATTGGCTTTAGACCTTCAACGGTCCATAGACAGTACAACTGTTATTGTTGTGTTAGCTTGTATTTTGTTAATAATTTTGTTGTTAATAAAGGCATTTGCCTGAAAAAAAAAATCCTACGACAAAGTAAAAAGATACAAACAGCTTTTTAAACCTATAGATTCCACATGAGGTTAGTCGAATGTTATAGGATAATCCTTTCATTTGTTTATTTTTCTGATATAGTATGTTATTTATCCAGGGACGCTTATCATTAGAAGAGCTTCGTGCTCGTCTCAACACAGGTGCATAAAAAAGACATAATAGTAAACAAAAATGATGTGTGTCAAAAAGCTCGTGTGTTTTATGTTATTATAATGTTATATTGATACAAAGTTCAAGAAAATATTAAGATGAGGATAAAAACTTCTAGAACAACTGTTAGATAGAAGTCGTTCTGAATAATATACGAACATAAATTTGCTATTATTCCGACCTAATAAACCGAAGTCCTGAACAAAATCGTAGACGTTACTGATGATCGTTATGGCTGAAGTTTATAAACGGCCATTAAAATAACGTTTTTCTGGGATTTTCAGTATGAGAGTTGTGTTTGCAGATTTTTTTTAAATATTTTAGAGCTCAAGGTAAGCTCCAGCGAGGAAACCTTGGAGGGATAGTTGAAAAATGCTACCTTGGTTTTTTGTATATATATTTTTTTAAGTATATGTATACTAGCTGCCGTTGCACGTTGCCGATATTTAAAATAATAATTATAATTACTATGAACAGTTCATTTGTTTAATAACTTTTTGAATGATTATGTCATTGTATTGAGTCAACGTCCTTAAAGTCGATGCCCTAGTAACTATTATATATTATGTAGCCGCGAGTCGGTCGCACACTTCATGAATAGGTTCGAGAGAAATGTTTAATTTATTATTTTTATAGCTAAAATCGATTAGATATGTTTTTTTACTGACTTGGGTTTAGTTTAAACACCATAGCATGGTCCTGAAATATTGCGAGTATTCAAACCAACACCCTATTTTAAATGTCAAAATTTTTGCAAAGTGGAGTAGAGAATACAAAATAATGGCCAAGAGCTTGTCAAGACACGCGAATGATAGGGTTCCGTTATAATTGATAGTAACTTTCTACTGCATAGTTTAGAAATAAGATTATAGAATTAGACATTTCGCAATAGCTTTTCAAATGAAGCTCTGTGGAAGCCAAATTTCAGCGATGAATCTTTCCGACAAATCATAATTATAGATACTTCCAAAGAGAAACAACTCGAGCAACATTTTTTGTTATTATTTTTCACGAAAACGTCAATAACCTTTAATAACGTCTTGAATTTAGAATCGCTATAACTCAAAAAGTTTTGCTCGCAAAATATTCGAAATAATATTTAATGAAGGTTTTTATGATAAATCAGCGTGGCGTGGCATGTTGCAAGTTTATTTATCTGATAGTTTTATCCCCATATCACATATACCAGATACATCCTTCAAATATAAATTATATTTTTTTAATAGAGATCTATACCAAAACTGTAATCGTGCAAAGTTTTATGTACACTTTAAACACTATGAAAGTTAGAAGGTACTAAAGAATTAGACGAACAGACGTATGGACGAAAGGACGGACAGAACGAACTTGTAAGGTTTCATATACCTTTAATACACTACGTTTTTACCACAGAAAAGAGAAGGAAATCTAAACGAAAAACTTCTCACTTCTGTGGTTTTTACTAAAGTGTTTTTTTAAATCGATTTTAAACTTATTTCCTAATGAAACTTGGTACTTTAAACTTAACTGGATGACAATGCAGAAAAGTTTTTGCAATACGTATTTACAACTTGTTAATTGTAATGTTTTTGTGTTGTTTGCAATAATTGTGTTACATTAAAAAATCATAGTTATTAAAATCCATAGGTATTAAAAATTAAAGACATGGTATAATTTATATGAAAAATATTTATTCATTTTCACATGTCTTTTTTCTGCTATGTATGTGATTTTTGTTTGAAATTATTTCAAGTTGGTTTAACCAAAAAAAAACCAACCTTTTCTAATTACAATGTACACACTTTCCTCGCTAAGAAAGTGTGATGGTTAAGTATGATTAGAGGAGCAGTCAGTAGTCGTATATATATAATTCAACAATCGATGGTACCTATCTATAAAGGTGAAGCCGACATATAAAATAAGAAAGCATTAGATTTCCTCCTAGCAACCGGACGTACACCTACAAAAAAGAATTTATAAATAGTTTTAGTGTCGATAAGTAGAAAAAATAATGACGCAATTTTGATAATATAATTTGTTAAAGTAATATTTGTCTATTTTTCTGCATATTTTCATGTTAATGTAGGTAATTATTATTTTAATAATGCTTCAAATGTGTGCCTATTTTACTATGGGTTTTAGTATTTTTACATTAAGAAGCGTTGGTTAAGTAATATCGTCCACAGATTGTCTTACTCGCATTTTATCATTATTGTAGATAATATAAAATCACTGAGCGTGAATTTCAAAAAAGCGACTCGGCCAAGATTATTTTTGTCTAACAAAGAAATTTTCGTTTTGATTTCTTTTACACGATGATATTACATTTTTAATAATGTAAAAGTGCGAATAGAAATAGCTGCATTTAGTTATTTAAAACTTAAAGTTAACAACAAAGCTGCTGTTAGTCTAACTTTTGTAGACAGTACAAATTAAGGATTTTATGTCTTTATTGTGGATTTGAAACTGTTTGTTGTGTTCACATAATTGTATATATGTAGATAATATAATAGAAAAAGTACGTTTTCGTATCTTTTGGGTCATTTCTACCATGAGGGTAATTATAATTACGGAGTTTTAAGGATTTCCCTTTTCAACTCGGGTGAAAACGGGGCTGATTTCCACTCATATGGGTTGTGTTGAGTTTGCGGAGTGGACCGTAGAGTAATAGAGTCCACACGACTAATGTTAAATTTAGACCACGCATTTTCAGCCTGCATACAAAAACAATTATCGGCCCACATTTTATAACAATGCTGGCCCAAAAATATTATTATCATGTACTCGTATCTCATTCATTTACAAAATATAAGTCAACTTTTTTATTGTTCTTTACTTATATTACACGGGTATTACTTAAGTATCATTATCATCTTCACTATAATGCTAGCTTTCTGAAGGCTACTATTAAATAAATACCTAAAATAAAAACCAACGTCATAACCTACTGGGTATTATGAAATTACTAGCGAAATATTAACGATTTAAGCATCAAGAGAGCTGTAGTAAGCAAGGTCATTAACACGACTGCTCCACGGTTTTCCACGCAACATTTTTGCTTTCAACCTTCGGCATTGAACCTTTTTACTCAGTCTATGGTTAACTAATCAATACTTTAGTCGATGAAGTGTGCACACAAGCAATGTTAACATGGTTGCAACTAACGGCGGCCTCACTGCCACCGCTCAACAACGATTGATCAAGTTTGTCTAACACGAATTGCCGTGGCTACGGCAACTATTTTTACCGGACGGCGTCACAAAGCAAAAAGAAGTGTATTATGTGGTGTATGCATGTGCATCCCACATACGGCCTAAACGCCTCAATCGATTTAGTTAAATCAGAATCAGAAGATGGATGATTTTAACTTCAGGCATTGTCACTGGGTATATGACATCGTCGTTAACTAGTTGTTCGTCCCAAATTACGACCTTGCGACCCTTGTCTTTCTTTATCTTCATAATTCCCATCCAATTTATTTCATAATTATTCGAAAGTACATTATTATGGGACATATCTATAAAAATGTACATATCTATATAAATAAAAATTTAATGCTGTCGGTAAGCGCATCACTTAGGAAAAACTGGAGTGGTATGGCTATAATATTAATAAAAATAAATATTACCAGGAAAAATATTCTCTCATAAAGAAAATACTTAAAGAAGACTATGGCAGGGTTGAAAAACATTGTGTACATTACTTATATTTTTTTACGCACTTACCTCTGATTCAAAACAAATAAAAATAACCAGATGGAATACGGCGAACAAGAAAAGTGAAGCCAATTTTTGAAATATATGTATGTAGTCGTTTGACGTTTTCAGTAGTAATCAAAATTCACGAAGTTTTAAATGCTTTTGCGTGCGTGAGTTCGTGTTGAACTTGGAATTCACGTAGTTTTCGAAGAGATTTTGACTTCACTTTGGCAGTACGCCGTAATCCATCTGTATTGTTTATTTGAACTAAGACCTCTGAGTACTTATTTCTGAAATGCACCAATCTCGACTGACGAGACAAAGGGCTAGAAAATATCTCCCGAGCACATTGATTTTGGTTCGATGTCGAGCAGTTCAGTTTTAATAATTCAATAACTTTTGATTGGCGACTATTCAACTCAGAGACTCATAATTCACAAACTGCATTTTCTATAGAATGTCTGGTGATTAAATTGGAACCAAGTGAGAATAGTTCCAACTAAGTCTGATGCACAAATTAACAGCAACTTACAAGGTAGTGGCTTGCTGGAGTTTAGCCCAGCTATATTAAGACTATGCATATTCAAAACTGACATACCTCTGGTAGCGTAAGGCCTAGATATTTCTGCTGCATGAATATCAGTTTTAGCTGTGTTAGACTCCGGCAAGTTTAATTGTTTCCGTCTGTATCTAGACTATAGTACAATTTACATAAAATCGTGTATAAGATATCTACAATACTTTACAATAATGTTGGTCTTACGTTATATCAATGATAGACCATGTTTATGTAGAAATTTTAAACTTTATGAGTTAATATTTTCACAAAATATTTATAAAATAAAAGAACTACCACCAACAAAATTAGTCGATACCATAAAAAACATAATACAAGCTAGTCGATAACTGGTAGATATCGCAAAGTGAAATGCCGTTCTCTTTGCAATATCCTGAGAGTTTAATATGAAACCATTCCCACAACGCAAGCTATGCAAATTTAAAAGACAAATCACGGAATCAATCCTGAGTCGCAGAACTTCAATTCGACCGTACTTTGTCGTCACAATCTCACCAGCCCGCGATATTACATCGTTCTCATCTATTTTCGACTTACTCGCGTGATACGTAGGTAAATCAGACGAAGTGTCATCAACCGCACTTATATCGTCTAGTCTCAATGCAATAATTTTATTAATAGTGGATCGTCACTTTGGTGCATTTTAGTATTACGTAATTTGAGGGCTCTATGACGTATTCTGAAATAAATTTATGAGGTTTGCAACTCGTTGCAGTTAAATTTATTATAACTATCACTTCCAATGTTCAGTTAGTCTAGGTCATTCTCGAAGTGAAAATCTGGCAGGCCTGATGTTGACATGACTCAATTAGAATTATACATCAAACTAACTTTTAATTTCTACTTCGAATCCTGCTTGAAACAACTAAAAAACATAACCTGCTGCAAAATTTATTTAAATATCAGACTCATTTACATAGAGTGAGCTTAGAAAACAGCGGTTACCAAATTTTTCATGAAAGTGTTACTTTCGGATTCCATTCAGGAATCCAAACAAACACAACTACACATAAAATAATAAACAAGTTTATTTGAGTATAATGATGGTAAATTCCGGTGAATACAGCTGAAAAGGATGTCAAAATGTAATAAATAAATGGAAGTTTCTTCGCAAAGGCTCTCTTAACGGCTCTTGCTCTACTCACTGACACAATTAACCGTATAAATAAGAAGCCAAAACTTTTCATCATCACATCAGTTCAATACAATAATTCAAGTGTCATCTAAACTTCACTTATATAACTTTACAGATCTAATATTGAAAACGATCGAAAAGTTGTTTTCCTACCGACGAATTTCGAACTAGAAAAACAACATTGTATTACGTTATAATGCGAACGATGAAAGTTAAATAGAAGCTTTCAAAAATGTAGGTTTTTAGCGGCCAAAGCGAAAGCAATATTATAAAGTATAATCCGGGATCATAATCCAAATCTAAATCCAATATACGTCCTCGACAGTTGAACTAATTCCTGCCGTTTCAAAGATTTACGTTCAACATTTGCTACAAAGACTTTCCGGAATTTAGAAACTTGAAATATTCCCTCGAATTCCAATAATTGTCACTATAAACGAAAGTTACTATCAGTGCGTCAAGGTATTGTCTAGGTTCTTGTGTTTGCGTCACTCTCAATACTAACATTTTAAAGGTTCTCTTTAACAGTTCTCTTAGTCGATTAGTTACTCTGTATTATGATGTTGGTGATGGTAATATACTTTGCTTCAGTACTATTATTACTATTATGTTAAATAGGACTTTTTGTTTGTGATTTGGTTGCTTTTTCACGATTAAATGGTAAAACAATTGCGGAAAACAGTGTTAGGTACATATATCCAAATCAAAAAAGAGAATGAATACACTTATCATCTCCATGATGCAGCGAAATATTTCTCAAAGTAGATTTTTTGAGTCGTGAAATAAGAATGTAAGGAAGCGTGAATAGCAGAAAATGTATGACGCGCCCAGCAAGCGTAGGAATTGATGCCACTTCCATTTCGGGGGCCAATCGTGCATAGAAGATACCCTACTTCATGCTCATTTTAAAATGCATTTATTACACTATTGGCCCGCTATATATCACTATATATCACACGATATTTAAAACCAACTGCAGTCTGCGGTTTTATTAACAGACTTCTAAAAAGAAGGACGGCGCTATGTTCCACTGTTTTTTTTAAATGCATGGTCACCGATTGTTGCGCTAACTATTGACCAATATTTTTTTTATTTTGTTCGGTAGGGTATACTACCAATTTGATCCCATTGTCACCAAGTCAGGATGTGATGATGGGATCCCAGGGAAATCAAGGGCAACCCTCGAATTTTATAGGCACTTATTACATTTTTAATATATGTTTGAAGTCAGTTTTTAAAGTGGTCCACTTGTACATGTGATTTTTTAATTATGGCTGAAAACATCCCGCTCACTTCATTATAACCACTACATTACCTTTGCTAAACATCATGGTCGGTCCAGTTGTGTAGTCGTGAAAGATAACAAACAGTAATAAAGAAGAAGTGTTACTTTTGGGTTTATAATATTTGCTTTGCATCTCTTGTTTACTATACTTAGTTTAATGAACTGAGCTTTAATGGGTAAACAAAAAAGAAACATTATAGCGGGCAAAACATAATTTCGCTTAACCCAGACTTCCGGTTTCACAAAGAACGTACTTACTAAACGACAAATCGGGAATACGTATAGAAAATTTTCTCGAGATCATTTCGTTGTCTGGATTTCGCTATTAAATTAATAATGTTATATCGCTTATCTCAAGTTTTAATTATATATATACTTTGCTCCTAAACAGACACGGTTCTATGTAGTTCCGGAAATTCATAATCAGCGTCAGACAGAGCTTCTAGAAAAAAAGGTTATTAAATACTTAATAAAAAAATAATTTAAAACAAGCCTTTTCGTATTCTTATTAACAAACCCTTTCATTTGATAC
Source organism: Agriopis leucophaearia (assembly GCA_949125355.1). Lineage (NCBI taxonomy): Eukaryota > Metazoa > Arthropoda > Insecta > Lepidoptera > Geometridae > Agriopis > Agriopis leucophaearia. The sequence goes on along the minus strand of OX421261.1, from coordinate 8,577,340 downwards.
CCATATCATGATGGTAGATAAGAACATTTTGTCCGCCATCTTGGAGCGTCCGCTATATTGAATTTATCATCTATGACTAAAGTACCTGGGAAGACAAATCCAATGAACCTAACTTCGACGGGGTTACGTCGTTTCGTTTAGGAGTTCCTATGGCCAACTTCTTTCTCCATCATCAGACCAGATCGATGGTACCATAACATTGGATTGTCACAGAACTTACATAAGGAAGCCAAATTTCAGCTCAATCAGTTGAGGATAACTGGTCTAAAATTCAGTTGCTAGATTTGTCACTTACAGAGCTTGTAAAAATGATATACTATAGGTCAATGAACTACCAAGTACTTATGACCAGATCTGTGGACAAACAAAAAATGGCTAGATTTTTGTAAACCATGCTACTCATGTCACGTGTCGATATTTCAATTCGAAACAATAGTTTACTGGTGAAACAAATCACTGTACCATGTACCTGGAGTGACGACCGCAAACCGCGTTTCGACCGCACACTAATCTATCAATACCCGAATATTACAGTCCATGCAATACCATACATGTGACGCATGATGTATGGTCTTGATTGGTCTCGACGCTGCCCAATCAAACAGCGTCACGGTCGTGTTGATTGGCCCTAACAAACATAGCAAATTGATGCTTAGCTTGCTTAGCTACAAGTATGTTCGAAGTAGTTGGCATGCCTTTCTCGTATAACAAAACCAAAGCAAAGAAACCACATACTTAGCCGATAGATCGTCGCCGGGTCAATTTTCACGAAGCCAGTGTAGAAACTGTATGACGCCGATAAAAGCTCGGTCACACAGTAAGCGCTCTAACAAATCTGGCACTTTTTTTGGCAATCATAAGCACCTGAAGAAATAATGAAAAAAATTATTATTGAATCTTATTTCGGATATTATTGAATTATCAATGATATCATACATAAAATGTAAGTAATATATTTTTTTATCATCTGTGGAGATAAGCAAAAAAAATTGCTTCATCATTTATATATCACCACTCTGTATTTACGTATGATGAGGTCACCTAAGCAGCGACCTTTGCAAAATTTGGAGGAATCTATAGATACCTTATTAAATGAAAATCAGTCGACGCTATTAGGCTGTAGGTGGAAAGGAAACATACAAGCAGACATATACATACATACAGAAATGTTAAATACAGTATCATCTTTTTGTTTTGCGTCGTCAGGTAAAAATCAGTCGTGTCAGTGGAGACCTCCATTGCCAAGAGACGCCACTACTTCCTGTCTTCCACAGTCTCCTGCCAAGAGACAGCCAAGAGATAGAGCTCACACAAATATCTCAATGAGCAATTTGGTGACTTTCTTTTCATTTATGAGTATTCTCTGACAATTTGCTAACAAATTCGTTATTTAGCGTTCACTGTTAATCTCTTCATCCGTTCGGAATGCGGGCCGTGAATTCAATCCACTCTTCACGGTCCGCATTCCGAACGGCTGTGTTGTCGTTGTGCCGTTCTCTACAGCCGAAGATGTGTTATCTACACTCTTATTAGTAATTGGTGTCTTTGCTGCTCTACTTTCGTGCTATTTTATTATTTTTAGAGTTCCGTACCCAAAGGGTAACGGGGCCCTATTACTGAGCCTACATTTTCTGTCTGTCCATTCTACATTTAACGACAGTATCTTACGAACCGTAATAAATAGCCATTTGATATTTTCACGTATTATGTAATGTTACGGCGGATTAACTAAGAAATAATAATAAAGTAAAACTAGAGAGGAAGGGGTAGGTCCCATGCGACAATTTTTTTTTACATATTTTTGTATTTGGTCTAGTGTAAAAATGGTAAATACGTACAAGCGTCAAACTTTGTATGATTATTATATAGTACACACTCTGAAGTAGGTTTTTTTAAAATAAATAATGGGCAAGTGAGTGTCGGTGACAAATTTCTGTTTATTACCAAGTTATAACTGGAAAATTCGGTTACTTGGACGACCTTATTATGTCTTTCACGGAATGGAATTTGCATATTTTACTAATTACGAAGTCGTTTTTTAAATTGATAATTATTATGTTTTGTGGTGGTACGGAACCCACAGTGCGCGAGCCCGACTCGCACTTAGCTAATTTGTTTACATAACATTAAAATAAAGTTATATGATTATTTACGGGATATTTACCGTGGTAAGGTTGTGGAAACAACCTAACATTATATAATTTAAAGTGTATGTATTTGACATTATTTATAATGTTAAAAGTACAATAAATTTGTAGTTACTACGCTGGTTTATTATATAGCTTCAGAGAAAAGTAGGAATGATTTTTTAATCCATAAACTATGTATGCCCGCGACATCGTACTCGTACGCGTAGCGCAAAGTAAGTAGTAGGCGGGCGATTAGAATGACTCAACAAAACAAAATGTTACACTACGGAATTATAAATACAGAACTATATAATATCTATCGGATTATTTATACTGAATAGTTCACCAGTTTTTTTAATTGTAGAATAGGCTTGCGCTTGGCCGCCAACTCGCCTGATATTAAGCGATGATGCGGCCTACGGTGGATCACGCTTGCCTAGAAGAAACCGATTCACTCGTGACTTGAAGACACCCAGATTGTAACTATCGGAGAACACCCATTCAGGCAGTGCATTCCACAAACTAGCAGTTCGCACAATAAAAGTGGAATCAAAGCGCTTCGTACGGGTTTTCGGAATGTCAACCATAATGTCAACCAACCATATTTGAATGCTGCGTGCGATTCTGATATGAACGTTACAGTTTATTTGAAAGTGTCTTTGAAGCCCTACTTGCTGTTTGAACCGCAGACAACTTAAACTTTGGCACTGTTAGTGACTGAGTTACAAATATTTTAATTATGTAAGAAGATGCAAATAAAAGTATGAGTAGTCCAAATGGATTTACAGATGTTTTATAATATTTACATTCAATTGACTGACATTTGTGCTTATAAGTCTACGTACGTTTTTTTTAACAATATGGCCACGTTTTGTTATGTTTCATTGGTTATAATAGTTGTTATTATAAAGTTGAAGATTATCTAGAAGACAAGCTGAAAGAAGTAAATATATTATATAAGTTAGATATATGTTGAATGACAACAAAAATTTGTACACATTAATAAGGTAGAATATTTGAGACACATTTGTACCTACACTATCATATTTTAACAAATAAATAGATTTTGATATGATTTGATAAATACTTGCCTAGGTTATCACCATAAAAAAACTTTTAATCGATTATTCATTCACCACTGATCGAGTCAACTTTTAATCGGTTTATTGGAGAGCACGTACTTTAATCGCGTTGTAAGCTATCCGATTATCTCCGTATTAGTGTCGGATTTATCGAGTTTTCACAGCTCTTAGTTCTAACAGCATCTTACTAAATGCTGTTAGATATATCATGTGTAAGTATGATTTAAGGACAAGCTTCCATGTTTTCCACCGAATACCTAAAAGGTGGTTCTCAATCTTCGCTAATAGGCATGTGTCCTAATGTTTAATTTATTATAAATGACAGGCTTAGCGAAGGAAATAACTGAATACATACTTACTCAAAAATTTATTTAAATTGGCAGCCAAATGTTTAATTTATTACAAATAGCAGGTTTAGCGAAGAAAATACTAAGGAATCATAAGCAATTTTTGGAAAACCTAGATGCCAGTCTCAAAACTACTTTGGAAAAAAATCTAAATTTAAACCTCGAAAACAATTCTTGGATTCAAGCTTCTTTGCCTATTAGATCTGGTGGTATCGGATTCAGAAAAATTTCTAGTGTAGCCCTTCTGGCCTTTCTTTCGTCTGTGCACAGTGTATCCGAACTTTGTTTTTTAATCTTGAAAACAACATCGGTGCGGATTCACTGTGCCGCTGATGCAATTGAGACCTGGAAAACTGACTGTCTTAATGAAGATATACCCAAGGAACCAAAATGTCAAAAACTATGGGATGTTCCGTTGGTACAGACAGTCCCACAAGATTTCAGTCAAAATTCTTTTAGTGACCAGGATCACGCAAGGCTACTTGCTGTTTCCGAGCACGAGTCCGGGTAGTGGCTTTATGCCCTTCCTTCTGCCAACCTCGGAACTCTGTTTGACAATGGCAGTTTCCGTATCGCCATTGGTCTTCGATTAGGAGCGGCTATTGTCGAACGCCATTTGTGTCCGAGTGGGAGCGGCGTCGATAAAAATGGACTTCATGGACTCCACTGCCAACGTAGTGCCGGTAGATTTTCCCGTCACGGCTCTCAAACTGTTCTAGAGCCAGTAGGGATAGTTCGAGATGATGGCAAACGCCCTGATGGCTTAACTCTGATCCCCTGGGAGCGGGGAAGGGCTCTCGTTTGGGACGCTACATGCGTTGATACGTTAGCCCCTCTCACCTCAGGGGTACAATTCAAAGGGCTGAGCCGCGGCTGAGGCTGCATAAGACGCCAAAGAGCGCAAGTATGGATCACTTTCAGGTGAATATATATTTGTGCCACTTGCCGTTGAAACTTTTGGTCCATGGGGTTCATGTACCAAAAATTTCTTTCAACAAATTTCGCCACAATTAGTCGACGCCGCTGGTGATAAGAGAGATTTATTATTTAAGGCTTTTTTTGTGTTTGCTTCATTTAATATACCTCTGTAAATATTCCTGAAATAAATAAGTTACCCCTAAAAAAAATACATACTTACTCAAAAAATAATTTAAAATGGCAGAGATTTTGGACGGGATATAGAGCGGATACCTTGTCTCTCTCCCGCAAAGCGTGTGTTATTATAGCATTTGTATGGCGCGCGCACGGCTTGACGTCATAACGTGCTATAGCGCGTGTGCTCTATCTAGCATGATCTTAAAATACTTATGATATTTTAATATATTTTTTGGTGATGGGATCTATTTATGACCACCTTTTTACAAGGTAATATAACAAATTAGGACGGAAGCCAATTGTGAACCGATTTGAATGTTTAATTCTTTCATTGAATAAGCTATATACCTCCATGGTATCCCACCTCTGGGTTGAAGATTATTGGATGGATCCTGTTTATTGAACTTACAGTAAAGTTGGTTGTTATTTGTTACTTTTTTGTTGGAAATAGTAGAAAATATACAGCAGTTTGATAACTAATCGAAAAAGCAGCAGTTAACATAAAAGCTTAGACGTCTTCTTTTTCGTATAATTATTTAAGAGCTTGTATTCCTCCAAGTCTTTGGCTATTGTTGTGACCTTTTAACACAACATTTCATTTGCTGTACCTATAATGACCTCAAAATGTTTTTTGTCCCTATTATGGTAACTTTCCTATCATGATGGTTTTTATAAAGTTTAAAGTCATGCTGCATCAAGTAGCCAAGCAGATTTTCTTTTCTCACTAATGGAACTTTTTTTCCATAAATTTCAATAGTTTATGTATAGCCCCTTGTGGTGTTAAGAAAAGTGGCTACTCTGAATGCTATTTTATTCTTATTATTTTAACAACTTTTAATACTTTTTTGATGTTATAGACAATTGCTTAGATGAGAAATTTGATGATCTCTCTATCCACTTAGCTATGGCTGACCTTCTGTTGGCCTGCAAACAACTCTTCAAATATAAATAGGTTTAAAACCGACTTCAAAAGCAATTTTGTTATCCATGTAAACGAATTTTCCAGTTATTTTGATTTCAAAACCAAACGACTAATCGATTTTGATGAAATATCTGGAACCAATCTAGTATATCCTTTCAAAGAATTGTCCAAGTCTGTTCATAAAACGGATTTCTGAAGTAACAAACATGGAAAAATACTATTCGAGAACCTTTTTTTAGGTGGAGTACAAATTACTTTCGAAATTTAGCTAGCCTTTGCACTTGCCGTTCCAGCGAAATTACACGGCACACAGAGATTTGACATCTTATATCTTGGGGTGACGAGCGCAGTGCATTGCCATCCAGGATTTTGAACTGTTAAAGTTCAAAATTCTGAGTGGCGTTGAGGTGTCATGGGCAAGCGTGAAGAGCCATCAGTTGAGCGACTTCGCTCGTCTCGTCACCCAGTACCATAAAAAAAAAACTACAGAAAGATATTTTGATTCAAGTTCTCGCTGTAATTTCAATGTAATTGTTAGAGACGATCATGTAGATATTACTTAATTGTCATTTAAATTGTCAGAAACAATTTTGAAGCACACTGTATAGTTGGATCAAGTTTTACCATTACAAACAAAATTTGCATCTACATTGCAATGTGCTTTGTGCCAGTAAAACTGCGGAGTTAAGAACTTAATCACCAACTGTTAAACAGAGCTTATGAAGAGAACTACTTTCGTTATTATAGTGCAATAAAACACCTAGTTATAAACTGTTCGTTACAAATGATGAATTGAATCAAGCTGTGACCTGCGGTTTTGCCCACTCTCTAACGGAAACTAAACATTTTACATATAAAATGTAGTAACATTTTATCCCAGAAAATGTTTAGTTATGTGTCTGTTACTTAAATTTAGCATCATAATGTATTACTATTAGTATTTCAATTCACGCTCGGATCTAACCCGAACATTTGGTTCGCATTGGTGGAGCCGAAGCCAACACCAAGAGGCCCTGGTGAATATAAGAAAATACAATTATGGAATGTGTATAAAATGAAATGTGAAACTATTGTCCAATACAGTATAGGATTATAAAAGTCTGGGGTACTGAGGTGAACAACTTTTAGCTGGAATAACAAATCTATAGAATGAGATACGGCACCTGCCTTATCCTGTCTCATCTCAAAATATATTTAGGCAGGTAAAGACTTGCCACCCCCTCATCAAGGCTGCCGTATCTTGGCACCGGAGGGGCAACATAGTATGTATGTATTTATCTGCCTGCCCCGGTGGCTCAGTTGGTAGTAAACCTAACTTCTGTGCTTGGGGGCGTGGGTTCGATTCCCATCTAGGACAAACATTTGTGTGATGAACATTTGTGTTTGTTCTATGTCTGGGTGTTAATACCATCTATTTAAGTATGTATTTAAAAATATATATATGTACGTTTATCAGTCTCTGGCACCCATATTACAAGCTTTGCTTAGTTTGGGGTCAGATGACCGTGTGTGCAAAAATGTCCCAGATATTTATTTATTTATTATTATTAGAATGTAAATATCACATTATTCACTATTGCATGACTCACCTTCTACTTCCCGAATGAATCTTTTCCATCCTAAGGTTGCCTGGAAGAGATCGCTCTTAGCGATGGCCACCGATGCGCTAGTTTTTTTAAGCTGCTCTATCGTGTATTATGTAATTTGTAGTGTAAACAAAAAAAAAACTATTTATCTAACTTACGGCCTAAAAAAATTACTTACACGTTTTAATTGTCCAGAGTATATGCGTAACCTTGTAGATAGGTAGAAATTGTGGTTCAACTCCAAACAAAGCAGATAGTACTTACACCCTAAGTTACTGTTATTCAGCGCAGATGTTCGTCGTTAGCACCGAGGGCAAGTTACCAAGTCGCATTTGACAGGCAACGTTCGAGCGCCGTTATTTGTCAAGCGATATAAACGCAAGTTTTGTTGGTAGCACCCTGCAGCCTGGCGCAGTGCACAGCACGGCCCCGAGACGTGACCTCCCCAACTTACCCCCCTCCAAAAATGTCCGGAGGGGGGAGTGTTACAAATCCTTCCGCATTCCCGGATGGTTCCAAACGAGCTGAGCTGAAATGCGTCCTAATCTCTCCAGTTTTCAGTAAAAAATTTAATGTTCTTATATTGTCTAACATTATTAGGCGTTTTTAGAATGCAATAATAATCACATATCAACATGTTTGCATGCGAACAGCCTACAAAACGATAAAACTATGGAGTCTCATCATTTAATCTGGCTTTCTCTTGTTCTCTTTCTCTCTCACAGTTTCAATTCACATTTCCTGTATCCGTTTGAGATGTCGCTTAAAATTTGGATCGCAGTCGACAATAAAGTTACTTTAGAAATGCACCAGAGAGTAGATGCGCAGACATTATTATCATAATAAAATTATTTTGCTACCGCAACAACTTTGCATGTGACTACTACGTTGGTATACAAAAGGCGCTAAAAGTCGCGTGTCATGTAACAGGAAACACGGCTGTTAGTACAACTAATGGTGGGTAGTTAGCAGCTTACGTTATTGCCCCCTAAATAAAGCATTCTGTTGCAAGATGTATGCGAAATTTGCCACGGGCCAATAAATGAAAAGGTTGTAAATCATTGATAAGGGTATCATCATCATCCGCCAGAAAACGTCCACTGCTGAACATAGGCCTCCCCTTTTAACCTCCATACCGAGCGAAAACCTGCTTGATACGAGTATGAACACATACAATTTACCAACTACCCATTTTTGGAATGACAATTTAGTAACGAATTTTCAGTTTTATGCCAAACTTCCAAACCATTGAGTAAAAATTTATGGAAATTACTTTTTTGTACAATTATTTGGGTAGAAGTATTAAATCAACAAGAAAAATATTGTTTAGGCTTTTTATTGTCTAATAACTGTCAACTATGGCTGATGATGATGAACTGTCAACTGTATAAATTTATTTCAAACTATTGCTGTTGCCCGTGACTTTGTACACGTAGATTTACATATAAACTTTCAACCCTAATTTCCTCCCTTAATCCGGCCCTTGCGCAAAATAACATAGCCTATACTTCAATCTGGTCATAGCTAAGCATATTCGTGAAAACCGCATTTAAATCTGTCCAGTGTTTTAGGAGATGTGCGTGGACACACAAAGAAACAAAAAAACTAAAAACTGTCTTAACGTGTTCAGCTGCTTATTTCAAGACGCCCTGTGTGTTTTTTTTATACGTCGCAATTATAGTTTTTTTTTATTTCTACGTTTTTATTATATGTATAGAATAGATATAAATACATATAATACATAGATTAAAATGACTTAATCATTTGGATCATTATCAGCCTGTCATGTTCCCTGCTGAGACACAGTCCTTCTCTCGGAGAGAGAAGACGGGAGATGATCAACCATGCTGGCCTAGTGCGTTCTGGTGAAGTTCATATGTCTTTGAATTAAACTTTTTAGGACATACCGGTTCCATCACGATGTTTTTTTTCACCGTTTTAAAGCGATGCACATAATTTATTTAGGCACTAAATTCAGAGCAAATAAAAACAGTAATTGCTCTCAATAATTTGCTCTGAGGTACTAAATAAGTCATTGGTGCAATGCCGAGGATCAAACCGGGTGCCTTCAGATTTTAAAGCGCATATGTTACCGCTCAGCCACCATCGCCCCAAATTATTAGCAGTAGATAACAAATACCAAGATTGTCTTTACACAACGCAATGCTAGACAAAACTGAAAAATAATCGTACACTTTTGCACAGCGCAGCGTAGTCAGGAAACGTTAAGAGCATTCGTATGCTACCGGACTCTGCAAAAGGCTGGACAAACTTGGCTACAATAATACGTGGTTAATGCTTTTCCTGTGCCAGAAAGGGACGTGAGTGTGATAGTTTAGTTAAATTATATGAGTCAGCAAAATAAAACGTCCGAAAAAGTCGTCGAAAATTTCGGACACACTTGCTGTCTTACTGTCTTATTGTCAAAGTCTTACTGACTTACTGTCAAAGGTATCGTCTACTTTGAAAAACAGTTTTGGGGACTTGCTTAATAAATGTCGCTGGGACGCATTTCCCGAAATAAACCAGATAGGTGCAATTAAATTAGAATCTGCAAACATGTATGTAATTATGGACAACCCCGTTAGCTCAGTTGGTAGTGTACCTGCCTTCTGCGCTTGGTCGTGGGTTCGATTCCCACCTAGGACAAACATTTGTGTGATGAACATTTGTGTTTTTTCTATGTCTGGGTGTTAATATCTATTTAAGTATGTATTTAAAAATACATATGTATCGTATGTATAACAGTCTCTGGCATCCATATTCTATATGCTTAGTTTGGGGTAGGATGACCATGTGTGCAATAATGTCCCAGATATTTATTTTTATAAGATGTTATTCGATAAAATCAATAGTTCAGCGATTTTTATCCATCGGTAATTATTATTACGGAACTAGTACGAAATAACTGGCCAAGAGCATGTCAAGACACGCATTTGGTAGGGTTCCATAACTAAAGCAATATAAATGTAATCATAGATCAGAAATTGATAGTTATAGAAAAATTCGAACGAAGCTCTATGGACTTAGCCAGATTTCAGAGATGATCATCCCGTCTCATAAAGAAAACTGATTGAGAAACATTCTTTGTTAAGGTCATTTTACAAAAAGGTCACGATTGTTGCGCTAAGCGCCTTGAATTTTTACAGTTTTATACCTTTTACTCAAAAAGCCATAATCAAATAACGTTCGAAATAATTTTGAATAAAGGTTTTAAATATGACTTATCCGTATTGTAAGTTACAAGTGTCCATGTCATATAGTTAGTTAGTTATTTGACTGCCCCGGTGGCTCAGTTGGTAGTGAACCTAACTTCTGTGCTTGGGGGCGTGGGTTCGATTCCCATCTAGGACAAACATTTGTGTGATGAACATTTGTGTTTGTTCTATGTCTGGGTGTTAATATCTATTTAAGTATGTATTTAAAAATATATATGTACGTATATCAGTCTCTGGCAGCCATATTACAAGCTTTGCTTAGTTTGGGGTCAGATGACCGTGTGTGCAAAATGTCCCAAATGTCCCATATATAGTTAAGAAATGCAAGGGGGACCAACTTTTTGCCACTTTGGCGCGCCATATTTCGCAAAGGATAGACTTTATAAAAAAGTGATGTAACAAATACATCCGGGTAAAAATTCTATTAGCTAGGGCTATACAGATAGATATAGTAAATTATCATATTTATTTGTACAGACCCTGCTTGCGCCGCCAGTACTTTACGAAGATGATATAAAAGGTTTGGAAACGTATTTGTGATGCCTCTGGTGTTACAAGTATCCATAGGCGACGGTGACTGCTTACCATCAGGTGGCCCGTCTGCATGTTTGCCACCTATGGCATAACAAAAAGTTATCTCTATTGAGTCTGGTAAGATATTCAATACTCTGACTTGATATAAGAGTCCATTTTTTTTTTATCAACAAATGATTTGTCTGTAGATCTATCCCACGTTTACACAATGTTTGTTCTTTTCTGGTACCCATGACGTAAATTTCAGTTTTCACGTAGTTTATTCCACATAACTCTAAACCTAAACAAGCAAGAAGTTTTTGTGATAATACAAACTTTGAGTTTAAATGTCAATTCATGACTCCAAAATAAAACTACTAAAAGGTAATAAACCAGTATTTTTTATATTTGAAACGTTGCTCTACACTTGAGGATTTACTATTTAAATATTATAGACTATTCAAAATAACTGGTCAAGAGCGTGTCGAGACACGCATATGGTAGGAATCCGTAATGAAAGCCACCTAAATGTAGTCGTAGTTAAATTCACAGAAAATAAAATAAAAATATTGGTTAATTTAGTGCGACTGTCAAGGCATTTTTGTAAGAAATTTGTTGTAGCCACTTGCACCCATATAAACTCATAGCAACTGAGACGCGGAGTTTGACGCGTTGACATAAATAAGAATTCACATTCTTAATTATTTATGTCAAAATACCTGGCGACAGATTTTCCTTCTAATTTCCGTTCTATTTACTTCTCTTTTCTGGGGTTCAGATATTGATGGATGAAGAAAAATGCGAACGAACGAAGCTCTGTGGACTTGGCCGAATTTCGGACGGACGGACAGACAGACAGATAGAACGAATTTATAAGGGTTCATTGTCGGGCTAAAGAACCCTAAAAAGTGACACCCAGCAGGATTCCAACCTGCCCCATCGGATATACGCCCCAAATGCTCTAATCGCTAAGCTACGGAAGTCAATTTTATTGAATTGTTTATTACATTCAAATAAAAATTGCTATATACATTTTATTTTTATTTTATTGAAGACAAGCTGTTTCAGTGTGAAATTTATTTGCGATAGTATCACAAGGCGCACAATACGGCTAGTCCACAGAATAATAATGAGCATAGAATCCTTCACGTGATTTACAAATCGTACAAGGCCGTCTGTCAAATAGTATGTAGCCTTTAGAGCTTTTTACAGGTCCTTAATACATTAAAATAGTTTTCACACCACCTGCTCGACAAAGTCCAATTACATAACATGCAACCTCAGCGTTAAGTAAAGCATTATCCCTTAAGGGATATAAAGTTGTATGAAACTCCCTAGGGAATAAAGTGATTTGAATTTGGAACGTCAAATTCATGTGGATGATTCGATTTGTTTGAAAATAGTACTGACCATAAGCAGAACTCTAAATAAAAAGGTGCGTTTATAAAGAATGTGAAACAAAAGACGGTGTTTGGCCTGGCTTTTTATTGTCTCGCAGAAGGTGTGAAAAGTAGAGTATGCTCCTCTGGAATAAAGTCTGTCTTCGTCTTGGGCAGCTTGAACCCCTCGCTTCACTCAGAACTCTATACAACTCCCGAGCGTACAATATGCCACCCGCGACGTAAGACACTGCTTTATTCCCTTAGAGCATAATCTACTATTACAACCCTGCAATTTGCCGTCATGTCAAAATATATCTGTTTCGTTCTGAACAATTTTGGCATATGAGTAAAGAAAGTAACATGCTTAATTCGTATATGCTAAATTAGCCCTACTTCTTTGCTTTAGTCCTTTTTCTGAGGGCTAGTCCTTATTCTGTGGTATGGCGTCCTCATTATTTTCTTCGTTTGACAGCTGTACCTATAAGTTCATTCGTCTAAAGAGGTTCCTTAATTTAAATGAAAAGTTTTAATCCGGCGGATTAACTTGGTTTGATACCTGAATGTATACTTACTGCAAAATGCTTACATTATAATTATATATAACTTATCATACATCTGTGGGGCTAGTACGAGAACTTGCGAAAAAGTATTAGTTTCGTAAACGATAGCAAATGTATGAAAAAATCAGTTTCCCTTTACGTCCGATAGAGGCGCTGTTCAATTTTTCATACATTTTGCTATCGTTTACGGAACGAATACTTTTTCGCAAGTGCTCGTACTAGGGCCACTGATCGCACTTAGCCGACTTTTTCAAATGTACCTATCTGAATGAAAGCTGACAGTTTTAAATTTTCAATGACTACGTCAATGACATTCTCTTTACTTTGGGTCTCTGCTTGAGACTATGTGACGATCCTCATATTACGTTTCGTGTAAATAATCATTGTCTATTTATTAAATATATAATTATACAATTAAAAGATATTGCATAGCCTGTGAGTAAACATCGTCATAGCATCGTCTTCCTGGTCATAGCTAAGCAATATTCGTTAAAAGCACATTAAAATCTGTTCAGTGGTTTAGAAGATCTGCGTGGACAAAAAAACAAACACACTAAAATTCTTAATACTTTCTTAACGTGTTCAGCTTTTATTTTAAAACGCCTGGTGTGTTTCTTTTTTCTATTTCGCAATCACAGATTTTTTATATCTTAAATATTATTGTATGCAAATAATTATTTTATGTATAGTTCGGGTTCTTTAATACTCAACAAACTCCATATTCCCTTGAGAAATCTCAATTTATAACCCAACACGAGTATTCCCTCATTAAATTGACATCGGTAAATAACGTTGGGGTAACGCCGAAGTTACCCTATTTACTCCAACTCTCTAACAAAACTACGGTATTTATATACCCGTACCGGAACGTTTTAAAGTTGGAATACAGGTGACCAAGTTGAAACGTTTCGAAATGCTACAGTTGGGAATGGATTTTTATCAGAGTGAGTATATGTATCATCATCATCTCTCCGTTACACCGGATGTGCTCAGCCTACAATAACATATGCCATGACATTGACATTTTCGGTGACAACATCAACTGTTTCAAACAAAATTTTATTCATCATAATCTTTAATTTAATATTTTTTATTAGTTAATCTTTAGTTTATTTTAGTCAAAATATGTATATATTATATCGTTATGAGTGTTATATTATTTGTAGCATGCTGTGTTTACCTCTAGAAGGTTGTGCATTCATCGCATTTAACATCGCAAATGTATTTATTCCTAAGATAAGAGTGTATGACCAGTTTGGTGAACCAATAAATAAAATAAAAAAACCGCCAGAAGACGTCCACTGCTGAACATAGGCCTCCCCCTTTAACCTCCACACTGAACGACATCCTGCCATCTGCATCCACTGGATGCCCGCGACTCTGACAATGTCGTTGGTCCATCTAGTGGGAGGCCTACCTACGCTGCGTCTTCCGGTTCAGTCTCCACTCTAGAACCTTTCTTCCCCATCGGTTATCAGTTCTTCGAGCGATGTGGCCTGCCCATTGCCACTTCAACTTGCAGATTTTAATAGCTATGTCGGTATGTGCTATGGCTATGTGAGTATGTATCAAGGTAGTGTGAATTTTAAATAACTTACTGCAAATTTTGTATATTGTAATTCTTAACCAAAAGAAGTCATAAAACCTGGAATAATAGATGTTTAAAGATATGACTATGAAAAACTCAGAAATGAGGAGATCGATTATTACTTCTATTGTTAAACCATGGTTTTGTAATTTATCTAGGTACAATTTATTGTGACGAAAGCAATGATTAGCATAGCCTAATCTATATTTTTTACTGACCGAGTGAAGTGAGGTCTACTGGGACCAGCGGGGCTATTATGAATCTTTGATCGGGATCGCGACTTGTCAAAATTTTGACAAAAAAAAGCGTTTTCTTTTTCCAATTTCGTAGTATGAAATTGGAAATAGACAACGATTTTTTTTTTTGCGTCATAACCCCTTTCAAGTGCCAAAATTCTGTCAATTCTGACACTGACTGATCCCGATCAAAGTTTCATAATAGCCCCGCTGGACAAATTGGCGTTTCAACAAATTTATGTTTGTATGTTTAATCGACGATAATTTGAGTACCGTTCATACGATCTTCAAATTAGTCTACTAAACTGAACGAAACATCTTCAAATTCGTTATCTTAAATAAACATAGCAATGCACGATCAAGAAGTGAACACTGCATGCACGTGAATGAGTACAATAGTAACACTACTTAAATTATAGATAGAAATTACAATGTTTTTTTTTTATTTTGCCTGGTGTAGTATTAAAAATATACAATATACAAATGTTGTTGTAAGAGCATGACATCCGCTCACTAGAATTCCCTGTGTCGGGTGTCCCATGTAATACACACAAAATACAGACAATTAACACAGTGACACAAAACACATTTATATAAATAAAATTTATTATATTTAAAGTACTTAAGTAAGTAATTAACACATATTTTAGTGCAAAGAGTATCCACAAAACTCTAGAGAGTGTGATTTTGTAATTTTCCTAGTCGTAGCTAGCACCATTTCATGCAACAGAGCCATTTGTTATGTTCTGCGCTGAAAATTGGAGTACGTTGTGGCATCTGCAGTAAAAACAAATGTAGGGAATATTTCCAGTCTTTTATGATGAACTGGAGGTGTTACACAACATTTTGGTGTTGGGCATAGTTTAAGGTCGTAGATTTGTTGTACTTTTTTGAATGCTCCTGATAATGAAATTGTATCTGATAACACGCCGCCTGGGGAATATCAATATGTCAATTAAGCTATTCCCCAGCTAGTGAAGTGTCGATGAACGCAATATACAAAAATAATATCGTTACTCCTCCTCTTTCCTTTGATTAATTGTAGCACAGAAAAGTTAACAAAAATGGACGACTGTGGATCGAAACCAACTTTGAAACAGAAACAACCGCGCGACGAGTAATTGAAAACGGTGTTGGCGCTTTTTAGGGTTCTGTAGCCCGACAAGGAGCCCTTATAATTTCGTTCTGTCCTTCCGTCTGTCTGTATATCCGTCAGTCCGTCGGTTCGTAATTTTAGAACCTTCTAACATCTATAATTATTAAGATAAGATAAGCAAAATTACAGTTATAATATAGATCTCAATTATGAAAGTATAAAAAGTATATAATATTGCATTTTAGGGATGGCTCTAGTACATGTGAAATTGGGATGTTTTTTTTTCTAATATCTGATGGCGTCAACCCATTGGGCCGGTCACCAGCCTACGAAACGCTTAAGCGCTATCGGTAACCACTCTGTCAGGGCTCTACTCTACCTGCCATCAACACGTCTATCCTATCCACGTGTCCTGCGTGCAATTAGGGTTTCCGAAATTCATGACTTTTGGCCTTCGTCGGATTTCCGTACTATGGACTCGGCCTTCCAAGCTGATACCTAACTTGGCATACTCTTTTTGCGCGACTCCATATTTGTGCACAGCTTCTTTTTAGCGTCTATGTTTCGGCACCGTAAGTCATCCTGTGCAGGACAGCTTGGTTGTAAAGCTTAGTTTTCAGACATTGTGGTATTTATAGATCCCTGAGTAGCTCATTGAGGTTTCCAGAAACGGCCCAACCGAGCTGTATTTACCATGAGATCTTCTTTTTGCGAAACTGTGCGTCGGAATATAAACAGTGTCCAAGATAAATGTAATGATCCATTAGCTCCAACGGCCCTTCGTCGACAGTAATCGGTGTTAAAAAAACTTCTGATAGGGTTGTCATCATATCGTCCTGGACCTATTTCATCTCATCTTTCATCTTTAGACCGATTTTAGGAGACGCTTTGTATCCTCGCAGGCCTTGTATCATTTCTTGGAGATCTTTAACAAAGCGAAGATGCGACAGATGCATGGACAACGGTGATGTTCCAATCAAGCATTTTTAGTAATTAAAAGTTTGGGTTATATGTTATCTTTATATAGGTATAGTAATCAGTGAATAGTGAGTATAGCAATAGCAATAATATGTATATGTACTGCAAAGTATCTGACTTGCATAAGTTCCGAAGGACGTCCACGTACAAGTTGTATATATTATAGAATATCCGCTTCAGAAACTTGCCTGTTCAGTTTAGTTGATAATATATAAAATGGTTAAAGGTATAAAAAATAATTTCCCACAAGACTCTGTCTACTGGCAATATGTGTACGGAAGTTTTGGCTCAGCGTGGGCAGATACTATCAGTTAAATTGTTTTCTTCTAAAGTAATCTTAAGACCTTGTGTAAAGGTAACGTAACGTAAGTAGGATTTGCTTTCTTCTGAACTTGCTTTTTGAGAGGTATGTATTGGATAATGCTCTTTACGGCTTAGCTGTTAAAAAGTTTGCTAACCATATTACATCCAAGCTTCTCCCTGTTCTGTGATGATTTTCATAAAATTCGAGAGACGTTATAAGAGCTTTCTTGAGAGGAGTGGGGTCGAGTTTAGCAACAAGTATCGATCGAGGGATTCATAGCGAATCACATACCTATTTCGATATAACTGTAAGTGTAATAAATACTACCTTGATCATATTATATTTAATGTGTAATAAATGCAATATTTATACAAAACCTATCATACTGGTCTTCTGAAAGTTAAGGATAATAGTTTTACCTGGTACTTGTTTTTTCGACCCACGCGAATCGCAAAAGCCTTGTTAGGCTGAGACGTTTCAGTTGAAAGACGACCTTGAGTTACGTAGTACCTATTGTTTAATCTGTGTAACCTCCGTTACGGCCTTGAACGAGGAGTCCTCTGTTACATAACAAGGCCTTAGGAAATTCATACTTGGATGAAATCGTTCCAGTACTATTTTTGATTTTGTTAAATTTAAAGTACGAAGGGCTAATAACTGGAAACTAAATGAATGTGTTGCTAAGTGATAGAACACAACTGGCTTTTAGGTCAGCTCTGAAACCAAGCACAACCTCGTCCATAGCACAATAATTATTGTTTTTTGTCATTGAATAAATGTGCTGCTGCAGACAGAAAAGAAGACCACAATCCAGTTGCAATTAAGAAATACAATTAAACTCAAGCCTAGAGAGGAATCTAAAGAGAAGAAAGAATGGTTCGGTTGTGTAGTTTCCTGTTAAAATTTAAACGATTCGTTAGACGATGGAACCGAGCTGAGTAAAAATTGCGGGTTGAATTACAATCATGTTTCGTAGATAACTTAGTTATTGCGCAATTCGGAGCTATCAATAAAAAGTAAGGTATCTAGAGGATCCTCAATGATTTTTATTCTGAAGTTTTAAAGTTAAAAGCATTGTTTTACTTTTTGTTGGTATATTTTTATCATAGTGTATAATAATACTGACCACCACATATAGTTCCATCTGAGCCGCTTATTTCACTAAAAAAACTAACTGATTTAAACTGTAGGCTCTTAATAGGGTCCCATTTTTGCCCTTTGGGTACGGAATCCTTAAAACTGTTAAGTGATGACGTGGTATACGATGGAGCACTCTTGCTAGAAGAAACCGATTCACTCGCGATTTGGAGACACCCAGATTGTAACTATCGGGGACATAATTGTAGGACTTAGAGAGTACCTACTTGCAGATTACTTACTACGAATAAAAAAAAAACAATTTCTGTTTAAAATACTATTTATTTTATTTATTAACTAAAACGGTTATAACCAATAACATTAGTTAAATTAATTTTTAAATGTCACATAATTGTCAAAATAATAGAATTAAAATAATAAAATATACACAATGTCAAGATTAATAAGTAATAATACTTATAAACTATAAACAAAATCAATTAAAAATAAATATCATATAAAATAAGGTAAATTAAGGCTGTATTAAATATTACAGCTACAATTAATATAAAAAGGTCAATATATTATGCTTCATCTTCCGCGTCTATCACCTTGCGCACCTTCTCCTCGCAGTACTCCAGACACATCAACAAAACACTCTTCCATTCATCCGCTAGCACATCACATTCAGGCGTACTATCTGAGTGCAACAATTGGACACGAATTTTCTTGTTACTATTTTAATAGTCACTAATCAGCCAAGCTTAATTTATCAAAGCTTAGTTTCCAGTTCTTTTTTAACAAAGAAAATAGATGGTAAGTAGAGTTATAATGCTAAATTCTATTCATTTATTAGACAAAGCGGAATTTACAAGGTTTCGTTAAAAAGCACAACATGATCAATGGAAAAAAATCGTCGAGGGTTCCATAATTATGATTATGATTTTTTAGTTCGTAGTTCCGTATTTTAGTTCGATAGCAGAACTACCTGCATAACAATTTAAAAATACAAAAATTAAAACTAATTATTGCCAGAGCAATAACTAATATCTGATTTGTTTTATGTGCAGGGTTACGCGTTTACACTGTACTAAGCCAAAGGAAGTAATTTTACTATAGGACTAACCCTGAAATCTTGAAGAAAAAAATCAGCTGTTCCATAGAAAACGGTCATTGACACTCGACAAAAAGTATGGACAAGCAGATTTTATTTCTTTCGCGATTTCAGTATTGGTCCTATAGTAATATTTGTTCATAAATAGGAGTACAATGATCTCCTTCTAGCTTAGTACAGGTTATATGCGTAATCCTGTATATATCCTGCAATGTTTTTGCAAGTGGTGACTTTAAAAGACAAGTTTTTTTAATGATTTTGTCTACACACATCACAAACTAGACTGTTATTGTGTAAACATTTGTTTTTCTATTTATAACCCCTGACGCAAAAAGAGGGGTGTTATAAGTTTAACGTGTATATATCTGTATCTGTATCGGTTTGTCTGTCTATATGGGTCTGTCCGTGACATCGTAGCTCCCAAAACGAAGAAGGCTGAAGCGTTTTTCATTTAGTTTGAAAGGTGACTTAATCGAGAGTGTTCTTAGCTATTATGCTATTATTCATGAAAATTGGTTCAGCCTTTCAAAAGTTTTTGAGCTTTTATATTGGGGGTAAAAAAAAAAGAATTTATACTTGTGGTGACGCAACCCTGAAAAGCGCAGGTCCTCGTTAGCACACAAAAAAGACTGACCAAACTTGGCATCCCCTTCGCCGGTTATTCAGTTAAAGCCACTGACTTCTTTTTGCCCTACTCGGGCGACTCAATTAAATGATTAATGCTTTTACGGTGCCAATGGACTTTTGTAAAGTGCAACGAACATGAGATTAAACATCGCGTGTGGTTGTGCATTTTAATGCACTTCATTTATAATATTTGTTATTTACAATGGTACTTATACTATTATGTATTTTGTGACAATCTGTCGTAAATACTGTCATAATTATATTCGTAGGTATTCACATCTTTTTATTTCTAAAAACAGTACTTATCAAAAATGTTTCACTAGCCATCAAACTGACTGTAATCAAACACCCGTAACTTAATTTATTAGGCTTCCTATTATGAAGAATCAAAATTTACAAAAAAAAAAAAATTTTTTATTTAGTGCAATAGATTATCGGACAGGCAGTTGATTGGTTAAAAATAACAGGCTTAGTGAAAAATATAATTAAATGTAGTACACTTACTGAAGAAACTATTAATTAATCTGTATATTATATAAAAGTGGATCACATTAAAAACCGACTTAACCAAAATAAAAATAAACATACAACAGACATATTTTTTTTGCCGTTTTTATAGATAATGGTACGGAACCCCTCGCGCGCGAGTCCGACTCGCACTTGGCCGGTTTTTTATTGAATAGGTTAAGTGAATCGAAAGGTGCAAGAGTCGAAAATTAAAGCATGATTTTCGTTTACTAAATTTGTTCCACTAACCGTGTATTCGGTCTTATTTTTGTTAATGACAAATTTAATTTAATTCATCAGCTTGACAAAAACAGTCCCCACTAGTGTTTCCAAATGTATTTTTGTCCCGGTGCGGTGCTATGAAATGTCACTAATTTAGGCCGGGCTCGTACGATAAATCTAATATCGATGTAATAACGCATATTGAATAAAATTTGGGATTTTATTCCGTGCCTATCATTAGATAAGTAAATCAGGGATTTTTCATAGATATTATGTGTTTTTAACCAACTTCCAAATAGAAGGAGGTTCTCAATTCGACTGTTTTTTTTATGTTCGTTATGTCAGGACTTTCAACTGGGTAAACCGATTTTGATGATTGTTTTTTTTATTTGAAAGCTTGTGCTTTCCGTATGGTCCCATTTCAATTTGGTCCAGTTCTGAAATTTTTATGAAGTCGATTATTTATATTGATAATTATTTGGTTTTATAATTCAGTAATGATTGCTTGGAAAACATGATAACATGATACTCACAAGCGAGCGCCGCGCACTTAATTCTCGCGATGTTTATATCGGTGGTCCCCGTACGGTGATGCTAAATCACGCCCATCGAACTAGGTTTTTATTTTTCGGGGTAGAGGCTTAACATGCATTTATAGATGTGTGGTCCACAAAACAAGATTGGATATTTGTAGCTTTGTAACCGATTCTCACCGAACTGAGACCTCACGAACCCTACATTTTTACATATCTGTATTTGCATGAACTACTTGCCTTCGAAAATAAAATATTAAAATGTATACTGTATGGCTATCACTATTTATAATAAATTACCAGATAGTTTTAAGGAATTGAATTATAATACTCTGAAATGTAAATTATTTAAATTTTTAATTGACAAATGTTATTATAAAGTTGAAGATTTTCTAAAAGACAGGCTTGAAAACAAGTAAATATATTGTGAAAGTTAGATATCATGACCGATAATAAAAAAATTGTACACCTTGATAAGGTAGAATATTTGAGACACATTTGTACACACCATCAATTATGACAATATTTTGACAAATAAAATGATTTTGATTTTGATTTGATTTGATTCGATGTTTCATGACGATTGGATCAACGGTAGGCAAGTTATTGTCGTACATATATACAAACTCACCAACATACATACAAACGCTAATTTTGTTCTCGTAGAATCTAAAACGTTCGTTTCGGTTGGTCAATAAAATGGTAAACTCACGTTGTGTGTTCTCTGGTTTCACTTCGGTCCACATTTTTCGACTTATGACCGTTTCGTCCCCGTCCCCTCCCGAGATTTGTTCCGCATAAAATTCTGGTTTCGGCCCACATTTTATGCTCGATATAGACTATTTTTTTTATTTTTTTTCGAAATATAAACTTGTTTCATGTGGTTTCCTCCTCCCCATTGGTCTCCATTTTTTATGAAGTTTTCACGTTTGATCATCACATGCCATGTTTGCTTTCTGTCACAGTAATATCTTAGTCCTTATAATACATAAATTCATGCCTGCCAGCCATAGCATCAGATACAACAAACCAAAAAGCCGACATAGTATTTAGTTTCTTGCTTAAGAAAAGCCATAAAATAAATGTGAAAGTTTGTTATTGTTTGTTCCTCTTTCACGCAGCAACTGATAAACGTAAGGTGTTTTTTATTATTTTAAAATAACTAGTTAGAGGGCTGAAGAGTACATATACAATACATTAAATATTTTAGATCCCGAAATTTTTACGGTTTCTGAGAGACGATTCATGTGAGTGAAAACGCGGGACGCAGCTAGTCAGCCATAAAATAAAGATATTACTCATGGAGATTACCACAAAGCAGACTTTCATTCTCCCTCATTGTATACTTACAACAATAAGTCTTATAACACTTGCTAAGGCAACGCAAATATAACACGGCGCCGCACCGAAGTGTTTTTTTAGCCACCGAGCGCTTGGTGTTAAATTCAGAAGCACAATGAATTTTTTATAGCCTATGTGGTATCCCTTGTGCTGACTTTGAGCCGTAAGCTGACTCGACTATTTGACTTCCGTGTAGAAAAGTATAACTAACCATAAATTTGAAAACAAGTGGATTGTGATCTACTTGTTCTCTATTCTCATATGGATGAGCTGATGATGAAGGGTACAACTCCTCAACGGTTAGGAGTTGAAAGAAAATTCTTTAAAATTAAACGTACATATGGACCAATAGTTGTATTCTTTCAGGCTATTAGAATTACCTTCAAAAAAGGTGGAAGTTGTATTATGTTCCCCTGTATTTTTTTTATGTATGTTCACCGATAACTCCGCTAATTGTTGACAGATTTCAAAAATAATCATTTGTTCGGTAGGTTTGTATACTTCCAATTTGGTTCCATTGTCACCAAGTCAGGATCTAATGATAGGATCCCAGGGAAATCAAAGGGCAAGCCTCAATTTTTTTTTATGCATAAATAGGCTTATCCAACTCGCCTGATGTTAAGCGATGATGCGGCATTTTATAGGCATTTATTAAGTTTTTCATATAGTATATTTCGAGTAACTGTGTCGAAAGTTCAAATCACATCTCTTTAATAACTTTAAGCACAAAAATCTTGCGAATATAACTAGCTAATGTGTGCAAGACTACGAAACCCGAGACTAAAACTTTGACAAATGAAATAACCAAACCCCGTTATTATCCGAGACAGATATTTTCAGCGCTTCGAAATAAATTGGGGCTAGTGATTGTTTAAATTTAATTGAAAGCCGTAATCATCTCACTTCCTGGCTTGCCACATTTTGCGGTTAACATATTTAATGAAACGAATATTTCTGTAAATTTAACAAATGGTTGAAATACATCATAGATTCATACAGAAACTTTTTTGGAAATTGCAAGAATACACACATGTAATTCACTTTTTTTTATAAAGAGGCCTACTTCTCTACTCGTCTTGTCGAAGCATCCCATGACCAGAATGCTTGGATGGTACCTTGCACAACGCGTCAGTATTGCAACCCACCATGGCAATGATGCCAGCATTCTGGTAACGACTGGTCAGCTATCTACAAAATTAATATTATTTTATTTATTTTATTTAATTTAATTTAATTTAATTATGTTCGTTATGATTTCAAATACATTTATAAATTAGCCATACACATATGCATAGCCTATATCTATTGCTTCGGATGCTTCCAGTGGATGCAGATGGCAGAATGTCGTTCAGTGTGGAGGTTAAAGGGGAGGCCTATGTTTAGCAGTAGACATCTGGCTGATGATAATGATGAATTGCTTCGGATGTATTAAGAAAAAATTACAAAAGTCTGTTTTCTGGGACATATTTATGCCCATAGCGGTTCGGACACAATTAAAAACCATGGGCATAGGTAAATATGTCCCAGAAAACATACAAAACGAAATGATAAAGAAAGTATACCTGTTAAAATTAGAAGTAATTCAAAAGTATAAGAGTTAAAATAAAAACAAGAAAGTATATGTAAAAGTTTTTTTTTTATTTGCCAACCTTTTGAAACTTGCTACCTTACATACTTAAGCAATGCATAAAATGGTAGCACACAACAACGCGTGTAGCCACAAATATTTCAATTGTGACGTCATCGCCGCCGATGTTAATTGTATTTTTTTTTTCAGTTATTTGCATATAAATGGAGGGACAATCACATCACACATCATCAGCCAATTAACGTCCACTGTTGGACAAGGCCTCCTCATAGAGAGGGGTATTGCCATAATCCCCATGCTTGGCAGGCGGCTTGGGGATCGCAGTACGTTCACCGTGTACTATAAGGACGCTGCTGCCCGTCCTCCGGTGGTTCTGGTCGCAGTTTTAGGACATACCCGGGTCCACCCGGGTACCCGCTATAATGTGCGCTTACATTTATTCAGCTTAGTGGGGCAACCCATGCGAGTAGGTATAATTTTTATTACAAAAATATTTACTACCGTAATATCAAATTAATAAAATGAACAGGTACATTGAATTAAAATAGGTAATTATCATGTTAAAAGAAGTAATTATAAAAATATTATTGTTTTTTAAATCACAATTCCATGAGTGTAAAATGATAATTATTTGATGAGAATTAACTATGTAGTTAAGTTCTAGTAAATAAGTTAATCTTCATTATTGGAGGGACAATGTGCTTGTATAATTATTATTATTAATTACTAGCTGCGCCCCGCGGTTTCACCCGCATGGTGAAGAAAAATTGTGATGAAGCTGATGACGATGAAAAAATACTTTACTATCAATTCTCATGCCTACCAAATATACATTAATAAAATCATAAAAATCGGTCTAGCCGTTTCAGAGGAGTGCCACCACAAACACCGTGACACGAGATTTTTATATAAATAGATTTGATTTTATGCGGGGGGATTTTTCCAACTTATTTCATATACAGATTTCAATAACTAGCATTCACCAATCGATACGAATACCCTTGCATATCTAACACAATTTACATAAACTCCTGTATGTGAAATTATTTATAGGAGAAGGTGTGGTTCGTTTAGCTACTTACTCGTTTCGATTTAAAAAACTCAGACAACCGGTCATTTTGCTTGTGTCGTTCGAATAGTCGAGCCAGTGTGACCATCGGTCTCAAGTAATCCGTCATGGTAAGGCTTCCGAGCTGCGGTCGCGACGGTCAAAAGAAATGCAATTATTACGAACTAGTAAACACCTTTACAAGGGCATATAGTACAGATATTACAGGGTTATTGATGATTAGCTAACAACCTCTCTCAGGCAGCTTTCCTATCTAACTTATTTCGTCGGGTAGAGTGAGCATCTAGAGCATCCCGCCTCCTCCTATGGTCTTACCAGCCTTGCGGACTGAAACTGCGAACACTCTGGCTAGTGCTAGATTGCTCTACATATTATCCCGTCTTCTCTTTTGCACTTTGGTGGCATGTTGACGTCACACACAGACTTCGCCGTCGGGAAGTATTTAGGAGTTGCGTGAACTCGCACAAGCGCCTGAAGCTGCTCGCGTCGCGTACTAGACCTGCATAGTATATAGGTCCAGCCTCAAAGCGGGGGATCCTATTTAGCATCTTACCTCGCATCTCCTCGTACAGAAGACAGTCCCACAGAACATGATGCCTGTCCTCTACTTTCATCGTGTAGCTTCATGTCAAATAATCTTTTAACACTCGTATCCCGTGAGGATCTGCGAAACCTCATAGTCAGGCTCCACCCTGAGCACCTAGAGCAGGCATTATCACTTAGCGGTTTTTTCTTGCAGCGGTGTCGTGTGGCGGGTCGCTCCTCTTCCCTAAAATATGGCGAGCAGAACGATGGCTGGCACACGCTTCAACTCGTGAACGGATACTGCTTGCGGGAGCCGGTCTGTTTTAGGCTCGGTTTCTTTGTCTTGCTCAAACATTTAAATAATAAAATTGTGAAGTGCGGAAAGATAAGAAAAGGAACATCTTTTTATAGACATACGTATTTAAGAGTAATTTATATTTTATTTATTAAATAAAAATCTTAGTTCGTCATCCGAGTTTCATAATTATACTTATGAAGTTTCGAATCGATGCGACTAGTAGAATTTAGTTAGAAGGTAGATCGACTTCCAGTAAGAGTTTGAATAAGAAGTTTACAGTCGAAAAATATAATTTACACAGACTTAATTTCATTGTTAGTTATTTTTTTTTTTTTTTACGCGAATAAGTAAAAGTAGATTATTCTAAATTTTAAAACTCACTTTAAAAATACTAAAAAACACGCTTTAGAATCGCTAATTCTGAAGATCCTCGTGATGGGACAAACTTATTGATGTAAGGAAATAGTTAAATCAGTCATTAGACAAACTAAGTTAAATATTACATTGTCATCGGTCCTTGATATGTGTGCAAAATTTCAATTTAATTCGACGATTTGAAGTAGTGGAAAAAAAACAAAGATTACGTTACATACATAAATACATACTCGTATCAAGGTAATAATATAATTATCAATATTAAATAACCAACTTTATAAAAATTACAGAACTGGACCAAATTGAAATGGGACCACACGGGAAGCACCAGCATTCAAATAAAAAGAATCATCAAAATCGGTTGACCCAGTCAAAAGTTCTGAGGTAACAAAAATAAAAAATAAAATAAAACCAGTCGATTTGATAACCTCTTCCTTTTTGGAAGTCGGTTAAAAAGCGTGTTAAAACACTGAAATGATATTACAGTCTAGTTAAAGCAGAGCTTTGCATATAATGGACGCTCGTACTTCCCATAGTTTAAATTAAAGTGGTTTAGAATAACAGCTGGTTTATTCTTCTTTTGTGGGTGATGTACTTAGTTATTGTAAAATATAGCCTAACTATAAACATAAATTTAACGACACCTCACTCATCAAAATCGATCAAGAAGTTTAGGCTACACACAAACTTACATATAACCCCAACCCCTTTATGGCAGTCGGGTAAAAAGTAGATCAAAATCTTTGTTACAAGTAGTGTTAATATACATAAGGTAGTAAGGCGACGGGATTTTAGTCGATGGGTCCGTAAAATATACGTATGTATCTGCGGGAGTTGATACGTGAAATACCTATATGCGAAGAAACTTCCGCTCTGATTTATCTGAATTCGATTATCTTCTGTAAATTTTTTCTGTAGTGCTAGAAATCTTTTGCACAGATCGCCTGGGGAAATGCCGCAACGTTGCCAGTTATGCAACCGGCAACAGTAGCGTTCAATGTTCCAATTAAAGGGAAATTTTTCCTGTGATATCACTAGGCATTAATAGATTTCACATCTAATATCTCTAGGTGAAGAGTGCAGTGAATTGCCGCGCTGGGTTTTTAGTGTTCCGTACCCAAAGAGCCTAACGGGACCCTGTTACTAAGACTCCGCTGTCCGTCCGTCTGTCTGTCTGACCGTCTGTCACTAGGCTGTATTTCATGAACCATGATAGTTAGACAGTTGAAATTTTCACAGAAGATGTATTTCTGTTGCCGCTATAAAAACAAATACTAAGAAAAGGGGGCTTCCATACACAGACATGATTTTTTGCCGTTTTTATAGTACGGAACCCTTCGTGCACGAGTCCGACTCGCACTAGGCCGGTTTTATTAAATTCTGGATAGCACTGAACTGTTATGGGCAAGAATGACGTTTACTCTGAGGCTAGCGACATATCCGTCTTGTTTCTCATTTGCCTAAACATATAGTGATATTCATTTGTAAAATACTTTTTAAAAGCTAGCTTTCAGGCGTCGGCCTATATTGAATTTAGTTTTAGTAAATTTTTCGTATACTTCTCAGTAAACCCTTCCATTTGATACCTATATTATAGGAGTGCATAAAAAAATACTGGCTATCTTTGGAAGTCCGCCATATTTGATTTAGAATAACGCTCTTAGCTAACCATACATTGTCATCCAAAAAAAAACATTACAATGCAAAATTTCAGCTAAAATTCATTTGCAAGATTTGTCCCACACTTGCTAAGGGGGGAAGTTAAATAAAAGCTTATAAAAATTAGCTGTGAGCATTGCAGTAAACGCAGCAATGCTCACTAACAAAAACTATTTTTTTTTCTTTTTTATGTTAGAGCTGTTGCCCGCGACTTCGTACGCGTAGATTTTCGTATAAACTTTCAACCCCTTTTTCCTTATTTAATCCGGCTCTTGCACAAAATAACAGCCTATACTTCAATCTGGTCGTAGCTAAGCATATTCGTGAAAACCGAATTTAATTCCGTCCAGTGGTTTAGGAGATGTGCGTGGACAAACAAACAAACAGACAATAATTCTAAAAACTATCTTAACGTGTTTAGCTGCTTATTGTAAGACGCCATGTGTGTTTTTAATATCTTGCTGTTACAGATTTTTTATCTCTACGTTTTTATTATATGTATACAAAGCTTTTTTTTTTAATACATAAATCAGATTACAATTAATCAATTCCTTGACGCATTTCAATTTCGTGTTACATAATGTTTGTTCGGATGATTTTCTTAATTTTGAGTGTACAACCTAAATAAATTACACAAAAAAATTAGTACATAAGTTTGAAATCATATCAAACTTAAGTACCTAAATTAGACTAAAATCAATAAATAAAACTTAACTAAAATCTAATAGATGCTGCCCGTAGGTATCTTATTATTAAATTTCCACAAACTACTGTACACATTTTCAATTGTTTTGTTCAAAAAACTAATAAAATAGGCTTATGTGACTCGTGAAAAAACAAAGAATCCTAATATTGTGAGGCTTACCGGTAGCTATTAGTAGAAATATCAGCTGTTCCATAGAAAAATGTTCTCACAATTAACAAAATGTATAGAAATACAGAAAATCTTTTTTTCACAATTTCTGGGTTGGTCCAAAAGCAAAAAGTAATATGCCATATTTGGTTTATGTTTGTATATGTTTTTTTATTATCTTTTAAGTATAAGTATGTATTATTATAATATATGTTTTTTTGTATAAAAGGCGATGTGTGTATGTAGCTATGTGTGTATATTCCTATGGACTCCAAAATGACGACCGATTTTGACGGGACTTTCACTGGCTGATAACTGGTCATATAAGGAATAATCCACGCGGGTAAACCACCGGGCGCGGCTAGTGTTTTATATATAAAGAAATCCATTTTAATGTAATACATATAACATTATATTACAACGTACCCCTTTCCATTCCCCTTCTGTATATCTTCTCCATGATAAGGTTGCTTGAAAAAGATCGCTCACAGCGGTAAGGGCGCCAGTTAATACAGTGTTACGCTTTTTTCTCCTTTGTATGCCATTTCTAGTGTTAAAAAGAAAGAGTTTTCTATCAAAAAGTTGTTCTTAATGAGACCTCTTTTCAGCTTGGTACACCTCCAAGCTTAAAACCGTGTAGAAAGTGGCGACAAAGACAAAACCAAGCTTTTTGCTTCATCTAGGTCAACTCGGCCTGCCTCGTTACCACATTTGCAAGTTAGATAGGTAGCGGCTGAACGAACGATCGTCGAGGGAAATCACGTACCGAATGCAACCTTACTGCATCTGATCTCCAATAGCTCTGCTACTGCTGTCAAAGTTAAGGTGCCGTTAAAGTACTCACGTTTTTGGTTCTGTCTTAACCAACTTCAGAAGAATTCAGGGGGGTTTCAATTCACACCAATTAAAACGGTGTGTTAGTTCTGCCAAAAAGACGCCATTCCAACTGGGTCCTACTTTCCAGCTTGAGCTTGTGGGCGTTGCTCTGACATCTACCTTTGGCTACTTTTCTAACTTTGGCTCCTATATTAAGAACAAGGCTCAATTGGCTGTCAAAAAGCTGGGTATTCTATCGAAGGTGTGACGGTACTTCACGTCGGAACAATTGCTACCACTGTATCAAATACAGGTTTGGTCGTGCATGGAGTACTGTTCTCACCTTTAGGATGGGTCAGCTATATAAGTACCAGCTTTAGGCGTTTTGAGAAACGTGCAAAGAGGCTCATCAGCAACGAACCCCTTGTTCAGACTAAGCTGCTTAGTCTTGGGCATAGGCACAAAGTGTGCATCGGATCTGCATGATCTAATTCTCTCCTGTCCATTTTCTATTGGACTGCCAGAGTGGGCACGAAAAATCGACACTGCTTCATGGTTTATATTCCGAAAACTCGTACGACGCGCTTTAATTCCACTTTTATTGTGCATATTGCTAGTCTGTGGAATGTGCTGCCTGAATGGGTGTTCCCCGATAGTTACGAGTTACAATCTCGGTGTCTTCAAATCACGAGTGAATCGGTTTCTTCTAGACTAGCGTGCTCCATCGTAGACTGCATCATCGCTCAATATCAGTCAAGTTGGCGGTCAAACTCCAGTAAACTATGTTTTTTTTCTTCATTTATAGGTAGCCGGTTACGGAAAAAAAAAACATATTTTACTTCTAAATTATTCAATGTATAGTTTACCTATAGATCTGCTGAAAGAATTCAATGTACTATAGATCTATAGACTTATAGCTCGTTGATTTTTTACCGAAAAAAGGCAGTTAACATTTTCTATTTGATTTCTTGTCGTTACCAATTCAACTAACAAACATCAAATTGGACGAGTGCCTATTACTTGCTCTAAAAAGAAAATAGTAGAATTCTACATTCTGCGCCTTTCGAGTCTTCTTAACGAATCATCCAAGGTCTCGTTAGAGCGCTTTCTTATTTGGTTTTCGAGTATACTTCGTTTGCATAATTTCTGCTGAAGTTTTTTTTGCGAGAATGTAACTCATCTGTTAGCTTTCTTGGCATACTATTCACCATTTTTGACCACACCGTTGATTAATATCAGGTAAATTATAGTCAAAATCCTAGGCTGTCAACCATAAAAAATAATTTTATAATTAACTAATTCATTTTTATTTATTTCATGTTGTTTTTTGTATTAGTTGGCTATTTTATCATAGCAAGGTTATAAATACTTATATATTACGGAACTTTAAGCAATATTTATGAGCTATTTGTATTATAAATATATTTGGATATACCTACGTGCTCTCTAAGCGTAAATAAGCCACACAGATCCATAATGAAGTTTTCATTGCTGCGAAGCACTGCTCTGAGCTTGTTCCGTTTTAGACCTTATTTCAATACCACTAAAGTATTAACGAAATTGCTAAAGCACGACAGTACTGTTAAAATACGCAAACCATGCGAGAGAAACAAGACAGTTTACGATTAAACAAATGACATTTCAGTTGTAATTATGGAAACAAAAGCGCAATTTATTAAACTGTGAGTGAAAGCATCCACTTGAGTCTCTAATCTGAACGAGGCATAAACCACACAGACCCAATTTGTTACAACACCGTCTGAAAACTGCAGCTTATTTAATATTCCGAAGAGGTACAATTATATTATTTTACGCGGCAAGAGATTCTGATTGTAAAGTTCATACTGCTACCAGAGTTCCAGTAGCTATTATAACAATGATAGCTATTGTATTATACCTATGAAATGTACATATTTGTATTAAGTAGAATACAATCAGTGTGTGTCGCCAAGCACCTTATAAGCGCCGTTCACATTACGCAGGACGCAGGTGGATGCCATGTCCTGGATTTGTCAATAGGCCATACAGGCCGTCTCCTAGAGGTGGCAGCGTCCTAGGGGCGGCAGATTTTAGAGGAAGCTACTTACTACATATGGAAAATTATTATATTAGAAAGGTACATGGGGCGGCGGAAATAGTGGCCTACACTTGTAAAAAATATATAGCCGGCACTTGTGGATGCGTTCTACTAAAAAATGTTTTATAAACGGATAGGCCTCATTCCTAAGATACACCCGTAGGTGTATTCCACACCTAGTTTGAGCATTAGTGCGATATACGAGTGTGAATGTACCGATTATATGAAATAAATAATTTTGAATTAGAATTTTTAATCTTTCTTTTGAATTTATTCGCTTTTGTTTCAATTGTTTGGTTTAGTTAATAAAAAAAACCTCGAAGGAAACATTATTTGTTAAGATCATTTAGCGAAAAGCTCGATGGCATTTGAGCTAGAACGTCTTGAATTCATTACGATTTTATCGGTATAACTTAAAAAGTCATCAAATATTGTCCGAAAAAAAATACTATGACGGTTTTAAACACGAACTATTAGTATTGTAAGTTACAAGTTTCTATGTCTAATAGTTTAGAAATGCAGGTGGTACCGACTTTTTTGCCATTTTGGCGGGCCATATTACGCAAAGGATAGTCTTGGTAAAAAATATATATCAAACTTTTCCTTAATTCTAAAAGACCTTTTTTACGATGCCACACACGAGGGGATGCAGGGATTTTTTTAAATCCCCATTTCACATGTAGCAGATGCACCCCTAAAATGCAATAACTTATTATATTATGTTTCTATACTTCCAAAATTGAGATCTATACTACAACTGTAATTATACAAAGTTTCATATTCTTATCTTAATAATTATAGAAGTTAGAAAGTTTTAACAAATTAGGATGGACGGACAAACGGACAGACAGAACAAACTTATAAGGGTTCCTTGTAGGACTATGAAACCCTAATGAATACTTGCCCTTTAAAATGTATTAATCAATAACTGACGTCACATGCGACGGATAGACATAAAAGGGTAGTCACTGAAAGTACCAATCGAACGTAGTAGCTCGTACGTCGTGTAGCACTTGGGCATAAGCAATGGCACTTGCAAATCGACAGGTCACTCTTACCCTTGCTTAGGCTTCTTAATGCATTGTGCAATGCTAGCAAATACGGTTCTCTGATGGCGAACGACGCCACTCTGGATATGATCTCTCACTGTTAAGCCTAGCACTTACCTTGCCTTTCTTATTCTAAACTCATCTTATATTAACATCTGATAATGTACCTATAAATATGGTAAACAGTAGTTGAAAACATAGCATGAAATAAACTAAGAGAAGAGAGAAGGAACTTGAGAAACGGAGACGAGATTCGAGTAGCGCAGCTTAATAAGGCTGTTAATAATTTCAAAGAAAAGTAATTACAAGACCTTTTCGTTAAGACTTTTCAGAAGTATTTAACACCAATACATACAATACTGATAGTTATAACCGCACGCGCTCTAACCGGAGCTAGCAAAGTTCACCATTGACGGAAACTTTAAAGAGAACGATATTATACAAATTAAATATATGAGCGTGCAATACTGATGGCATCGACTTAGGGGAATTATAACTAAGGCATGAATAAATTATTGGAGGTATCGTTTTATTGATGGGTGTATTCCAGTCTTATAACTTTGTAAGCTCCGGATAGGGAGAGGGGTTTTATTTATTCAAGACATACTTACAGCAAAAAGTTTACTTTAATTCTATTGTACATTTTACAGTCATATAATATAAAAGTAATTGAAACATATGATTTAAAACCACTAAAACTTATGAGTGAGAAGAAGAAAAAAGTAAGGTATTACACGCACATAATTAGTTCAAAAAATTACATTGTTATGATTTCACATACTTCAGTATCTTTTTGAATTAGTATCAGAATCACTTCGATCCATGTTTCATATTCCTAGACTGATGCGTGTTTTTAATGCCTATTATGGGAATGAAGAATAGCAAAAATGATATGGCTAAGCTACGTTTTAAAATGCTAAGGCAAGATGGTAATTACCACCACCTATAGTCAAGGTACATGCGAATGCCCAACGCTAGGACAAACTGAAGATATTAGATACTTGGGCATTCATATCGATGAATTACTTTCTTGGAACAAACAAATTGAAACGATCAGAAGTAGAATAAGAAAACTATTACATATATTTAAAAAACTTAGAAAGGTGGCAGACACAAAAACGGTTGGGATGGTATACACTGCACTATGCAAATCCTCTTTGAACTACTGCGTTACGTCATGGGGCGCCGCTTGCAGTACGCATCTGATAAAAGCGGAACGAGCACAGAGACTCGTTTTAAAAGTTGCTCATAAAAAACCCTTCCGATACCCAACCGACGACCTCTACAGAGACACGAAAGAACTCAGGGTTCGACAGCTTTTCATTAAGCGGTGTGCTCTGAGATTCCACAAAACGGCTCTTCAAACTACCACAGGTCACCGATCCAACATTAAATCATTGCGCTCACATAGATGGGATCTTCCCTATAGGAAAACAAGACTAGGGCAAAGATGTTACAGCTACTTAGGTCCATTCGTCTATAGGAAACTTGACAAAACACTTAATATTATAGGCAAAACAAGAAACGAATGCAAAAGAATAATAAAAGAACATCTTCTTACGCTGGACTATAGCAATACAGAAAACCTCATTAGACCAATAATGTAATTATGGATAAATAAATAAACATACACACTTAAATACTATTTTCACATACTCACACAATCTAATTCACAACACTAACCTCCACTCATTAATCAAACTCGCAATACTTACGATCAGATGACATCAATTAGCATTTTATAGTATGTAAGTGCACATTCTCGCATGCACTCCTGAAGAGAACTGGCTCCCACAAACTCAGGGTATCCTACTGTGGGAGCTAGGGCCTCACATAAGTTATTTTATTTTATTCTATTTCATTTTATTTGCTTTTTATTCAATCTTGATTTAATTGATAGTTGTATTAAATTTTAACGTAAATTTAGAATTTAAGTATAATATAATCGTGCATGAATTTTTACTTAATAATCTAATATAATAAGATAGCATAAGATGCAAATTTTGGTAACAAATAAATAAATTTATTATTATTATTATTATTAATTAATTTTCCCTATTAAGGAGGTTTATTCAACTGTAAGTATTAAAATCTTTAAAAAAAATTCAAGAAGAAAAGTAATAGAAGCTAGAAGTTGAAACAATAGTTACATACATAATTAACTGGCCAAAAGCGTCACGACACACATCAATAGTAAGGTTCCGTTGCAAAAGCCCTATGTCAGAAATTTATGGTTATCGAAAAAATCTAACGAATGAAGCTTTTTGGTGTGGACTTAGCTAAATCTCAAAGATGTTTCATCCCGACATAACATATACTTTTTATGATTTAATCAATTAGAAAACCACTAGGGAAACATTTTTGTTAAGATTATTTTACGAAAAAGTCACTGACCTTTGAGCTAGAACGTCATGAATTTATTATAATTTCATCACTATAAAAAGCTATTATTAGAAAATATTAAATATAATTTTAAATGAAGGTTTTAAATAATTATGAACTACCTTACCTTAGCAAGTACAAGTTTTTATGTTTAATAGTTTAATGCAGGGGTGATGACCAACTTTTTGCCACTTTGGCGGAAACAAAAACACAAAAAGGCACAAAAAAAAAATCAAAGGATACAAAGTTTTGTATGAATCTTCATTTTAAAAGACTAATTTAACGATGCACTACAAAATATTGTCAATACTCATTTCACATGAACCAGCGCCTCCTAAAATTAAAAAAAAAAAACTTTATTCCTTGTTCCTGTTCCTGATTCCTTGTAGTAAGTACTACGGAACCCTGAAAATGGATAAAATTGAAAACCAGAAATCCTGAAGTCAGTTCAAACAAGCCTAGCCTAAGTACCAACATAGGTGCTAAATGACACACACCAAAAAAATCCATAAGTACTTGACTCGATGACTTAACTATTGATACGTCTTTAACTCTCTCTATTCGCATAATTTATAGATAATCCCCCAACTAATGTTATAGATAAATTCGAACATCCAACAACGTCTCATCAGTCTCAACTGTGACGTAACACAGACCCATGAGGTTACTCGGAAACTCATTGAACCAGCGCATAGAACCCAAATAAAATAACAACTCAGCTATCTCTACTAAAACACGTAAATTAATGTTCTTCCTTTCCGATAGAGCCATATTTTTCTCAGCGGAACCCGAGACGTCCGGTTGGCGAGCTGCCAGTGTCAGACCTTACGGCGGCCGTCCACAACCTTGACTCATTACGTTATTGAATAAGACATCGTCTGTGATATACACCTGGTGACTTATCATCCGAGCGCGTTGATCCGAAGTTATTAAACTGTTATGAAACTGAGAAGCGGATTTCTTTTTTATTACTTCCTATGAGGAATTGAATATTAACATTATTATGACATTGATTTTAATATTATCGCTTGAATGAAGGATGAGTCAACTATTTCATTTCACGAATTTGTTAAACGGGTACGTATCATGAAAGTACACACTTACAAGAAAAGTAATCTTCTGACGCTCTTTGAAGAATTAAGCGCGGAGGCTCCGGCAGAATTCCAAGAGAGCTAATTTTCGGGAAAAATATTCCGTCGTGCTTGAAATTATTACGTGGATTTATTGACTTTCTTTGAAGAGGCCTATTATGTTTTTTTGATACCATTATGTTTTTGTTTTGTTATTTTCTTATTCCGGAATGTAATATGCTTTCCGTTTAAATACAACCAATATCTATTAAGTACCTTAGGTTGAAAAATATTGAATACAGTTACTAATGTGTAGATCTTTATTTTTAGTCGATTTTTTAAAAGGAGTTTTTTAATTCGACTGTTTTTTGTGTCTTGTTTATCTTTGTAATGATATGTTTCGTTTCTCAGTCGAAGTCTATCTGATGGCGTCATCATTTTCATCAGCCATAAGAAGTCCACTGATGGACATAGGCCTCCCCCTTAGCATGCCACAATGAACGACAGCCTGCCATCTGCATCCACTAAATGCCCGCAACTCTCACGATGTCGTTGGTCACTCGATCCCTCCAGCGGGAGAACCCTCTAGATGGATATTTAGAATGTGACGTTCATTATGTGAATGCTCAAATAAAGAAAAGAATATGTTCGACCAAAATTTCGCATCATAGCGCCGTAACTGTTTCGCAATTATAAATTTACAATATCGAAGGCAGGGGAAATTATTTCAAGGATTGTTTAATATTGACGAAGTGTTAGGTTTGTTTCAAACAAGTAAACTTTTATCGTTGTTATGAACATAATTATGCTATGAAATTTTACGTGGCCTCATTATGTAAATAATAATTTTATCAATTTACAAAAAGCTAGATCAAATTAGTAGGCATTTGAACAAAATTATTGATATTTCCAAATGAACAGGTGCTCGATCATAATTATTCATATGCGCTACATGTGTACAAATTTTTCAAAGAGGTTTGATTAAGCGTTTCCCTCAAAGAGGCACAAAATTCACAGAGGTGAATGTAGAATACCAGAAAAAAATACAGATTGTGTTCTGTGATTGGCTAATAGCCAAGTATGTTTCTTTTTGAAGTTTGATTGGTTCTATTTATGATCAGCTTTTTAATGCGGTAATAAAACAATTAAGGCTTATGCACAGAGTTGTGTATATCTGTGGGCTTATGCCTCTTATCATGAACTGTCGCTGTTTCACTTGCGTGGATAATTCAATAGGAATCGTTTTTTTTTCTGAGTCCACAAAGACGCTTATCGGCCCTAAAACCATACCACCTTGATATGAATCAATAAAACATATACAAACTATACATAATACATCTTCCAACTTAATGAAAACTTATAAATACTTACCTATCTGTGGTTCAGAGTGCAATCACAGCTTCAGAATGGAAGAATATGTTTGCTGTTTCGACATGGAATATGTATGCAAATTGTAGATCTTCGGCACCCACCACCGTACTTCAAATATACTCGAATTCGATTGTGAACTGATTCATAATCACTGTGTCTATAATTTAGCATAGTAATTGAAATCGTCTAGTTACTATAAAATAAAATATCAGATTTATCACAAATTGTTGAAATGAGAGAAATCTTAATATTTTTTTTCCCTGAACTACTTTTAAAGTACAATTTACAACAATTTAGCATATAAAATCACATTTAAAATAATTAAGTAACCTAAAAAAATAAGCAAAATTAAACGTAATTATCCTGAAATCATTATAAATCTTTAATTTTATACGGTTTTATACTTATAAATATTTTGTTTCGTTTAAACTTAAACATTTACTCACCATTTACATAGCATAAAAATGAAACCATATTATAAGGCCAAGACGGTTTTCATATTCACTATTTACTAAATAAAACATTGAATACACATCGCGGAAGATACGTGTTATTGCAAAAGTAAACGAGATCGCAGGTTTGCTTCCATTTAATGAAATGTTATAATATTATACTTTTGCCTGTAACATGTAAACCAGAATCATTCTGGGAAGCTGTTACAGTGCTTGCCAAGAGTACGGCACCCGGGGAGAAACATCTGCGCTTTATTTTGCAGATAAAGCAAGCTAGAGCTTGTTTTGCATACATTTATTCGCCCAGCTGCGAAGAGTACGGAAAAAGGAGATATTTTTTCAAAAATCTTAAAAGAACCGCGACTATCTTGGATAACTCTCACTCGGTATACTTTTGCAACTTGTGTGAAGCAGTGTTATTTGAATAAACGTCAACCACAAGATTGATTTAGAAAAATTAACAGACTTTCCTTCCAAACGACAAACCATAGCCGCAGAAGGGTTGTGAACCCTTCTCCGGCAAATTTGCGTAAATTTATAAATTCAGTCGTTTCGATGGTTATATTTTTTCGGTAGTACCTATAAATCAACTTCAAACGTGGTGATCTACTTTAAATGTTTGGATATAAAATATAATCTTTTTATCCATAAAACGTTAGCATGACTGACTACTTATGTATATAACTGATTTTAATATGTTTTTTGCATGTATTATTGTATAATTTTTGTTAAAAGTTATCATAACAATGTGCAATGTTTTTATTGCTAGCTGCGCCCCGCGGTTTCACCCGCATGGTGATGAAAAATAGATACATAGATAAACTCATTATTGTTCACACCACAAATAACATATAACACGATAAAACAGCTTTAAACAAAACAAACTAGTGTAACAATCGGTGGCCTTATCGCTAAGAGCGATCTCTTCCAGGCAACCTTAGGATGGAGAGGATTCATACAGAAGGTAGAAGGTGGGGCGTGAAAAAGTGAAAAATATGATACTTACATTCTAATAATAACACATTCTAATACTTAAATAACCTAAAATAACTATAATATACTAATATATAAAAGTATATAAAAAAAAAAATATGATGGTGATGAAAAATTGTGATTATTTTGATGATTAAAAAATACATAAGCTATCTATATTGTAAATTTCATCTAAATCTGTCTAGCCATTTCAGCGTAAAGGAATAATAAACATACACACACACACACAAGTACGCACGCGCGCGCACACACAAACACAAGCACGCACGCGCAAACACACAGGTGCTGTCGCAAATCTAGCATTATTTATTTTATTATTGTACCAATTTTACAATTTAAAGATACACGGAATAAAATAGAAACTATCTAGGGACAATAGATTTCTCGCCTCTTCATCCGGAAACTAAGATAAACAGAGTCATATGGGATTTAGGAACGTTGATAAATGGTTTCTCAACGCACTTAGTTGTATACTGGACTAGTGCAAAATGCACTGAATGCACAACAGAATGTGACGTTCAAAATCTCGGTACAAAGAATTTGCTATCGTAGTTTAAGCTTCAAATACACTATTAAATCGTAGAGAATGATAAAGGAGGAGAGTAAAGTCCAGTCACAGCAGAAAAATGACACGATTAAAGAAAACACGCTCATTTCAAAACAAAACGCTTTACCTGTCGAAACGAAAATATAATTAAGTAACAGTTTGCTATATAATTTCTGCCTTCAATTTATTTGCTATAATCTAGACCTAGCGACTGCAAAGCTGCTGGCTGATGCATCCAACATTTTTGACCCCCCCCCCCCCCCCCAAAATCCAAAATCAAATTACCGATGCTATATTGCCTTTTGTGAATTCCATACACTTAAAAATATTTTCCAATTAACATATTATTATTCAGTAGCAAGAAACAAGGAATTTTTTATAAAAAAAAACTTAAGAACATTCATATATTGAAATTAAAACACTTTTAACGGATTTCATCTTGTCAGGAATTAAAATAATACAAAATGTATGTGATAAAATATGTAAAAAGTCTTTGATTTCAATATGCATTCGTGAAAACCTGAGAACTAACCTAACCGAAAAGATTAAAGTTCTAGTTCTTATTTTTGCCGTTCTTGTATTTGTAGTTTGTGGCTTGATCTTAAGACTTCTTGGCGAAACCGGCTATTTATAATCACAACTTATGGACCAGTCGTTTGGCACATATTATTATAAATTTTTTATGCCATAGGTGACAAACAAGCAGACGGGCCGCCTGATGGTAAGCCGTCACCGTCGCCTTTGGATACTTGTAACACCACGGGCATCACAAATACGTTGCCGACCCTTTAAGACTCTATTAACTCGCTTTTCGCTTTCGAGAAGTTACAACATGGGGGTTGAAGACCCCCATGTTGTAACTTCTCGAAAGCGAAAACTTCTCGGAAACACCGCGAAAGGTAGCTCATTCCACATTTTGCAGGTGTGAGGCAAGAAAGAACGTGTGAATCGCACAGTATGCGATTTCCACTGGTCTATGATATGTGGATATGCTTTCAAACGGTGGCGGCTAGTG
This sequence comes from Agriopis leucophaearia, assembly GCA_949125355.1. NCBI lineage: Eukaryota > Metazoa > Arthropoda > Insecta > Lepidoptera > Geometridae > Agriopis > Agriopis leucophaearia. The sequence goes on along the minus strand of OX421261.1, from coordinate 8,536,744 downwards.
CGATGATAAAACCGCGACGCCGGCATTAGATTGAATAGTTCTTCGGAACACTCCCCATTGTAAATGCGATAAAAAATACAGAGAGAACCAACCTCTCTGCGCATGTTGAGTTGCTCTAGGTGTTCGGTGAGCTTGGGATCACCGACAATTCTTACTGCTCTACGCTGCAATGCATCAAGAGTTTCAAGTTGATACTTGGGTGCTCCATTCCAAAGATGGGAGTAGTACTCCATGTGAGGCCGGACTTGCGCTTTGTAAAGCAAGAGCCTTTGACTCGGCGTTTAGTACCGCTTCGCCTTGTTGAGCACACCAAGTTTCTTAGAAGCAAACTTGGCCTTACTTATGATGTGACCGCGGAACTGTACATTTGCAGCAATGTCAACGCCCAGAATTCCGATACTCTCCGGAACCTTGAGAGGAGTGTTCTGAAAACGAGGAGCCAAAACAAATGGGTCTTTTTTAGCTGTGAACGCGCAAACCACACAGGTTTCGTGGGGCTTCGTTGGGTTAAACTGAACAAGATTTAGTTCTCCCCAATCCGAGACCTGCTCAAGCGAGGCCTCAACTTCAGACACTAGTTTGTTCCTACTTTCTTCAACGACAGCCTGTGAGGTGTGTTTGCACAACCAGTATACTGTGCATTGCCGGTGCATAACAATGCATGTTGCTGGTTTGCAACATGTCATTGATATGGAGAATAAACAGCGTCGGCGATAAAACAGAACCTTGCGGAACGCCAGCATTAATAGGAATACTGTCAGAGCAAGAACCGTCGACAACGACCTTGATGCTCCGAATCAGATAGAAAGCTGGCGATCCAGGTGCAAAGTCCCTCCGCAAGGCCGTAAGATGGTAGCTTGGATAGAAGTGCCTTGTGCCAGACTCGATCAAAAGCTTTAGCTATGTCCAGACTTACTGCAAGTGCTTCCCCTCTACTTTCAACGGCTTTTGCCCAGCGGTGCGTGAGATATACCAGAAGATCACCAGCTGATCGGCCTTGACGAAAACCGTATTGACAGTCACTGATGAGCTGATGTTCCTCCAGGTATCTAAGGAGCTGGGTATTTACCACTCGCTCCATTACCTTACAGAGTAGAGAGGTAATAGCTATGGGCCTGTAATTAGACGGATCAGACCAATTTCCTTTATTAGGGATTGGTTGGATAAAGGCAATTACAATACAATACAATACAATATCTCTTTATTACACACTGAAAAATACAGAATAAACTTAAACTAACATCAAAAATAAATATACGGCAGTATAATGGGCGGCCTTATCGCCTAGAGCGATTTCTTCCAGGCAACTTTTCAGCAATCGGCAATTCTCTACGACGAAGGCACACATCTGGTTGAATAAGATAATAAGAAAAGCCGTGTTAAAACCGGGGTTAATTCAGGAGCACAAGTTTTAAGGACGATGGCCGGAATGCCATCTGGCCCACTCGACTTTCGCACATCAAGGGACATGAGTTCTTTCCGTACCGCTCTCTGAGAGAAACGTACTTCTAGCATGGAATTCGCACACCACGGAATGGTGGGAGGTGTGGCGCCCCCATCGTCGAGAGTCGAGTTCGAGGCAAAGAGAGTACCAAGGATATCGGCTTTTTCCTTTGCGCTATGGGCCAATGTGTCATCCGGCCTTCGGAGGGCAAGTAGAAAGGACTGACAAAAGTTTCCTTCAGCAGCCTTGGCTAGTGACCAGAAAGCTCGACTTCCAGATGGAAATGTTTGCAAGTTAGTGGCCAATTCTGCTGATGTGGGCTGCTCTGGCTCTGGCAATAATCCTCTTACTGGACCTGGAGGCAGCATTGAACTCTTTTTTTATAACAGACGTGTTCCATTGTTGGACAGTTTGAGCTTCGGACCATGGTTTAAAAGCGGCTCGCTTCAATCTAGAAGCTTCCGCACAAGATTTGTTAAACCATGGTTGACTCCGCCCACCGGTACGCACGACAGAGCTTGGAATGAAACATTACATTCCTTGAAGCACGACATCGGTGACTGAATTTGCACAAGTGTCAACATTGTCTGAAGAGAAGCAAAGCTGCCCCCATGGGTAAGATGCGTAGAACTCACGCAATCCATCCCAGTCCGCTGAACGATAGTGTCAAACGTTTCGCCTAACAGTAGGTACAGTACGATTTAGTGCGATTGACGCTGATGTACTGATAAGGTAATGGTCAGAACCGCCAAGAGGCATCTCGACCGATACCTGGTACTGGTCAGGGTGCGTGGTCATAAAGAAGTCCAGCAAGGAAGGATTATGGCTGTCAATGTCAGGGATTCTGGTAATTCCAGTGACAAGTTGAGAGAGGCCATGAGCCAAAGCAAAATCAGAAGCAGCACGACCCGCATGATTAGTGGTAGCAGAACCAAGCCACTCAGAATGGTGAGCATTGCAGTCACCAAGGATCACTAACTCAGCAGTAGTGTGCTGTTCTGACACCTTGTCAGCTCCTCTAGCAATGTGCTCGAATAACCGAGTTGTCTCCGCGTCTCCGCTATGTGACCTGTAGAGGCACGTGTAGATTCGGGTCTTACCCCAAAAGTCTGTACGAAGCCATAAAATGGACAGGTCACAGTCTTCTAGGCCAGAAAGACGACGACAGCAAACATCTTGCCGAACATACAAGCATACCCTGGCACGACGCATAAAGGTATGCTCGTGTTTGTACCCAGGGTACAAGAGATAGGACGTTTCGGCAGGACTCGATATTTGTGTCTCCGTTAAGAAGAGCAGGGCGGACACAGATTCAAGATGGTGGTTAACCACATTTAGATTTGCATGAACCGGGTGTTACAAAAATCCACTTGATAAGTGGAGTCGGAGACCGCTGAAGATACGCTTTTTCTAGATTTTCTGGTCATTAAAGGTTGTGGTTAATGTTGACGATGACGACGCCCTTCCGAAAAAAATATTTGAAGGTCAAATAATGCAATATAGGTGCAACTGTAAGCAGCTTTAGAATACAGAGTAGTGACTGGTGGGCGTGGGGGACGGAAGGGCCCCCGGTCCCCCCTCAGAGCAACTGTCGGAGTCCACTCCGGTCTCCTACTCCGGCACGACAGCTACTCTACAGGATTATGTGCCAGATGGTGGGACAGCCTCCCGGGGCGGAGTATGAAAGTAATCCCCGGGTTCGGGTCCCTGTACTATCCCGCGGGCGGCCAGCGGTCAGCCGTTTCACCGGGTCTCCCTGGACCCCACGACCACCCTTCACATCTATAAACAGCGGCTGCTTTTTTAGTTTACTCGGACCCACAGTCTTCGTCAGTGTAGCACATTATCGGGGGAAAGGGAACTGGTGCTTCCGTAGTAGTGGCGGAACACGTTGATACAATAGTCAACATTTGGCGCCACGCTTTTACAAAAGGGTGGTAATAAGCCAGGCGGACCTCCTAAGACGCCCTTCCACCATAGGTTTTTAAGTGGAGTTGTAACTCTGTCAGTACATAAAAAAATATGATTCTAATATGTACTGACAGGGCCTGCAGGGGATGCGACGAGCACGCCTCCACGCTCATCCCCATACATATTTCACATAACTATGTTTTTGCAGGGATAATTGCACCTATGTATTTATTAGGCATTTATTAGGTCTCTGGCAGCCATATTACAAGCTCTGCTTAGTTTGGGGTCAGATGACCATGTGTGCAATAATGTCCCACATATTTATTTATTAGGTGGCTTCCGTGGTGGTTACTCATAGAATAATATATATTTATTCAGCAGAAAAATCGTGATTTATCTATAATCTTCTTTCCACACTCCAGGTGATCCTGTGCCAATAACTTAATATTATGATAACACGAGCGCCAGTTTGAGCTTCTCCTTATCTTGATTATACATTTCAGGGCCACTTTTGTTTTAATTCAATCACGTGCCTGGTCCACTGGACCGCATTGAGATATGGTACTTTATTCACTATGAAAAGGGCACAAGTTCCACAATTAAGCGAACATATAAGCATTCGCCTTACAGCCTTTTCAATATAAGCTTTCAGGCAGATCCGATTGGGGTAAGCAGGGTAATTCATTAACCTATTTTCAATGACAATTTCGAGTGGTCTGTACATTTCCCACGGCTGTTGATTTGAGCAATTTAGTACAGTAAGTTAAACATTAGGTAGTCACTAAATGTTATACCTCTATAACAGTCATTGACTTGTTGAAGGTAATGTTTATTTGTGATTTCCTTTTGCCTTTCTACAAGTAAATCACAGAAAAATTACTTTATTTTATTTTTAGTATCTCTTCTCATTTACTGAGACTTGTTGTATGGGTATACACGGGGTGTTTGGTAACGACGGACATATAGATTTTATAATTAATCCCATATTAAAAGTGGGTTATAACTGATAAGTACAATGAATTTATTATTTCCGTCATCTGAACACCTGTATAACGAAAAACTACTATTGAGATATTGCGACAATATCTAGAGGCAATATTTATTTTAAAAAAACGGGCCTTAGGGCGTGCTCACTGAGGGGTCCATACCACGACATAAATTATTAACTACTAAAGTACATAAAAGTACCTAGTGCAAAAATACCACATCACGCCCAAGCGGTCACCCATCCATGTAAGTACCGATTTCGTACGACGTTGCTTAACTTTGGTAAACAGAAATTTGTCAACGACTCGTACTTGGCCATTATTTATTATTTGTTGTTTTATTTTAGAATGTCTACTATAATTATGCCAAGTTTGACGCATGTACTCCTATTTACATATTATCTGGAACGTGGTCGTTCGCCAAAGAACCAGAGTCAATGACATAGCTATTAAAATTTGCAAGTTGAAATGATGATTAGCAGGCCACATCTTTCGAAGAACCGATAATCGATGGGGAAGAAAGGTTCTTGGGTAAAGACACGAACCGGGAGACGCAGCGTAGGTAAGCCTAGGTAGGTAGCTAGTAGGTAGGTAGGTAGTCCCTAAATGGACTGATGACATTGTGAGAGTTGCGGGTATCCAGTGTATGCAGATGATAGGCTATCGTTCATTGTGGAGGGCTAAGGGGGTGGCCTATGTTCACTCAATGTTCAGCAGTGGACGTCTTCTGACTGATGATGATAATGATGAGTACAGTGATATCCTCTAATATGTCCATCGTCATTTAGATTTTCACTTTTTGACTTTATTATTATTTCTTAGTTAATCCGCCGGAACATTAACCGACTTCTAATACAATGAGTAAAATAATAATACTTTTTTGACCAAATTGAGGACCATATATCGTTTCATTTTCGTCGGTCAAAATGTGTATTTTGACCTTTCCCACAACGTAAAAAAAAATATTAGGAGGCAATAAAGTATATTCTCGTGATCCAGGTTGAAAGTTCACTCTCAAGGGAATAACGGCCAGATTGAAAAACCTGCAGGCAGCGATAAGCGAGCCATTGGCAAATATCATCAGCTAACCTTTATTATATTTGCCCTTGGGAGTTGGGACGCAGACATTTCAGGTTATTTTGAATCCCTGTAAATACGTGTACATTACAGTTTATATTTTTACATACATAAGTAATTCTTTTGTACAAAAAATTATTCGGATTTCATACTATTGATACGCATAAATCATACTTTAAAATTTGCTTCTTGTTTTTATCTACTGTTAAAACCCGCAAAGAAACCACGCACAAAAATTTAGTTTTATTTTAAAGCCACAGACGTTTTGCGTCTAGAAAACTGTCTAGATAATCAGTTATGACCAATAAATATTATGTTGGTATTATATGATTAGAAAAATTGCTTCATAAAACTGCTACAAATAAAAATGTGCCAGTGAGTTAGGGGCTACGCAGCGTAGCAGCGTAGCAGTCTACGAACTCGTACAATTTGATTTACAGACTTCGAGCAGTTTTTTTATTTTTATTATTGGTTTAATCGTAATTATCCTTCTGCGAGGCAATCCATAACTAGATGGATTGTCTTTTGGAAAAAATCCAAGTCATACGAGGCAACGAAGAGAGAGCCATGCTCGAAGTTTCTTTGGATACTCACGATAGAATCTGGAACGTGGTTGTTCGCCAAAGAACCATAGTCACTGACATAGCTATTAAAATTTGCAAGTTGAAGTGGTGATTAGCAGGCCACATCTTTCGAAGAACCGATAATCGATGGGGAAGAAAGGTTCTTGAGTAGAGGCACGAACCGGGAGACGCAGCGTAGGTAAGCCTCCCTAGATGGACTGACGACATCATGAGAATTGCGGGCATCCAGTGGATGCAGATGGCAGGCTATCGTTCATTGTGGAGGGCTAAGGGGGTGGCCTATGTTCACTCAATGTTCAGCAGTGGACGTCTTCTGACTGGTGATGATAATGATGAGTACAGTGATATCCTCTAATATGTCCATCGTCATCTAGATATTATATATCCGGTATATAGTTTATATTTTAAATCGGCAGTTAACATCTTACTTCAAACGTTGAATAAACTTACACTTTTAAGAACTCATCAACCAAAATATTATAATTATTTGAGTAAAAATTGTTCAATAAAGACGGTTTCAGAAACAATAAAATAATCAAATTCAATACTGTTTTGGAGCTGATTGTAATAACATACGAGTACAATCGAATCCCTCAATCTAAATGTGAGCAAAATTAACAGCAAACCAAATTATACGTACACTTTTGAAATGTTTATTTATGTAGCTATTGAACCATACATTTCGATTTGCAAAAAAAACCTTCATTATCAGCTCATCCTATGAGATGATGATTATCAGACGCAAATACTTGAAACAGCTTTAGAAAATATATGAAAAACGTAATAAGTGCCTATAAAATTTGATGGTTGTCTTCGATTTCCCTGAGATCCCATCATCAGATCCTGACTTGCGTGAAAATGGGACCAAATTGGAAGTAAACCCTACTGAACAAAAGATTTTTTTAAATACCGCGGAGATTTCTGTGACGTACATATAAAAACTAAAAAAAAAAAACAGTGGAACATAGAACCTCCGACTATTTGAAGTTGGTTAAAAATAGAAAATGCCATTGTATTCTTTTCTAGTTTACAACTCATGCGGTTGCATTTGCAAATCCGGTAAGTCTCGGACAGCTGCCGACAACCGGCCATACGCCGTACCCTTGTGGGTACCCGGCTGTACTCTAAAACTGTTGCAGCCACAGTTTACTGGCTGAATTTTAATTAATTTTCACGTAATCGACCTGTTTACTGAGGGTTTACGTATGCCGCGACAAGGTTTACCTGTTTGACAGTTAAGAAGCTCAGTTGGAATACGTAACGTTTGGATGGGTAATTAAGTATTTAACCCACTTCAAAAAGGGAGCTTCTCAATTCGATCCTTATTTTTGTTTTGTTTGTTTCAACGTTGTCATATCGACTATAGGTATATCGAAGTACAGAAGTGTTTTTATGTAATCGCTACCAAGTTGGTTTGATTATACAGGATGAGAGCGCAAAACCAATCTAATTTCAGAAAAACGTAAACCAAGGAGACGTCATCTCTCTGAAACTGTTCATGAATGCATTGGAGGTTTTTTTTAAGCTCTCGGATTTATAAGATAAAGATTATGGTTTATTTGTTTTATATTATTCTTGATAATTATGGCTTTATTTATTCGTTTTATGTCCGAATATCTAAATATCTAAATCTGAACGGTGCATTTTGTAATGCGGCCCTTAAGTTAAATCCTTAAATTGGCTCAGTAACGCAAAAACGAGACAGTAATTTTAAGCATTGACTAAAGCATTGACTAATAATTTTTTTAAGTAATGCCGTTAATAGCTCTATAGATACTAATAGAGTACCGGGCAGTGATCTTCTTTACAAAATAAACCTCGTAAAATGATCGAATCATATTTTATGTAGATAGTCTTTTTATTTCTTAAAAAAAAACATCAACTGGGCGTGTGAGATAGCAGCGCACCATATTCTTAGCCTTGATTCAAATTCAGTTTATTAACATATAAAATATTACTTTACAGATGAGAAATCTATGGTTTAATCAGAATATTGACACTTCAAACGAACAAGTTAGTTTTGCACATGAACGTAAAAACCCTAAAGAGGTTTTGAGACGTCCATAGTTTTGGAATCCTGGCGTCATTTTTAATTTATGCCAAAGGTGGGAAACAAGCTGACGCGACGCCTGATGGTAAGCGATAACCGTTGCCTATGGATACCTGCAACAACAGGAGCATCCCAAATACGTTTCCGACCCTTAAAGACTCTATAAACAGCCCTATTGAAGAACCCCATATTATAACTACTCTGAAACGCCGCAGTAGGGGAGCTCATTCCACAAATTGCAGGTGTGAGGAAAACAAGTTCGCGTAAAACGCACAGTGTGAGATTTCCACCGATCTATGATATGTGGATGAACATTGTGGATGTTAATGACATACCAGTACTACCACGTAAAATGACCTTTGAAGCCAACGTACCGTTATTCCCTCTTAACGTGACCTTTGAAGCCAACGCGACACCTTGGTACGCTCGCTTCATTTCGCTTTTGACTACCGTGAATTATGAATAGGCCAAATTATCTTAAAAGAGAGCTAATTGCTCCCTTTATTTTAAGATTCTCATTACGTTTATATGAAAGAGATGGAGTTGCTACATCAGTTGCGTATTTAAAAGATGCAATGATGCTAAATTTTCAATATTTTAAAGTTTAAATGTTACTGGTGTGTTTTTATGGAATTATTTCAAGTCGTATACAAACATTCAATTCCTTCATTGCGCTCGGGATTCAATATGACGTCCGTAATTTAAGACACTGCTTTACTGACGACTAATGACGACCTAAACCGTTGTGTATGAATCTTCGGAGTTCCCACGAAGAAGGGGTGGTAGTGAGCAGTCTTTCCACTTGTCCTGTAGAAGGACTGCTCTGCTCTATCGGTCCATTGCTGAACGTAGGTCTTTATTGGAACTACATTAACCCCGTTCCTACGCCGATCTCACCCTCGGTTTTTCCCTGGATGTTGTATTAAACTATATTTTTATGTTTAAACAGTTTTTACGGTTTTTAAATATTTATGATCAGATCTTCTGAAGAGGCATTCAAAAAAGTTGTCGGTGGATTGTTACAGTCAAACCATAATACACAAAAAAAATGTCACAAAAAATATATATTCAATTTTGATATTGAATGTTAAAACAATTGGCATTAAAACCATTTTCACACTAGGTTTCTGGTTTAAACAGTTAAGTGCCTTGTGATAAAAGTACAGAATTGACTAAAAATTAAATTTCTAAATACAAAATGCAATGTTAGCCAATAATATTAAACCTTTTTTCCGGTTTTCCAGTTTATTTCATACCTATTACTTATCTTTACTTATTTTCTGGAACCTTCCAAAAACGTATGCTTTTTAATAATGTTTTCAATAAACAAAACCAAGTAATACATTTAAAGAAGAAGAATAAATAAAAATGTTACCTCAGTTTTCATAATTTTTAAGTAAATGGTCATTTAATGTTGATCAAACGACTTAAGGGTGTGCTTAGAGGCCACAACTATCTTCTACACTCATTTAATTTCGCTAAGTAGGAATAAAATCAAATGGATATGATTTTTACAATAATATTGCATTAATTAACATTGGGAAGAGAATGAATAAACTTTCTCTTATTTCCGATCTTTTCCGCCTGCCTCTAAATTATTAACATTTCCAATCAGTTTTTTTTATTGTCAGTGATTTTTTATCTTTAAAAATGTAGGAAATTCGCAAATAAGACAGCTTTTGACGGTGAGCGCAGCCTTAAAGAACGTCACTTGTTCAAATCGTCTGCAGTCACATTGATAGTGTCACATAATGCGATTGGACCGTCGGATTGCCTATTGAGTTAGGATCGGATGCAGCTCGCTTAATAACTTGTTAAACCCGGATTTCCCATTGCCAGATGATTTATATGTTTGCTGTTGAATTCTGCAAGTATATTATGGTCTTGTAATTAAGGTCTAAGAGGGTTGAAAAGGATAATGGGCAAAAAGGGTATTTTCTATCATCATTATTGTTAACATAATTTCAAAACCGTTTGAGTTAGTGTTGTGAAAAACAGTGTCAGCGTCAGGCGTTATAGGTAGTACTGCACTAATGATAACTGATGGGGAAAAAAGGTTCTAGAGTGGAGACCGCGAACCAGAAGACGCAGCGCAGGTAGGCCTGCCACTAGATGGACCGACATTGTGAGAGTCGCGGGCATCCAGTGGATGCAGATGGCAGGATGTCGTTCAGTGTGGAGGTTAAAGGGGGAGGCGTATGTTCAGCAGTGGACGTCTTCTGACTGATGATGATGATGAGTACTGCATTATAAAGAACACGAGAACAAAATGCATCCCACTTAATAGAGACCTTGTTGTCTCTTTTTACAGTTTTATAAACTAGGTATATCTTTTTACAGTAAAATCAAACTTTGTTTAGTAAAACCTGTAGTAGGTACACACTCTACTTCCATCATTTGTTGGTACGACTAGCTGACGTTTCAGACAATATTTTCGGACACTGTGTCTGAACTAGAACGCAAAAGGTAGCGGCTAGCGAGTTTTCACACATTTTTGACCCGACTAAATTTTAAGAGTATAACCCCTGTTTGTTTCACTTTGTTACCCTAATAGTTTCACTAAATCAAGAAATTATTTTGCCATTATCAAACCGTTAATTCAATTTTTTTGAAAATTTGCAAACCTTTTTTTTCTCTAATTTTTTCTTATGTTCATTAGGCCATACATTTTTTATTTGTAAAAAAAATATGACAATTTAACGCTGTATTATCTATAGCCAAGCACCGAATGGCGTGTTCAGGAAACCATAATAGAGGGCCAGTTCCCATTACAAGATAGGCGTGTTTATCATCAGATGAGCTATGGTCAAACACCTAGCCTGTCGACCTTAAAAATGGCTCTTTGTGAAAGAAAACATGGTGAATGCGAAAAGACCCTTGATTTGATGACTTACATCAAATCAGGGTTATTTTCGCATTCACAGGATGCGTGCCATTCTTGGCAGCTGCGGCCAGAGTCCATGAATGTTGTATCACTCGATGCATGCCGCAATAAAACTAGCCAAGCGACGGAATACGTGAATATACCATTTATTGCCAAGCTCCGTGGGACTCCCAAATGTGACACCCGCCCTCTGACATCAATGTTATCATACTGAGTAGGCTTTTAGCATATTTTTTTGTGATTGGCAGTTGGAGCAGAATATAAATAATTAATTTCATAATAGTACTTTACAAAAAATAATGCTGCGCTGGGTTCAATCATCCGTATCTAGGTTTCACTTACGTACATAGCTAACCAATCTAAGTACAGTTTAGAATACAATTTATGAAATTAATAATGTCGAAATTATCATGCAAATATAATTAAAGTGTACCTTGGATCACACATTTTAAAATACTAGTAATGATAGCAGAATAAGAAATAGTAGTCAAATAGTAATTAATATATGTTTTCTTTATATATTTTATAGAATTTATACGAGATTAATAAAGTTAATTCGTTTCTTAATTTTTATAAAGTTAATTTACATCTAAGAAATGTTTATGTTTAGCTCTGATTGTATGCGTCTGTTTGTGCATATGTTTAGAGTTGGTTTACTTACTCACTTGCCATTCGCTCATTTAGTATGTTTTTTATCACCAACTGTACTCGTATGTTACCATCAACTAGCCTGATGTTAAACTACGATGTGGTCGAAGATGAAGCACGCAGACTTAGAAAATTACAAAGGAAAAGAAAAGGTTTTCGGTATCATCGTATGTTATGCTTTTAAGCAAAGATTCAACTACTTTTTTACAGTTTGTCAGAGACATGCTTTAAATGTTTCTCCTCCTCCTTAAATCGTATTCCTCATGTCTGAGGGTCGTGACCACCACCTTCCATCAATCTCTCTCTAATATCTTTCCATCGTCTTCTATCCTCAGCAACATGGAGTGCGTCGTAGACTGAGGTGTCGAGAGTGGTGCGAATCTGATCGGACCAACGTATTGAGCTGTGACCTCGTCATCTTTTGCCGTCGACTTTGTTTTAAATGTTAAGAGACTTGTTAATCCTATTAAAGATAATAGAGACAAAGAATCTGATAAATTATGTAACTAAAATGTAAGAAATTGAAGCGTTTATTACTTCAAACTTTATTATCTTATCATAAAACAAATATTTGAGGTTTCAATAATATTTTTGCTGAACACTGTTTAGGTGGTTATAAACACTTAGGTTTGACACTAGACAAGTAATCAGAAAAACAACTAAACTCTATTTTTGAGCCATTTTTTTATTGAACTAACAGGCTTACTTTTAATCGCTACCTTGCTTGATGATACGGTATACCATGGAGCACGCTTGCTTAGAAGAAACCAATTCACTCGCAACTTAAAGTCTACCAGATTGTATCTACCGGGGAAATCCCATTCAGGCATTCCACAGCGTAGCGCTTCGTACGAGTTTTTGGAATATCAACTATGAAACGGTGTTGCCGTTTTGTGTCCAATGTAGCAGTCCGATAAATAAATGGGCAGTAGAGAATTAGACCATGCAAATCTGATGCACACTCTCCAAAATATAGCAGATAAACAACATATAGACTAGCAACAGGGATTTGTTGCTGATGATCAAGTCAATTGAGAAACGTGTCTTGACACGTCTTGACTCCAATGCACCAAGCCGGTACTTGGCTGATCTATCCCATAGATACGAGGAGTACTCCATATACGACCGAACTTGTGCTTGGGACAATGAAAACAATTATTGCGAAAATATTTAGTATGTATGTCTAAGCTGTATTTTATTTTTAGAGTTACTCGTATAGAGTCATAGTTTTTGTCAAAGGCTATATCAACATTATATTGTATTAAGTAAATTACACGATCAATCTTTCCAAGAAACCCTAAACTAAGCCTAAAATCTGGGCATTACATTCTCGGACACGTATTTGCACCTAGTCTATTTGTTTCTCACCAATGATTTGATAAATAATTCGTTATTATTTACTAAATGGTTTAACTCTCAGCCTTACTACAATGCGTCTTGAACGGTCCATTGGCACAAGCAACATTTATTATTAATGATCACCAATAATTTCTTCCATAATTTATCTACCTAAATTTTGTATCATTTGTTTCCAAGTACCAATACCTTTGAAGGCCTAAATTTACCCACGGGAGTACAGTTTCCACGTTTCCCGTAACAATTTAAAGAACTACAGAGATCACACGAACTGTGAACAGGAAAGTCGACGTGAACAAACCTCTCCCGTGAGATACGGTTCAGATATGCGGGAACCACCAATCGCCCTCCCGGGAACAACCGGTACGCCCTGCGAGTAACACCCGTGTCTCCACAGATGCAACCTCCAAACGTAACGCCGTGCGTCCAAATGTAAAAGCGGGCAAATGTAGACAAAAACTTTGAAAACTTATGACGAGTTACAATAAAATTGTGATTTAGATGATGTACTGTAAAAGATGCGTCCAAATTAGATAGGTTAGCTAGGTAATGTAGTGGTTGTGATGGAGAGAGGAAGAGAGGTGACGTGAGCGCGAATATGGCGGCCGTCGCTGGTCTCTACGGGCTTGGAGACGATCAGCGAGCGCGACACCGCCGCGGACAGGCCAACGCGGAGCGCTCCGAGTCCAGAGATGACAACACTGAAGCGTAAGTTTACATTCTAAGCCTTTACGAGAGACTAAAGATGATTTATGATTTTCACGCACTACATCGTCACATTTTACGTGACGTCACGCCTGGAAAGCTATATCCATGTTAGTATTTTTGCCAATTCTCAATCCAGGCTAGGCGTTTTTACTTTCTTCGTGAACTAAAAAGTGAGCTGTGGTCGAACGTTTACCCTATGAACCCTAAAATATAATCAAATTTATAAAACTTCACAGATTATACTTACAGAAGATCGATCATTTCTATAAGTATTGATACAATTTAGTAAAAAATACAACATGTAATCATCTTTTGTCTCCTCTAGACCTAAAGCTTTTAGTGGTAGTTCTTCCTAGAAATTGTGTACCGCAGTATAACTACAAAAAAAAATGGTCTGATATCCGTGTTATTAATTGATGGTATTACCATAAACATCTAAGCTATTAAAAATATTATGATACCTTTTGTTTTATCTAGATCTAAGACTTTCAGTGCTTGTTTTTTCTTAGAAAATGTCTACCGAATTATTACTTTTTAAAAATTATTCACCCTGATATACCTATATCATTTATTGATGGTATTTTTGTAAACACACTACCACACAACATATACCGAGTAGGTATAACTACAATAGGCACATTAACATAAATTTGACTGCTCCTAAACCTGTTAAACGATCACAAAACGGATTTGAGTAGGCAATGTAATCTGTTTTATGACTTTTCGGGAATTCTGAATGCAATACATTGCACCGGTTTCGTTTTGGCCGAGGAATTTGATCGAATTTGGCAACAAAAGAAGAATGTGGTATTCAGTGTATATTTTTTATACAGCTTTGGCCCACTAGAAGGTGATAAGAATATACATATTATTGTTTCATTTTTATAACCTAACAAACTGCACTCCGTGGTTGCACGCGCTTGGATTACGCCAGTCCTGATCCAGTCAGCTATCTGCCAGTGAAAATCCCGTCAAAATTGGTTTCCCCGTTTTTTTTTTTTATATTGTGATAAACGTAGAGTAATGCATATGTTACTCAGGGATAATGAAGCGATAGGTCCGGTAGTTATAAACATACAAAAATACAAATCTATTCTCTTTATAATAGATATATATATATTAGTATAGAAGAGTAAAGAGTATTTATTTATTTATTTATTTATTTATAGACAAATACTCGTCACACTTACAGCTACGCCAAGGCATGTAACGAGTCATACATAATTTCACACAATCAAGAATATGCTATAAAATCATATAGATTTTTTTACCTAAACTATTTTTTAATTTTATTTTTTGTGATGTATCCATTGCATGTACTTGATTATATAAAGCTAGTGTATACGAGCACACATAATATTGTTATAAACATGATATGGTGAAAAACAATTCCACCAAAAGATTCTAAAAGGTCACCGACATAATTATTATGAAATGCCTATCGACAAATCGATACTCAACACTCTTCCGAGTTAACTTGACTCTTGTGTTATTGTGACGGAAGTAAATTCTACTAAATTGCCATGGAAAAATAATGCTTGTTGAACGATTTTCAATTTAAAATTAATATTATTATTTAATTCAGTTCAATTGGTGGCAAATGAAATATACAACAATCTTGAAACAAACAAAGTTGTAGCTATAACATTGGTAGCTCGTGAGTTTTAAAATCTATAATAGATACTTGCCGCCCGTCCTGGTTTCGCACGGGTAGAGATTTATTTTTTAAACATTCTAGTAATAAATATAGTCTATGTTACTCAGGGATAATGTAGCTTTTTAATGGTGAAAGAATTTTAAATCAGTCCATTAGTTTTTGAGTTAATTCGTTACGTACATCCAAAAATACAAATCTTTCCTTTTTATAATATTAGTGTAAAAGTGTAGATGAGAGAGACTACGAGTAACATATAAAATATGTTAGGCACTGATAATTGTAGATAATAATACTGTTAGGTAACGTTTTTTCTGTGACTGAAATTACTTTTGCCTTGTCATCAAGTTTGTTTAATTAACAGGAAGATGTGAATGCTAATTTACAAATCTAATTGAGTGCAATACTGTGGATGGTTTTAATAAGTTACATGACTTGTTGTTATTCTAGTGGGTAACATTTCGCTTTAAACATAAAAAATCCTTTTACAATGTTTCATAGGAAAATTAATGGAATGTATGAAGCATAGAGGTCGGTATTACATGCTACCTACAATTTCAAACATTCGTTCCCTAACAGGCGGTATGTAATTCCTCTCTCGTGCTAAGTTATGTAGATCTCTCCGCCCCATTCAAATCTATTCTTGGATTCGTCTGAAGCGGGATTAATTTAAAGTCTGAAGTCGTGACATTACGTAACTTCAATAATAAATTGTAATTAACCATAAAGTGTCTCGTTTCTCTGAAATTAGATATAAATGTATGTTTGAAAAGACTTTCTGAAAATCTTACCAAAGTATTAGTGAAGACACGAGGCTTTGCACCTGGATTTCAAGCTTCCTATTTGAGCGGACGATTAGGATCGCGGTTGACAGATCTTGTTCCAACGCCAGCCCATCAATGCTGGAGTCCCCCGGGGATCTGTGTTGTCGCCTCCCCTTTTCATCTTATATATCAATGCCATGTAGCAAACCCGTAACATACATTGCTATGCCGATGATAGTATGGGCCACGTACATGTACAATTATTATCAGGCCGGGTCAGCGCCCGACGTGAAATGAAAGACAACAAACAGACTCTAATATTGAAAGCTCATTCGAGAAAATTCGTAATGGGGTGATAAAAAAAAAAAAAATCCCACGAAAGAAACAAGTTTGTGCATTATCTGCGAAGAAAACTTTTGTTGTTGCTCCTCAGTTCCAGGGCATTCCTTGGTGTTAACATTTCTAGTAAGGTCTAGTTTCGGGGTCACTTAGCGTTCAAAGCGAAACACGGTGCCAAAAACTCGGTGCGTTTAATAGACTGAAGCGATACTTTACGCCGGGGAAGCGGCTTCTACTTTACAAAGCACAAGTGCGGCCCCACATTGAGTATTGCTCTTACCTCTGAAATGGCCCACCGAAATACGCAGGTTCTCAATTCCGGCGTGCCATTGGAAATGCTGACAATCTCAAGCTCACAAACAACCTGGGCCCACTTAGCCAATTTTAATGTGAGTTCCCTCTGTATCTTATACTGCTTGTTTTTCGGGAATGCTCTAAAGAGCTTTTTCGCCTCATTCGTGCGTGCCCATCCCGACACTCTCGAAAGGCTCACCCACCCATATCTTGCAAACCTGAAATTCCCACACTGTCCGTTTCTATCGCTTCTATTTTTCGCGGACCTGCAAGGGTGAAATGTCTTCCCCTGTAATGTTATTCCCGCCGCCGGATAAAAAGGGTATCCACAAACATCTCTCTAGGCTGGAAAAACACCAACAACGTCGCTTGTGCTACAGGTTTCCATAGGTGGCAATTACCGCTTGCCATCAGGTGGACCATCACGTGGATGTACATCCATTATTTGTGGGTCTCTCCCAAGACACGCGTCTCAGCCCGATCTTCGGCTTTGCTCTCCCAGTCTCTGCCAACTGTCTATTATTATTAGTATTATTTTCCCACTGCTGGGACACGAGCCGTCTCTCAGAGAGAAGAGGGCCCTTCTTCTCCACCCACCACTTCTAATCCACCATGCTGGTCCAGTGGTTAATGTCATATATCTTTGAATTTTTTTGAGGTCCTTTGCCATACCGGGTTCCTCTGTGCCATAACGGCAGATTAAACTGGCAGATAGCAGATGTTAAAAGGAGTAAGTAACTTAGGTTATTTTTATCGAGGGTATGAAACCGCGGGGCGTGGCTAATAAAAAATATAATTGCACTCTAATTGCAGCCGTGGAATCCGATATGTCATAAGCTCTTCTTGCTGTCTTATGGCTGACTGACCGAGGACTGATAGTCCATTAGTAATGACAAACTACGATTAGAACGCAAGTGTGATCAATAGGCTTACGCACACACATACATTATAGGTATCTGTTCGTTCACACTACTCGAAATCAATAAACAAATGGAAATCGACGTTACGAATTAGTTAATTTTTAACTTGTAGTGCTTTAAAACCTTATTTTGTAATGCTTATTTCGCACTATACGTAGTTAGTTGCGCTACGCGGTTTTCCAGCGTAGTCGTAGACTAACCCTCCCTGAGGCATCGTACTATATACCGGATTAAAAGACGTTACTCTAGTCGTCGAAGCCCTCCAATTTTCGAATAACATGTGTACGAAACATCACGTTGGCACGTTCTTCAGTTACAAACGAAGGAATAACAAACAAAGGCACTTTCGCGAAAGAAAGATGAAGAGTCATCATTGGACTAATTATAGGTACTTCTATTACATGACATTTACAAAAAAATAAACAAAACACTCGTCATAATTATCGGTGCAAAGCGAACCAAAGTCAAGGTTGAAGCCATACTAAAACTTGTGTGCTAGATTATTGTATAGTTTAATATTCAGTGATGACGTAGCTCAGCTCTATCTCAGCCTCGTAAGCTCAGCTGGTAGTTTACTTGCCTTCTGCGCTTGGGGGCGTGAGTTCGATTCCCACCTAGGACAAACATTTATGTGATGAACATTTGTGTTTGTTCTATGTCTGGGTGTTAATATATATTTAAGTATGTATTTAAAATTATATACGTATGTATATCAGTCTCTGGCAGCCATATTACAAGCTTTGCTTAGTTTGGGGTCAGATGACCATGTGTGCAATAATGTCCCAGATATTTATTATTATTATTATTTTTTATCTTTTGACTACTCATGACTGGTTTCCGTAAAGGTGGAGCACCATAGACCACATACATACGCTCCGCCAGATTATACAGAAGACTGAGGAGTATAATCGGCCATTATGTCTAGCGTTTGTGGAATATGAAAAAGCCTTCGATTCAATCGAGACCTGGGCAGTGTTGCAGTCCCGCCAGCGTTGTCATATCGACTATAGGTATATCGAAGTGCTGAAGTGTTTGTATAGAAAGTCCACCATGTCGATCCGATTACAGGACGAGAGCACGGAACCAATCCAATTGCATAAAGGCGTGAGACAGGGAGATGTTATCTCTCCGAAACTGCTCACTAACGCATTGGAGGACGTTTTCAAGCTCTTGGACTGGAACGGATTTGGCATTAACATCAATGGCGAATACATCACTCACCTTCGTTTTGCCGACGATATAGTCATCATGGCAGAGTCGTTGAAGGACCTTAATACAATGCTTAGCGACCTTAGTAGTCTTTTCCAACAGGAGGGTCTTAAAATGAACATGGACAAGACAAAAGTCATGTCCAATGTCCATGTTGTACCCGTACCAGTAATCGTTGGGAACGATACTCTCGAAGTTGTTGACCATTACACCTATCTTGGACAGATTGTTCAGTTAGGTAAGTCCAACTTAGGCAAAGAGGTCGCCCGAAGAATCCAACTCGTATGGGCAGTGTTCAGGAAATTGCGTGACATCTCGTCCAAGATACCACAGTGCCTGAAGACAAAGGTATTTGATCAGTGTGTGTTGCCAGTGATGACATATGGTACTGAGATGTGGTCCTTAACTGTTTGGCCTTTTGGAAAAACTCAGAGTCATACAACGGGCAATGGAAATCATACAACTATCCTCGGAGTTTCTTTGCGCGATAAAATCCGAAACATAGATATTCGCCAAAGAACCAGAGTCACCGACATAGCTATTAAAATCTGCAAGTTGAAGTGGCAATGGGCAGGCCACATCGCTCGAAGAACTGTTAACCGATGGGGAAGAAAGGTTCTTGAGTGGAGACCGCGAACCGGAAGACGCAGAGTAGGTAGGCCTCCCACTAGATGGACCGACGACATTGTGAGAGTCGCGGGCATCCAGTGGATGCAGATGGCAGGATGTCGTTCAGTGTGGAGGTTAAAGGGGGAAGCCTATGTTCAGCAGTGGACGTCTTCTGGCTGATGATGATGATGATGATGAATTACACTTACATCCATTTTTTTATATGTTATACATTTACGCACTGTAAGTAGGACGATTGAACCTATTTATTATTTTTGTAATTCACTCTAAATCGCAAGTCTTGCGCATCGTTTATAAACTATGCAGCAGGAAGACGTTAACACCCGTGATACAGAAAAATCTGTCACAGTTTATTAACGATGCGCCAGAGTTGTGATTTAGATTGAATTTTTTTAAGACACAATGTATCTACTAGCCCATTTTAATATGCAATTCGATAGCTTTAGGTATTAGATTAACTCAAATTGTTACACAAAAAAATATTTATTTATTATTATCTATACCAATATATAAAGAAGAAACATTTGATTGTTTGTTTGTAATGAATAGGCTCCAAAACTACTGAACCGATTTGAAAAATTCTTTCACTGTTGGAAAGCTACACTATCCCCGGGTGACATAGGCTATATTATATTTTATAGCGAGACCGAAGGCCGAGCTGACACCCGTGCGAAGCTGGGGCGGGCAGCTAGTTATCTATATACGTGATTTTTTTTATGTTTCATGTGGTTCCATAACCACTCACGGCTGACTAAATACTAAAATAAGTTAAAAACAGAAAGCTTTATTACGATTCTTGGTACGTATCCTAATCTGAAAACAGTTAAGGAAATATTTTAATTGGTTACACCTAGGATGTTTAAGTGCACGTAAAAAGTATGTAATTAAATTTCAAAGCTCAGACCGTAAGACCTCGGGAAGCTGTGAGAAACTACTCTGTTTGCGTTGTACAGTTTTAATTAAATTTTAAGTCACCCGGGGTGATGAACATTGTAGTGAAGCAAACGGCTCCGGCTCCGGCTTACCACCAGGCCAGACCTTCTTGGCCGTAGACACGCCTGCTACACCCATGCAGTTACCTATAATGGAAAGTAACCATGCAGGTCCTACCTATAAGTATCAATCCTATCCTAGGAACACAAATATTAACACAGATACACTTTTAATCACTTAATTTCCTATGGTTATTGTAAACTTGATAATTTAACACGGAGCATTTAGTAAACGTAAACACATGAAGACTGAATGAATAAGTTGTGTGAAACAGAGAAGAGCAAGGTATGAAGAGTTGTTATCAGCGCGAAGAAAATTAATCAGCGGTTCCGCGCTGGACACTGAGCTATGTGTTAGGAATGGTTCCACAAGAATTTGGACATCAACTGCCGTTCATTTTAGTCACTCCTTTTTTAGTCTATCCACCACTTTTTCTTTTCAGTAAAACTTCCCTGATCCAACGATTGTCCCAGATCGCCGTCTGTAGTTTTCTCTCCGTTCTGTTTTTTCTCAGAGTTCTTTATTCAAATTTCGGAAGTGTCATGTAGCGAGAGAAGGTATTATACATTAAAAAATTAAGGTGGAATGAGTGATGATAATGATGATTGAAAAGTGATCCTTACAACACCGCATAGTTCAATTCAACGCGATGCTTTGTAATTTAAAGTGGAGTTGTCGTAAGTAATTGTTGGTGTTTCACACTTATTCACAACTCTTTAACAACAGTGATCACAAAGATTTCGAAAGGTCTGCTTTCTCTTGGTATTATTTCCCTATATAACAGCTCCAATATTAAAAACTGTATTGTGGTGCTGATAAATAGATATATAAACTCTTTATTAGTATTTTTAAAGAAACAAACCGGCATGTGATCCACCTGATGGTAAGCAGTATACGCCACTTATGGACATTCCGATGTGGACAAGTGCATGCTTGAAAGTATTTGCACGACAAATAGTGATAGTTTACAAATGATAGTCGTTTTTTTTTTTTTATGTTACTGGGTGACGAGATGAGTGAAGTCGCTTGCTTGATGGCTCTTCACGCTTGCCCATAACAGCTCAACGCCACTCAGAATTTTGAACTTCAACAGTTCAAAACCCTGGATGGCAATGCACTGCGCTCGTCACCCCGAGATATAAGATGTCAAATATCTTTGTGCCCTGTAATTTCGCTGGAAACATTGCCCTTCAATCCGGAACACAGTAGTGTTTACACACTACTGCTTGGCGGTTGAATAACTGGCAAAGGTGTGGTACTTCCCCAGGCGGACCTTTGCAAAAGAGTCCTACCACTACAAATGTCTATTTAGACTGCTAACGTAAAGTATCCGCAACTGCTGAATATTTTCTTTCATAGTATTTTCAAAAAGCTTCTTTGTTAACATAAGTAAAATAATTATTACACTCCATGAACTTTAAAATTTTGTCTTAACTACTACTGAATCTTTAATATGGCAAAGGTGTCGAAATTTGTTGCTAAAATGTCTGTTATAAAAATTCGGACATAAGCCCCAGTTTTTTCTTCTTGTGATGTTTTCTGTTTAACCATCGCAACGTTTCAATCTAATGCTGGCCACGTGTTAAAGGTCAATGATGTTTATAACAGCAGCGGTTGGACCGCAATTATTTATATCCTTCCTGCGGTCCTCTTCCTTTGTTCCGGTCCCTATTGTGAAATCTGATTTAGGGTAAGGTCGCACTAAATCGATCAGTAGGGTGCGTCGCGGCTCGATAATATAATACTGTTTATTATAATTGATTTTATTTTCATTGGGTATTTTTAAGAGCACGCTCTCTCACTCAATTTTACAAAAATGAGTTAGCAGAATGTATTTAAGGTGAGCTTTCCCACTTTTTCTGGTGAGGAGGCTAGGCATGAAAGTGCAACCTTACAATGACACGTTAAGAGGTGTAGGGAATGTTGAAGTGCCGAATGTGTTAGGTACTGTTCAACTCACATTCGGACCGGGTTCTCCCTCACCCGTGTGGTTCTCTGCGCCAGCCCTGGTCATGGAGGAAGCGGTGGGCATGATGCCTTCCGTGAAATTGGACCCGCGGGTGCGCGGGCTGACCAGGGGAATGAAGTTAGCAGATGAACGGTTTGACACTCCCAGTCCGGTAGATGTACTGCTGGGCGCAGACGTCCTTAGGAGATTATTGTCAACCGGCAAGCATTTATTGCAACCAGGGGGCCTAGTAGCACTGAAGACTCTATTCGGGTTTACGATTCTAGGTCCAGTAATGCCAGTAGCCCCCTCCATGGGCGCGACCTGTTTGTTTTGGGACGGCTCTCTCCGAAGCTGTACAACGCTTCTGGGAGATAAAGGAGCCCCCAACTGCGTCGCGTTTGGATCCCGTGGAAGAGGAGTGCGAGTTGTTTTACCAGAATAACACTGGTCGCCTCCGATCGGGTCGGTTTATAACATGACTTCCCTTCCTTGCCAAGCGACCTCCTTTAGGCGCTTCGAGAATGTTGGCGGAGAAGCGGTTGGTGTCAATGGAGCGCCGTATGGCTCGAGATGCTCCATTCCGGCTTAAGTATGTTGACTTTATCAGGGTGTCAGCTAATGTTCTCACTCCAGAAGAGCGTAACGCAGCACTTCATTACTGCGTTCGAGTGGTACAAAAAGAACACTTTAATGTTGAGTTGAAAGTCTTGCGGAAGAATAACTCTAAATTGAAAGGAGCCATTGTTCGCCTCAACCCGTTTATTGATGAGTCTGGTTTACTCCGGGTTGGAGGTCAGCTTCGAAATGCAAGTTTGCCCTACACGGCGCGCCACCCATTGTTGCTGCCTAAGAATGGGCACTTTGTGAAATTGTTGGCGAATGATCGTCATTTGAAGAATAGTCATGCTGGCTGCAACGCTGCTAGCCATTCTTCAGCGAGATTAATGAATAGATTTGTAGCCCGCTGGGGCTTTGCGTCACTGATCCGGTCAGATTGCGGAACCAATATTAAATGTGCTGACCGGTACGTCCAAGACGTTGTGAAGTTCTTCGCTATAATGATAATGACATCTGAACCACCCTCTCCCGTCGGGGCATCAGCTGGGTACTCGACCCTGCGGTATGCCCCCACTGGGGTGGGATCTTTGAAGCTGTAGTTAAGTCTGCGAAAAAACACTTGACCCGTACAATAGGGCAAACTATTTTAACCTTTGAAGAACTTGCGATGATATTTTGTAGAATTGAGGCGGTCCTCAATTCCTGTCCATTTAGTCCGCTCAGCTCAGACCCGGAATTACCTGGAGGTATTGTCTCCTGGCCGTTTTCTGATTGGTCAGCCACTTAACGCGTTGCCTGAGTTTCCGTACCAAGAGGTAAGGACCTCTAGTTTGTCGCGTTATCAAATGTTGCAGCAAATGGGCCAGAATTTCTGGAGTAGTTGGTCCCTTGAATATTTGCATTTGCTGCAGCAGCGCTTTAAGTGGACTGACAGAACCAATCCTCCCAGAGTTGAGACCTCGTTCTGGTTAAGGATGCTAACCTATCACCATTGCATTGGCGACGGGGGCGCATTGTTAATCTGTTTCCTGGTAAAGATGTAACCCCCCGGGCCGCTGAGGTTCTGGTTGGGGATTCGTTTCTAAAGCGAGCGGTCGCAACTTTGTCGCGACTTCCCGTGGTCTAGCGGACAGGTCGGTCCTGTCCGTGGCGGGTGATTGTTTAGTTCCAAAACCAGTTTGTACGCCCCGCTAGGTAGCCGCGAGAACTGCACGAGGCACGGGGGGGCGGGCGGCCGCAGAGCGACGTCTGCGCTTCCAGTCCCAGTTACCCACTTTAGCTTGGCGCGAACATACGTTGCCACGTTGCGCGCCAGGGGACTCGGCGCGAATTGAACGTCGTTAAAAGACGCACGCGAATTACACACTCTGTTTAGGCGCGACCGGAAAGTTTCCTTGAGCTGACGTTATAACCGAAACTTGCGAGATCGGGTGTGTTTCGTATAGCCCGCGAGTGTTAAATTCAGTGTTAGGACACTTTGAATATTATTTGTGAAGATTTGAGGATCTGAGGACGGCCACTGGACGAGGAAGGCTGAAGTCTGGGCCCAGACAGGTGACATGATCGTCAGCTGTCCCCTGGTAGGAATTTCAGTACTATTTAGTTTTTGTTAATACGGCCTCCGCGCATCGCGGACATGTACAAGAATTTTGGTCTCGTACAGTTTGCATGTGTTCAACTGGCTACAACGCATTTCTTACAAAAATGCCTTGACAGCCCTTCTAATCTAAACGAAAAAATTCTCACTTCGGTGGAACCGATTTTGATGATTCTTTTTTTATTTGAAAGCTGATATTTCCCATTTGGTTCCATTTCAATTTGGTCCAGTTCGGATGAAGTATTTTTTTTATATTGATAATTATGATAATTTTAAGCTAACCATATTAGACAAACTAAAACAAGAATGACCAATATTGCTAAAAGTGGAAATAGAGGACCTGAAAGTTGTTAATTAATTACAGTTGGCACATGAATTATTCATATACTGGATCTAAGTTAGCAAGATGTGTATAATAAATTCATCGCATTTTCCATAAAGTTACTTATCTTAAAAGAGATACTTAAGCGTTCTCTAATCATGTTATCTGTGTCTCGGCGTGTGTATGACGTGTTTGGTGTTTTTAGGATACCGTAGCTCAGGGCCCGGCAATATATTTCAGTGAAAGCAAGTGAAAGAGACAAATTGATATGGCTCAGCACAAGTACAAAAAGGACATAACAAGACTTTTTTGTCCTTATCGGCGTGGCCTGTTTTTTGGATCAGAAATGTCAAAATCTGACGGTTCTGCGACAAACAAAACGGGTCTGAATATTGTTTATTGCATTTTTTTGGTGATTTTATGTGATAAATGCGTGTTTCGTCTTAGAAATAATTGTAAAACAAACATTTACAATGGTTGGTTGTATCATTTTGGGCTGCAAGTACCGCAGTGAGAGAAAAAACGATGAAATATCATTTCACACGTAAGTAAACATATAGAGCTTGTAATGATCACCTAAATAAATTCAGGATATCAATGCGTAAATATTTTATTCATAATTAGTCCGTTTTTTGGTCGATTTGTGGTATTTCCTATGAGTTTTATCAAAATATTAACTGAGAAGAATAACAATCAATGTTGCCAGTTTATAAATGAAATTACCCACCACAATTAACATAAATTATTCGTTCTGCAGGTTTCCAACTGATCCTGGCTTACGAATAAAATGGATCAGTGCTACTGGTTGTGAAAATTGGGTGCCAGGAAAACATAGTAGAATTTGTTCCAGTCATTTCAATGCCGAATCCAATATCAGAAAGGGAAAAATTATATTTTTGAGCAACTGCAGCTGCTCAGGGTCTAATAAACACACTTAAATGTACTTAAATCAAAGAAAATATATCATCATAAATCATCATCAGCGTGATTTTGTTCAAATAAAACAAAATAATCTTTTTTTGAAGTCTGATTTATCGTGTGTGATATGAGTACTGTAAATAATAAAGAGTTTTATCTAAGTATCTCATTAATTGGGATGTTATCCATAATTCCATCCATGAAAATAAATAAACTGGCCAAGTGCGAGTCGGGCTCGTGCACTGGGGGTTCTGTACCGTCAAAAAATACAAAAAGTAGTGCAAATACACAACATCACGCCCAGGCTGTCATCCATCCAAGTATCAACCGCGCCCGACGTTGCTTAACTTGTGGGAAACAGAAATGTGTGACCGACTCGCAAGCGGCCAGTATTTATTATTTGTTGTTTTACTTTAGGGTGTGCACTATAATCCGCCAAGTTTGACGCTTGTACCGATTACCGTTACGTACCGTTTGGTTTTTACACCAGAGCAAATACAATAATACCTTAACAAAAACGTTTGTTGTATGTGTGGATGTGTACCCTCTTTAGTTTTGACTTAATTATATTTCTTAGTTAATCCGTCGTAACATTACATATTCTGTGTAAGTTTCAACTGACGATATTACGGCGCGAAAGATACAGCCGTTTAAAGCTGTCTTACCTTTAAACGGATGGATTTGGATCTTAATATTAATTTCTTTTGTTCATAAGTATTTTTCAGATATCCTTCCATCTCACAAGATTTTCCAAAGTTTCCAAAATTACTCATTGAAGAGATTCACTACTCGTCATAGTAGGTAAATTACCCTAACTTAAAGCAAATAATTTTAATGTGGCAACACACCTTGTTGAAGCGAGAGGCACTGAGCTAGCCACGCTCATTGAAAATCTATAGGTAGTAGGTCTGTGCCGTAGCTCGACAATTTTTTTTTTCAATTGAATGTCAATAACTTTGTTTGAGATTTTACGGATAAGGCCAGTCCCGTCTGACTCTTCCAGGACCATAAACAATATGGTTTTGGAAGAATCAGAGTGTGTCTTAGTCGAAAGCTCAAACTCAAGCGTTGCTCATCATGCATTGCCCATCCTGGTGCAGTTTCACCTTTGGGATTGCGGGAGTTTAGGAGCTTTGTGTTTTAATTGTCCTATTTCGTAGAAATTTATCATATTTTTGTAAAATGGAAAGTAGGTCAGTCATTTATTTAAAACAGGATAGCGGCCGGATGCCATTTTAAAGAGTTCTAGTATTGTAGGAAGTATTCACGTTAGAAACCAAAATTAATAGGTAGTGTGAAAATCAATCGTCGTTTTTATCAACTTTTTTTTAAACTATTGGGTATTGGATAGACTTTTTGCTTGTTGTTAGATATTTATTTAAACAACAGAAAAAAATATGAAAGGAAAACAAAACAAAATATAACCAAAACTAATTAAAATTGCAACTAAAAATACTAATGCAGTGAACCGCTACCATTGGAAATTTACCTCCAATTTACAAAAGTAGTTTTTCGCCAAACTCTAGAAGAAAAGGTTTGAGAGTGATTTCGTTAAATTACTAATATAAAATAAACCAACCATAAAACATAAATAAAAACCATAAATAGTAAACCATAGTCTACTTGTTTTATATTCGTTTCAACAATTACGGCTTTATTTTTTTGTTTTATGCCTGAAAATCCAGATACCTAAATAGAAGGATTGCATTTTGTAATATGGCTCTTAAGACATCTACGAATACAGTCAGTGTTGTGTGTCGTAGCTATAGAACCTTTTATCAAGATCAAGTGAGGATAAGAGAACACCCTTACCTTTTGCTGGACTCACCCGCTTATTCAGTCAGTTCGTGACCACAGCCCTTCTAACATAGTCAAAACTTTGAGCGAGATGTATTTTATTCACGATTAGTCTCCATAGGAAATTAAAAACATGTGTTTAACTCGTGAAAGTTAAAAGTTTTATGTATGTAACGTTAGGATACCGGTGGCATCTACAATATACTGCCTGTGTGGTTTGCCGCCAAGACAGAAAAGTTACATGATTACATTACATTGAGAGAACAATTGACATTCACTTATTACCGAACTGTTTAAGAGTAAAAATATGCTCATTTCCTTTTAGTCATATTTCCTTGAAATCTCTTTTATTTTAAATAAAATCGAAGCATATTCTTTCACAAGCAGTCTACAGTCAGCAAAAAAGTTCACAAAAGTTATATGAATGATATTATAACCGTCACACTAACAACTTTTAAGATTAGTAGTAAATCCGATGAATTTATTCATTTAAGTACATGGAATTGTAGTTTATTAGTTCAAATAGTATTAGCAGAATTTGTAAAGGAGCTGTAAACACCTGGCCAAGAACTGCACTACAATGAGGCATCATGGCGGTGGTTTAAGTAATTTTCAAATAAAATAATAATAATTCTAATTGGTTCAGCCGTTTTGGAGAATACTGCTAACAAATTTACAAACATACATACATACAACCTCTCCAACCTAAATCCCAAATTATAACCTTCCACATTCCGCCGTGGATAAAAAAGTGGGCAAAATTTAAGTGTACATTTTTTTCTCAGCAATAAATATTATTAATCTTTCTGTTGGCTGTACGACATAACATTCAAATTATTACACTCATTATGATTGGCAAAGCCTTGGAATTTGCGACAAAAGACGCTAAGCTGAGAGAAAATGACAACCCTTACAAAATTTGTCCAAGGGATTTTACTTTTAGAGATAACACAGCGTCTAAATTTCATGCAACTTTAAAGCTTGGTGTATAACCACTGAAGTAACGTGGTGGTGTGGTCGAAAATGGTAAGCACGCCTAGCTTGTAATGCTAAATGACTTTTAAGTGAGGATGCCAAGTCCCCCGTTAGGTTTTTGGTCTTCTGGATACCGAAACGGGAACAATACAGGTACTACCTTTTTTGTTTCGTTATACTTTTTTTATTTTTTTGAATATGAACATGATTCAAAAAGTATAAGCCTGCCGCATAACTCTGATATAGCCCGTGCCTCTAACAGAGCGGTGCAAGGCAAGACAACAAAGGAGAAGCGTGGTGTATAGGCGCCGGGTTATCCCTCCTATATTCCCATTTGTCGTGTTTCCCGCACCCCTTGAGCATTGCGAGCGATATCAGAGTTATGCAACCGATCTAAGTTAGGTTTGCATTAAAATGACTAGAATGGCTGATGTTCAGTGCTCTATTTAGATATAATTAGTTGCCGCTGAGATAAATAATTTTCTAACTAACCAAAATACCTATTCCTGTTGTTAATCAACTCTTTGTAAACTCGTCCTATAACAACTGATACATGTTTACCATATAACGAGACATACACAATATTTGTACCCAGAATAAAAGTAACAAATATCAAGGCCACGGAAAATGTGTCCGGGAACCGGGAGTTAGTCAGCTGCTCAGCAAATTGATTCTCAATCAAGACACCACTCTCATTCACACCCCTCTTGTTAGAAAGAGAGGGAACGTGTATCAGGGTACCACGAGTTGTGAAAGTGAGATCCAATCTGAAATTGACACTTCATATTGATTGAAGTTGAAGCTCGACTTTTGAAACTTCTCAATGGTGCGAAAGTGCTGATTTGCAGTTTTTTATGGATTTTGTAAGCTAACCTAATGCTTCCAGGAAGGATTTGGGGGAATTATGGTAATTACGAATTAGATAGATATATAGAAACTCTTTATTGTGTACACCAGAAATAAAAATTACAGATAGAAAACACTAAAAAGAAGACTGAATTAGAAGTATTGAAAACTATAATATACAGTACCATGTATCAAAAACCCAGTTTAGACAAAAACTAAGTTTTTTGACGCGTATTCGATTTAAAAGATTAAGGGTCATTGGTTTCCAAACACAATATCTTTAATGAGGGTGGAATTTAATTTGAACATTTTGTCATAAATACTTTTGATACTGTTTAAGAACCGAATGTTATTAGTAAAGTAGGTACGTACAATAAATAGTGTATATTAGATAATATATTACTTTACGCGGGAGTAAAATGAACAGATTTTAACACTGAAGTGAGAATTTTTTTACCGTTCTCTTTTCTGTGGATTTTGTGGGTGACATTTGCGGCACGAGCGTAGAGCGTAATATATGTAGTTTTCCCCCAAGTAATGCTTTTTACCATACCTACGAAAAATTATATTATATGTATTATATTCCGAATAAATAATACAGAATATTGTATGAATTTTCATCACATTTTTTATTTTCACATGAAAGGATTTGGGCGTCGTACCTACGTCTTGTGCATTTGCTAGTGTCTTGAGATTTTCAAGATTTATTAGATAATCGTCCAAATCATCAAACAAGTCAGAATCAAACAAAATAAGTCACGGTCAAGTCAAAATCATGCCTTAGTAAATTGGGGAGGCTTTACTGGAGACATGTTTTCCTCTTTGTATCTCTTCTCCACACTCGATTCATGAACACTTAACTTACCTTTTTTTAAGTTGGCGCTGAAACTCTGTTTATCACATTGTAAGTTAAAATTATTTAAAACACAATTACAACCTGCAATGAAACTTTATAAAAATGTTGGCAAGGCGAATAAAAAGTTTCTATGTAATTTTCAGCTCATACATTTATCGTGATAAAAATTATCATAATTATTTTGCACGTAGTTTTAAAATGACTGTTATCATACAACCTCAGAGCAGACGAACAAAGGACATTATTTATACTAAGGTAGCGTGGCGGGTGCGAACACATCCAGCCTAACTCAGATTTGATGCCTTTAGTCAAACTCACCTAGCACAGCAGACGACCTTGTTGCCATATTTTTTTGTATGTGGACTATTAGTTCGTTCATTGGTATCACTACAAAATCCTTAGTGTGCGTGAAATATGAGCATGTCAGTCGTACTAACAGTTTTTGCGTTTAAGCAATTTAGCGGTATAGTGAAAAAAATTAACAATGAAAAATTGAGACATTTGAATTAGAATGATAATTTTAATAAAGGCATTGTCCCTTGTTTGTCTGATCTGAAATTACAACCAAATATACCATCGTGCGAGTTGCAGGCATCCAGTGGATGCAGATGGCAGGATGTCGTTCAGTGTGGAGGTTAAAGGGTAGGCCTATGTTCAGCAGTGGACGTCTTCTGGCTGATGTTGATGATAATGATAATGCCATTAAAAATATCATCCATTGTGTCTGTTTTTCAGATATTTTTATTCCTATTTCTGAACGTTTTAGATAAAACTCTTTCATGTTAATACAATTTTGGTAAGTTTAAAAAAATGGAATTAAAAGACATAAAAAAATCCACATTGAGTAAATGAAAAAACTTAATAGATTAGAAATAATATGTGATGCCATCACATTAAATGTGCGTTTTTCATTTTTCTTTATTTCAACCACGATTTTCTTCTCTCAAAAAATTGTGTTGGATACTGAATAGCCTTGTTCTTTTTTTTATTCATAATAAAAATTTATTACAATAACTTAAACAACATTCCAATAATAAAAAATTCAAAAAAACGATATGTTAATACCTAACTACTAAACTAATCTATTAAACCGCTACCAGTGGGAATCGTCCCCAAAATGCTGGCCCCATTACCACGTTGTATGGCAATGCTCACTCTTTGAGCAAAGTAGAGGCCAGCATTCTGGTCACGAGTAGCATCAACCAGACGCGATGATAACGCAACCTTGTTCTTAATTTTTGAACATAAAATAAACCTATTTTCGCGCGGTTATGGCAAAAATACTCTTATTGACTCATGGAACTACACCATAGTAGTAGTTAAAGTTAAGGTTTATGACAAATTTGACAATAACAATAACGGCGACTTTAGCAGTTACTGTGACGGCGTTGTATTTACTAACATAGTTAAATTTACCAGGGTTGCAAGTCAAATGAGACCTTATTTACCCCAGATGCATAACAGGAATTATATTTTGTGCATCTGACAGTTATTTAACGTAAACAATAGTATTAAACAGCGAAGTGTGGGCAGTTACGGTTAAAATTTAAGTTACGACGTCATTTAACAATTTTCAGATGGTGCAACTCATTTTTTGCCTAACCGGTACTTTAACAGAAATGTTGATGTTTGTTATTGCTAAAGTAAGATGGTGCAACCCACCCTTAATTGTTATATTTGACCATAAAGAAGAATTTACGCTCGCGGGTGTAAGGGACCGTTTTACAGTGTGATAAAGGATATTAAAGTGTCTATATTATAAAGTTTATAACTGAATGGAACTTATACAACTGGTGCTAGATATAAATATCTTGTTGTGTAAATAAGTAGGATAGGTACCTTCAAAAGTTGGTAGGGAGGTTCAAAGGTATACTGTATAACACTAGCTGAATAAATGTTTATCGCTTAATTGCAGAGTTTTATCGAGGGCAATAGACACTTGGTTATATATTATGTCAAAAATAGTCTTTAGGAAATTGTCTATTCAATTTAGTAATTCATTATTCATTATTATAAAAACCAGTAGGGTGCCAGCGCTTTGACCTTAAACTGTATGCGGTAGAAAGTGCCATCTAAGAGCGACTGGATGAACTAGCCCGAGCTCGGAAAATCTAAGCTTGCTTGTATGTAAGCGGGAAAATTTGGAACTAAAAATTGTGTTACTTTTCCATAGGCGTCGCCACTAATAACATATTTTTACTGAAGTTTTTGTAGATGTCGCTAGTTTCAAACAATTGAAAAGTTTGGTCATAGATAAATATGTATTGTATATATTCTTTGGTGATCAAAAATAAAGGCCGCAGAATTAAAAAAGTAATTATATAGCCTTGAGCAACAGAAATTCACGCAACGCTACCGAAAACGTAACACGATATGTTAAATAGATCGAAAATATCTAAATATTTAATTTTTACGGAACAAAAATAAAAAATCATACGGGATTTTTTATTTTTTATTTCTTCCTTCAGTAGAAAAATTATAATACCCTAACTACACCGTTAGGAGTCATTTTTCAAATGAACGACTGAGCGTGCTTCTTGCAAATCGAAACCAACTCTATTTATTTTAAAGAGTGTCAAAACTTGCTCTTAATTTAGTGTCATTTTCATCTAAAATTTAACCCCCGTTTACTCCCCTAATTCAGCCCTTTGACGAAATGTTTTCTTAGCGGACCTCTACGTCTTATAACGAATGTTGCTGTCACATTTCAGCTTTCGAAGGTCAAGTAGTTTTTGAGATTCCGTGATGAACCAGTGAGTGAATGGTATTTTGCTTTTATATCCAGGGTTGTGCATTTATGCTATACTAAGCTGAAAGGTGGCCATTATACTCATCATTATGAACTACCATTACTATGGGAATAAAAATGGAATCAAAAAAAATAAAAATCTGCTGTTCTATAGAAAACGGTCATTGTCACTGGACAAAATGTATGGAACACCACTTTTTTCCGCGATTTCAAGGTTGATCTCATAGTAAAGGTTATTCATAATGATGAATACCATGACCTCCTTCCGGTTTAGTACACCTATAATTAAATGTCATAATTTTCACCCGCCCGCTACTTTTTCACCTTACTGCTAGACCCGGCCGAGCCGGCCCCGGATAATATTAATTATAACTAATTATCAAAATGGTGTTATATTATCAATATGTCATGTAGGTATCTTGTGGTACTCGTAAGATATTACTAAAATTGTTTGATGATTGTTTCTAGAACTTGCAGACTACCCCTTGCTGGCGTCGCGCGTCAAAATTCTCGCTTAGCGCCACTGTCGCAACTTTTTCGCAATGCGGAATTGGCGCATTTTGTTCGATATAATTAGATAACAACACAGACCGTGAACTTTAGAAGTTTAAGTAATTTCTTTTAACTGTTTGTTAAGACTTTAAATATTTTTTTGTGTGTAAGTGAATGTAAAAAAACGGAACCACGTAAAACGGAAAGTGGGTCCATTTAATGTTATCAGACTTCTAACCCCACCCTAACCCCTTATCTGACTTGTTATGTTAGCCGTCGCTGGCACGTAGGGAGTTTAAATAATTGACGGTAGTAAATGCTTGTTCGTAAAATTTTATATTTTTTATTTTACTTGTTAAATATTATAGTCAACATAAAGTTCTCCTTAACGGCTTTACCTTCCCATCCTCAGACCTTGCATTTTTTATCCTAGATCTGTAGTTCCATCAGTTGGCATGAGTTGTCATTACTATTTTGAAAATTGACAAAACGATATGTCAGTTGCTCTGTTTGTATAAAAACCAGCCAAGTGCGAGTTGGACTCGCGCACGAAGGGTTCCGTACCATTATCTATAAAAACGGCAAATAAATCACGTTTGTTGTTCACGTTTGTCCCCTTAAATATTTGTTATATTTTAATTTAACTATTTAATTTTAAGTGAATATATAACTAAATATTCTGTGAATACTTCAAGCGTCTAATTGTTGCCGTTATCAATATAGAGCAAAAAACCGAGCAAAATAAATCACGTTTGTTGTATGGGAGCCCCCTTAAATATTTATTTTATTCTGTTTTTTTAGTATTTATTGTTATAGCGGCAACAGAAATACATCATCTGTGAAAATTTCAACTGTCCAACTATTATGAGATACACTGATGCCTGGTGATAGACTGATGGAGAGACAGACAGACAGACGGACGGACAGCGGAGTCTTAGTAATAGGGTCCAATTTTACTCTTTGGGTACAGAACCCTGAAAACGGGTATTTAATAATGCTACATTAAACAGACTTACCAAAAATCTTCTATGGATACTCGTGAATGGGACCTACTTTCCTACGTAACATCTCGGGTATGACTTGGGTTACAATATAATTTAAGAATATAAATTAAACACGAGTACAAATATATTTGAGTGAGCAAGTATCGCTTGTCATAGACGAATAGACGCCAAACTGGCGCAGGCTTAGGAGGCCGCGTGGCGCGTGGAGGATATCCCAGGAGTAGGGGGCACCTCTCTAGAATGGGGGGGAGATAAAAGGGGCGTCAGGGATGATACAGCAGTGCGGCGTGGCTCTGTGAAGAGAGCAGACATGCCGACGCCTCAATATGGTTACGTTTCTGGGTCAATCGAATACATGGATAGCTGTCTTGACACGGATTTGCTTGGCAGCTGGACTTGTTTTAAATTTTCTCAAATGCTAAGTAGACAGTGCTGGCTGCTGGGATGGAAATAGGTAGTTCCTGCTATGCAAAGGGGCAATCCTACAACAAAATTTCACATGTCTAATTAATCTTCAACCTTTTGGTCCTCTTGGTGTTGGCTTGGTCTATACATACCTACCCGAGAATGAATATAAATAAAATGTAATGATATGTACATATCAAACAAAGTAGTGATAGGGATTAATGTCATATAAAACATATTATAGGCATTACGCATTTAATCTTCTATGTTGTATAGTGTACTTTCTTGCTGAAATAGCTTCACGTTGATGACAAAAATTATATTCAAAAGTTTTTTTTTTTATATTTGAAGTGTTGTTCCTTACTTGAGGATTTACTATCAAAATGTTATAGACAATCTTACATCAATGAAGACAATACAAAAATTATACTTCCGGCAGGTTCAAATCTGGGCCATCGGGTATACGCCTCATTAAGCTTTGGCCGCCTAGCCCGCCTACGGCTACGCAGTGGATAGATCGCTCGAGGCGTAAACCCGATGGCGCAGGGTTGAAACCTGCCCGTCGCCAATTTTTGAATAATCAATAAAAATATAATGAATGTTTTATTGCTGGTAGTGACTTTTATGCTCTTCGGTAACTAGTTATACAGTGCTCGATCCATTAAAATTCGTAATCTTTTCGTCATGGAAAACAATAAAAACTAAGCTATGATAAAATAGTTTACGCTCACGGCTCTCTTTTCATAGTTTGTTTGGCTCTCACGCGAGTTTTAAAGAAGTGATAACAATACGTCTGACAACAAGTAAATTAAATTATTATTATTTTTTAACCCTGCATTCTATAAATAGTAGGTAACTAAAAAGTAACAACGGGGCGCTGCGTACCTATCTATACCTACTCGTAGTAAATACAGAGTTATTTCATACCGCTTTATCTCATAATTAAACTACGGAATATTTCATTATTTATTAGTAGTGTGTATTTTTTTAATCTGCTGAGTGAGTTGTACATTAATGATGGTAATATTGACGTATTCAGTATAGTTAACTTACTATTTTTCCCCCAAATTTTTTTTCACGGCCTTCTTGGTTTCTTGTACCTTATGACACTCCAACTATTAAAACGATTCAAATGACACCTCACATGTCAAAATTCAGCTTTAGAGCGTGCCAAAAAGACCGTCATACATAAATACACTCGAAAAACATAACCCTCCTTCATGCGCAATCGGGTAAAAAGTGTTTTACAAAACGTTACCTCACTTTTAAAAGATCTCGATCGAATTCAACGATAGGAAACGACGGAAATGAGTCAAACGAGAGAAGGTTTCCTTATATAGATATGATGATGAGATTGAACACGTTGTTCTAGAAGAAATATATTACCCATCTATTATCCATGTACCCTTGAAGATGCCTACATTGTAGTTTTTAGGAATCAAGGAAGACTGCATTGAGTTATTTTTTTGAGCAGAACGTTTCGTAAATGTCGACTCAAATCGTTTTGTATTAATTTTTGTAATTTCCACGAGGAACGGGTGGTAGTGTGTAGTCCTTCTACGTGTCTTATAGTAAAAAGGGAATGGTGGTCTCTTGCGCACACTCGCCGAAAATTATGCGGTAAAAAATTATATACAATCTACACTTATACGGCGTAATTCGAGATTTTTTTGGCTACTAGTTTGTTGTTACCAATCACCCTCATAGCACGCCGATCTACCCAATCTAAAGCTTCCAGCTGGTACTTGGCAGCTCCGTCAAATAGGTGGCAGCAATACTCCACACACGATTCGAATTGTACATGATACAAGTGAAGCAACTGCCCCGGTGAGAAGTACCGCCTATATAAACGTCTTGAGGATGTCAAGTTTTTTACTAGCCATGCAGCTTAGATTCGAGGTAGGCTCCAAAGTTCAGAGTAGGCGTAAGGGTTAAGTCTTAGTAGCTCTAGGTAGAAAACAAGTAAAAATTAATATGTATCCCCATTTTACACAACATTCTAACATTTTACAAAATCCAGTCCTACAATTTTAAGGAGATAAAACGTACTGCCTAATTCTCACACAACTTTGGAGTACTTACCAAAATTGAAATTTAACAAAAATGGTAGGAGACGAGACTAAAGTGTTTTTTTTATTACCTATACTGTCCCACTCTACTATACTAGGAAAAGGTTTCCCTCAGCCAATGCAGAGTCCACAGGGAACATACATACAAACATTCATACATACATATACACACATTGCCTTTTGTGTACAAGAAGTCGAAGAAGATAAGTGCCTAGAGAAATATATGCTTAACATACCAAATATCACATATGAGCTCAGATATCAATACAAAAAAAACACTTGGTTCTTCATAATAAAAACTTTTCACGGCGTTAAAGGTGTCTCGGAACGGAACAGGCTGACAGTGCGGTCCTAGTTTTTCCGGTCCACTGGGGTTAATAGGCCACCCCCCTATGACGTCATGGCACTGCAACACAGCGCAGCAGTTATGCTAATTCCACACGCCGCCAATCCAGTGAACTCCAAAGCAAAAAACTAAAAAACAGATATAATTTTGGAAGATCTTGGATCTTTTAAAAATAAATACGAAACTTATAATGTCTGCAAAGCACTTTCATATCCTCATAGTAAATATTGACAACCACATGTAAAAGGCAAATTTTTAGGACCTCAAATGGGATTTGTTTTCATATGCTGGCGTTTGTTTTATAATAATGTGATTGGATAGTCATCTTAACAATGCCAATGCATGCTGCAAATGTCATTATTCTTAGACATTGATTAGGTAGACATCTAATAAAAGTATAGGGTTTTTATAGGGTCGTTATTTCTTCGCCAACTGCTTTTAGGTATGTACATTGAAGACAAATATAACATCAGTAGAAAAACAAACAACCCAACGTGAAAATGTAGCCTCATAACACTCTGGACATAAAGACAAATCTAACGACACTTCACACATCAATATCGATCAAGCCGTTTAGACAATAGAAGGCAATATAAAAACAAAAAAATACAAACATAGATACATATGCCCGTAAACAGTACCTTCCTTTTGAACCAGCTTCTAAAAACGAGGAGGTTCTAAATTTGACTGTTTTTAGGGTTCTGTACCCAAAGAGATCCTATTACTAAGGCTCCGCTGTCCATCCGTCTGTCACCAGGCTGTATCTCATGAACCGTGATAGTAAGACAGTTTAAATTTTCACAGATGATGTATTTCTGTTGCCGCTATAACAACAAATATTAAAAAATATAATAAAATAAATATTTAATGGGGCTCCCATACAACAAACGTGATTTTTTTTTGCTCGTTTTTGCTCGATATTTATAACGGCAACAGGTAAACACTTGAAATATTAACAGAATATTTAGTTAAATCATCACTTTAAATATAAATAATTAAATTAAAATAAAACAAATATTTAAGGGGGCTCCCATACAACAAACGTATTTTTTTTGCCGTTTTTATAGATAATGGTACGGAACCCTTCATGCGCGAGTCCGACTCGCACTTGGCCAGGTATTTTTTAGTGTTTATTACCTCAGAACTTTCGACTGGTTGAACCGATTTTGATGATTCTTTTTTTTATTTGAAAGCTAGTGCTTCCCTTGTGGCCCCATTTCAATTTGGTCCAGTTTGACATTTTTACTAAGCCGGTTTTTTATATTGATAATTATTGGGTAGTCGGGTAAAAAATAAAGATGGTCTATTAAATGCATATCAGACTGAAGAGGTCGACATTTTCAAGCTATCCGACGGGGTAACAGTTGAATAATAGCGCTTAAATCAAAGTTCCCTCGATGACCCCGACTGACCCACTTCTGAGACAGGGGACAGGTAAAGTTCGCCAGTACGTAATATGTGTTTGTGTGAGTATTTCTTGTGTACACCCTCGTTCGATAAAAGAAGCTTTCGGAACCAAGACAGCTCTTTATGCAGTACATTTCTACCCTCTTTGTGTGCAAAACGCTTTTCAGTAGACAGATTAAACGTCTACACTAGAGCTTGGACAACACCGTTAAATGTACCTACTTGTACGATCTAGCTGACAGTTCTTGAACTGGTCGTAGCAAAAAACATGGGTATATACTTTAAATTAAGCCGGAAACTCATCAACTAAATTTCACATATTTTT
Organism: Agriopis leucophaearia; assembly: GCA_949125355.1. Lineage (NCBI taxonomy): Eukaryota > Metazoa > Arthropoda > Insecta > Lepidoptera > Geometridae > Agriopis > Agriopis leucophaearia. The sequence continues at coordinate 8,497,676 of OX421261.1, read as the reverse complement.
GACTTGGCTATGAAACTTGAAAAGTATACCTTTTTAGTTTTTGTCATTTCCGTTGTACTACAAGAAACCCTTATAAGTTCGTTCTGTCCGTCCGTCTGTCTGTTCAACTGTCCAAATTTTTTGTACCTTATAACTTCTGCAATTATACAGATAAGTGCATGAAACTTTACACAATTACGATTGTAGCATAGATCTCAATTTTAAAAGTATATAAAAAATTGCATGTGTGCAAACACTATTGTGTTCCGGATTGAAGGGCATTTTTTTCAGCAAGATTACAGAGTACATAGAGATTTTACATCTTATATCTCGGGGTGACGAGCGCAGTGCATTGCAATCCAGGGTTTTGAACTGTTGAAGTCCAAAATTCTGAGTGGCGTTGAGCTGTACTCAGTATCTTAAAAAAGTAGAATATGTCTTTTTAAATATATTTTTATGAAGTGTAGAAGTATTCTTTGTTAAATATGGCCCGCTAAAGTGGCAAACCGTTGTCCCATCTTCCCTGCATTTTAAGAAACGTGTAACTTGTAATGCTGATAGGTCATATGAAAAACCTTCATTTAAAATTATTTCGAACATTTTCTGACATTTTCATACCTTGTTGAGTTATAACGATAAAACTGTAATAAATTTAAGACGTTCTGGCTCAAAGGTCATTGACCTTTTCTTATAATGAGGTTGGTTGTCTTATAATGATGTTTCACAAGTAGTTTTCTTTTTGACTAAATCATAAAAAGTATATGTTATGTAGGGATGATAAATCTCAGAAATTCGGATGTCGAATTTTATTTTAGTTTTATACCTTGCAATTTTTGAACTTTGAATAATTATAACCACAATTATATGGCCTTGGCTACAGAACTCTACCATATGTGCGTCTCGACACGCTCTTGGTAAGTTTTTGTTTTGTTAATCTACTGATTATACATAATTAAGAAAATGGTGTTGATGGATATTGTTTAACCTTAAAATATAGCCAAAATACCTCTCCTTTATTTTCGGTTAACGGCATGGTAAACCAGTAGTATAACAAAACATTACAAAAATGGTATACCTTTCAAGTTAAAACACACAAGTCAACTAATTTTAAAACACAAAGTATTTGAGTAAATATTCAAATAGTAAATACTCGCTAATTATTATTTCAAGCATTTTAAATTCATCCGCGAAAGACGTTCACTTTACAATATCGTAGCAGACGTGGCCTTCTAACCATACCATCAGGCAGACATCATTACATTGAGACTCTATTCGTATGTAAAATTTGTTCTCGTACTTCCTACTAATGTTTAAAATGCGTAGGTATGTTTAGATACTTATTTTACATCCATACATTACACGTCTGCCCAAAAAAGTAGTAGGTTTTTTTGTTTTTTGTTTTTTATGATACTGAGTGACGAGACGAGTGAAGTCGCTCGCCTGATGGCCTGCGCTCTTCACCCTGAGATATAAGAAGTCAAATCTCTGTGTGCCCTGTAATTTCGCTGGAAACATTATGTATAGGGAGTTGGGTTTGAGATTTTATTAATTTGATGACTGGATCCCATGCAGGTATAATTGCTAACTACCCTTACTATATATTTTTTGGTATTTTATTTTATTAGTCTCACGTATCGATCTTGGTATATACCGGTCTCCTTGGCGAGAATTCGAAGATTATCAAATTCAAAACGAATGTAATGGCTAAGACTGTCAAGGGAATGCTCACAAATTGAAGACTTGGTCGAGCGTAAGTTTTTCATATCAGCTATATGTTCTTTAATAAGGATACCGATGCTCCTCTTTGTTTGACTATATATAAGATAAACCTCACTCACAATCAATCTTATACACTCCTGTATCTTGTAAAGGGATATTGGATTTGACAGGTCTTAACAGCTGACTTATTTTAGTGTCCTATTTTATTTAATTCAGATAATTTTCGACCCCAATCATTCAAATGACGAGTAACACCGCAGACGGATGTTAGCTATAATTATTTGAAGAGGAAAATTTAAATTCAAAATTGAAGACTGATTGAGTGAATTAGACACAGGTATTATGTTTAGTGAGAACTGTTTGCATCACTGCTTATTCTGTAACCATGAGCAATTAAACTTACTGTAATAATAGTACAGACAAAGTAAAATTAGTGTGACAGACAGGCATATCCCTGTCCTCTTTCATAACCTAAGTACTAGAAAATTTTAGCTGTTAACTAACAACTAGAAATCATGTTTTCGACATGTCATTCAACCTTTTTGTCTAAACTGCGTACGTCAACGAGTGTTATGGACGTGTTTAAATATATCAAGTATGTGCGTTATATTTAGTTTGTAATTCATTCATTAACGGTGGGATTAGTGCGTTGTGTCGGTGAAAAAATATCGGGATTACTAATATGTCATTTGAAAAAAAGGAATACGTGAAGTTGAGGAAACCTCACAGGTAACTAATTCATTTTCTTACTTTTCTACTTAGTTGGCGTATTTCTGCCTAAAACGAAAATAATTAACTGTGGATTGAGACACGCATATCACGGCAGGGTTCCGTATGTTCACAAGATTATGCATAAACATTAAGTTAGGTGATACTCTAAAGTTATTTTTTCTGTATAATACTAAGATGAATGACAACGGCAAATCTAAAATAGTAGATTGTACAATAAGTGTGTATAACAAGTCATGTAAGACAAGAGCAAATTAACTGCCTGCTAAAGGGTTGTTAGCAAATTATCGATAACCATGTATAAATAGGCTTTCCCAAGTGTAATCGAGAATGTTACATGCGTTTAACCTTTGCCGCCCCCTTACAACCTCCTCCTGTAACATGACCTTTTCTCTAGATGCTGTATTAAAGACTTTAGATGCAATCAATGGAACTCGATCTTTGGTCAGGTAGAAAAACAAGTAGTTTTTTTTTTTTTTTCTTAAACATTACAAATCCGCAATAGTTTTAATTGGCGGATCATAATTTTGCAAACAGTAAGAAAGAAAATCAATTTATTTGACATTAAATATAAAACATTATATCTAAGGAACACAAATTATTGTTGAATGGGTCCATCAGTACATCTGAATAACAATGATGTACCAAACCTCACTTTAATTACAAGGTTTTTTTTAACTTGCCTTGTTAAGTAGTTTGGGTCAAATCTTGCAACTGAATTTTAAAACAGCTATCCTCAACCGATTCAGCTGAAGTTTTTCATACACGTTTAGTTTGGATTACAATTCATGGTAAGCTAATTGACGTCAATCTAAAGCCAATATGGCCGCCTCCCAAAGATGGCGGACCAGTTATTTTTATGCACATAATATGGGTGTCAAATAAAAGGATTTGCTGAGAAAAATATGAAAAATAAAATGAAGTTGCTGTAATATCAATATAGCGGACACCCCAAAATGGTGGACAAAATTTTCTTATCTACCATCATGATATGGGTATCATATGAAAGGCTTTGCTGAGAAGAATTAGGATAATATTTTAAAGGTTTTTTTATTATTTTATTCAATGACAGGTCAGATAAGAGGATTCAGTGGTTTTTGTCATTCAGTCATATATTTATCATCAACCCACTACAAAAAAGGAGATTCTCAATTTGTCTGTCTGTAGAATCGTAGCTCCCAAACAGCCGAGCAGGGTTTTTTTTAGGGCGATTTGTTCGCGAGTGTTCTAGGGATTTTCTGGAATTATACGGATGAACCGGTCATCTGACCTCAAACTAAACAAAGCTTGTAATATGGCTGCCAAAGACTGATATACGTTCATATATATTTTAAAATACATACTTAAATAGGAAATAAAACAAACACAAATTTTTATCACATGAATGTTTGCCCTAGGTGGAAATCGAACACACGAATCAAAAACTAAAAATATTCTATAAAAAATAGTGTATAAACTAAAATACTAATCTAAAAACTCCTTTGTGGAAAGAAATATGGCCAGATTGCTGGCAACATTGCAACATTTAATGGTAATCTTTAGGCCAAAGTAGGTGCCAATATTCCGGTAACCAGCCAGCTTGTTTTTTTATCGGTAGGCATTTCATCATCGAATAAAAAAATGCACTCATCCTTCTTATGTATATATCCTATTTTTATTCCTTTGCGGTCACTTGTAAAGTAAAAAATCATATCATAGTGTTTGCCGTTAACAATAATTTAGGTTAAAATTTCTTCGGATATCTCAGTTACACAATGTCATTTGTGTATCAATTTAGTCACTAATAATACTATTTACTAAGGTTGAAGTCGGTTTTTAATGTGACGCACTTGTCAATATACATTCTTATCGAATCTGACCTCAACCTATCTGTCAAATTTCTGCTTCCTAATTCAATTTCAAATTTCATGATGAGTCTGACTTTTGAGAACCCTACAAACATTTATGATATTCACAAACGTAGACGGTGCGCATTATTCGTAGAGATTGACGACTGACAACCGTAGACGCGCGTAGACCCATGCGTAGCGCTGATACTATATCTCAAAGTAATCCTAATTCGTAGAAAAGGATTATTTTATCATAACATGATTCCATCTGCAAAGCTACGGTTAGGTCTACGCGGATGATGCGGTTTTCCATACATTTTGCTAACACAAAGCGAATCGAAACGAATCTATTAATGAGATATTTTTAACTATGAATTTATTTCCGATGTCAATTAAACGAGGTATAGCTACGGTTAGGTCTACGCGGATGATGCGGTTTTCCATACATTTTGCTAACACAAAGCGAATCGAAACGAATCTGTTAATGAGATATTTTTAACTATGAATTTATTTACGATGTCAATTAAACGAGGTATCTATGCTAGACTAATACTTAGTAAACAGTGTAACTAAATACTTAATGCATAGTCAATCGCGTGCAAGGTCATGCCAAGCTCCGTTGACGTCAGCTACGCCTCAAAAGGCGAGGTCCTTAAATATTTTATTGAGGTCAGTTCCAGATGCATTTAACGGTTCATCTAGAATTTACATTCATCGCAAACAATTTCACATCGAATGCCGTCGACATCGCGGCGTTACATTGATAGCACGAGAGCCCACGATCAAAACCGTGTCAAACGCTATAAATATATTACATTATATGATAATAACAATAACGTTGTTGGGTAATAACGGCCAGAAATGTAACATTTTCGTGGGGACTATTTATGTTAAGTCAAAAAGATTTGCAGGATAGAAAAATAGAATGACGTGGATTGCATCATTATACTCTACCTGATAATTATAATTTACGCATAGATTTTGTAGTTTTACTACAAAAATGAATGTTTTCAGGAAATTTCCGCAAAGCATGTGGCCGATGTAAAATTAACAGGTTGAATACTGACTGTATTATGTAGCAACTCTAATAATTATAATCTTTTGTCATAGAGATTTGAAATCCCGGCTTGCGGGCATCCGGTTCGGCCGCGAAGACCGCTGGCTCACCGAGGTTCGAGGGATTTGGGTCCCACACCCTATTTTGATTTTGGGGTTTATTTATTTTTCTGTGATACTTTCATCTGTAAAAATTTACTCGGCATCTATCGTATATCCCAAGAGGACCGTATTGATTTTCGCTTAATTGGTCTAGATTGAGGAACCTATCAAGAAGAACCTTTGACTTGGGAAACAATTTTATATATAAAATTTTAGTTTCTCTGGAATAGAATAACACAGTTAAACCTTGTGAAACTGGTAACTGGCAACATTGGAATGGTTGCAAATAGCAACCTTTAATTACTTCCAAGTTAACGTATAGTAATTGTCTGTTCAGTGCCGTCAAAGTTCAAAGTTTTGTCAAATTTTTATGAACAATATTGAATTTAGAATGATGTCATATTTCTTCTCTCGATGTAGATAGATGTAGAGAGGGCTATGCTTGGGGTTTCTCTACGAGATCGAAACAAAAATGAGGAGATCCCTAGACGAACGAAAGTTATCGATATAGCCCACCGGATTATCGAGGTAAAATTGCAGTGGGTAGGACACATAGCACGCAGAACGTTTCGTAAACGTTCTCGAATGGAGACCATGGAGCAGTAAGTGGAGCGTAGGACTTCCACCCACGAGATAGATGAATGCCCTAAAAGAGACCGCAGGAAAACGCTGGATGCAGGCCGATGTTGGAGATTGATTGGGGAGGCCTATGTTCAGCAGTGGACGTCCTATGGCTGAAACGATGATGATGATGTTTCTTCTCAGCAAACTTTTTTATTTGATACCGTTATTATGGGTAATGGGTATGCATAAATAAATAACTGGTCCGCCATCTTTGGGAGTCCACCAAAATTAAATACTTGATTTGAACTGGAAGGTCAACGTACCTACATACTACTATATACATGTTTATATACGAACAGTGCAAGTTAAATGACTTATAAAAACAATAAATTGAAAAAGACAATAAAAGAGCTGATAATAGGTCATTTAGACCTATAAAAAGAATAAAATGAAGAAAAAAACAATTTAAAGGCTGATAATATGTTTTTTTTTCTTGAATAGCTAAGAATACTCGATCAAATCACCTTTCAAACAAACTAAATCAAAATCTGTTCAGCCTTTGGGGTGCTATGATGCCACAGACAGAACCACAGATACGCACATACACACGTTAAACTTATAACACCCTCCTTTTTGCTTCGGTTGTTAGTTAAAAAAGCGGTACTGAAACAGATCTTCGATATATAAAAAATCTAAATGCGCCGCCATTTATGGGATCTCTATGTCAAATCTGAGAAGACAGAATTATAGAATTTAATTTTTAGGCTGTGCCCACTGGCCTCATGGATCTCTCTCTATCGCACGTTTTCTACATTTAGAAAATCTCTATCTCTCTCTGAATCTATCTCTAAAATAACATGGCATATATTATAAAGCATGTTTTTAATGGATATTGTATAAGATGGCGGAGAAGTTAGAAAATTCAATTCCTTTCGAGTTTTTAACTGACCTGCGTTCAAGTTTTCATGACACCAATATACCTACTTATATAGATATCAAGCTGAAAGTATTTTAAATGTGTTAGTGCCAACCAGCCTTCCAACGAATAATTCAAATCTTATCGCAACGGGAAAGCATTCTAAAGACACGGCGCCGATTCCCGGAAACTGTAACAAGGGCAAGGAAAGTGAATGTTTTCCTAGGAAGTAAGTAAAGAGTTAGGGGTTGCGTGCGTGCGGCGTGCGGCGGGCGTTTCGAGGCAGTCGCGGGCGGAGGGCGGAGGGCGGGCGGCGCGCGTTGCACGCGGTGCTGGGGCGCACGGCCGCGCCTGTCCACGGTGCAGTGGTCGCCGGTGTCGATACGCGTGCGGCGCGGCGCGGGGGCGGGCGAGAGTGCGCGGGGCGGCTGGGACGCACGCGCGCCCCCGCGCCAGTACATCTCCACCGCGAGCACGCGATACTCGCGTCCTCCGCCGCGACGTCGCACTCGGGAGATCATGACTCGCCGTGCCCGGTGAGGCGCCTCGCTGTGCGCCCTCTTTCCCGTTACGTAAAGGCTCGGTGCTGTGTTCGCTCGCGGACGCCTGGAACGCTAACCGTTACATATCATAACTTTATATCGAACTTTTTAAAAATAATCAAAACGCTCTTGTCCGTGATACCCTGAAAGCTTCCTTCAGTCGGTCGGCGGGCAAATTCCAATTCGGTTCGGGATCGCGCGCCAGAGACAGGCACGGTTCGGCGGTAGCGCCGCGCAGCTGGCGAGTAGTGCGCGGTGTGCGGTTCGGGCGCGCCGCAGTGGCCACGGTGCGACCGAGCCCGCTCTGAGCCCAGTATGAGTCCGGGGACGGTGGGTCGCGGGGTTTGCCGCTAGCGCTGCACCATGGCCCGCGAGTAACGTGGCGCCCGCCAGCCACCTGCAGCCGGGGGGCGCCGCCGCCGGGAGCGCTCTCGCACCCTTTGCCGCTCCTGCTGCGCGACGGCTCCGACCCGATGACGCATTGAACTCGAGCAGCCACCATTGCTCGTATAGAGTTGGTCGAGAAATGGGGGCTGACGCCTGTCCTCAGGCCGAGGCAGGAATGCCCCCGGGCCCAGGAGGACGGCGGAGAACAAAGGTACGTATTGGTTCATGTGAGTAGCGCTGCGGTTGCGGGTACCGGCCACCGGCGACCGCGGCGAGGGGGCGGTTCGCAGAACTCGTAAACTGGTCTGCGTTCAGGATGTGTCTCATGTGCGTCACAATGGTCGGCCGTTGGGCGGTGAACGCGCAAGCCACACGACGTGCGAGGTGCCGCGCCGCTCGGCTCATGTTTGCGATAGCCGCACGCCTTGTCGCCGTCGTCGCGATGGCCTTCGACATGTGTTGGTGAGTGCACCGTATGGCCGAGCGCTCCTCTCCACCACTAACGCTCTCGTCTGCGATGCGCTTACTAACACTCTTAATTCTTCCGGTGAGTACTATATCGAGTGCTCCCTCCCTCAACTTGGTGTCATGTCTATGTTTGACCTCATTTTGAGCTAATTATTATTTCAATATTGTTTTAACAAAAAGACACGCCAAAGGAAGCGTGCGTCTAGTTTACAGCCGTGATATAATCACGGCTATTGAACGACGCATTGAAAGCATTTTTTGCTCTCCGATTGTCCAATTGAAGTTTATTAAATTCCTCTCAATGTTTCATGAGGATTACTTAGAGGAAGGTCTGCTTGATCGCGGGACAGTAAGAGAGTTTTCGTCAGCACAATCTGTAGGAGCTGTAAAAATATCGATGATTGATGTCGTAAATGTAACACTCTGGAAGCCGTGCGTCGGACTCACCGACGCGATGTGCCTCATCGCCGCCCCAATAATGCGATTCGATAGAGATGTTATAAAACTGTGGTGATTCACAACATTCCGACAAACAAGTCATCTAAAAAGATTGAGTCCTTACGCAGACGCGGTCGGTTTGTTGTATTGTTGATTCTGATCTTGATATAAGTAAATCATTAATCTTCCGCAATGCGCCGTTACTCCTCAATAGCGGATCACGCAGATTTACAACACAAAATTATGAACAGATCGATGTTAGTGGTCAGCCGAATCACCGGAAACATTACGATAAAGTCGTAAAATAGGCTTTAGTTTATTATCAATTTCCAATGAAAATATGATGTCTTGATACGCACGTATTACGCTATAATTTATCTTTGGAGTGTGCTGGACACGAGAAACGCTAGAAAAACTGATATTAATGTACAATTTGGATTCTGTATTTTATTTATTTATACCTAGATATAAATCAGTAAGCCTGGCGCGGATCGGACCAACTGGAGTTGATTGCATTTGTGGCTGCAGCTGGGTTACCGCACGGCGTCGGTTAATGCCACTTACCGCGCATCGCCCAACTTCCAACCAAAATTCCTGTGGATTATGATAATCACACGCTCACGTGCCGTCAGCATGCTTACTGTGTACCTATTTCGTAATCGTTAACGCCCGCACTGGCATTATGATAGCCACAATGCGGCATTCCATGCCGAGAGTATCGATTGGTGCAGAATCTATCTACTCTACATTCCATCGTCGAAGACACTTACTACTCGAAATTATTAGTCTTGTTAAGGAATGCTAAGGAAAGCTCCGTTTTTACATTAACGTAATACACCTGACTCGTAAATATAAAAAGACAGATTGTTTTACGAGGTAACGATCTCGCTTCCTCGTATGCGGATGAATGTGCTCACGGTGGCGTGTAAAAGCTTTCGACGACAGATCACTTGCTGAAAGTTACAACGAAGGAGAAATATTTAATACGCGCTTACAACAAACTTGCGTGATAATAGACCGACAGATTTTAAAGACATTTTGCATTGTTGAAGATGTTGAGAACCGGCTTAGCTAGAAAAACTATATTTCATATCTCGGTTATTGAAACATCAGCTCCATAAAGACCAAATTAACTTTCCATCGGCATACGGCATTTTAAGTTATGTGTAATATACCGTAATTTAACGTATTTACCTCTAAACGGTTTATAATTATTAAGTGAAATAATAGAATACTTGCATCAATTACAAATTTTAATCAGTTTGGTTAGTTATGTAAATAGAATTATGTATTAGAATTTTGACTGCCCCGGTGGCTCAGTTGGTACTGAACCTACCTTCTGCGCTTGGGGGGGGGGGGGGGTCCAGGTAAAGATAATGGGACAAACTATTTGAATTATTGCATTGACATTGGTCGAGTGGTAATTAATTCGAGGGACTAAGTTGAATCCCGAGAGTAACGAAGGATTCTAATCCTGCAAGAGATACATGGACCGAGATGATTTTATTTTTTACAATTTATATACTCTACTATACTCTTTATATTTTTTAGCCGTATTGCTAAGAATAGGCGCAGCTTGCCAAGTCCCCCCATCGCTGCAACTGTGGCGATAATGTAGATCACCTCGGTCACCACGGCTTGTCGTGCATGAAGAGTGCTGGGCGTATACCGCAGCTCGCCTCCCTGAATGATGTCATCCGTCGGACTTTTGTCAGTGCCGGCGTCCCGTCAGTCCTGGAACCTTATGGACTGATGCGAGACGATGGCAAAAGACCCGACGGAATGACCCTCATACCATGGAAGGTGGGGCAGCCATTGGTGTGGGATGCAACATGCGTAGACACAATGGCTCCGTCTCACCTTCCCGCAACTTCGTTTAGGGCCGGCGCTGCCACCGCTCAAGCCGAAAACCTCAAGCGGCGCAAATATGCACACCTTGACAGGGTGTACATGTTTGCTACGTTTGGGGTGGAGACGATGGGTCCGTGGGGACCGGCCGCTTTAGGGCTTTATCGGGACTTGGCCAGGCGATTGGTAGAGGCGTCGGGTGTTCAGAATGTTGGTTTCTACTTCGGGCAGAAATTGAGCATTGCCATTCAACGTGGCAATGCCGCCAGCATTTTGGGGACCTTTCCGTCCACTAATGGTCTTTTAGTATAATTTTTTATTTATTTATTTTAAGTTTTGTTTTTAGTTACTATATTAAGTTTTCTTGAATTTTCTGTTTTTAATTTAATTTTCTGTTAAGTTGTGCATAATAAATTATTACCGCCTATATACTCTACTTTTAACCATTGACTGTGAAAATATAAATAGTAGTATAGTTATTATATTTTTCACATTATATTATATAATCGGTAATAAGAGAAAAAAGAACTAAATATCAAAAGAAATTCATAGGGAAATTAGAAAAAATAATTAAGAAATCATAAAAGTCTATTTCGTTGCAATGAAATAAAAACAACAAGAAATATTAAATGGAATACACTACATGTACATGGTCACAAACACTAGCCCCAACTCAGCATGTTAGCTGCTAGTCTGTGGAATGCCTGAATGGGTGTTCCCCGATAGTTACAATCTGGATGTCTTCAATAGGTACTTTTTAATTTTTAGTATTTAATTCGTATATCGTGCTTGTTCCAATTCCAAAATGTTTTATTCACTCAGTGAGTAAAATAACTTTTATTCACAGTTGTTTTTTTTAGTAGCATTTGGTAAAAATAATATTGTTACACTGCCCTGACTGCCCAGGAAGTCACATGATACCGGAGGCTTTAAAAATCTAAAACAGGCATTAGTTATACCGAAACGAAAGCTCTAAATCTCCGAGTGTATACTGAAACTGAAATCTGGACTGTGAGCCATTCATCTCATACATTTGTTTGTTTTCTTACGAGTGTTGGCGCGTGTATCTCTTTTCATGTATGAATTATTTCGGTTACGAATAAGTGTTTTGAGGCAGACAATTTTCTAAAACGTTTTGCTGTTAAAAAATTGGGTACAATTTTTTTCGTGGTCCGATAATATTTTATAACATATCGATAGCTAGCTCACCTCTAAATTTTAGTTTCAATCTAACTTTTTCTTATTGAGAAGTTTATTGAAATAAAGTATGAAATCGAACTAACCACAACCACTTCATTAAAAGTAAAAAACCGAAAGCGATATTTTTATTCGCAAATGGTATCAACACCTGAACAAAAATTAATGAACCAAACCTCACATTTATTTTAAAAGACCTATATTTAATGATAAACCACATGATGGGATATGTTTTTTTTTTCATCCCCCATTTTACATGTCGCTATCGTTTTAATTATGATAACATCATAAACCCAGTGACCATCTCTGAAGCTTCACGAATCTATCGAGAGCTCATATTTTATCAAAATAGTTTCAGGCATTTCAGGCTGTAGGTGAAAACCATAGATTTAGCGCAGCAAATTTTTTTTTAGGTCTGTGGTGAAAACTTACAAAATTACAAACATTCTGAAAATACATCAACTGCAACACTTTTTATCTTTATGCCGTTTGGTAAAATCCAGCATAAAACTAACTGCGTTCTACACCAATGTAAACCTTCTTAGCCATATCGGAGATTGTGAGAACCAAACTTACAAATTTTTAAGACTAGAACAATGCTCATCCATTGCCAACTGCTTAGTGCCGACTAAATAATTAGCTGTATCATGCCCATTATCATTTGGCACGGAAGCATATTTTAGCTTGCATTCAGAAAAAGTTACTTCAATGACAAAACAATGTTCAATTTGGAACGGCTGAAGCACTATAATTTTATTCACCGCCTCTGGCACTGGTCTCCGTACATTTCATGGAAACTTGATATTTTTAATAACTAAATGTATACTTAAATTACAATCAAATTTTAAAAGTCGCAAATACGTTGTTACTAAATGTCTAAAATAAGTCAAATGAGCCCAAACACGACGAACTTGTGATCACGCGTCTTCTTCTTATTCATCGTCATTCGCATCTTTATTTATACCACTGCGAGGCTAAAGATTTACTTTGTACAGAGAAGCAGGGGAAATGCTCCAAAATTATTTCCCAGGAGCGTTTCCTGAAACAACGTTCTAGTGAGAACCGCTGCGTTCTTTAGAAGTTCCTGGTATTCTCCGTCAGTCACAGAAACAAGCTACCGAGGGAGTTTTAGTAGGTGCAATCATACATAATATGGGTGTATCTCGTCTCAGTCGATTCTATAACATAGTTACTAGATTTTTTTTACCAAAGTACCAATATTCCATCTGACTCAGTGTTCTTACTATGCAATATAAAATGTTCCCACGATGAGATTTCATGCGCAATAATACTCTTGCAAGGCGCATGTAGGATTCCATGGGGATTGTTTGCTTCAGTATGAAAACGTTCCAGATTAAATATCTCGTTCGGTTTGAAGAGAGAAATTTTATACGAGTCGGGAGACCTCAGACGATCCAGTTATGAATTTTCTGGCTGCTTATTTGATGTTACCTCTATATCTATTTTTTAACAGAGGCTATGTGTGACTAACTTCGAAGAGTTATTTAACAAAATGCCACGTATTATTAATACTAGTTAAGGACTTGATCCTCCATACCACGTCGTCAGCTCAAATTCAATTGCCTCTGCGTGAAACGCCAAATCTATGCGATCTACTCCCGCATGAAGAGATACACGAGTATACGAGCCTGTATTATCCTCAGATAAAACTCTAGATTACTCTCAGGAACCATTTTGATTTAAAATGAACTGAATTTACATGAATGGCCATGACAATATGAAAAAACGAATTGTCAACATGTCCTAGATTCGGAGAAAAAAATCAAAACGTGTTTTAGAAGGCTTGTTTTCGCCGAATTATATTGAGAATTTTTTGACTTCATCAGACATATAGGTACACGCTCGTATAATGACCGGACCAGTTTACGAACTCATCAAGGAGGACGATATCTCTAAAGACAATATCGCACAAAATTATGTATTAATGGATAGGGCAGTTTTTGGCGCTGCTTCACATTGTGAAGCTTCGGATGAAGGCTCTGAAAAGGCCTCAGATAGTCATCATCCTCGTCATTTTCAGCCTATTATGTTCCCAATGCTGGGACACAGGCTTTCTCTGAGAGAAAGGATGGGTTCTAATACACCGTGCAGGCCCAATGCATGTTGGTGAATATCATTATGTCTTAAAGATTTTGGGGTTATGGTATCGAAACTCTCGAACTGGCACATAATGTATTTAAGTGCTAAATAAGTCATTGGTGCAGGGCTGGGGAACGAATATGGCGCCGGCAGATTGTAAAGCGCACATGCTTCCGCTCGGACATCATCGCTCCTTCCTCATCATCAGTAATGCTTTCAAATCAGCCATCCAGGTGACGTCACTACTCAATGTCAAAAGATAGTTCCGTTGTTTCTCACAGGTATCAATACCTAACCAAATCCTATGGATTATAACTATGCTACATAGTTGCGGTCATATTGCCATCTATCGATTTTTCTGGAATTATTTCATCCAAAAGAATAAAACATTATTATATGTCTATGTAAGGACTCTCTCTGAAACGCTGTTATTACCGTTGTGCAAATTATATACGTTTCATTCACATACCGTGTTCAGACGGATAGGTTAATTTCGTTTAAAAAGTTTTTACTTTTTTGCAGTGTCAGAAACGAATTGCAAACTGAAGTGTTTCCAAGTATTTTACTATAAAAATGTTGGATTTAAAAAGCAATATCGTCACGAGTATTCCTCTTCCAAAGGTAATTACAGTTCTCGTAGTTTCACGAGCTTCTTTATGAAACAGCTTACAAGTGGCTCTTCTAGGTTTACTTTAGGCCCTGTGGCTTTAATGAAAGTTTGTGGAGAACGCAGCACTCTTCAACATTATTAGTATAAATATATTTTTTTACTTTAAAATATCTGTTAAATAAGGTTATATTCATATGAAAAATAATTATTACTTTAAAAGTGGCAATGATAGCTCAGGGTAATGCGTTCGAATTCCAAATAGGGTGGAAACCAAGTGAAAGAGAAGGTTTGGGTTTTAATTCATGGGAATTCCAAAGAGGGTAAAAAACAAGTGAAAGAGATGGTTTGGGTTTCAATTCATAGGAATTCCAAATAGGGTGGAAAACAAGTGAAACATAAGGTTTGGGTTTCAATTCATGGGAATTCCAAAGAGGGTGAAAAACAAGTGAAAGAGAGGGTTTGGGTTTCAATTCATAGGAATTCCAAATAGGGTGGAAAACAAGTGAAAGAGAGGGTTTTGGGTTTAATTCATTGGGTTTCAAGAAATATGCGTTCACCGATTTCTCCGCCAACTGATGACCGCTATCAAAAAATATATATAAGGTCGGGGAAAAAGTTTCTTCGTATTTTATAAACAAATTCAAGACATATTT
Organism: Agriopis leucophaearia; assembly: GCA_949125355.1. NCBI lineage: Eukaryota > Metazoa > Arthropoda > Insecta > Lepidoptera > Geometridae > Agriopis > Agriopis leucophaearia. The sequence goes on along the minus strand of OX421261.1, from coordinate 8,482,539 downwards.
TTTTCAAGTTTAATTACATTTAATTATAATATATATGTACCATTTTGTTCGATAACTTGTTGCCATCTTTTAGGTAGTGACATGACCCCGTTGCTGTAGAAATTTTGGGAATTCTGATCAATAAAATGCAACAAGTAGTTTTGACAGTCCTCTCTAGATGTTAATCTAACACTACCCAAAGAATTCTGAAGAGATCGAAACAGGTGGAAATCTGAGGGTGCAAGGTCAGGGCTATGTGGTGGATGCATTAACACTTCCTAACCAAGCTCTCTAAATTTTTGCTGAGTGGCCAAAGATGTGTGCGGTCTGGCGTTATCATGATGAAAGACCACACTCTTTATGTTGATCAATTCCGGCCGTTTTTTCTCAATTTCTTGTTTGAGTCTCATCTGCTGTTGGCAGTAGAGATCCGAATCGATGGTTTTGCCCGGCGTAAATGCTCATAATGAACGATGCCCTTCCAATCCCATCATACACACAGCATCACCTTATTACGTGTTAATCTGGGTTTCGCTACAGTCTGTGGTGCTTCACTGCCCTTTGACCATGATCGTTTGCGCACATTCTTGTCGTAGGTGATCCATTTTGCATCACCAGTGATCAATCTTTTCAAAAACGGTTCGGTTTCTTTACGTTTCAATAGAGAATCGCAAATGAGTACACGATTCATTTGGTTTCTTTCAGTGAGCTGGTGTGGCACCCAAATATCGAGTTTTTTTGTATACCCAGTTATTTTCAAATGGGTCAAAACTGTTTTGTGGTCAATCCCCAGGTCTTCAGCTACGTCGTAACTACTAATATGCCGATCTTGGTCCACTTTTCCAGAAATGGCATCGACTTTATCCGTTACAGGGCGACCAGAGCGAGCTGCATCTTTGACATCAAAATTCCCGGACTGAAAACGCTTGAACCAACATTGTGCTACTCTTGATGACACTGCATTAGGTCCATAAACGTCACAAATTTTATTCGCGGCTTGTGTCGCATTTTTCAGTTTTTTGTAATAAAATTTCACAATATATCGAATTTCTTCGTTAGATTCACTCATTTTATCGAACAAAAAAACAATTGAAAAATGGCGGGAAATTGCTTTTTACTTTTTATATTCCTTTTTTAAAATGTCATATTTTTAATGGTATCAAAACCAGCCAGATACAAACGGTACAATCGATGAGATTTTTACTACAACTTTATACATACAAAATACGAAAAGACTTTTTCCCCGACCTATTATTTTGTTCCGTAGGGTATAATTCCAATTTGGTCCCATTGTGACCAAGATAGGATCTGATGATGGGATCCCAGGGCAACTAGAGCAAAATCGAGGGCAACCTTAAAAAAATATTGTTGATATTTTGAAGGATGGCGGAGAAGACTGAAAAATACTGTATTTTCTCATCTCCTCCGCCATACTATAAAATATCAACACAAAAATTACTTTATACTATTTGCTTTACTATAGATAATGCCCAATTATATATTTTTTGATTTTCCAGTGATTTTGAGGCAGGCAGACAGGTTGATTGAGTGCAGCCTCAACTACGTAACTCAAAAAAATATTCGAAAATATACTTATAGTAATTATTTTACTATAAAATAAATATTTTACTTCTTATAGCCCTAACAGCTACTTTATAATGAGTAAATGAAAGCTGAAAGCTCATCAAGATATCATAGATCTGTAGAAATCGCACACTTTCCGATTTACATGATCTTTTTTGCCTCACCTCGTCTCCTTCCATGACTTAGAAGAGTTTAATGAATCCCATAATGATGATGAAAATATCAGCCATTCACGTTAAGTTCCACGACAATGATATTCCTGAGAGTATAAATAGCCATAGAGATTGACACTATCCCCATTGGCTATTTTACTTATGCGTACGTACACCCTGCGATATAATATTATGGTTTTATGGCGACCACAAACGCGTGTTCTATAATTAATATTTTTATCACCCATAGTTCGGATGCGGTGTAATGGTGGATCGTAAAAAAATATGAATTTACTATAACTCGGTTAGAATACAGAATCTACAGAAATACAACTCTTAGGCCCAACGCGGTGGCATCGCGGCTTACAAGCGACCGTATGGAAAAGTCAACTCATACCGGTTCTCCTTCTGATTTACCGTAGATTCAAAAATATCCTACTACGCTTTCATGCAGTCCTGCGTACGCCGCGCCTCGACCACAGTAGATAATTATATAAGCTAAAGCAGCAGGTTGACTTTAAACAAACGCCTGAATTGAATGACGTAATAACATAAAACTAGCGCACTTCCCCCACCGGCTACGATACTTCACGGTACGCTCAGAGCGATAGACGCGCACGCATGAAATACGCCATGTGTGTCGTCAGCGTAGAAGACTACAACAAAATAATGAAAATTTTCTTAAAACCCCTTAGTAGCGACCCTGGCCCTGTGACTGACAGTTAGGCATTGAATTCAATGACGCGTCCGAGTCAAAATACTGCTTTAGCTAATAATACTAATATGTATACTATGCCTCGTCTCGCCTTTTAAAAACTAGGAAATGGGATCCATTTTTAAACCTATCGACAACAACAACTTAACAGACTTTTCATTTTAGCATTATGCTGATGTGACCGCAATTTTGTGAAACTCCAAATGTCACCCGCAACGCAACATGATAATTATAAGGACTTATAAACGGCTTAAAAACTTTGAAACCAGAATTTCAGAATTTGCATCTCAGTATATACAAATTTCCTTACTACACTATTTCCATTCGTTTATTTTTTCTGACAGCTGCAATAACATTGTAACCTGCCAGTACCTGCTATAGTCTTATTTTTTAATGCATAAATAGGCTTGCGTTTGACCGCCAACTCGCCTGATGTTCAAAAACCTGATGATTTTATATTCAAAAACTTAAGCTATCAGAGCAAACTCGGACCGAATTTCATAGGGGGTGATTGCCTAGTTTTTTAAACTAAAACTTTAAATAATAAAACTATGTTATAGATATGCCTATATTTTTCGTTGCTTTCTTATTTCTGTATCTGTGATTTTATATAATCTGTGGTTACGGTTCAAGAGTGTGGTAGCTACTTTATAGGGATCACGAATCTTTGGCGGGCTGTAAAAATCCCGAATGGAACCTGTTTCCGTACTTAACCTGGAAAATATATCGGTATGAAAAACTTATGATTCGTCATTAATTATTTAGATTAAAGGTAGATATCTCTTTCGTTACGCAGAAAATTATCAATATGAAAACAGACTTCAAAATTAGTGCGCGCTTGAACAAAATTATTCGTATACTTAGTTGGAGTTGGCTAATAAAGGAACGAAGGGAGAGAGGGAGCGGACCAACTGACAAAGATAATGAATTTTTATTGAGACTACTTCGAGAGCATTAACTATAGTCTATTCAATAATAAACCGGTCAAGTGCGAGTCAGGCACGCGCATTGAGGGTTCTGTACTACCACAGAAAACGCTGTGCAAAAAGACAAGATCACACCCAGGCACCATCCAAATATCGACCGCGCCTTGCGTTGCTTAACTTGGTAATAAACTTAAATTTATCACCGACTCACAGTTTTCCATTATTTATTATTTGTTGTGTGTGTGTGTGTGTGTGTACTATTAATCATGCCAAATTCGCCGCTTGAACGTTCCTGTTATCATTTTTAGGATTCCGTACCCAAAGGGTAATAACGTGACCCTGTTACTAAGCGTACGCTGTCTGTTCGTCCGTCTGTCCATCCTGCCTTTGAACGGCTGTATCTTTCGAACCATAATAGATAGATAGCCAGATGTTTTTTTTTACAGAATATGTTAAATTACAACGGATTAACTAAGAAATAATTAAAAAGTTTAAAAATGAAATGGAGGTCCCGTACAACAAACGTATTTTTGTATTTGATAATAAATTGGTCGTTTATTTTACCGTATGTCATGCCGTATGTGTGCTTTTATCGTCCTGTATTAGTCCTCTTTCTAGTAGGCATATTGGCAGTTAAGCCACCACCGTTACGCTTTGATTATTAGTTGCCTATCACTATAAAACATCACTAACGCAACATATCAAACCTATTTGTAATTAACAATGGAAAAACTTAAAAATTACAACGATAAATTAACATAACACAACAAGTAGGCCACCACAACCTCTAAAACTTTCTTTTAATCATATATTAAATTTTTGACTTGCTCTCTCATTACCCGACAGAACGTGACAAAGCTCAATGTAACATTATTATAAGAATATTTTTGAGGTTGTGGTAGTCCCCCAGATCACTAAATTTAACATTTAAAAAACTCAATATCTCATGAACTCAGTGGTAAAGCGGTTGAGAGTGGATTTTGTTAAATTAACAATTAACTGCCATAAAATAAAATAAAATTATGCGCTTTAATAAGCTTGGTATGTATCTGTGTAACGGAATCTTTGAACGTGATTTTCACCCCTTTCAAAACGACGTATTAATTTGAAATTTTGCACACTAATCAAGGACTGATGACAATGCAATAATTTAAATAGTTTATCCCATCATCCTTACCAGGATCTTCAAGATTAGCGACTTAAAAGCGTGTTATAGTTTTTTAAACTTCGAGAAATATTAATATTATGGTTGACTTGTTTTATTCTCTCAAATCCTGCCTAAAATTGAATGATTGCATTTTGTAATAAGTAAAACTAATTATGTTGTATATTTATATAATTAATGTGAGCTTTGAATTTAAATAAATCCTAGTTTATTTTTGAAGTAGATAACATTGGCCTACATTTGAGTCCTGTCCGACGAGTTAGACCACGAGCATGAACCACGTGTAGAGGTTGTGGTCTAACTACCATCCCGTTGTAAACTACTTGCTGTAATTTATAAACTACTGTATTTGCTGTAAACAAATTGAGGAAGTCGATTTTAACCTACTTTTAGTTTTTACGTATAGATTTGAAACTTTGCATGTGTAACTTAATTAACTTGCAACGTAAAAATTGTTTAGGACAAATCTTTGCAAGCGGAATTAAAACCAGTTCCTCCTAACCAATTTGACTGAAATTTAGCAATCACCTTTAGTTCTTGATAATATAATATGCAATACCCAGATTACCCAGTATTTAAATATTTTAAAATGGTCGCCAGAATAAAAATAAAAGCATTTAAATTAAAAATGTGATTTAAATAAATGCTTAGTTTTTTTTATTACGTTATTTGAACACATGTTTTAATGTTTATCGGGACTTATCGCGCATTATTTTATTTTGATAAAAATAGGTACTTTTCGCTCGACGTTTCGACCATGACACAAAGGTCGTGGTCACGAGCTGACCACGCGTGATAAGTCCCGATAAACATTTAAAACAAATAAAAGCTAGTTACATATAAAATTAGTTTCGGACAAGAGCAAACTTATATCGTAAGACCAAATAAATGTCGTAAAAATGCAATAAGTGTGAAGGAAATTTCAAAAGGTACTTATTAATCTCATTATGATTATTGTTCTATAATAGGTTACTAAATTAATCTAAACGGTATACTCACATTAATAAGAGCACATAATTATGTTTACGATATAATAGGTCGGGGAAAAAGTCTTTTCGTATTTTGTATGTATAAAGTTGTAGTAAAAATCTTATCCGTTGTACTGTTTGTATCTGGCTGGTTTTGATACCATTAAAAATATGACATTTTAAAAAAGGAATACAAAACGTAAAAAGCAATTTCCCGCCATTTTTCAATTGTTTTTTTGTTCGATAAAATGAGTGAATCTAACGAACAAATTCGATATATTGTGAAATTTTATAACAAAAAAGGGAAAAATGCGACACACGCCGCGAATAAAATTTGTGACGTTTATGGACCTAATGCAGTGTCATCAAGAGTAGCACAATGTTGGTTCAAGCGTTTTTAGTCCGGGAATTTTGATGTCAAAGATGCAGCTCGCTCTGGTCGCCCTGTTACGGATAAAGTCGATGCCATTTCTGAAAAAGTGGACCAAGATCGGCATATTAGTAGTTACGACGTAGCTGAAGAACTGGGGATTGACCACAAAACAGTTTTGACCCATTTGAAAAAAACTGGGTATACAAAAAACTCGATATTTGGGTGCCACACGAGCTCACTGAAAGAAACCAAATGAATCGTGTACTCATTTGCGATTCTCTATTGAAACGTAACGAAACCGAACCGTTTTTGAAAAGATTGATCACTGGTGATGAAAAATGGATCACCTACGACAAGAATGTGCGCAAAAGATCATGGTCAAAGGGCAGTGAAGCACCACAGACTGTAGCGAAACCCGGATTAACACGTAATAAGGTGATGCTGTGTGTATGGTGGGATTGGCAGGGCATCGTTCATTATGAGCTTTTACCGCCGGGCAAAACCATCGATTCGGATCTCTACTGACAACAGCAGATGAGACTCAAACAAGAAATTGAGAAAAAACGGCCGGAATTGATCAACAGAAAGAGTGTGGTCTTTCATCATGATAACGCCAGACCGCACACATCTTTGGCCACTCAGCAAAAATTTAGAGAGCTTGGTTGGGAAGTGTTAATGCATCCACCATATAGCCCAGACCTTGCACCCTCTCATTTCCACCTGTTTCGATCTCTTCAGAATTCTTTGGGTAGTGTTAGATTAACATCAAGAGAGGACTGTCAAAACTACTTGTTGCATTTTTTTTGATCAGAAGTCCCAAAAATTCTACAGCAACGGGATCATGTCACTACCTACAAGATGGCAACAAGTTATCGAACAAAATGGCACATATATATTATAATTAAATGTAATTAAACTTGAAAAAAATATGTCTTGGATTTGTTTAAAAAATACGAAGAAACTTTTTCCCCGACCTTATATTTATTATTTTTAAAGTATGGGATATACTTTGAATACTAAAGCAGAATGGCTAAATGAGACCGGAAGAATTATTTATTTATTTAATACTTTATTGCACACTTACAAATTACGTACAAATGCACATATGGAGGACTTAATGCTAAACATTTTTTACCAATCTTCCACCATGTTGGAACAAATGGGATGAAGGCGTGCATGAAAAATACTTATAATTTAAAAAACTAATAAAATATAAATTATAATTACAAAATTTATAAAATTGTAGTCATAAAATATTTGTTTTAAACTATCACGGTTGTTCACTAAAGTTAAATGATTATTTACGGGATATTTACCGTGGTAAGGTTGTGGAAGGAACATGGTGCATGTAACGTACGTTACATCCATGATGTAACTGCGCCGAAATATCGGGAGCTCCTTCCACAACCTTACCACGGTAAATATCCCGTAAATAATCATTTAACTTTATAAAATATTTGGTTATGCAAAAAAAAAACTATCAGCATGGCAAGTTATAAGTTTCTATACTTATCTGATAGTTAAGAAATGTTAGAAAATGCATTAACTTTTTGCTCTTTTGGCACAATATTACATTGGCATATTTCACAAATGATACACTTAATTAAAAAGTCATGTATACCCTATGTATATGAAACCTCGCCTTCATTTTAACCTCCCAAGTGCCTTAACTTCTAATCTGAACTTAAGCTTCATTAGCGAGAGACTGAATGCATTTTACTGGCACCCTACGGGAAGACTTATTCAACGATATTCCACACAAACAAACAAATAAAGTAATTTATTTTGACAAAGTAGTGAACAAAGGAGTGAAGCAAAAAATGCGTCCCAAATTGACATATACTCGTACCTACAATACCAAATGACATTCGTAAAATGTTTTTTTTTTTACTTATATATTCGAGATCTATACTAAAACTGTAACTGTGCAAAGTTTTATACACTTATCTCAATAACTATATAAGATTATAAGAATTAGGATGGATGCACAGAACTAACCTATAAGAGATCCTTGTTGTTCTAAGGAACCCTAAATAGACATCAAATGTATCACATTAAAAACCGACTTCAAAAATGTAATCAAACGTACTGCCTATAAAATTAGAGGGTTGCCCTCGATTTGCCTTGGATCCCATCATCAGACCCTGACTTGGTGACAATGGGACTAAATTGGAAGTATACCCTACCGAACAGATTTTTTTAGATATTGGTCAACAGAAATCGGCGAATATACGTTTTAAAAAATCAAGAATGTGTTAATTAGCAGCTGTTTGTATTCCATGTAAAAAAATCAGTAGAACATAGAATCATCCTCCTTTTTTGAAGTCGGTTTAAAAGACGGCTATTCAAAATTAATTTTGTAATAGTTAGCAATCTAAGATTATAATAAATATTATTATAAAGAATTTTAATAATGTACGCTTTAATATTGTAAAAATAATGACCTGGATTAATTAGAATTCGATAACATAATCAAGCTGGGTAATTAATTTTTAACCTGAATGGTATAAAAACTCGGCATACAAATGAATATTTATCAGCTCTGTTTCATGCAACCACAAAACAAATAGGTACTTGTTTTGTGATAATAAGGTTCGCAAAATACTTTAATTTAATGAGACATAATTTATCCTCGATATATTTTTAAATGTGACATCTCCTATTTTCTTACAACCAACACAACAATTTATTTTCGATGATGTCACAAATGATGTCATTATCGACAGATTTTGGACGTGATCTCTACATGTCCCCTTAGATTTACTTCTAGTAAGCACTCTGATGACGCAGTTTTGCATTTTTAGCACCCGTTCATAATCTGTGGAACAGCCCCAAAGTGCATATATGCAATACAAATTAAAATACATACAGACGAACATAGTACCTCCTCCTTTTTGGAAGTCGGTAAAAAATAGACTTCTTTGAGTTGTGGTTTTGATGTTATATGTCTAATTTATTTGAGAGCAGCCTTTCGGCATCTATTTGCACGTCATATTTATATGTTCTTTCCCCGTGAGTGCTGAATCTTTTTTATTTTTTTGCTGCATTTATACTTTGCAAATTATCAGTCTTTAGTAATGTAAAAACTGCAGTAAGCATGTCACGGTAGTCTTAGTGGTGTTCAAACCATTTACTATAAATTATTCGTTAATAATGTGAAGTGTTTCATTCATTATCTGCTGCAGATCTTCTATAGGCTCCCCTGCAACCACGACTGTGCTATCGTGAGCATACTGTATAATATCTCCCTAAATTAAATAATCCATAATAGTTGATGTATTAATTAAATCAGTGTTAATAATAAAGAAAGACATTTAATTTCAATAATAATAAGCGTAAACTGCATAACTGCCACGTAAATCTGACAGAATACAAATACTGGCCAAATACTCAAAAGTTCCAACACAAACAAAACCCAACAATTCGGAGCATGCTGAAGTCTGAGCACATCAATATTCTGACACTTGACTTAACACTTACGATTTGTTTCTAAAAGTCCTTATTAAAAGACGCGGTACATGCAGCTACCGCCATCCGCCCTCATGGGCGGATCCAAGCCGTTCTCAACATTTTTCAGAAATATTCGACCTGCATTTACTTTGGCATTCCAAGTGCGCGTTGATTGAAGCTTGTATATGGTAAATGATAGCTGATTATTATGTTTGAAAAATACACTTCATTTCTCTTTAAACACTTCTAAATATTTTCGCGTATTCTCCCGCACTTAAACAACATGAATACCATTACTTCTCCTAGCTCTGAAGTACTTTTCAGAAGCGTTTACAATGCAACGTTACAATTTCACAAATTCAGTTTGGTGAACTAGCTGATGATAATACGATAAACATTGTTAGGGTGTGATTTCAAGCTGAGCAATCTTGAGTAAAATTTAAGCCAGACATTGTTTTTGAAACAACACGGTATTGTTTTATTTGAGTACTCGTTAACGAGATCGTAGGCGAGTTTTGGCGCCAACGTGGAAAAAACAACAGGAAAATAATACAATGGTCCCATTGTGTTATTTTCCTAAATTTGAGTTAATATTTTCAAGTGTTGATGTGTAATAATAGTAGATAATAATTTATTTAGGTGAACGTGCTTGATTGTGTGATATAATGATGAAACATGTATTTTTATGTTGTTGCCAAAATTCAACAGATGCCGTTAGTAAACAAACACTTTAGTATAGCCTTGTACTATTATGTATTCTCTCCTAGAGCATGACTTGGACTTGATCGTAACGTACTTTGCTTGACTCTGTATGTGACTAGGACTCGTTAGATGATTTAATAAAAATAATAATAAACAATACTTGACACTGGCAAATGCACAAGGCGTGAGGCGCCAAAATCTCCCAAGAGGAAAGAAGAAAAGTTTTTAGACGCAGAATTTAATTCACGCATCTCAAAATGCAAAATATTTGCAGCAATAAAATGGCATCACTTCACGTATGTTGACATCGGGGCTTATGGACATCTTGTCAAATCCTGATCCAAGGCCTAAAAGTCGCATTATGGGTGTCTCACCTTACCGTCAGTTGTCGCGTTGTCGCAGTCACGCCGCCGCAGCGCCTACGCAGCTTTCTGTTTCTATTTATCGCGCTTCACCAAACCATCGCGTTAAGCGCACGCGGTTATTATTAGAATAACCTTATTTTAGAGGCTGGATTGCCTCCTGGAGCCACGAGCTCAGCTGTTTTACATGAAACGTCTGCAATTTGCGGTTTAGCTATTGGCTGAATAATAATAATAAAATAATAACTCGTAGTAGTCTCGAATAAACCGGTTTCTATTGAAATTACTTATCTATTTAATAGATTTTCTTAATTCATTATACAAATATCATATATACATGCGAAAGTATGTTTTTCTTGCTAGTTTGTTTGTTACTCTATTACGCAGCAACAAAGCAACGGATATAAGTGTTTTTAGGGTTCCGTACTCAAAGAGTGTAAACGGGACTCTATTAATAATCCTGCGTTGTCTGTCTGTCTGTCCTTCAGTCCGTCCGTCTCTCCTACATTTTAACGACTGTATCTTTCGAACTGTAATAGCCAGTTGAAATTTTCACTTAATAATGTAATGTTACGGTCAAAGACTTGTTAAGTAGTAGCTTTACCCAGTCTGTGATTACGGCGGATTAACTAAGAAATATTAATGAAGTCAAAAAACTTAAAACCCCCATACAACAAATGTTTTTATTTTTAATCATATTTTTGTATTTACTCTAGTGTAAAAACGGTAATACGTACAGCGTCAAACTTGGCATGATTATAGTATCTAGGTCTCAAGTAAAATAACAAATAATAAATACTGGCCAAGTGCGAGTCAGTAACAAATATCTGTTCACCACCGGTTCTCGTACGATCACCGAAGTTAAGCAACGTCGGGCGCGGTCGATACTTAGATGGGTGGCCACCTGGATCTGATGTCTTTTTACACAACTTTTTTGTACTTTAGTGATTAATAATTTAAGTAGCTTATGGCCTTAATTGAAATTGTGTTTATTCCTTTGAGAAATCATCTAAATTAACAACGATTATTTTATACTAAGTTTTTGTATTTTATGTGATTGTACGATCCCGACTCTCGCACTTGGCAGTTATATTTGCATAGAGATAGTTGGAGGGCCTTAGGTAGGACTTTATTTCGGAAAATGTTCTGTTCCTGAGGGAATGTCCATGCCAGTGAAACCGCGCGGTACAGCTAGAATTTCATAATTTGATATACTTCTATATGACTATATTATATCTTAGTTTATTTTGGTCATCTATAAAATTACCGGTTTTCATAATCATATTCGGCCTTTGTTAACCGACTGCTGGGCATAGGTGCTCTCCCTTAATTATGCCATTCGACTTAGTCCCTTGCCGATCACCTCCATTATTTTCTAATCATATTTACTAACTTTTTCAGAATAATTATGAAGCGACAGTTATTTTCTGTTTTAACTTTTCACTGAGGAGAAACGCAAAACAAATCTTTAAGTTAATCAGAAAAAAAAACTGACAATTTGCATCGCTCAACGTGTGCGCAATACGCAAAAGAGGATTGAAAGTTTAAATAAAATCTACGCGTATGGAGTCTTACATATATTTTTAATTACATTGCATGTAGCCTCCATAAATGATTTCTACCACAAAATTTGCGACATTTTAAACCAGTAGAAATTGTAATTTTTATAAACTCCGATAATAGAGTTGATAATCTTCAAACAGTGAACAGATTTTCTTGAATCATCAGAATCAGAAAATATTTATTGCAAAAACTGTGTACAAAAGATGTTCTTGGCGAAGAACACTCTCGATCAAGTCACCTTTCAAACGAAAACAAACTAAATCAAAATCGTTTCAGCCGTTTGGGAGCTACTTTGCCACAGATAGATAAGCAGACACACATGTTAAACTTGTAACCCCCCTATTTTTTAGTTGGGGGTTAATAAAATACTGCTGTAAATGAAAACTCATCTCTCGAAGACTTAGTTAAAATAGTAACAACTATCAATCCTGGAAAGGATTACATAACAAAATTCTATTTTTAATATATATATATAAAACTAGTCGACCGTCCCGGCTTTGCACGGGTGTAAGCTCGGCCTTCGGCCTCGCTACAAAATATAATATAGCCTATGTCACCCGGGGATAGTGTAGCTTCCCAACAGTGAAAGAATTTTTCAAATCGGTTCAGTAGTTTCGGAGCCTATTCAATGCAAACAAACAAACAATCAAATCTTCCCTCTTTATAATATTAGTATAGAAGATTAGTATAGATAAACTTCCATCATAACATTAAAATATGTAATTGCAATTTATTTACACTGATTTTGGGAACTTTCACGATCTAACACGAAATCATTCTAGTAGCTTCAAACCCAGTAGACGCAAGTGCTGGATTGACTCAAATACGTATATTTTCCTATAATCGCTTATACGTAGTGGCACGTTCCAGCTACTGGCTCGCTGCGACGTCGGATGTCAAGTGTCGATGGAAACACAGCCAGCGGTTTTCAAAAGACACTTGAAGCCACTCGGGGTAGAGACGCCCAACAGCTTTGCAATGTTTTATCTTTACTTGATGATAATCGGGCATTCAGCTCAGGCGTCTTTTATCTTGGTGTAGTAGCTCTCTGGGGCGAATATATTTTAACATATTTTCATTTATACATTGAAAGTAGAAAAGGTAATAAGTTTACCTGCCACGTTCAATCAATATAAGAAGACTCATACCACCACTTCTCCTTATCGATTGATTACAGTGCAAGTGTGCAATTTTTTGTACGAAAATTTTGCCGTTTATTCGTGGATTGAACCACCGAAAAGAGAAGTTAATAGAACGAAAATGAGAAGGAAACTTTGTCGCCAGGTATTGTGACAGATATGTGATTGAACATTCTTATTTATGTCTACGCATCTAACTCCGCGTCACAGTTACTAACGCAGTTGCTATGGGTGCAAGAAACTACAACAAATTTCTTACAAAAATGCCTTGACAGCGGTTCAAATTTAAACAACTTTTTTAACGGGCAAGAGTCTTTATTATCTTAACGAAAACCTAACCCCTTATTACTTTAACTACTTAGCCTATTAAATATATAATTGGTTTACCCATAAAATAAACAGTTGGCAGCTTACCCAACATGCTAGCGACATTAACTTTTTTTTACCTAAACATTGTCAATTGTCATTCACAAGCTGAATGACATAATGTTTAGTTATACATAGAGCCAGATAAACGCTAGCACAGACTATTTCCATTATACTTAGCCAGAGTCAGTGGGGTTTGGCGGCCTACGTTAGCCCAGGGATTCTTAGCACCTCTTGCCTTGCCGTTATCAAAACCACCGCCTTGGCCAGGAACAGCAGGGTGGCCGGAAACTGGGGGCCGTGTATTGTTGTACATGAAATGTTCTCTGTGTTTCTCTGAGGCATCGTAACCAAAACAAAGTTATTCACTAGTACTCCAAAGTCACCGACATAGCTTAGCGTATTAGCAAGCTGAAATGGCAGTGGGCCGGTTATATCTGTCGCATAACCGATAACAGTTGCGGTAGACGTGTTCTAGAGTGGAGACCATGACTAAGCAAACGTAGCATGGGTTGCCCTGAGACTTGTTGGAGTGAAGATCCTATATGTAAGATGGCTGGCAGTGGCTGGAAGTGATAAGCCGAAATTCGGGCGTGCCTTTGAAGTGGCCTATGTCCAGCAGTGGACTAGTATATGCTGATTATGATGATGATGACAGACTATTTGTCAAGTGTTGAAGTACGAATGGCTTCGAGAAAAGTTGTATTTTTAAGTAGCAAACGCAGAAACACTAGCGTGTGCGCCTGTACCTATACGTACGAGCTCACACGCTAGTGCATAATAAGATTTTTTTTAAAATATTAGTTTAAAAATTGTTTCCAAATCTTCGATGCAATAGCTAAGTGGTGGTAGCTTCGTGTTTGGGCACGCCTGCCCACTTCACTGTCGTTATAAAAGCGAAATGATAAGAGTGAGATGTGATTTCGCATAAATTTCTAACAACTTACGTTGTACGTAATGATTCGTTTTGAAAAGTTTAATAGATTACTCTATTCACTATTATTATTACAGTCGTGACCCGCCTCGGCTTTGCACGGGTGTAAGATTTATTTGTATTATCCTAGAATGATATAACATAGCCTGTGTCTATACCTGGTCATAGCTAAGCATATTCGTGAAAACCACATTTAAATCAGTTCAGTGGTTTAGGAGATGTACAAACAGACAGACAAAAACTCTAAAAATTGTCGAACGTATTCAGCGGCTTATTTTAAGACGCCCTATATGTTTTTATGTGATATCTTGCAATTACAGATTTTTTTTCTCTACATTTTCATTATATTTATGTATAGACTAGCCGCCCGCCCCGGCTTCGCACGGGTGTAAGCTCAGCCTCGCTACAAAATATAATATAGTCTATGTCACCCAGGAATAGTGTAGCTTCCCAACAGTGAAAGAATTTTTCAAATCGGTTCAGTAGTTTCAGAGCCTATTCAATCCAAACAAACAATTAAAACCCTTTATACGCTCTAATCCTGCATCCGTCCCAAAGTCCACTCTAATCCCATCCTCCCATTTCCTCTGTCCTGCATTCGACCCTCATTGTATTTATTCACCGCACCCCACTGCGCTGCCTACCTACCATACTGGCCGCAACACACATTGACCACGATTAATGTTTTTTTTTTAAATTGATCAATGACCTTTGATTATTGGGGATAATTACAGAAATTTGCAATTGATTCGTTGTATTGACCCACAGAATAGTTTTAGTCCTGCTCCAGAGATTGTTCCATACATTTTAGTAAAGCTCCTACAGCGGTAACGCGGAGTTACTAAAAGTGGTAGTAATCGACATTGTAGGTTGCTTCACTCAAATAAAGAAAAATAATTCGAATAGCTTTCATCAGCCCAGCAATGTATGGAAAAATACGAAAACTAAAAAAGTTTTCGAAAACTATCAAAACTTATACCACATAATAAGGCTACTGATATAATTTCGTGCCTGACTTTTCTCGTCGTGAGTAGTAAAAAAATCTGTAACACTTTACAGCATACATTAATTCAACGATCGATTGTAAATTCCTTGATGACCGTTTCCATTACTATTATTTATTATTAATATTAACTCTCTTATGTTACCAATTTGCGAGAAAGGGCTGACACAGTATTTAGGTGGTGTCTGACCGGTAACATTTCAGCGTAACGTAACATGTTACGATGCGAGCATTCGTAGAGCAGAGCCTTTATTCTGCACGGGCCAAACGCGCTCTATCGCGGCGCGTTAAGTTAACCTCTACAAGTTGAACTTTATTTCCTAAGCAATAGAGGCCAACTTTTTGAGGTAAACTTAACGTGGCCACGATAGCGCGAGTTTGGCCATGCGGATCAAGGGCCCAGTACAGTGAGCTGAGCCGTTTGCCGCTGAGATCTATAAGACGTAGTTGTTGACGTCGTAGACGTCCGCGAATATTACATTACGCTGAATGCTCCGGTCAGTCGCCACCTTAAAGGTTGAATTCCGTGCATCGCAGTCTTTCGCAGCCGCGCGCGTTTGATACGACAAGTCTTCGCACTTTGAAAATGTATGGCGCCGCTACAAAGGTTTGCGTCAGACGCATGCGGCCGACGACTGACGTTGGCATTCATTTTCAAATTGCATTTCCCGCGATGCACGGAATCTTTACCTTTAGATCTGACAAAATTAACATATTTTTTACAGAGTCATCACTATTGTTTTGCTTATATTTTTACGTTTGTTTCCAGGTCCCTCCCAAAACTTTGCAGCCAAGAAGAGGAATCGGGCAAACCACCGCAAGGGGGAGTGCTGACCTTTGAACCCATTAACCATGAGCATGACTATTGTGAAAGAGTTGTCATCAACGTAAGTACCGTAAACCTAACCTAGAACGCTGTAAAACCGGACAAAAACGCAAATAGATTTTTTAATTGTAATACATAAAATACAACTGTATGATTTTATAATTTAGTTTCGCGATATATTGACATTATAAACTTTTCGTAGGTACGGTACAAAGAACCAAAAAATTCAGGGTTTTCGTTGATTAGAAACATCATTATATTAATCATCAGGGCATATCTAAATCTATAAAATACACTGGTTTTAAACCGTAAGATAAGTGATACCAGTGACACAAGCAGTACTTCACTACTTCACTAAATTAGGTTTTTTTTTTGGAAAGAATTTTAATGAAAAAAATGGAAATTTTTCAAATTTGGTGACTTTTTTCTATACTTAAGGGTATTTTTTATGAACCATAACTCATTTTTTTTTATTGAAGTTTGGTCAGGACAACGTCTGATACTGCTAGATCACACACATACACACATCATCAGCTAATTAACGTCCACTGTTGGACAAAGGCTAGTGTTAGATGTTGCTGCTAGATGGTCTGCGATATTGTCACCATTGCGGGTCCAACTTGGACTCGATTAGCCTAGGACCGAGGCAGGTGGCATAACAAGAGGGAGGCCTAGCAGTGAGATAAGGAAGGCTGTGGATGATGATGAACAGGTACATCAGTATACGTTCATCAGTATCAGCAGTTCCAGTAGTAGTAGATATAGTAGTAGTAAACATCACAGCTGCCCTTGCAGAACCAATCTCCGCATACACCCGTAAAATTAATGTGTTGGAGTAACTTTAAACTAGCCATCAAACCCAACTGTTTAGTACCTACTCACTCACGCGCAGTTGAACATTTCGTTTTACATTCATAACCCAGAATCACAATTCGACGGAGAAGGTATTAATCTAAAATAATATAAAATTACAAACCTTTTTATAACTAAATCGTGCTAATACTTTTTAAAAAAAATTACTATAAATATTATCATATCTAGTTCTAAAAAAGATAAATCTGAATGCTTTAAACTGGACTCATTAAGACGAATCTAAGAGTCGAAACTCGATGAATTTACTATTCAAAAATTCATCAGGCCAGCGCTGTTTGTATTTAAAATCGTACTAAGTAGGTTCATACATTCGTAGGACGTATAGTGATATAAAATGTGTGTGAAGCAACGATTTTTAAAACTATACATTCAACGCTGACGCGTCAAAAACGGCAATGCTTAAACCTATAGCAGGAATCAAGGCATAACAGTCGTACATTTGAAAAATTTATGCCTTGCAGTTTGTTTTTTGTGAATGGTCGTTTATTAGAAAATCGGTTCCTAATTTTAGTACGACTTTACTAGCCAAGTGGAATCTTCAGTTATAAAAATCGTTAAGTGTGAATAGAATAAAAGAAATATCTCTATTGTACAACTTATCCTAAATTTCTTATGTAAATGAAGATTCGTTTGTGATTTCTTAAAAGATTTTAATAATTATCCAACAGTGGGATGTTGTAGGTTTGGTGCCACTTGCCACCGATGGTATTTGAATGTTGTTTCCCATTTGAGACACATTTATCTGTTTGTCGTCAATGAAAAACCAGATAGACATTGGCGACGAATGTTAATAAGCTGATAATGTCGTTGTAATACCTACTGATAATTTTAATCAAAAGTCAAAAGTCGTCATATACTTTTTCTACTTTGTTTTTCGTCATGTATACCGTCAAAAGTAGTTAACAACACACTAGTTATACGAGTATGATGCGGTAAAAATACCATTTGCCATTAAGAAGTTCCAGTGTCGATTTTCTGGCTCCACCGTCAGACTCTCGTCATAAAATATTCATGACAACAAAATGAAAACTAGTCAGACCAAAGAAAAATATTTTATGAAATATAAAGGGATGAAATATAAAGTATATAAGTATAGTAAAGTATATATATATGAAATATAGAGTATGTATTTTCATCATGCGTCTGTTGGTAGAGTTACTTACCAATGCGTCTCGTTTCTCCAATCAATCTACACCAAAATTCCCCAATCTTATCAACTATAGAACGGTAAAAGGCGGCTAGTTGCACCACAGGTAAAAAAACTTGAGGTACAACAGCTTTAACCATCGGTTATATCACAGGCAGTAAACAAAATCGAAAAGTATACGAGCTTAACCAGAACTTGCTTGAAAATTCTCAGATCGATTCATGCTTCACGTAAAAATGTTTGCGTGTCAGTGAACAGTCAGCCGAGTGGTCGATGGTCAGCGTTTTATAATTGTCTTACCTGTTGATTTATCGGGCGTTCGTGTTGGTAAACAGTGAGAGCGCCTGTTTGAAGTCGCAGTCATTGGTCAGTCAGTTTGTAAACAAAGATCGATTGGTGAGGACGTAACCACAGCGGTGCAGAGATGGCGCGGTTGCCCCTGTCTTACTAAATTTGTCAATGTTTGTATTGCATTGGAATGTAAAAGTCTGTGCTTTTGTATACTTGTTACTCAATCAAAAAAAAAACTGCTGAACCAATATGATTATAGTGCTCGAAAACTATGAAGTGCTGCTAGAAGATTGTTAAGCCCAATAAGTTTCCGTAGGCTTTTTACAGTGCATTGTTTTAACTTCGGTCTGTTACCTCTAGATGATATTTTGCCGTCTAAGCCGATTTACGGCATTATAAATGACATTGCTGATCTAGATTTTAAGATGTTCAGATTCCTATTCAAACGATCATTTAAAGCTTACCCTAATACATTTTTGGACCTGTTCACCGGTTTTCTTGCGGATTGCAGAAACTTTTTAGAGCATGTATTTTTAATGAATCGATGTGTGTGTATGGATTGTTTATAAATCAAAATCATCCCAATAACACGAACGAATGCACAACCTAGCGCAAGTACTGACACAACTAGCAAAGTTAAAGTTATGACCTACATGCAATACGTATATTCAAATACACGTCTCAACGGCGAAAGCGATTGTCTATATCTGGTTAAGATAGAAACAAGTGAATTCAGACCAAATCAAAAAACTTACAATGGTCGCCATTAGTGACCCAAAGCAAAATATGTTAGCATCCGATACTAAAAGGCACCACCCTTCCCCTTACTAGTGCAAGTCCATGACAAGCATGAAGGTCCAGTATCCGCAGATCATTGTCCACTATCTATTTATATTTACAATTGGAAAGGCCAGCGGGCGTTCGGCTCTCCGGCAGCCTTAAGTAAACCCTTTTTACGGCACGATCCTCTTTCATCAGAAATTCAGATACATTAAATAATGTATTTTTGTGTTGTGCAGGTCTTTTTGTTGCCCTACCCCGTGTCCTGGCTACATCCATACTATTCGATGACGGACGTGTTAGATTTACAGATGATCGTTCTCTACGCAAGAGTTGAGTGGCAATGGTGCATTACGCGGTGTGAACAGCTCTAACGTCTCTGTTTGTATTTGAAATCGTAGTACGTATAGTGATAAAAAATGTGTGTGAACCAACGATTTTCAAAACTATACATTCAATGCCGACGCGTAAGTTTAATAGTGTTTCCCATTTTATGACCAATATATCATTGATGACAAACCGAGACATTTCCAATTTTAGTCAAAAGTCAAAAGTCGGTATGTATTTACTTTTCTACTTCATTTTACATCGTGTATGTCGTCAAAAGTGGTTAAGAACACACCTTTAAAGTGCTTTGGCTTTAGGTAGAGAGTAGTATACTCCTTGTGCTATGTGCTCGTGCCTCATGCGCCTCGTACAAGTACATCAGCATAGTCTAAAATTGCACCTAAATGAAAAAAAAAACGTGAGAAATATAATGATATTGAAATTTTGTTGACAATGATTATTTTTAAAGTTCTTTTTAATTTTATGAGTTATGTGATAAATGAAAAGGTCTATTAAGCTTGACATACCGTTAAAATAAATTTGTTTATGTTTAGTGGCCAGCTCTAAAATACCGTATCTAGATTTTATCTTCTTTGTTACCCTGCGTGATTTTCTCGTGACACGAGTCCGTATTCGTCGAGTCACATTTCAAAAATTTCATGGAATTGACGCCGCCACAAAGTGTACGGTGTCGACCGCATCTGCTGAGATTTATACAAATGGTAGTATGCTTCTTAAATTATATAATATTAATGTGAACGGTGGTGTTTGCGTGTTCTTTATTGAGAGTGTTCTTTAACTCTCTTGAGTTGAATGACTTGCCATTCAACTGTAGTAAGACGTCGTTTAATTAGGCTTGTAAGTTTGACTCTATCGTCAGACTGCAATCATGAGGTGCGGTCAAACGCAAGCTTATGTAAATATAATTCACGCAGTAAAAAACACAATTTAAAATCGAAGGTCCTGTTAAGGATAATAGGACAAACTAATCATTGCATTGTTATCGCTCGTTGATAAGTGTGCAAAGTTTAAAAGTAATCCGTCGTTTTGAAAGGGGTGATAATCACGTTCAAAGATTCCGTTATATAGATACCAAGCTAATAAAAGCGTGTTAAATATACCCACTACAGTATAATACAAATTTATTTCAACTGACAGAGATCCATCCAAAGCCACGTTTAAATAAAGTAAAATCAGTAAAAGTACCACTAAAAGTAAAATCTATAGTTAATAACCTAATTTTAATTATTATAATTTGTAATATCATACTGCTTATATAATAACCATGATGAGTACGCATGTTTTGGGATATGGTTTAGTTCACAATGGTCAAAATACTTAATTTAGATTTATTATGACTATATTCTGTTTTGTGTACCTCAATAAATAAATAAATAAATATATATATAAATAAAATCTATACATATAATAAAAACGTAGCGATAAAAAAATCTGTAATCGCGAGATAACAAAAAACACACAGGGCGTCTTAAAATAAGCAGCTGAACACGATAGGATAGTTATTCGAATTTTTGTCTGTTTGTTTGTTTGTTTGTTTGTCCGCGCACATCTTCTAAACCCCTGGACGGATTTAAATTCGGTTTTCACGAATATGCTTAGAAATTACCAGATTAAAACAGGCTATGTTATATCATTTATTTTAATTCTTTTTTATTACATAAAAGAAATTAAAAAAAAAACAATGATTATTTTCTTCGTTACCCGAAACGTAATATGAGGATCGTCACATAGCCTCAAGCAAAGAGGTCCAAAGTAAAGAGAATGTTATTGACATAGCCATAAAAAATTTGAAACTGACAACTGTTATTCAGATAATCAGCCAGATTAAATCTTTTTATTTAAATTAAGGAAACTTCTTACATGAATGAACGTGTAGATCAAGGATGTTATAAAAACATAGGCCTTAGAACCTCTTTGGTGATTCAATCCAATGCACCAAGAGAATGTAATACTCCTACGACATTTTATTCTATGTTAGCATTTAAAAAACAAAATATACTGCATCCTATTTTAATTTAGGCCTGCGAATAGAAATAATTCAAAAAAGGCCCTTTGTACATGTCAATAAGCATTTACAACAAAATTCCGGACGCAATAAAGAAAAAGGAAATAATAACACTTTTCCAGAACCAACTTCGTAAGTTTGTAACCCAAAAATGTTATTACGAGATAAAAGATTTTATCGACTATAAAATTTAGAAAATTATAATTAGAAAATAAATATCTATCAATTAATAGTTAAGAAAGTAGCGTCATAAATTTTGTATGACCTCATATATAATTAAGTAACCTATCACACTAAGTATGTTTTCTTTTTGTTTTGTAAAATTACTTCACCCTAGGTTAAGTTTGACTATACTTAAATATATATATTTATGTCTGTGGTCTGGTTTTGTGACCAGCCACTACATAAGTCATTGCTGCACCCTTTATGCAGGGTATATTAACTTAGCTTCTAGAAGAAGAAAGTGTACCTATATTTTGCAATAAGAATAAAGAAAGAATGTTATTTTACTGTGATATTTTAACAGATATGTAGAGTAGTTCGATTTCATGGCTTTTGAATCAAGGTATACCTACATACAAATGCACGCGAAATAAGAAATAACTAGCCAAGAGAGTGTCAAGACAAACATAATTCAGGGTTCCGTGGCCAAAGCCATAATATACTTGTGATCGTATTCATAGTTCAGAAATTGCATGGTCATAGAAAAATTCTAACGAGCGATGACTGTCCGTCAAATTTCAGAGATGTATCATCCCGACATGACATGATATACTTTTTATGGCTTAGACAAAAAAAAAACTTCAAAACATGCTCTGCACTGTGGTCACATTATCTTTTTCATTTGAAAACTGTTGACGGTGTTTTTACTTTTATGCTTCTATCAATACTTCACACAAGGTGACTTAAAATAAGCTGCTGAACATGTTAAGGCAGTTTTTAGAATTTTTGTTAGTTTGTTCACGCACTTCTCCTAAACCCCTGGAACTAAAAGAATGTACTTACTCCCTGGAAGAAAAAAGGATTGAAGGTTTATATGAAAATCTACGCGTACGAAGTCGCGGGCAAAACTCTCGTCACACATAAAACAAAGAAACACAAATACATGATGTTAAGTACAGAATAAATAAAAATATGTGGACAGAAATGAACACTATCAAACAAAACGAAATTCTTAAATAATCTATCTTAACTATAAAGTAGGTAGGCCGCTTACAACCGGCCCTTTAGATAATTGAGGGAGGGCTATGTCCAGCAGTGGACGTCCTAAGTCTTATGGCTGAAATGATGTTGATGATGATGATAAAGTAGGTACTATACTTATATAAATACAATGACACATAAACTTAAAACAAATTTCATTTACCAAATCTCCAAATCCAATATGCAAGTCATAACCTTCCTTGCTGTTTGCTTCATACCAAAACTCTAATAAAACAGAAATGATTTTATATGAGTACATAGATTTCCTAGCGGTCGGCCCTATCCCAGCCGGCTGGGTGGCCGCCTCCGCCCTTGAGCTGCGGAAATGGGTCGCTCCTGCCGCAAGTCGGTCAAGGCGGGGCGGTCCTGCGGCGTCGCTGCGGCTCGCAGTCTGCTTGCTACCCCCGCCCTAGACAGCGCGGGACCTACGCAATATGCATGGAAAAATAAATGTTGATATCAATAACGAGAATCCGTGACGGTTTGATGAAATTGGTTTTTAATGAGGTGAAAACACATTGTTGAAAACACATTCATATCTGGGTATAATCTTTTCTATTATGCGCGTTGTCCGTGTACGCCATTCAAAAATCCTCGAATATTAATTTAGCTAATAAAAACTCAGCTACATGCCAGCGATGTGTGTACACTTTCGACAAAGTCTGAGAGCGTGCGTCGCATCAGACGCGACTCGCGCCGCAACTGCGCGTCGCCCCGGACGCACGTCACGCGCTGCGGTCGCGTCTAACCGACGGCATTTCGCGGTTACCGTTTACAGCGGAAAAAATAATTAAAGCCGATCACACACCTCACGTAGTACGCGGCTGCACCGAGCGCACCGTGCCGCAGCCCGCCCGCCCGCCGCTGCGCCCTTGGAAAACACACACTAAAATGTATTTTTAGCCACGTCCATTGCCAGCCGCGAAGTAACATCCGCGCCGACGAAAGAAATATTGTGTGAAACGGATGCTCTTCGCGGGAATTGTAAAATTAATTTATGCGAATAACGCATTTTCACGACGGTAGTAAATATTGATTCGATTAATTTTTCACCGGCTCGCTGTCGTCGAGTGTTGTTTACTCGTCATGCTACGTTGGCCGTGTCAAACGCGCTTTATTTTACCGCGCGCACAAACCTGCACGTAGAGTACGTAGACTAATAAAAACCTGGCTTCACCATGCGCCAGTCAGTTTTCTGTCACAATCTTGTATCTTTGCTGCTTACCTTTGTGTTAGTTTCTAAAGGGAGACGTCTTATCTACCACGCTTATACTTATACAACATCGTATATCGGATATAACCGCATCGTCACTCAACAACAGGTGAAACGGCAGTCAAGTGCAATTCTTTCAATAAAAAATCCAAATAAAAAGCTAACGAAATCTTGGTTGTCGATTTTAACCTATAGGCAAGAGAGAATCTTCGAAAAATTATACATAGAAGTCACAACGCGTAAAAAATTATAGTCAATAAACGTCCGCAGTTTCATATCTAAGCATAGTTGTATACAATTCATATCGAAGCAAAACTATTTTACCAAAACCAACCGAATTTTTAATCATTTATTATGCTCAGTTCTCTAATGTCTGTTCGATTTGCACAACATCGTTAAAACTCGTAAACCGTCGTTGAGCAAGCGAGACGGCGATTATGTCTGAATCACATTTATTATTTCTCTCCCTAAAGAAAGAGACAATTTTCTCTTTCGCTCCCGTTGGTCAGACGGTGGTTCGTCAGCCAAGTTGACGTGTCTGTTACGGCTCTTACGGTGTATTACGGCTTGTGCAACTATCACGTGACTGTGGATCCAATCTGGCTGCGTATTGAGTCCAGCCAGATTGTACTCAATTACCGCGATTAGCGCGTCATTGTAGTCTCTTTGTACTTTTTTGATCGAAGCTTTGAATATATAAGTTTGAATTCTGGTAGCTTCTTAACAAAAACGTAAAGCGGTCCTCTGTAAGTGACCGTTAATTATCCTACCACCACAACCAGTATAATAATTTTATACTTGCTTAAGTTTTGGACATGCTTGAGGCCACGTCTGATTTCCACTATACATTGTTTTGGACATATTCTTTTTCTACGGATGTAGGTTTAGTTTTGATGCCTTATAATGGCATCAAAACTAAACCTACCTACTGACTATACGCTAGCTTGTTTTAACAATTAAATATATTTTTTTATAGTTAGATTTGATTAAATGGCACCGAAAATACAATAAGTACTTTAAAAAAACTAGTAAAAATCTTTGTGTTAAGGTGCCTAAATTGCTGCCATTTCAATTTTCACCTGAATCCGTTCTGCTGTTAGCGTGAAGAAGTAATAAACATCGATCACGCAACAAACTTTTGCGTTTATAATATTACTGAGATTTAGTAGCCAAAACTGGTGCACGGGTGTGGCATCAACTAGGTGAAAAGTGGCCAAAACTAATGTTTTTGCATCTTTTATACATAAAAAAGTATACCAAATTAAATAATAGGCTGTCGTCATAAATATTATTGGGATAATTTGGTTTATTTCATGTTTAAGTGTTGCGCAGTTACAAAGGTCGCACTAAAATAACATAAAATGACCGGTCATCGGTAAACATTATTTCGTATTTGTTCTGAAGTTCCTGCAAAATAAGACATTAAAATTGTATGGAAATAAACTACATGTATAGTTCCTATTATATTGTTAAATATTATTATGTACATGTATGAATATAACATATATATTATTAAAGCTTAAATGACGACAAAAAAGAGCTTGTAGGGATCTGTAATTACTGTGTATCGTCGTTGAGGGTAAGTGGGACCGTTCGACAGTTCCCACCTGTTGCGCTAGCGGCTTCCGTGAACGTCGAACGGTCAAACACCTTGAAAAATTCATCGAGGTAAACACGTTATTTATAAAGTTATACGTATGAACGTATGCACCTGTAAAGAAAACTAGAGCTGCTAAAGAGGCAGAGTCTAGCGTAATGAGTGCGAGATTAGCTCAATTTCATTTTATCGCGTAAGTAATGTAATGATCATTCATAATATTGGCACTCAGACGAGAAGCGGCGGCGTCGGCGTTTATAATAAGTATCAGTACAAAATACCTACACATTCTTCGCTGTAGGAACACGCCCATGCCAGAGTACAAAGAGAATACAAACGCTACGATCCAGCATTCATTTATCTCAAATTCTGTCAAAAGTCGTTGTGTCACAATATACTATGCGTGTTGTCTATTATTTTATCATTAGTGTTGCCGCGGCGTCACAGTTTTTAGGGTTACCCAAAGAGTAATACAATAACTATAAAGAAAAAAAAAGCCATCAAAGTTAGTAAAATATGGCGTTAGGATTTGGTGAGAGATATGATGAGGTCGTCCAAGTAACGAAATAACGAGTTATAACTTGGTAATGAACAGAAATTTGTCACCGGCTCCCACTTGGTCATAATTTATTATTTGTTGTTATACTTTAGAGTGTGTACTATAATCATTCCAAGTTTGACGCTTGTACGTATTACCGTTTTTACATTAGATCAATTACAAAAATACGTAAAAAATACATTTGTTGTATGGGGACCCCTCTTTTGTTTTTACTTTTGTATTATTTCTTAGTCAATCCGCCGTAACATTACATATTCTGTGAAGATTTCAATTGGCTATCTGTTACGGTTCAAAAGATATTGCCGTTTAACGATAGGATAGACAGACGGACAGACAGACAGATAGCGTAGGCTTAGTAATAGGGTCCCATTTTTACCCTTTGGGTACGGAACCATAATAATAAGGTGCCTATTATCACAAACTTTTTGAATTTAGCTTGTAGCTCAAAAAAATCGTATAAATAATCGTAGCACTGACAGTGACATAGTGCCAATGGGGTATAAATAAACTGCAAGTTCAAGGATACCCTCCAGATGATAATAAAAAGAACATTGAACTTGAGCGTGTTAGGTGCGTCCTTCAATACAACTGTTAGAATGACAATTATTTAGATGGAAAAGACTAGCTGCCCCACCCCGGCTTCGCACGGGTGTAAGCTCGGCCTTCGGCGTCGCTACAAAATATAATGAATCATATGTGACCCGGAGATAGTGTAGCTTTCCAACAGTGAAATAATTTTTAAACTTGGTTCCTACTGAACCAAGTTTAAAAATTATTTCACTGTGAGTTATTTCTTTACAAACAACTAAAAACCAAAAAAATACAAATCTTTCCTCTTTATAATATTAGTATAGACTAGCGACCCGCCCCGTCTTCGCACGGGTGTAAGGTTTATTATATACTAGTGCTGTTGCCCGTGCCCGTTTAACTTTCAACCCCTTTTTCCTCCCTTAATCTGGCCCTTGCGCAAAATAACATATACTGCAATCTGGTCATAGCTAAGCATGTTCGTGAAAACCGCATTTAAATTCGTCCAGTGGTTTAGGATATGTGCGTGCACAAACAAACAAACAGACATAAATTCTAAAAACTCTCGTGTTCAACTGCTTTTTTTAAGACATCCCGTGTGTTTTTTTTTATATCTCGCAATTGCAGATTTTTTATCTACGTTTATATTATACGTATAGATTATGAACCTTCCGTGAAATATTAAGTAACTGAAGGTGAAAACTGCACCTAAATCCGTTGCGTGGCTTAGGAGGAGTTAGCGTATGCACAGACAGACAGAAACGGTAGCGACCTTATTTTATACTATGTAGAGAAGAGAAAATGTTTCTCATTTATAATAGTGTGGATATAATTATTGTCACCCAACCCGTACGTATTAAATAATTTTATTATTTTCCAAAACGATACATGTGCGAAACTCATAAACTTTCGGTACCCTAAGTACAAGATTTGATAGTTTTCGAAAACTATTTGTTTTAGTATTTTTTCATTGCTGGGCTGAAAACTATTCGAAAGCTTTTTCCGTATTACTACCGATTTTAGTACCACCGCGTTTCCGCTAGAGGCAATTTACTAAAATGTATGAAACAAACTCAGGTGAAGGACAAAAAATTAAAATTATTCAGTGGGTCAATACAACGTAAAAAGTTTTCAAAACTATCAAAATTTGTACTAAAGGTACTGATCGTTCTTGGAAGAGGCCTGTTTTCAATGTTCTTTAACAACGCTCGTGGCGTATGTCTATATCTAAAACCAGGTATCAATATTTCACAAAAGTATCAATAAATGACCTGGTCAGTCTTCCGATAGGTAACTAACAGAATTCACAACGTAGCGCTACCGTGGGTCGGGCGACACGTTACATTTTAGGTTCTAGTTACGTTAACCGTTACATTACGTTAGAGGCCTTAGGGCGGCCTAAAAACTCTGGCATTTATTTATTTTACTTAATACTTTATTCCACACTTAAAAATAATGTAGAAATGCACTAATGGAGAACTTAAAGCACATTTTCAGTCATCCACCAGGTTGGAACAAATGGTATGTAGGCGTGTTTTTTTTTTATATTCTAAAGCCCGAAACCAATATTAGCGACATAACTTACGTAACACGTGATATGACAAATCTCCATACAACACGTGGCAAGTGGCAGGTAACGCGCAAGGAAAACTTGTCAGGTCACGTATAAAGTATAAAAGTTTATTAATTCAAAATAACTTACTGACTAAATACATACATCGAGTTAACAAAAGATGCTGAAGTAGGTAACAAAATTAACCCTTTCTAACAGTGTTTCCTCGGTGTGCACTGAAACCCACACTAGGGTGACCTGTGTTGTGGACGTGTCATGTCACTTACATGGGTTTCGGACCTTAAAAACAATAACTGGCCAAGTGCGTGTCGAGACACGCATATGTTAGAGTTCCGTAACCAAAGCCATATAATTGTAGTCATTGTTCAGAAGTTGTTACTTCGCCCAGTTGCTGATAAAAAACTTTTAATAGATACTTATAAAGCGCTTGGCGAGTGTGTGAGTTATAGGATATTGTATTTACTGGACCCGGGTATGTCATAAAACTACGACCAGAACCACCGAAGGATAGGCAGCAGCGTCCTAATAGTACACGGTGAACGTACTGCGATCCCCAAGCCGCCTGCCAAGCGTGGGGATTATGGCAACACCCCTCTCTATGAGGGAGGCCTTTGTCCAACAGTGGACGTTAATTGGCTGATGATGTGATGTGTGTGTGTGTATTTGCTCTTGGGGTGGTGCAGCAAAAACTCATATGCTGGAAGTAGAGCGTGCCCAACGCGCTCTACTCAAAGTAACAATGTTTCTACCATTCAGATACCCTACCACTGATCTCTACAAAGAATGTGAAGTATTTTCTATTAGGAAGATCGTTATTAGTCAGTGTCTAAAAAAATACCACAGAGAAACAGTCCCTCATTTACTTGCTACTGGAAAGAGACATGATAAATGTCCGGTTCCGGGCTACAAATGTGCTTTGGCGTGGAGGCACTAAAATCATATGGCATCAATGTTATACAATAACTTTAATTTAAACAAAAACTGTAAAAAAGAGAATAGGTTTAAACTTAAAGGACCTATAAATGACTGGTTAAAGCGATTCGAATATAAACCAACTGAAGACATGCTGGTACGAGTGGATTAGTAATCAAAAAACAAATGACAACATCCATAAAATAGATATTATTTATTACTTATTTTTATTCTTTCTTTTTACTTATCTAAACCTTGTGTATTGTTTACTTGCCTTTATTTTGTATTAAGTTCTTCTTAAATTGATTATGTATATTATTAATTACCATACTTATTGTAAATGATCCTATTTATGGGAAGACACTATCTGCACACATCACATATACTTTTTATGATTTAAACATAGAGAAAACTGATTGAGAAACATTATTTATTAAGACCATTTTACAAAAAGGTCAATGACATTTGCGATAGAACGCTTTGAATTTATTATGGTTTTATCGCGGTTACTCAAAAAGTCATGATCAGATAATATTCAAAATAATTTTGAATGAAGGTTTAAAATATGACCTATCCGTACTGTAAGTTACAAGTTTCTATGTCTTATAGTTTAGAAATGCAGGGGAACCAACTTTTTGCCACTTTGGCAGGCCATATTTCATGGGCCTTATTTTAATTAATGTATAGATTTTATAAAAAGTGATGTATGAAACCTTACTTTCATTTTAAAAGACCTTTTCAACGGTAACCCACACGAGTAGGTACAGTGAAAAAAAAACATGGATCCCTATTTCACATGTACCACAGCTACCCCTAAAATGAAATATTAAATATTTATATATATCTTAAAATTGAGAACTATATAACATCTGTCATTGTGCAAAGTTCCATGCACTTATCTTAATAATTATAGAAGTTATAAGGTTCTAAAACATTCGGACGGATGGACAAACAGACATACAGACAGACCGACAGACAGACGGACGGACAGAATGAATTTATAAGGGTTTTTTGTCGGGCTACGGAACCCTAAAAAGCTGGCAACCATCGGCTGGTAGTGTCACGCAATTAAGCCACGGGTAAGTCACGGAAAATAAAGAGAACAAATTTTTGTAAGAAATGATAAATATTATATATCAAATAATATTACAATATAAAGGGCCTTTATTAAGTAAACAAAATAGAAGTTGACACTAAAACTACATAAACAGTTAGACTGCCCATAGACCGTTGAAGGTCTAAAGACAATCCAAATGGTCAAGCCCACTATTAGTTGGCAGCGTATCCAGCATGCTGGCGGCATTACCACGTTGAATGGCAATCCTTATGCGTTGAGCCAGATACACGTCTATTTTATTGCAATCCCAGATGTGGCACGGCGGCGCTGAAATTACTCACAGATATTAGTTGTCCTTGACATAAGAGAACGTGTGTGATGAATCCAAATCAGAAGTGTTTTATCAAACCCCCTACCCTCTAAAGCTTAGGGGCTATAGGGATTTGATAAAACACTTTCTGGGTTTGATAAAATGCTGAAAAGGGAAAGCTAAGGGTCTAAGCTTTCCCCTTGAGAACAAATTTATTATCATAGAACTCCTAGCCAATTCATTGTAATATATTCATTTTGTAAGAAATAGACATGATTTATTCCAAACCCACCATAACATACTGATTTGAAAAATATAACACTTATTTGATTTAAATAAAAGTAAAAACAAGCTTAACGGGAATACTAACTCGCGATAAAAAAACATATTCATAATATTATGCGTTTACCTCCATAGCAAAAGTAATGGAAGAGTTTGGAATATCTTTATTTTGATTAAGACAATATCAGGATTCGTCGGACGCAAGGAAGTTGTAAGGCCTAAGTTTTAAAACGTCCTTTTTTTATAACATCCTGTCAAAATAGGGGCAAGTGCCTTTATTAACTAAACAAAATACTAGCTAAAACTAACACTAAATAAACAGTTAGACTGTCCATAGACCATTGAAGGTCTAAAGACAATCCAAATGCTCAAGCCAACTATTAGTTGGCAGCGTACCCAGCATGCACGTTGAATGGCAATGCTTATACGTTTAGCCAGATACACGCCAGCATTTTGTTCACGCGTCGCGTTAATCAGACGCTCTGAAAGATTTTTGAAAATGAGATGAGCTCCCGGTCCCGAAGGGCCCAATGTCTCGACCCCAAACACCTCAAATATGTAACCACTGCCGAGGTTAGCATATTTGCGCCGCTTGTGCTGCTCTGCCAAATTGGCAGCTGCATCAGCCCTACCCTGTGTCTCAGGAAGATGTGACGGTGCCACCGTCACACCATCCCACACACAAGTCGCGTCCCATACAAGGGGCCGCCCCAACTTCCAGGGAACAAGTGTCATACCATCAGGCCTCCTTCCATCGTCACGCGCAAGACCGCTCGGTTCAAGCACAGCTGCGACATTGGCGGTGGAAAAAGCCCTGCGTATGATGTCGTTCAGGTTCAGTCAGAGAAAATTGAAAAGGTCAGGAATTTTATCTTTTACTTGTGTCAACAGGGCACCGCGATCAACCGAATTAAAAGCGTTTTTGACATCCACCTTTAGCAGCTCCTCTCCGCAATTTTGATCGAGAAAAGTTCGGACAGAATGAACAGCAGCCTCACATCCACCTCGCGAACGAAAACCAAGCTGTATTGGTAGGAAAAGGCTACTCAAAAGAGCGACCTTTTTCCTACAGCCTGCCTAGGCCGCGAGGCGACGATATGTGGTGCCAAACGCAATAGGTCTGATACCACCGTCTTTTTTGACAAGTGCGCATAAATTAGCGCCATACAAAATTTCAATGACGTCACCACTGACCCGACCAGATAACATGAGATTTACCAAAACTGTTAGGTCTCTTAATAGGGTCTCACTTGCCTCACCACAACTAAAAGATAGAAGATCTTTTAGATGTTGAGGCGTCAGACCATCTAGGCCTCCAGCTGAGCCACTTTGAAAAGATGTGACAGCCGCTGCAATCTCCTGGCATGTGGTTTCAATAGCAACGTCATCTGGTTGTGGTGGATCAGGGAGGTGGAGATTTGCCGCTGCAGGTGGATGTTTGTCACGTAGTTACTGAACCGTAACTGGTGTATAGGGACAGATTGTGTCGCTAGAGAACAAGACACGTGCGGCGCCTTTGATATCGCCATCACTAATTTTGTTCTCTACTATTTTAAAAGTAGCCGAAACGTCAGTTTTTTTGAATTCAGATTATTCCGATTTTTTGGCGGTATAATATTCGCAAGGTCTAAAGGGTTCCCTTCCAATACTCTGTACTTTACGCAGTTTTCCTTTACTCTAATAGTAAGGGATTTTTTGTTGGAAGGATCGAAATGTACGTAAAGCACACTGTAAGGAAAAGTAAGGAGATGTTCCCAGGCGTGCTTAGAATTTATGGAAATTGCATTATCTAGAAAAAAACAAGCGACTGGTGGGCAGAAAAAGCCTCCAAAACCGCTAAATCTGAAAAAATAAGGGCCACAAATTTCTTGCCAACATCAGTTGACAAGAACTTTTTCAAACGTTCTTGGTCGGAAGACTAATATAATAGCTTTGATTTGAAAGCTGTCACTCATTGTAAAAATAGATATAAAAGAGATATTACAATTAAATATACGTTTTTTTGCCAACAGATAAGTGGAATGAAATACGAAACCCAATTGCGAACACTTAATCAGTTCCCGGAAACACTTCTGGGCGACCCATCAAGACGGATACGATACTTCGATCCCGTAAGGTAAGTGATATCAATTGACCATTAGCTTGATGAGTGTTCTGATCGACAGTGATACTTGTATTCTGTACGATATGACGATCGCTATGATTTTAGAAGTTTTGCGCCAACGTGAAAGAAACATGTTGGCTTGTTCTAATATTTTCCTAAACTTGTGTATTTTTGAATGTTAATGTGTAATTAATGGTGGTATTATTTATTAAGGCGAAACATGTAATTTCGAGATGTTTCCTAAACTCCATAGAAGCCTCTCGTAATGCCTCCACCACTTTACTGGGGCATGAGTTAAACATGACCATGACTCTCTTTGATTGACTCTGACTGTGACTATAACTTGATTGACTATATTGAATGCCGTGTTTCAAAATAAAGACTTGGTCAAAAGGCCTCTGTAGCCAGACCAAAAACCGAAAAAAAAACGAATTGAAGTAGTAAGTAATAACAAAGTGTGCAAAATTTTGAAACTGATACAACTGTTATAATTGTTAGCTAAACATTCACTTTGGTGTTGCAAATAAACGAGTAAAAATGCGTCCCCTCAAAACCATACATTTACGTAAATTTTGGGTATCGCATGCGTAAAAATTTATATACAAAAAAAAGTCACAAAATGCAAACATTTAATTGGAATAATTCGTAATATACACCAGACCATACTATGAACGTGCTTTCAACCGTATTAACAACGCTATAAACTCGTGAAATCACTGCACTGTACGGTGTTAGTCAGTAATCGATCACATAAGTGGATGTTGGTTCATATCAATTTGTACAAGTATATTTTATGCATGTGCTGACACAGACATACATGGATGATGGTAGAGGGGCGAGATTATATGGCGCGTCAAGGTGTACTTACTTAAGTAAATTAAAGACTTTGATGACCCATAACGAGTACATATCAGGGCGAATATTAAAAGGTACATTTATTTTTGTTTTACGTACCATATGAAGCAAACAAAAAAAGCCTTTATTAATACATTTAAACTAATAATCAAAAACAAAATCTTGTCCGTGTGCTAAAGTACCAAGAACGCTGGCTGCATTCCCGCGTTGAATTTCCAAAAAAAATATCTGCGGTAAGGATGCGCTCTCTTATCACCAGCGTCGTCAACTAAATGTGGCGTAATTTGTTTAAAACAACTTTTTGGTTCATGGACCCCATGTACCAAAAGTTTCGACGGCAAGTGGCAAAATAAGGTTAAATAAATAAATTAAAACATTTCGGAAGGAAAGGCATCTATTATAACTGCAGCTGTTATGTAAATCTGTAGGTATACAGATACCTACGTCATTTCCTCAAATTCATTAATATGCTGAAAAGTAAACACATTTTCTTGCTTTTATTTTTACATAGAACTGAGACATCATGACTTTCAATAATATTTATCGGTACATCAATCGGAAATCACTGTCAACGATGTCTTCGTTGACATGCAAGGAATGCAATATTGAAACTGTTTTAACTTATAGAGCATCCTGTTTTTCTGAAATTGCCAATCATTATTAGGTGTCGTCATTGCTAGATTTATTTAAATAAAATAAACATGTCACATTTATTAAAAAAATATTGAAATACGTAGTAAGTACGCAAAGTACCTTGGAGCTAACTAATGAAACCTATTGATACTTAGAATTTATCTAATGGTACAGTAACAGTTCTAAGCCTTGTTTTGTGTGCATACCTTCCAAAAGAAGGTTCATTGCTTGATCTGAGCTATAAAAAAACAGTCTGCACGCAAAATAAAATAAAAAACAAAATGATTTAATTTTTCGCGAATTATTGAACTTTTATTCTTCGTCCTAATTATGATTTTGTTTTGTTTCAGGAACGAATATTTCTTTGACAGGAACCGGCCGTCATTCGACGCCATTCTCTACTATTACCAGAGTGGGGGACGTCTCCGGCGCCCCGTCAACGTACCACTGGACGTGTTCTCCGAGGAGATCAAATTCTACGAGCTAGGGGAACAAGCTACTAATAAGTTTCGGTGCGGATACTTCTAAACATTAATTAAAAATACACACTTTTACAGCAAACTTTACGTACCATACGAGGTATTCACACACACACACACACATACACACACACACACACACACACACACAAATTTGTATTATGAGAGTTATTCACACGAAAGTTAAGTGTGAATAACTCCAAGAATCCAAATAAACGCCCTATATAGCAATCAATTTTTCACGATTTTTTTTCATAACGGATTTAGACAACTTTTCTATATCTAAACTGTCAAAATTCGTTGTTGGAACGTCATTGGGAAATATCTGAATAGGGTCCCCCCTGCTGTTGTTCCAGCGAGGACGAAGGATTTATCAAGGAAGAAGAGAAGCCTCTGCCATCCAACGAGCGTCAACGCAAGATTTGGCTTCTATTTGAGTACCCTGAGAGCTCGCAGGCTGCCCGCGTCGTCGCTATCATCTCCGTCTTCGTGATCCTGCTGTCCATCGTCATCTTCTGCCTTGAGACCCTGCCCGAGTTCAAGCACTACAAAGTATTCAACACCACCACTAACGGCACCAAGATCGAAGAGGACGAGGTCCCCGATATCACAGACCCATTTTTCCTCATAGAGACGTTGTGTATCATCTGGTTTACGTTTGAGTTAATAGTGCGGTTTTTGGCGTGTCCGAACAAGTTCAATTTCTTCAGGGACGTTATGAACATAATAGATATCATCGCTATTATTCCGTACTTCATCACGCTCGCGACCGTTGTGGCCGAAGAGGAAGACACGCTGAATCTGCCGCGCGCGCCCGTCTCCCCGCAAGACAAGTCCACCAACCAGGCCATGAGCTTGGCCATCTTGCGGGTGATCCGGCTCGTGCGTGTGTTCCGTATCTTCAAGCTGTCTCGACACTCCAAGGGCCTGCAGATCCTGGGGCGCACGCTCAAGGCTTCGATGCGTGAGCTTGGTCTACTCATATTTTTCTTATTCATAGGTAAGCCACCATTAATTAGTCAAACTCTAAAAGTTCAGTACCTGTTCTGCACCTCCCGGAAAATCCTATCTGTTGGTTTCACTTGACATTCAAGTAAAGGATGGACAATCATAAAATGGTAAACTTTGAGTTCGATTCTGAAACTATTATGCCAGATAGTATTCTTAACCAGTTGTGAACAAGACCTGTACGATTTTTATTTCTCTTAAACTTTATAGCCCCCTTTCTCATTGCTCATAAAGAGCTTTACTAAAGTTCAGTCAGTCATGCGTCCACGCCACGCCATCGCGCCGTGTCGTCCAGAGTAGAGCGCCAAGAGCGATAACCGCGGGCCGCGCGAGCGGCGGATTTTACCTATCTTGTGTTCACAGGGGTGGTGGTTTTCTCTTCCGCCGTATTTTTTGCGGACAAAGAACGAAATGACACCAACTTTTCATCGATACCCGATGCATTTTGGTGGGCTGTCATTACTATGACGACCGTCGGATACGGCGACATGAGGTAATCCTCCCCGCGCCGCTCGTTCCGGTCCCGCTCGCTCGCCGCGCTCCCAGCTCACTGTGTGTCGCACTCTACCCATCTCCGTCGGTGTGTGCTTGTTCTTAAAGGTGTGGTGCTGTTTTCATCGGCGGTGTACTTCGCTGAAGCCGGAAGTGAGAACAGCTTCTTCAAATCCATACCCGATGCGTTTTGGTGGGCGGTCGTGACAATGACGACCGTAGGATATGGAGACATGACGTATGATTCAGAGACATCACTAAGTTTCATATCGCATTCTGGTCATTTCATTTTATCCTTCGAATTTAGATTGGCCTCCCTAATCTCGGAGTTTTCTTTCGCCACATCAAATAACTAAATACATTCGCTTTAATTTTGTTTTACTGACGGTTTGCTCACGACTAAACCGATCACTCACGTTTTTATTATTCACCTTTTACGAAAATGCACGTTAGGCAAATTTTCTTAAGGTCTTTATATGGTTAATCATACGTCTTTTTGTCGTCCTTTTCTTCCTGAATTTTTCAATTTTACATGAAAGCATGGTAAATTGTAAAATTTTCCAAATGAGGATCGATCTGCGGTAGGGCTTAGAACATAAACTCGCGTCGTCGGTGTGACACCGCCCATAAAATCGTATGATGATAAATATTTAGAACCAAGTGCTTTAGCTGTGTGCCCTCAAGTTTATATAGAGATCCGAGCATCTCAAGAGCCACGAGCGTTCTCACGAGCCGGTTAAGTGAAATCGATGTGAACGCACCCGCGATCCCTGTGTCGCTTCGCTACTTCGTGTTCGTGCCTGTCTCTAAATGTTGTGTCGATTGACGTTAGCTTCCGATCTGGTGGTCATCCACACCGCACACTCGTGACATCATCACCAACCAGTAACTTCTTCATTAGAGGGCGTTCTCATTATTTTGCTTACACGACGACGTTCCGACTTTAAATTCATCTGTCTATCTCTTAAGTTGGAATGATCTACGATCTTTATCCCAACCGGGGGGCCAAAGTCGAACGTATGGTAAATTTTACACGTTACTACAACTATGTAAAATTGTAATTCAGAATGTTCATTGCTTGTTCTATTGGCTTTTGTTCATAAGCTTCACACCATATTCGATATTGTTATGACTGTTTATTATGTTCGTATTTTGTTAGTGCATGCGGATCTCGTCCCAGTAGGGTGTCGAATGTCCAACGTATATAGCTAAACGTTTTAGGCACAAGTAGGTTTACCCTAATGTAAGTTGCTGTGCGTTTTTTCTATATTCTTCCATATTCTTCATCCTATATTCTTATCATAAATGATTTCAAGTTTCACGTTTATAACAAATACTAGCTCTCAGCAAAGAAAGGTATCTTATAATGTTTTTGTACGTACGGACATTTTTATTTTTATTCTCAAGAAAGAAGTAGGAATACATAAAACAGAATGTGATTTAGAACACATTGAATATTTTTACTCTCAATTTACATTACAAGCAGAGTAGAAATATTCGTATAAATTTACTCTGACTCGTACCTACCTAGTATATCAAGACTCTTTCACTTAATTGGCAAAAAAATATGATGATGCATCATTTCCGATCAGATGATGCGCCATTCGTACTGTTTTATTTTTCTTACTACAATATTAGAAGAACTAACGACGTAATCGTTTATGCTTATAAACAGAGTTACACATAATTAGGTACCAACCTTTCGCAGCTTTCTCAGATCATAATGAACAACTTTATATCAGAGATATTTAAAAATTCGTTATTATTTTCTTCCATGTAAAAAATAAAATGTTCAAATTAGGGTTCCAAATGACTCCTGCAGACGTAGAGAAGATACCTGCGAAAGGTTGTTGGTTAATTATCAATAACACTGCATATCGATACCATAGCCAATCGTGAAGAGCCTGAAGCATTCTACTGATACTGGGAGCAGTATTTCTTTTGAGCAGCCGGTAAACATTCAGATGAGTCTGTTTAGAGATTCTTCAAACAAAAGCGCATACGTTCAACCACTGGACAAAAAGCTGCCAATAAAAATTCACTTCAACTCGAAAGTTTTCAGATTTCTACCTACCTACTCTTCCGAAGATTAGAGATCGCACTTAGCGATAAGACAGCTTTTTGTGCCCATATTTAATGTTTTCTTCTTGTAAATTCCTTTCTGTGGTGTCAATAAAGAGTTATTATATTAGTTTGTATGATGAGTTTGAAAAGCACGCCACACACCATAAAATGATTTGACAGACATGTTTGAACGTTTACTGGTTGTTTTATAGACGTGAAGCTGGCGCTACCGATAGGCTGTGCGACAGTTTAGACAAGAGTCGTGATCGGTGCGACTCGCTGGCTGGTATGCAAAGTGATGAATGAATGATTGATTTTCATAGGAAACTATAATAATATATATATATATATAACAAATAAGCGAAAGAGCACAGCTCAGATTGTTGTATTATTTTTCAGGTCTTTCAATTCATTCGTTAAATTCATTCAGTTCATTAGAGTTTTTGTGTTAGGTCGGAACCATATGGTACGTATGCATCTTTCTACTCATACTCATTTTAATGCGTTCGTATCTTTTCTGTTATACTGTTATCTCACGGAAGGCAATCAGAAGAAACTTCTAAGCTTGCACGAGCAATAGAACATGAGAGCTTTTCAAAGAAACTATAAAAAAATAGTTCTGACTATCGCGATAAATGTCGATACAACAATTAAAGCTAAGAAATTTAGGCCTAAATAAATCTTACGCATGATATAATAGAAAATGTAGGCCTAAGTTTCCTTTTGGACTTTACCGTTGAGTTTACCTTTACAGTTGAATTGATTTATTAGCACTATCTAGTGAAGCGTGTCCGAATTGAGGCCTTGATAAGCTCTCATTTTTTCGAAAAGCCTTTCGTACGCCAATTTCTTAAAGCAATAACTCATTTGTGTAATGTATGATATAGGCCTGTGGGAGTATGGGGCAAGATCGTGGGATCTCTCTGCGCGATTGCCGGCGTGCTCACCATCGCGTTGCCTGTGCCCGTCATCGTGTCCAACTTCAACTACTTCTATCATCGAGAAACTGACCAAGAAGAAATGCAGTCACAGAACTTCAATCACGTCACTAGCTGCCCGTACTTGCCCGGCACTATGGGTGAACCATATCTTAGTAAGTATTTATATGTTCTATTATTTCGCTTCGTTAGCGTTGGTTCGCAACCCATCTAGGAGAAGGACACTCCAAAATCAAACCCGGGCAAACCTTTGCACTAGGTACAATGAGGTTTCGCCTTAAGTATCAATTGCAGACATTGTCCGAGACGATAATATCGTCAAAACTC
Organism: Agriopis leucophaearia; assembly: GCA_949125355.1. Taxonomy (NCBI): domain Eukaryota; kingdom Metazoa; phylum Arthropoda; class Insecta; order Lepidoptera; family Geometridae; genus Agriopis; species Agriopis leucophaearia. Next base: position 8,442,754 of record OX421261.1, on the reverse strand, counting down.
TGCTTGGAGCTCTTGGACGCGAACGTCCTCCCAAGGTCAAAGCAGTTCAACCGGCACTAGCGTAGGGTGTCGGCTCAGAGCGGTGGCGGATGAGTACTTAATGTAAGTACCAACGGCAGCGCCAACGGGCCTAATAAGTCGGCTCACTGCACACCCACCAACCCGCAATTAGACAAGCGTGGTGGGTTATATGTCTAAACCCCTTCCCAAATATGACTTCCATTAAAAACAACAGGCCCCAAGTACCCGGCGTCTCAGGCGGAAGCTTAGCTGATGACAGTAGGCTGGTGACCACTGGGACAGGGGGCGCATACAATCCCCGGGTGGCAAACTCTTTCTGTCAAACGACTCAAGCTATTCATACGGACACCGAAAAATTAAATATACTTAACTACAATGTTAATACTCTACGAACGGAAGAACACCTAACTGAACTTGAGAATGCCTTAGAAAGTATAAAGTGGGATATTATCGGTCTTTCAGAAGTTAGGCGCTTAGGAGAAAACACATTAACAAGAAAAGACAACATTTTCTATTACATAGGCGAAACAGCCGGTCAATATGGAGTAGGATTTTTAGTGGCCAAACGCTGGCAGCACAATATAATGGAATTTATAGGATACTCTGAAAGACTAGCAGTTCTTAAATTTCGCATCACCGAGAAAAAAGTTCTAACTATTATACAGGCTTACGCACCTACGTCACATCGCTCAAATGAAGAGATAGAAGAATTCTATGATTTACTAGATAAAGCTTGCGACGAACACAGAGGCACCTGGACAATAGTAATCGGAGACTTCAATGCAAAACTAGGTACTAGACAAAAATCAGATAACACCACTATCCTTGGGCCACATGGACTAGGGACCAGAAACGAACGCGGCACCCGTCTCCTGCAGTTTGCTTTTGGACAAAGCTTGTGTATTGGTAACAGCTTTTACTATAAGAAATCTCATAGACGTTGGACCTGGTGCTCCCCAAATCACATCACTAAAAATGAAATAGACTTTTGCCTTTCATCTGATAAGCAGATCATAAATAACATAGAAGTTTTAAACAACATAAAATTTAAATCGGACCATCGCCCAGTTCGCAGCACACTTATCTTCAACCACAAAATCTACAGACACCGAATGATCCGAAACACAATTCGAAGACATGATAAACAAATTATAATCGCGAACCAAAATCAGTTTATCATAGAATTGCAAAACAGCTTCAATTTACTTGATACCTTTTCGGAAGATATACAAACGCAATACGATAATATTAAAAAGAGCATCCAGACAGCGAGCCAAAAGATACGTCCAACGAAAAATAAATCAACAAAATTAACAACTGCCACAAAGAAACTCATCGATAAAAGACAAGAATATAGAATAAATACACCTGAATACAAAGAGATAGACAAAAAAGTTAAACGAAACATCCGCAAGGACCTTAGGAATTACAACACACAGCTAGTTGTTACAGCTTTAAACAAAAACCGATCTCTCAGATCAGCTATCAATGGTTCGGACAAAGGCCGATCCACAATCACAGCACTTAAAGACAGCAATGGTGTAAGGCAGGGCGACAGGAATACCGTACTACAAATCTGCACACAATTCTACAAAAATCTTTATTCCAATAATGCATTAATAATACCAACTGAAGAAACTTACACTCGTTCAGATAATATCCCGTACATAACTGGCTATGAAGTACACCGAGCCATAGTTAGTCTCAAATACAACAGGTCACCAGGCGACGACGGTATCACCACCGAAGTATTAAAAATAGGCGAAAAAATCCTCAATCCACACATCACTAATCTGTTCAACTCGATATTACTAACCGGTACATTTCCAGACAATTTTTGCCACTCGAAAATAATACTTCTACATAAGAAAGGAGATAAGTCCAATATAGAAAACTATCGACCCATAAGCTTGGTTTCACACCTTTATAAAACCTTTGTTAAAGTCCTCGAAAACCGCATACAAGGAACATTAGACTTGCACCAACCACCTGAGCAAGCAGGATTTCGCAGGGGCCTCTCAACCACTGACCACCTTCATTCCCTCAACCAAATAATTGAGAAACATAATGAATATAGGGTCCCACTTTACCTTGCATTCGTAGATTATACAAAAGCGTTTGATAGTTTGTCACACACATCCATGTTTAACTCACTCAAAAACCAAGAAATAGAACCAACCTACATCCAACTTTTGCAGAACATTTATCGTAATAGCACAGCTGCCATCCAGATTCACGCCACCGGTCCACCCTTCACAATTCAAAAAGGAGTCAAACAAGGAGACCCTCTATCTCCGAAGCTTTTCACCGCCACTTTAGAAGAAGTGTTCAAAAAACTTACACCACACTGGGAGAAGAAAGGAATCGTCCTAGGTGAACGTCGGTTAACTAACCTTCGTTTTGCCGACGACATTGTCCTTTTTTCTTCCTCGGCATCTGAGCTAGGCATCATGCTTCAAGATCTGCATGCGGCGAGCTCCGAGGTCGGACTTCTGATGAATATGTCCAAAACTAAGTTGATGACCAACATTACCGAGCATAGTTTATATATCGAGGGTGCGGAGATACAATATGTCCAAGAGTACGTTTACTTGGGCCAAATAGTTTCTTTTCAGGCGAGACAAGAGAAAGAAGTTGCTAGACGCACTGAAAACGCCTGGAAGAGCTATTGGTCCATGAAAGATCACATGAAGGGACCACTACCACTCTCCTTAAAACGTAAACTTATGGACATGTGTGTTCTTCCCACCCTCACATATGGCGCTCAAACTTGGTCATTGACAAAGTTCCAGAAGTCCGCTCTTGCAGTATGCCAGCGAGCCATGGAGCGCAGTATCTTAGGAGTGAAACTTACAGACAAGATAAGAAACACAGAACTGCGCTCCATGACTCAGATTGCCGACGTAGCTCAGAAGGCCGCTTGCCTAAAGTGGGACTGGGCCGGTCATATCAGTCGAATGTCGGAAGATCGTTGGGCCAAAACCACAACACAGTGGCTTCCTCAGGATGGCAAACGACCTCCCGGACGGCCTAGACAAAGATGGAGGGATGAACTGGACTCCTACTTGAAAGACTGGACCCAAATTGCTGAAAACAGAGTAAAGTGGAAGGAGGGAAGGGAGGCCTTTGCCCTGCAGTGGGACGATACAGGCTAATATAATAATAATAAAAAAAAAATTATTTCGAAAGGCATACCTTTCAAAAGCGATACGCTCGTAGTTGACGCCTGAAACCGTCCTAACAGCTACTAAAGTTTATATTTAGATAGCAAATCACAATAACGACATACTACTTGTACACAGTATTCACACTGATGAAAGTCTTAGACTTTTTTCCAAGACTACCAGTATGTACAACTTTTCAATGAAGATGAAAGTTGTCTCGCAAACATGACCACAAACAGTGTAGTTGTTTATTACCAGAGTAATACACGCAAAATTTTCCTTTATTTTCATGTTTTGCTTTATTTTTTCGTTTTGTTACGCATCGAATAAACATAGAGAACACTCATGGTACTTGTTTTACGTACTTTTCGGTACACGCTTAATGGTACAAGCCGCGGTCGTAACGCACCGGAATTCGTCGACACTCAATTTTAAACGTGTAAAATTTGTCCCATTTTTCAAATTTCCGCCCATGCATGCATCCGGCTTACAATTTTATTTTATACAGCATGAATTTTGAGTTAATTTTTATTTGTTTCCTTTATGTTTGTTTTCGGTAATTTCAGGTGGGAGAGACGATGACAGGGACGATGTCGCCAGTGACCACTAACTGTATGACAGTGTTATTTGTTTTCTATTTCATGGACTATACGATATTAAAAAGTTATCGACAGAGACGATCATTGTGATATTAACGTGTAAGGGACGAGAGTGCTTTGGTGTAAATACTAGAAAATAAGTGGTATAAAAATAAGCCGAATAAAATTGTTATTTATTTTTTGTTTCGTTATGTTTTATGTTTCTCACAAATCATTCCATTTAGCATACGCATGTTTTATTATTTAAGTGTTTACACAGTTCAGTTTTACAATCAACTTTTGATACATGTAAACAGCTTATAGAACTCTCGTAAATCTTTTGAAACAACTTCAGTTTGGGCCGTAACAATTTACCCACACTTCAGTTAGAATATACGTTCTATCAAAATATGGTAGGTATCTATGAATTTTAAGCTTTGACAGGTGTCTTGCAGTAGCAAACAGAAGTGCCATTTTACTCATTTCAAATGTCTATCGAGACTTATCGTGCTTTTTTTCTATAAGGTAAAAATAATGCGCGATAAGTCCAGAATAGTCTTTTATAACCTGTGTTGAAACCGCGAAAGTTTTAAAAGTTTCTTTTGCCATTCACTCGTTATCAAACTGGCAGATTTAATAGCCTTCAAAGAGCCTTTTCCAGTCTACCATTACCTATTTAGGATCCTACTGTCACCATTTCAAGCGACACCTGACTCAGCATGATAATATCTAACTTAGAATTTTACAGGTTTTTCCTCACAAAATAGAATTATATTTTTCATCATTGTTGACGTTTAAATGTCCTAAATTTGTGATAATCTTCGTCACTTTGTGTTTAATGTTGCTTAATTTGTTTGATTTTAGCGAAGTACTCGTAACATAACTATTTCAAAAGTAAGTTTTATTTGTACGTTTTGTGTTTTAGTTTCAAAATTGCGTCTTTTGTTTTTAATTTCACTAACACACCACAATAATTCTGTGGCACTAGCTCTTCTCATTATAAAGATGCTCTTTTGGTGCCTAATTTATAATTAAAACCATATCCACTAACAAAAATTTCCTGATTTTATGAAAGTTTAAATTATTCAAACAACAAAATGCAATGTTTGCCCGATAAAATATATAAAATTAAATATTTAGTAGACCCAATTTGAAAGCTTAACTAAATGACAATTTAAATTAATACCGGCGTTTTCAGCTTGCCGCCAGCATGCTGGATACGCTGCCGAAGCTTAAGCATTCGGATTTTCTCTAGACCTTCAGTGGTCTATGGATAGTTTATGTATAATAGGCCAAGTGGTTTAGGTTTCTAGAGTTAGTTTGTATTTTGTTAAAACCGTTTTTCATAACATACATATTTTAGTTTAAATACAGTGTAAACTCTATTATAGCCACATTCGATTTAACGACAAAGTCCCTAAAACGTCGAAATTATTTGACTTTGGTTGGTTTACCTTGTTGTCGATACAACGATATCTATCTATATACCATTATTCTTACTTACTATTATTACTCTTAATAACGCCAACAATACCACAGAATACATAATACACTACTGTCTCATTATTACAGTAATTAATAATGAGACAGTAGTGTAGTAATAATACAGTAATAACAGTAATGAGACAGTAATAACAATAATGAGACAGTACTGTAGTAATAATACAGTAATAACAGTACTTTCTAATACCTCGTATCTATATATATACATATAATAAAAACGTAGAGAAACTGTAATTGCGAGATATAAAAAAAAACACAGGATCTCCTAATATAAGCAGCTGAACACGTTAAGATAGTTTTTAGAATTTTTGTCTGTTTGTTTGTTTGTCCACGCACATCTTCTTAACCACTAGACGGATTTAAATGCCGTTTTCACGATTATGCTTAGCTATGACCAGATTAAAGCTATGTTATTCTGCACAAGGGCCGGGTTAAAGGAGGAAAAAGGGTTGAAAGTTTATATGAAAAATTACCCTTACGAAGTCGCGGGAAACAACACTAGTACAAAATAAAGTCGCTTTCCATGACTGTCTGTCTGCATATCGACTAACTCGTCTTAGACCACGCAATGAAATTTGATGCGGTTTTCACCATCAGGGAGATAATTGTTCTTGAAAGGTTTATATATAAAACTTACACCCGTGCGAAACCGAGGCGGGTTGCTAGTTTAAAATAAAATAAGATACTGGAGCAGCAAAAAACGTCAGACGAATAACATACTATACGCAAAAAGCGTTGTTATTTGTATCAATATTAAAATTTTTGCTTGTTCTACTATTATTTTTTGCTCTACTAGTAAATACATAATATTAATATTATAAATATCATATTAGTAAAATAATATAGATTTTTCTTATCTCCATTTAACGACAACTCTTAATAATGCCATAAAACGTGAGGTCTATTAAGTATCCCCATATAAAGTTTACACTGTATCTGTTTTTGCTTACTATCATCATCATTATAATATTTATAAGCTCGGCTTCGCCCGCTTTATAGGCGTGAGAGTGAGTAGGTATTATCTACCTTCCGCTCTCTCACACCAATATTTCTAGTTCTGCTCTTCCTCGCCAGAGTATGAGTCACATAACACACTACATAAGATGGAAATTAGAAAGGGTCCCGGTCGGGAAAGTACTTGCCATAACGGAAATCTGGCCATGGAACCTCTTGTTGTCAACGCCTACACAAGCCACAAATTGGCGCCTCGCCGATATTTGCATTAACCGCTACAAGGCCAAACACGCGAAAGCAAAACAATCGGGAAATTAAATATAAACTAGCTTCAGTTATCGACACGATGTAATTAACGAAAAGAATTCGGACATGGCTGTTGATGCCATTTAATGTCTTAATTATTCTGATTTGGATCTGAAATCGGGCGGTCTTCAACGGCAGCAGATTAGTACTTATTATGCTCTACAGTACAGATACTCTTCCTCATCGATTTTAATGACAGCAACCCTCTATCATGCAGTCTGATGTGGCTCTGAGTTGGCCAAAAAAATTACCCACCAAACCCTACCACATAACTTACTATTTAGGTATACTCAAACAATACACTAAGAAAGTAAGTACCAGTCCTAACCTTTACCGTAACCTTTGTTTTTGTAAATTATACTACTCTAGCTGTGGCTTCCATGAGCATACTCAACTGATCCTAACGATTTTTTTTTTCTATAAACTTCTTAGTAGGTATGTTACTTACAAAACTTACTAAATAAACAATGCACAATATATGTGTTTAACTTATACGCGTTTTAACTGCTTATTTTAATCACTGAATCTTATAAATGTTGCATCTCATAAGGAAGCGGTATTACGCATTACGAATATTCCGGTGTGTTAGTGCAAGTCGTGCGTCTTCCAGTTTCAAGAGCCCATGCTTCGTGTGTCTTCTACGAGTATCACGCTCATGCATTTCAAAAAATTTGAGGATTCTAAATTATGGAAAGTACTTATACTATGCAAAATTTAAAATGCATAAATAAATAAAATAAGATTACAAATGTTCAGTAACATTTTCATTTCAAACATATAAACTGAATAAAAAAATGTGCTAGAATTTATTTTGAAGTATGAAAATGTGTTTCAATGAAAATTAAAATTTCACTTGATTCTGATGTTTGAGTGAGATATAAAACATTGGCTCTTAACTAATAAGATCTAATCTTTGCTCAGTATCCTGCTTAGTAACAAGCATTGTATAAAAATCCCTAGTTTTTGAAGTCGATATTCACCACGCAATTTTAATAGAAAGCTGCCGTTAGTTGGTACCATATTCACATAATCAAACTACCACAAAACGTCAAATTGCACGAAACTACTTAAATTCTAGAAACTGACAGTAGGTCATTGCATAGTTTCAGGACCTATTAAGAAAAAGTCTTCGATGAGCGAAGATTCATCATCCGACCAGATGGAGCTGGAGGAGTCGGCTATGGTGGCCGAGCCCAACCTAGAAGCCAACTTGAATAGATTACGGGAGGAGGAGAAGATCCTTCTTGACCGCCAGACGCAGCTGGAGGCTGGCAACGACGATGACATAGCCGCGCTCGAGCACCAGGACTTGCTGCGTCTCAATCAGGTAAGCATTATTTATAGGCTATGCCTTAGCTTGCCTGATCTAAGAGCAAGGCAAGCTCACGTCTTGGCTCAACAAGACGTGGTTGAACATGGTAAACAAACGCTATGGCTTCCTGTTAGGTGCTCGATAACAGATTTTTAGCTTGCCAGCAAGCTGAGTAATATCATATTGCAATGTTTTTCGAGCCATCATTATAAAATGATAGCCAAAAAATAGTTCAAAGATAATCCTCAAAATGGGATAAGAAAACTGCACACACATAAAATTGCACGTGAATTAAAAGAACAAACCAACAAAGAAAAACATATATTTAAATGAATAAACAAACTCAAATTGCAATATAAAATCATATTTATTTGAGTCACAACTCAACTACTTACATACAAGTACATCTTATCTATACTAATATTATAAAGAGGAAATATTTGATTGTTTGTTTGCATTGAATAGGCTCGGAAACTACTAAACCGATTTGAAAAATTCTTTCACTATATGGAAGCTACACTATCCCCGGGTGACATAAGCTATATCTACACTAATATTATAAAGAGGAAAGATTTGTACCTATTTTTGTATGTTTGTAATGAATAGGCTCCGAAACTACTGAACCGATTTGAAAAATTCTTTCACTGTTGGGAAGCTACACTATCCCCGGTTGACATAGGCTATATTTTATTTTGTAGCGAGGCCGAAGGCCGAGCTTACACTCGTGCGAAGCCGGGGCGGACGGCTAGTTTTATTATATTTTGTAGCGAGGCCATGCGAAGCCGGGGCAGACGGCAAGTCTTATATATAAAAGGCTATGTATGTATGTTCCCTATGGACTCCAAAACGGCTGGACTGATTTCGACGGGACTTTCACTGGTATCTGCCAGTGAAAGCTGATATTTAAGGAGTAACTTAGGCTACTTTACTTCATGATTATCATCATCATCATCACCATGCAGGTGACAGTACGTGGTGCAGTTAGTACTCATATTGTAATAAACATCGTGTAATAATAAAGTTATCATCGTAGCCCATGACGATCCCTTGATAAAATTTTAATATGATCATTGACGTTCATTCATTTACCCTTTCGAAGAAAAAATTATCATCCAAATTGGATGAGCTTGTAAATTATAGTTTTGTGTGATCTGTGTATAGTTATACCAGAGACATTTATATGTAATAGGGAGAATTCAGTGAGTTAGGCTAGATACTTAATTAAATAATTGGCCAAGAGCGTATTGAGACACGCATATGGTAGGGTTCCGTAATCAAAGCCATATAATTGTAGTTATAGTTCAGAAAATTATGGTTATAGAAAAATTCGAACGAACGAAGCACTGTGGACTTAGCCAAATTTCAGAGATGTACCATCCCGACATAGCATATACTTTTTATGGTTTAAACATAGAGAAAACTGATTGAGAAACATTATATGTTAAGACCATTTTACAAAAAGGTCAATGACCTATGAGATAGAACGCTTTGAATTTATTACAGTTTTATCGATGTTACTCAAAAATTCATTACCAGATAATGTTCGAAATAATTTTGAATGAAGGTTTTAAATATGACCTAGCTGTATTTTAAGATTCAAGTTTCTATGTCTTTTAGTTTAAAAATGCAGGGGGGACCAACTTTTTGCCACTTTGGCGGGCCATAATTCGCAAAGTATAGACTATATAAAAAAGTGATGTATCAAACATTACCTTCATTTTAAAAGACCTTTCCAACAATACCCCACACAAAAAGCTGGAGCGAAAAAAAATGTCATCCCTATTTCACGTGTACCAGAGCCACCCCTAAAATGCAATATTATATATTTTTTATACTTTTTAAATTGAGATCTATATTACAACTGTTATTATGCAAAGTTTGATTCACTTATGTACATAATTATAGAAGTTAGAAGGTTTTAAAAAATTCGGACGGACGGACAGACAGACAGTCAGACGGACGGACAGAACGAATTTATAAGGGTTCCTTGTCGGGCTACGGAACCCTAAAAACTGGAATTATTGAAACTTCTTCAGCAATTGTTTTTATTTCGATAGACCACGTACTTTTAGTTGAATGGCAGAAAAAGTGCGCGTAAAACTTTATCATCACCCTTTTTGTCCACTGCTGGACATGGGTTGGATGTAGGCCTCTCCTAATGCACGCCACTGAGCTCAGTTAGCAGTTCTCTGCATCAAATTTTTACCCGCCGTTTCACGCAGGTTGTCACTCCGTTTGACCGCAGTTACGTGTGCCTAAGCGTGGTTTCCATTCTAGAATTTTAATAAATATCTGGAACATTATTGCACACATGGTCATCTGACCCCAAACTAAGCAAAGCTTGTAATATGGCAGCCAGAGACTGATATACATATATATTTTTAAATACATACTTAAATAGATATTAACACCCAGACATAGAACAAACACAAATGTTCATCACACAAATGTTTGTCCTAGATGGGAATCGAACCCACGCCCCCAAGCGCAGAAAGTAGGTTCACTACCAACTGAGCCACCGGGGCAGCCAAATTCATCTACCTCATCGCGGTTATCGGTACTAATTCCATGGACTATGTCAGTATCCATGAGTTAAACATTCGGGTGACTACAAATCCGTCTGCATGCATTCGCGCTTTATATGAGTTGATTATTTGTATTTCTGCAGCTACAACAGCGTGAGCTGAAGAAGCGGCAGGTGGCATTAGCGGCTCGGCAGGCGCGCGCGCAGGCGGCGGCCGAGGGTGCCATCGCGCTGCCATCACCGCGCCGGGACGCGCGCCGCCGCGCGTGCACCGTGCGTGTCGTCAACTTGCACGCCATCACCGGTGCGGAGGCCATTGAGACTGACGTCTGACTATTTGGTGAGTTCACCTTGCTTTACCTAAATTTTCTTTAGGGCCTGCCCTGAACGGCGTGGGGGTGGCGATCAGCAGATGATCAATCATTATTTATTACAATTTTGTTAAGACTTGGTAGACCCCTATTTTTTTTTTCATAAAGTAGGTAGGTACTTTGACCGCCCACATGCATGGAAATTATTAGTAATTAGAATCTATTAGTACATTATCTACGTTATCTTCTAAGTCTTCGTGCTTCATCTTCAACCACATCGTCGCTTACCAACAGGCGTGTTATTGGTCAAGAGAAAACAGAATAGCACAAAAAATGTTTTTTTGGGTTATTCACTTGCATCTCGATATCGGGTTGCCGTAGCTTTAAAAACACTAATAGTACTTACTCATTAACGATTAGATGTATAAATAATATGATAACCAAAAGGCTTTTGGTAAAGAGCTCATCATATCGCTCTTTGAAGAGTAAATCGCAAATATTAAAGGCTTGCCTTTGATTCTACTGTATATACCACTGAAGTGAGAATTTTTTCGTTTAGTCTTTTCTGTGGTATATACCCACCTATTTAAAGGGATTTTACGTGGACACACATCATACCTCCCCCTGGTACAATTAACTGTGGAGGATAAAGTCTTATGTTTTCAGTTTTGTCTAAAATTTTACGTAAGTTGATAAGCTATGGGTTTGTGCTAAACAATATTCTTGAAATGAAGATAAGTACTCTTGATAAGTACCCTTGAGACCATTTTCGAGATTATACCTATTCAATAAAAAAAATATCATTATAATTGGCGGAGACATCGCGTAACACACACGCCAAAGTGTATGAGAAACTGGCGGGGGACGAATGCAAGCGGGGCGGATGCTGGAATGAAACGGAAATAATGTGATTGAGATAAGTAGATGAGGACGGATGAGGGACTAAAAAGGAAAAAGTAAGATCGGAGTAAAATCACAAAATAGTGTAGTAAAATGAATTATTGGATAATGTGAAACTGGAGCGGAAAGGGCGGGACAAGTGTAAAGTGGATTACAGGATGCACGGGGAATGATAGTGGAAAGGGTGGAACTGCAGTAGAGTGCATTACGGGACTGAAACAAGAACTAAGAAGACTACACTATGCGAGCGAAGCCGCGCGGGCAAGTTACTCTCACATAATTGTACATTATTACTGTCGGTCATGTAATAGACATCAAAGAGACCAGTTATAGCGTTTGATATCAATAAGTTCATGAGCGACAATAGATACCTCTATTGTCGCTCATGAACTTCTCGTGGTGGTGAGCTGGCGAGACCTTTCAACAGGTGTCACCTAGGGGGGGGGGGGGCGTAATTCATCATTAACATATATATCTATCCTATCATGTTCCCACTGCTAGGACACAAGCCTTCTCCCAGATAAAGAGGGGATGGGCCTTAATCTACCATGCTGGCCCAGTCAGTCCCATTTGCAAGTAATACTTTAACATGTTGTTGGCGTAGCGACCCTGTCTCTGAGGTATCAATGCGATGTTGTCGTCTGTCCCAAGTGTCGATCTTAAGTATCCAGAGGTCTTTTGACACCTCATTTTTCCATTTGTATTAGGGTCAGCTGATAAGCTTTCAACCTTCCGGTAGTTCCCCATAATTCTTTGCGGAAGATAATTTGTATCACAGTCATAATGCAGATTGTAGAAGATATGTTTATGAACACTAAAGACTGTAATTTTTATGACAAAATAAATGATACAACTTTCGAAGTATGTTATTCCAAAAAGTTTTTAACACATAAAATATATTTAACAAGACTCGTAGTTGGAGCAATGTCTGCATCATTGTAGAACTGCAAATTGCAGACTGCATATTGCATTACAATTTCCAGCACTAGAGCCAATTCCAAATTATTTCATTCTTTATTCAACATCGCAATTCCTAAATTGAATACCAACTGTTGGTTGTACTGTTGACTTGGCTCGTTTTGCTCTTTTCTTCTCTAGGTGATGTAGTATAAATTCTTAGGTACTTTCTGAATATGGCTTCTATTTATTTTGAAAAGCTTAGTTGGAATTCAGATGGACCAACCAACCAAAAAATAATATGTATTATAAAATTTCTGAAATACCCACCATCCGTCAGCATTAGACATTACAATAATACGTACCCATTACTTAGCTAGTCAATATTTCATCTGATCTAATTTTCTCTACGTTACAACTAAATATTAATCAAAGGGCTCCATTCAAAGTCAGCCGATTGCACAGTTACGCGCTTTAGAAACTTTCCGGGAGGAGTATTGTCGATTTTCTTCATTTGTCCCGACTTCCCGAGCTACCCTTGAATGAGTTTGCGGCCGAACGAATTGGACGTTATTTGTTGAACATTTATTTAGATTGAAGATTGAATTTAGATAGTTTGGCGTAAGCCCATTTCCATAATATGAACGACGTTCATGTATGGGCAGAGCGTGGCATGCACTCGGTTAGAATTTCGAATACTTAAGCGTCGTTCACATTACATATGCAGTTTGATTCGTTTAACTCACTGTGTATTTATTTTTCTCGTTGCGTATTTTGACAGTTTGTATTTTTACTTTGTTACCTTAGATAAACTGTGCATATTTTGGAAACTTTGTGTCTGCTTTTGCAAAATCTTTAGTGCTATAGAAAATTGAGAATATAATAAAGTCACAGCGGTTTTCACTTCGAATTAACGCGTGTAAGTGCGTAGCAGATGGGAATGGCCCGGGTAGTTGCCAAAACTTGTATTCAACATACAGGAACCTACATTCGTAAAATCTATATAACTTGAATCCGAATGTCAACAATAATAAGATACCTACCGTTATTTGTCATACGACGTTACTTTTTGGAGTAGGTCCCAAGTTAGGGATCGATCGATACCCGCAGCGCCCCGCATGCCCAGCTCCTGTGACGTCGCTCCCCGGCCACGTGCATCGATTTGCCGCCGCCAACCGCGTTTGCCTTATCATCTCTTACTTTAGACCATTTGCCTATTTTAAGTAACTGTATCTATTTTTTACATAGTAATGTTTGTAATTATTGTTAATGTGTTAAAAAATATATATGGTTTTGCTTTGTATGGTTTTGTTATTAATTCGACTGTTTTTTAATTTATTTTATTTTTTATGTTTGTTACCTCAGAACTTTCAACTGGGTGAACCGATTTTGATGATTTTATTTATTTATTTAGAACTGGTGCTTCTCGTGTTGTCCCATTTGAATTTGGTCCAGTTTTGTAATTTTTGTGAAGTGGTTTATTATATTGATAATTATGTAATTGTGAGGTTTGACGTTGTTTTTTTAATCCATGTGCGTCAGGATTGCTAGGTTTTTTCAGGCAATGCGTGGTTTCAAGCAAATTTTTGTCATAACACGTGATTTTTTAAAGCGAAACGCGAAAAATTTATTCTGACCACCATGCATGGTGTGCGTAGTCAAAGAGCAATTTAATTGAACAACTGAACGAAACACACTATTAAACCGGGTCCGCTGCGGCATGTTTTCATGTTAGCTAACACACTAACTGTTAGGTAACACCAAAATCACATCCACTTTTCGTGTCAATAAAGCCGGGTCTGCTGCGGCATCTTTTCATGTTAGCTAACACAATAACATGTTACTGACACGAAAAGTGAATGTGGCTTTGGTGTTAGCTAACAGTTAGTGTGTTAGCTAACACGAAAACATGCCGCAGCGGACCCGGCTTTAGAGTTTTATGAAATGTTTGTCACAAACACCTAGAATCTATATCTAGATCTTTGGATGGGTACTTATCTGTGTATGAAGCAATAAAATAGACATGCAAATTGCAATATAAGTTCCAATTGGTTTTTGAACAAATTCAAGCTGGTAGTAGGTGGTAACGACGGTGATCGCAGACGTATTGTAGTCGGCACCACATTTTATAGACGTCTCGCGGCCAAGGCAGGCCATATGATAGGTAAACGTGTCATCATCATCATTTCAGCCATAGGACGTCCTCTGCTTGACATAGGCCTCCTCCATCGATTTCCAAAAGGGCCGGTTGGAAGCGGCCTGCATCCAGCGTCTTCCTACGGTATCTTTTAGGTGGTATGTCTATCTTGTGGGTAGACGTCCTACGCTGCGCTTACCGGGTACACGTGTGGCATCCCGCAATGTGTCGAGGCTTCACAAAACGGCACTTTGTATGTACTTTTTAGAAGTTCCTTTTTGGAAAATGTTCATTAGGTACTGACCATTCAAACCCATCTTAGATTGCCTAAGTTACTCACCAGGTTATTTTTTATATTAATTTGTAGTGCACTTCTGCTGTTTCCGGGGTCCGTGCTTTTTGTCAAATAATACAAATTTCTTATAGGAAAAAAAACTAATGACTACGCCTCTCTAAATGGTAGATTTTATATGGGTATGTAACTTGAATAATATACAAATTTAAATAGTATTTCTGCGTCTTCTGTCGTCCCGTTTTTGTCATGTAGGGTAGGAACACTGACCTTTGTCAGGATCTTCACCCCAATAAAAAGCCTGTGGGTAAGAGCCCCTAAAATCTAGAGCTGGGGGTTTCCATAATTTTTATGAACTACTTATTGGAAACACTTTTTTTACATACGCATGATATCATACACGTAAGATATAGTATGTTAGGTAGATATTTTCGTAATGAGCACTAGCGTAATGAAAAATTACGCAAGTGCTTTACTTGAACTCCAGACGCTGATTAAACCATGTGATAAAGGTGAAAAAACTATAATGAGGTGGAGATATTTTCATATTGACGTCTGTTCGCCCCGCATTACGTCATACAACCACCTGTGGCGAACAGTAGCTTACTCCAAGTTCAGTTGACAATAATAGACATGTGTCCTAATTATTTTTATTACCTCATAAAAAGCAAATCATAATTAGAGGTCATCAATGAAAACAACATTAAAATTTGTTTCAAATATAAATATGTTTCCAGTATTTTAATTTCATGCTAGACAGAAAGCGTACTATAGCAAGACAAGGCATCAATCTACAATCGCGACACACATTTGTGTGTCGCGATTGTAGATTGAGGATTTTGGCATGGTACGTCGTACATCGTATAGCATTTGCTATACGATGTACGACGTACCATGCCATAATCCTCTGAAGAGGGAATACTTACTAAAAATATTAATCTATATTACCATTAATCTAATCTTTTAAAAAACATTAATGTATATCAACAAATATAAAAAAATCGTAGAGATAAAAAAAGTCTATAATTGTAAAATTTTAAAAATACACTGGTCAGGTGGTTTGTTGCTGTTTTTACGAATATGCTTTTCGATGATCAGAATAGCTTACAGGCTATGTTATGTACTGTATTTTAATGCTTAATTTTTGGTACAAAATATTAATGAATATTTATATGGTGAAATAAAGTGTAAAAAGGGAATTGTCATAACTATAGGAAATTTAAAGCAGTCAGCTGTCTTTCAGATACCTAAAAATCTATCACATAATATTTTTATTTATTTAAATTAATGAACCCTTTTCGATGAATTAACGTGTACGTAACTAGGTACACAAATTACTGAAGTGAGAATTTTTTGTTTAAGTACACATGCAGGCATACAAAGAAAATTTTAGCAAAAATTATTTTATTTTACTGTCATATCGTAGCGTTTTGACCTGCTCTGCTCACTGTGGTAATTAAATTTGGTACATTTTCGTGTTTGATTTGAAAACTGTTGAAATTGCCAATTTTTTACTTCTGCTACAGATCTGTGACAGGTTACAGATCTGTGCGTCTACTAATACCTACCGTCCTAGGCCAGGGTAGAGTCATTATTATACCCTATGGAATTTCTGAATTCATCGTGTGTATTCAGCATACCTACTCTATTTCCTTTAAAGTTTTTATACCAATCATGTTTCTTCGGATCTGAAATAATTGCGTATGTTACAATATTTACATAACTATCTTAATATACTCATTGCTCACGAGTGAAGGCCTGTACGTGTCGGTCATCGATGATTGAACTTAAATTAAAGTTATAAAAGTTTTTTTTTTTTTTTTTTAACGCGAATAAGTCCGCGTTTGACCACCAACTCGCCTGTTGGTAAGCGACGATGTGGTCGAAAATGAAGCACGCAGACTTAACGCACGTATTTATTTAATAACTTTATTTATCTTCCAGCCTCGTACGGATATAACGGTGGACTCTAGAGTAGCAACCGTCCGCTTGGCATGTCTCGTTGTACAATCTGTCATTTGTATTATTTCGCATAGAAATCCTTGGTATAGAGCAGAAGGTCACGTAGTGAGACGCTACTTAGATGGACACTGGGCCTAATAAGGATGCGTGAATGTGAAGACACTGCGATAACATGATGTGTGTTGTGCATTACAGAGTCGACGAGCCGGCGCGACGCTGCTCAGCCTGTGCGGCGAGCACGTGTACTCGACGCGCCCTCGTCGTCGACAATCCCTTTCCTGCCGCTCGGCGCCGCTCTACCGCCGCCAACACGCAACTCACCCACCCCCGACTCAATAGAACTGATCGAGTTTGACTAACTATATACTTAAATAGAACATGTTTCAAAGTACTAAAAAACCAAAAAAAAAATACAAAAAAAATATTTTAACTATAAGCTTGTAAGTGAGCGCAGCCTTCGCTCCTGTTGTAAATATGGAACCAGCTTGAAAACTGCTTGATACACTTTCTGCATTTTCAACACGTGTAATATTAGAGACGGTCGCTCGGCGTACGGCGAGGGCGGCGCGGGGCAGTTCCGCGCAGCATGCGGATATAACAGAACAGTGCTACAAAGCCGCAGGCGCAGGACAGTCCCAAACACCACACTACGAGTGAAGCTTACTCAGAGCTCGGTTTATGTTCTCACCGGGGTTCATTCCTTCAGACGGTCCAAAGTGCAATTCGATTAAATCAAAGACAGTGATGAACAGAAGCAAACATAGGATAGTTTTATGTTATGTGTTACACCTAATTCAAATTAAATATATTAAACTGCAAAGTTAAGTGGCGTGCAACAGTCTCGGCTATGTTGGCAGGATTCAAAATATCGTAGCTGTAGATTGTTTATCAAAGTTACTGTTCAGATTCAATAAATGGTCATTGATGTTGTAGATTTCGATGTTTAATTAAAGCAAAGCAAAGTTTTTCATACAGTGGAGTGCGTGGCCGTGCGTCGGGAGAGTGCACGCACTCGCTCGTCGCTCGAGCCCGCGTTAATAAAGGCACCATTTTGCATAGATGGTATTGCGGGAATACGATTATAATTACTAGCTTATGATATTATTACACATATCCATATTAGACGTGAATATATTTAATGTTTGTTAACGTGTAGGTTAGCCATGCGACAGGCTTGCCATACGTGACGTCGTCATGTGCGTGCGGTTTTCACATTACATAATAAATAGAAAATGTTGCCCAGCAATTAAAGTGTCGGACAACGTACCAATCCTTCTGGAGATGACATTTTTTTTGGTCTGCCATTCTAACAGAATCATTTTGCTTCACGTCAACTATGATAATAATTATGCACTCGATAATGCATGACAGATGCAAGATTTTCCTACTTTTGTGGTCAATTACAGGAGACTTTATTTATTGGTCTGGATAGCTTATTGGACTGGAGACTTTATTTTTGTAAAGTCCGATTTTTATAACGAACGAATATCCAAGCTTGCTTGAAAACTCTATTTAAGATAAAACTGTATCAACCCACTTGATAATCATTCACTCATTGAACCTTACAAAGATCAATTCGCGTAGTATTTTTTTCAGTTGCTACATTGTAGAGCTCATTTTTCAATAATTAGGTATCTAAGTTTTAACTGCAAAATTTATTCGGTGGTGCACAGTTTGTAACAAAATCTGTCAAAGCGTCAAATTAGCTTCTAATAAGATACTAGGTCATGTTTTTGAGTTTGTCACGTCTGTCCATGGCTATTTGTAAAATAAGTTGGGTTATAATAACCGTCGATACGTAAGCATACGGTAACATATAGGTAGCATGCGTAATAATTTTATCATATCATTAACACATCTCATAGCGTTTAACATTGTAGATTGAAAAGACATTAATATTTACGCCATAATATATTTCTAGTGTAGATTAAGGTTAGGTTTACTTATTATAGAGTTAAGTGCAGCCCTTATACTGGGTATAGAGATTACTTTGGAAGCTGATCAATAAAGCTGTTCCAGAAAAGACTAACAAATGGAGACGTACAGTTTTACACATAAATATGTATGTGATTTTCTAAATGTATGTAACCATGCTCGTCCAATTTTTTTTTTTTTTTCTTAAATTTTTTAAGTAAACGTAACGCTTCATGTTTTTTTATACTGCGGGTTTAATTTTTGTGTTTTTTTAATGCAATATTTATCTAAATCCATTAAATACTTGAAATTTTACTAAACATTAAACAGTCATTCCGTGACGGACTGAATTTTAACTGTAGAAAAATCGCCTCAGTTCGCAACACATTTAATAGAGTGTGTAAATAATAATGTTTGAATTGATCTACCAAACCAAACTTTATTTAAAGGCAGCAGACATACGAACACAAACTATTTCAGTAATAATATTAACATTTTGTTATCGATATCAACTTATTTATATACCTACAGGTCTGCCTGTATTTTGTTTAATATGTGTTCATTATTATGTGACGATTTTTTATACTAAACCATTTTACAAACATTTGAACTGCACTGTTGAACGTAACCAGCACGGATAATCGATTACCAAACTGTACTTCTCTATTTTATTAATTACATTCCAGCAACATAAATAGTGACATTTTAACGCGATTATAAAATAAAAGCCATTTCTTGGTTGTGAATTGTCTATGGATATTTTTATAAGTGGTAAAATAATACATAATAATATAAGTTTATTTTTTAGTGTTGCCATTCGAATAAGCTTACCGAAACGTACCGCCTGGAATAAAAGTACCTACTTACCTTACGTAAAACATGTAATGAAGAAATATCCTAAAATAACATTGCAATAACTATGAAATCAGTACCTTCATCATTGATGGTTGTATTCAAAGAGAGTCACATGATAAAACGTCGCGTTCGAATGTACACTGGTCATGTTTGTAAAATATAAATAGCAAAATACGTAATCATAATTAAATTAATTGAATGTTGATATTAATAACTCTGTCAATTAGTACTTCGAATTATTTGGCATTTGTAGGTAGTTTTAAGGTTGTGCAAAGATATCAGCTCGGCAACGCTTTGAAATCAGAAACTCGAAATGAGATTCGAAATCAGCACATTTCGTATGAATACCCACTAAAATACTGTTATATGCCGAGCTGTTCGATGAGCATCTATGGTTGCATGCTATAAGTTTAGTTTTGCCCATATATGGTATAAGTAAACTAATAAACGTAAAAAAAAAAACTAAATTCGAAGCGATGCCAAGTTGAAATGTATGCTATGTCCTTAACGTTTGTTTGTTGAGCGCAAGATAGATAATGGGCGGCTTCACATTTTATCGTAAGACGGCGACAGCAAGAAGTATCAGACGCGAGGCAGGTGACATCCAATATGAAACCGCTCATGGGTACAGTATGTCGCAGGCTGATTCTGAGATAGCTCTGAATGGGATTTTGTGTGAAAAACTCAACTAGTATATTGTTATTATAGTTACCTATTTTATTTATAGCAGAGACCATTAATCGAACCGCAAACTACCTATACGTGTTTAACATTAATTTCGTAGGCCGAGGCTGTTGCGGTGCGCTGTATATGTGTCAACTCGATGTTATTAAATGTCTGTGTAATCAAATATCGCACTTAAATTTAAAATAGATGTTTACTGAATTACATAGCACTCGGGTCCTGTTCGTAGTTAGGTGTCTACATGGATGGTTCTTAAAATTAGTCATTTGCTTAGCTTTTTGTTATCCTACTCATAATTTTAATCCAAACAGAAATATTGTCGTCTTTTGCCATGAATCTTTTTTCAAGTGTATAAACATACCATCATACATTATTATGTAATCAAAAACAATTAACGACCAAAAATAATTATTCCTTTAATCCACAATCAAGTAACCCTGTAATCTCGTGACGATTAAACTGAAATATTCGATGAGAATATTTGAGCCAGAAAGCATTAACCCTAATATAATAAACGCGTTGTAGTCTTGGAGTAGAGCTTCGAGTTTTTTCCTGTGCTCTATAATTTTTTTGTACTAGTTTGATAAAGACTAACGACAGAAAAATTATCCATGGCTACTTCCCGTATATAAGAAAATAATGGGGTATGTATTAATTGACAACTGAATGCAGTCGCCATGTTAGTGCATTCTGAAATAACCCAATTAATCCAGTAACCGAAATATTAATTAAAACTGATCCAGTCCTGAAATTTCATCGTATATAATGTAACAGTAATTTTACCTATTTCTCAAAAGATAATTTTAAGAACCATCTTTTGAAATAGAAAAGGATTGTGTATCTATAAAATCTACAATGCAGCACCAGGCTGGAGTTGTGTTAAAAACTGAATGGATGGATATAAGGAAATTTGATCGTAAACATTGTGATGTAGCGTGTCGAAGTCATAGTCAATCGAATCAGCGAATTACCAGCTGCAAATTATAGTAGAGTTTGTTCAAAATAACTTGCCCCAAAGACGCAGCGCTGCATTTTCATATTTTGTATGATATCATATATTTTTTATCAAAGTTAATTAGTTCCCAAACATTCTCATACGGTTGACCAATTATCAAAAAGCTGCATGAATAGAAACAATAGAAGATTGAATAATCAGTTCTCAGTGCAACCAAATAAACTGTGTTCATACCAAAATTCACGACACGATATAACACAATGTGGCAGTGCAGAATTATGTAGCCTTGTGCTGTAAAAAAGAATGTTATTATTACGAAATGTTATTATTACGTTGCCAACATTAGGCGGTTGGACCATATCTGTGTTAATAATTGTCTATTAATTCTATGTTAATTGAAAACTGGTTGATGTGAAACGTTGAGTTGAGTTTCGTTAGTTAAAAGTATATTTTTAAGTACACTATCTCTGTAGTCTAACTTTTCATGTGTATGTGAATAATTGTGAACTTTTTCGATTTAGTACGAACCAATCACGCCGTGATGCGACGGTTATTTAATTTTATTAACCGAAAATGGGCCCTGTTTTCGTGGTCATACATTTTTAAAGGAGTATTTAATTCTCAACAATAAATTATGGAACTTTTGGTATTTTACAAGCCCAGTCGGATGCCGACGCCACAAACTATAACGTCTTAAACATTATAGTCTGTAACATATCCGTCATAAGTATTGTTTGGTTAGGCTATGGGTCGCTGTGATAATGACATAGTCAGGCAATATTTTGCAAACAAAATATTTTTTTGACTAAATCAAACAAAGTAATTTATTTCGAAATTAATTTCAATTTCACATTATGTGTTTTTCCATATAGGCTCTCGAACTAGTCTGGGACTGTGTATGGGGTGCCAGAGCGAATCGGTTGCCAAAGATTTTTAAACTGTAGAGCGATCGACATTAGAATGTTCTAACGTATCGTTCACATTACAGGCGCATCAGCAGGCGTTCTGGACGAAAACTTGAGTTTTTTTTATTCTTGACCTATTGTCTCATATCACTAAAGTTTGCATAAAAACAAATACATAATTACCAAAGTATGCACAGTATACTGCCAAAATACGCAACGTGCGAATGAAACCCAACGGCTTACGATTGAATAAATAAAGATCCTAAAGCGATTAAAACAAATTCGTAAATGAAATAAACACAGCGCGTAGAACCTACCCTGCGTTTGTTCTGTGAACGGGGCCTAAATAAGTTCTCAATGTGCGACAAAAATCAAAAAGGTTTACAAATATTTGGTTGGACGTACAATATGAACCGATAGCTCAAATAGCTAAGAGCAGTGAGTGGCGCCCTGTGGTGGGCGAGGCCTCGCTATAGACACCAAGCTACTTATGAATTACTCGCGATGGCCAAAATTGTAGTAACGCTACACGCGTATTATAATTTTCGCTCAGTATTATTAGTTAATATGTGTACGTAGTGTAAAATGTACCTACATAGGCGGAATCAACACGGGCCCGGTGCGTCAGAAAGGTTTCATTTCGATACACTTCGTACTACAACATAAAACGTATTACTTATAGAAACACACATAGATTTCACTGAGGAAATCACGATTTTCTATTTACTCTAGTACCTAATATCAACCTTGTAGGTAGAGACGAAAAAGATAGTGGAAAAAACGATAAAGAAGTCTGAAAATGTCCGACAGACTATATGAAATATAGTCTTTAGAGAAAACAACATCGGTAAAAACTCTGTAAATTAAATTCGATTTGTTTTAAGATTTATAGTTAGGTGATCTGCAAACATTTAGCAGTGTGATGTATGTCTATTTTTTTAGATAGACGAGATATGTTTTGCTTGAATCGTTTCGGCTGAAGGTGCGTGCGTGTTCGTTTCTGTGAATTCCGACACTAGCGATGAGACCTTCGTATAGGTACTTTGCATGGTTTGTAACAAAGGTGCCAGAATACCTACTTGATACGAGTAGCTCCTAAAACACGCTATAACACCTACACTCTCACACAGTTTCACGGAAATGTTTACTATTGATAATGTCGCGTAGATTATTTATTTCATAATTTTCCTTAACAAAAATAGCTAGAAATGTACTAGCCCTAATTTCAGAGTTTTAGGCCGAAAGGCAAGCTCTGACGAGCGGTTGTTATAATAGATAAACAACCGGAATTTACAATTTGACGCGTCTGCGTTGTAAAAGCCACACATGGTTGTCACTCTCCGAAGGCTGACTGGATCATACGTCGCTTATATTTAGAAACACCTAGTAGAGTTATGCTATGAACGCTACTTAGTGATGATAAACTATTATGAAGAAATAAAAACTGACTTTATTGACAAAAAAATTTTTTTGATAATGCTCTAAATATCATCATTATCCTTTACGGCTGAGAAACAGGCCTCTCAAAAAAGAGGATGGGCCCTAAGGTTGCGTATCCACCAGTATAGAGATGTGCGAGGAATACGAAGTGGTGCGCGATAAAAAAATCGAACAATAGGATCGCATCATTCCGTCTTGCCTTGCCTTCCGTATTTCCTATTGGTTGTATCTTTTCCTCACTCATCACTTGTGGATACGCAGCCTAATCCACCATGCTATCGCAGTGCATGTAAATATACCTACTTTTTACGTAGTATATTATCAACAATAAGCATTTTCGTTGAGGTTCTACCACACCACAGTTACTTTTTGTTGCAAAATACACCTAAAACAGAGCTTTACAGAGGATTTAAAAAAACTCAATTTTCATCTAACTCTATAGATGGGCTAAAATACCATGACACACAATATTATAAAATTGGATAGGTACCTATATCCACACCATCGGGAAACCACGGAACTTTCCTTTGATATTGTGAGGAAACTGGCGCCACCTCGCTGATAAATCGGGCTGTTCCACTAGTCCCTACCAACGTATCCCCCCCTGGGGGTAAGAATGGTTTTTTCCATCTCTCCTGGTAGAGATAAAATGGCAATTCACTTCCACTTATCCCTGCCTATAGGATAGTTGATTCGAAGATTTAGCGCGTGTAGGTATATTCTGTGACATTATTCATCCATAAAAGCGCCATCCAGTTAATCTTGCGCTGAAAAGCTCGCATTAAAAAGCCAAAAACAAAAAAGCCTGTAACGATCAGTCACTTTAGGAAATTAGTAGTAGTTGTAGCTTAATCGCTTATGTAACATCCCGCAACAAAATTTAACAATGGTGAGAGCTAATCGAAAAAAAAATCTGTGGGTTAGAGGGTGCCTTCAAGATCTAAACAAAACCATACTGGTATACTCACGTACCGTTATACTCACGGAACAGGCAAATCCCTTATTCTGTGGGCATAATCAATGAAAGCACCAAACATGGATGAGATGTGACGAGTGTATGAGGTACGTATTCTTAGTACTCAATTAACCTCGCTTTATGACAATCTTTTCGTATTTAAACTAATTCAAAACTCACCATAATTATATAATGGCATACCTATTAGGCAGTTACCATTTACCAATATTATGTATCCATAAGATCACTGAAATTTAAGATGCTTTTTTTCACTCCGATTTTGGTGTCGCACATTTTGTGCATTTGCCAGTGTCAAATATTGAAATATTTTCACATTTTATTAGATATCCGCAAATAAGTCATGCCTAGTCAGAGTCAAGCAAATTAGGACACGGCCAAGTGCTCTTTTTTATTCTGTGGTTAAGTCAAAGTATTGCCTTAGTCGAAAAGACACCTCGTCTTCACCTCGTTATATAACTTTCCCACAATCGAGCACGTTCAATAAATAATAATCTACCCTTATTACACATCAACACTCGAAAATACTCAACTTTATGAAAATATACAATGAGGCGACGTGTTTTTTTTTTACTTTAGTGCCAAAACCATCCTTAGATTAGCTTACTAAACTTTTATCGGTATAACATAAAAAAGCCTCTTAAGTTATTCTATGATATTAAGATGAAACGTTAAAAACTTGTTCTGCAACTTCGGCGCTGACGAAAACGATCATGCGAGAAAACGAAACTTTATTGTAAAATATAAAAATCCTTTTTCTGAGATAAAATACGTTTATTGTTCTGTGAGTTATCTATCAATTTCTTGCTGACGAATTATACCACGAGTAAAAGCGAAACATTGTTAGTAACAGATTAGCTTTTCAGCTTTTATGAAATAAGATTAAATAAGTTTTAAATTTCAGTGAACTTTGGCCTGAAAGGTAAACCATAAATAAAACCATGTGTAGGCTAAACAAAACCATGTTAGGGCTATGTGGTAGCGAGTTATTTTCGATCTAGATTGAAGGGATGACTAAGAATACTGAGAATAAGTAAATGACTGTCATAATGAATTCGTTATTTATCGTTTCCGTTATTCGCACGCTCCTCTCCGTCCAGAAACTACCGTGTTCATATTGTCAAATATACTTACGTATAAATTCAATTACCATATAGCTTTGGTAACACGTTTACCTACATTTATATAATTTAAATTTTATATATTTTTTATATATTACCATAATCGTAATTATTACTTAAAAAAATGAGGTGAAGAGTCCAACTTATTGACTGCTATAGCTACAAACGCGTTGTGAGTTTTTTTAAATCATTTCGAATGAGAAATATTTTATAAACTGATGCTTACTATGAGCTTAAATATAATTTAAATTTGAAATATTTAATACTTCTTGTATTTTATTCGATCACCTAATATAAGATAACAAAACGAACACTAGGTACATAATTACACTCCTCTAACAATATCGTTAAGGATTTATTAATGTTAAGAGCTTTTTGACTAGTATACTTACAAAAAATTGATGAGATCTTATGAAATATTTTGAATTTTCGCGATAATTTATTAAATTTAATATCCATCCAGTATTATTAGATAAATAGGTATTATGGTGCAAAAGCCATTTCTAGCACCTATGGTGGTTAACATATAAATAGGTTCATAAAATTTGCTAACCGATGGTATGATAAAAACTTAATTAAGATATATTTCATGGTCTGTTTATTTTTACGTTATATTGGTCTCATCGCTTGTGATTTTAAATCATAGGACCATTAAATAAAGAGAATTAAACCATATCTATGAAGACAATGTATTTAAGCTGATATGATTGACCAATGTCCATAACTCGACGCAAAAGAAAAGTATAAAAAAATAATAGTAAGTAATTTTTTTTTGGAATCGCGTTGATGCCATAATAATTATGATGAAAGCATCCACACCGCAGTTACTTATAAATCCGATAAAAAACAAAAACTACCGAAATACCGGATTATCAAATAATAAGCGTACCGTTAAATGGGTGAAATAGGATTGCAGGGGTCATCATCATCATCATCAGCCAGAAGACGTCCACTGCTGAACATGGGCCTCCGCCTTTAACCTCAACACTAAACGACATCCTGCCATCTGCATCCACTGGATGCCCGCGACTCTCACAATGTCTTCGGTCATTTCATTACGAGGAAGTTCATCATCATCACCAGCCATAAGACGTCCACTGCTGAACATAGGCCTCCCCCTTTAGGTTACCATGTTAAATATGTAATCAAAAAACATAACAAAAGTAAACGCGGTGCGGAACCAGGCATTTTTTTTATCATTCAATGAAATAGTTGGCAATTCGCTTTTAAACCAGAAAGTTGTGTCATAAAACCAACGTGAGGCTGGTGCCAAAATTTAAGCTTTATAGTACGAATGATTGCTCCTGACGAACATTAGGATGAAAACTTTATATTATATTTTAATTCTCGAGAAGGTATCGGAATTCATCAAAACGAACGGCGATTAATAAATTATAAACATACACCTTGTGTATATTGAACGATTCCATTCGTAGTTCTGCGTAAGTCAAATTTATTTATAATATCGATATTAATTTATAATATCGAAATTAATTATTTTTATTTAAGATGTATAGCGTGAATGGTGCTCGGGGTTTGTTGGTTTTTTAGATTACGTGAATTGTTTCTGCTGATGTCAATACTTTGTACCTAATTAAGGAAATGTGAATTATAATATAAACGCAACAAGATAATTATAAAAAAAAAAAATGTTCTACGTTTCAAATATGAGAAGTTTATATCCGTACTCACACCACTTGCAATCAGATTTTCTAATTTATATTTCTTAATTACTTACTAATGTTATTAATGAACATTAACGGTCAAACGAAAACGATTCGACGAACAATTGATTGATTTCGTTTTCTTAAAAAACGATAATTCATGATAACACTTAAACCGATAATCAAATTTATGGCGGTTTTTGAGCGCCTGTTCACATGTTACGAGTAGGAATTACGCAAATGTGCTGCGCACTGCTGCTTATTTACAAAGGCCACGTAAAGCTTTGAAAACGTGCCTCAAATAAATATAATGTGTTTATTTTAATGATATTGTTATTCTGTATCCAGTTATCTTTTTTAAAAGAGAATTTTGTAAATACAGTAAACCTATGTTAAAACGATTATAAAGAAAAGGGACGCACAAAAAGCGAAAAAGCATTTTTACGGGAAACTTGCGAGGTGTAGTTTTACTATATTTGTAGATTTATTTAAGTTAAAATATTTCTAACTCAACAATTTATTGACAGCGGCAGAAAATTTAACTGAAAAAAGTAAATTGTGGAATAGGATCATTTAAACAATTATCTATACAATCATTTATATGCGAAATGTCAAAATCAATCGTAAGTTAAATGTAGGGTAATAAATGATATTGTATGGTGCAGATTTTCTTATGAGTAAACGAGGTGGTTTAGATAGCTGACTTAGGCCTACTATTCACGTAGCGTCGCGTCATACACTTGCTTTCGTCATATTGCTGGTTGCTGTACGCTTACCTACAGCTGTACACGGTGTCATGGAAATCGTACGTATCCGACCCTCAAGAGTTATTAAGATGTCCCAGTAAACATTCAAACAAAATTATAAAATGAGTATATTTTTTTCAGTAGTTGAGTTACCATAAATGCCTCATTAACTACGATTAAGGGTTCTGGTAGCATCACGTGAGAGTCTAGGAAGCTGGAAGAAAACAGAATACGGACAATACAGGTCAGAAGACACTTTGTATCAAATCGTCTTCAGGCTTCTTCAACATATTGAAGTAGAGGCTGCAGGCGTGTTGTGCGCTCAGGCTGGAGCGTTCCGCATGGTGGGTGGCGGACGAATCTTACTGAGATCAATGAGGGCAATCTAGCTTTTGTGAAAGGCTTGGCGTCTGATGGAACTGGCAGTAAAAACTACATGGCCAAACAACTGTCCCCTAATAACAATTTTTTAAAGTACTTCATAAAAGCAGAGGGATAAATACTAGGGCGTCCCCCGCAAGCGACGGTCAGAGTTCCCAAAAGATAAGTAATATGCGATAATAATTGACGCATTGTTACTAATATACTCAAAGAGACGTGGTACATTGGTTCACTGAACAGACGCAATCAAGAATTGGCTTAAACTTTACATAGACGCAGCATTAAACTGCATAGATTTTCATATATTGTTTCACGGTAATTTTATTAAAATATGAATACTTATCAATAATGAATACTCTCGCGTTTTGGAGACAATTGACACAAGACCCTGTGTATGCCGTACCTATAAATTAACTTTTATATAGGTACCAAGCTCAACGATGCACGTCATTATGTAAATGCTAAGTTGCTCTAGCGTTTCGCTGCAGCGCAAGCGTACAGTAAGCAGTTAATTACGAATGTATAATACGATACCTACGCTACGCTATGTAGACAGCATGCCTGACCCTAAACGCTGCGTGGTCCAGTAGGAGACAAGACCCGAGCCCCGGCACTCGGCGTTTTACAATTTTGAAACACTGTACATTATAGAACACTCTTTATTTTACGTCGGCCATATTTGCCGCTTAGTGTAAATAAATGTCGAGGCTCGGCCGACGATATTATTTTTGAAAGAAATTTAACAACGTGGTCGGTAACCGCGTCAGGCAAGCGAATGAGACGAAAAATGGCTGAAAATATTTTTAAAAACTAAGCCGTATGTAAAAGCGCTTAAGTGTTGAGTCGAATATTGGCAATTTTGTAAACTAATCGTTGTAAAATGCCATGTTTTGTCTCGCTCTGTCGACGCTGATAGAATGAGACGTAATATGGAATACAGATGAAAGAATCACAGTTATTTCAAAATCGAATAACATAGAAAAGACATTTTTTTTAAAACTGATTGACAGAAGTTTGGACTTTAGATTAAATTGAATTGGAAAAATAGGTTATAAAAAAAACACAGTGTAATAACGCCTGTGTCGCTAAATCGTGTTCCCAGGTGGTGAAAAGGGTAAGACCGTCGGCTATACACAAGGTATAGCTTGGAGACCGGTCGCAAACTGAATACGGACTTCTAAGTCTTATCATCCCAAGAAGGTTTTTTCTTTCTTTCTAAGTGATACACTCTAAAGCACCCCTTGCGTAGAGAGGACCATAATTGCAGGTAATCTAAAATGAACATGTTGGCCAAGCAGCCGCCATAGATAGCCACGGAATATTTGGATGTGGTACCCTAAATAAACAAGGGAATGACATTATAGAACTTACTCCAATTTTGTATATTATGACAATAGTTGATCTTTTTTCCAGAAAAAGATTAATTATATTGCATATAAAAGCGGAAAATTCACATAATACGTTTTTTTGTGATTCCTTAATACGCACTCTCTATTATAACTGTCAAAACAATTTAACCTCCCATGTCTTGAATTGCCTTGGAAGGCAAAAGTTAATTAAATAAACACAGTTCTTGAATTCAATGCTACAAATTAAAACATACCAAAAAAACAGGCTATAAAATAAGACGAAGAATATCTTGTTGAAACCGTTGAAACTCAAAACGGTAACACGATGTTGGACGAGTCACATACGTATTACTAATCAAAGAAGGCGTTCTAAGCGTTTCGAATAGCAAACTCAACCCCAGAAAGGATATTTTTTGGTGGTCAGATGATGTGAAACAGAAGCTCATAGAAAATAAAAACACGTTTAAGAGCGGTTTTGCACTACGTCCGATCCGAATCCGTGAAAATATGAATCTAGAAAACTCGAACCGAATTCGGATATTGCGTACGTACTAGTCCGATCCCCAAGCCGCCTGCCAAGCGTGGGGATTGTGGCAACACCTCTCTGTATGAGGGAGGCCTTGTCCAACAGTGGACGTTAATTGGCTGATGATGTGAACTAGTCCGATCTCTGATACAATCAATTCGGACGCAGTGCGCGAGCATTCATACAAATAATACTATGGCTACTTCGGTCCGTCAATTACCTATTCCGAAATGGACATTTACGAATGACGGAGAGAATTCAGATGACGGAAATCGGATCTAGTGCGTAAACTACCATACAAATAGTTGTACGATAACTTCAGAACGTATTTTCACGGATTCGGATCTGACGTAGTGCGAAACCGCTCTTAGATATTGTCAGTAAAGTTATGTCACGATTATTAAAAAAAGCAGTTAAAAACATTCTAAGGTAGGTAACACCTGCTTTTTCACTGCTGAAGTGGGCACCATGAATGCATATACTTTCGATTGAGGATGCTGATGGAAAATTGTTTAAGGCCCTGAAAAGTTCTCTACCTAATTTTCATAGACGTAGAATAGACTTTTCACACGCAAACTCTCGCTCAGCAAACTCAGAGCAGAGCGCAATACATCAGTATCATACAAGATTACTCAAAAACATAAATACATGAGTGGTGTCACTAACTGGCATGAATGATGTCAATGGGAGATTCGAAGTCAATGGGAGAAGTCCAAAAAAGATCTACTCTGAGTTATCTGCTCTCTCTGTCATTGTAATGGAACAAAAATGTCATGGAAATTACCAAAGAACTCTAGACCGTCACCATGGGCACTTTATTATACCGATGATTACGAAGTTCGATCAATGAATACTTCTCCGGGATCCAAGATGATTTTTATAATTGTATAGAGAACGGCCTTAGAGGACAGAAGTCTATGAGAAGCCGACATAAGACTGAATTACATTTAACTCTTCTGTTAATGAAAACAACAACAACCCAACACCACCTACCTAAAAATGACTCCCTTAAATTAGGCCAAGAAGATATAATACATTGGATGTAAACTCCTTCCTGTTGTATTTGGCTAAGCTAACAACAGTTTGAGATGGCTCTTACGCGCGTTACCACCTTGTTTAGTCTCTAGAAATTGATGGGAGGACTAGATGGAGGATCACGAAGACAATAACATCGAAATATCGGGCACGTTTCTTATTTTTTTTTTCAGGCATTAAAAACGCACATGTTACATATAAAACGAAAATAGTATAAAAAAAGTTTGAAAATTTATTAAAATAAAATAGGAATTCGAAAAGTAGCCAATACGTCAATATTTTAATTATACTTATAAAAAAGTAAAATAGTGAAATAAAATATTTCAGTCATTTTCGGTTCGCACTCCAGTGCAGTGCGGACAGTATGCATACATTTAGCTAGGCACTGTACAATATAATATTAAAACGTAAGTAAAACATGTCCCTTGAAAACTATAAAAACGTATCACGTTTGCAGTAACACTTAAACGCGTTCGCAAGCTAACTATATAGTTGAGCCAAACTATACCTGGTTCGAAATATGACCACACTTTTATTTGTGGTCATATTTTTCTGGCCATTTTTTGGCCGTATCCCTCCATCTTGTCCTACATTTCATCAATGCCTCTAGACTAGTAAATCCTTAAAATTTGCAACTACTTAACAACATAAACGTGTTTAGTAATTTCAGCGAGTATGAGATAAGCTTAACCTTAGTATGAGATCATACTAAGAACAGCGGATCTTCTCAATTTGACTCGTAACATAATCAATTATATCTAAAGTCCAAACTTTGTATCGTAAGAAAATATCGCTTAAATGCCCTTTCTATAATTCCATGATATGTCAGAGCTTTTCCAATTTTTATACTTGAGTTGATACAGTGCTACGCTGTGCTGTAATGAATGATTTCCTCTTACCAATAAGTTGTGAATCAGATACTGTATAAATGATTCAATAAAATAAAAGTTGTTTTATTTTTTACTTCTATTACCTACCTTATGTATTGGAATTTCTAAAATTTATTAGCAGCCCTATTTTCTAAGTTACCATGGACGTTATAAATCAATATTTTTTTTGAGTGGGTCACATTCAAACCGACTTTATAAATATATGAAAAACGTAATAAATGCATGTAAAATTTGAGGGTTGGCCTCGATTTCCCTGGGATCCCATCATCAGATCCTGACTTGGTGACAATGGGATCAAATTGGAAGTATTACGTACCGAGCTAAAGATTTTGTCAAAATCGGTCAATAGTTGGCGGAGTAATCGCTGAACATATATAAAAAATAGAGTGGAACATACAACCGTCCAAGTTTTTGAAATCTGTTGGTAAATAATTGTAGTAAGTTTGATTTTGCTAATGTACCTACGCTTGCTCTAATGGATGACTGACCCAAAAGTTGACTTACCTAAGAAATCATTAGATATAACTTTAGGGTACTGCTTAGGGTACTGTTTAGGGTAGGGATAGGCACTGACCATAAAATAAATTAAATTAAACAAACTAAATTATTAAATATATTTTTTTGTGGTAAAATACCTAAGCAAGTTTGATGCCTGATAAAGAATGCCAATAGTTATTTGTTATACAAGATTGCAAAGTTGCTTTTTAACCGCGTGCTCAATTTTAATGACCAAACAAGCGAAGGATACCAAAATTGAATCACGAGCGTAGCGAGTGATTCAAAATTTAGAATCCTGAGCGTTAGCGAGTGATTCAAAATTTAGAATCCTGAGCGTTAGCGAGGGAATCAAAAGAGCACGAGGTGAAAAATCTTTGCACTCGAGTGCAACACCTTCACAAAAATAAAATGAATGCACGGGCCCAGTAGAAGCGCATTTTTAAAGATTACAAAATGAGCGCCAGCGCTCACTTCGTTTCAGTCGGTCTCTAGCCGTAGGATGTGTTTACGCGATAACGAAACATCTGACAAAATTATGAATTCATATGCTTTACCGTAGTGTAAATACACAAATAAAACGATATCTATTTTTTGTAACAAATATACTTTACATTTTTATAATTAGGTGTTGAAGTATATGTCCGACGGTTATGACTCGTTTTTACTGATCAAGTTCAATGGTTAGGGCCCGTCCATTCATTTTATTTTGGTCGAAGTGCAACACGTAACTTTTAATCCCACCTCAGTGAGGCAGTGAGGAAATTACTAAATGAACCAAAGGTTGTAACAATATGACGTGAAAAGAAAATAGCGCGCAAAAAGCAAATTAAAAAAAGTAGGGACAACAAAAAGGTTCTGAGTCTGAGTTTTTAACAAATCAAAAAAGTGTGTTTGATAAATTCGGCACCATGGAGGTAAAAGTAAATAGTTTTAATGATGTTTTGAATTCACAAACTTAGTGCACACGATGTTCTAATTTCAATTTACTTTATCCTCTACCGGATAAAAACGGCTTTTGCACTCAGATATAGAAGAGCAAAAATACTCTTTCCGAGTTGAGGGGATGAAAAAGTAATTAGGTACGTGTGTAAATTGCCTGAACAGAAGATGTAACTAAGTACATAACTCTGCCTACCGGTAGGTCATAATGAGCGTCAGATGTAACCACGCAAGCAGGTCCATCGCCTAATAGTGTGCGTCGAAAGCAACGCGAGCAGTTCATCCGCCTGTCGCCTTAGTCTCCAATATATACATACATGTAATGTATACTTGGCTAAGGCTTTACAATTTTATGTTTTACGAATTTGGTTATTTTAATCTTTAGTCTAATATTGTCCATCAGGCCTTATATTATCATACTAGCTGTTACTCGCAACTTCGTTTGCGTGAATTTTTAAATAGCCCCTGCAGACGGAGTTGCCATAAATTGCATTAATACATACAGTTACATCACATAATAATACACTCACACTTACATTTCATGGAGCGTACACAAACAGCTACAACAGCACAACACATATGTCGGAATATGGCAAACTTAATAAGACGAATCTCGAAATCGGTGCGACATGATCTGCGTTCCTATAATACAAGATGTATTAGGGACGCAATTGAGCGGAACCAGGGCTCAAAAGTGTTCGCGAAGAATTCGTCTATTGGGAAAAGCCAAATGACGAAGCTGAAGATGGAGGATTGCAGTATCATTTCATCAAAGCCGGAGATTCTGAGAGAGCTCGAGAGGTTTTACGGACAGTTTTACACCTCACCACGACAGCCTATTGTCAGCGCAGCTCAGGACAAGAGAGCTAAACTGACCCGACACTACACTGAGGACATCCCAGACATCAGCTTGTGCGAGATTAGAATGGCTCTGAAACAGCTTAAGAACAAGGCGCCGGTTGATGACGGAATCACGACAGAACTTCTGAGAGCGGGTTGAAAACCAGTACTTTTGATCCTCCAGAAGTTATTTAATTCCGTCATACTCGAAGGTACTACGCCTGAAGCATGGAATAGGAGTGTGGTGGTGCTCTTCTTCATAAAAGGTGATAACACCTCGTTGAAGAATTATAGGCCCATCTCACTCCTGAGCCATGTGTACAAGTTGTTCTCCAGAGTCATTACGAACCGTCTCGAAAGCAGGTTTGATGACTTCCAGCCTCCCGAACAAGCCGGTTTCCGAAAAGGCTGAAGCACCATAGACCACATACACACGCTCCGCCAGATTATACAGAAGACTGAGGAGTATAATCGGCCATTATGTCTAGCGTTTGTGGACTATGAAAAAGCCTTCGATTCAATCGAAACCCTGGGCAGTGTTGCAGTCCCTCCAGCGTTGTCATATCGACTATAGGTATATCGAAGTGCTGAAGTGTTTGTATAGAAACGCCACCATCTGGGACATCTGCCACCATGTCGATCCGATTACAAGACGAGAGCACGGAACCAATCCAATTGCATAAAGGCGTGACACAGGGAGATGTTATATCTCCGAAACTGTTCACTAACGCATTGGAGGACGTTTTCAAGCTCTTGGACTGAAACGGATTCGGCATCAACATCAATGGCGAATACTCGCCCTCGCACTCACCTTCGTTTTGCCGACGATATAGTCATCATGGCTGTCGCTGGAGGACCTTAATACAATGCTCAGCGACCTCAGTAGCCTTTCCCAACAGGTGGGTCTTAAAATGAACATGGACAAGACAAAAGTCATGTCCAATGTCCATGTTGTACCCGTACCGGTAATCGTTGGGAACGATACTCTCGAAGTTGTTGACCATTACACCTATCTTGGACAGATTGTTCAGTTAGGTAAGTCCAACTTAGGCAAAGAGGTCGCCCGAAGAATCCAACTCGGATGGGCAGCGTTCGGGAAATTGCGTGACATCTTCTCGTCCAAGACACCACAGTACCTGAAGACAAAGGTATTTGACCAGTGTGTGTTGCCAGTGATGACATATGGTACTGAGACGTGGTCCTTAACTGTTGGCCTTTAGGAAAAACTCAGAGTCAAACGTTCAAGTATTACGTAACGCAATTTTTGGAGATTTTGGACAACCCCTCCTCCCCATGTAACGCGCCGTAACGTTTTTCTGTACCTCCCCCCCTCCCCCCCTAGTAAAACGTTACTTACGTTACGTAACCACCAAGTGACCATTTTTACCTAAGTCACAATTATGCGGCGTCAAATACCGGAAAGTCGCTAAAATACCTTTGTTTTATAAAAAATGCGCGAGAGAATCTCTTTACGCGACCGTTCTGAAGGCTTAAAAAAACAATGTTAAGTAACGCGTAGTTCAAACACCCCCTCCCACCCCTGTAACGCATATTAACGTTTTACAAGACCCCCCCCCCCCCCCAAATGCGTTACGTAATACTTGAACGCTCCCTAACACGTTTCGCCGAAAACATGATCTAATGAATAAATGGTTGGTAGGCTTCCAAATACCGTGATTCGTCGAAACGCGTCTTATCGAATTAACTTTTATTGATAGGTGGTAGAGGGTCGATGCAATGCAGTACGAAGTCGCTGTTCGTCCGACGGTGCAAGGCTGGGCACGCTCGTGCACTGGAAGCAGTCCCACCGCTAGAAGAACAACTCCGGGGTCTTAGTTGTATTCTCTTTGCTCGCCCTCTCGGCTAATGAGAGAGCAAGACTAAATTCAATGTAAGGTTATTATAAGAATGTTTTTAAGATTATGGTAACCCACCAGCTTCCGTATTTATATAGTTGGGCTAGAGTTTCAACCGGTAGATCTAAGTAGGTTTTGTTCCACTTACCCCTACCAGTAGGGATACCTTGGTAGGGATAGGTGTACCAGCCGGGCCTTACGGCTACCTGTTTTAAGCGATTCTGTTTAGGTGATTGCGAAGTTGCGCGACAAACCGTATCTTGGCGCGATACGGTGCACAATCGCAAAAAATACCGCTGTAAGAGGTAGCCGTAAGACTCTATTAGGGCAAGGTTTTAAAGTATAGTTGTTTCTAACATACTCCGCAGTTTCGTACTTGATATTTTCCGGTTTTCCTATGTTCGTCTTCATAACGCCGTTCCCACTTCTATCACAAATTTATCAAGTTACATAATCTGGGGCGGATCTGCTGCATAATCGTAAAATAGTGACAAGCAGATAACACAGTTTGACTGCCCCGGTAGCTCAGTTGGTAATGAACCTAACTTCTGTGCTTGGGGGCGTGGGTTCGATTCCCATCTAGGACAAACATTTGTGTGATGAACATTTGTGTTTGTTCAATGTCTGGGTGTTAATATCTATTTAAGTATGTGTTTAAAAATATATTTATGTATGTATATCAGTCTCTGGCATCCATATTCTATATGCTTAGTTTGGGGTCTGATTGCCGTGTATGCGATAATGTCCCAGATATTTAATTTTAATATTAACGATATAGGTTACATTGTCTAGCAGGTACCAAAAATAAACTCATTTAAATATTATAAAACAATTTTAATCACTTTATCACTTAGCCTTCATATAATCTTACTTAAAAATAATTAAAGGAAGTTTTAGCCTTGTTTGTTTGTGTGACTCTATCGTCATCTTTTGTATACCTACCTAATAAATATATAATAGGAGTTATGTGAATTTACAATTATGTTTAAAAGATAGAATAAAAGATAAACTATCAGAATAAGAAACATTTATTAAATATATATATAATATACCCTCAGGTAGAGAAGGTATAAGCGCAGTATGCCCATCCAAGAAGGACGAAAAAAGGGTGCATCAGATGTGCAAAGTTACTGTGCAATGAACATTGCATTTACATGTGCCAGGATTTTTTTGCTGAAATACATGTTGTAGATGATGAAAACGAATAATTAAGCGAATGCGAAAATAACAAAAAAAAAATACCTAAGATTTCCCAAAGCATTATTTACTAAATTCTATATATAAAAATTTAATAAATGTTTCTTATTCTGATAGTTTATGTTTTATTCTATCTTTTAAACAAAATTGTAAATTCACATAACACCTATTCGCTAAAAAAATGTATTAAGTATGGGCGGCAAAATGCTCCCCACGCGATCACTCGCGTTTCACGCGAAGGCGCGATTACTTTAGGGTTAAAATTTCTTCAACGGCACAGTGAGCATGAAAACATTCAACAATATTAAAATAGAAAACACGTTGTCAACAACAAAAATATCAATGTATAATAATTAGTACTCGTATGTCCTGTGCCGTCACTAAATATATAGGAAACTTAAAATTATATAATAATTTAAATGACTTTCTTCAACGGCACAGTGAGCATGAAAACAATCAACAATATTACAAAAGAAAAAACGTTGTCAACAACAAAAATATCAAAGTATAATAATTAGTACTCGTATGTCCTGTGCCGTCACTAAATATACTTATAGGAAACTTAAAATTATATAATAATTTAAATGACTTTCTTCAACGGCACAGTGAGCATGAAAACAATCAACAATATTACAAAAGAAAAAATGTTGTCAACAACAAAAATATAAAAAGTATAATTAGTACTCGTATGTCCTGTGCCGTCACTAAATATATAGGAAACTTAAAATTATATAATAATTTAAAGGACTTTCTTCAACGGCACAGTGAGCATGAAAACAATCAACAATATTACAAAAGAAAAAATGTTGTCAACAACAAAAATATAAAAAGTATAATTAGTACTCGTATGTCCTGTGCCGTCACTAAATATACTTATAGGAAACTTAAAATTATATAATAATTTAAATGACTTTCTTCAACGGCACAGTGAGCATGAAAACAATCAACAATATTACAAAAGAAAAAATGTTGTCAACAACTATTATAAAAAGTATGATTAGTACTCGTATGTCCTGTGCCGTCACTAAATATACTTATAGGAAACTTAAAATTATATAATAATTTAAAGGACTTTCTTCAACGGCACAGTGAGCATGAAAACAATCAACAATATTACAAAAGAAAAAATGTTGTCAACAACAAAAATATAAAAAGTATAATTAGTACTCGTATGTCCTGTGCCGTCACTAAATATATAGGAAACTTAAAATTATATAATAATTTAAATGACTTTCTTCAACGGCACAGTGAGCATGAAAACAATCAACAATATTACAAAAGAAAAAATGTTGTCAACAACAAAAATATAAAAAGTATAATTAGTACTCGTATGTCCTGTGCCGTCACTAAATATATAGGAAACTTAAAATTATATAATAATTTAAATGACTTTCTTCAACGGCACAGTGAGCATGAAAACAATCAACAATATTACAAAAGAAAAAATGTTGTCAACAACAAAAATATAAAAAGTATAATTAGTACTCGTATGTCCTGTGCCGTCACTAAATATATAGGAAAGTTAAAATTATATTATAATTTAAATGACTTTCTTCAACGGCACAGTGAGCATGAAAACAATCAACAATATTACAAAAGAAAATACGTAGTTAACAACAAATATAAAAAGTATTTAATATACTCGTATGTACCTTCAACCATCAACTTGGCTGATGGTTGTTCTTCTCCGCAGTTCATTTACCCGCATATTTTTGAACATGTAATCATCTTTGAAATTAAGGACTTTACCGGATTTTTCACGTTTATTTTACATATATTTTAATTCCCCGAGCCTTAAGATTAAAGGCTTAAGGCCTAAGACACTTAACGCGGGCTCGAAATGGAAATCACGCGAATATGAACCTTAAAGCGCTGAGATACGGTTTGCGGTCGCGAAACTTTTCGCATCACCTAACAGAATCTCTTAAAACCGGTAGCTCCTGAAGTCTGCAGCTTGTGAGCATGTCCTTGCCAGCCCTAAGCACTAAATTCGTTTTGATAATTCTCAAATTCTCGCCAATGAGAACCGGTATATATCAAGGACGCTACGCTAAGTTATTGAAATTAGAAAACATGAAATTTTTAATAAAGATGATGGTTGGCAAGGCAAGTCTAACCTGCTTGCAATACAGTCATCAAATAGTAAGTAATTTTATACATTTCCGATATCCGTCATCTAGAATACATGTGACCGAGGACACTGCCAATGTTTGAAACGCCAGGAATTAAAATAACGTAAAAACACGCGATAAAATCTGATTAAATAAAAAGTGTAAGTGTTTAAGTGTGACCAGATAAAAAGTGTTCATTTTCAATGTGTAATAAACGCTAATCTAACAAATAACTATATGTTTAAAAATAACGACTTGACCAATAAAAGTTATTTAGGTTGACAAATCAACAGGCACCCAAACTAAATTATTTATATTATTGGAACTGGTTAAGAAATTAATGAAATTAAGCTATTGAAATAAATTAAAGTCAGACCACCTCAAGAGCTTCCTCTTCTTTTGCTGTCTATCATAACAGTACAAAACAAATATTTGTTAACATTTGTTTTAGTATCTTTTAAGTTACGGAGTAAAATGGTAACTAACAAATATCTTACTCCGTCAAATAAAAAAATATATTTAGATTTTCATTAATGCAAAAAATGTGCGGACGAACGAACTACAGATGGATGGGATGATGGGATGGGAAGGACCGCCTTAACCGATCCTGATGGACATATTGAACTAATTTCTTGCCGTATATCGATATAATTTAGTGACGTGTAGCCTCGTGCGCACAAACGTCACTAGATACCAACGAAACTATAGATTCTTACAATGCCATTCGCGGTAGTTGTCGTTTTCAAGATGAGATCTCGAAGACGGCGGCGAGCGCCAGGTGGTCCGAACCGAACACTTCGTTTGGCAAACTTTTCAGAATATCGCATTCTTTAGCCGTGGGCAGCCGCAGACGTTGCGTTAGATTAAGTTTTCTGCTGCTGAAAAAGAAGGCTGATGAGCATTAGACGATGGTGGATACCCTAAATTATAATAATAATCTTGTAAATATTGTTTAGTTCAATATTGTTATAACTACCAATATAAAAAACCGACTTCATAAATATGTCAGAACTGGATCAATTTGAAATGGGACCACACGGGAAGCACAAGCTTACAAATAAAAAAAGAATCATCAAAATCGGTTCACCCAATCGAAAGTTCTGAGGTAACAAACATAAAAAAACAGTCGAGTTGAGAACCTCCTCCTTTTTGAAAGTCGGATAAAAATAGCTTAATTTTTTTATAAGAATTTATTTTTAAAGAAAATGCCAATTATGTACTATTTATATTAGTACTTTGTTTTCTAATTCCTTTAGTCTTAAATATATTACTTTTCTCGATAAGTGAGCAGTGGCCTTAGTACGAGCACTTGCGAAAATGTTACCGTTACGTAAACGATAGCAATATGTATGAAAAATTCAGTTTCTTTTCACGTCCGATAGAGGCGCTGATCAATTTTAACGATAACTTTTTCGCAAATGCTCGTACTAAGGCCATTGATCAGTGATGACTTACCTAAAAAAGATATAATCAACGGTGACCCAACGCCCCTGAAATGTGGTGGCCTCGCCTTCGCCGTTAGGATCGTGATTAGTGTAGACTGAACCTAGTTTAAGATTGTGCTTGAGCTCGCTTCTTTTGAATAGATCCATGAACTCGCCCGTCGAAGGCTTGGGTTCGGGGCGCTTCGCGCAGTAGTCGGAGTTATATAACTACAAACAATCATTTCACCATCAGTTAGATAATTTTTCATGTAAGGTTTATATATCTACCCTTCTACATCTACACTAATATTATGTTATATGTTATAATGTTTCTTTATTCAGTAAGACTTATATATTACAAGGATATTTACTTAAATAACGCATTTAACTTAGTCTAGATTATAAACACTAAACGATGTGCCCTAGGCGAAACCTATAATTTTATATAGACAGGGTTAGAAGCTTGGGGTGTACTCAGACGAACGATCTTTGTTATCATCAATATGAACAGCATTTAATATGGGACAATCAAGAAATTCGAAAAAAAAAACAGTTGTTACCATAAAATAATAAACATTCAACTGAACGAAATCTATGGAACAGTTGATATTATTATCACGATTTCAGGGTGGGTCTCATATTGGTTATTATTAGTTAGTTGCTGTTGGTTGGTATTGTTCAGTGGCGAGTATAAAGATGTCCTTTCGGCTGAGTACACCCCGAGCTTACCCTATTCTCCCCTGCCCTGCTGTTGCCCCGTGTATACCTACTTCCTAGGGTCCGCCACCTCGTTTGCTTATTAATTTACCTGCAGTTGGCTAAAGTCGGTGTGTCGACCTTCCTCTCTGTTTAGCATCACCTCCAAATGTTGGCAGTTATCGGTGATGCCTATCTGCTTGAAATCCGAACCGCCTTGCACATTTTCGGTGCTGTAAACAGACATGTAAAATGGTTAAGTTGAAAACTCGGCATTGAATTTCCATGCAAAATTGTTTTTACTAGCAAGTACTGCTAAGTATGATGCAACAGTCATGATATAAATTTATTTATTTATTATTATTAATCTTGGGGTGTACTAAGATGAAAGGTCATTGTACTTATCATTATGAACGTTTACTTTGGAATTAACCCTAAAAATGGGAACAAGATATCAATTGTTTTGGTTTGGTTTCATTG
Organism: Agriopis leucophaearia; assembly: GCA_949125355.1. NCBI lineage: Eukaryota > Metazoa > Arthropoda > Insecta > Lepidoptera > Geometridae > Agriopis > Agriopis leucophaearia. The sequence continues at coordinate 8,400,414 of OX421261.1, read as the reverse complement.
ACTGTAAATAAAAAGAAACTATGGAACAGCTGAGATCTTTTCAGTTTAAGGTTGGTTTCATAGTAAAACTTATTCATAACTATGTCTACAATGACCTTTTTTTGGCTTAGTTACACCCTAAGCCTGTACATTTACGGTATACTTTTTTTTGGGACAGCAGGGGTAACTGCTTTAACCATTAATGACATTCCATGTTTTTTTTTTGAAAAATACACAGGCATCGAGAAAATTTAGCTATTGACAATAACTTTTTGATGCCTTAGATCCTGTTCCTTACGGGAATGTAGATTGAGTCTCATTGGGTCAACATGGGTTAGAGAGTAATAGAAACTTCAGAAAACCGTAAGAAAACTTTTTTACACATTTAACTCATCATCACCTGTATCAGCCTATCATGTTCCCACTGCTAGGAAACAGGCCTCTCAGAGAGAGGATGGGCCCTAATACACCATGCTGCTGGCTCAATGCATGATAGTGAATGTCATAATATGTCTAAGAACTTTTGAGGTTCTTAGACGTACCGGTTTCCACACGATGTTTTTCTTCACCGTTTTTGAGCGATGGTATCGAAAGTGCACGTCATTTTAGTTAGGTACTCTAGTCTAAATATGTATAATAAAATAGCAGATCTTTTACACAGGGTTGAATGAATGCTAAAAACGTTCCTGGAAAATTAAGGGACCCCAAATTACAGGCTCGGCCTAGAATGGGGCCTATAGTTAACTTTTTTAAATGTAGCTTAATTTGAATAAGTTTAATTAATTTTGTAAAATTCAGATACTATTATTATTATTAGAAAATAAATTATTTGAATTTATTTAGGTCCTAAATATGTAAGTCATTGGTGCAAATCCTGAAGATCCTGGTAGGATAACGGAACAAAATTTCAATTTAATTCGACGTTTCGAACTAGTTGAAAATCAAGTTCAAAGTTTCTATTCCATACATACATACCAAGCTAATAAAAGCTTGTTAAAAACATAATTGCAAAATAATTTATGGCAGATTGATGATCGACTAATCTATTATAGAAAAATACCCATTTGAGATTTCTGAAGTTTCTAATAGGTTAGATACTCCAGACTCCAACGCATGTTGGTCCGATAGACTTATTTTGTATTAGGAACAAAACATGATCAAAAGGCATCATAAAATCTGATGTCGATAAACACTAGCACAAATATATAACAGATAGGAAAATATTTACCTGACACAACCATCTTTTAGCAATTTTATAACTTCCGAATCGGGTGTAGAGTTTAAGTCTCCTGTCAGAATGATAGGCAGGTGGCCGCTTCTGAAAATACAAGAAGATCTTGGTTAACTTTTCGTTTTTTTGCAGTCAAATAAATGTTGAAGACAAAACAACATTCTAAAAACTGTCTTAACATCTTCAGCTGCTTATTTTAAGACGCAAGTATCGCAATTACAGATTTTTTAGTTCAACGTTTTTATTATGTGTATACCTTGTGAACTTAGAAGTACCACACACTTCTAAGTTCACAGGGCGTCTTAAAATAAGCAGACACGTTAAGACAGTTTTTTGGAATTTTTGTCTGTTTGTTTGTCCACGCATCTCCTAAACCACTGGACGAATTTAAATGCTGTTTTCATGACTATGCTTAGCTATGACCAGATTGAAGTATAGACTAACATATGCTATTTTGCGCAAGGGCCGGATTAAGGGAGGAAAAAAGGTCGAAATGCTATTTCGACATGCACTTGGCCAGTTATTTAACTGTTTCTGTAGCGGATTAGTTTCCTCATTTTTATGAAATCTCGGATAGCAAACTTACTTTATCCCATTGTCATAGAATGAAAATCTGTCTATTTCCGCGAGGAAGACTTGAATTTGGGCGAGTCTGACGTCGTTTCTCCTTGGGTTGTACAGTAAATGCGTCGTGGCAACGACTATTGGAGTGCGAGGGCCGCGGCAAGGCATTAACATCACCATCACACCAATATTATCCCGGTTTAGAAGCGGCAGATCGGGCTGGTTGAATTCGACCTGCAGACAAGGAATGTTTTCAAGTCCTGGGGCTTTACGCCCAAATCTAAGCACGGGCCCGAATAGGTGCAGTATGCAAAATCACGCGAACGCAAACCTTAACGCGCCGAGATACGGTATGCGGTCGCGTGATTTTTCGAACTGCACCTATTCGGGCTCGTGTTTAGAGTTGGGCGTATGGCCCCTGATACCTTAATACATGATTCTTAGAAATAGAAAAGGATCTGTATCTGTAAATTTGAGGAATCATATTTTTTGCCTTCCTTCCACACGACACCACCAAAACGACACCATCGGTGGTGTCGTATGGAATCACTAGTCCATACGACACCACCGACTAATAGTGAGGTTACCTACATACAAAGTTGTTGATATGAAAACTCCAATTAAGTTCAAACAGTTTCATTAATGAGGTATGTCATTTGATAAAGTTTATATTTATCTGTCACTCAAATGGTCATCTTGACATTGTTATAAAAAAAAAATATTTCATAAACTCTGTTTTATTAATTATCGTTTAACTATAGATAACTTGAAATAATAACTTTGGGGTCGGATCAATGTATGTGATGTTGTCTGATATTGATTTATTTATTTTAATGAACTGGGAGCTGTTAGTCAAAAACACGCGTTTCTGGACATCACTAGGGTGGTGTCGTATGGACTAGAGATTCCATACGACACCACGGATGGTGTAGTTTTGGTGGTGTCGAGTGGAAGGAATGATTTTTTGTTGGGGCGAAATATATATAAATCTATTCTTCTGAACATTATTATATTCGTTTGTAAATGTTTGCTCCTCGTTTGACCCCCTTTATCAAATCAAATTATTAAAAAATATTATTATTATTATCAAATTGTTTATTTGTCAGAACATGGTAGGTACACATACATATAAAGTAGCATGGAGGGTCGTAAGAATGGAAACGTATCTCATGTCCTTGCCAGGTAATAATAGGTTTTTAAATATATTTATAGGTTTTATTAGTAAGTTTTTGTAAAAGTTAAAAAAGGTAATTATGTCTATGTTAGAATATTGTCAAAATAATATTTTAGTTTAGTTGTACTTTATGCCTTAACTAATAAAAGAAACTACCTATTAATTACCTGTTAATTATTACGTATATTAGCCTATTTACCCCACTTAACTTATGTTTATATATATATATATAAAAGATGTGTGTATGTTCCCTATGGCCTACAAAACGGCTGGATAGATTTCGATGGGACTTTCACTGGCAGATAGCTGAGGTTATAAGGAGTAATTTAGGCTACTTTTATAGAGGGTATCCACGCAGGTGAAACTGCGGGGCACAGCTAGTATTGTTATATAAAAATAGATCTTTTACAAATTAGTTGGTGGCACTGTGCTGGTAGCTTTAACGCTGGATGTCGGTGTTGCAGTCGGTCGGTACATAGATAGGTGCAAGGAAGTGTTCAACACACTACGACTACATAGCCATTGCCTATGCCACTATGGACATGAAGACGAATTTAACGACACCTTACACATCAAATCTAAACCAAATAGTCCACTACAGAACATAGGCCTGTCACACCACTTAACCCGATCTTGGGCTTTTCTCTTCCGGATTCTGCAAGCTGTCGTCGTATATCGTCACATCACTCAAACGAGTCTCAGAATATAAATAGAACATAATAAAATACAAACTAACCAAAATATAATACACCCAAAATATTTTGAATAGACTCCGCTTGATTTATTACCACAGAATAATAAAGAGCTCAGAATCTGTAACGTGATTTATAAAGTGTACAAGGCTGTCTGTCAAATAGCATGTGGCCTTTGGAGCCTTTTACAAGTCCCTAGTACATTAAATTAGTGAATAACCCTGCAATTTGCCGTCATATCAAAAATATATCTACTCGTATTTCGTTCTGGTAACAACAGTTTTGGCATAATAATATGAGTAAAGAATGTTTAATTTGTTATATGCTAAGGTGCTAACTTAGCATAGACGAATTAAACGTTCTTTACTTCTATACTTGAGTCCTTTTTCTGAGTATATTACTGCAAAAAATAAAAATATCTGGATTATGCTTACAGTTATGTTATCCAGAAGTTTAAATGTTTTTTTTTTATAATATATCGCACATCCATCTTCTTTATCGCCAGTCTTTCGTTTGAATACGCCTCCATATCCCAATTTCTCTAGTTTTGAATAGAAACATTGTATATCGCTCTCTTGCACTTCTTGTAGGCATAATATCTGAAAACAGAAACAACTTTATTCGGGACAGTACCTTGACATTTATAGCTACATGGAACTGCCTGTGATCTTCCAAGGATTTAAATAAATATTTATGTAGTTTTTTTCAAGGCGTATAATGGACAATTTTATTCTTTGTATTAATAAGTACACCTTACGCTAATAATTATGGTGACAACTTATCAAAACTAACGAGATTAGCGAAAAGTACTCACGTCAGGAGCCAGTGTCACTATTTCATCGTATAATTTAGAAGAACGTTCTTTCCACTGGAGGTTCTTAAAAACGCAGTTTGCGTATAGGTTTGGATGGCTTTCTAGTAGGTTTTGTGCTAAAACATTATAGCACATCAATTTGAAAGTATCTGGACCATCTAAAAATATTATTAAAAACATGTTTCATTACATTGGTAAATGGGTAGCTTGAATATTGGAAAAGTTAGTATTGGAAATTTCAAATTTCCGTTTGTTTCTTTTATAGTCACACTCGACCAAAGCGAAGCAAGGTTGGAAAGTCAATTTTTTTTCTAAAATAAATCAATATGTGGCTAATTAATTTCAATACATTTTAACGTTCGTTAGTAAACATACAAATTTAGATCCAACTCTGCTCCACTTCAGTGGAATTTCAGCCTTAGACTTCCATATATAAATATGCCAAGCTGAACAGTCAAACTTTGCCAGTTTGCCCTCTGAAAGACTATGGTTCGTATCCTCAAGGACAGGCTCCTGGCATGCCTGGACGTTAATGACATTGCCAGGCAATACGGATTCTGAACCGGTCTAGTAAAACTAGCAAGTAACATAGGAAAGCGGTTGTTGTTTCCTTATATTACTTAAAGGCTTTTCATATGACTGGTCCACTGGTTTCCTTAAGTTGATCGGACTTCCTAAAAGATTTATTAATTCGTGTTGTCATTGAAGGCTGCTTATCTGATCGAATGGCTATCAATGCCGGTGTTTCATTAGGGTTGGTGCTGTCAGTAACCATGTTCCTGCTGTATATATACATGGTCTGCTAAAGCGCGGGCCTATTTGGTATGTAGATGACAGCACTGTTGTAGAGAGTTGCCTATTCAAAGCACGGATTAGTAGACCAGTCTCTAAGAGACCATTGTCAAACGCTTGAACAACACCAACTGGTCAAGTTTAATGCAATTAAGACCCAGTCGCGTCTGTTCTCCGCCAAAACGAGGCCATTTTAACTGGCTCCTACTTTCCGAGCTGTATCCATACTGATAACAGACCGTCTTGACCTCTTGCTCATGTCAACCCTCAATTTCAACTCCTTCATTTAATACAATTGGCTGCCAAAAAGCTGGGTATTCTCTCTAAAATACGACAGCACTTTGTAGGAACAGTTGCTTGTATCAGACACAAGTTTGGCTATGCATGAAGTACAGTTCACACCTTTGGGATGTATCGGCTAACGGACTAAGTAGAGACATTTCATTCTAAATACGCCACTCCACCACTCTACGCTTACGAAATACTACAAAAATACGGTGGAGGGGTGTGCACATTTAGAATGATGTTCTTTACCAGCTTGAGATTTTTCTTTATTCTTTAAGTTTCTTTGTATCATATATTTCCGAGAGCGAGCATTGGATCTGCATGGTCTAATAACTTCCTGCACTTTTTATCATCGAATGACCAGGATGGGCACAAAAAATCTACATTGTTTCATGGTTCTACTGTCTTCAAGTCGCAAGTGAATTAGTATTTTCTAGAAAAGCATGGTCTATTGTAGACTGCCTCATCGCTTGACATCAGGCAAGATGGCAGAAAAATTAAAGCCCATTGTCAAATAATAATAAAAAAACTTACCCTCTCCAGAGTAGTTAACACTTTGCCAACTCCTGAAATTAGGTGGTATGCATCGTTTCCCATCCTGTCCAGCTTCCAATTTAACACTCCAATCGTCGTTTGAACTTTCATCATCAGACCTGGAGAAAATATATATTTTAGAATAGCAGCACCTCACCATTTTACTTACTCTGACAGGGCATCCAGCCACAACCTCTTAAAGCTTATTTTTTTAGTTTTAGAGCCGATGTTTCTATCTTGAGACAATCAGCCAGATAGCATTTATTAAATCAATAACAAGATAATTAATTTTACAATTGTCATATTATAAGGTTTTTTGAATGGATAACTCTTCTACATGAGGAATAATTTTATCTTTCATTTGAACAGCCAGATAACCGATTATTCTGCAGAATAAACATTACATTCAATGACAGTTGCGAAGAGGATTTCTGTTTCATAATTTTTTTTATTCTATTCACCTTAAGCTTTAAAGACTTCCATGTAAGAATGCTTGAAGAAATACAAGATAAGTTAAATGCCACTCAATTTTCTCCACTTAACTCAAGTATTTTAGTTTATATATTTCAGCGAAATTGCTGAAAGCTCTCTTTTCTTAGCAGCCATTGCAATTTTTAATCTAAATACATAAAAATCTCTAGTCACAATCCAAAACACACCACTCAAATTAATGAAAACAAACATAATAAATCCTTAATATTATGTGTAAAAAATAACAATAGCCCGTCTAGCTCTAACTCTATTAAATATTTTTGTTTTACTTCTCTACAGTTACCATTCACAGTGTAAATGACAATTGAGAATAGATACGAGGATTGAAAAATCGGCCCTTACTTGACTATGTTTCGCTCAATCGAAAGTAGAAAGCGAAAAGAAAGTTTAAAGTGAAACTGAAATACGAATGCTTAAATTACATTGTGGAAAAACTACTTATCAGTTTCAATATAATACTTACACGATAAAAGTTCCGCCATAACAGGCGTTATCTGACGCTGGGAGCCGCCCACCCATTAGATCTATCTTCTTTCTTTTCTTTTCTTTATGTTTTTGTAAAATCCAATTAGGCGTAACGTGACAGTTAAACTGCCTTCTCAATCTGAAATCTAAGCAAGATGCCGTGGCCGTGAGATATCTGTATAAACTATTTGTCAATCTGTATAAATATATGTTAGTAATATATAACATATTTATGACACCCAATAGTCTAGCTACCACATCAATTTCATTCATGCATTACTGAACATGTTACTACTTATGTCATGGACTTTGCTCCCGCTACTTTTGTATCCTGAAATGAAACATTGCAAGTTAATAATTATTTACTTTCAGCCTTACTTATAAACGTTACATAAGTTAAGCATTGCCTAAAATTGCTCTGTCTCGTTTTCATGTGTGACAATTTCCGTCGAGAGAGAAGTTAACAAAGCAATTTATGCATTACTTAACTAAGTAACATTTATAAGTAAGTTCATTTATGTATGGCCTCTCATCTCATGTTGATAAACAAAAAGGTATTTTAGTCTGATTTGTATGAGGAACAAAAGAAAATGATGTTTGGAGTGCATCCAAGCAGCCTATCAGGTAAACTTGAAATATTCTTGTTATTTTTCTTGATAATCAATGTTTTAAGCAATAGAAGGCAAGTAAAATGAGGTTTTAAGGGTCCAATTTTTTCAAATAGAGGTTCAAGGTACTAACTCCTACCATTGGTTAGTGCTCTATAACTAACTGCCTATGCCTTGCCAAACTTCATTTTTATACTGTATCATTAATGAATGATGTTAATGAATACATGACCAACCCATGGTCATCATCAGCCAGAAAACGTCACGTCACGTCACGTGATTATACTCATCAGTCTTCTGTATAATCTGCCGGAGTGTGTGTATGTGGTCTATGGTGCTCCAGCCTTTACAGAAACCGGCTTGTTCGGGAGGCTGGAAGTCATCAAGCCTGCTTTCGAGATGGTTCGTAATGACTCTGGAGAACAGCTTGTACACAGGGCACAGGAGTGAGATGGGTCTATAATTCTTCAATAAGATGTTATCACCTTTATTGAAGAAGAACACCACAACACTCCTGTGCCATGCTTCAGGTATGACTTTCGAGTATGATGGAATCAAACATCTTCTAGAGGACTAAAAGTACTGGTTTTCCACCCGCTCTCAGAAGTTCTGTCGTGATTCTGTCATCACCCGGCGCCTTGTTGTTCTTAAGCTGTTTCAGAGCCATTCTAATCTCGTACAAGCTGATGTCTGGGATATCCTCAGTGTAGTGTCGGGTCAGTTTAGCTCCCTCGTTCTGAGCTGTACTGACAATGGGCTGTCGTGTCGAGGTGTACAACTGTCCGTAAAACCTCTCGAGCTTTCTCAGAATCACCAGGTTTGATGAAATGTTACTGCCATCCTTGCTTCCCTAATACATCTTGTATTACAGGAACGCAGATCGTGTCACACAGATTTCGAGATTTGTCTATTAAGTTTGCCATATTCTGACATATCAGCTGAAGATTGCAGTCTCACTTCAGCCTGGTCTTCCATTAGCTTAATGGTTTCGTCTGAGAGCTTCTGAGGTCTATTCCAGCGTGGGGTCTTTTTTATATAACTTGGACCCCACTGCTTGGACAGTTTCCACCAGCCCACTGTTTAGTTCGTCCACAGTTCGGCTTTCGGTCAACCCATGGTAGTTTTTGCCATTGAATTGGACGAGTTGGCAAATCAAAAGGTATTCCATCAATAGGCATGTCCTATTTTTTTTACCTACCTCATAAAAAAGCCGATCCTAAATAGAACACATCAACAAAAACAAAACCAAAATTTGTATCTAAAATTAATTATTTATAAGTATTATTATTTATAAGATTTTAGGAGTTTGTGATGCGCGTATGTCATGATCTCCAAGCCGTCTGCCAAGCGTGGGGATTATGGCAACACCCCTCTCTATGAGGGAGGCCTTGTCCAACAGTGGACGTTAATTGGCTGATGTGTATGTGATGAAATCATGGTCGTCGCATTGTATTATTCTCCTCAACTTGTTTATTTTTTTTGTTAATGTGCAATAATGGTGGATAATTATTCACTAAGGGTTTGTGCTCATGCTGTAGTATGCGATTGTGATATAATGAGGTTAAACATGCATTTTTATGTTGTTCCCAAAACTCTATCACTTTACTTAATTTTAATGGTCTTGTACCGGGTCACGACCCACCTAATGGGAGACGCTGCACTAGAGGTCATAATGCACTAAAGAAATTCTGTGTAATGAGTCATAGTGAACAACACCATCCACACATCCGATGATAGTGCAATTGTGAAGTCGTGACTATAAGTGGCATCTGATATTTTTTAAGCTATTGCATAGCTTCTATCGCGGGCCTTGAGCGTGGAGACCGAATCCAGAAATTCCGTAACGAAAATAACCTAACACCCCTCACTCACTCACTCCTCTCACCGCTAGATGGCGTTGTAAAATTTGTTAGATAAAAGAATGACATACATAGAGTTGTAAAATCTACATAATTTGATTTGTTACAAGTAAATAAATAATTATAATTACATAAGTTGATAAAAAATGCTATGCAATAGCTTTACCGCGGCAGTCTCCGAGTACCACACGTCTTTTTATTCTAGTTTTATACCTATGAAGTACAAACAACACGAAAATACATGTTTTATTTCACGAAATTATTTTGCTTGCCACTTGCCTACAGTCATTCACGCAAAAGAATGCTCAATAAAAACACTAAACATTGATAAACCACAAGTTTTTTAAATCTGGAATATATACAATGTGGCCATATTGTTTTTTTGCGCTTGGCGCTAACAAGGGACTCCCGGCACATAAGAGCGTCATGTCATACGAATCAGTTTTACTGCCAAGGCGCGCCAATAGATGCTTCACATCAAAAAGTCCTACAGCGTAACATGACTTACCAGGCTTACCTCCTAAATGTATTTTTGCTTCGATCACCCAAATGATAAGGTCTAAAACAGAATAAGGTCTCCTAATGGGAAGGCAGCAAGGATGCCGAACTGTTTTACTGTAACGCCACACAAAATAATACGCCACAATCGACCAAACATAATATATTGTTTCGATGACAACAATAACCTAAAAAATTAATGATATCGAACTCGCTTTAAAACCACTTACATGCAAATCAAAGCCATAATATGAGGTTTTTTCTGTATTCTGAGTATGAGATGTATGACAAAGAGCAAAATCCATGACGACATAATGTTATAACAAATCTTATAGATTAATACGAACCTGCTGCGTCTTCTATTGTATTCTCGTATTATCTTTGCTGCTGCACTTCTATAACGTTTCTTTCTTTTAAATTATAAATTTATTTTCAACTTCAACTCTAATTTAATGCAATATGAATTTGCAAAGAATGAATTCTTCTATTGTATTCTCTTTGAATGAATTTGATTCCAAATTTCGAATCGAAAAGACGCTATCCAGTGTTGCCGTTAGTGCAAGGAATATACTACTCTCTAACGAGGTTAGTGCCAAAGACAATACAAGTTAGTGCAATAGTTTGTGGCTAATAAAAAAAAAAAAAGTAGCCAAGTTTTTAAATAATTCATTATCGAAATTCTATATTATTACATAATTATAAACCACAAGTAATCAATTTAAACTAATTGTAAGCTGGCCGCTACTTGACATTACAATTTAGGGACGTGTTTTTGTGCGGTTGGATTTGTAGCTCTCTAGCACAGATAAAGTGGACGTGCTCGAGAGTAAGTAGTGATAAAAAGCGGTGAAACATGTATTTTCGTGTTGTTTCTAGAGCTTCATAGAAGCATCTTGTAAAGTCTCCAGCATTTTACTGGGGTTGGGCATGACATAACTTTCACTTGACCGTGACTTACTTTGCTTGACTCTGACTGACCTTGTTTGACTACATTTCACTAAAATTTCATCAAACTAGATAATTTCATACTTGACACTGGCAAATGCACAAGAGTGCGTCGCTATTAATCCTCGGAGAGGAATGATAAAAAAAAAACAAGCTGTCATATCGTTCTGTCAGACAGACAGCAGACTTCTAAAGTTTTGCAATTTTGTTGTTGTTTTTTATTTTGAAATATATTAATGTTCTCTGTGAAATTATCGTGATTATCATTTCTGCGAAAATATTTGGGAGCTCTAAAATACATCGATTGTGCCAAAGGTTTGTAATGAACCTACATTGAAAATATGACTGACAACGCCGGTATTGTCTACAATTTGACCACGTATTTACTTCACAGATAGCTACTATTAGGTACTAGTCGCATTTACTTAATCGGTTACCAAAAAAGATGGTTTGTTACTACTTTTATCGACTACATATATATCCCATAACCTTAATACAATAATTTAGGATTTATATGTGCTCTATAAGTAGTATCAAATCATATAATTATATACTCGTGCAGGCTCAAAATGCTATCAAATATTGGGATACATAGGAAAGCACCGCCCTAGGGCCGCCACTGATACAAAGGGTTGTATCAGTGGCAGCCTCAGGACGGTGAGACGGTCAGGACGGTCAGCTGTGTGTACCTGTATTTGCCATTTAACCATTTATTCTTTTCTATTTGTTACAGAAAATTTTAAGATGAAAACGAGTTAGTAGACATAAAAAATGTTCAAAATAGAGTCCTATGTGACTCCGATACTGCTAAGCTATGTTGATAAGTACGTCAGAGACTTCAAACCTGCTGACGCACAGGTAAGAATCTTGATTTTTTTATTCAGGTGTCTATAGGCCTATTATTATTACAAAAAGTGTTTTGGCTCGTGACATTTTCAGTTAGCGAGATATTGACAGAGTACTTTATATCATATGCTAGGTTATTGCATGGATATGAGGGACACCCACGGCTCTTTGGACTGGCACAATGGATAGAGGTGGGGAAGGTGTCATAATATTTGGTTGAAATGGAAAAAGATGAAGAAATACAAGTAATAATTTATTTTAAAGTGGCCTGCCACACTGGTGATAGCGTAGAAGTGTTATCCGGTTGCAGAAACCTTATAAAACCTGAAATACAGTTGTTGACTCACTCGATATTCACAATTGACTCGATTCCAATTTGTAACCTCACTCATGTGTCCTTGCAAACTAACAATAGTATTTTATCAGGTGTCACTATGGGGCGGAGGTGTGGCACTTCACAACCTTGTGCTCAAAGCAGACGTATTGCAGCAAGAAGTGGCACTTCCCTTTACCCTGGTCTCTGGGCGCATCCACGAGCTCCTTATTCAGGTCCCGTGGACAAAGATCATGTCCGAACCCATTGTGGTCACCATTGATACCATAGGTAATAAATTTATGTGTTACCAATATATTCTAGCCTAGCTCAGTTTTTGTTTGTATACTGAATAGAATGTGTGTCACATTATAACACTACGTGCGGGTGTTTTGTTCCAAGCTTTTATTTAACTTGCATAGTTTATTTAAGTGAAATATTGAAAGCTGAATTAGAAAAAGTTCCTATATGAAAAAAAATTAAGTGTCTGGTCTGTCTGTCTATCTGTGTGTCCGTCTGTCTGTTCTGTCTGTCCGTTCTACCTTTTAATGAATGTATCTTTCGAACCGTAATAGATAGCCAATTGAAATTTCCACAGAATATCTAATGTAATGGCGGATTAACTAAGAAATAACAGTAAAGTCAATAATTATCAATATAAAAAACCGACTTCTTAAAAATGTCAGAACAGGACCAAATTGTAATGGGACGACACGGGAAGCACCAGCTTCCAAATAAAAAATGAATCATCAAAATTGGTTACCCAGTGAAAAGTTCTGAGGTAACAAACATAAAACAGTCGACATGATAACCTCCTCCTTTTTGGAAGTCGGTTAAAAAGAAATTGTTGCTTTTTTTGTAATTTTATACCATTATAAATATTGAATGTGCAAGCGAGACAGAAAGAAAATCAGTTTCCTCCTCTTAATTACAGAATGCGTACTTAGTTTGACCCGACCAGCTGAAATGAGCGAGGAGAGTATTCCTGAATCACCCAGGTGAGAATATATTCATCAAGTTTTACATGATTTTACCAGAAAATGCAGCAAAAATAAGCTATTATATATATACGTTTAACATGCTATTATGTATGTTAACACAGACAGCCTAAAGGATTTAACCATAGATTTAGTAGATTTTTTTTTTTAGGTCTATGGACTTAACTGGCTTTAGTAAATGTCGTTGAACTCCTCTAAATTCAGGGATGGTCACCAAGTCTTTGATCAATATATAGCTCGGAATTGCCTTAAACTCGAGCTAGTACCGGATAAAGTCTGCCTAAATCTAAATGGGGCGAGATAGACGCGAATTGCACACACTGACATATTCTTACTAGTTCTACAAATGCTCACTTCAATATTGACCAGCACACAACTGCAAACAAGATGATTAAATGTATGACCATGGGGGGTAAGAGTTAAAGGGGAAACTGAAGGTATAACACTTCCATTTATTTTCACCAAGTAGGCGACGTCATCATCCCTTCATGTGCTGTACTGTACCATTGAAAAGGTATTTAAAAAACGCGAGTTTTCGTACATAAATTTTCGTTCAAGTGTACTGCTTGTGACATATGCCAAAAATCCTCCAAAAATAATTTTGTTAATTGTATTTTATTCTTCTTTTAAATAAACTTGTGACTATAGAATGTCCTAGATCTTGTTTCATCTTATTGTAATTTTGTAAATAGATTCCACTTATATTGTGCGTACTGCTAGTCTGTGGAATGCGCTGCCTGAATGGGTGTTCCCCGATAGTTACAATCTGGGTGTCTTTAAGACATGAGTGAATCGGTTTCTTCTAGGCAAGCGTGATCCATCGTAGGCCGCATCATCGCTTAACATCAGGCGAGTTGGCGGCCAAGCGTTAACCTATTTTTCAATTTAAAATATAAACATGGTTGTTTTAAAATTTCACCAGCCGAAAACCCCAAGTAGTGGAGGCGCCACCTGGTTACATGCAAGCTCTTGTTCGGCGGATAGTTAGCAACATAGCCTTGAGAGTGCACCATCTCATTGTGAAATACGTCCAAGATGACATCGTCCTGTCGCTGAACGTGAAACACCTGGCAGTGGACAGTGCTGGCGTTAACTGGGAACCCACCTTTGCAGGTACTTTTAACTCTTGATATGGTATTTTGCAATCTATACATTTATACTGGGTTATGCGGAAAGGGTGTACTAAGCTGATCATATCATTATGAACAACTTTTACTATAAGAGCAACTCTGAAATCACAAAAATAACATCAGCTGTTCCATAGATAATTATCAATATAAAAAACAGCCATTATAAAAATGTCAGAACTGAACCAAATTAAACGGGACCACACGGGAAGCACCAGTATTCAAATAAAAAAAGAATCGGCAAAATCGGTTCACCCAGTCGAAAGTTCTGAGGTAACAAACATAAAATAATAATATACTGTCGAATTGAGTACATTTACCTTACTTTTTTGGAAGTAGGTTAAAAACGGTCATTCGCACTCGACAAAACAAAATGTATGGAACAGCAATATTTTTTTTTGCGCTTTCTTCGTTGGTCTTATAATAAAAGTTGATCTGAATGGTACTAAGGATCCCATTCGGCTTAGTACACCGTTTCCGCGTAAAATGTATAAAAGCGAAACACCACTTACTGACTAACTCATCAAAAGATAAATCTCTAAAATGACTTGACCTTTTCATTCAACATTTAAGAGCATAGCTCTTGTTGGTGGAGTAATTTCCAGGGTTGACGATCTTCTGCCAGTGTTTTCACCTCCCTGTACGACATGACATTTGCCTTCTCTTTTATTTGGTCTACGAACAATCTTCTTGGTCTTCCCGGTCCTCTCTTTCCTTCTTCCTTCTTTTTCTTTCCACCTTTCCTTCTATGATGGTTTTCATTAATTTGTCATGTCGTACAAGGTGGCCAAACAACTTCCCTCTTCTAGTCTCTATACTCGCTAGTAGACTTCTTTTCTCCTCTACCATATCTAATACTTCTTATCTTCATAAGTGAAGTAAAAATTTTGGCAAGTAGATTCCTTATGGGGTATAAAGATCTGATTAGAAAGAATTTTGCGAAAGAGCCGAAGTACGGGGGGGGCAAAAAATCTATCAACATCAACGAGTAAGAGTTATATATCGACATAGAGCATAGATTGCATTCTTTGTTGTTTTCGATTATAACCACGTGTTTAAGACTCTACGGTTATATGATTATTAACAGGGTATTTACCGTGATATAAGGTTGTAGATGGACGACTGTAGCTATCTTTTTTTTACCTAAATAGATAACTAATTCATTTCAGTAACTGTACAAAGGTATATCAAATGAAGCAAACAAAAAAGCCATAATTACACTTAAACTAATAATCAAAAAAACAAGATGCTATCTTTTGTTGTTATAACATCAAAAATCTGGCCAATCTATCACCAGTGTTAATTTGAGTGTTCCCCCTCCACGGAAATCTTTAGTTATAAGGTGATAGATTTATACACGCTAAAAGATATCAGTATAACGAAAGAAGAATAATAAGAAGAGAAGTCGCTACAACTCTTACAACTATGTATATTCTACTTCAATAGCTAAGCTCCAAAAGCTGCACCGCTATCGCTTTATTAATGTTCTGTTTGAAGCCGTCATCTCTTGTAATTTTAGATAAACAAGCCTTGAATTTTTCTTATATTTTTTTTACTTTCCATGAGTGCAGACATCGACCAAGCTCAGCCTGTGATAAGGCGACTGATGAGGCTGGATGATCTCACCTTGTGCTTGGACAGAGCTGATGCTGACGGGAAAATCAGGTTCTATCAGGAGCCGTTGTTGTATAGATGTCAGTTGGACTTGAGGTAAGTGTCATACAAATTGAGAAAAAATATAATCATAGATAGATAGATAAACTCTTTATTGTTCACACTACAAATTACATACACAAGACACGATAAAACAGCTTAAAAACTAGTGCAACAATCAGCGGCCTTATCGCTAAGAGCGATCTCTTCCAGGCAACCTTAGGATGGAGAGGATTCATAAAGGAGGTAGAAGGGGAGGCGTGCAATATTGAATAGTGCGATACAAGTTTTTATAACAGCTTGCGATCAATATTTGTGTCTTAATCAATATCTTTAGTGAGTTTCCTAAATTGTTTGCGCTATTCATTTGTAAAGTATTTAAAACCAGCTGCATCATTTTTTGTAACATCAGCTATCTCCCAGTGAAAGTCCCGTCAAAATCGGTCCAGACGTTTTGGAGTCCACACATTTTCCAGAGTCCATGGGGAAGACACAACACCAATTTTATATATTAGATAGGCTAGCTGCGCCCCGCGGTTTCACCCGCGTGGATCACTCCTTACAACATCAGCTATCTGCCTGTGAAAGTCCCGTCAAAATCAGTCCAGCCGTTTTAGAGTTCATAGGGAACGTATATTAGAAGAAGAAGGAGATGAATGTTCGTGTGATGAAATCGTTTGGGTGTTCATGTGAGCTATGGTCAATTTGACAGCCCCGTTAGCTTAGTTGGTAGTGAACCTGCCTTCTGCGCTTGGGGCGTGGGTTCGATTCCCACCTAGGTTAAACATTTGTGTGATGAACATATGTATATCAGTCTCTGGCAGCCCTAATACAAGATTTGCTTAGTTTGGGGTCAGATGACCAAGTGTGCAATAATGTCCCAGTTTTATAAAAAAAAAATAAGAGGTCCCCTTTGTGTGCAGGATTCTAACGCGGTTGGTGTCAGCTAACACCCGGCGTGCTAGCAGTCTCAGCATACAGCTTCGGTCGACGAAGCTCGCGTGGGGAGTGACTGGCGATCAGCTGACGATGCTGATCCGGTTGGTGCGGGAGCGAGCTGTGGTGGTCGCCTCGTCACCTGTGCCGCCCGCTAAAACTACAGACGCACAGGCTGCGCCCCTTCGTACGTATCCTAAGGCTTGTGTCCTTGTTTCATTATTGCAAATAAAGCTTTTCGATGGATATAATTAAATACACTACATATAATGAAATAATTATCAATTTAAAAAAACGACTTCATAAAAAAGTGTCAGAACGAAACTAAATTAAAATGGGACCACACCGGAAACAACAGCTTTCAAATAAAAAAAGAATCATCAAAATCTGTTCATCCAGTCGAAAGTTCTGAGGTAACAAACACAAAAAAATACAGTCAAATTGATAACCTCCTCCTTTTTGGAACTCGGTTAAAATAATTTAAATTAGCTAATACATTTCTAAGATTTTTAGAAGATTTATTTTTGCGGGGATAGCGAGTGGATGCTCTGTCCCTCACTCGCAAAGCGTGTGTTAACCCGCATTATCCGGCTTTAAAAGCGTAGCATGAAGTAAATATTGTGCGGGTTCCAGACGCCCAATCCTCGAACACGGCAGAGCCGGCCCACTCGGAGAGCTGGACGGAGTGGGCCTGGTCGTGGCTGCCCGCGCTGGTAGACCGCGAGGGTGGCGTGCAGGCGCCCGCGCCGCCGACGCCCGTGCCGCTGCACTTTGCCGCTTACTTCGACGACGTCTCTGTCGTCTTCAAGGTGATGTATGAGACACCAGAGCCCACTCGGAGAGTTGATCGGAATGGACGTGGTTGTGTGATGCCCGCTAAGCCTTAGTTGATAGCGCATCTGCCTTCTAAATAAGAGATTCCTAGTTCAACTCCCGGCCAATGTAAATGTTTGAATAATCAATTTCATGCAATGTCTGCTCTGATTCTGGTCGTTAGTTGTCCGTTTCCTAAAGCGTGTTCTATAAAGCGTCCACTACACAGCTATATAATACATGTAACTGCGTAGAGGGCGAGACGATATATATGTATGTAGGTAAAGGGTATCATGTTATTTAAATAACACTTTAGACATCGGCGTACTTTTGCTATTTTACTGTGAAATGTGAAAATTACCCCAAAATGCTTATGCACATTTTAACGTGAATAGCCTTGTAATCCAGGGTATCAAGTGGATGCAGATGGCAGGTTGTCGTTCAGTGTGGAGGTTAAAGGGGGAGGCCTATGTTCAGCAGCGGACGTCTTATGGCTGATGATGATGATGATTATGCTCCTTGTAATGTTTGAGAAAAGTACTTTATAAGCTTTGGTGTCAATTGGGCATTTATGGACTTTAGATAGATAGAAACTCTTTATTGTGTACACCAGAAATAAAAATTACATACAGATAGAAAACACTTACGAGCTAGTGCCACAAGTGGCGGCCTTATCGCTAAAAGTGATCTCTTCCAGGCAACCATTAGTGGCATTCTTTGGTGGCCTCAACTATGCCTCGGCCCATATTTTCACGTGTTTCCATGAATGCCTACTGCTGTACATATATTGTAATGAAAACGGGTGTCACGTATTTTATTTGGATCAAAGAATGTCATTGCTTACACGTACTTTGTAGTGGTAGGACTTTTTTGCAGGGGTCCGCCCGGGGAAGTACCACACCTTTGCCAGTTATTCAACCGCCAAGCAGTAGTGTGGAAACACTACTGTGTTCCGGATTGAAGGGCAATGTTTCCAGCGAAATTACAGGGCACACAGATTTGACGTCTTATATCTCGGGGTGACGAGTGCAGTGCATTGACATCCAGGGTTTTTAACTGTTGAAGTTCAAAATTCTGAGTGGCGTTGAGCTGTTATGGGCAAGCGTGAAGAGCCATCAAGCAAGCGACTTCACTCATCTCGTCACCCAGTAACATAAAAAAAAAACGTTTATAATACTGTAATGCTCCATCTCTTCTCATATCAGGTGATGGAAATAGACAGCAACAACCGGAAACGGTCGCGCGGTGTGCTAGAGTTCAGCGCGACTCAAACGGCGTTTAAGAGTTACGTTTGTAATCCGACCACGATCCGCATGCGCGCCGG
Organism: Agriopis leucophaearia; assembly: GCA_949125355.1. Classification (NCBI taxonomy): domain Eukaryota; kingdom Metazoa; phylum Arthropoda; class Insecta; order Lepidoptera; family Geometridae; genus Agriopis; species Agriopis leucophaearia. The sequence goes on along the minus strand of OX421261.1, from coordinate 8,381,472 downwards.
GACGCGATCCTTGTCGCTCACGTCGCGGGGCAAGTGCATCTGCGGGCATGTTGACTACAACACTGTAAGTATAATGACTGCACGCTAACACCCATTGTTTTATTTTAATGCATAAAAAGTGTAGCGTTTGACCGCCAACTCACCTGATTAAGCGATGATGCAGTCTACGATGGATTCAATCCTGTAAGGATTTAGTAGTAAGTTAGTAAGGAATTTAGTAGGTACATAAGAATTCCTTGCCTAGCCGTGTTATAAAGTATTTGGCAACGATCCCTTTGCTTTTTCATTGAACAAATGCAAAAAAAATAGAATTATGCCTCGTCAGCGCCATCTACCGATGGCTGCAGAACTATGTTCCTCCAGGTGTCAGAAAACCTCCCATTCAAATATACAATGTACCAAGTGTCATAAAAAATCGGTCTGGAAAAGTACAAAATTAGTACTTTTGTATTCATTACAGAGCATCATGGAGCCATTAATGTAAAACTATACCATTCTAGAATAATCCATGTTTAGAGTTATTGAGAGAATCTTGGGATCGTCTTTGTCATTACAGCTAATGGAAGAGCCAACATTCTACCTACGTAAGAAAGAGATTCAAGGGCCAGAAGAAGAGTGGACGTGGCCAGATGATGACCTTAGCCAAGTGGTGGAAACTGCGCAGGCGGTAGACGAGCAATACAGGTCTTCGCCAGAACTGGTTAGCCAATTTACTTTTATACCACAGTTGAAATATAGTTTCATCATTATCATCAGCCAGAAGACGTCCACTGCAGAACATAGGCCTCCCCCTTTAACCTCTACAATGAACGACATCCTGCCATCTGCATCCACTGGATGCTCGCGACTCTCACAATGTCGTCGGTCCATCTAGTGCAGGGTTTCTTAAAGTGGGGTCCACATTCCCGACGTTTATTTACTAGAATTTGTTTGAAGTATGCAGTTCTGTTATTTAAATAAACAAAACCAAAAATCAAGTAATTGTCAAGAAACACTGTATTCTTATTTTAAAATTCTCATCGCATGGGGTCCGTAGTGTTACTGAAACATTGAAAGTGGTCCGTGGCTACAAAAAGTTTAAGAACCATTGATCTAGTGGGAGGCCTACCTACGCTGCGTCTTTCGGTTCGCGGTCTCCACTCAAGAACCTTTCTTCCCCATAGGTTATCAGTTCTTCGAGCGATGTGGCCTGCCCATTGCCACTTCAACTTTACTAGCTATGTGTGTATGTAAATATAGTCTAGAATATTGTAAAAGGAAACCTGGTTATCAGGCTGCTGACCTTATGAGACCTGGTGAGTTACCATAGTCTCAAAAACATTCTTATTACTCTTCTTATTTGAATCTTACATTGAATTTTGTCTCTCTCTCTCGGCTAATGAGAGAGCAAGACAAAAGTCAATATAAGGTTATTATAAGAATCTTTTTGAGATTATGGTAACCCACCGGATTATGGTTGCAGTCACAAGCAGTCGTAATTATATCATTCCACTGACACTGACTTCATTCCACGTGGTGATTGATGAAATGATTCCAATGACTGTATTAAAAATATGATTCGTGAAAAAAATCATATTTAAAAAATATATTTAATTCCAAAAAACTTTTTTTCATTGATCACGTAACTTGACGGCAAACGCTCTATTTAGATCTAAAGTCCTCATGACGTCACAAGCAATTAATAGAGGCAACAAATTGTATGGTGATTAAGATTCAGGCAATTACAAGATTGCTTTATTATATTATTTTAGGGTATTTGGGATGGTTTCGTATAAACAGTCAAATACCCTATTGTGAATCTTGTTTTGTGTTATGTACAGTAGGATTTTAAACTATTTTAAATATCCTAACTAATATTTATATATCACACTAATATTATAAATGCAAAAGTAAATCTGTCTGTTTGCTACATAATCACGTCTAAACGGCTTAACCGATCTCGATAAAATTTTGCAAGGTAATAGTATGTATCATGAGGACGGACATACGCTATTTTTTTCTGAAGAAATCGCGGACGAAGTTGCGGGTGCAGCTAGTATTTGTATACATCCTAACTAATATTATAAAACCGAAAGTAACTCAGTCTCCCTGTCTGGATGTATGTTCGCTTTTTACGACTAAACGGATAGGCTAATCTTAATGACATTTGGCAGGAAGATAGTAGACATTATAAAGACGTACATAGGGTACTTTTGCCCCAAAAAAAAAACAGCGGGTAAACCCCCGGGGTTCAACTATAGTATGTTTATTTGTCATATAAACGCTTCGTGCAGTGTTGCGTTCAAAGTTTGTCTCATAAATTTTTACTGTACATAACTCTACATAGTGTTTGCATTATAATGCAATTTTTGCCATAAACGCCCCGCTATAGTGCAAAGAGAATTTAACATGTTAACCACAGACTGTTCTCAGCTATTTTTACCTCTGTTATATGTTGTCTCTGTCCATTGGTTGGCAGCCTTTGCTGTTAGAGCAAGAGGCTTGCTGAGGCTAGAGGTAATTTAACTGTTACCAGCCTGTGTAATATTGGTTTAAATGTTCAACGAAATTACGTTCATCAGACACAGCAGGCGTCCGTGACGCCCGTAAAATTGGCATCCGGTTCCGGTTGGCCTGATGTAGGTCAACCAGAGGAGCCCGCTTCAACCCAGGAAATAAAAGAGCCTAAAGACAGCGGTGTCGAGTTTTGGACACAGATGGCGCCACAGTTCTTTGTGGAGTACATCCATGAGCGATCGCCACCCGAAGTAGTAGCGAATCCGTATGAAAATCCACCCACAGACTTTCAATACAGGTCAGTCTTTTTACCAAATATGTAAATGAATAGTTTGACAGTACGAGTTTCTTGGACATGATAAAATTTCTCTCTTCTACCGAATTCTCATCCCGCCACAGACGAACCCTTTCACCTTAAAGGGGTAAGCTGAAAAGAGTGGCACTCTCATTGGGGGAAAGGCATTAAATAAGTCACGACCCTCAGCATTGACGAATCGACACATGGAGGAGGGAGGGGATTGAATGATTACCCTCGTTGCAATGAGTTTTTTTTAACCGACTTCCAAAAAGAAGGAGGTTCTCAATTGGACAGTTTTTTTTTAATTTGAAAGCTGGTGTTTCCCGTGTGGTCCCATTTCAATTTGGTCCAGTTATAACATTTTTATGATGTCGGTTTTTTATATTGATAATTATATTAAGTGGGTTCTGTCTACTGAATCTATCTTCATGTATTTGGCCCACCGACGGCTTTGAGTTTGTCTTGTCTGGGTTAGATGAATGGCGGCTGCGCCTGGGGGTGGTGCAACCGCTGGTAAAAGGTATTCAAAACAACAACTACTACTCTATTTTTCAGTGATTGGGTTGAAGAGTGCGACGTGAAAATGCAACTGGCATTAATGGAGGTCCGAGTATGCATGGGCCTTATACACAGGCTCTCTGTCCTTAGCACTGTCTTTAAGGAGCTACCACCGGTACCTATACCAGGTATTATAACATTTTCACTAAGATTAATGTCAACGCATTGTAAGTTATATTGAACGCAACCATTATTCAATACGTAAGTAACTCTTAAACTGTCTGTCAATGTCATAGAAAGACTTTATCACACTTTCATGTCATGATAGTACGAGATCCGGCTGCAGAATTACTTCGGTCATCGAGTTTTTGCTTAAAACCAAATTTGTACGCATATTTATGATTAGCACATATATCAACCAGGGTGCCAGTCAAAATGTGGTCGCTATTATTTTTTAATTTACTTAAATTTAAGCAGCCACTATCTACTATACTACTCTTGTTGAGCGCCGCAAAACGAATCGCGCTACCAATTCGCCCAAATCAGCTTTCAAAAGATTCACTCAGTACATTCATTCGCAGAACTGCCGATGCGCGTGCTGACAATCGAAGAGTGTGAGGCGCTGAGCGACAACCTACCGCAGCGACGGGTAAACATCGAAGTCCTAGGGCTTCACATTGTTGTGCACCCGTGGGACCACGCGCTGCTGGAGCGGCCCACTCTGCCACCGGTCGTGCTCGACCTAGATTTGCCTAAGATCAACGTGGCCATCAATGCACCATTGTACCCTCATAGGTAAGTTTCAAGTTTTACACTACCTTTTTTTATCACCCCTCAAGATCTATTTGAAAAGTATATTTTCAGAGTAAGCAGAAGTTTTTACCCGACTACCAAACAGGATGAGGCTCATTTTTTTTTATGTTTATTACCTCAGTACTTTCGACTGGGTAAACCGATTTTTATGATTCTTTTTTTTATTTGAAAGCTGGCGCTTCCCGTGTGGTCCTATTCAAATTAGGTCCAAACAAAATGTTGTTGACGACCCTATTGTGAACGAGTACTCCGCACTGTAAAGAATAGTGGTGAAAATCGATGTTCGTCACGTCGTTCATCACATGATCATCATTCGCAGACATTATACTTTATGGCACACAATATAGGACTCACATTTGGATGCTTGTCTTCCGGGTTGGTGTTAAATAGGTCTGTTGGAAGTCAAGTTTTTATGTGGTCATAAATGGGTGTTTTTAACTTCTATGTTTTTCAGGGTCTGCGTGGCTGCTTGCCAAATGCCAGAAGACAGCGGACCCCTGTGGCAGGGCGCTCGCCTCCACGTCACAGTCAAAATCAGCTCTATCCAGGCCAAGATTTGTTCCTTCAATGACGTTAAAGCGAGGCCGTGCTTTCGCACCGACGTGAAAGCCGTGTTCCATATTCTGTTAAACAAGGAATACTTTCTCAGTCGAGAAAGCGTGCTGTTGGCATACTCCGTAAAAATTCGTAAGTGCTTATTAAGAGTATAATATATCGTAGCTTTTAAAATACCATTTTACCTTCGAAGTTACGTATTTACTGATATTGGCATTTGCGTTATAACATGCAATACTTGTTGAACGACCCTTTTTGTGTCTACCGGGTGCAGCTAGTCCAGCCACTCGTGCCCTTCAGGAAAGCCATGAATTCTCACACGAGTTTTAATGAAGTGAACATAGTATTTGTTTATACTCCGATGACCCGCGGAAGTTTGTCATGTTTAATATTTAGGAGTCGTCGGAAGTATCTAAGATTTAACTCCAGGAAGGCCTCCCTTGACTGCCTGCAGTGATTTGGCTAAAGGTAGGTCATCGGCACAGGTCCCACAGTGTGCCTGTTCAAGCTTCACCGTGTCAGCTCATCGGCAGCTTTATCCTCTAGATCCGTTAGTCCATTGGAGATTCTAGTTGAGTTGTTAAAGAGAAGTGAAGTTTTCCTTTATAGTTCAGTGTCAGCGGTGGTCAGTTTGGTTTTGGACTACCGTACTAGTGCACCATATGTTAGTGAATGCCTGACCACAGAGTTATATAGCCAGTGTATAACTCTGTGGTAAGGTAGGTGGTCAGTTTGGGGCTCAGAACCCATGTTTTACCTATAATTTTGCTGCTCCACCAACATGATATATGGAATTCAGTTTTCTGTATAGTGTGACGCCTAGATATTTAAGTTCAATACTTCATTATTCCTACGTCAGAAGTAAGTACTGTACTGAGTGCAGTCTAAATTGCCAACATTGCCATTGTCTTCGGGCTGGCAACGCATCGACAACACCGCTAGTTTGTTTACCATCAAGCAGACTGTCCGTTTTTTTCCTGTTCTTATAAAAAGGTTATAGTTTTTTTTTCTGTTATCAGGTGAGGCGAATTTGTGCGGTTCAGCGGCCCGGTTGCAAGCAGCATGGCGTGTTCCGAAATCACTGTGGATGAAGCAAATCTCTGCCGCTCTCAAATTCACCACGTTAGCGAAGGACGCTCTCAATGATGAAGGTTCTTTATTAGCGTGCTCCATCTTTGTCCGCGTCTTTGTGTAAATTTTGGATAATGTAACACTTTTTTGTAAACCAACCATTGTGATGAAGATGCTGCCTTTGCAACACAGTCACTAAAGCAAAGGCAGAACCACTCTTTTTATTGTACACAAGTTTTTATCAATAAATTATGTTTATTTTTGCGACAAGTCGAACATGAAATAAAGCTAACGCAAATCTATAACGATTAATAATAAAACACTCATTGCAGAGGCTGTGGCTATCGACGTTACGTTTGAAGACTTCCTTGTACGCGGCTTCGTAAACAGGAATACCACTACGCATATAGTCACTCTACAAGCAGCCAAAGCGACGGCTTTACATGAACCACGTATGTACCGGGACAGAGCGATCGAGTCGAGTAGAACAATAGAGCCATCTTATTCACTAAACAAACTGACAACCACAGTTATATGACTGCCCCGGTGGCTCAATTGGTAGCGAACCTACCTTCTGCGCTTGGGGGCGTGGGTTCGATTCCCACCTATGGCTAACATTTGTCTTTGTTCTATGTCTGGGTGTTAATATCTATTTAAGTATGTTTTTTTTTTAAATATAAATGTACGTATATCAGTCTCTGGCAGCCATTTTACAAGCTTTGCTTAGGTGGGAGTCAGATTACCGTGTGTGACGTTAGATGACGTATTTTCTCATCTAAATTCATGATTATTTTCTTGAACTCACTTCACTTCGTTTCACCTTGTTTCATCACGTTTCAACGTGTTTCGCCTTATTTAACTTTGTTTCACCATAATTAGCTTTATTTCAGCTTGTTCCACTTTTCTTCACATTGTTTCACCTTGATTGACTGTGTGTCTCTTCATTTCACTTTGTTATAGCTTGCTTCAACTTATTTTACTTCGTTTCACCTTGTTTCGCTTTGTTTATGTGTATAATTGTTGTATGTAAGAACATAGCGACTATGTCAAATCACATCAATGACCACCAACCAAATACAAATATATATAAAAGTATTTATTCCCTGCTCAACATTAAGGCCAAATACATACATACTTTAGGTTAGGTTAGATGGATAAACCGCTCCGCTTTACTTGGTGGCGTGTAACTAAGGCTTTTTTTATCCACAGAGGGCAGCGACCTGAGCCAAGCCTGGCTTTTCTCAGCTCCCGACTGTCATACTAACATGTAAGTTATTTTTACTAATCCTCGTTTCATCATACAATTACGATCCACCATATTTTGTTCGTCAATCTTATTATCTCCAGGAATAATATGTTTTCAAATACAAAAAAAAGTGTTCTGAGTTTCCCTACTTTACGTCAATGTACTTACTCGTCAAACTACTTTAAATCCTATTTATAACAAAATTATGTGTAATTTAGATTGCCTTACCTAACTACTATGGTTTTAGTCTACCATTGGTTTGGACATTTATGAAGGCTGCCCCGATATCCATGGTTTTTAATATGTTTAAGCTTTCTTTCCTTTACGTCTGGTCAAAGCATCCCGTGACCAAAATGCTGGTCGATATTTTGCGCAACGCTACAGTGCAATCCAACGCGGCAATGCGGCCAGCACTTTGGAAACGATGCCTACGGTCAGCGTTTTAGACTTGTGTAGTTATATATTTATTTTAATTTAAGAAGTTGTACTATGGCGTCACTTCTTTTGTACCATTATCTAAACTAAACTAATTTGACTGGACTAATATTAACGGCGTCTCTTGTGTAATACGTCAGAAAAGGATGGCAACAATTTCTGAGATGTCACAGAGTCGACGTCAATATAGATGTAATTAGATGGAATATTAATTTTGTCTAGTGGGAGGCCTACCTACGCTGCGTCTTCCGGTTCGTGGTCTCCACTCAAGAACCTTTCTTCCCCATCGGTCATCAGTTCTTCGAGCGATGTGGCCTGCCCACTAGATGGACCGATGACATTGTGAGAGTCGCGGGCATCCAGTGGATGCAGATGGCAGGACGTCGTTCAGTGTGGAGGTTAAAGGGGGAGGCCTATGTTGAGCAGTGGACGTCTTCTGGCTGACGATGATGATGATTCATTTTGTCCCGTAAAGATCTGGAAAATCACGGGGTGTTATTCTTGAAATTATAAAAAAGGACTCAGTTAAATGGTCCCGCTATAAAACCTGCACAGGAACGTGTGGTCAGCGATTAAATCATTTGGTTAGGTACATGGATTTGTAAACACAGTTTTAAATATATATCAATCGTATATTCCAGGCCGTACTTGCGTGTCGCCGTACAGTGGTGCAAGACCGCTCTACCTCATTCTCTAGAATACGCGGGGTTTTATACGGAACCCGCCGCTGTCGCAGTGGACCCGCTTTTCATAGCCTGGCTCGCGTACAGGCCCGCATTGAAACCTCTAGGTATGTCTTCTCCAAAATCTAATGAGTATAAAATCGTTAAGTAGTTGTACAAAATAATACAAATTCAAAGCCATGTTATACCGCTAAAAGATAAAAGAAAAACATCAGTTTCTGAAATTAATTAAATTCATAAGTCTACTGAACCGATTTGGATAAAATTTCTATGGGACCAACCTGATAGTATATCATTTTAATATTTTTTCCAAATCAGTTAATAAATGATGATGGAGTTCTAAGGTAACAAACATATAAAACTTAATTGAGAACCCCTCCTTTTTAAAGTCGGTTAAAAAGATCCGCATACTTGAATGCGGTCCGTTTGATGGTAAGTGGTAATGAGGTAGCCGCCCTTTTAGAAACCCAACGCATTGTCGGTGGGAGAACTATATTGTAACTTAGCCTTTGAAGCTGTAATGTTTGAAGAAAATTTTACAGTATACAACTGTTTGCAGATACGCTGTCGGCGTCAGCTTCAATGAAGAGCTTATCGTCACAGTATTTCGTTCGTCGCCGCACCACAGGCACTGTGAGTCTTAATTGATTTTTTAAACATATTCTGATCTCTGTTTATTACACTGTTACACCTATTATTTACAGCACTTCACTAAACAATCAAATGCGGCGCCATACATTTCTACAAACCGTTACCTATACGGCACTGCACCCAGCACCGGCCCTAGCCTATGGTCAGGGTAGAGCAAGATTAGCTTCCAACGCTTTCATTTCTGAAAACATGTGCTAATACAGAAATCTTTCTATTACTTGTGGAAACTTTTAAGGCTTGTTTGTTCATATTTTTCTTGCTATGTTTTACGTTGCTAAAGCCGTTTGTTTTCTGTAAATAAATAAAAATCTAAAAAAGAATATAAATGATTTCCACATAACATTTAATGCTAGTTACAATAATGCAAATGTGTCTCGCCTGCCGCCTGCGACGCCAGCCCCAACCCGAGACGCGGAACGTTGTCAAACTTTTTTTTTTCTGGTTTTGGAATTTTGGCGTTCCTTCCCACCTGGCGCCTTTAGCAAGTGCTCCTCTCGCTCTACTCTAGGGCCGGCGCTAACTGCACCGCACGACGCATATTTTGCAAACGGTTTTTAGGCAATGTCATTGGTGCTGCTAAATCATAATAGTTTTTAGCTTTGACGGTATAGCGGCTGAAGAAAGCAGCATAAGCTTGCTGACTAGTCCGCTGGCCACATGGTCACGACACGTATGGATCATTCATTCGGTATGGATTTCCGTCCGCGCCTGCAGAGCGGTGCAGTATCATCGAAAAACGTAAGACGACAGACACATCGTTTGACACTATTCCGTCTGTCGCGCGATGTCTCGTGAGAAAATTTGACATTCACGTCATACCAAGTTTCATCCAAATCCGTTCAGACTTATGGAGTTGAGTGCTTACGAACATACCCACAAATTTTCGCATTTATAATGTTAGTGTATATTTTAAAATTTGGGCACTTGGTTTGACTAAAGTACAATTTATATTTTCAGTCGTCGAGCGGCCGAGGCGGTACCAGGTCGTCAGGTGCGGAGGTGCACATGCGCCGTAGTGTCGGCTCTAGCGATAAAGAGCAAGGCAGGGAGGATCTAAGAACTGTCATTAAGGTTAGCAGATTCAATGGCTTTCAATGAATACACCTTCATTTGAAGCTAATGAATTAAATGAATATCCCTCCTCCATCCTCTGTTTAACCCCTATGGGATGAATTTATGGAAATCCATCCTTAGAAGAAGAGCACTCTTTAGTTATTTAAGAAAGAAAATCAATTTTATTCGACATTTTAGCAAAATTTCTAGACGCTGTGGGTTTGGCAGTGCAGTCTGTCAGTCAATTAACTTAAAATATTTAAATACATAGTAACATGACTTAGCGTGGAAAGCACTGCAGGAGTAAAAGGCACTCAATTTCTGTTACAGCCAAAGTCAGCGCTTGAACAGTACATGAGTGGGGCGAAGCTCCTCGCGCTACACGAACGCTTGCGACGAATGCTAGTGAACGTGGAAATTGGACTGACATCGGTGTACGTGACTATGAAGACGGCGTCAGCAGTGGACTGCGCGACTGTACGTGACGCCATGGAACGCCACGCTAGCTTGGCAGAGGATGTGCTAGCTCTCAGGTACACACAAAACTGTGTTTTAAAACTTACAAGGGCCTTACTGCTAACTTTTAACGGGAGTTCGAGTTAGCGCTGAAACAGCGTAGAAAATCACGCGAACGAAAACCTTAACGCGCCGAGATACGGCTGGCGGTCGCGCAACTTTTTTCATCACCAGTATTAATCAGTTTTGGTTTTAAAACAATTATGGCTATTGGGTCAATGGCGCAGCGCTCAAAAGTAGACTAAACCATAGTATACTCCTAGCAGCGGCAGGCAATAGAAGCATGGACGAATGGGAAAATGTGGGCCGAAGTGCAGCCGAGGCCAGCATTTGTAAGTCGGATAAACACTCAGCTGCCGACAAGGGTCATATATTTTATTTTTCTTACGCATTGTGATGCAATTCACGTGAAAACATGCTTATGTAACTTGCACATTTAATTGTTAGTGATCACCACGACAGAATTGAGATGATATCGATGGTGATTAATGCAGCAATATTTAGTCGAAATTAGTAGTCCCCAGTACAACAATATTGAATCTACATTGTTAGTGATCACTACGACAGAATTTGAATGATATCGATGGTGATTAATGCAGCAATATTGAGTTGAAATTGGTAGTGATCAGGACAACAATATTGAGCCTACATTGTTAGTGATCGATACTATAATATTGAGTTGAAATTAGTAGTGATCAGTACAACAATATTGAGACTACATTGTTAGTGATCGATACTATAATATTGAGTTGAAATTAGTAGTGATCAGTACAACAATATTGAGACTACATTGTTAGTGATCGATACTATAATATTGAGTTGAAATTAGTAGTGATCAGTACAACAATATTGAGACTACATTGTTAGTGATCGATACTATAATATTGAGTTGAAATTAGTAGTGATCAGTACAACAATATTGAGACTACATTGTTAGTGATCGATACTATAATATTGAGTTGAAATTAGTAGTGATCAGTACAACAATATTGAGACTACATTGTTAGTGATCGATACTATAATATTGAGTTGAAATTAGTAGTGATCAGTACAACAATATTGAGACTACATTGTTAGTGATCGATACTATAATATTGAGTTGAAATTAGTAGTGATCAGTACAACAATATTGAGACTACATTGTTAGTGATCGATACTATAATATTGAGTTGAAATTAGTAGTGATCAGTACAACAATATTGAGACTACATTGTTAGTGATCGATACTATAATATTGAGTTGAAATTAGTAGTGATCAGTACAACAATATTGAGACTACATTGTTAGTGATCGATACTATAATATTGAGTTGAAATTAGTAGTCATCAGTACAACAATATTGAGTCATCATTATCATTGAACAGTACAACAATATTGAGTTGACATTGTTTGTGATCTACATAGATGTGAACATCTATGTTGATCACAAACATCGGTACATCGTTATCATTTACTATTGTTTTCTTGCAGCATGGGCCGCTCGACATTGTTCTCGAATACGCTGACCAAGCAGTTTTGGAATGACATAAGACATGATGGACCGACATTCGTGGCGCTGAAAGCACAAAAGCCCCAAGGTACAACATTTCTAAACATAAAGTAAACTAAACATTTATTTCCGAAACGCTATTACTTTAGCACCTAAAAAAATTATCAATATTTAAAAAACCGACATCACAAAGTTAGTATAAAATGGGCAAATTTTATTGCTTAGATGATCATATTGTCATTCGGGTAACAAAACATTCCAGTTATTTTGATTTAATGGTCAAACTGCTGAACCGATTTTGATGAAATTTCTATGGGGCACAACTGAAAGTATTATATCCTTTCAATTAAAAAAAGGATTTTCCAAACCGATTCATTAATGACGGAGTTTGAGGTAACAAAAAAAATACAACCGAATTGTGAACCCCCTCCTCTTTTGAAGTCGGTTAAAACCAGGTTTTATATTGACTTAGCAATGGGCTCCAAACTCGACTAGGCCGGTCTCGTGGTGACCCGGAAAAGATTAAAAGTTTCGTATTTCTTTTTTATATTATCTGCCTAACACTATTTGTTGCTTTTATTAAAAAAAAATTCTCTAGTTGCAATTTTTTTATGCCATACAATAGTGGCAAACAAGCAGACGGGCCGCCTGATGTTAAGCGATCACCGTCGTCTATGGATACCTGCAACACCAGGGGCATCACAGTTACGTTGCCGACCCAAAGCCTCTAGTAACAGCCCTTTTGAAGAACCCCATATTATAGAAATCTACTGAAGAACTATATTGAAGAACTCGGAAATGCCGCAGGGAGCTCATTCCACTAATTGCACAAATGTCTTACAACCTTCGAATGCTCAATCTGGCTGGACTCAATACGGGGACAGATTGGATCCACAGTCACGCGATAGTTGCACAAGCCGTAACACACCATAAGAGCCGTAACAGACACGTCAACTTCGCTGACGAACCACAGTCTGACCAACGGGAGAGAAAGAGAAAATTCTCTCTCTCTCTCTCTCTCTCTCTCTCCGATCCCATTTGCGATTCAGACATAGTCGCCGTCTCGCTTGCTCAACGATGGTTCACGAGTTCTGACAATGTTGTGCAAATCGAACAGACATTAGAGAACTGAGCCGTAAGTGTATAAAAATACGGTTGGTTTTGGTAAAATATGTAGTTTGGTTTCGATATAAATTGTATACAACTATGTTGTGCATAGTTGTATATATGAAACTGCGGACATTTATTGAGTATAATTTCCTACGCGTTGTGACTTCTATCGAAGTTTTTCAAAGCTTACAACCTTAGTAGTAGTACAGTATAATGTGAAACTTTCAGTTCAAGACTCGTTCCCCTGGAAGCTGAAGCTGGCCGATGTGTCCATCTACACTCTAGACGCAGTGGTGCCCTCAGAGACGACGGGCCGTGAGCGCAGCCTCCGCTCGCAGCTCCGCATAGCCAGCTTAGCTAGACCAAGAACTGTGCTGGAACTGGTCACGTCTACCCTCACCCTGTCCGTGGTCACGAAGCAGGTGCAGATCAAACAGCTGCCGAAGAAGGAGCCCGTTAAAAAGGATAAAGAGCAGACTCCCGAAGAACAGGTAAATTGTTTTTTATTTTTATTTATTTAAAACTCAACCCTAAATACACCAGTTTCCGTGTCTTTTGTTATTGTTAACTAAAATTTTGTTAGCTTAAAGTTATTCATAATACAGGGAGAGAAAAATTAGTTATATTTTTTTAACGCGAATAAGTCCGCGTTTGACCACCAACTCGCCTGTTGGTAAGCGACGATGTGGTCGAAGATGAAGCACGCAGACTTAGAAGATACCTATTCAGTCTCGTCTTGAAAAGGCTCAAATTATATTATTATTATTTTTTATGCATAAAAAGGCTTGCCTTTGACCGCCAACTCGCCTGATGTTAATCTAAGGTTAAAACAATTTGGTCGGTATGTTCTGTTGCAACCCCCAATGTAAAAAGTAAACAAGTTTAATGTAGCTCCCAAACGGCTGATTTTTATTTAGTTTTTTTGTTTGATAGGTGACTTGACTTATAATAAGAACACTCTGGAGTGATCTAATTTAAAGTCAAGAAAATCTGAACATCCATTTGGAGATTAAGGGGATACTATCGGGGATTTTTTAAATTTTCAATCTATGTATACTTACAAGTATTCTCTTGTTGTCGTATGTTTGTTATTTATAATGTGAAAGTTTGCGTGAAGTTTGTTATTTTTTTTTTTTTCAGAGATTGAAATACTTTACTTCCGGGATGAGCTTTAAGCCCACAACGCTCAAGGAATTTGTTCGAGGTCCGGCTAAGTAAGTATGATTATAGTGCTATACAAGCAGTTCGGGTTTTAAAAGATTTTAAAGAGAATCTTTACTCCACAATTACATCAATTACTCCAAATGAAGAAATACGCGTACGAAGTGCTTTGATTCCTCCTTTTTTTGGGCGAACTACTAGTCTTTGGAATGCACTGCCTGTATGGGTATTCTCCGATATTTACGATTACAATCTAGGTGTCTTCAAATCGCGAGTGAATCGATTTCTTCTAGGCAAGCGTGCTCCATTGTAGACCGCATCATTGCTTAACATCAGGCGAGATGGTGGTCAAACGCAAGCCTGTTACAAAGCTAGCGAGGTGCTAGTACGCTCTTGTCTTGAAGAGACTCAGGTTGGACTTTAAAGGAAACATCGAAGCATAGAGTGCATTGCATTCCTTAGCAGTTCGTAATAGAAAGCAATTTTGTCTGATTTACGAGAAACGATTCAAGTAACGTCCAGAATCTTACATAAATACTTAATAAAGTACTACTTATTAAATTAATCACGACAATAATTTCTCTTTTTCAGACGCAAGAAAGATAAGTCTACAGAGGTAATACAATGATTTATTTCTTATTAACATTATATTATTAGCTTTACCCTGGACCAGGCCTGGCTCACTCCGCACTTTAGGTATGAAGCTACAAGTAGTCGTCTTGTCGGACTTGCCGTGCCTGCTGTCGTGCGATAGACAGAGATAACGCGACAAGAGTTACGAGATAGACAGAGAGGCAACTTCTAGGTTAATATAACTGTAGGTAGTTAACGCTCACACGTCCTGAATTGCACTTTATTGTGTAGTGGCAAGAGTTGCACCTAATCACGTTTATTGTATGGGAGCTCTCTTAAATATTTATTTTATAGTTTTTTAGTATTTGTTGTCATAGCGGCAACAAAAATACAACATCTGTGCAAATTTCAACTAACTATCACGGTTCATGAGATACAGCCTGGTAACAGATGGACGGACAGACAGACAGACGGACGGATAGCGGATAAAAGGGTCCCGTTTTACCCTATGGGTATGGAACCCTAAAAATAGCCACTAGATCGTTCCGTTACCGACCAACAACGTAGCGTGTCATGACTTTAAAAACATGATTATATAGTGTTGGGGATACTGTGGTCCTGTCGAAGTAGAATGCTCATAATAATATATTCTGGTATAATACGAGCTGAGTACTTTAGCTGTGTGACAAAAAACAGCAGCAGATAACCGCACAGCTGTGTATTCACCCGAAGTCTGACCATCCGAGCGGACCGCATGTGTCACTCTAAAACCAGCCTAAACCCAACCATATATTTCCAGCAGCCAGAGAAAAAGGAGCCGGAGCCTGTTCCGATAACAACAACCGGTCCGGTCGTCTCGCTCGGCATCCATCTGCACGGCGACACACCACCGCTCATCTTCAGGCTTGAACAAGATCAGGTGAGGTAGACAGATATTCTGTCAACTTTATGTATTAATATTATTTGATATGGTTTCTTAACAAAAAGATTTATTTATTGTTTGAATTAGAACGGCTGTCAAGCCATTTTTGTAAGAAATTTGTTGTAGCCACTTGCAACCATATAAACCCATAGCAACTGTGACGCGGAGTTCGACGCGTTGACATAAATAAGAATGTTCAATCACATATCTGTCACTATACCTGGCGACAGAGTTTCCTTCTCATTCCGTTCTATTTACTTCTCTTTTTTGTGAGTTTCTTCACCTCTGGCCTTCATGGTCAATCAGAAACGCACCATGGACTCTTTTGATTTCCTTGTATGATTTCAAGAAATATCATGCGAAATGAAAGGTTTTTTATTAATTAATGGAAAGCAATTTCGAATATACGCAACGTAGGTAGGCCTCCCACTAGATAGACCGACGACATTGTGAGAGACACGGCCATTCAGTGGATGCAGATAGCAGGCTGTCGTTCAGTGTAGAGGTTAAAGGGAGAGGCCTATGTTCAGCAGTGGACGTCTTCTTGCTGATGATGATGATAATGAATTTCGAATAGTTCAAACCACTCGTTGCATTAGCGAGTGTTATTATGATTAGTTAAAAATTGTGACTATTGTTTGGGATTTCGGAATCGAGCCCCATATGCTTGGACTTTTTACTAAGTCGTCGTGTTATTATGTTATAGGTACATATGGTAGCAGCCGCATTGCACTGTTTCACCCACATCAAGGTGCTACTTATGCGGCCTCCGCTTTACATTCCGAGGGCAAGCAGCAGCCCTATGATGGGAGGGCCACGATCGGTTATACGGTAAGTTTTCTTAAAATTGTATAATAGGCTTGCGCTTGGCCGCCAACTCGCCTGATGTTAAGCGATGATGTGGCCTACGATGGATCACGCTTGACTAGAAGAAACCGATTCACTTGTGACTTGAAAACACCCAGATTGTAAAATAAATAAGATATAAATCAAGTAAATAAGATATGGATAATAATTGAGGTTGGCAATAATATTCAGTGGCATGCGCTCTTGTTTCTATCTCCGTAGCACTTATATATATTCCAATGAGGGTGACGGGATAAAACCAATATCGCAGGTCCTGGTATAACTGGTATAATAATTGAGAGAAATAAATAAAAACATTTATTTTGCGCACAAAACACTACAACATCAACATTACAAAACAGAATAAATATAATTGACTGCCCCGGTGGCTCAGTTGGTAGTGAACCTAACTTCTGTGCTTGGGGGCGTGGGTTCGATTCCCATCTAGGACAAACATTTGTGTAATGAATATTTGTGTTTGTTCTATGTCTGGGTGTTAATATCTATTTGAGTATGTATTTAAAAATATATATGTACGTATATCAGTCTCTGGCAGCCATATTACAAGCTTTGCTCAGTTTGGGGTCAGATGACCGTGTGTGCAAAAATGTCCCGAATATTTATTTATTATTTAATTAGAAATATCAAAAATACATGTTCTGTTGCCGTTGTTGTGTCCAGTACGACAAAAAAGGGCAGTGATCAGCTATAATGCTACAGATTTCTTTGCAGTTGACTGATTTTCAGCACTGACCTTATGAAACGCACGGGACTTCAGAGTTAAAAAAACATTCGAAAAAAAACACGCAAATAATATGGACAACACAGCAGAAAATAATAATATAATTAAGGTTCTGGCATGTTGTAAAGGCGCAGATAGATCTACCAACAATCAAACTAAGCCTTTTCTCTAGTAATTTCAATAACGTGATATAAACGCTCTTGAGCGGGCTTTTACAATTCTTACCCAATACAAGTCGATTTTAACTACATAATAGTAGACATATTTATTACAACAGGTCGGCGTCAGAAATGGATCATCTCCAAACCCCGTCAGACGATTCTACCAGTGAGAAATCAGAGCTCATCCCTATTTTTGAAGCGCAATCGGCGAGAGACAGTAAGTCCTTAGTTAGTCCATAGCCTTTGCCCTACTTATCTTTGCCTTACTTATTATTATACTCCACTAGCGCCTTGCGGTTTCACCCGCGTGGTGATGAAATTCGGTGATGATGATGAAAAGTAGCCTATGTGTTAATCCAGGACATAATCAATGTATTTTCGAAATTTCACCCAAATCCATCCAGCCTTTTCTGCGTGATAGAGTAACAAACATCCATCCATACAAATTTTCACATATATAATACTAGCTGCGCCCTGCGGTTTCACCCGCGTGGTGATGATAATCGGTGATGATTATGATGATGATGAAAAGTATCCTATGTGTTAATCCAGGACATAAGAAGCAATGTATATTCCAAATTCATCCAGCCGTTTCTGCGTTATTGAGTAACAAACATCCATCCATCCAGACATCTATCCAAACTTTCACATATATGATACAAGTAGCGGCACGAAACTTTAGCGCTGACCGTTATTGCGCAGAAGTAAAAAATAAGGTACCTGAGGGGAGCTAGCGGGATGAAGGGCGGGCGTGCGTAGCGCCGATTGGCTCTCCAGTCGCATTACGTTCCCCGCACTGATACGCACATCGCGTTCTGTCTCGTTCTGTCGCGTGCGCGACAGCACCCATGCGCAGCTATCCCCGCCGCGTATCGTTCAGCGCTAGACTTACGTGCCGCTACTTGTATAAGTGTTATTAGTGTGATTACGTCGAATGCTCAAAAGGTCAAATTCTCGTAATGTTAACTTTTATCCCTTTTGAACAACGCCTACTTCCTAGAACGTTGAATTCCATAAATGTTGAATTCTCCTAACATTGAACATTAGCCTTATGCCTTGTGTGGTTATCGTAATCAAATTGTTTCGTTAGTTACGATGGACATCAAGACTTTCTTCTGGTTCCAATGGGTGGTGAGCCGGGTGACAATCGTGGCTACCACCTGGCAGTCCAAACTGGCTCTAGACATCGACGACATCATTACCTCGCTGGACTTACAGGCGCATTACAACCAACTCAAGATAAAGGTGGCGTCGGCATCCGTCAGGCATTATGCAAGGTATATCTTACTAAGAATTCATTAAATGTTCCGCTACGAAAAATCCAGGCACCAATTTGTGATCACCAATATTTTGGTCGTGGTCCTTAACTGTTGGCCTTTTGGAAAAACTCAGAGTCACACAACGGGCAATGTATAGAGCTATGCTCGGAGTTTTTTTGCGCGATAAAATCCGGAATGTCGATGTTCGCCAAAGAACCAGAGTCACCGACATAGCTATTAAAATTTGCAAGTTAGAGTGGCAATGGGCAGGCCACATCGCTCGAAGAACTGATGACTGATGGGTAGAAAGGTTCTTGAGTGGAGACCACGAACCGGAAGACGCAGCGTAGGTAGGCCTCCCACCAGATGGACCGACGACATTGTGAGAGTCGCGGGCATCCAGTGGATGCAGATGGCAGGATATCGTTCAGTGTGGAGGCCTATGTTCAGCAGTGGACGTCTTCTGGCTGATGATGATGAATATTTTGGCAATTAGTTTATTTATTTGGCCAGCATGTACTTTCTGCCGAATTGGTACCGCAACCATGGTATTTTATGGATTGACGAATATTAGATTTGGAGTCGATTATATTAGCTGTTGTCCAGAATAAGGACGTAAATTTCTCATTTTACTGTCTACCATTGGTCAATGGTTGACAGTAATTGGTCTTACACAAAATTGAACATAACATAATTATCAATGGAAATAAAAAACAAATTAAAATGGGACCACACGGGAAGCACCAGCTTTCATAAATCATCAAAATCAGTTCACCCAGTCGAAACTTCTGAGGTAACAAACATTTTAAAAAAACAGTCGAATTGATAACCCCCTTCTTTTTGGAAGTCGGTTAAAAAGGAAACAGTCTGTAGTGTGTTTGTGTTACTTGTGGTGTTGACAGGACTGCAGACGACGAGTGGACAGCTGGCGTGCTCGGCGGCAGAGTCCTCGAGGCGCGGGAGCCGAGCAACGCCAAAGAAGACAACCACTTCATGGCCATCACCATCACACAAGCTCAGTGAGTGTTTATCAACTCAACAGTAACCTTACCGACTAATTGTATTGGAAATCTGGTCTACTCTATATCCACTGACCAGATACTGAAGCCCTTGGTACCCAGCGTCCTTGGTTGAATCATAACATAGCCGTTATGATTCAACCAAGGACGCTGCGTCATGCTGTCAGCGATATTAACATCTTTATTATAAGTGAGAGACTTTTGTTTGTAGTGGTAGGACTCTTTTGCAAGGGTCTGCCTGGGGAGTACCACACCTTTGCCAGTTCTTCACCCGCCAAGCAGTAGTGTGCAAACACTATTCGAATCGAAGTTGTTCCGGATCGAAGGGCAATGTTTCCAGCGAAATTACAGGGCGCACAGAGATTTGACATCTTATATCTCGGGGTAACGAGCGCAGTGCATTGCTATCCAGGATTTTGAACTGTTAAAGTTCAAAACTCTGAGTGGCGTTGAGCTGTTATGGGCAAGCGTGAAGAGCTATCAGGTGAGCGACTTCGCTCGTCTCGTCACTCAGTACATAAAAAAGACGGACTTTTATGAACAATATGACAATGAAGAGATGGCAAATAAGATAAAAAACCAGCTGACGTCTTTTTATTTATAAAGTGTTAAAGATAGACTTACATAGTAAGAGCGCCTCGTCAGCGCCTTCGTCCACCTTCATTATGACCAGTGGCGTAGTGTAATTCTCTGATGAAGAAACTTCGTTAGCTTCGCTTCGGAAACACGGCTTTACCCGAACCCCTAACCAGTTTACGAAACACTAACAAAGCATGTTTCAATCCAACCTAACTGCACACAATGGGCTAGATGACTGTATTTTATTGTCATATTAAAATGTAGCCCATAACTATAGATTAATTAAAACAAAATGAAAATCTGATCAAACATAAGCATCTCATAAGCATTTTAATATCATGCTAGACAAAGAGCGCGAAACAGCAAATTATGACGTCACTGCTCTGTACGCCATATAAATTATATTCTGACAAGTATGGCGCAGAGGCGTGACGCATTTTTTGTTTTGTGGGAAAGAGACAGAGTTTTCTCTACCAAAACTTTAAACGCTTATATATCAGAACTTTAAATTATTTTATCACTAAACATTATATTTACTTAAATTCTTCATCAAAGCTATTAGTTACAACGATATAAAACATCAGTCGCCTACCCTATTCCGGTAGATTATCCCCCATGTTAACCGTATTTCGTTAATCTTTCAATTATGTACATTTCAGAATATCCAATTTGCCGGCCAGTTGGAAGGAAGAACTGCATCCAAAACTGTTGGAACGCAAACGTGTAAGTGAGATGCCATACCAACTGTACATTACACATCATAGTTCAACTACATCTTAAGCATAATCCTATGTATGATTATTATTATCGCTTTATTTTGACGTCACAATATGGTGGATTATTTTGTGCACTATTGGTAAACATGTCGCCTCGTTGGACCGTCTAATAAAGGTTATTTATTTTCGTAGAGCTCAGACAGCATGTGGGAGATATATGCGACACTAGCGCCGCTCGAAGTTGTCATCCAACCGACGATCCTCAACCAAATTATATCGCTTGTCCTCGAGATGGCGCCACGGTCTTTTTGTCCGCTGGCTAAAGAAAAAGAAGCTGGGTAAGCAACTTTTCGAATTTTAGGGGTTCTCACACTGCCCCACGCCAGGCGACTGTGTGCGGGACGATGGAGCAAATCTCTCGTGCGTAGAGGCGTTGTCATGTGTTGTACCGCGTTTTGTATACAAATTGAGAGACTTCGGAACGACGTAAAAAAATTGGTTTTATATAAAGTCGGTTTATGGATGATAATTTTACGTGATAACGTGTGCGTCACAAGCCAAACGCTTAAGCTGATCGTGCCTCTCTATCGCTTGTTCCGTTCTCTCGCTTGCACGCTCGGCTCAGGCGGAACGTGACAATGAGAATGCTTTTTCGTGCGTGCAGCCGGCGTTAATCGATTTATTACGACAAAAACGCGGCCCGTGCACCGTCACATGGCATGGCGCAGTGTGAGATCCGCCTTAGAGTCGGTACAGACAGCATATTTAATTAGAAGGCTCTCTTATTCTAGCTTGTCTGGCATTATCTCATCTACCCTTTGCAAAACTTTTCGTCATAGTCATCAATTGATGAGCCAAGGCACATCGTGAGGTGGCCAATAGACAACTGCCACTACATGACAAACCACTATTAAATGAAAATGTCTGGGTCATGATGCGGACTATTCTATGTATCTATGAGGTCAAACATTTCTATTATCACAATACAGAATGTTACTAAGCCGAGTAGAGGTCATTGTACTCACCATGAACAAATGTTATCGTTCGCGCAAAACTTTATGAGCCCTCTGAAGTTAGGCGCGAGGCCTCCCCGACGCCCTGTAAAGTCCCTCGGATACCTATAATATGCGTACTGCGCAGCCACTGGGCCTAACTTCAGAGGGCTCATAAAGTTTTGCGCGAACGATACCATGGGTGGTCCCATGAATTTAGGAGAAAAGAAATTCGCGGGGTCTTAGTTGTGCCCATAGTAAAAGTAGAGCATGGTAAGTCAAATGACATCCTTTCGGCATAATACCACCATTCCGTGTAACTTTGTATTAGTATAACCCAAAATTATTTGTCGTGTACGTTCAAGTATGTTTTTCTAGGCTGTAGCGGTGCTCTTACAAACATTCTTCAAAGCGGGTTTTGGAATTTTTCACCGTACCAAAATTGTTTGTTAATACGTCGAAAATTGCAGATGGCCTAGTGTAAAAGTTTAAAGCGGCCGCAAAGGTTTTGAAGGTGTAAAAAACTATTAAAATGAAATGGTGTTTTACTTGACTCTCCGAATAATATTATGAGGATAATGTTTAGGCAGTGTGCATCGTATCGTACATTACTGCAGCGGCAGGCAACAGACAAAGCAGTCAAATAAAGTCAAATGTTCGTGGAAGAGGGTTCTTCAAATCATGAACACATTCAATGCCAAGTTTGAGAAAAGTAAATGCTGTTTGTGTTTCTATGTCCCCTTCTGTAACTTAAACAAGTCGAACGATTAAATGGTTGATTACATTATATCATTGTCTTTTGTAGTAGGGTTTTATTATTAAATTAATTATTATCATATGTCTTAGCCGCAGTGATGTCCATTGGCCGTTTTGCTACGTTACCGCCGGCGGACTACGAATGTTGCTCACCGTACAAGACGAAGAGATCTATAAAGACGAAGACGACACTTTTGTGTTTGTGGTAAGTTCACGATGTTTTATTAAAAAATCTCCTTAAAACAAAAACTTATGCACATATGCGTTCTCCCTACTCTCACTTAATGGTGCTCAAACTTGGTCACTGATAAAAGTTCGGAAGTTAACTCTTGGAGTATACCAGCGAGCCATGGAGCGCGGTAGCTTAAGAGTGAAACTTATAGATACAACATAAATGATAAAGAAGATAAGAAACACAGTACTGTGCTCCAAGACTCAGAATGGCGACGTAGTTTTGAAGGCCACTTGCCTAAAGTGGGTCTGGCCAGTCAGTCAAATGTCGGAGAAACGTTGGGCCAAAACCACAGCACAGTAGCTTCCACAGGATGGCTAACGACCTCCCAGACGGCCCACACTAAGATGGAGGAACATCTGAACTCCTTCTAGAAGGACTGTACTCAAATTGCCCAAATCAGGAGGGAAGACCTTTGCCCTGTACTGGGACCATTCAGGCAAATATAATAATAGCACCAATATGCTAGTGTAACTACGATAATTACAGTTTTTGAAGACGTAATTCTGAACTTCGCAGCCACGGAGATGTTAGAAGGCAGTCAGGTCGAAAGTGACGTATAAAACAGCTTCAATAAAAATAAAATAAACCTGTTTAAAATACTATTTGCGCTTCGCGATTCCATCCACGGTTTTCCATTTATACTACTACATCGACACTAGCTGCAAGAAGCGGTTTCACCCGCGTGGCCGCATGGATTACTCCTTATATCATCAGCTATCTGCCAGTGAAAGTCCCGTCAAAATAGGTCCAGCCGTTTTTGGGAGTCCATAGAGAACATACATACACACATCGCCTGATATATAAGATACGATAACAAGATACGCATAAGAGGTTAAGCGAAACTATTTCCTTTTTTTTTCAGATCGGAAAAGTCACTGTCAGCCCCCACCCTGATAACCCAATATGCAGGTAAATAGTATTTTAACATTTTCCATTTATAAGTGAAATAAGATAATTATCAATTAAAAATACCGACTCCATCACGACATCGTGAGAGTCACGGACATCCAGTGTACAGATGGCAGGATGTCGTTTAGTGTGGAGGTTAAAGGGGGAGGCCTATGTTCAGCAGTAGACGTCTTCTGGCTGATGATGATGAGGTACCTTTCGTTTGACGTTAAATAAACACATGTGTGTTGATAAACACACTTTTGCATTCATAATATCAGTATGATAACGGCGCTTCTAATGCTTAGTGAGTATCAAAATTGTTGAATGACAAATTTTGTCGCACAACATCTTAAACGGTTTCTGAAAGAAATGTTTACATGTTTTATATTCCGTAGGCGGCCAATAAACCCGGCAATGGACGCCGGGTGGCTGAACACGACCGGTGCGCTGGACGGCCATCAATACGAGATCACAATCAAGAACGTGGGAATTCGCTGCGCACAGTTCCACCAGCTCGTCAGCCAGGAGGTAAGGCGTACAAGGCTGATTACGTTAGCTGCCAACCGCAATAGGCTATCGGATGGGTATTTAATTCGTTAAAAATAACAGGCTTAGTGAAAAATATTATGCAATACATATAATGAAGAAATTATAATTATAAGCGAATAAAGTTGAGAGATTAATATGTGGTGAAAGGGTTTTGTTGTATTAGGCTTTGATCCTTTCCCGCTAAGTGAGTGTCAGTATGGAGTGTGTATGGCGTGCGTAGGGAAGTCATCTGAAAGTCTCATCATCTGAGCGTTTAGAAAGACCAGAAAAATAATAACTATTTCGCTGAGAAATACATGAAATTGCGATCTTCCTTAATATTGGACTCATTATAATTTTGTATTCGGGGATGGTCTGCATTTCGGGTCAGCTTTTTTTATAAGACAATAAATAATATTGTGCTATCCCGCTTGCTCGCGGCAGGAGTAAGCTGACGCGAGTCATCGTCATCATCATTTCAGCCATAGGACGTTCACTGCTGGACATAGGCCTACCCATCGATTTCCAAAAGGGCCGGTTCGAAGCGACCTGCATCCAGCGTTTTCCAACAGTCTCTTTTAGGTCGTCTGGATGTGCTACGCTGCGCTTACCTGTCCGTGTTCTCCCAGCAGGCGCGAGTAGAATGGCATAAAGCCATTACGATTGCGAGTGACGTAATTAATCAAAATAATAAAAATACAATCACATTATTCAAAATGCCTACTATGTCTTTATTTCAGAATAGTGAAGCGGAAATGACAAATGGCACCGCGAGGGAAAATCCGGCTCGCAAGTGGACAGAAAAGATTGTTACCCCCAGTATTACCCCTATACTCCACTCGTAAGTGTTGTTTATTCAATAATTTATCGCATATGAAATTCACATACAGATCTAAGGTACCACAGAAAAGAGAAGTAAATAGAACGGAAATGAGAAGGAAACTCTGTCGCCAGATATTGTGACAGATATGTGATTTAACATTCTTATTTATGTCAACGCGTCGAACTCCTCGTCACAGTTGCTAACACAGTTGCTATGGGTTTAGCATTATGCAAGTTTTTATGCAAGTGGCTACAACAAATTTCTTACAAAAATGCCTTGACAGGCGTTCTAATTTAAACAAAAAAAAAAACTTTTCTGTGTAAGGTACCATATTCTAATAAAGATGTAATGACCCTGATTTGGCATGGCAACAAAGAACTATACCTATATTACTAAATTAAACACTATCACATATTATTGTAATATGAAATTGTCGAAAATGGTAACAGAATCTTTTCTCTTCTCAATTATGTAGAATAAAACAAGGTTATAAAAGAACTATTAGTAACCTAACAACGTTATTTTAGGCAGATCATATTTCGCAAAAAAAATTATGCCCTAAACGCCTAAAAAATTATGCCCACACTTTCATTTACAAGGACCTCTAAAATGATATGCCATATGAGGCGAGGTTATTTCAAATATTTTGTTTCCATTTCACCTAACATGTTGCCATCTTGTATTTATGTTTTTTTTATTTGGAACACGTACTGTGATAAATAACGAGTTCACTGATACATTGAATAATTAAACACCATTAGGCAGTTTCCGCATATTGAAAAAGAGCTGAAGATTTTTGAAAAAAAAAAACTTTCAGAACGCCTGATTAATGCGACGCGTAACTAAAATGCTGGTGTGTTTCTAGCTCAACGCATAACGCATTGCCATTCAGCGTACTAACGCCGTCAGCATGCTGGGTACGCTGCTAACTGGTAGTGGGCTTGAGCATTTGGATTGTCTTTAGACTTTCAACGGTCTATTTGGTCCAGTTCTACTATGGTTTATTTTAAACAATTAAAAAAGTAATTTCCACACAAAAAATATTATAAGAGACATCTGTCGGAACACCTCAGTATAGGCATGGGCTCTCTAATACTGATAGTGCCTAATTAATGCAACCGCTATAGGATAGAGGGCGCACATATGGTCTATAGTCCGTTTCAAATAGCATGGCACTTGACAGTTGGTTTGAGATTACGATAGCATTTATCTTGATTCGTAAATATGGAATGTGACGTCACAGAACTAAATTAAAGATTTACATTTTGCGGCGAAAACATGTAACTAAGCGCTACTATGAAAACTAGTCTGTTAGAGGTGGTTGTCAAGTGCCTTGCTATTTGAAAAGTATTATAGTTCTGACATTTTTATGAAGTCGGTTTTTTATATTAATAATTATGTTTACTTAGCTAATAAAGGCACTTGCCCTAGTTTATTTTTTAATTTTTTGTGGGAATTGAGGATCAATTTTCCATTGTTTTCTTTTCAGAGTAGACATAAGCTGCGTTTTGGCACCGGCTTTATACATGAACGGCATGTTGACTTGCGGCCCGGCTGTGGAACTCAATCTATTGTCGGATTGCGCGATAGAAGTCAGTACAGACCAGATTGTGATGGCGCAGAAAGTGATGTACATGTTGTCGAAAGCGTTCAAAGAGAGGTGGGTTCAAAGCTATTCACACTGTGAACGAATCGATTTCATTCGCGGTATGAATTAAAAATTTATACATTGTTTAAACTTGTGTTGCGTTGTATCAATTTGCGCAGTTATGACAAACAATACCAAATTCATATTTTGTCTATAAATAGTTTAGGACATAAATTAGTTTAATATTGTTTTAGGAATTTTTCTCGATATATTAATACGGCGAAAACACGCGTTCCGTCAAACAGAACGCCCTTAATTTGTGAATAAAAAATCGTTCATTTAATTCCCGTTTTGTGCACAGGAAATCCCAAAGTCTGCTGCTGTGTGACGAAGAGCATCAGCACGTGTGTCCATACGCCACGCTGCTCATGAGTCCGTCCGATTCCGATGACAACTACAACTATGATCACAGCACCAGTTTTGCTGCAGGTATATTATATTCTTACTAATACAGTAGAATATGTTTATTATGACTCCACCTATATTGACCAACCGAAGTTAGTTATGAAGTAATAACACAGCGAAGATTGGTTTTCACATAAAATTCTTTATAACTAAGCCGGATACAATGATTTCCTCTTAGTGACATGTTGTTTATTGTGACCCATTTTTAATAAATTGCGTCCTGTTATAGTGACCCACATGATTCCTAACACCTTCGGCAGTGTTCGGGAGAGTCACGTGATACCCGAGGATGTTGGGCGCGTGCATCTCCCCGCTCGTCCGCTTGTTTTGAGTCTCAGTGGGTAATTGATAGTTGAAGGTCACGCATTGTTCGTTAGTGATTTCTGAAAAACAGGAGATTGTTTATTTTCTACATAATGCTTTGTATGACGTCCGCTCAGTATGAATTGTTTATTATTTCCCTGCGATGTCATTATAAACGGATTCCACTGTACATACATAATAATAATACTGAAAAGTTCAGTACTTACATGCTAGAAAAACAATAAACGGCGCCAAGTGATTTTTGTCTCGCTTAAATAGTTATACCTTCACAGAATTTGATCATGTGAACATCCTCGTTAAAAGCGATATTGATATTACTTTTTACCATGTGGCAACCGAGTGAAAACGGCACTGAAGTAGCGGGCGACAATAAATTGGTGGGGGGAGGGGTGAATGTCGATTCTATACGTATTAACGGCTAGTATTCTTTGCTCATAGCTTCTCGCCAGAATTCCCTGTGTGCAATGTCATGGAACACACACAAGACACGGACAACTAAAGATACTAAAATCAAGGTGTTATCAATGCCATTGTGTTGCAGATGACTTGAAAACCTCGAATGAGTTTTACCGTGGTGCGGACTCGGGCGTCGACTGTGCGGCCGGCTCCGTGACAAAAGGGACAGGGTTGGACAGCATGCCCAGCTTGCTCAAGAAGTCCGTCTCTGTCGCATTTGTTGAGCAATGGTGAGTTGCTGTTACGATATGTCAGTGTCAAAAGGACTCTTGGTGCTACACTTGTTCAGATAAAATAGACACTGCCGATTTGACAGTTCTTATGAGTCTTTAAAAATATATAAATTGGCTGATACATTTCTGAGATATAAGCGTTTAGTTTTTGGTGGGGCGGAGAGCTGATTGGCTGTACAACTCTCCCGATAAGCATGTGTTAGTATAGCATTTCTATGGCGCGCACACAGCATGACGTCATAACGTGCTATAGTGCGCTCTCTGTGTAGCATAAAATTAAAATACTTATAACCTAATAATTTTTGAACGATTTTGTTTTTTTTCTGCGTAGCTGAGCTCTATATTAATGACTAGCCGTCCGCCCCGGCTTCGCACGAGTGTAAGCTCGGCCTTCGGCCTCGCTACAAAATATAATATAGCCTATGTCACCCGGGGATAGTGTAGCTTCCCAACAGTGAAAGAATTTTTCAAATCGGTTCAGTAGTTTCGGAGCCTATTCATTACAAACATACAAACATACAAAAATAGGTACAAATCTTTCCTCTTTATAATATTAGTGTAGATTAGCTTTACAGGAGCTAATAAAAAAAACTAAGACACGCCTATTATATTTTTAGCTAAGCTTTTTTTTTATAAATCTAACATCAGTCAGCTACCCTGTTAAGTGATATGCAAATGATATTTCAGGTCAGACCCATCGGAGTATCTTGAACTGTTTGTAACAATGGGGACGATCGAGTTGTCCCTATACACAGTCGATGACGGCTCACCAGAGGTGACTCCGCTCCGCCCTCCGACCAAGTGGAAAAGTACAGCAGCTGCTGAGCCTTTTGTGCAGGTAAAATTTTCTTTAGTACAGTCAGCGTCAAATCGATTTTAGCGTTTAGATTAGTCAAAAATAATTGTAATGGTATACATTTTTATGCACCATTTATAAATTCAGTTTTGCCCTTTTCTGTAACATATATCGCACAAACATATTGGTTCCCAAAAACTATTTTTTATTGCGATTTCAGCATTGGTCCCATAGTAAAAGTTGTACATAATACTGAGAAGGTACAATGACCTCTTGTCAGCTTAGTACAGTCTATATGCGTACCCCTGTATACATATTTACTTTCCCAAAACTTAATATTACATCTGTCCACAATTTGAAGAACCCTCTTCTTCGAACATTAGACTTTAAGGCATCGACCGTTGCTAGAGTAATTTGTGGCCAATTTTTGTCTGCTTGAAACCATGACATCGGTAAGGATATAATCGGTAAAGCTCTGGGGGTCTAGACCAGTGCGGTTAGTACGAGAACTTGCGGAAAAAGTATCGTTACGTAAACGATAGCAAATGTATGAAAAATTCAGTTTCCTTTCACGTCCGATAGAGGCGCTGTTCAATGTTTCATACATTTTGCTATCGTTTACGTAACGATAACTTTTTCGCAAGTGCTCGTACTAAGGCCACTGATTATCTTGTACGTGCGTGCAATATTTCATTGTACTTTCAGGTTTGATTACATATTTCTACTAAAAAGAGGCGAATGCACAGAGGTTGTATTAAAATTTACAAACGAATTTCCGTGACGTCTTTCGATCAATAGGTACGTTAGTCCGGTAGTTGATAACACTGCACACTTTGTAATAATTTGGTACTTATTTTAAACGCTTTGTTAATACAATGCGTGTAAAATAAGTAACTAACTAATAACTAACAATCGCGTAACTAATAACTAACAATGTAATCAAGCTTGGAAGTATATTTTAATTATTTCTAATTGTTGTATCGATTTGAAGCTGCAAATATATGTAATTCTTATGACAATACATTCATTTAGTACCATCGAACTGATCTGTTGATGAAGTCAGGAGGTCGATAGCGGAATTCTATTATGGTGAATCACAACGACAGATCCATCTACCGGGAAAGACGTCAACCATTATTCCGCAGTGGCGTGGTATTGAGCCCCCTCCAGTCTTTCCTTACCTCCCCGTATGCGCGCGCGATGATACCCGGTTTCGCCATTTGACAAGTCGCAAGTGTGTTTTTAGGGTTCCGTACCCAAAGGGTAAAACGCACCCTATTACTAAGACTCCGCTGTCCGTCTGTCTGTCTGTCCGTCTGTCACCAGGCTGTATCTCATGAACCGTGATAGTTAGACAGTTGAAATTTTCACACATGATGTATTTCTGTTGCTGCTATAACAACAATTACTTGAAAACAGAATAAAATAAATATTTATGGGGGCTCACTCCCATACAACAAACGTGATTTTTTGCCGTTTTTATAGATAATGGTACGAAACCCTTCGTGTGCGAGTCCGACTCGCACTTGGTCGGTTTTAGAGTTGTAATATAACTAAATTCTTATCATCACCAGGTGGTAATGAAAGAAGAAGAACGACAGAGTGTAGATGAAGAGGGCTCCAACGCCCTGACACGTGAAACTCCTGCCAGCGCAGCTTCTCACAGCGCGAGGAGTCTCACTGAAATCCACCGCAACGCTGACATCGGGAAGACTAAGCTAGATTTTCCGGTAAGAAACGTTGTATAACCCATGATGGTTTCAAAATGGCAGCACTGATCACGCTGTCTTAAAGCCCTAACAGACATGGATTTGGTACGCGACCACCGTCCGACCAACGGGAGAGAAAATTTTCTCTTTCTCTCCCGTTCCACGGCGGTCCGTCAACCAAATAATAAAACTAATGTTAAGTACGTGTCGCTTTATTAATTACTAGTTTTTTTGCCCGCGACTTCGTACGCGTAGATTTTCATATAAACCTTCAACGTTTTTTTCTTCCCTTAATCCGGCCCTTGCGCAAAATAAAATAGCCTATACTACAATCTGGTCATATTCGTGAAAACCGCATTTAAATCCGTCCGCATTTTCTTCCAGGGGTTTAAGATACGTGCGTGAACAAACAAACAAAAATTCTAAAAACTGCCTTAACATGTTCAGCTGCTTGTTTAAAGTCGCCCTGTGTGAAGTATTGATAGAAGCATAACAGTAAAAACACCGTCAACAGTTTTCAAATCAAAAAGATAATGTGACCACAGTGCAGAGCATGTTTTGAAGTTTTCTTTTTGTCTAAACGATAAAAAAGTATATCATGTCATGTCGGGATGATACATCTCTAAAATTTTACTGTCTAGCTTCGCACGTTCGAATTTTTCTATGACCATGCAATTTCTGAACTATGAATACGACCACAAGTATATGGCTTTGGCCACGGAACCCTGACATATGCTTGTCTTGCAAAATGCATTGGATTGAATCACCAAAGAGGTTGTGAGGCCTATGTTTTTATAACATCCTTGATCTACACGTTCATTCATCTAAGAAGGTTAAGGAACCTTCTTTAAATTTTAACTGATTATCTGAATGACAGTTTCAAATTTTTATAATACTGTCCTATCGTGTTCAGCTGCTTATTTTAAGACGCTCTGTGTGTATTTTTTTTTGTTATCTCGCAATTACAGATTTTTTTGTCTCTGCGTTTTTATTATATGTATAGATAGATTATTTTATTTCAATGCAATAAAACCAAGTATTGGCACCAGTGAACTCGAAAAATGTATTTATTTATTCTCGTTCGTTGGTGCCAAAATACATAGCCTGACGTTATCATTTTTTTTTATTTTCTAGTATAACTTTCAACACGCTAGATGTAACGAAGGGAACATTCCGCTCCTACATATCTCTTTACACCAGCCCAATCTTTACTACTGGCGGAAGACGTCGCAGAAAAGTTTTCAGGTAATAAAAATCATATAATAACGTTGTAAAATTAAAAAAATTGTGACCTGCTTGCAAAGTTCTAGTTTGTTATCCTACCAACACATCTATACTCTTTTTTAAGTAAATAATTAAGATGTTATATGGTAACAAGCTAGGCGTTTGACCACAGCTTATATTAAGTGATGGTATAGTGAACACGACTAGCCTGGAATGGGAGTTCGCCCTCAAGTGAGGCTAAACGCACCGGTATGCACTATTTAGTGTCTGGCGACGATTTGGGGTAACATAAAACTCTATAAACCCTGCAAATATATCTTAAAAATTTGACCATGTTTGTTGTCTCTTTTACATACGTACTGGGTCTCATACAGGTGTCCCTATTCGACGCGTGGATAGGCCTCGGTGGGGGTCGCACCGATAACTACTGGCACGCGCCTTTACTGAACACCGAGAAAGGATTCGCAGACCCGGTCACGGACATACCACCTGCCTTGGCGACAATGAAGATCGTCGCGCCCTCTGCAGGTTTGTAGTAAATTATATCTAACCAGAAACAAACTAGGCCAATTAGATCATTCGTAAGTGCTGTTTTAGGTAGAATACACGACAAATGTATTTAGCCGCTTTTAAGCAAATCGAATTTAATAACAAGTAATCTTTTTTTTTTATGATACTGAGTGACTACGAGAGCGAAGTTGCTCGCCTGATGGCTCTTCACGCTTGCCCGTAACAGCTCAACGCCACACAGAATTTTGAACTTCATAAATTCAAAAACCTGGATGGCAATGCACTGCGTTCGTCTCCCCGAGATATAAGATGTCAAACCTCTGTGTGCCCTGTAATTTCGCTGGAAATATAGCCCTTCAATCCGGAACACAGTAGTGTTTGCACACTACTGCTTGGAGGTTGAATAACTGGCAAAGATGTGGTACTTCCTCAGGCGGACTCTGAAAAAGAGCCCTACCACTACATAAACAGTAGTTATAATAGTATACAGATCATGCCACCCACATGATGGACAGACGACCTAAAAAAACTGCAGGGAAAAGCTGGATGCAGGCCGCTTCCAACCGGCCCTTTTGGAGATCGATGGGGGAGGCCTATGTTCAGCAATGGCCGCCCTGTGGCTGAAATGATGATGTTAAATCATATACAGATATCGCTGGTTGAACTACATCGCTAAGGCGGCAGGAAAGCAGTAGAGGAGACTGGTGCAGAACCGAAAAAAAAGAGTTTGCTCTAACTCAGCAGCAGATGGAAAATGGTTGATAGTGAATTATAAACAAGCCCTGTTTAAAAAAAAACAGATTTGGTCACCTACTTGCCTGATGATCTTCTTTTTAATTTTATGAATGGAAACAGGCGGTACTTGCCAACCAGCCTCTCTACTAAAACGTTTTTTAATTATTGTCAGATTGTGACCAGCGGACTCTACAAAAAAAACTGTTTTCGCTGTTCGAAAAGTCAGTTATTCAAATAATTGAAAATACGCGGGACTGCCAGAGCGGGCACGAATAATCGACATCGCTTTTTGATTGGCATTCCGAAAACCCGTACGAAGCGCGTTGATTCCACTTTTATTGCGCGAACTGCTAGTATGTGGAATGCGCTGCCTGAATGGGTGTTCCCTGATAGTTACAATTTGGGTGTTTTCATGAATCGGTTTCTTCTAGGCAAGCGTGACCATCGTAGGCCGCATCATCGCTTAACATCAGGCGAGATGGCGGCCAAGCGCAAGCCTATTTTACAATAAAAAAAAAAACTTATTCAGCCTTGAGTCAAAGTTAGATAAAAATACAGCCCTTTTGTCGTTTCAGCTGTACCCGGCAACGCAGCGGTGCGCGGTACTATTCGCTTAGACATCGAGCGTCCCGTCATGTTGGAAGTTTCGTCGGACCGCCTGCAGAGATTAAAGAAAATAAATATCTTGGTAATTTGATATTTTTCACAAACTGTTAGTTGAAAATTGAGCGACTTGTACTCACTGAACTTTATTTTACTAGTAAACAACTGTAATTTTGAATGGCACAACCTATCCAGCGTACAAGCAAAGACGAATATTTTTTCTATATTCTCGGCTGCATAAGGGGATCGTGCGAGGTTAGTGTAGCCGCCTACTCACCGCGCTATCCCCTTTGTCCCCTTGCATGTCTTTCCCCGCACCCCTGGAGCGCCGCTAGCAAATCTTGAATAATGTGGCCTGCCTATAATATTATAAAGGTCATTGCTTACACACTTACTTGCTACATTCTAATAGACCCTAAGGAGCAGATAGGTTTATACCATGTTGTTCACTACATTTGAATTAGTACTCTATTCAATATTTATCATGATAAGTATTGAGTTCCTGATATGCATATATCGGTAAAGTTAAGTTCACCGTTTTCAAGAACAAATTGATGAATGTGAATTGAAAATAAGTTTGCAATAAGAAGCAGGCAAAGCAGCAATTTTATATGTGTCAACCATGTTAAGAAATACGCACAGTGCGGCAAATGAGAATTATAGCTACAGTCTTATTTAATTTTAATGTTAAGAAAAGACTAAAGTGGTAACACCCCAATTAGCACTTACGTCGACATTCATTACAAGCCATTCATTCATTCATTTGTTGCTTTGCATGCCAGGAAAGGTGAAATCTTACTCTATCTTGTCTGAAAAATTTCATACATTTTATGAATTATGAAATTGATATTTCGATACGTATTTTACGTAGCGGATATTCGTATTTCGCACACTGAAGAGTTAATTATGACGTTAATAACATTAAATAAGGCGTATTTGCAATTTTATTCTACGAGTTTATCCTCCTTAATGCAGATGAAGGACCTTATGCTGCCATCGTTAGCTCGAGGATCGTTTATCGACAGGAGTGAATCAGTGATGGAAGAATTGCCTCTGCTGTATCGAATCAAGACCTTATTAGGTAAGAATCAAGATCAGTAAAAACTTTTAACTAAATGTGACAGTCTTGAGTTGGTGACGCGTTTACCACGCGTCACTATAGTCAAAACTGTCGGTCTTAGATCAAAATTGAACTGATAGTAAAAAATAAAATAAAGCTATCACACAATTACATTAGTTATTACTTGCAATTGTCATGCAGCCTGGTGAGGTTAGATGTATCGCGTTACTAGCATCTAGACGTAAAGACTTCACAAACGAAGAAGCAAATGTCTTCTCTTCAGGGGTGTGAGCCAGTGTCCCAACAGATTTCAGCAGTGGAGATAGAGAGGAACGGCAGACGTTTGCTTTCAACTGATTTAGCTAGGGAACAAAATACTTTACTACCAGCAGAGTACGAAGCCAGTTTGTTGCTACATGTGGCCAAAGCAAACCAAAAAGAACCTTTTTGCAGGATTTGACAGCCTTTTTCAAGGCTCCTTTCTTTTGACGTAAATCCTTTGCGATGCTTGATGCTTGTATTCTGTTACGGTGTCAAGCCATTGATACCGTAAATCAAAGGATTGCCTGGTCTGGGCATCGGCCTTTAACTTTGTATTCCTAATTTGACCAAAAACTTCAATTATCCTATTAATAAACGTAGATTAGCCTTGGAATAGTTATTCTGTCTTTTGTCTATTTCGATCGAGTTCATAATTTTAAGGAGAGATAAAGACAAAACACAGCGGAACTATTACAAGGGTACTCCCCGTTTATTAATAAGGGGGTTAACGTTTATATACCAGAACTTCAAATGCTGATTTAAATAATTTTCCGTATATGTATTTACACTTATTTATACTTTTCGCTCTGCCTGTTATTTTTAACAGATCAAACACTTGTTCAATAGCCTATTTAGGAACAAGATTAGAGTCGCCGTTCATGTTCAATTCATCAATATTTGTCTTGTTTAGTTCAACAGTCAATCGAAAGCGTGACGGTGCAAACGACGCAGCTTGGTGTGTCCGGGTCCCTCGGTGCCGTGGGGTGGGACTCCTTGTCAGTGCAGGTGGCGGCGGGCGGGCGACCCGAGCGTCTCGTCGTGCGGTCACTTCTAACCGCCTTGCTAGTCACTACGGGCACGCCTGGTGACTCCAGGCATGTCGTCGTACACCCCGTCATGATGGGGTGAGTCTCACGCACAACTAGAGCCTACCACATACACATGTGTTTTCTGTAGTGGGGACCAATTGTGACACATTTCACAATTGGTCCCCACCACAGAAAAGAGAAGTAAATAGAGCGGAAATAAGAAGGAAACTCTGTCGCCAGGTATTGTGACAGATATGTGATTGATCATTATTATTTATGTCAACGCGTCGAACTCCGCGTCACAGTTGCTAACACAGTTGCTGTGGGTTTATATGGGTGCGAGACGCGAGTGGCTACAACAAATTTCTTACAAAAATGCCTTGACAGCCGTTCTAATTTAAACAAATAAAATATTTTCTATGGTCCCCACAGTCAGTGGTCACTTAAGCAATGGTTATTATAAGTGGTCATATCAAAAAGTATTCATTGCAAGAACTGGTCATTATAAGAAGATGACATTTTTAATTGTGGTCCTAAACCGCCGAAACGATATGATCACCGGCCACCTACATTTTGAGTACGATTTATTTCTTGAAGATATGTAACAACTGTTAATTTCAAGAGTTTTGAAATAAAAAAAACGGCCTAATTATAAAAAACCTTTGCTAGACAGACATATCAAACATAGCTAATAACTGCTGCGATTAAACCTGCTTTAAAAAAACTACTTACTAAAAGGTTTGCCTTAGGAGGCAAACAAGCAGACGGGCCGCCTGATGGTAATCAGTCACCGTCGCCTATGGATACTTGTAACACCAGAGGCATCACAAATACGAGTAAGTTGCCGACCCTTTAAAACTCTATTAACTCGCCTTTTGAAGAACCCCATGTTATATTGGAGATTAGTACTGTATTGGAGAAAACATATAAATATACATATACACACTAACTACCTCTTACGCCAAACGAAAAAACCTTCTGCGTTCCGTTGAGGGTACACACTGCAAGCGTTAAGGGCAGAAAACTTAGGACAGGAAAATTATGTGTGAGTTAAAGCTAGAGTGTCTCTAGGAGCAGTCATTCGTAAGCATTATTAGAATAATAGCTGAGTGTACAATGTGTCCTGAATGAATGTCCTTCAAATATAGTTCATCGAAGCACTCCCTATTTTCTAGCTCCTCTATGAATCCATCACATCCAAAGGTCTGGAAGATATCGCTTTAAGCAAAAATGGCGCTAGTTGTTGCAGTAGTATCAATTGTCGTATTGTATTGTAGTTTTAAATAATTTTGACCCACTTACGACGTTTAAAGATCTGTAATAAATTTTAAGCTTTGCTCGCAGTTTAACTATTGCATTCACGCTTTATCCGTGTTGACCTTGAGATGACTTGAGTGCCTTTTTTTTCATTCGTTAGTTACTTAACCCCTCACCTCAGCGCATCCCCTCTCACAAATTAGTTTACGTTTTTAACACAAAATATGGTGCGTCGCCAACATATATCCGGCTCCAAGGACGGACTCTCCGTTCGCGTTGAGTCGTACCGAACCTACTCCGCGAGCGTTCGAAGAGAGTCTACAGCTTCCGCGTCCCGTTATCCCGGTAGGTGCGGGGACTCGTCCCCGCGGACTTGAAGACCCCCGCCTACCCCGTGAAGCGCCGCGCGGAAGCGCACTACCACAGCGCGGGCCCTGAGGTCCCGTCCTCCGCCGCCAGATGGCGTAGCGTCGAGGGCGGGGCCGGCGAAGGGTCTGGGCGCGTTGCGAGTTGGAGGAGTTTGCCTGCGTCGTCAACAAGCAAGCGAACCAACACGGCGGAAGCGTACCAGCTCGCAGGCGTCTCGGCGGAGACGTTGGCGTAGCGGGCGCCGAAATCGGACTGCCACTGCTGCTACTTCGGTGACTGCCAGTCACAGGTGTGGAGCGATATATCACAGAGATGAACACAAGCCACTGTAGCGTCGCGACGCCCGGTCCGCATCGCCTCCTGTGCTGATCGTCCTGTTTGAGCCTTTCCGGTGTAGGCCAGGCTTGCGGACCGGCGGTCCGTGCATGCGTCGAGCGGACGCCACCACTGCACTGAGCACACGACCGGCGGCGGCCCTCGAAAGAGCGGCGCTGCCGGCCGCCCGCCTGCCCCTACCACCGGGTCGGCCGCGTCACCGCGCCACCCACCTACCCTGAGTGACATCGCGTGCGCCGTGAGGAGCGTTGCACTGGCATATGGCCGAGCGACGCACGCACCCCTTCCACCTGACTTGTCCCGCGCAAGCGGGACCGAACAACAAGGCTGCCTCGAGAATTCGGTGCCCAACTACACTGCACAGCTGACGCCGCCGGAGAAGTACCGCCGCCTGACCCTCAGTGCAGCCCGCCGCCCGTCCGACGCGGGGTGGTGCCCGCAGTCCGACCTGGCCGCCGGCGCGCCGTAGTGGAAGCCGGCCGGGAAAATTCGCCGGCCTCCGCGCAGCAGTGTGGTGTCCCACCCGCCCAGCCGACATGCGGTTAGCGGCGGACACCCCTACCGGACAAGCGCTGCACCGGTTGTGTAGCCGTCCGGTAGCCATCCAGCCACGTCGGAGCGACTGGATGTGTCGTCGAGTCGCTCCCATTCCTCACCGGACCTACCACCCGCCCAGCCCGGCCTGAGTTCATCGGGCCCTTCCGGGCCTATTCAGCCTGCCGAGCCGTCCGCGATATGTCGCGACGGCCGTTCATCGGACTTACGACCTTCTATGCCCGGGCACCCGCCTCGCGCTCTCGCGCACGCCGGGAGCCCGGGCCATCCTGCCTACTGCCCGGGTCGAGTATCTCCCCGGGCCATCACACTGAAAGATGACCCGCCGCCCGCTTCCCTGCGGCCGTCCCCGCGGTGCAGCCTGCGCGCCCGACCGTCTGGAGGAGACGTAGTATCGGACCGCGGCGCCCGCCGCGACTGCCATGGCGCGGCGAGTGAGCCGGCGTCCCCTTCAGTGCCTGGCACCTCCGGCGACGTCCGCCTAAACGTACGCCGCCGTCGAGACGCCGACTACCGCGCCCAGGGGTGTCTAGAGCGGTTGCTCCGCTATCGCTGTCCCATTCTCCCGGCTCGAGTGCCTCTCGCCGGAGAAGGGCCGTGATTGGCGTACACCCCCGTCAGTGCGCGGTAGACATACGACGGAGTGCTCGAGCTTGCTCGCACTCCGACGCTCCAACACGAAGATGACTACAGGACGCAGTGTCCGTATCGAGGGGCTCGAGATGCCACCCGGTCACCTTGTACCGGGTCGGGTACTCGCCCCTCCAACTCCCCCGGGGGCCGTGTCCCCCGGAGTCCAGCCCCGGCAAAGAGGGCATCCCTCGCCGCCGGTATCCCTACCTGCTCAAGACTGAACAGGAAGAAGACCCGAGATTGATTGATTGCTCCAAGGACTAGCTGTTGCTGATGGGTTCGTGTGGTCCAGAAGAATGATTCAACTGAGCACTTTTGGTTATAGTTTTTATTAACTGAAGGTAATAATTACACAAAGAAATATTAAGGCAATGCGCGCCGTGCGTGGAGGCGGTGCATCGACGACTGCCTGCAAATCCGGGCGACCCCTCACCTCAGCGCACACCCCGCGTATCCCCTCTCACAAATTAGATCACGTTTTTAACACAAAATATGGTGCATCGCTAACAATAGTGATTCACTTTACGGGGATACGTGTTCCATCAAGGCGGTCCACTAATCGAAGTTTTATTCAAATACTAACACTAAAACATAAACCTATTTACAAACTTGAGACCCATGTACTTTAGTCAAATAAAGTAAAGTTTATTGATATACTACCTGCGCCCACGGTTTCATACGCATGGTGCTGAAAAATTGTGATGATTATGAAAATACATTACGACTTATTCGCATACCTAACAAATATTCATAAAAAATTATAAAACACGAGATTTTTATATACATATCAGATCAAAATTATTATATGTTTCAGGGCAGAGCTAGAAGCGAGCTGGGAAGCTTGGCGACGCGCTGAAGGTGGCCTCTCCGTTCGAGAACCAACCGTACGCGTCTGTCTCGACGTTGACTGCATCGACCTAGACCTCCGGCCGGCGGAGTTGGTTGTGCTCAACCGCATACAAGATGTGCTTAGACATATTCTGGCTGATGATGAAGATTGTGCAGAGGGCGATGACGTAAGAATAACATCTTCATCTTAAAACCTGTTCGGAAAGGCATTTGTATTCATTGAAAATCTGCGCGCAAAATTTGTTAGCGCGGAAAGTAAATATAAAATTCAAACATTAAGTACCTACTGTTGTTGCGCAGCATTGGGGTATGAAGTTCTCTGGCCTTCTGAACCAATGAGTTGTGGTTTTCGTAACATAATGTTACTTATAGTAGCATATTTTCCATGGAATGCCTGGTTGTCTGCATTATCGTGGCCGGTTGTTGTGTTGTATATTAATTTTGACCACACATCGAATATAGAATTGTATACTTTCCTTTTTATTTTCTTCATACTATAAATTTATTTTTACGACTAAATTCACATAACGGCAAAATAGGAGGAATAAATATAAAATACCTAAGACCAGTGTATAACCCTATTTGTTGTGAATAAATTTAATTTCATTTCAGGTTGATAAAATCCCTTCGTCCAGCTCAGAATTGCAGAGTGAACCGACTCAGTCGAGAGTCGGTTTCGATCGGCGTATATCATACTCTTCGACAGACGCCTCCAACGAAGAACACTTCTATAAGGATGACTTGAGGTAAACCTTACGGCACTGTTTTACCGAAAAGTAAAAGATGCATTCTATTCTCATACTGCTACCTCATTGTCGGACGAACATTTGTTTTTGATGTGAAACATCTAAAGGCGCGCATTGGCAGTAAAACCTAATCGCATGCCGTGACGGAAGTAACGTCCTCTTATAAGACGACATAAGTCTCTTATGCCGTCATTTTTCACATCTGCCAGGCGTCCCGTGACGGCTTTTAACACGCTTGTATTAGCTTGGTATGTGTGTGTATGTCACGGAATCTTTGAACTTGATTTTCAACTACTTCAAAACGTCGAATTAAATTAAAAAAAATCTCATTTTTCAAAGACCGATGACATTGCAATAATTAAATTAGTTTGTCCCTTTATCCTAACCAGGATCTTCGGAATTAGAAATTTTAAAGCATGTTTTTTTTACTGCGCGAATTATTTTTAGTACGCTTATATTAACTTTACTAATGTGACTAACGAACTACGCAAATAAATCTCGGTAGTAGATTTTAACCTGTTTCTAATGGTCATATCGATTTGAAACTGCAAGTATATGTAATCCTGATGACAAATTAATAATTCGGCTCCATCGACCTGATCTGATGATGGAGCCACGAGAAGAATAGTGGAACTCATCAATGGCTACTAATAAACATCTCGAGTTTGAGCCAATATTTTTTTTATTATGCTACACCGCACATAGTATAGTGATTAAACTTTAAAACTGTTAAAAAAGAGCGGTGGATATCGCACACCGCGTTTTACGCGTTCCTTTTTGCCTTACACCTGCAGTTTGTATAATAAGCTGCCTCCTGCGGCATTTCCGGGTAGCTTTAATATAGGGTTCTTCAAAAGGGCTGTTAATAGAGTCTAAGGGTCGGCAACGTATCTGTGATACCCCTGGTGTTGCAGGTATCCATAGGCGACGGTGATCGCTTACCATCAGGTGGCCCGTCTGCTTGTTTGCCATATATGACATTTAAAAAGTTGAAATGCGCTAGCGAGACAGCTGCGCGCTATGATCTCGGCCTTAAAAAAATCTATAATTATGTACATTTCTCTTGCAGGAGTGGAGCATTCAAGATAGTGAGCGGTGGACAGCTACCGATGGCGTACCAAGTGACGTTACACCACAACGCAGTGTCATGGCGGTACCCTCATCCTCGTGCCATCTCGCGCCTCGTCATCTTTCCTCTGCCGGGCCAGGTTTGACAACAATTATACACAAGTAGATCACATTAAAAACCGACTTTAAAATATATATATACCGAACATAATTATCAATATAAAAAACCGACTTCATAAAAATGTCAAAACTGGACCAAATATGCGCCCTCTATCCCATAGTGCGTGCATTAATTAGGCACTATCGCTTTTAGAGAGCGCGTGTCTGATTTAGTACTGAGGTGTTCCGACAGATGTCTCTTTTAATAATTTTCGTGTGGAATTGACTTTAATTGTTATATTGTAAAGAAATCAGTGGAATTGATAACCTCCTCCTATTTGGTAGTCGGTTGAAAAGAAAAGTTTTTGAAATCGGTCCCCAGTTGGCGGAGAAATAGGTATTAGGAACATACATAAAAAAAAATGTATTGTAACATAGAACCGTCCTCTTTTTTTGAAGTCCGTTAAAAAACTCGATACATTCATACCCCGCTCTGCTTCTTCTGCAGATTCCTTGTAAAAATAGTCTTGTAAAGTGTTTATTTATACAAAATGCTTACATTACAAAAAAACCCAACTGCATTCTATTTGGCTCGCGCATTTGATCATTTTTGAAGATTTCATCATCACGAATGAAGCTGACAAAGTAGTTTCATCATACTTATTCGGAAAGAGGTCTTGTTGTTTCTTTATAAAGTACTATTAATGATTTATGTATAGTAACTTCGTATCTATTTATTTACCTCAAAGTTCCAGCCTTGTTTCGTTTGCCGCGCTCGCAATCTGACTGTGAAACATGGCCACTATATCTTAAGTAAGTCATCATCACCGGCCAGAAGACTTCCACTGGTGAACATAGGCCGCCCCCTTGGTAAATAACATAAATAGTAGAAAAAAAGAAAAGAACACATACAAATTAATAATAGACAATACACAGACATACACAATATGAAAAACCCAAAAGATGTTTTCAGTGGGTTTCACTCAACGGCACAAAATACGATTACACCCAATTAATTTACATAAATCATGTTTTCAAATCGCGAAAGCTTAAAAGTTACAAGTACTAATTAGTCCCGTCACTTTTCTCTCTGTTCCTTTCCATGTTGACGAATAAGGAAGAGATGGCTCATAAGGTTCAAATTTTCTCAGGAAGAAGAGACGCCGTGTGTTCTGGAGCTTTACATCCCATTACTGGGCCGATGGGAGGCGCATACGCGGTTCTCGGTTCCGTTGGGAGAGCCAAGAGAAATACAACTCCACGTTCCTGCACCTGGTACGTTCGTGTCCTTATATGTGTTCTATGTGCCGCCGGTCACAGCGAGCGGTCCAGAGCAGCGGCGTAGCGTTGCTGTCACTTAAATTAACGCATTTGAGGAATGAAGTTGTAAATAATATAGTTGGTTTTTAGAATGGTCGTTCATTTGAAATCGTTCCACAATTTTAGTATGTTTTGTTTTGGAAACTAATTTTGCCCCGATGTTTCACTCCCGTTGACATTCCCACGGAAACCGTACCTTATTCCAGGATACAAAGTATCCTATGTCATTCTCCGACCCTCTAAATATTTTTATGCAAAAAATCACGTCAATCCGTTGCTCCGTTGCTGCGTGAAAGAGGAACAAACAAACACACTTCCGCATTTACAACATCAATGTGACGTTGAATTTATACAAGGTTACACGAAAAGGGTTTATCAAGCCGAAAGGGGCCCATGGTACCCATCATTACGAACAATTTAAAAGTTGTTATAGGACAAACCTGAACAGAAACTGCGAAGAAAATATCAGCTGATTTTTTTCGAGATTTCCGAGTAACACCCATTGTAAAAGTTGTTCATAGTGGTTAGTACACCCTTTCCGCGTCACCCAGTACTTTAATAGAATATTGTGCCTACATTTATTTTACTTACTACGTGTCGTATCGTTACAGAGTCTGTATCCGCCCAGATATGGCGCTACAGAGTCCTGGAGTACGAAGAGCAACCGCTGCCATTTCAGTTCGACATCAACAGGTTCACGCCTCGCACCGATCCTATGGTAAACATCAAAGGGACAGAGTTTTCTTTACCAAAAACTTTAAACGTTTATATAACAGAACATTAATAACCGATTTAAATTATTTTTTCAATTAACATATTATATTTACTTAAATTCTTCATCAAAGCTATTGGTTTCAACAATGAACATCAGTCATCTACCCTGTTTAAGTGCTAAATAAGTCATTGGTGTAGGGTTGAGAATCGAACCGTGTGCCGTCAGATTGTAAAGTGCATGCTACCGCCCGGCCACCATCGCTCATGTATTTGTATATGACAGAAGTACCAGTGCTGTCCAAACGAGCCGGTGGGCAAGACTGGTTGTGGAGTGACGGCCGAGCAGTTGTCGGGCGTGGTGCGAGTTGACTCGTGCTTCTCGCCGCGTCTCTCTCCCCGTGTGCGTCTCGTCACCAGAATCGCCAGCCTTGCGCTCTACCTGCATAACTCGCTGCCTTATCTCACCAGGTAACAAAGACCACATTGTGCCCGCCTTTAATTAAACATACCGACTTCATATTTTGCTTTGTTATACCGCTAGGTAAATAATTATCAATATAAAACACCGACTTCATAAAAATGTCAGAACTGGACCAAATTGAAATGGGACCACACGGGAAGCACCAGCTTTCAAATAAATAAAGAATCGTCAAAATCGGTTCACCCAGTCGAAAGTTATAAGGTAACAAACATAAAAAAATACTTTAAAA
This sequence comes from Agriopis leucophaearia, assembly GCA_949125355.1. Lineage (NCBI taxonomy): Eukaryota > Metazoa > Arthropoda > Insecta > Lepidoptera > Geometridae > Agriopis > Agriopis leucophaearia. Next base: position 8,336,926 of record OX421261.1, on the reverse strand, counting down.
AATACAGTCGAATTGAGAACCTCCTCCTTTTTGGAAGTCGGTTAAAAATAGTAGAAATTAATGGGGGCGCCAGCATCGCAAATATCGCAAGTGGAGTGAAGTCCAATCATCTGATTGGATGAAATACTTCCACTGAGAGTTTAGTTTCAAGACCGAAAAAAAGTTTTATGTTGTATTATGCATAAAATAAACTTTTTTTTTTTTATAATGGGCTTGCGTTTGACCTCCATCTCTTCTGATGTTAAGCGATAATACGACCTACAAAGTAGCTCACTTGCCTAGAAGAAACCGATTCACACGCGAAGTTGTCAACATTTTCCACAGTCAATGCACAGCGCTGGAAGGGTACTACGTGTCGAAGCCACTGTGGCGCGCGCACCGCGTGCTGTGCGTGCGCGTGCGCTCTGGCACGCTGCACGCGCGGCTCGGCTCACCCGCCGGCGCGCTGTTGCTGCTGGACGCTAGCCTCTCGTAAGTTACTCATTATAAAGGAACACTGACCTCTATTATGTAAAGACTACGAGTGGTAGGACTCTTTTGCAGGGGTCCGCCTGGGGAAGTACCACACCTTTGCCAGTTATTCAACCGTCAAGCAGTAGTGTGCAAACATTGCTGTGTTCCGGATTAAAGAGCAATGTTTTCAGTGAAATTACAGGGCACACAGAGATTTGACATCTTATATCTCGGGGTGACGAGCGCAGTGTATTGCCATCCAGGGTTATGAACTGTTGAAGTTCAAAATTCTGAGTGGCGTTGAGCTGTTATGGGCAAGCGTGAAGAGCCATCAGGCGAGCGACTTCGCTCGTCTTGTCACTCAGTACCATATTAAAAACTATTATCGAAGTTTTCACCCGACTGCGCAAGAAGGAGGGTTATTTTTTACGAGTGTGTACGTATGATGGTTTCTTTGGCACGCCTTACAGCCTAAACGTCTTACTGGATTTTGACATGTGAGATGTCATTTGAATCGTTTTAATAGTGACATAGGGAACAATAATTCAAGATGTCATCAGTGTAAAAAAAAAGATGGAAAAATAGTAATTTAACATTGCTAAAATTACTATATAACCATCAAAGCTCACCCCCACATTTTGCAAAGCCGGAAATCTCACACCGTTCGATTTTTCCGCTTCTTTATTCCGCGGACATGCAAGGTGTGGAAAATCCTTCCCCCAAAGGTGAGCTTTAACATGTAGCGTTTCTAAAAGGGTGTCTACAATTACCTCTCCGGGCTGGCAAAGCACCGTCAACACCGCTAGTGTTGCAGGTGTCTACAGGCGGCGGTTTTGCTTACCATCCGGCGGACCGCAAGCTTGTTTGCCGCTCTATTCATAAAAAAAAAAACATAATGTAGAGCTCACTCAGCAGATTTCAAAAATATATAACTCTTTTAAATATTCAGTAGTTTACGAGGTAACGTGGTATGAAAGAGCTCTTTATCTACTACGAGTATGTATAGATAGGTACGCAGCGCGCCGCTGTTACTTGTCAGTTATAGTTTATACAATGCAATGGGGTTATATTTTTTTGTAATAAAACTTTAAAATGTTTTTTGGCAGTGATTAAATTCATATTATGTATTTGGCAGAAGCGACATCGTGGAATGCTCGTCGGGCACCATGGAGCAGCTTGTGGAAGAGTTCCGCATCCGCGGCGGCTTGTCGCTCCCGACCAACGCGTTGTCGCGCGCGCGCGTCGCCATGTCGCAGCTCAATGTCGCGTTGCATGTGCCTAGACTGAGGACGCTGCAAGCGCTCGCTACCGACTGGTATACGGCCTTACAAACGGTAAACTACACCAATATATAGCGAGATATCATATAACAGCAATATAAGAGACTAGCCGTCCGCCCCGGCTTCGCACGAGTGTAAGCTCGGCCTTCGGCCTCGCTACAAAATATAATATAGCCTATGTCACCCGGGGATAGTGTAGCTTCCCAACAGTGAAAGAATTTTTCAAATCGGTTCAGTAGTTTCGGAGCCTATTCATTACAAACATACAAACATACAAAAATAGGTACAAATCTTTCCTCTTTATAATATTAGTGTAGATTATCAATATTAAAAACTGACTTCTTAAAAACGTCAGAACTGGACCAAATTGAAATAGGACGACACGGGAAGCACCAGCTTTCAAATAAAAAAAGAACCATCAAAATCGGTTCACCCAGTCAAAAGTTCTGAAGTAACGAAAACAGGCCAATTGATAACGTCCTCCTTTCTGGAAGTCTTATAAAAATAAAGATGTATTCCCAAAATCGTTTCTTATTGTGTCTATTGACTCCCATTTTTGTGTCTATTGAGGGCTATTTCAATTTCAATATAACCCAAATTGTTCGCAACCTGTGATTATGATTGTCTCATCTTCAGCACGCGTATAATGTTTCTGAAGATGGAGTCGATACGGAACCTTACCTGAGCTCCGTGGAGCAGCATGAAGTCACAGAGACGGATCTAGAAGGGCGGTTATCGCTGTGGGTCCACAACAGTTGCGCGGCAGCACTGCGTGTGGGGCAGGAGGGCACCGAAGAAGTCGTTCCTCTTGGCCCGGGCGCTAGGCTGGCCTATAGGTAAGCGTCATTAAATGTCATAATACCCTATAATGTCCAAAGGAAAAGTTTCTTATGATGTTGACTGAAAGTGCTCATTTTATGCGACATGTCTATGGAATGTGGTTGTCTATAAATTTGTCCACAATTTAAAAGTCCCGATGCAATCAGACGAAACGAAACGATGAAACGAGACTGTTTTTAGCTATGATAAAAATATATCTGTTCAGGGCCCTGATTCCATAACTACAGACACGGTCGTAACGCGGCGCGTTAAGCTAACCTCAAAAAGTTAGCCTTTATTTCGTAAGTAATAGAACCCAAATTTTTGGAGTATAACTAAACACGTCGTGTTACGTGCATGTTTTTGTTATGGAATCAGGGCCCTGCTGTTTGAAGATCATCGGTTATTTTGTCGAGTTTTATTTTGTAATTTATACTTATGTAAATAATCGTAATAATAAATCACCGTTTTCTCCATGGATTCTCTAGCAAATAGACCCCAGTTTAAGTTACTTGAGGCGCGTCAAATTAAAAATCGAACCCACACCATTCGTCGCAGAATCCGCTGAGGTCCTCATTTAGATTTTTGCGTTTACAGATGGCGAAGTCCTACTGCGCCAAAAAAGCTGCGGTTCGCGTTAGTTGGACCTTCAACAGACTGGCGCTGGTCGACTAGTAAGTATCAATTATTGGTCAAATACTGTAGGTTACTTTACGTTATAAAAGAGAAGGTTTTACATAATTTAAATAAAAACGTGAACCCCCAAATACTCACAAATGTTCAATCGCGCTGCGTCGTTACTATAAAGGCTATTTGTGGTAAATTACTTTATAATTTCAACATGTTTTAGACGATAGTAATAGATTTGATTAGACATAAAAAAGAATTGAGATTAAGGTAAAACGTTTCACTTTGGCGGGAAAATCAAATTTCAAATAGTTTTTTCGTCCTTGTAGCTAGGCCGGGTAATTATTTTGAAATGGCATAGTGTTCGCGAAAATTGTTGGTCGTTCTTTACATTATCATGTACAGCTATTAATCAGTTACTCACCATATTACTTACATTTGGCAATAAACCGTTTGAAACAGCATAAATTTGTTTAAGCACAAATGTATGTAATAATGTGCATTGGAGGTAAATAACTTTACGCGATTTTGTAAAGAATAATAATAAATTTTCGCGAACATCATTATCGTTTACAATAATTACTCGGCCTAGCTACAAGAACAACACCTTAATTGTAAAAAATAATAATTGGACTGTGTCATACAAAGACTTTCTATAACTAGAAATTTAATGCAGGGCGAACATGTTCAGACACTTCATCAGTTGACATTACTACTGATATAAAAAAACCGGCCCACTCATTCCACTGAACCTCACGTCATTTCCGACCAATACCGTAGGTACGCCATCACTATAATTTGTTTACATTTTCAACTGTCGTTGAATGACAATTAGCATTTAGTAACCCCTCACCCCGCCCCTCAGGTATTTGACTGTATTGTTTCCATTGAAAATAATCGGTCTATTTTATAATTTTTTCTATCATTAAATCAAATCAAATCAAAGGAGATGAGATGGAGATGGGAGTCCTACTTACGCTGCTTTCCGGTTCGTGGTCTTCATTCAAGAACCTTTCTTTCCCATCGGTTATCATTTCTACTAGCGATGTGGCCTGCCCATTGCCACTTCAGTTTACAAATTTAATAGCTATGCGGTGACTCTGGTTCTTGGGCGAAAATACTCGTTCAAGAGTTTATCGCTCAAAGAAACTCCGAGCATAGCTATCTCCATTACTCGCTGTGCGACTCTTGAGGTTTTCCAAAAGGCCAGCATTTAAGGACCACGGCTCAGTACCATAAAATATGTAATTACTGGCGACGACCAAACGAGCTTCAATTTTAACTTTTTAACAAGTTAGAAAATCTAGTTTAGCCTACTTTTAATTGTTGTATCGATTTGTATATGCTATCCGAAAGACAAAACAATGATTTGGTACCATCGAACTGACCTTATGATGGAGATGATATAGATACTGGAAACCTTTGATGAATATTAGTAAACCGTTTGAGTTTTGATGATTTGGTTTGTTTTAACGATTTCTATTTATTACACTTGGTATCGATGGTCAGGTGTGGTGATAGAGGTGGAAGGTGGATACCACTATCTATCTTCCAGCTCCATCATCTTCAATAGATAAGTATATTATGCCATAGGTGGCAAACAAGCAGACGGGCCGCCTGATGGTAAGCAGTCACCGTCGCCTATGGATGGTAACACCAGAGGCATCACAAATACGTTGCCGACCCTTTAAGACTCTATTAACTGGCCTTGATATATTATTAGTTTTATTTCAATTATTAAGGCAGAGTTACTTTCGAAAGTATAATTTTAGTGTACACTTTCAGGTATACCGTTCACGATAGACCATTATCGCATAAAACTGCACGATGCCGAGGCGCTGAAAAATAGTAAATCCGTGCGTGTAGAGGACGTTTATCTTTACTCCAGCGTGGAAGAGAGAGGGTCCCGGCTTTGCATACGATTGGCTGGCCGGTTGAGCTTGGCTAACATGCTGCGCTTCAATCTACTCTACAAGGTAAGTAATAAAACCACTTCCACCAAAGTTCAAAATAGTCTTTTACTAGTATAATACTTGGCGAAGCTCTCGGCCGAAGGGCCGAATATTCGGAAAAATAAGTGTACATTTCGCAGGTAATCAATAGGTCCAGTGTCATAGCGATGCATGTAGTAGCGACGCCCTGGGCGTGTTTGTTTCAGTAGTGTATATAGTAAGAGGCTATTTTCAGAAGCAGGTATATTTTAAAAGGAAAAACGCAATCGTTTGCAATCAACAAATGCTGAATAAATTGTTTTCATTCTTCTCAACATACCACTGATATATTTTAAGTATAAAATGTTATAACCTATGATTACAATCAATACATATATATCATATCAAATACAATCATATACAATCAATACAATCATATACAATCAATACAATCAATACATTTTCAGCAACATGTTCGATTTCTTTTTCATGGTTTGGTAAGCAGTCACCGTCGTCTATGGATACTTGTAGCACCAGAGGCATCACAAATACGTTGCCGACCCTTTAAGACTCTATTAACTCACCTTTTGAAGAAACTCTTGTTAGCTAGCTAACTTGTGATATGTGATTTCAGGCGCGTGCGCGTTGCAACGAATCTAACCAGTGGCGGACTGTGTCTTCCGGCGAACTGAGCGCCGAGTCTGTGGGACGCACCGTCCTATGCGCCGCCGATTGCGAGATGACAGTCAAGTAAGTGCCTTTTGTGTACATTTTGGATGCTGTGGGCGTGGTACAAATATTCAATACGTTTCCAATGCTATACTCATTCTGAATTTATTGTAAATTAAATTTTAACATAGTAGCCACTATGATAAAAAAAACACTATTTTAATAATGTTATTTTTTTGTTTCGTATGTAACATATGGGTTTTAATGACATTTTAATTTGTAATTTTGATCTGAATTCGGTACGTATTTTACGTATCGAATATTCAAACTTCTCCCGCGTATTGTATTTCGAATGGTTTTGCAATAGAAGTATTTTTTTTTTTCGAAGGACGCAGAATATATGGTGGTCAGCAGCATTCCAAGCGTGCGTGATGTCAATTACTTAAGACTTATGTGTTGCAACTGTGTACAGCATGGAGGAAGCCTAAACCTTAATTAGAGTGCCTAAAGAAAACTAATCTAATGAGCACGCAGCAAAACGATTTTTAATTATTTAATTTATGAACAAAGGATTTATTTGTTTCAGTGTTAGTTACTTTTATTATAATATAACTTATCATCATCACCAGCCTGATGACGTCCACTGCTGAACACAGGCATCCCCTTTTAACCTCCACACTGAACGACATCCTGCCATCTGCATCCACTGGATGCCCGCGACTCTCACAATTTCGTCGGTCCATCTAGTGGGAGGCCTACCTACGCTGCGTCTTCCGGTTCGTGGTATCCACTCAAGAACCTTTCTTCCACATCGGTTGTCGGTTCTTCGAGCGATGTGGCCTGCTCATTGCCACTTCAACCCGCAAAATGTAATAGATATGTAGGCGACTCTGATTCTTTGGCGGACAAATATATAAGTTTTTATTGGATTTCATAATATACTTATGTACTTTAATTTTACAGAATAAAATTCACTGGCGACACTGGATGGTCAGGTGATATACCTCTGAAAGAATGTCCCAAAGAAAATGTTCCGTGGCTTGTCAAAGGTATGAACACCTAAAGCTCCCTTACATGTGTTACAGAAAAGTTAAAATATAAATACCTATCTAATTCAATTCCCACTCAAGTCATTAATTTCGTCACAGAAACATAGATTCTCGCATCGCACACTCAAAATTCACATTGTGAAACTTAAAAAACACCCTTTTTGAAAATATCACTGAATGTATTTGAATTTATAGTTCATCTTCTCTACAAAATTCCAAAGTACTTTACGTGCAAAGGTTTTTTATATATTTTTTTTCACACTCTTTCATTTGACCCTAAACCCTAAGAAAAGCTTGTAATATGGTTGCCAGAGACTGATATACGTACATATATATATTTAAATACATACTTAAATAGATATTAACACCCAGACATAGAACAAACACAAATGTTCATCACATGAATGTTTGTCCTAGGTGGGAATCGAACCCACGCCCCCAAGCTCAAAAGGTAGGTTCACTACCAACTAAGCCACCGGGCCAGTCAAAGGTGCAAAGGTCTGATATCTACTGGCTAAGCACAAGTTTCCGTCTATTATCTTTGTAGTTTTATTTCATAAAATGCTTGCGTTGATGGTTGATTTCGGTTGACATATGTGCAAAAAATCATATTAAAGTAAAAAATGTGTTTTTATGTCCCCAGTGCCATGCGAAGGCGACATACCTTACATGTCTGTATGGACGCGAGTGATCCGCGCTCGCTCCGACGGCCGCATCTTCGCTACAGTGTGGCCGCTCTACGTGCTATACTCGCATTTACCGCTTGACACTGACGTGAGTATATCAGTGCCTTGCGACGGCAACATACATTACATGTCTGTATGAACGCGTGTTCGCTCCGTGTGAGTGATCCGTGCTCGCTCAGACGGCCGCATCTTCAGTATGGCTGCTCTAACTGGTTCAGTATCTCGCCTGCAAATTATAGCCAATACAATCTTTTTTTTATTGTATTAGTGATTGACTGTTTTTTTTTTTTATTATTAAAATGTAGCTCCACGGACACCGGGGTCAGTGATTTTTGTTATATTTATGTGATTAAATTTTTTGTTAACTAAAACGAATTTACTTTAGCTAGTTATAACACAATACAAGAAGAGGAAAGTCAGTTGTATCGTAATCTAAGATAATAAGTTAAAATCATTCAGTCATGTTATTACTAGTTTGTGTGTATACCGCGAGCAGACCAGCGACCCGCAAGCAGCACCCGATCACGAGTATGACTCATGTGCCAGCCATCGCCCTCCTCAACCTTATCTGAGGGAAGAGAGCGACGTGACGCACGACGCCGCCGCAAAAAGGTGCCTTCGATGGTGAGCATGAATGCTCGAGGCATACACGCAATCCTATTGATTGATTTATTGTTCGTAAACATGAAATGACTAGTTATAACTTTTGCGTGTCGATGTACGGAATCTGACTGATGATTTGTTTATACCATGTGCCGCAGGTTTTAATAATGACGGAAAGCAGCTCAGAGGCAGAGGAGCCGCCGCCGCTGGTGCAGGCGGCACCGGGGCGTGGCGCCAGCACCCACCTGCTGGCGCCGGGCACCACGGCGGCGCGGCACACTCTCTCCTTCCAGTACCGGTCAGTTGAGAAGTACCGTCTTAATAATTTGTAGTTTAAAAGTACGTTTAATACCACTTAAGTCGTAAACGCTTTAGTGGTGTGAACTTGTGAAGTATTTAGTAGCATTTATCCTAAATAACATACCAGCGTTTAAGGGAAACGCTCCCGAACCCGAAACGCTATTATTATACTACCCAAACATAATCGAAACCTTACATGGTATGACGTATGGCAGAATTTGAAATGAACCATGGGCGCAGGCCGATGCACGCCATCAGCACCATTGGCACGCTCACGGCTGGTCCAAATTACGCCACAGCAGCTACTGTTGGGACCGATGAGAGGTATGAACTCCTCGTTTGAGCACCGCTCACATAGACCTCATGACAGAGGTAAGAGGTAGGCAAGCGCACCGTAGGACATCCATCCGCAAGATGGACAGACGACTTAAAAGAGACTACGCAATACGCTGGATGCAGGCCGCTTCCAACTGGCCCTTTTGGAGATCGATGGAGGAGGCCTATGTTCAGCAATGGACGTCTTATGACTGAAATGAAGATGATAAGGGCTCACAATAGTGGTCCGAACTGATAGTAGAGCCCACAGCCTTGCCTTTGTAATTACATCATGTATTATTCACAGGAACATCGATTGTCCGGTGACGAAAGAAGCGGTCCCGCTACACTATGGCATGACAGACACCTCCGTCTTCGACAAACGTACGTCCGTGTCTACGATCGAGGAGGTGTTCGCTGACACTATGCAATGGTACAGAACACAAGATAATATATTTATATATTAATTATCTGTTGCCCACAACTTCGTGCGTCTAGACCTACCTCTATGTGTAGTCAGTCAGTGTGGCCTAACCACAATTTACCAAAATTGACACTTGTCTACAATAGTAGAAATAAATACGTGCGCTATCGTAGACCGCATCATCGATTAACATCAGGCCTGATGGCGGTCAAACACAAGCTTATTATAAAAAAAAAGTTACTTGTTTTTGGGGCTTTTTTATCGTTTTACAATACAAAACATAGAACAAGACCCTTTTTATATGTTAGCCACTCTGACTAACTACTCATAGCGTACTTTTCTTTCGCAGTCAAAGTAAGCTTTTAATACTTTTTTAATTAGGTCGAGAATGCTGCTAACAACTTACTACTTCTGTTTTATTTATTTCTAGGTTGGAACGCTCAGAGCGCAGTGCGATCTCTGATTGGCCGTATTCTATAGTAACAAAACACTATCCGGGGAAATGGAAACCAGCGCTTCTGCAGCCACGGTGTGACGTCACTGTGAGTATCGGACGCTACTTAAATGAACTCTTGTAGATATAAATAGGCCAATGATGGCATCGAGATAAATTACCTATAGAGTCACAATCTCTAAGTGAAAACAGTCAAAAAACGTCCGAGCGTCGTTGCACATACCTAGACATCAATTATATAGTTCACAATTCCACATTTACTTCAATTTAGACGTTATGTCGCTTGCATAGAATTCAACGTCGCTTGCATCGTAGCACTGGCATCGCGCGGATCGCAGTTGCCTTAAAACTAACCGAAAAGTCTGCGCAATGCGTAGCATGCGCCGAGTTTTGGTTCGGACATTTTTTTTTTGCACGATTGTGACTCTATAGGTATTGTATCTTTGTCTTATGGTGATATGTTACAGGTGCAATACAGAGCGGTGCGCGCGGGCGGCGGATGCTCTTTAGAAGTGCAGCTGAGGCCGATGGTGCTACTGTGCAACTCAGCGCCGATCTCCCTGACGCTGCGCGCGCACGACGCGGCGCCGCTCTGCAAGCTCGAGCCGGGCACGGCCATCTCGCCTCCCTCCGCAGTGCTCACGGTAACAATACATTACATAGTCATACTAAATAAATTAATATTTGGTACATAGTGAACCTGCCTTCTGAGCTTGGGGGCGTGGGTTCAATTCCCACCTAGAACAAACATTTGTGTGATGAACATTTGTGTTTGCTCTATGTCTGGATGTTAATATATATTTAAGTATGTATTTAAAAATATATATGTACGTATATCAGTCTCTGGCATCCATATTACAAGCTTTTGGTTAGTTTGGAGTCAGATGACCATGTGTGCAATAATTTTCCAGATATTTATTTATTTACATTTTTGCACACACGGTCAGCTGACCCAAAACTAAGCAAAGCTTCTAAAATGGCTGCCGAAGACTGTTATACGTCGTAACAATGTTTAACGATTATTGTTTTAGAATAAACGCCTCGTGTCAATTTGTCGTAGAAACCGTTCTTCATATCTGTGGAGATGGGTCGCGAGACGTTCGTGTCGGGGGAGCTTTCAGTGACGAGTACGGAGTTGGGCCGGTACGGGACGCCTGCGCCGGGACGCATTGCCCTCGACCGCCCCACCGAAATGGCTATCCAGTGCAACCATAAGGTTAATATTCTCAGTTCTTATCGTTTACGTAACGATAACTTTTTCTCAAGTTCTCGTACTAAGGCCACTGTCAAATAAAAATAGCCAGATAGATTATGGCGAACACAAAAAGTGAAGCAACTTTTTGAAACGTCTGTGTGTAGTCGTTTGATGTTTTCAGTATGAAATTTGCGTAGTTTTCAATGCGTATGACTGCGTGTGTCGTGTATTTATACTGGAAATTCACGTAGTTTTAGAAGCGATTTTGACTTCACTTTGGCAGTACGTAATTCATCTGTATATTTTATTTGATCTGATGTTAATACTACATTGTAAGTTTTATAATGAATCTCTTCGTTCTTCAGTCAAACCTCACCCCGTGGGGATCTTAGTGAAATGGAGGTAAGCGACTGATTTTGGGGTTCCGTACCCAAAGGGTAAAACGGGACCCTGTTACTAAGGCTCCGCTCTCTGTCTGTCTGTCTGTCTGTCACCAGGTTGTATCTCATGAACCGTGATAATTAGACAGTTGAAATTTTCACAGATGATGTATTTCTGTTGCCGCTATAACAACACATACAAAAAAAATTGAATAAAATTAATATTTAAGGGGGCCATACAACAAACTTATTTTTTTTGCTTGACGAGGTAGACGCTTTAAATATTCACAGAATATTTAGTTATATATTCACTTTTAAAATAAATAATGAAATTAAAATATAACAAATACGTATTTAAGGGTACAACAAACGGTGATATTTTGCCGTTTTTATAGATAATAGTACGGAATCCTTCTTGCGCGAGTCCGACTCGCACTTGGCCGTTTTTTTTTTTACTTTGGTGATTTATTATTCAAATTTAGTTATACAACAACTATGGAGTTTTATGTTATGTTTCAGGTGGCCATACTAACCATGTACTACGAGATAAAGGAAGAAATAAACATCCTGGGCTTGACATCTACCTACATGCTTATCAACCGTCTGGATACTGACATAATGGTGAGTGTCAAAGAGCGTATAATCACTATGCTTATACTTTACCCTAGTTTTTGAAGTGAAAACTTCTTTAGGCGCGTTGAGCGCTTTTTAGGTGAACAAAAATCATGGAACTCGCATCATCACCACGCTGTCACAGAATACATAATACACAACCCTGTACCGTGTATTTTAAAACAGCGCCATCTCTTGTAGAATAGGTGAATTACTACTTAAGTTTTCACTTCTGACGTGCAGTCCCATGACTGATGCTTTTTTTTAGCTCTAACAGTTGCACTAGATTGAGAATAACATAATGAAAACTGTAAATTCTTATCAATTTGCACTTTTTTAAACGTAAAGCCCGTTGCAGACGATGTGCAGTATAAGTGCAAGCAATACTAGCACCAGTTAACTGCGCGTCGTCTGCAACGAGCTGTAACCCCTTTTTGCTTAGTGGCTGTGGAAGTTGCATAGTACCCGTTAGTCTTTAGACACACACATCAGTCAATAATTATCAATATACTAAACCGACTTCATAAAAATGTCAGAAGTGGACCAACATGAAATGGGACAACACGGGAAGCACCAGCTTTCAAATAAAAAAGAATCATCAAAATCGGTTCACCCAGTCGAAAGTTCTGAGGTAACAAACATTTAAAAAAAAGTCGAATCGGGTACCTCTTTCTTTCTAGAAGTCTGTTAAAAATAAGCCGCAATCCATACATCAAACTGCACATTGTTAGGAGGTTCAGTTTCGTTAACTGATTCACGCGTTCCCTGACGGGTCAGTAATCCAAGCCTCGAGTAGAGGAAAACCAATATAAAGTAAAATAGTACATATATTATATTGATGTGATCAAACAATGTTTCCCCGTGTGCAGATATCACACACACAGTGGTGGTATATCACTGACTATGTAATATCTTTTTATTTATGTTCTACTTCTGTGTCACATCGAAAATGTATATTTTTTTGTGGAAATAAATGTATCTTATGTTATCTAGATATCTGCGCTAGCGGTGCCCAATGAGGATGACGAACAAGTGGTCCTTCGACCGACCATGTACAAAACTGTTCGGCCTACTCCACACTCCAGGTAACTCACTTTTCAACTAATTACCTACAAAACGGGGCGGAATAAATTTCACATTCGGGATGCGTTTGGTAGTCATATCGTTAAGATTCATCTGCCTTCGTGGACCCTTCGGGGTCGTCTTTTATAAGGTTCACATTCAATCGCAAGAAGACATGCCAGCAGTCAGTACGGCGACGCAATCTTTACCGTCAACTATTCACATTGTGCCGTCGACGTCAAGGCACCGTCACGTCACCAAGTATTAAAAAACTGTCGTGGTTGTAAACCCACCTGAATTGTGCATGCAACTCTTTACTTATCGTTTTTAAAGATACAGGTTATTGGTTCTCTTTAATGAGTAAAAAGTGCTGCATGATATTTATTTATTTATTTATTTATTATATACACAAAACAAATTACAATCATACAAAACAATATCTTAAAAAAATAGGTTCAGACCTGGATATCAAAATAAATGAGCCAAATTTTGATGGGTTTACCATTTGCCAGCAAAGTACCAGTGGCCAATGGTATTATGACCATCAATTGTCATCGGAACCACATTTAACTCAAGTCCAATTTCAGCTAGATTGAATTTAGTCGAGAAATCATGAAATTACATATATAATTATCAATATAAAAAACCGACTTCATAAAATGTCAGAACTGGACTAAATTGAAATGGGGCCACAAGGCAAGCACCAGCTTTCAAATAAAAAAAATCATCAAAATCGTAAAAAAAACTGGCTAATTGAGATCCTCAAATCAAAATAAACTGTTGTTACGAAAAATGGAAATAAGGGTCCTGAAGTCGATTAATAAGGTAATTGTTTGCAGCGCCTACGGCTGTTCACTGTGCAAGTTCTGGGTGGCGACCCGCATGTGGCGCGGGAGTGACCCTGCTGAGTTGCGGCTGTACTTGTGCGTGACGCTGCCGAACGCGTCGAGCACATTGCGCGCCGCGCCGGTCCGACTCGGCCACCCGCCCGTGCGCAGATCCATTGCGCTCACTGATGAGACCATGACATCGGTAAGGCTACAATCAGTAAAGCTCTGGGGTTCTAGACAAGAACCAGTTTCTGTTAGCGTTAACGCCTGCGGAAAGATAAATTTGTGACAAAATGACATTAGCTTGAGAGATGTCACGTGACTGCTAATATCATTTTCATACAATTTTATCTTTACGCAGGCGTTAACGCTAACAGAAAGTGGTTCTTGTGTAGACCCCCAGGGCTTACCTTAACTATTCGTATATGAATACGTATCTACACGTATTCATCACACCACACGACAGGTAACACAGGCAAGACTATTTACAAGTTTAACTTGCAATCTTGCAAGCTTAATTAGAACCAGTTCCTCCTAACCGATTTTGCTGAAATGTTGCATAGATCTTTAGTTCTGGTAACAAAATATTACCCAATATTGTAAGCATAAGCATTGCCATTGTAAGCATATGCTGGGTACGCTGCCACATGATAGTGGGCTTGAGCATTTGGATTGTCTTTAGACCTTCAGCGGTCTATGGGCTGTCTTGCTGTTTATATAGTGTTAGTGTAAGCTTGTATTTTGTTCAGTTAATAAAGATACATGCCCGAAAAAAAAATGGAATATTATCAATATGACCGCCAAAATAAAAACAGCCAATAGGATGAACGCAGTAGTGTACAAACATTTCGACTATGCGCAGTGTTTAGAATTTTTTGAAATTCTGTATTCTGGTGGCACTGAACTGTTAAAGACAGCGTGACGCTTACCACCAGGTAAACGAATTGCTCGTCTTGTCTCTCGCATAAATATACTACTTTCTATAAAAAAGAAATCAAAAGGAAAAAGGCTTAGGTTATGAAAAAATCCGTCTACGCTAATAGGTGTAGTTTACCTATTTATGTTATGACTAGTCGACCGTCCCGGCTTCGCACGGGTGGAAGCTCGGCCTTCGGACTCGCTACAAAATATAATATAGCCTATGTCACTCGGGGTTAGTGTAGCTTCCCAACAGTGAAAGAATTTTTCAAATCGGTTCAGTTGTTTCGGATTCTATTCAATGCAAACAAACAAAGAAACAAACAAACAATCAAATCTTTCCTCTTTATAATATTAGTATAGATAATAAGTATCAATATAAAAAAACGATTTCATATAAATATCAGAACTAGACCATATTGAAATGAGACCACACAGGAAGCAACAGCTTCCAGACAAAAAAATAATCATCAAAATCGGTTCACCCACTTGAAAGTTCTGAGGTAACAAACATATTAAAAAAACAGTCGAATTAAAAACTTCCTCCTTTCAGTTAGCATATTTTGTATCCGTTGAAGGTCCCCGTGGTGGTGACACAGGTGAAGCACGAAGGTCGGTGGGTGGTCACCGTGGCTCCAGACCCGTGTCCACAACTACTGGTGCATAATTACACCAGAGGGTCCATCGGGATCGCACAGCCCGCCAAGACAGCGGACGAACCTAGCACCTCCAAAACCATGGTGAGATTCTTGCTGTTCTACACTCTCGCCGATACACCTTGAGTAGGAAAGTCAATTTCAGCTGTAATCAATTTTTTTTGAGGTGAAAACTTCTTTAGGCGCGTTGAGCAGTTTTGAGGTAAACAAAAATCATGGAACTGGCGTCATCGTCATACATCATATACAATACCATGTATTTTAAAACAGCGCCATCTCTTGTAGAATAGGTGAATTACTACTTAAGTTTTCACTTCTGACGTGCAGTCCTATGACTGATGTGATTATTATTTTTCTCTCAGGACGACCAACAGCTTGGTTACAAATGTCTTATAGATATACAACGAATTCAAATCATTTAACTCGATGTAGATATACTTAAATAACAACTTATAGACATACAAAAAGCCAATTACAGGTCATCACGGATAAAAATATAGTAACAATATCAAAGACTTAACACTGCACAATAAATATATAATGAAAAGAAAAACATAATTGAAAACAGTTATATCAAACAATATTAGTTAAAGAATTCACTGCTCAACAACCGCCTAAGGGTTTGTTTTAAATAAAGTATATTTCTCTTGCTATTCAAAAGTACTATACAAAGTTAAGTTATCTAAGGCTAAGATTCCGAGACCAGTCTTAGCAGAGCATCGGCTAAGTCGATCTTGAAAATTTGTATTCAGAAACTTGGTTTGCATAAACTTAGCGAGTTATTATATACTTTGTTGTCTATGGTTGTTTTTTTTTTGCGGAATCTTTACCGGATTTTTCAGCAGACGTGACTAACAAACAACCAAGATAGCAGTACATAAATATATAATATATAATGATTCGGAGTGAGTGAAACTAAATATTGATGATGTAAATCTATTTTTAAAGTGTCAAATGTCAGTAATAACTACACTTTAACTCGCTTGGTGGCGCCACTACTGCTTTAAGATCAGCTCAAGTAGTCGATATTCACTATCTCTTAGCTTAGCCTAAGCTAAGTTTAAGCAGTATTCCATATGTTTCTGAATATACAAATTTGAGCGTAAGCACTGAATTTTGACATAAGGAAGTGAAAGCCCACGCTTAAACTCGTCTCTGAATCTTACCTGAGATATGTGTTACCCGACTATGGCAAAAGGAGGTTATCATTTTGACAGTCTATATGTATATGTTCATAAATTCCCTCTAAATCTCCTGAATCAATGAAAAAATCTATGAGGTATCTATCGATGCGTCTTAACACCATCGAGTGAAGTCACACTACATTCAACATGGGGGAGTTCAACCTTGCTTATGAAGTGCGGTTGGCATCTCTAAGTGTAGAACATGTAAATGGAGGTATATATGTTTCAGATACGTACGGAGTGCCCGGGCACCACTTGGCACTGCGTGATTCATCCGGGTGGAGTGAAGCACTACTCAACGCCGAGCTACTGCATGCGCTACCCGCCGCCCGCTAGCGGCGCGTCTCCGCCTGCGATGTCCTTCCTCACCTTCGCGAGGATGCTAGGTAGCTAACTCTATACTACTTACCACAGAAAAGTTTTTTTTTGTTTAAATTAGAACGACTGTCAAGGCATTTTTGTAAGAAATTTGTTGTAGTCACCCATATAAACCCATAGCAACTGTGACGCGGAGTTCGACGCGTTGGCATAAATAAGAATGTTCAATCACATATCTGTCACAATACCTGGCGACAGAGTTTCATTATAATTTCCATTCTATTTACTTCTCTTTTCTGTGCTACTTACCATCTAAATAACGCAAAACCTGAAAATAACTTGTATAGAATCGGAATGACGGTCGATATATGAAAAAAAAAACTCGTAATGTTTGCCTTTTTTTATATTCTCTTTGGCTCAGACTGAGGTGCTTTTGAGCAAAGCCCCCGTACCGACACCGAATAGTTCAGAGTCGAGGCATGATCGGTCGAAGCCAGTACCACGTTCATACCACCCGAGGCAAATTGGCCGATCTCGATTGATCTGGACCCGACTATTCATGTATTGAACAGATGTCTCTTCGAAACCTGAGTGGTGCGCACCGGTGGCGGCGGCGGACGGCGAGCAGCTGCTTCAGCTGGCGGACGGCGAGACGGTCAAGATGCGCCTGCGCACCCACCCGCACTCCGCGCATCTTGAGCTACGTGACGTAGACCAGGTAATACTGAAATATTATTTTATTTTACATAGAAAACAAACAGCTGCCAAACAAAATACTAGACATAATATAAATAGTTACACAAAAGCCAAAAAGAAGTTTTCACTAATACAAACATAAATAGTGTAAATGCCCCGTTGCAACACCAATGTGGGCCTGGATAGATGAATAGTATTTGGTAAACAAACATTGGAAAATAGAATTATTAATTAAATTACCCGATTTTTTTTAAAAATAAATAACAGCCAAACTACATATAAGATCTCATAAATATTATACTTTAGATTTATTAACCATTGAGAGATGTTAAGTCAATTACAAGAAAAAGATTAATAAATAACAGCCACATCATAATTGTATAAAACCTCGTACAAGTTCAACGTATATTTTTATTCTTAGCTATTTAATTTAATTTTCGGTAAATATAAATTTCTCTTATGTTGTGTCGAAAGAATTGTTTTGAAATTGTATTTTTAAAAGTATTCTGGCTCATCGTAAAAACGTAAACGTTTGATTAGTTGCGGTTGAAATTAATTTATGTAAAAGAAAAAATAATTAGAAATCGGAAATGTTTATTTAGTTTGTTAACAATGTTAATGTTTATTAGTTATTGTGAACTGTTCAAAAGTTCGGTGATGCCGGGTAAATCTCTCATTCTATTGAGCGACTGTCGCATCTACTAGATTTATTAAAATAATTGTTATTTGCAAACTGTAAGGCCCACCGCTGACTGTAAAGTCGAAATGCGTCGCGCATACAAGCGCCCGTGGAAAAATCAACTCTTTTTGGTTCAAGCTAGATTCAAAATTGTACTTCATTTACTAGTAGGTCTCTCGTAAAGAACGCCAACACAATGACACAATCATTCGACTTAAGAGTCTCCAACGCTAATTAAAAAAAAACTATATTTCAGCACGATATATCCGCAAGTGACATCCGCAGACGCCTCATTGGAGCTTTCACATCAGAAGACATCATGGAGTCTACCAAGACCACGGTATGTTATTGTCTCTTTTACAGTTTATTTAAGATATATTATGTGATAAGTATGTGTTAAAAGTTACCGACATAGCCCACCGGATTAGCATGTTGAAGTGGCAATGGCAGGGCACATAGCACGCAGAACAGATGGCCGATGGGGCCGAAAAGTTTCTCAAATAGAGACCACGGACCGGTAAGCACAGCGTAGGACGTCCACCCACAAGATGGACAGATGACCTTAAAGAGACCGCAGGAAAACGCTGGATTCAGGCCGCTTCCAACCGGCCCTTTTGAAAATCGATGGGGGAGGCCTATGTTCAGCAGTGGACCTCCTATGGCTGAAATGATGATGATGATGTGTTAGAATTAATTTAATTGCTGCGCCCTAACAGGGTCTTTGTACCGACGTGTAGTTTTCAAATGAAATCAAATTATTTATTTGTTAAGGAGCTCATGTATCATGTACATTGGCAAATAAACATTTATAGAAAAGTCAACAACATACCACCGCTTTTACCATGAAAAAACCTTAGTACTTATATGAACACTAAATATATGTTGACACGAGCTGTTGTGTATTAAAGTTTAAAATCAGTTGCATAAAAACAGTCATTGATTTTATTTCAGAGGAGTTCGATTGCGCCCCCCTTAAAAAGAACGGATGCTGATGACAAACGTAAGTATGCTATTTCGCTTTCTAACTACTGTAAGCCGATATTAACGGTACGAGTGCGCTCATACAAGTTAGCCCGTATAGTAGTGCAGTTACGAGTTTAATTTTATCTTTATACTAGCCGTCCGCCCCGGCTTCGCACGGGTGTAAGCTCGGCCTTCGGCCTCGCTACAAGATATAATGTAGCCTATGTCACCCGGGGATAGTGTAGCTTACCAACAGTGAAAGAATTTTTAAAATCGGTTCAGTAGTTTTTGAGATATCTCGGTACAAACATCCGAAAATACAAATCTTTCGTCTTTATAATATTATAGTATAGATATGGGAGGTTTTCAGACAGCTCTAAGAACATAGTTCTGCAACCATCGATAAATATCGCTGATGAGACATGGTTTTAACCGACTTCCAAAAAGAAGGAGGTTATCTATTCGATTGTATTTTATTTTTATGTTTGTTACCTCAGAACTTTCGACTGGGTGAACCGATTTTGATGGTACTTTTTTTATTTGAAATCTGGTGCTTTCCATGTGGTCCCATTTTAATTTGGTCCAGTTCTGACATTTTTATGAAGTCGGTTTTTTATATTGATAATTATATTTTTTATGCATTTCTTTAAGAATATAAAGATGTTTAAAAAGTTCGTTCCATAAATTTTTTTTCATCATGATCCTCGCCTGATGCTAAGCTATGACTACGATATTATTAATACGCGTTTTCTTTTTCTTCTAAAAAAAAATTTCACAAAATCTATATTAGCAGTAGTAGTTATATTAGTAGTAGGCGGTAGAGAATGTAGGCTGTGCATGTCCAGGACACCTAGTGGAAAACAATAAGACACTAGTGAACTTATTAGTATTAGAAGCGAGGTGTTCAGTGCTCGTCTCACGTGCTTCATTTCCCGCTCGCCACGAACTTTGTATGTCTGTTTACATTACAGTTCTAGCGCAGTCCATCGATCATGGTTCAAATTTGAGCTGGCAGTCTTATCCGGTGGCCCCAACGATAACTGGCATTTTCCAAGGACCCCCAGAAAGCCAGGCTTCATACATGACGCAGGAAGTTCAACTAGAAAGTAGGATAGACAGTGATACACAGAAAGGCGACCCTTCTACTCTCTTACTGTTTGCTACAAACAGGGATAGCATCGGTTAGTACAACTATTGTTGTTATCATTGTTTCATGATATTATCGATTTGAAGACACCATGTATTGTACTTTTCGAGAACCACATACTCAGACAGAGAGGTCCACACTGTGCGTCAAAAATTTGTTTTTTATCAAGGCGTGTAGGTTCATAGTTTAGTCAAATTAAATATCTAGTTATCAACTTTGGACACTTGCAAATAAAAGCACAGTTTGTACACAAGCATAAAATAAAGAACCTTTTTCAGATGTTCTAATAATTATTAAATCAAATTAAATATGCATATTGTTTTTAATATATAACAAATCGTAATAATCTTTATGTTTCAGATGTGGACCAGTTGTCGAGAGCCGCGATGCGAACTAACAGCATGGATTCAGCAGAAGTTACGAGCGTCTTCCATGGCGTCTATGACAATGGTAAAGTTGCTTAACGCTTTTAATAAGACCAGCTGTTGCCCGCGACTTTGTCCGCGTAGATTTTGGACAGGCATTTAGAATATGCAGGCGCGAACACGCCGCCCGGGTCTGCGTATCGAAAATAGCTATCCTAAACTAAAAACTTCTACTACCAATTGATGTTCAGTTTTACGTCGTAGGTCACCTACGACGACCTACCTAATCAATTTTATTTATTCTACCAATGTTTCCTTTATACTTTCAACCGGTTTAGGTTATGTACTACTCCGCCGTAACATTACATATTCATTGAACATTTCAACTGGCTATCTATTACGG
The DNA here is from genome assembly GCA_949125355.1 of Agriopis leucophaearia. Taxonomy (NCBI): domain Eukaryota; kingdom Metazoa; phylum Arthropoda; class Insecta; order Lepidoptera; family Geometridae; genus Agriopis; species Agriopis leucophaearia. The sequence continues at coordinate 8,315,908 of OX421261.1, read as the reverse complement.
TTCCAAAGATACAGCCGTTTAAAGGTAGAGCGAACGGGCGGACGGACAGTATAAGCCCAGAAACATGGTCCAGTTTTTACCATTTGGGTACGGAATCCTAAAAACTTGATACTGGCGTAGGAAGTGGCGTAGCTATCGGAGGGCTAGGCGGTGCCGTGCACTGGGGTCCTCAAGCTCAGGGGGCCCTTGGGCCCTGATCAGCAAACCTCAAACTGAACTTGCAAAATTTTTGCCCTTATACACATACATGTAGTAAGTAGCTTTGAGCATAATAAAGAGCTGATGATAAAGTAGTTTTTACCTTTAAATTATTTATATTATTACTTGATAAATCTTAACCCTGTTTAGGTAGGGCCCCATTTTTTTGCACCATGGCCTTTGGTTACCTATCTACGCCACTGCGTAGGTGACCCTTTGAAGCTCTGATGTACCCTTTCGTTACAGAATGGGATGAAACTGCGAGCTGGCGCGCTTGCGACCGGCTTCGTTTACTGGCGACGTCAGTGGCGGTGCAGTTCGCGTCGAGGGCAGACTCGCGCCCCCTCGTCGCCTTGCACCTGGACCGCGCTGGCGTGTTCGTCAAATCTGACTCTAGGGTACGTACTTACTACTGTGGCCTTTGTACGAGAACTTGCGAAAAAGTTATCAATACGTAAACAATAGCAAATGTATGAAAAATCCAGTTTCCTTTCACGTCCGATAGATGCACTGTTGAATTTTTCATACATATTGCTATCGTTTACGTAACGCTAACTTTTTCAAAGTGGTATCTAGATGGTAGTTCAAGAAACGTGGTCAAATTACAGTGGTCAGTAGTATAAATGTATAAAATCTTGAGTTTTAGCGCAAAATCGGAAAAATACTTGAGCTTCATTTGGATGTCAAGTTTCTAAGATGGCTATAAGTTAGAATTTAAATGAGTGTAAAGTTTGGGGATTTGCAGTAAACAATATCTCGCAAACCATTAAAGTTTGTGATTTGAAATGTGGAATTCTTGGTGATATCCGAGACCTACATAGACACACAAATTTGCAAAGTTGTACCATAATATAACTTAGTTACAGTTAACAATGACTTAGTGATACATTATTCTAATTCCTTACGTTTCGAACACTGCAATGTCTGTAGTCATAGAGATAACGGATCTCTTTAGAAATGTTATGAAAAACAAAAAAGGTATATGTAATGTAAAATACAATATAAAATCCGTAGTGTTTAATTTCAACCAATAAAAATGACTCGTGTATCCACCAGCGTACGAAGACAACAATATCGATAGCGGACGTGCAAGTGGATAATCTTCAGTACGAGAGCGGGCAGTACGACTTTGCGGTAGTGGCCAGTACGCGCGGAGTGCCGCTGCCGGACGAGCAGTGGCCGCCGCTCTGGCACGTGTTCGGAGAAAGACGCGCGTTCGCGACACGGCACCGCGACGCACGCGCACTGCTGCGACTCACGCACGACGCGTGGATCTCTGCCGGACGCTCATACTCAGGTAACCGACTCACGGGGCTGCCACTACTGCCAGAGAAGCCGTACCCACACACTCTGCTTTGACTTAAATACTTGACTCTCACTGCGATTGCGACACTTAGGGCGGAAATCCACTAAACCTGTATGAAGCTAGGTTAGGTTAAAACATAGAAAAGAGAAGTAAATAAAACGGAAATGAGAAGAAAAATCTGTCGCCAGGCATTATGACAGAACCTTGATTGAACATTCTTATTTAGATCACGCGTCGAACTCCGCGTCACAGTTGCTAACTGATTTCGAATGACTGACGTTTCGTTTATATGGGTGCAAATGGCTACAACAAATTTATTACAAAAATGCCTTGACAGCCGTTCTCTAATTTAAACAATTTATTTTTTCTGTGGGTTGAAATGTGTCATATTCTCAAAGTATCAATGTGTTGCGATCGTGTTATGTTCATTATAAAATTCCTTGGAAAAATTTAACATTTCATCCCAGGTTAGCCCACACAGCTCGGGTGGATTCTTGCCTTTATTTATGGCTAGGTTTACATGAAATAATTTGTATGAAAATATATTTATGAACATAAACAAACATACTTAAAATAAAGTATGTACATCTAATGAACAATATAGTAAGGCTTATGCTTATGAGTGAGTTGGGTAAATATTACATCACTGGTTGAATAAATTAGACGTGTAAAGCCCATAATTGTCTGCCTCAGTTGTTAGTGAACCTGCCTTCTGCGCTTGGGGCGTGGGTTCGAGCAAACATTTATGTGACGAACATTTGTGTTTGTTCTATATCTGGGTGTTAATATCTATTTAATTATGTATTTAAATAAATATATATATGTACGTACATCAGTCTCTGGCAGCCAAATTACAAGCTTTCCTTAGTTTGGGGTCAGATGACCGTGTGTGCAAAAATGTCCCAAATATTTATATTTATTTATCAATTTAATATCTAAATGTGATTATTTCCCTTGTAGAGATAACTGAGGTGGAGGTGCGCGCTGGTCCGCTGGCTCTGTACGTGGAGGACGCGTACGTTACTGCGCTGGCATCGCTGTGCCGCGCGGCGACGTACGGGGCGCGCGCGGGGCCCGCGTGCAGCGCGCTGCTGGCGGAGGAGCGCGCACTGCGGGCGCCGCTGCGCCTGCGCACGCTGCACGTGCACCCGCTGGACGTGACACTCACGCTGCACACCGCGGTACGTGACATACAGTGGCCTCGGGGCTGCGGCCTCACCCGACTAACTGGGCTAAATGTTACTAGTCTATATTTAACCATCGCCCCATCTTTATCTAAACGCTGGCCATGCTAGACCGTGGTGGGCATGAGCCCTGCCACAGACGAACCAAAAAAACTTCACGGATATTTTGAATTAAGCAGTTCAGTTCTTTATTGTCGCTGATCAAATATAGCTCAAAATGTTTGCTCTCACTAGAGTTGACGAATGTAGGTACGTATGTTTGGGCGTCGGCGTAACAGTAGCGGTACCTTTCATATCCGCTGAGTTTCACATCCAACATCATACTTTCAATACTGTAGCATCGTTTTCTAGGCATTTTTCAATTTAATTTAATTTCCGCTCTGAGATTGCAGTCCACGAGCGGCCATTGCCCTCGGTTTCTATAGGCTTATCGCGACATAGAGCGTGACTAAAGGATTTGCCTTCGAAAGTCGATCGAAATTACTAATCAACTAAAATCATAAAAAATATTTTTTTTGGGTATGGAACCGAAAGTTCCAAATTATAGTTAAAAAGAAGAAACTCTAATTACTTCGACACAATCGTTATTTTTCATGAAATTCAGATACAAAACAAATTTGGAGCAGACATTATAAAAAAATATTATTTAATCGATTTACAGTCGATTTTCAAATTACGTCCCCTGTCTAGAACCGACTCATCTTTCTTGCGAACTGGTGGATTTTAGTCTGTGGTAATTGATCGAAGTAATTATTTGCTCCACCTAGTTCTTTTTATGTGATCTGTAGTTGTTCATTCATTTTAAGTATCTATAGTTCATTCCATAAGTCTCGATCTGTCATCCAAGTGAATAAAAACAAACAAGTGAATTTCGGCGTTTTAATTAAAATCTTTAAGTGTTGGGCAATGCCATAGCGGAATACGAGAGGTACATAAATAAGCCAATATAATAAGAACGATAAATCATACATCCCCTCCGCAGAAAACAATTTCTTTTTACTCGAGTCCCGCAAAGATACGTTTTTTCGCGATCCCGGTTTCGTGGCGGATCGTAGTGGAGGAATTTGTGAGGGACTGAACCTTTTACAAACATGCGTGTACTTATGTTTTTAACCGACTTCCAAAAAAAAGGAGGTACCTAAAACTTTTGACTGGGTGAACCGATTTTGATGTTTTTTTTTTGTTTTTTTTTTTGAAAGCTGGTGCTTACCGTTGGGTCCCATTTTAATTTGTTTCAGTTCTGATGAAGTCGGTTTTTATATCAATAATTATCTACTATACAGTAGACGTAATACGTCACACGTAATATATTTACATGTGTAGGTTCGCATGTACATCGCACTGGACCAGAGTCCGCTGCGTCTGAGCGCGTTCAAACTGAACGACGTGATGACGTCAACGGAGAGGCTCACGCATGCGCTCACTGTGCATTACTTGTCGGCTGCGATACTGGGCGCTGGTGAGTAGAACTTTTATGATAAAAGTATCACATATTGTAAATCAAGATCAAGTCACTTGATGGACCGACGACATTGTGAGAGTCGCGGGCATCCAGTGGATGCATATGGCAGGATGTCGTTCAGTGTGGAGGTTAAAGGGGGAGGCCTATGTTCAGTAGTGAACGTCTTCTGGCTGATGAATCTGCCAACGGAAAACACCTATTAAGGCGAAAATGTGTAGTGAAACTTGAATTTTGAATTACCCACGGATGGCCTTTGATTATAATGTTGTTCTCTTCAGTATAAAAACTAGTTTTATTTTATTTTTATAATCGTTTAAGTTGATTGCTTGATCGATGGTTTGGTTGTCTAGGCTGGGTGGTAGGTGGCTTGGAGCTGTTAGGAGCGCCGGGGGCGCTAGCGGCGCGCGTCGGAGGCGCCACCGGAGGCGTGAGAGGCGTGGCCTCCGCCGCGGCCGCCGCGCTGCTCCGCTCGCTGAGCGCGTGGGCTAGCTCCTTGGCCAGGAACCTAGACCTGCTGGCTGGTGATGAAGAGCACGCTAGGCGAGCGGCGGCGGCCAGGAGACGCCCGCCACAGAGCTTCATGGCCGGACTCGCTACGGGAATCACTAACTTCGCCATTAATATACTCGGTACGTCTTTTTTTTATTCATATTTCATGTGATGTTGAGCAATGGTGCGGAACACCCCAAGCGGGATGTCAGATACCCCAAGCGTGATATCAGGCACCCAAAGCTGGATGTCAACATCCCAAGCGGGAAGTCAGTGCAGTTCTTATCACCCCCACTTTAAATTAGAATTAGAATGATGCGGTCTGCGATGAAGCACGCTTACCTCCAGTCTACTCCATCTCTGTGATGTATAAACAGTATTTATTTATTTTAACTGACTTCCAAAAAGGAGGAGTTTATCAATACGATTGTTTAAAAAAAAAAACATTTTTGTTACCTCAGGACTTTCGACTGGGTGAACCGATTTGGATGATTGATTGGATGATTCTTTTTTTTATTTTAAAGCTGGTGCTTCCCGTATGGTCCCACTTCAATTTGGTCTAGTTCTACTATGTTTTATTTTTTTACAATATAACAATTCAAAAGTAATTTCCACACAAACAATATTATAAGAGACATCTGTCTGAACACCTCAGTACTAAATCAGACATGCGTTCTTTAAAACTGATAGTGCTATCCCATAGCGGTACAGGGCGCATTCTGTAATTTTTACCAAGTTGGTTTTTTATATTGATAACTATTATTTATTAATAGTATTAATTAATAATGATGGTAATTTTTGTAAATGCAGGTGCAGTGGGTGGGCTCGCGCACCACCCAGTAGTGGGCGTGGCCGTGGGCGAAACGGAGAGTGGGGCCACTGCGTTACGGCGTGGCCTGATCGGTGCGTTTGCCAAGCCGCTCAGCGCTACCGCTGACTTAGTGGCTTACGCAGGTCAAGGCCTTCTCACACAGACCGGCTGGGACCCTGTGCCGCAGGTTAGTTGCTTCTTCTGGATATTTAAAAATCATTTTGAACCCAGAGTTCCATAGCAAAGGAAAACCCTTAGTTTCACTGTTCCCAATGATAATATAACCACTTGACCAATAATAAAATCAGTTCAAACCATTAGTCTTTTAAATAGTAACAAACATGCATACTACATAGAGACGACAGAGATGGTGAAATGATCGTGGTCGTGAAAGACGGAGAGCGACGCAAGCTCTCCCATCTCTGGCTGGTCTGGTCAAGTGGAGGAGTGACAGAAGCCGGGCTTTCAAGTCCGTTCGTCATGCACCCAGCCTCTGTACTTTCGCATTTATATTAGCTCCTGGTACTCTTGGATTGTAAGGGCCTTATTTTCTCATTTCTATTATTTCGTAATACGAACGCATGGTTTTTGTTACGAGCTGCGGGTTCTGGACAAATAATTTTACAACTTACGAAGTTTAACACTTTATTACAAAACAGTTCTTACACACTAGCAACACTTGAGACTTTAATCTGAACAGGCAACACTAACTCGGTCCGCACTAGTAACACTTATCCTAACTTGAACGCTTAAGACTTATTTCGTTTTGACATCGCTTGTAGTTATTCGTGGTGTAGCCAAAACTGAACAGCCAAATATATTTTCTTTTTCTTTTTTTTTGCGGCCTCTACAGCTTGACCGGACTAGTTGGCGAACGCAGAGGGCGTTGGGCCAACTCGATTTAGATTTTTGGGCGACAAAGGTACGAGCCTCGGCTCGGGCCGTCGCCGGGAATGGGAATCAGACTTGCCCTGGCACCCCAAAAGGGATGTGCCTGGGGCCCTAGCAGGTTGTTGAACTGATTGATTATTTGGAGAGGCCAAACGCCGGATGATCACATTCTTTTATACTCGTCGGACACCAGTCTAGCACATTCGATATCTTAACAACACTTGCCATCTATTCATTGGCTGTCTCTTTTGCGAGCTTCTCGAACATTACAGAATAATCCAACTAGATTTTTCGACATGGTTCCATTTCTCTCCATATTTATGTTGTGACGTACCCAGCCCCGGAGGTCGTGGAACTCGGCGGAGAGAGACAGCGGGTGGCGGCGCGACTGCGTACGCTGGGTGTTCCGGCTGGCTGAACTGTCTGCTCTCGCCGGCTACCAGGTGCTGCTGGATGGCGCGCCCGTGCAGCTGCTCTTCACACACAAGGTACTACTGTAGTGTAGGGGTAGCCAGATTGCAGTATAGGAGGGGAGGGTTCAAGAAATAAAACAAAAACGGACATGAAATGCGTCCTCGCCGCTCCTTTTTTCAATATAGAATGTAATATTTTGAATTATTAATTATGATTAATTACGCGGGGGAGGGGGAAGGTTGCGCCCGTGAGTATACCTCCAGCTCAAAATTTACTGGTTTTTCATTCATTTACAAATAACAGAGGCTTAGCGAAGGATAGTATTATTCAATATATTTCAAATACTGAAAATATAATTCCGAAATATAAGGGTTTAGGTATAAATCATGTTATAAATTGTATAAGGTATAGATAAAGAAAAAAAAATATATTGGCTGATAAATATCCAATACCAAACCATATTTTGAGCGTTTTTGGTGGGGATAGAGAGCGGAATCTCTGTGCTCTCTGTCTTCCCGCAAAGCATATTTTAGGGGCTCTCCGTTCGCGTTGAGTCGTACCGAACCTACTCCGCGAGCGTTCGAAGAGAGTCTACAGCTTCCGCGTCCCGTTATCCCGGTAGGTGCGGGGACTCGTCCCCGCGGACTTGAAGACCCCCGCCTACCCCGTGAAGCGCCGCGCGGAAGCGCACTACCACAGCGCGGGCCCTGAGGTCCCGTCCTCCGCCGCCAGATGGCGTAGCGTCGAGGGCGGGGCCGGCGAAGGGTCTGGGCGCGTTGCGAGTTGGAGGAGTTTGCCTGCGTCGTCAACAAGCGAGCGAACCAACACGGCGGAAGCGTACCAGCTCGCAGGCGTCTCGGCGGAGACGTTGGCGTAGCGGGCGCCGAAATCGGACTGCCACTGCTGCTACTTCAGTGACTGCCAGTCACAGGTGTGGAGCGATATATCACAGAGATGAACACAAGCCACTGTAGCGTCGCGACGCCCGGTCCGCATCGCCTCCTGTGCTGATCGTCCTGTTTGAGCCTTTCTTGTGTAGGCCGGAATCTCACTCGATCGGGGCTGTATCGCCGTTGGCACATTGCGGCCGGTGCTGAACGCGGAGCTGCTCTCAATCCCGATGACATCGGATCAACCCAGCCGGAGCGAAGGAAGACGCGATGGCCCGCCCCCGCTTCCCTCCCCGGCTACACACACACTGCCCGCCGTCGCTGAGCGCCCGCCCGCGGCCTTGCGGTCGGTCGCTCGCACGGCCTTCATCACGCGTCGCGCTCCGCTGCACGACTACGCTTGGACGGGGCCTGCACGAATCCACCCCTGCGGAGTTGCTCTCCACAGGGGAGGGATCCCTCTCCAGGCTTGCGGACCGGCGGTCCGTGCATGCGTCGAGCGGACGCCACCACTGCACTGAGCACACGACCGGCGGCGGCCCTCGAAAGAGCGGCGCTGCCGGCCGCCCGCCTGCCCCTACCACCGGGTCGGCCGCGTCACCGAGCCACCCACCTACCCTGAGTGACATCGCGTGCGCCGTGAGGAGCGTTGCACTGGCATATGGCCGAGCGACGCACGCACCCCTTCCACCTGACTTGTCCCGCGCAAGCGGGACCGAACAACAAGGCTGCCTCGAGAATTCGGTGCCCAACTACACTGCACAGCTGACGCCGCCTGACCCTCAGTGCAGCCCGCCGCCCGTCCGACGCGGGGTGGTGCCCGCAGTCCGACCTGGCCGCCGGCGCGCCGTAGTGGAAGCCGGCCGGGAAAATTCGCCGGCCTCCGCGCAGCAGTGTGGTGTCCCACCCGCCCAGCCGACATGCCGTTAGCGGCGGACACCCCTACCGGACAAGCGCTGCACCGGTTGTGTAGCCGTCCGGTAGCCATCCAGCCACGTCGGAGCGACTGGATGTGTCGTCGAGTCGCTCCCATTCCTCACCGGACCTACCACCCGCCCAGCCCGGCCGGGCCTATTCAGCCTGCCGAGCCGTCCGCGATATGTCGCGACGGCCGTTCATCGGACTTACGACCTTCTATGCCCGGGCACCCGCCTCGCGCTCTCGCGCACGCCGGGAGCCCGGGCCATCCTGCCTACTGCCCGGGTCGAGTATCTCCCCGGGCCATCACACTGAAAGATGACCCGCCGCCCGCTTCCCTGCGGCCGTCCCCGCGGTGCAGCCTGCGCGCCCGACCGTCTGGTGGAGACGTAGTATCGGACCGCGGCGCCCGCCGCGACTGCCATGGCGCGGCGAGTGAGCCGGCGTCCCCTTCAGTGCCTGGCACCTCCGGCGACGCCCGCCTAAACGTACACCGCCGTCGAGACGCCGACTACCGCGCCCAGGGGTGTCTAGAGCGGTTGCTCCGCTATCGCTGTCCCATTCTCCCGGCTCGAGTGCCTCTCGCCGGAGAAGGGTCGTGATTGGCGTACACCCCCGTCAGTGCGCGGTAGACATACGACGGAGTGCTCGAGCTTGCTCGCACTCCGACGCTCCAACACGAAGATGACTACAGGAGGGCTCTCCGCTCGCGTTGAGTCGTACCGAACCTACTCCGCGAGCGTTCGAAGAGAGTCTACAGCTTCCGCGTCCCGTTATCCCGGTAGGTGCGGGGACTCGTCCCCGCGGACTTGAAGACCCCCGCCTACCCCGTGAAGCGCCGCGCGGAAGCGCACTACCACAGCGCGGGCCCTGAGGTCCCGTCCTCCGCCGCCAGATGGCGTAGCGTCGAGGGCGGGGCCGGCGAAGGGTCTGGGCGCGTTGCGAGTTGGAGGAGTTTGCCTGCGTCGTCAACAGGCGAGCGAACCAACACGGCGGAAGCGCACCGGCTTTCTGGCGTCTCGACGGAGACGTCGGCGTAGCGGGCGCCTAGGCTGTACTGCCACAGTGCTGTTTGTTTGGTGGTCGAACGAATAGATAAGCTCATAGAAGACACAAGCCACTGCAGCGTTGCGACGCCCGGTCCGCATCGCCTCCTGTGCTGATCGTCCTGTTTGAGCCTTTCCGGTGTAGGCCGGAATCTCACTCGAACGGGGCTGTATCGCCGTTGGCACATTGCGCCCGGTGCTGAGCGCGAGTTGCTTTCAATCTTCCGGATGACAACGGATCTACCCAGCCGGAGTGAAGGAAGACGCGATGGCCCGCCCCCGCTTCCCGCCCGGCTACACACACTGCCCGCCGTCGCTGAGCGCTCGCCGCGGCCTTACGGTCGACCGCTCGCACGGCCCTTTTCACGCGTCGCGCTCCGCTGCACGACTACGCTTGGACGGGGCCTGCATGAATCCACCCCTGTCGAGTTGCTCTCCACAGGGGAGGGATCCCTCTCCAGGCTTGCGGACCGGCGGTCCGTGCATGCGTCGAGCGGACGCCACCACTCCTACCACCGGGTCGGCCGCGTTACCGCGCCACCCACCTACCTAGACTGACACCGCGTGCGCCGTGAGGAGCGTTGCACTGGCATATGGCCGAGCGACGCACGCAACCCTTCCACCTGACTTGTCCCGCGCAAGCGGGACCGAACAACAAGGCTTCCTCGAAAATTCGGTGCCCAACTACACTGCACAGCCGACGCCGCCCGGAGAAGTACCGCCGTCCGGACCCTTGGCGCAGCCCGCCGCCCGTCCGACGCGGGGTGGTGCCCGCAGTCCGACCTGGCCGCCGGCGCGCCGTAGTGGAAGACGGTCGGGAAAATTCGCCGGCCTCCGCGCAGCAGTGTGGTGTCCCTCCCGCCCAGCCGACATGCGGTTAGCGGCGGACACCCCTACCGGACAAGCGCTGCACCGGTTGTGTAGCCGTCCGGTAGCCATCCAGCCACGTCCCCCCTGAGCGACTTGATGTGTCGTCGAGTCGCTGCCCAGCCCGGCCTGAGTTCATCGGGCACTGCCGGGACCATCCAGCCTGCCGAGCCGTCCGCGATATGTCGCGACGGCCCTTGACCGGACTTACGACCTTCTATGCCCGGGCACCCGCCTCGCGCTCTCGCGCACGCCGGGAGCCCGGGCCATCCTGCCTACTGCCCGGGTCGAGTATCTCCCCGGGCCATCACACTGAAGGATGACCCGCCGCCCGCTTCCCTGCGGCCGTCCCCGCGGTGCAGCCTGCGCGCCTGACCGTCTGGTGGAGACGTAGTATCGGACCGCGGCGCCCGCCGCGACTGCCATGGCGCGGCGAGTGAGCCGGCGTCCCCTTCAGTGCCTGGCACCTCCGGCGACGTCCGCCTAAACGTACGCCGCCGTCGAGACGCCGACTACCGCGCCCAGGGGTGTCTAGAGCCGCTGCTCCGCTATCGCTGTCCCTTTCTCCCGGCTCGAGTGCCTCTCGCCGGAGAAGAGCTGTGATTGGTGTACACCCCCGTCAGCGCGCGGTAGACATACGACGGAGTGCTCGAGCTAGCTCGCACTCCGCTCCAACAACATGAAGACTACAGGACGCAGTGTCCGCTTCGAGGGGCTTGAGATGCCACCCGGTCATCTTGTACCGGGTCGGGTACTCGCCCCTCCAACTCCCCCGGGGGCCGTGTCCCCCGGAGTCCAGCCCCGGCAAAGAGGACATCCCTCGTCGCCGGTATCCCTACCTGCTTCAACTTAGAAGAGGAAGAAGACCCGAGATTGATTGACTACAGGACGCAGTGTCCGTTTCGAGGGGCTCGAGATGCCACCCGGTCACCTTGTACCGGGTCGGGTACTCGCCCCTCCAACTCCCCCGGGGGCCGTGTCCCCCGGAGTCCAGCCCCGGCAAAGAGGGCATCCCTCGCCGCCGGTATCCCTACCTGCTCAAGACTGAACAGGAAGAAGACCCGAGATTGATTGCATATTTTAGTATAGCATTTGTATAGCGCGCGAAAGGCTTGACGTCATAACTTGCTATAGTGCGCTCTCAGTTTAACATGAAATTAAAATACTTATAACTTATTTATTTTTGAACAAATCTTATTTTTTGTTTTCGTTGTTGGGCTCTTTTTATGATCAGTTTTTTTATGAGGTAACAAAACATATTTAGTCATGTATATTCTCACTAATTTATTAATCATTATAAAATTAAAATACATATCTTAGGTACCATCTTTAAGGTGAGATAGATGGTTTTAGGTGATCTTAGGTTGCATAATAAAACAACGAATGTAAAACTTAAAGATTCCTACCGATATAAATTCGTTTTGTACCTTTTTTCTTTTCCTTCCTTCCTTTCTTGGCTTTGTTCTCATTTTGCACCTTGTAATTAATACAAATGTTTCTACTGTGAACAGTTCTTGGTGGTCGCACAACCGGACTCGGAGCGAATCGTCGAGATGATCGACTTCAGGTTTTGCTCCATTGGACCTTACCAAGGACAAATTATTGAGGTGCCTACATTTACGTTATTTTTTAATAGTGCATCCGCATTGGATGAAACTATGTCAAACCCACGTACAGAAAGACGATATACAAAAATTGTTCTTATTAAAAAAAATGCATAATTATCAATTTATAAAACTGGCTGCAAAATTTGTAAAATACTATTTACTAATTTTGGTTTTTAAAACTAAACTACTGAACCGATTTTGATGAAATCTGACCTATGAGTTCTATGGGACCAATCAGAAATTATATTCTTTAAAAAAATCCACATCAGTTCATAAACGACGGAGTGCTGAGGTAAACACTGAAAACATAAGACTCGTCACAAAAAAATACAACCGAATTAAAACCCCCCTCATTTTTTGAAGTCGGTTAAAAAAATAATCTATAAAATTATTACACTGCTATTACATGATACCTTTAGAAACTTTTACTAAATCCTACTTAGACTATATTTACAAATGTCTATAAGCTATGCTGAAAAAATGCTTTGTCATCTTCTCCCTAATGAAAGTGTTACACGCAAAAAGTACACAAAGCATATAGAGCTAAAAAAGGGCCATCACGTCACATATTTTTAACGTACTTGAATGGTAATCATAGATATTTATGTTCCAGTTGCTAGTGACCCAAAGGCGACCCTCGAAGATGTTCGAAACGAGAATAATAAGTGAAGAAGATGAGGTCCAGGTGGGTACGATCCTAAGTTGGAAACTGCCATTTTGAAATGCGTTTTTTTTTTTTTTGCATGCGACATTTTTAATGGCTGCTGAGGGCGGACGGTCAGTTGCGTTTCCGTACTGATTCGGAAACATAAATAAAACTAGCCAATGCGCAAAATATTAATAACGCATTAGTTACGAGTAACGTGTATCAGTACAAACATGATTTGTAAATGTCGATTAGCACCAAAGGCCTTTGGTCACTGCTTATATCCAATAATATGACTGTGTTATGAAAGTATTAAGCACGACACGGCCATACTATACCATCATAATTTTATCATACTAATATTATAAAGAGGAAAGATTTGTATTTTTGGATGTTTGTAACGAAATATCTCAAAATCTACTGAACAGATTTAAAAAATTCTTTCACTATTGGGAAGCTACACTATATATGCCCGGGTGACATAGGCTACATTATATTTTATAGCGAGGCTGAAGGTCGAGTTTACACCAGTGCGAAGCCGGGATGGTCGGTTAGTTCATAATAAAATCTGTCAAAGTTCCTAATACAAGTGTCGGTACGTAAAAAGTGAATAGGTGATGGTTATAGTATTGTATTGTGTGCAGATAAGCGCGGCGGCGATGGCGCGCGTGGCGCGGTACACGGGCGCGGAGACGTGTCCGGTGAGCTCGACACTGGGCGTGACGCCGGACACGCGCGTGCTGGCGCTGCTGCCGGCGCCGGGCCGCTCGCTGGCGCTGCACGCCGCGCTGCTCACCTCCACGCACCACAACTCCGACGCGCACTTCCCGCTGCTCTGACACCAGCTACACTAGGTATCTACTCTGTCCATATCACATAATAATGTCATTCACACCAAACCGAAACTACCAAATGTTTCGATTGCCATACTTTTCGCAACACTAGTGAGAAAGGTAATGAGGTTGGCAACGTAAAATGACAACAAGCCGTATGTACTCCATATACGAATAGACTGCCATACCATGCTAATTTCGAACTAGTGATAGCGTCTTGTCAAATAATACACTAAGTAATGTATTTATAACTTCGACAGTAAAATCAAGAATAATTAAACTAGACGATCACCTGCTGATTTTGCACTGTGCGATCTGCGTGTCTACGCCTAAGCCAAAGGCCACAGCCCACTAAAGTGTAATAACATCTTTTACTCTTAGTATCATACAAAAGAGAGAAAAGACTTATAGGTAACTACGTATAAGATAAGTCACCACTATGTAATCACAACCCTCGGCGGTTTTCCAATATTCAGGACAAAACGAGAGCTGAGGAAACCGCTCTAAAAGAGGCCAAAATTTAATTTAAAATCTAAATAGGTTGGATAGCTGTAGATAATGGATATTGTAAGATTATTTCATTTTTTGCCGAGAGCACGGTCCATGGTTTGTAATTATTTATGAGAGCGGTAAATTTTTGTAAATTTACCAATAAAAGTACAGATATAGATGGTGCTTATCTTAAGAAATTATTTATTTCTTCCACATTCCATGTGTGTAAAATGTTCACAAGTTTTTATATTTGGACGGGGTTCTTTCAAATAAGTAAGGTATATCAGTATTTGCATTTTATGTACAACGTACCATAAAGAGGAAGAATCAACATGTTTTTGGTAATTCTTTTGTATATTTTCGTGAGAACAATTATGCTATTTAATATATTTTTGTCTTTATCGTTTTTCTCGCAATTCCTATAATGACACGTATTTTGTTTTTACGCGACTGCCTAGATGGAGCCTGATGTATATCGGGTGTTTGTATGTTTATTTAATACCTCCTGACCTGACAGGTCACGCCCGTGTAATTTCGTATTTTTTTCGGTTAAATATGCTACAAATAAAGTAGTACTTCATTGATAGGTACCGCCCTCTTAGTGAAGTGCCACGTTTAGTGAACAATCAGAGACTATTGTAACAAATAAAAATTTATATATATGTAACTACATGTTTTTTTGTTAATATTAAAGTTATATGCAATTAACTATCACGCAATTGATTATTTGTAAAAAAAAAATATTACTTACCTAATCAATGAATAGTTTTTTTTTTTTTTTGTCGTGTAGCGTTCTAAAAATTCATAAATAGAAATGATTCCATCATTAATTTATATTAGGTATTGTGTAATACCGATTTTCTATAAAATTGTGTAATATCGATAATATCGATGATCGAATTGGTTAATTAACGATTATACACTACCAAATCCTTACTGTGACCTGTCAAAATTATCATCCTAAATTTGACAAAGCATAGGTGACTGGTTAGATAGAGGATATATATCGGGAATATCATTGTACCCATTTTTATGAATAGCATTTACTATGGGACCAACCCTGATATCCCGAAAAGAGTATCCGCTGATCATATAAAAATTTCATTGACACTCGATAAAATGTATGGAAAGGCTAACATTTTTTCGTGATTTCTGGGTCGGTCCCTCTGTAAAAGTTTTTCTTATTGATGAGTACAATAATATTCCCGAATATTTCCACTGTCTAACCAGTCCCCCAGTGGTGTCGATTCTGTTGTACCACTCGCTAAACTTAACCAAATTGACAGGACTAAAATTATCTGCATCTCTTTTCATTATGTGTAAAAAAGAGATGGTAATTTTTTTGAGCTCGTAAATTTAGTTTAGAAAATGATAGGACGAAATTAAATATTATATAAATAGCTGTCACGTCATTGACGTTATTGTTCCAAATCGTAATATTCTGTCGAAATAATTTATGTTATCCTATTAATAGTCATAATATATTTTAATTGGAATTAAATTTCAAATTTATGCTAATATAATTCTAATAATTTTATAATAATATTTATTTTACTTAAGTAGATACATGATTATTTCGTCACTGCTATGCTCATTAGCATATTGTATTGTAACACAGTTCCTAAAATTGAAACATCTCACAGTTTAAAGTAGAAAAAATATTGGGTATTTATTGTTCCTGTACTTTTTCAAACGCGGAATTGTATGTAATATCTATTTGCGAATCGAGCTAAACCTTGCAATACCTAACTATTAGTTATCCTTGATGATCCTCTCTGATGTACATAATTTTCATTATGACGTACGTACACTAAATTGTGAATTGACTTTATTGAGACTGTTTCAAATAATTATTGTGTAATTATTAAATTGTGGTTGAACAACGTGTATTGTATTGTAAAGTATTTAGATAAATTATATATAATTATTGAAAATACATGTTTGTTAAGATTTTAATCAGTTTGTTTTTCTTACTAACATTCAATATTCTAAAGAAATCACTACATATTTTTATATCATTAATGTTGTGCAAATCTAATAAAAAGAAAAAAATATAAGCATATTACGCCAACGTATCGTTCGTAACGTATAATTCTAAATTATGCTTTAATTGTTGTCTCATCCCAGCTTGACCTGTAAAGGTAAACAGAAAATTACCTTGAAAAATACTCAGGCATACGTCATAAGATGTAAGGAAAATCAGCAAACAGTGGGATTCCCTTGACATGTCCTTATATTATTATCGAGGTATAAAAGATTAACAAATTGTATATAGGAGTGTGGTCCAAATGTAAAGCCAAGCAAGTCTCTATCTTTTAAAAGTTTGTGAGGAAAATCGTCTAAAAATCATCAAAATAGTTGTCAAATATTTTGTCCTTATGAAAAATCTAAGATACGTAGGACCACTGAAGTGAGAATTTTTTTCGTTTAGCCACATCGATTTAACACAATGTAGTACCGCCATGAACCTATGAACCTACTACCCAAAGGTTCATGAGTACCGCACAGGTGTCACCATACTCTGACGTTACTAATCTCGAGGATGAAGCACGAATATCACAGAAAAATTCTTCACAGACGAAATAAGTATGCGCGCGCATTTATTCGTATTTTTTAAAATCTTTTCTCTCTGAGGATTCTGGCATCGCACTCTTGTGCATTTGCCAGTGTCAAGTATTAAATTATTATCAAGTTTGATAATATGTAATCAAACGACTCAGTCGGGGTCAAGCAAAGTAAGTCACGGTCAAGTCAAAGTCATGCCTAGTAAAGTGGTAGAGACTTCATCTATGGAGCTTTGGAAACAATACGATAATACATATCTCACCACGTTATATAACTTACACACACTCGAGCACATCCACGAAAACTTAATAATAATCAACCGTTATTACGCATTAACACTCGAAAATACACAAGTTTAGGAAAACAATATTATGAGACAACACATTTTTTTCACGTTGGTGCCAAAACAACAACGTGTTTTACATTTGGCTTGTACATTTATCTTATTATTATAATAAGTTAAATGTAACAACACACACATACACGTGTGTTGTTGTATCCATGTGTGTATAATGTGTTATGTGCGTGCGTTAGTGTGTGTGTAATGTACTGCCTGAATGGGTGTTCCCCGATAGTTACAATCTGGGTGTCTTCAAGTCAAGAGTGGATCGGTTTCTTCTAGGCAAGCGTGATCTACCGTAGGCCGCATAATCGCTTAACATCAGGCGAGTTGGCGGCAAAGCGCAAGCCTATTCTACAATTTAAAAAAAAAAGTTTAAATTACCTATAATTAATTGTATCTTTTTATTGATATGCTAGCTTAAAACAAACCCAAAATATTCTAAAATATTATAACTTTACGGTGTTTGACATTTATATAATTTGGATTTTAAGATGGCACCGACTTCAAATAGATGAGTGGGTAGCGCTTATAATAATCATATTAATTTATTTATCGCTTTTGAGTGCCTATTTGTGGTTTTAAAGTCGGTTTATTTTTTTGTTAATAATAATATATGGATTTGATTATACATTTTAGTGTTTGAAAGAAGGAGCCCAGGTACATTTTACGCAGCTAGTTTCTAAAAAGAACAAACTCAACAATTTAATGTGAATGTAGGAGAATTCCACCATAATTAAGTCATGTTAAATAATCACAAATTTTAGTGTTTGAAAGAAGGAGCCTAGGTACATTTTACGCAGCTAGTTTCTAAAAAGAACAAAACTTAACATTTTAATGTGAATGTAGGAGAATTCCACCATAATTAAGTCATGTTAAATAATCACAAATTTTAGTGTTTGAAAGAAGGAGCCTAGGTACATTTTACGCAGCTAGTTTCTAAAAAGAACAAATCTTAACATTTTAATGTGAATGTAGGATAATTCCACCATAATTAAGTCATGTTAAATAATCACAAATTTTAGTGTTTGAAAGAAGGAGCCTAGGTACATTTTACGCAGCTAGTTTCTAAAAAGAACAAAACTTAACATTTTAATGTGAATGTAGGATAATTTCACCATAATTGAGTCATTTTAAATAATCACAAATTTACATAGATACCTTTAATCTCATTAGCCTTGTATAGGGAATAAAACAACCTTTTCTATGTTTATGTCATTTATTGTAAGCTCATTAACAGAAAAACTTGAAAATCCACGATAAACTTAAATAACATAGCTTACGATAGTTTTCTCATCGAAAAATTCTAGGTGACAAAACTTTTGACAAGTTCTCGCAAGCTGGTTATCGAATTCGCTTCCGAAAGCGTTCGTACTGCCATTTCACGCCGTATCCCATACAAAATGCGTAAACGTATCGATACGATAGTAAAGCTACCTTCGTACTCGCAATTTACGGATTTTCAGTTTCCTTCATGGAGGCGCTGTAAAAAATTTCATACATTTTGCTATCGTTTACGGAACGAATACTTTGTCGCAAGTTCTTGTACTACTGCTGATTTTAAGACGCCCTGTTTTTTTTTATATCTCGCAATTACAGTTTTTTTTTATCTCGACGTATTTATTATATGTATATCTAGATATATGTAGATATATATGAACTCAAGTTATATGATTATTTACGGGATATTTATCGTGGTAAGATTGTGGAAGGAGCTCCCGATATTTCGGCGCAGTTACATGCACTATGTTCACGGGAAGACTCTTGTGAGTCTTCCCGTCTGCCCCCTTTATTGAACAACCGTGATAGTTTAAAATTGATGAATTGGTTAATGAACCGTACCTCTAGGTATCAATCTAGCCACCTTCTATAGAATTTAAATAGATAAAGGAAGCCGTGCTGTAGTCCTCCAAGCGCTGGACTGGCATCCTTGCAACACAGTCACGACGCGGATACAATCACTGCTTCCTGTTGATGTCCTACATCTTTAACCTTGGCTCAGATGCCCAATTGATGTATTGCTTATGCAAGATATAAATACGAATACCACTTAGATTGTAGGTACTCATCAATACCATTCAGATCCAGACCTTCAAATCTCCGTCATCTAGGATGAAGGCGATGTAGATCTCGAATCTAATTCCTCTGATTGGGTTCAGAATGCAGCAGCAGGATTTGCGGTATATTTGCTACAGAAAAGAGAAGTAAATAGAACGGAAATGAGAAGGAAACTCTGTCGCCAGTTATTGTGACAGATACTTGATTGAACATTCTTATTTATGTCAACACATCGAACTCCACGTCACAGTTGCTAACACAGTTGCTATGGGTTTATATGGGTGCAAGTGGCTACAACAAATTTCTTATAAAAATGCCTTGACAGCCGTTCTAATTTGAACAAAAAAAAATATATAATTTTCTGTGTTTGCTACCATTCGATCTGTGGTAGATGCAGGGATTTAGATTAAATATATATACGCACATCAAATCATCAGCCAGTAACAGTCCACTGCTGAACCAACGCCTCCCTCTTAGAGAAGGGTGTTGCCATAACCCCACGCTTCGCAGGCGGCTTGGAGATCGCAGTATGTTCACCGTGTACTATTAGGACGCTGCTGCCCAGCCTCCGGTGGTTCTGGTCGCAGTTTTAGGACATACCCGGGTCCCAAATATATTAAACTTACACAATGTATTTATTAACAAACAATTTGGTACTTAATTATTTATTACGAATAATCAGGAGCGGCTTTATGGTAATAATTATGAAAACTAATACTTGCTTTGTGTAAAGTTCGGTGAGAAGATCATGACAAGCTACTATAGCTAACTTATCAGGTCTGGAAACGCATCTAATCTTTGGTACTGCAGGTCTACTGTAAGCGTTACCTGCGTTATATGATTATCGTAAAGTAGGACGCATGCTTGATTGCCACTTATTAAGTAAGTATGACCTACAGTTCAAGTTGGCAGTCCTAAATGGCAGAGTTTTAGGGAATACCTTCTTCAACAGCTGCTTCACCAATTTCCTGTGTCATTTGACGTACATTGGCCCTACCATCGACAAAAGACTTGGCCCTACTCATCAAAAACACAGTGAAAACCCGTTTTCTAATGAATTCCGCGTCATCACTCGTACCAATACTTGCATTCATACATACTTCAATACCGTCTAGGCACAAAAGAAGATCTCAATTCACTTGTTTTTGCCTTCTAACTCCATCTTTTATGAACTGATTTGGAAAATGATTTTTGAAAGGATATACTTTCAGATTGATTCCTTAGAAATTTCATCAAAATCGGTTCAAATATTCGATTTTTAAACAAAAATAACTCGAAAAAATTATCGTACAATCTATTGAAGTTGCAACGACAGGACCTTCGCCTGATTGTAGGCCTCATAAATAAATATCTGGGACATTATTGCACACATGGTCATCTGACCCCAAACTAAGCAAAGCTTGTAATATGGCAGCCAGAAACTGATATACATACATATATATTTTTAAATACATACTTAAATAGATATTGTGAAGCTACATAGGAAACTAGAATCGCTACCGGGTTGCATGAGGCTTCGCTACCTTCATCATCCACGTCACCACATCAGCTAGACTGCTTTTCATCGTCATTATGCACTATTCCATCTACGCCACTGGAGCAACTGTGCCAGCGCCCCAGAGCCTCACTCCGATATTTCAAGGAGTTGAGTTGGCTCGGGTGGGTGCTGGTAGGGGGAAATGCACAATACACCCTAAGCAGGACGTCACGTGCAAAATCACATAACCGAAAACCGTATATCGGTGCGTTATGGTTCGCGTTCGCGTGATTTTGCATATTGCACATATTCGGGCCCGCGTTTAGAGTTGGGCGTAAGGCCCCTGGACTTATCTCCCGCATCTAGAATAAGAATAAGAACTCTAAAGAATAATATGTCATCCACGTAAACGAAATTGCTTATTTTTACCAATTTTGAAGTCGGTTTTTTAAATTGGTAATTATTAAGCCAACCTCACAAACGGTGTACTGTCATAATTCAATAGAAAACAGCACTTTCAGATTTTCCCAAATTTTCCGGGTAATCAATTTTATTCTTCTAAACCACCCCTGTATTGAGGCGAAAAATTAACAAAATACAGTGTAAACTCCATATAACGACACTCGATTTAACGACAAACTCCCTGAAACGTCAAAATTACTTGACTTTGGTTGGTTTACCTTGTTGTCCATACAATGATACACTCTATGTAGCATCACACTCACTCTAAATAACGACAAAAATACGTCATTATAAGCAATAAACAGTATTTTCCAACACATCGTATTTACAATAAAACAAAATACTGCAGCAGCAAATAATTTCAGACGAAGATAACAGACTATACGCACTATGCGTTGCTATATGTATCAAAGTTAATGTTTGTTGTACATATGTAAATTTTATACGTTACTAGTAAATACATAGGTATTATTATAATAGTAAAATACTATTGATTATTCTTCTCTCCATTTAACTCAACTCTCAATAACACCATAAAACGCGCAGTCCCTTAAGTGTCGCTATATAGAGTTTACACTGTATATTCAAATCGGTCAAGCCGTTTTTTCTGAAGAAATCGCGGACGAAGTCGCGGGTACAGCTAGTAATATTATAATTGTGAGAGTGGATGGATAGATGGATGTTTGTCTCAATCACGCCAGAATGGCTAAACGGATCTGGATGAAATTTGGCACTGAGATAGACTATTCTGGTGTCTGGAATAGCACTTAGGTTACTTTAAAAACGGCTGGACCGATTTAGATGAAATTTTGTGTTCCTGGAGCAGGTCATAGAGCGAAGCCAAAGGCCGAACTAACACTCGTGCGAAGCCGGCGCAGGTCGCTAGTATATATATATATTAGTGTGATGTAGATAATATGAGTGTTAACAAATCAAATAAAAAGTTCCTATTTAGTCTGGTCGTAAAAAAAAATCAAAAATTTGTTAAAAAGTTGTTTTGAAATATTACCGTCGTAAAATGAGCGAAAACGTCATAAAAAAGTAGACAGTCATTTTATATTAATAAAAAAAACATCAAATGTGCGCGTGAGTTAGCGGCGTGCCATATTCTGGGCCTTAAGGAAGGTCAGTTTTCGTCGCTCTCAGGCGCAGCTACGCTGTCTTTAGAACCACGCGTCTGCCGCGCGTTGAGTTCACATATAAATCTTGGTAAATTGCAGCAAGTGCGCGTGACCGTGAATAGCTCGATCCGGATCGAAGCGGTTAGAGCCGGGTACGCAGCGGCCGGGAGCTCCGGGCCAGCGCATCAAGCATCCACACATACCGCGGATAGGAAAAGGCATGTGGCCTAATGTTTAATTTATTACAAATTAGGCTTAGTGATGAATATAACTAAATATTACATTACACACACTGAAAAAATTAATTGAATTGGCTGATTAATCTCTGAGATATGAGCGTTTAAAGTTTTAGGTGGGGATGGAGAGGGGATGCTCCATCCCTTTCTCACAAAGCGTGTGTTAGTATAGCATTTGTATGCCGCACCTGAGGCTTGACGTCAAAGCTCAGTATAGTGCGCTCTCTGTCTAGCATGAAATTAAAATACTTATAACTTATTTATTTTTGAACTTATTTAAATTTTGTTTCCATTGATAGGCTCTATTGATGATCAGCTTTTTACCCCATAAGGTAATAAAAAAATATTAGTCATCATGCCTATTACCAAATTGTCCCGCACCTAAACTGGCTGACAATTACTTCTAGTAATAGGTCTTGTTGGTTTTGGTTTTCCGATGCAATTGAATTCATGATTGATTTAAATGGGTACCTAAAATATTGGATACCGAAATATTCGGGTATTTACCTACCTAAATCCAGTTGTCTGGATAAATCTAACATAGGTTTTAAAACAACTTACTAACTCAAAATGTAACGTACTATGTGTTTTAAATAAAAAAAATTTGTTAAATACAAAAATATTAGTCATCATGCCTATTACCAAATTGTCCCGCACCTAAACTGGCTGACAATTACTTCTAGTAATAGGTCTTGTTGGTTTTGGTTTTCCGATTCAATTGAATTCATGATTGATTTAAATGGGTACCTAAAATATTGGATACCGAAATATTCGGGTATTTACCTACCTAATTCCAGTTGTCTGGATAAATCTAACAAAGGTTTTAAGACAACTTACTAACTCAAAATGTAACGTACTATGTGTTTAAAAAAAAAAAAAAAATATATGTCTCTATTATTTTCTACTTTCGAAATAATACTCTAGAAGACCGCGTTCAATCGCTTAACTTTCGTCAACCTGGGATCGGGATATGTAAATGGAGTAGGTAAGTATAATATCCTACAGTCTACACTTTGAAATGCGACTGTAACTCTATTTACCTATTTTTTTATTTATTGGCTAAAACAACCTTCATAACATTTTTCAAAGATTTAGTATGCATTATGAAAATTTATATGGGAAACTTTTCATTCTGAAAAATTACTGATTATCTGGAAAATCGCGGGTAAGTGACAAGACGCGGGTGCTCCCCATTTGAAACAATTTTAACTTTATTCATACCAAAGGTCAGTGATTGCAAGTAGGTAAAGACAAATTTCCTTTAAGCCCAGCTACTCGTTGAGCCCGTGACGCTTATGCGATTGGACGGCCCAAAATTAATTAATTCAATATACTCCTGGGATTGGTTGGTTTGTAGTAATGTCGACATAAGATACAAATAAAGGGACACGTCGATAAACAAAAGATTTATGTTTTACTAGTGCTTTTCCCGCGACTTAGTACGCGTAGATTTTCATATAAACCTTCAACACCTTATTCTTCCCTTAATCCGGCCCTGGCGAATAATATATCCTATACTTCAATCTGATTTGATCGTGAAAATTTAAATCCGTCCTATGGTTTAGGAAATGTGCGTGGACAAACAAACAAAACTAAAATTCTAAAAACTGTCTTAACGTGTTCAGCTGCTTTGTAGATGCTCTATTTTTTATATATATCGCAATTACAGTTTTTTCCCCTTTTTATTATATGTATAGATATCGCTTTAGGAGGACTTATCGGTGTGTCTTGCGCGCGGCGCAAATAATCTGATATACAAATATATATATATAAAAAAAAACTATTGCAGGAAACAATTGCGTGAATCCATGAGACGGGAATAACGTTTTCTTCCCGCTGTCACTCTTGCCAGCTGTTCTCTGATCTTTAATTGACACGGATTTTGTTTAGAACTCAATTAAGACGATGAAACGTCGCCGTTCCGTTGGTGGATACTTTACAAGTGATTTACAATATCTGATACGTTTAAATATTGCAATATTAAAAACTACAATAAATATATTCGCAACATGCGCTAAAGTTAGAGCCTAGTCCAATCTTCCATGAGTTCGATAAATACATGTAGGTACCGACTGAGTACTAATAACAAGTTTTGAGATGCTCAAAATATAAAAATACAACGCATCTCTGTATAGGTACGCATCCTTTTCATTGTTTTATTTTTGAATCTTCGTATTTATGTGTCCTTATTTGAAGAACACACTTTTACGAAAAAACCTAAAGTAATTTTAGCAATTTGTTTGTTCCATAGAAAACAGTCATTCACACGCGACAAAATGTATGGTGAATAGACTATGTATGTACATAGTCTATTTTTCTGGCGATTTCAGAGCGATGGTAAAAGTGAGGATAAAAGTTGGTCATAATGGTATCTACTGTGGATCCCTTTCGGCTAAGTACACCCTTTCCGCGTAATCCAGTATATATAAAAATTGGTTTATAAAAATTAAATTTAACTGTCTAAATGTAATTATTAATGCAGCTTACAATTTATTGTAAAAGCAATTAAAATAAAAGAAATGTTACAATACTTACAAATGTTAGTATTTTAAATAATGTAATAATGTTTAAATAATGTTAATATATTGTCTAAACATTTTCATTGATTTAAATATCATGTTATTAATCTAATTCAGAGCTTTATTAACGTACCTAATGACCTTAAACCAAGACGCTTTCAGACTGTACAATTGTATAAAAAATGCGCAGTGGTTTCATTATCAACTATTTATCAAATCAATAGTTGACAGGCAACACAATGATCAGACAGACTAATTACTACTGAAAGTTGCAAAGAAAAATCACAAAAAGGAGAAAAGATATGCGGTCTTACTTATAAACGTTACGCTAAAACATTGCTCTGTCTTGTTTTCCAGGATTAAAGCCTGACGTTTAAAAACCTAGCGAAAATGATCAGGAGTTCGTAGTTTTAATACCGCTTTTTTTAAATTTTATTGCAGCAAATAAATACATGGATATAGGTTAGGCTGCTTGTTTTATCACTAGTTATCAACCGGTATGGCTAGTTGTTAGTCCGTCTGTCTTCTGAGCAGGAGGTCCTCGGTTCGATTTTCGACCGAGATGTTTGAACGATAAATCTGAATATCTGCTGTGATTAGTTGTGTATACTCCATTGCATCTTCGCGCGGAGGAACCTACCTAATTTACGTATTCCTTGCGATATTGCCAGCTTTGGAATCACTGTGAGCTTTTACAAAAACTAGACAACATAATTAAGGATACGCTCACTACTATTTTAAACATGTCTTTGGAAGATCGCAGCTGGTGTCTTTGGAAGGTCGCTACCAATTCGTTATGGAGGCATAGGTGTCAGAAAAATTTCGAGAGTATCATTGCCCGCTTTCTTGTCCTCAGTCAAAAGTACGGGAAAATTAGTATATTTAATTCTATCATCCAGTTTAGGAACTGTGGAAATTTCCTTTTTGACTGACGCTATGAATGCTTGGAAAATAGCCTGCCCAAATACAACCCTGCCCAGTAGGGCATGCAAACCGGGTACCCGAGAACCCGAAAAACCCGAGTAACCGACTGATTTACAAACCGGGTTTTTTAGGATTAAAAACCGGGTTTTTCGGGTTTTTCGAGTTTTTTAATTCAGGATGGTTTATGTAAAATAATACCACCAGAACATTAATAAACAATCATATTTCACAAAAACTTACTGTTTCTCTATTTCTTCTCTACTGATCGAATAAATTTAACAAGTTGACCACAATCTATAATGATAATTAGGTATTAGGAAGTAATATATTGTTAGGCTTTGGTTTGACATTGACTAAGTGCCGCAAAGTGAGGCGCTGTGAACGCTACGAAGTGTTAGCTGCAAGTGTTAACATAGCTAAATCAATTATCAATACCGATTACCGCCTCATATTATTATTTTCAATATTTTGATAAGCGTGCGCTATACTTGCTCTACTACTACTCTACTTGCTACTAGAGAAAAAAATGAAGAGGTCTGCCAGTGCCAATGGTACCACACCAAAATATATAGAGTATAAAAAAACTGCTTGTGATGAATCATCAGCATGGTTTTATTCATTGCATGCCACGGACGGAAGCAGCACCAAGGGTAAAGAATGTAATAAAATGCTGAAGTTGTCAGGCAGTTCTATTGAATAACCCGTCGAGGCTTTTCACACTAAGAAGTTTAACATGCCCCAACATAGACTAATTAGTGACTCCCACTTTCTATCGTTATCATCATTAGCCAGGATCGAGTGATGTGGCCTGCCCATTGCCACTTCAACTTACAAATTTTATTAGCTATATCAGTGACTCTGGTTCTTTGGCGATTATCCACGTTTCGGATTCTATCGCACAAAGAAACTCTGAGCATAGAGCTCTCCATTACCCGTTGTGTTACTCTGAGTTTCTACAAAAGGCCAACGGTTAAGGACCACGTCTCAGTACCATTTATGTCATCACTGGCATCACACATTGATCAAAGACCCTTGTGTTTAGGCACTATGGTATCTTGGACGAGAAGATTTCACGCAATTTCCCGAACGCTGCCCATCCAAGTTGGATTTTTTGGGTGACCTCTTTGCCTAAGTTGGACTTACCTAACTGAAGAATCTGACCAAGATAGGTGTAATGGTCAACAACTTCGAGAGTATCGTTCCCAACAACTACAGGCACGTGTACAACATGGACATTGGACATGATTTTTTGTCTTGTCCATGTTCATTTTAAGACCCACGTGTTGGGAAAGGCTACTGAGGTCGCTAAGCATTGTATTGAGGTCCTCCAGTGACTCTGCCATGATAACTATATCATCGGCAAAACGAAGGTGAGTGATGTATTCGCCATTGATTTTGATGCCGAATCCTCCTCCAATGCGTTCGTGAACAGTTTTGGAGAGATAACATCTCTGCCTCACGCGTTTTTGCAATTATATTGGTTCCGTGCTCTCCTGTAATCGGATCAACATGGTGGCGTTTCGATACAAACACTTCAGCACTTCGATATATATATATATAGTCTTCGATATATATATGTATAGTCGATATGACAACGCTGGAGGGCCTCCAATACTGCCCAGGTCTCGATTGAATCACCTTTGATTCAATCGAGACCACGAACTCTAGGTATAATGGCCGATTAAACTCCTCAGTCTTCTGTATAATCTTGCGTAACGTTGGCGGCGTAATGTTGTTTATGGTGCTCCAGCCTTTAAGGAAACTGGCTTGTTCGGGAGGCTGGAAGTCTCAACATTATACCAAATTTTACTTGATTAATCTCTTGATAAAGCTAAACAATAAGAATAAGAAAGTGCAAATGCATATTTAATTACATTTCAGCGTTTTCTTTACTTGCACACACTACTACAAAAATTTTAAGGCTCAAATAAAGAAAAACTCGAAAAACCCGAAAAACTCGAAAAAACCGGTTTTTGAAATTGAAAACTCGAAAAAACCGGGTTTTTTAAAGTACCCGAGTTTTGTATGCCCTACTGCCCAGGAACCCATCCTCCCAAAAACAGTGGGATATGCCACTCTGTGAGTTGGAACGGAATTCTTTACTTCAAAGGTCCAGCACTTCTTCAGACCACGTCTCCTAGCTGTTTGCCGCTGGGAATCGGATCTTTGGCTGCAGGTCCTTCCTTAGTATAATTTAAGAAATTTACTCGATAATAACACGTTTCGGGTAGCCATTTCGTTGCGCATTGGTGCACCTTGTGTCGTTCCTCACCGATGTGCATATGGTGACAAAGTTGATGACAAAGTCGGTCACCACGGTTTATCATGTAGTAGGAGTGCCGGTCGGACAGCGCGCCACAGCAATTTGAATGATGTCATCCGTCGAGCTTTTGTAAGCGCCAGTGTTGCAGCCGTTTTGAACCGAAAGGCCTACTTCGCGATGACGGTAAGAGACCCGATGGAATGACTCTCATTCCTTGGAAGATGGGATGGCCTTTAGTGTGGGATGTTACATGCGTTGATACACTGGCACCGTCTCACCTTCCAGAGACTTCAAAACAGGCGGGTGGTGCGGCTATCGCGGCTGAATGCCTCAAGCGGCGCAGATATTCCAGGCTGACAGAGGTTACTTATTTGTGCCGTTTGGGGTAGAAACACTTGGAGCGTGAGAGCCAAGTGCTTTCGAAATTTTTAAGGATTTGTCGGGGAGACTGAAAATTTCTTTGCGTGACCAAAATGCTGGCCTATATTTGGGTTAGAAAGTTAGCCTCGCCATCCAGCGAGGCAACGCGGCCAGCATTTTTGGCACTCTGCCTGAAATAAATTATCGTTTGAACTAGTAGTTTAAGAACTTATTATAAATATCACTACTAATAATTACTTAATTAGACGGTTTAATCGGGAGTTACTACATACTAGTTTTTTTATGCGACCGAGTGACGAGTCGAGCTTTTCTACTAGATCAACGTGTTTTATCCTAGGCCACACCATCGCTTACCATCAGGCGAGTTGATTACCAAACGTAGATCTATTACATATAAAGAAAATGCCCAATGCTACCCAGAATAATTTTAAACAACATCAGTTACTAACAGTCAACAATTATTAATAAAGGTTTAAAAAAAAACGATAATAGAGCTAAAGATCTTCAAAGAAAACTTTCGATCTAATCACCTTTAAAAAACTAAATCAAAATTGGTTCAGCCGTTTGGGGGCTAGCCACAGACAGATAATATACACAGATACAAGGAGACAGATAACACATCTATTAACCAACTTTTTGCGTCGGGTATTAAAGATACTAAGCGGCAACGCGCTGAACTTGTCACCCTAGATTTTAGATGTTACATATCTTATGAAGATGGGCCGCAAGGTTCTCAAATGGAGACCACGGGCCGTTAAGCGCAGCGTAGGACGTCCATCCACAAGATATACAGACAATCTAAAAGAGACTGCAGGAAAACGCTGGATGTAGGCCGCTTCCAACTTTACTAGCTCTTTTGGAAATCGATGGGGGAGGCCTATGTCCAGCAGTGGACATCCTATGGCTATAATCATAAATGATGATGATGATTATAATATCTTATGCTTATCTGGCAGCCATATTACAAGCTTTGCTTAGTTTGGGGTCAGATGACCATGTGTGCAATAATGTCCTAGATATTTATTATTTATTATTATTATTATTATCTTATGTAATTTCACTAGGAACATTGCCCTTCAACCAGACAAACATGACTAAAGACATGTTTGCACAATACTCCTTGGCGGTTGAATAACTGGCAAACATGTGGTACTGACACTAGTTGGACAACACAGGGGTAGAGCAAGAGGAGCGGTCACTCTAGGCGCTAGATAATAAGGGTCACCAAAATGCCATAAACACAAAAATAAAAAATTAATATAAATTTAAAAAACCGACTTCAATATTAGTAAAATACGCAATTTCGTATATATATACTTTTTCAAGAAAGATTAATAACCGAACGAACGAAAAATAATATTGAAATTTATATAAATATAATTTTTATTCTTGGGCGGGCCGAAAGACAATCTGGCTCTACCGATCAAATGCTAGGGTTAGCGCTAAATAGACGATGCAAAAGAGATTACAAAAAACTAGTATAAAATGTTAAACTTAACGTATTTAAAAATTTGCTCAGCGTGTTCTCACTGATATAGGGTCGCTAGATGTTATCTAGAACGAGTATCAACCTAATGTTAGTTCGGTCAGTAATTATGAAGGTTACTCATAATGTCGTCACGAGGTAGGTACCTGCGATCAGTAGCGCTAATGAGGTAGATCAGAACTGGCACTAATAGCTTACGTCACTAGTTGCACTTGACGCGTCAGTCCAGGCACGTCTTTTTAACTGACTTCCAAAAAGGAGGTTCTCAATTCGTTTTTTTTTTGTTATTTCATGAATTTGCGACTGCGTGACCCTATTTTTATGATTCTTTTTTATTTGAATCTGGTGCTTCCCGTTTAGTCCCATTTCAATTTGGTCCAGTTCTGACATTTTTATGAAATCTGTTTTTTATATGGATAAAATTATTGTACCTACCGCTACGAAATATATCGATCGTTTATAAAAACACTTTTAGTTTATGTTAATATTTGGTATGTGTGTATGTAAGTACGTTTATATTGACAGGATGCGCCTGTTACACCGCGGCAAGTGAATTTTCCGGAAATTTTCGTTAGTCCATTTAAGATTGTTCCAAAATTTCTAAAAGTTCGTAATCCGTCTAACCCGATGATGGTTCTTCAGTAGATGATGATACTATTAGTATAGTTAGTATAGTATGATGATGATGATGATGATATTAGTATAGTATCATCATCATCTTACAGCCTATCATATTCCCACTGCTGGATCAGCTTCTCTCATGGAGAGAGGATGGGCCCTAATCCACCATACTAGCCCACTGCATGTTGGTACACTTATAGTATGTATCTGTACATATAAAAATTATTGCGTTGGTCTCGCAAAAACTCGGACATGGCTTGACCGATTTTAATATATTTTTGTTTTGTTCGCCTCAATACTGAGTTGGTTTGGAAAAAAAATTATAATTTGCCCGGAAATTTGGAAAACTCGAAAAAAAAACTGAGGTACTTTGTCTGTGGGATTTTTTCTTCATTTAAGTACTTACCTATTGATGGTACATCAACATCTAAAAGTTATAAAAAGCTTCGCGCGCAATTTTACCTGCTAAAAAGTACCTAAGCACATAGTAATTTCATACAAATCCTTTCAGCCCTTACGGAGTTGAGTGCGGACCACAGATCTGTACCAACTTAGTTTTTTTTTATGATACTGAGTGACGAGACGAGCAAAGTCGCTCGCCTGATGGCTCTTCACGCTTGCCCATAACAGCTCAATGACACTCAGAATTTTGGACTTCAACAGTTCAAAACCCTAGATGGCAATGCACTGCGCTCGTCACCCCGACATATAAGAAGTCAAATCTCTGTGTGCCCTGCAACTTCGCTGGAAACATTGCCCTTCAATCCGGAACACAGTAGTGTTTGCACACTACTGCTTGGTGGTTGAATAACTGGCAAAGGTGTGGTACTTTCCCAGGCGGACCCCTGCAAAAGAGTCGTATCACTACAAAATACAAGATGCCGCGAGTTTACCTACTTTGCATGTCTGTTTCCCGTCTTATGTTGGATCGATGCTCAAACTTAACTCAGTTCGATCTTTATCGTCTTGGAAGTAGCACGTCAAACTTTAGGTACATAAATGTAAAATTGCGCGTTAATAAACTGTAAAAACCCTTTCAAAGTAGTTGGCCTTGCGAATGGAGTTAAACTTCCATAACATTACTCTCGCAACATACAAAAAATGTGTCTCTCTGAGTTTTTATACCTTGCGTGTGCGCGATAAAGATCTGTGATGCGGACAAACATCATTTACACACATGAGAATGTAACTTACAGATACAGATTTTAATTGATGAACTATATATACTATACAATGTCACACAATGGTACAAAAAATGTTGTTGTCTTTGTAAATTAGAGTACCTATAGAAAAAGAATGCCAATATCGGCCGGTCTGTTCGCTCAATACGGTCGGCAGCCGCTGAAAGGTAGCTTGGATACGGTCCCCAAAAAAAAGTTTGAATTGGTTTCAGACAGCAGATTTTTTACTGCAATGGGTATAGATTTCATATTTTTCCTCCTATTCTATTCCCTATTATTTACAAACGACATACATAATATAAAAACAGAGAGACACCGATGTCAAGA
This sequence comes from Agriopis leucophaearia, assembly GCA_949125355.1. Lineage (NCBI taxonomy): Eukaryota > Metazoa > Arthropoda > Insecta > Lepidoptera > Geometridae > Agriopis > Agriopis leucophaearia. Next base: position 8,283,893 of record OX421261.1, on the reverse strand, counting down.
CAAGAAACAACAAAACAACAAGAAGATTAACGAGAAGATGATGACAAGGGTAAATTTTTCTCATCTTAACACGCTTTTATTAGCTTGGTACCTATGTACGAGTATCTATGTAACGGAATCTTTGAACGTGATTTTCACCCCTTTCATAACGTCGGATTGATTTGAAACTTTGCACACTTATCAAGACAATGCAATAATTTAAATAGTTTGTCCCATTATCCTTACCAGGATCTTCAGGATTTGCAATTTTAAAGCGTGTTTTTTAAACTACGAGAATTATTTTAAACAAGCCAAAAAATCGGAGTATTTGTCAGAAAAATTCCAGAGGCATACTTTAGTCCTTACTCTGAGTATTTCTAAACCAACTACACTTTTACGACCAAAGAAAAAAATTGTGCTAATCATAGCACTATTTTTTTATTAGCGGATCACTCATCATACACGTCAATTTTTCCTTTACTTTTCAAGCTATCCATGGGCCTTACAGCTACCTGTTTAGAGCGATTCTCTTGAGGTGATGAGAAAAGTTGCGCGACCGCAAACCATAGATCTTGGCAGCTCGTTCGCGTGATGTTCCGAACTGCTCTGTTTTAGCGCTTATTCAAGCCCGCGTTAAGAGTTAGTCGTGAGGAGTGCTGTGGATTGCGCTGCCTGCCAGGCCAAATCTATAAAATATATACATGTATAACACTGTTTTAAACTACCTATCACGGTTGTTCACTACAGTTATATGATTATTGTCTTCCCGTGAACATGGTGCATGTAACTGCACGGAAATATCGGGAACTCCTTCCACAATCTTACCACATTAAATATCCCGTAAATAATCATATAAATCAAATACATGTATGTATTTGATTTATAATAATTATGTTCACGGTCAGCGGGGGAACGCGGCCAGCATATTGGGGACTTTCGGTCAGGGCTCGGTCCGCGGAAGACTTTTTGAGTAGGTAATTAGTATATTAGTGTTAATGATTGATTGAATATTTATTGCATTATAATTTGACATTAAGATGTAATCTATACATAACTATACAATTAATTATTATTTGTAATTATGATTTGTGATTTAATTATTATGGTATGTATCACGGAAAAGATATTTTTTTTACTTCTCTTTTCTGTGGTATGTATGCAGCATTGTGTATTTATTGTATCCATTTATGTAGGGATATATATTTATTTATATTTTATGTTCACCACCGACCGTTTTCAAATTCTTTAGTCCTGTCCATCCAAAAGTTGTCTGGAAGAAATCGCTTTAGGCGATAAGGCACCCAATTATACTGCCATATATTTCTTTTTGATGTCAGTTTAAGTTTTATTTGTATTTTCGGAGTGTAATAAAGAGATATTATATTGTATTGTATTGTATAGGAAAAGTATTGTCCACAGTTGACTTTTCTATCATCAGCGGTTAGAGCCGTGATGTGTCGGTCAGGACCATTTCCTTTTAAGGATATGTTACGTGCATAATGTGTGACAACAGGGTTATTTGTTGAAAATTGTCACGCCAGCTGACGGTGTGTGACTTTCCACCGTTTCCTTCCCTCGGGGAGCACAGGGTGCGCCAGCGCAGGCAGCGGCGCGTGCTGACGTCACCCGCACCGCACCGCGCTATAGGTATGCCTGCGCAACAGTGCTCGAGCTCATTCGTTCGATGCGCGCACGCCGCGCACCTCGCGTTTCGTCTTTACTAAAAATTCACGCAACCGCGAAAATTCAATTTTCTTCTTCGACATTTTAGTGTGGACTGATAAGTGCCAAGATGCCGAAGAATATTTTAGCCGAGATGGGGTCCCAGGTGGGGCTGACGCCCGCCCGCCAGAACAAAAAGGTGAGTAGTGACCCTGCGTCAAACTTGCGATGAAAAACACGCATGCGGATATTTTTTGCGAATGTATGCGAAGCGTTAGCAGCGTTATGAAGGCGCACCGAAGGCGGATATTTTCAGATTCGACAGCGTATTCGGAGCCGAATGAATGGCTAGACGCCGTTCACGGTCAGACTAAAAATAAATACTCCCACACGTAATGTTGTTACTACAATGTCAATACTGCTTATACCAGCAACCCTCGCAACACCATCGATTAAGATTAAAAAAAAACAACATTTCCTACTTAGATTAGAAAGCAAGAGAGAGAAAAAATTGGAACAACGTGAAAAATCGTTGTGCACCTTGAAACCATACATTCAAGTTAAAGCATCTTAATGCTATACAATTAAACCATAATATGTACATATATTGTAACGTACCTAGATAATATGTAAAAACGATTCCTTGTATCCGCAAAACACGAAAACATGTTCTGCAGATAGTATGTGTGATGCGTGTGCGCTTGTTTCTGAATTCAGACGTTCACGAAGTTAATGTACGTTGGAGTAGAGCCAAAATTATTTTATTTGACTGGATTTTTCCCGTATCTTATTGAATGCCAGTATCTGTGTAATGTTTATAGCGGTATAGGTGGCTGGTGGCCGCGGGCTTGTAAAGCCGATCGATGTACACGCGTGCGTTTGCGCATATCATGTAGGTAGTTCACCAACACGATGCCACTCATTAGAAACTCCATATCTCTGTACTGAACTTTTTTTTCTACTAAATATTTACTTATTTTATTAAACGACTTCAGAAGCAAGTTATCAATTTGACTGTATGTTTTTTTTAATTATAAATTGATTTTTATGATGCTTTTTCTTTGTTTGGTACTTCAGATGTGATCCCATATAAATTATATCGAAATTGATTCAGCGCTTTTTGAAAAGTTCAACATAAACAAAAAATATATAATATAACACACGATATATAAAATATAATACACGATAATGTTTTGGTTTGTGGTTCACTTCAGCAAAAGTTTTGATAAGGACTTTCAATCTCTGTTTTAACTGTCATGTTTCGTTACTTTTAGTTTCAAGTTTGAATATAAGTAGCCTTAAAGTCAGTTTGCTTAAAAAAAAACTGACGGGCAGCGGCGTCTTTAATTTTTTTATCAACCAGCGTAGAGCTTTTGTTTACATAGCTAAAACTTTAGAATGAATTAGATCCTTATTTTACTAAATTTAACTGTCGTTTGAATGTATGGAAACTACCAAGTAGATAAAACTTTGCTGCATCTGTTCAGAAAGATTCAAAGATTTCATCTTTTGTACAGGAAAACATTAGGACAATGTTGTATTTATTTTATTTTTATAAGTACGTATTATAAATCTCAACTACTTTTTGTAACAGATTTTTAAAGTAGTTCTTACAGTTTATACTATACCACAGATAGAGCATAGTTGATCATAGAGCAGGTTTAAAGTATAATTTCAAACAAATACCTACTACGCCGGGGCCGTTCATGGTTAGTTAAGTTGAAAGTAGGTACCCTCTAACGTAAGACTATATACGAACAAAGGACATAAAAAAACTCAATTAAATTGCCTTTCCTTTTTTCGTACTTACGTTCAAAACATACTGTTGACTCGTTAAGGAAAACCTGTTGATTTTTTTTATATCTCTTTTTGTATGTACCTTGTAATTCAACCTTATATATTTTTCCTTACTAAAATTATCTTTTTTTACAAGACTTTAATACACTGTTCGCAATAAATGTTTATAGTTTAGTACTTCTGATCCAAAATTCGTACTTAGGTACTTAATAGATTTTTCGACCACTTGCAAGTTTCCGATTGAGCTTAAATTCTAAAAATGTGTGTTGTGGCGATGGCTATTTGATGATTATGATACCATTGAGCTGGTCTGATGATGGAGCTGGAGGGTGGCTGGTGTCCACTGGAACTTCCAGATAGCAAATGGTAGTTCTATGAAGTTTTGAGCTTATTTATTTTGTTATCATGTGTTTTTTTACATTTCATACAATTTCCAAAAATGTACAGTATAACTTCTTACTTAAAGGAACTTTCCGGCACCATCAGATGCTTGAAATTGTACGAAATAGACATGTATCGCAAGTGAGTCGGTTTCTTCTAGGCAAGAGTGCTTAATCGTAGACGGCGTCATCGCTTAAAATCACGTGAATTACCGGTCAAGCACAACCATATTGTCAATAAGACAAAGGTAACTTGTAATAAATAAAAGTTAATTCTATAAATTTGTTGCTATGACATCTTATCTATGTAGGTATACTTAAGTGCGTTTATTTTACGATCTCAAGTAGTAAATCTCTCCAGAAGTACATAATTATGAAGAGCGAAATGACACGGTGTTAAGGACTGATCCATATTACGATTACGGCCAAATAAATTTGTATATAGGGCTGGTTCAACCGGTATACTCGCAACCCTATAAAGGGAATATGAAACTATTGTATAGTATAGAAAAGTTCTGGAGTAGTGTGGTGATTTCTTCATGTTAAGCTGGTCTATGGTAAAAGATACAGCACCCGCCACGCCTAATGACCAAAATCTTGTGGAGGGTGATGACTTACTACTAGCAACGCCGCTTTCTATATAGCCTGTTGAGACCTTCGCTCGGTCATTTTTTACTAAAAATTAAACAGAACATATCGCACGTTGAACATGCACTGCGATTATAGTGTCATAATTTTCAATACAAATGCATTCTAGTTATACCTAAATAGAAATAAATCTGATCTGTGAGCTATATTTTTGTTCATGGATCTTCATGTTTACGTACGCATCGCTTGCTAGGTACCCAGTAACTGAAAGCAAACTGCTGCACCGGCGCGGTGCGGCGGAGTTTTACATAGCCCGCGGTCTGGCGGTAGGTGCAATATTCTTTGTTTATCTGATCGAAGACTCGACATTTTATTTGTTTTGAACTATTCGGTGCTGGCAGTGGTTTTACCCACTATGCTATAGGAACCATTTTTCCGGGCAAAAAGATGATAATGTAAATAATAATCGATCGATTTTCGCAAACACCGTAATCTTTTACAATAATTAATTGGCCCTAGGTACAAGGACAAAGAACTGTTTGAAAATTGTTTTTCCTGTCATAAGTGAAACGTTTTACCTTAAAGGAAAATCTTTTGTATCTAAAGGCATAACTATCGTGCATTTTTGCTTTATATCGCATTGCGTTCACGTCGTGTCAGGGCCGCCCACGCTACGTTCAGTCGCTCGTTTCTGTCACGTTAATGCTAATTACATAATATTTACCTACAAATAGCTGCAACTAGTCACTCTAGGTAATAAAGTAGGTACTTACTTAACTAAAGACATAATAAAATAATTGAGTACCTACATACAGCTAAAATTGACATATTGAATAGTTGAGTATGAGTGTTTTTTTTTTGCAACAGCTTTTTTTGTGATTTCAAGTTCAATCTCATACCTACTAAAAGTTTTTCATATTTATGAGTACCATGATCTCTTTTCGGCTTCGTACCACCGTCTCGTGTAACCCTATATTATTTAGTATAAGCTCACGGTGTTCTTGCTTATTTAATACTAGCTGCGCCCCACGGTTTCTCCCGCGTTATATACCTCCTTAAAGCAGCCTCCTTGGTAGCGACAGCAACCTCATATGACTTAGACATTTTTCTTCTCTGATTCAATAATATGTTTGGTAGGTATAGATAGACTTCTCTTCTTTCCGTTCCATAGTAAAAATTTAGGAAAAAACAAAGTTTCTTCATTTTTTTTTTTCGGAAAAATTTCCGTTATTTTAAGGGGCTTTCCCCGTGGACCCACTGCTATTACCCATTAGGGTAACGGGAAAAAAATCCCTGTAGTGCCACCAGTGGGTCAGCAGTGGGTCCACGAGAAAACCCCCTATTTTATACTCATTCTGCTATTCGGAGCGGAGACTAATCCAACAAATCAAAGATAATGAAAATCAGTCCAGCAGTTTCTTGAGTTATAAATGGTGTAACTAACCCGACTTTGTTTTTGATATATATTATAAATGACATTCAAATAGTCGGAACGGAATTCTGATCTACTCTAAACATTGAAACTGAATATAGAATGAAAAATACATTTTGTTTTGAGCTGAAATTAGACTCATAAGATGAGACGCTTATTCTTAGCCATTATAAATACACAGGCACGCTCTGGAATTCCGCCTGATTAAAGATAAATCGCACTTTGGTCCTTTCATCTTATTTAAAGCTTTTGCGTAACGATCGAAGACAAGAAGTTAATATCAATCTAATCGACAGTCGCAGGCGCACCTGGCGCCCTCTTTCTCAGGGAGTTGGTATTTCCGGCACGTCGCCAAATTCCCGGCCAATACAAGACATTGCATGTAGGAATTATCCAATAGCACGCTAGTTGTTCTAGTTAATTGATTGCTCATACGTTTTCAAAGACCATAATATCATAAGCCAAGGTTGGCAGTCTCGAACTTCTGAACTAAAAAGGTCGGCTGTTCTGTCAATTTTTTCTCGTGTTTTTATTTGTGGAGCTAGAGATGCTAACGCAGCTAAACTGCACTCGCGTTTTCGCGGCCTTCTTTCCTCAGTTTCCCCATAGCTACACTTGTGTGCTGTAAATAATAAACAGTTCATATTTTAATGCAGTTGCATTTAAATATGAACACAATGAAATCTGTACTTTCATACTAATATTATAAATTCGAATTTGTTCTGTTTTTCCTCTTTCATGCATCAACAAATCAACGCAGCGATGTGATTGTTTGCGTAGAGATAGAAGTGCGTTGTATCCCATGTAGTGACATGGGATACATACACTACATAGGATATGTACTTCTGTTCCAGAAAATGTATGGTTCCATGCACCCAAAACGCAAACGCAGCGCAGTTACTCGTAGTACGACATAATTTAATAATATCTGAAATATGAACTCTGGGACAGAGCTTAATCCACAGGCAAAATCTTTTTTTTAAATTTGATTATTTGCAATTATATAATATCTTATATGTACGAGTACCTACCTACTTACTATTTCTTATTTATTCAACAGCAAGAAGTAAACCCAAATGACGAAACTTCATTACTCGTTAATCTATCAAGGTTTATTAACAAATCGACTACCTACTATTATTGTTACTGCAGTTAATCAGTAGATGCAGTTTCACAATATGGGCCTGCCTTTACCTGCACTTTAGGTCAGGCACTTTTCTTCTTATCTTGATACCTTGGTTGCTGTGGAATATTTCAAGTAGCTCTACAGATAATCCGATAATTGAACAATACTCGTAAACAGATGCGAAGGTAATCGAACTAGACCTACAAGAATCCATAGGCAAACACTTAAATGCTTACATAAACAATTGAATTTGACGTACATCGGCTAATGAGAGAGCAAGACAAGTCAATGTAAGGTCATTATAAGAATGTTTTTAAGATTATGGTTACCAATTCATTGGTAACGCAGCATGTTTCTTAGTGTGCGTAAAGTATTCGTACTTACTTACCTACTTAACTATAGTCAAAAAAGTTGGTAAAACACGTAGACATTAATTTGAATAAGAACGATAATTGTACAAAGGCATACTTCACTTGTTTGTCTGATCTGATGTAGAGATTACTGTACATTACAACCCCTTTCTCGTGAAAATTCCAAAGATTCGTACAAAACTATTGGGGTCGTTATTTATGATACGAACTCCCTGCCATCCTCCTTGTTTCCTGAAAATTACAATCTGGGCATCTTCAAAGCTAGAGTGCATAGATTTCTTCTAGATCAACGTATTCCGTCCCTGGCTACACCATCGCTTACCAAATACCAAATAATAAATGATTTGATTTACCATCAGGCGTGTTGGTGGCCAAACCCAAATCTATTCTATACTAGCTGTACTAGCGACTTCGTCCGCAATTTCTTCAGAAATCCGTCCGGTCCGTCATCATGATACATACCATTGCCTCCCAAAATTTTATTGAGATCGCTTAAGCCGTTTAGCTATGATTATGTAGCAAACAGACAAACAGACAGAGTTACTTCCGCATTTATAATATTAAGTGCGGATTTAAAAAACAAGATCCTATAAGAATAAAACGCAAATTTTGCACTAGCATACGAAAACTGTCACTGACTCACTTTCTGAGTCACAGCCATTCCTCACAATGAGGTAATTTGTAACAATTTGAAAGTCGATTACAGACTTGCTCCGAATGTACACACGTACTAGTCAAAGTATCTCAATTATTAGGATCACGTAAAACGTAGTAACTGAATAATCTTGAAAGTTTTGAGTCAAATATTTATTGCCGTAACAAAAATACCAATGGGGAAACTCGAAAATTATTATTATGAAAACCTATCTTCAGCATTTTAAAGTAAAAAATATGGTAAAGTACATAGATAAACTGAAAAAGAACTGACGAAGTAGGTAAATAAATCTGTCCGTTAGACTAGAAGAAGTATGCTGTATGTGTATGTATACTAATATTCCAAAAAGTAGCCCATGATTCTCTCGTTTCCACCGCATACATAAGAATCAAGGAATCATTAACAGCTTTTCACATTCCACTGCTGCTACACAAGCCTTCTCACAGAGAGAAAGGATGGCTCCTAATCCACCATGCTGGCCCAGTGCACGTTAGTGAATGTCATATGTCTTTAAACTTTAAAATAAGTTGATTAAATCAGGCGTTACTTTGCGGAATTCTGACTTTAAAATTGTTTTCCTGATGAATCAAGTGTAATTCCGCTTCTAAGTCGCTTCAAGTACAATAAGGAATTTGGGATTAATTTTACTTTGGTAGATATTTGTTAATGAAGTTAATTCAATTAAGTTTAATTTAGCCTAAGCTAAAATAAGATAATAATTACCTAAAAAGAAAATTAACCTAACCTTAAATAAAATTTTATTCATTCTGAAACATAAAATGAATTTTAATTGAAATGAAATAAACAATTATACCCGTTCCATTAGAGCACTTGTCGACACGTGTTTCGCCTCTTCACGAGGCATCCTCAAGACGAGTTGGCTCTTCGAGCGCGTTTTTATTTTATCTCATTCGCGGCCAAGCACTCGAAGAGTCAAGACGTCCTGAGGATGCCTCGTGAAGAGGCGAAATACCTTGTCGACAAAGTGGTTTTACGGTTTCCGCCAACCTATAAAATAAATTGCCTTATAATATTTGCAATGTTATTATTAAGATATTATTATTTTTCAAATATGTCTGTCCGGTGAGCATGGCCTTAATAAGTGAGCTTGTTTAAAACTAGCAAGAGATACCTATCACACTGATATCACTACACAACGTAAAAGTATCACAATACTCATTTATAATACAATACTTTAACATTGTCTACGCGTAGAGTCCGCTTTACTTCCTTGCGGTTCGTAGTACCAGACTACTGCGTGGAATATTGAATGACACTCACTGCTTCATAATACATGACGCAAATAAATAACATATATTGTCAATTTCACGTTTCGTTAATCCCATAGACCTATTTTTTTTTCTTCTAAATCTATGGTTAATCCTCTCTCTCTTTCTCTCTCTCTCTCTCTCTCTCTCTCTCTCTCTCTCTCTCTGATTATTATGGTGAGGTCTCCTTCACTTTTCTGTACCACACTCTATTCTCAACATCTTCTTCGGAAACCTTACACTTTCTCATAAACATAATTTTTAGTGGGGTAAATAAGAAAATAAATTCTCGTTGTCCCTGAAAATTGAAAAACATATTGTTTAACACTGCAAAGATGGTTCTGGAGCATGGCTATGTAAGGAATTTAGCACTACCACTTTCTATCGCCGGTCGAAAGTGCAGACGGAGAAAACGTTGAAAGATGCGCCAAAAGAGGGTTATTCCATCTGTCCCCTAGTGTTCTTTGCCCTCGTTGGAAGAGCCCTCATAGCAAATAAAAACTAAGGATATAGCTGGAGTTTCCAGCTCGTAGCGTATCTACACTTTTGTCATTTGAACTATAGTGAGGTATAACGATTACATAAACTTATATATAGATACTTACATTCTAAATCCACGTTGGATCATAAACGAATAGTTTCCCGACAATGTTTTACTGTTTGTTACTGTTTATGATAGATAGTTGGCCGACGTCGTGGAGACAGCCAGGGCAGCGGCCGCAGCGCTTGCCAAGAGCTCGACATCGGAGCCTGACGCCGCGCGGCGTTCTCTGATCGTTGGCGTCGTGGCCGTCACCCTTGATCTTGAATGCAGCACCCAGAGACAAAACACTCTGGTCGATGATGCCAAGATCTGTCACTAAGATGTCTATGTGTACTTATTATGCTGCACTAGCGTAGGTACAGTTTTACTGACCAGCGTCTGTATAATTAAGTATAATTTATCTTGAAGATATCTAGATGTTGCCCGCGACTTCGTAAGCGTAGATTATCTTCAACACCCTTAATGCAGTTCTTTCGCAAATCATATTAAGCAGGGCTAAACACTCCATAAGAAACCTGCCAAGTTTCAGCTTCCTAGGTCAAGTAGTTTTCGAGATTTCGTGATGAGTCAGTGAGTGATTGATATTTCGGTTTTATATTAAAAAATCATCCCTATTTACCTTAGTCACGCCATAACTTCAGAACAACTTTACCGATTTCATTCGACCTTTTTTTAAGTTTTCTAAAACTTTGTAGAAGTTTCTTACGGAAAGATAAATTAAGAAAACTGGAAAATTTCAGCAAACTTAACGAAGATTTCAGACAGGACAACGTCTGTCGGGTCAGCTAGTAATATATAGATATAGATTGAAGGTCTGATGGCAACTAGTATGTTCTTGACACTCATATCGGAGACTTTTACTACAAAATATTAACACTTTTTGAATGTGTTTCGAGCATGAGAGCACGTTGACATTCGCCCTTGATACTAATTCAACACCACTCCAGTTGAGATGGAATGGTTCCGATCTTAAAACACGCTAATACCCTATATATCACACTAAGCTTGCTTTAAATGCTATATTTTTAAAGTAGAGTGGACTTATTAACATTGTAAATGTGACTAAAAGTAGTTATTAAATACATCATTTCAAAACAACTGTAAACTAAAAGTATAAATAATAAAAACTATGACCCATAACAAAACTGCTTATACAGTCACGTTATGTTTATCGGTCAAGACAAGCTGCCGACCGGTTTCGAAACCAGTAGGGCTCCTTCATATGACTTTTTTAAACCTTCAACCCTTTATGTTAAATCCTAAGTAATAAATACTTTCAAAAACTAATCAAAAGTGAGAATTGTTCCGAATATGCTGACCCCATTACCATGTTGTACGGCAATGCACACCCACTACCCAAAGTACCTACTAAATTAAATCCAAATTCCAAATCTAAAAACGCCGAATCCGGATCTGAAGTCTCCGGATACTAATAAAGTACCCAGTAATATTTCTAATGATGAACATCCGAGTGCACGAAGCTTATATCCACTTCCATTAGCACCCAAACATAGGATGAAGGCACTAAAACTACCACCTAAATAAAATAAATAACAATATTTTTATCCGCACGTTTTCTGTTTGTTTTTCTTTGCACGGACTTCTTAAGATGCCGCCTTGTAAGTACATCACTCAGTAACGAAACGTAACACTTATGTTCACACTTGCAACCGATCGGCAACCGGGATCATTAACTGTTATAAAGCTATCATATTAATTGTGCAATGTAATATGTCTTACTCAATGATATCTTACTACCTTTTTATACTAACCCCCGACGCAAAATCTATTCTAAGTTTAATCGAAGTGTATTATAAGTTTAATGTTTGTATCTGGTTTTTTAATTTTGGAAAACCTCACTAGGTATAACAACTTATTACCTCAAATTTACTTAAGTAATTTTTCGTAAAACTCTAGGAAGGAAAGTTTGTAAGTGGATTTCGTTGAATTACAACAAAAAAATAAACAATTTAAATTGTGTGGTTTAGGTTAGGTAATTGAAGGCTTTATATTCATCTTGACAATCACTGCATATTTTATTCGGTTTAAACCTGAAATACCTGATTCCTTAATTTAACAATGCATTACATAAATGCCTGCATGCAATGCGTTAATACGGCTCTTAATAGAAAGGAAACATTAATTTTGCTCTATTTACCTACTTAAAATTATAATACTATTACAATTTATTTGTACTCACGCCTAGTCCGGACCTTTATAAGTACATCGGTCGGGCATAAAAAGGCCATCCCTGTGAGGCCTTTTTGTGTACAAAAATAAATTAAACTATGTGGATTTTGATGATGTTGGTTAATGATTGATGCTATGGGGTTACAAATATACTGGGCTTTTGAGGTGAACAACTTTTGAATAAGTAGATCTATAGGATGGGAAACAGTTATTACACGTAACAGAAGAAAATTATTTGTAGATCTGTAGCCTCTAGCGTTCGACCTTACATTTTTGACGCGAATGTTATTTATTTTTACCGTTTGCAACGCAATAGAGGCGCGCCAATAGAAACTATCTCTGCCGGCTGTCTGTCATCTACAAACTGTCTGACGTACCTATGCAAAATACAAGCACCATCCTACATCATCAAAAATGTTTACATACGTAATGTAGAGAAATACTGAATAAAAAAAATTGGAAGGAAAGACTGCGAAAATGCTATCAGAACGGCAATGATTTATTTTAGTTCTGTAATATTCCAAAAAGGTACTTATATATACAAATACAATTTTTTCGAATAAATAAATAAATAAATCAGCCAGTTTTTCTTAATAATAGTAAAACTCTCACATAGAAACCGATAGGCACTTAATCGAAAAAGAGCTGCATAATTATAATGACTGTGTTAATCCGCTGTCTTAGTAGAGCATGGATTCAACATGGATTAACAATTTTAATAATAATAAATAGCTAGGACATTTTTGCAATACAATCCTATGCTACTTTTTCTTTCGAAAAAATAACGACTTCTTACCCATAACAAAATCGTAATTCCTAACCATATAAAATAAATCCGAATCTATTGAACCGAAAAATACATGCTCACGAAACTTTTTCATTTATAGTTTTAGTAAGATTTGATTGTAAGGAATTCAAATTAAAAAAAAAAACAAATTATTTATTGAGAATAAAAACGGACAAATTCCACTAACATTTATCTCACATATTGTTAAACTAAAATAGATTTCCTAGTCAAAATAGGAATAATATTATAAAATTACTAATATATTATAATAAATACAACAATTTGCTGTAAAAATATGTCAACATAAAATTAGTATGTCATACAAATTGTCATTATAGTCAACGGCTTTTTTGCCCCTGTCCCATTGATCAGTTTTCAAATTTTCACAATAAGTCAAAAAAACTTTCGTTACATTTTTCCAACTGTCACAAATAATATCACAATCAGTGTTCGTAGCAAGGAGTGCATTGAAGTGGCGGCGGGCGCGAATCAGCGGAGACATGGAGCGCGCCACGGTGCGGCTGTGAGCCACGTGGAAAAACTTGGGCAATTTTCCACGCCTATTAGCCGAAACCCCGGGTTTATGTGGCACAAACAAAGTGCACAATAAATTGTGCAGATGCAAGGAGTCAACCGATCCTCTGAGCACCTTGCAGCAAGTAGCAAGCTGATCCAACATCCTTCTCACTTCTAGTGAGTTGTAGCCAAGCTGGCCGAGCAAGAATTTAGTTGGGTACATGAACGGGTAATAACCGTGAAGCTTCTTATACAGCGATCTTAAGAAAGCTTTTTGAACCTTTTCAAGCATCCGCACATAGGTGACGTGGTGTGGGTTTCAGACACATGCGCTCGACTCCAGCTTGCTTCTAACGAGTTGTACAATGTTCTGATAACTAACGGATTTTTTAAATCTTTGGCATTTCGTAATACGAAGCCCAGACGACGATAGGCCTCTTTGGCGAGATCAGAGATGTGGTCATGGAAATTCAGGGTACGATCAAATGTCACTCCCAGATCCTTAATGCTATTTACCCGATTTATACATAGATTGTCAAGATGATAATTATAATTGATGGGATTTATTTTGCGGTCAAACGTCAACGGAAAACGTGAGGTTGCCTAGTAATTACACTTAATAAATGGGGCTTTGAAAATTAAACAATGAAGAAGTGGGCAATAATAATTATCAATTTAAAAACCGACTTCACGAAATTATGCAAATACGCAGTTTCGGTTCATCAGATAACATAATATTGTCATGCAACTAAACTACCGAACCGATTTTAATGAAATTTTTATCGGACCAATCTGAAAGAATATTCTTTCATTTTATATTTTATTTTTCAAAATCGATTTATAAATGTCTGTGTTCTGAGGTACCTAACAAACATATACAACCGAATTGAAACAACCTCCTTTTTTGAAGTCGGTTAAAACGAGCACATAAACAGGTAAATATATTATGTAAAAAAAATGTTTTATGTCTACAGTCATATAAATTAGATTTTCCGCACGGATAATAAAACAAAAGGTTTTGTAAGCACGACTCTAAAGTGAATCGACGATGCGTGGTGGCGTTTCCGTAAAAGAGATCAATCTTCATTCGGGTATGCTACGTTATCAATCTACAACACCTGACGATCGTCATGGTACATTTGTGTGATTTTATTTATTGGTCAGCTGTCAAAATTGTTCACAAAACGGGGGCCATAGCTAGGATCGAAGAGGAATCGTTGTGACAAAATTTGTTAATATGGTTTACAAATTTTGTCACAACGTTTCCACTTTAGTGTTTCTTCCTTTGATTATCTATTTTAACACGCTTTTATTAGTTTGGTATGTGTCTATGTATCTATGTAACGGAATCTTTGAACGTGATATTCAAAAAGTCTGATTGATTTGAAATTTTGCACACTTAATAAGAACGATGAAAATGCAATAATTTAAAAAGTTTGTCCCAGTATCCTTACCACGATTTTCAGGATTAGCGATTTTAAAGCGTGTATTTTAGTTTTTTTTTACTACAAGAATTATTCTGAGAGTAAAGTTGTCAATATTATTTTTTTAAACGTCGTTATGAAAAGTCTAAAAAGGCCTATGTTGGCAAAATACGAGTATTCGATACGTAAAATACGCTTGTTTTTTTTTATAATCTTCAAAATCGAGAGTCATAATCATGCCAAAAAAATGTCCGAACCAAAACTCGGCGCACGCTACGCATTGCGCAGACTTTTTGGTTAGTTGTAAGGAAACCGCGATCCGACCATAACGCCGCGCGTAGCCAGTGGTACTATGCCCTAGCGGATAAGCAACGATGAACACTATGTAAGCGACATAACGTCTTAATTGAAGTAAATGTGGCATTGTGAACAACGTGAACTATAATTATAATTGATGTCTTATAATGTCCTATGACGCTCGGACGTTTTTTTGGACGTTTGTATTGAATCTCGAAGTTTTTTTTTTAATTGTTTTATTTGAAGAAAAATTTGTTTGAAATACTTCGTAATTTCGAAAATTCTTACTTCGCCCACTGGAAAAGAAACTTACATAGTTACTGGTAACTACAATGCTTGCTAATGGGGAGTAACAGGTGCATATTTTGTGAAGGACAAGCGCTCAGTTCCGCATTCACCAATACATTAATAGAATCGCACACTGCTACCTATATCGTAGGTATTTCTTGTATGTAATTTAATCAACATAGATAACTACCTAAGTTGTAGTTCATTCTTGACAAGGTTTTTTATAATTACCAAGTTCACCATGCATAACGAACTTTCCTAATAAAAAGTCATTACATAAGCTTCGAGTCATTATTTCCAATTTGTTTTTATTTGCCATATGCTTTAGAGATTAGTGAGTAATTCATATTATCTAAGTATCTTTATTATATAATTAAAATATTCTAGTAAAGTCTCTACCACTTGATTACTTTGCTTAACTCTGACTGTGATGATGGCTTGTTTGAAGATATATTATTAAAAATAATATAACAATACTTGACACTGGCAAATGCACAAAATGAGAGACGCCAAAACCTCCAAAAAAGAAAAATAAAAAAATAACTAAGTCAACTTATTTTTGTCTATCTAGTTCTTGCAATGAAGAGATCGCTTAAAGCAGTGAGATGTAATATAAATATTAGGTTTAAAGAACATTGTGAATTTTGATAGATTAAAGTTTTTATTCACAAACGTTCGAAAGGCAGCTCGAAGCTGACAAAGACGAGACAAAGCAAAATATTCAAGCAAAATAACTCTATGGGCCTTTCAAGTAATTAGGTACTAATGAAGTTGACGTCATGAATCTGAAACGTATATTTTTTAGGCTTGAGCTTGACTGCCACCTCGTCTGATGTTAAGCGATATTATGATGCGGTATTACGATATACATTACGTTATTAAAGTATAGTGTTATATATGTTATATCCATCCCAATTCCAACTAAAAATACCTTTACCTACTTAGGGTCTTTTCGTGTAGTCGACGTAGATATTAATATTATAAAGAAATGAGATAAATTTATTTTATGTTTGGATCCTAAAATGAGTAGAGATAATAATAAATTTATACAATACAGTGACCTCCCTTTATAAGGAAAACACAACTACAACCAAATTAAAATGCATGCAAACCTAAATCCTGTTTAAAGACATAAAAACATACGTCGTCACAACCTCATACATAACTAATGAGACACAAGTGTGTTCTCTCTTCCTCACGACATACGTACACGGCATGTATGCGAGGATAAAAGAAAATCTACTTTTTTCTCTTGATGAAAAATCATATCATTTGTCTGCACTAATATTATAATCTATCTGTCTTCTATACATCTTCTATCAATATAATAAAAACGTAGAGATAAAAAAAACTGTAATTGCGATATATAAAAAAACACAGGGCGTCTTAAAATAAGCAGCTCTCTATTTGTTTGTTTGTCCACGCACATCTCCTAAACCACTGAACGGATTTAAATGCGGTTTTCACGAATATGCTAAGCTATGACCAGTTTGAACTATATGCTATGTTATCTTGCGCAAGGGCCGGATTAAGGGAGGAAAAAAGGTTTGAAAGCTTATGTGAAAATCTACGCGTACGAAGTCGCGGGCAAAAGCATTAGTATTAAATAAACGAACATCATTATGTAACCTGACAAGTACCAGTACCTAGGTATTACAATCATAGGTATTATCTTCTTATATATAAAAATCTCGTGTCACGGTGTTTGTATCACTAGTGGTTCAGCCTGTGTGATGATTAATAAAAAGATTGTTCTTTTACGTATCTTTAGATGTATACCGCATTTGACAGCCCCGTTACCTCAGTTGGTAGTGTGCCTTCTGCGCTTGGGGGCATGGGTTCGATTCCCACCTAGGACAAACATTTGTGTGATGAACATTTGTGTTTGTTCTATGTCTGGGTGTTAATATATATTTAAGTATGTATTTAAAAATATATATGTATGTATATCAGTCTCTAGCAGCCATATTACAAGCTTTGCTTAGTTTGGGGTCAGATGACCATGTGTACATTTTATTTTATTTTATTTATATGTTTAGCCCAAATGTTTATTAAAGTATTTACCTATCTCTTCACCTTGAATGCTAACGAACTCACACAAAGAGAAAAATACCAAGGTTGACTTCTCTAGTTCTCGCCATCCAAGGTTGGTATGGCCACCCGCATTAGAAGCCCACTGACCTACATTACTGGTTTGATTAAGTCTGGTTAATGGGTGACACACAATCTAGTAACGCTGAATTAAATATCAAAGACTAAACTGCGCCCAATTTTTACGCAACTTTGGAGTAGGTAAGTCCATGAAAAACATAAAAAGTACCTTTTTGTTTTGTGTAAGAATTTTTTTAATCGGTTCAGTTGTTTTTGTGTTAATTCCTTACAAACACACAAAAATACAAATCTTTCCTCTTTATAATATTATTATATTTCAGGAATATGTTAAAAGGTAAATTGAATGAAGCAAACACAAAAAAAAGCCTTAAATAATAAACTTAAACTAAAAATCAAAAACAAGATATTGCCCGTATGGTAAAGTACCGCATGCTGGCTGCATTCCCGCCTTGAACGCCAAAGAAAGAGCCAAAGAGGACTAAGGTAAATCTTAGAAATAAGTTGAACACTTTCTTCTTTTTCCCAGTCAGTGATACTTCAAAAATAATATTCTCCATATTCGTACTCTCCCTGTCCCTGTCGTACATATTTATTTTTATTCAAGGTTTTTATAAACGACTAGCCGTCCGCCCCGGCTTCGCACGAGTGTAAGCTCGGCCTTCGGCCTCGCTACAAAATATAATATAGCCTACGTCACCCGGGGATAGTGTAGCTTCCCAACAGTGAAAGAATTTTTCAAATCGGTTCAGTAGTTTCGGAGCCTATTCATTACAAACATACAAACATACAAAAATAGGTACAAATCTTTCCTCTTTATAATATTAGTGTAGATGAGTACACTCATGTTAAAGTGATAATAGTAATTACTATACCAATTTGCGAATACATAAATACTTTATAATTGACTTTTAATTTAATATTTATCAGCTTTATTAGTAACAAAAACACAAGCAAATTTAACTCTATCTTGTTTGTTTTGTGGCAGACACTTTATAGCTGGTTATTGAGAATATATAACTCTAGTAAATGGTTAAGTGCTTAAATTATTTGATAAAATATTATTTCCTCTGATATTCTTTCATCAAAAAGTTTTCAAAATTAATTGATTTCTTTTAATTAATTTATTTTTACAAAAACCTTACGAGTATATAGTATATATTACGAGTAAATATCTACCTCGTATGTATGTCATATAAAGATAGATCTACTTATTTAAAAAA
This sequence comes from Agriopis leucophaearia, assembly GCA_949125355.1. NCBI lineage: Eukaryota > Metazoa > Arthropoda > Insecta > Lepidoptera > Geometridae > Agriopis > Agriopis leucophaearia. Next base: position 8,265,257 of record OX421261.1, on the reverse strand, counting down.
ATCTATCGTTATTGTACCAGTTTTTTTTTTTAATTTCATTATCCAAACGTGTCAGTAATTTCTTGTACCAAACGTGTCAGTAGCGAGTCGTGTGTATTGTGTGAATTGAAGTGAGCCGGACCGGCTTCCCTGCAATTACATGCGCAGACGGCGCGGGCGGCCTTGCAACCTCTTTACTTCACCTCGGCAATGCTGACTAGGAAATACTGCACACTAGACTGGAATGCGAGATTTTCTCACTCTGCGTCTCGAGGTCTGCTCTCTAAGGGACCAATAGAAGTGAAAGTACAAGTTATCTAGTACCTATAAACAGATCACTTCTTAGTCAACACCTCAACCATTGCATGGAAAAATTCTGTGGATGTACACAAATATTGCACCACTGCATTAAATTTATCGTTCATAGCGATCTCTTGCAGACAATATTCTGCATATAAAAGAAAAACCTATCGCAATAATAGCTTATTATGATTAACTAATGCGCAATCATTGGTATGTAGTTAATTCAAAATAATTTGATATGAAAAAATGTACAATACAGTTCGAATTAGCATCTTTATTTAGTAAGTGCGTACAACAGGTTTTTGCAGACTACTTATTTTGATATTTATTTATGTCACGAGTAATTTTTTTCTATATACCTCAAGTTCTTTTGTGTAAAATAGATCAGCGTTTGGTCATCAACTCGCCTGATTGTAAGCGATGGTGTGGCCGAAGTGTAATACGTTGATCTAGAATAAATCTATTCATTCTCGCCTTGAATGTGCCTAGATTGTAGTTCTCAGTAAACAAGGAAGACGGCAGGGAGTTCCATTCTTGGGCAGTACGTATCAAAAATGATGACCCGAATCGTTGAGTACAAATCTTTGGAGTTACCTTCATTCACAAGTTGACTTGAAAATCGCCTACATGTAATAGTATAATTTGCAAACGTTGTTGCAAGAAGCATCGATTTAAAATAGCTAATGATCATTGCGAATGTTAGTGAAGAAATCGGTCCGAGTACGGCATTCCACACTGTTTGTATTCACCAATCACCTACCTACCTATATACCTAACTATAATTTACAACATATAACAATTAAATTTTAAATGAGTTATGGAGAGGTATCTCCTAAACAGTGAATAACTATAATGATTAACATTTCGATTTTTAGGCACCTATTTTATTATTTTTACCCCATTTTTAAAAACACAAACTTTAATGTCGTATATGTCTTTCAAGGTGTTTCCGACCTATATATAATGTTAATTTCCTTACAAATTACACCTAAGCTTATTTTATAAGGTAGCAAAGCATGTCAATGTAGGTAGGTGGATATAGGTATCTTGTTTGCAATGCATTGATTAAATGTTGCATGCCGCTTCTCAAGTCACCGCTCCTTCGTTGCAAACTGGTATTCACCGGATTTTACGACGGTAATTGAGCTTTAAAGGCAGACCTGATTGAACGCAGCTCTCGGATATAATCAACATTTAAATTTTCTTTGTAGGTCAACATATGCGAAATACAAACTAGTTTATGTTTATCAAATTAAAATATATGAAACTGCTATGTTTTTTTTTTTTCAAATAAATAGGCCTGATTCTTTGGTGCTGGTTTAATAGTATTTTTATCAGGTATTTCGTCGTCGGTAGCGCAATCCTTTCCCCCGAAAGTAATGTCTCTTTCTATCGCTAATCATCTTTATAATTACCTATGTTCAATTTTCTTGTCTATTGTATCCTAAGATTTCGCAAATATTGCATTTGATGAGATTTTAGTAAATTAAGTTATTTGATTAAAAAGCTTTTTGATTTCTCTTAACACGATAATAATAGGCATAATAATTATGTGTCCTAATGTTTAATTCATTACAAACTATTTGACCCGACAGACGTTGTCCTGATTTACATCGTCGTTAAATTATTTGAAATTTTCCAGTTTTCTTTCCGTAAGAACCTTCTACAATGTATTAGAAAACTTTTAAAAAAGATTATTAAATCGGTAAAGTCGTCCTCCAGTTATGGCGTGACTAAGGCAATTATGGTTCTTTTAATATACGATATATACCTTCTATAATAGGCCTGTCTCATAATATTTATTTAATACTAGCTGTACCCGCGGCTTCGTCCGCGATTTCTTCAGAAAAAAATGACTAAGTTCATCTTCGTGATACATACTATTACCTCGCAAAATTTTATCGAGATTGGTTAAGACGTTTAGCCGTGATTATGTAGCAAACAGATTAATTTCTCATTTTTAATATTAGTATGGATTTTATAACAAAGCTGATTATAAATAGAGACCACAACGAAAAGAAAATTAAAATTTGTTTAAAAATAAATAAGTTATAAGTATTTTAACTTCATGATAGAGAGCGCACTATAACACGTTATGACGTATGAGTATATACGTATATTCCTCAGTAGGGGAATGGTTATTGCCATTAGCTAAACTCATCCCATCGCGTTTTCATACAATATCTGCAGAATTCTTCAGCAGTAAAAGCATATCTAACCGACTTCAAAAAAATAGGAAGGTTCTAAATTCGATCAGATTTTTGTTGTTGTAAGATCTTAAGAAATCCTTTAACTTCGCCGATTTTCATTAGTTTAGGTTTTATTAGAACGTCGGTGATATAAAGTCGAATTTCAATTTAAGATTTGTGATCAATGCAACTAGCGGAGCAACTTTCGATTCCAAGGACTGCTCCGCTGCTTAGATGCCTAGAGTTTAGAGTTAGACCAAGGTAAGATGTTCTAACTGCAACACGACGCAAGACACAGGGGATTTTAGTCTATTATACCCTTGTTAATAAACGTAGAGTAGCCTTGGAATAGCTGCTCCGTCTTTTGTCTTTCTCGATCGAGTTCAGAATTTTAAAGAGAGAAAAAGACAAAACACTGTTTATTTATTTCAAAACGACTCTACGTTTATTAATCAGGGGGTTAGTGTTTAGAGTGTATGTTGATTGTCCTACAGCCTAAGCGCCTCAACTGATTTTGATAAATTAATTGTCGATAGATTCTGTTAGTACCGGGATGGTCAGTGTGTAGGTAATATCATCATAAATACAATATAGCGACATGTAAAGTGGGGATGGTGGCCGGGCGGTACCATGTGATATGCGCTTTACGGTCTGCGGTTCGATCAACAGCACTGCACCAATGACTTATATAGTACTTACTTAAATAAATTATGCATGTGCGTTTTCGATGACATCGCTCAATAACGGTGAAGGAAAACATCGTGCATACTGCGCTACTTCAGTCCTTTAAAATTTGCCAAAAATGCCGTTGTTTGGTTAAGAATCTTTTTAGAGAGAGAAAACTTGTTTACTGTCAGTATCAAAACAACACCAGTTCATATGATTTATGTATTTTTTTAAATTATAAAATAGGATTGCGTTTGACCGCCAGCTCGCCTGATGTTAAGCGATGATGCGGTCTACGATGGAGCACGCTTGCCTAGAAGGAACCGATTCACTCGTGATTTGAAGACACCCAGATTTTAACTACAAGGGAACACCCATTCAGGTAGCGCATTCCACAGACTAGCAGTTCGCATAATAAAAGTGGAATCAAAGCGCTTCGTACTGGTTTTCGGAATATCAACCATAAAGCGGTTTCGATTTTTCGTGCCCGCTCTGGCAGTCCGATAGAAAAATGGGCAAGAGGGAATCAGATCATGCAGATCCGATGCACACTCTCCGAAATGTATCCGATAAAAAACCGATAGACTAGCAACTTTACACCGATGCTCAAGACTAAGTAACTTAGTCTTGTATATACTTTATATTTAATCCCTCTAAACTACATATTAGAGCAAAGCCTGGTCGATTGGTAATCCCAGCCTAAAGTTTAAAAAACCACCCCAGCAACAACTTTGCACGCGCATAATACAAAGAACTACATACATAATTTACAATAATATATAATATATTACTCACTTTATTTCTTTCAAACATTTACACGTGTACATTATTTAAAACCCTCATATACATTTTATTGGTTTTTCCTTGCATCAATTGGTGCAATAATAGTTTATTAATGGCTGATAAATTTTATAAGCTACCACACATAGACGGTTACCTAGTCAATTATATAATAACGAGTCAGTATTTTTATAGAAAATAAATATTGTGTGCGGGTAATAATTGTTAATGGTACAGGGCAGGTTGCAATGTATACATACTCGTACATGTATACATACGAAGTGGTCCGCGATACATGGGGTCCTTCACTATATCTAAGCAATTTATCTTAATCTTACATTAAACTTCTTCTCCCACTCTCTGCTTTAGAGAGAGTGACACTCTGTTATAAACTTGGGTTGCGTTGTATATATTTGCGTGGTTATGAAAAACAGTACCAAATTCATATTTTGATCATAAATACTTGAGGATATAAGTTAGCTTTTAGTAATTTTAGAAACACAATTTGTGAAATTTTCTCTATAGAACAATACGGCAAAACAGGCCTGCTAAAACACGATTTTTGGAATTATCTCCGAGTTTCTCCGGCCATTTATTTAAAGTGAATTCGTTTTGTTTAAAATTGGAATGGTTCTTGAGTAATCTGGAGTTTTATCATTTGTCGCTTACGTTGTTTATTGCTGAAGCGGGTGTCGACTCATGCGTATTTCATCATGCAGGCGTAGATCGCATAGATTTAATACAGTTTCGCGCAGGGGCAAAACTTGGATTTCTATCGCCGACGTGGTATCGAATATCAACTTGTTTTTATGATTGTGGTAGACCCCCTGGACCTAAAGGCATGGTCGAAACGCGCAACGAGCGACGTAGAAACCTCGTGTTCATGTCGCGCACAGACCGGTCGGCGCGCCAACGCTGCCGCCACCCGCCTGTGGACCGGTCGCAACTGGGGAATTTCCACGCTTTCCTCCTTCAATCCCATCAAGAGTTTTATGAGTTTTGTTAATACGCTATTTAAGGGCTCTTACTTCTATCCGTTCGTACTATTATTTTTTATTCTCAACCTTTTTTAAAAGTACTTGCATTATTGGCAATTACCTTTTTATAGTTGTGGATAGTAAACAAAATTGTAAAAGTTTCATCATTATTAACAATCAAATAGATACGCAGTTCATAATTTACGTCTTACAATGTAATTATTGGATACATGGGTCCATGCATTAGATGGGTATATGACAATTGTGACAATCTGTAATTACAGATACAACAACAAAATCATTATAGAATAGATTGTTTTAAACTCGCGTGTGTCGTCAAGGAAGAAAAACAGGGGTCACGTTTCTGGAGATGCAAATATTTGCGACATGATGTAGGTGCCATTTCGTTGGCAAGCTTAGAATGATAGATTTAGAATAGCAGAGGAGAGCCTAAATGGGCAAATACATAATATATGAGCGTGCCAAGGCGATGGCGACGGCGGCGCCAACTATGACGGTAGATAGAGAGATAATCTTTGCTTCGCAAGTTGGCGCGCTGTGTCGCCAGCCCATGCTGACATCTCTGACTGACAGGCTGACATGTCTTCAGACACGTAAGATATTATTTGTCTCAAACTGCGCAAATCCAAGATTTTTCATTACAAAATAACCAAGAAGTTGTGCATTGTGCTAGTGTTTTTTGATGCTCTCCTGTGCTCTGACCACATGCATTTGTTATGAAAGCTTGTCAAAGTCTCGTGAACCAACTTATAAATTAGGTTTGTGTCAATATCAACACTATAAATAGCGAAAAGTCTTTAATTGTGTTCGTGTCGGTCTTTACTGTTTCCTAGATAAAACATTCAATTTTGATATTACACTATTCTTATAATTTCGAGATAACCATGGACTTCCAAAACAAACTTAAACAAGAATAACCAAAATTGCTAAAACTGGGAAAAGAGGATCCTAATATACAGTGTTATTTTTAATTCACCTAAAACCTCTCGCAGTCAGATTCCCTAAATCATATTATCTGACAACTTGTGTTCCATCACATTTCACAAAACATAATAACTTTGTATGATTTGTTTGGATGTGTTTTTCTGATGGCCGTTGCGGCTCTTAAATTTTGCTATAATGAATGCAGGGGTTTTGAGACCTCGTTACGTTATTATCATTTAGATAACAAATAATTTTTTATTGTAAAAAAAATATGAATTTATCCAATTCATGGAACAAAAGTTGTCCGGTATGATGTAGGAAAGCTGCCTACGAAAGGTTTTAGGTGAATTAAAAATAACCCTGTAGTTAATTTTACCTAAAGCTAGACACGTGCTTTGCCAGCACGTGTAACAGTTATAAATCACTGAGGCATTTGTCCAACTCTGTGTTAGTATGTGTATTATGAGTTTCGTATTGGTATTCTCGGTTGTCGTAAATATAATTGATACTATCACGCAAATAGACGTTGCATTTATATACGAACTACTTCATAAGTCACTAACCACAATGGTCAAATGTGGAAATGAGAGATTTGAGAAATTATAAATGGAGTGAGTTCGATGAATAAGGTAAAGAACAGCATGCATAGGGAACGTTGCGGTGTGGTAGATGTTGTGACAAAGATAGAGGAAGGGATGCTTAGATAGTTCGGACATGATTATAGAGAGGATGGATGAAATATTGACAAAAGAAATTTATGTGGCGAGCGTGAATAGGCAAGTCGGTAGTCGACATGCGAACATTTCACGACCAAATTGAAGACTAATTGAGAAAAGGCCTAGTCTAAAGTACCTGTAACCCGAGCTTTTGTATGAAAACACTCATGAAAGTAGAAGAAGCGAAATATGTTTATCAGGATCATAGCAAGTGCAGAAATGTGATCTCTGCCTAGTGCAGAGAATGGAAAAGAGACGTGACTTAATGTACTGATGTACCTAGTTACTTAAATATGTTTAAAAATATACACAATGTCGTCGAGTAGATGTCGAACACGACATCCATCCTCCAATTGTAAGGTATGTAAGGGGGTTAGTAAATTTTAAATAGAAACACAAAAATTGTTTTGTGAACCAAAGGTTTATTTAAAAAAGTATAAAGTAAAGATCCAAGTCCTCTCTGACCTTTCATAAACATACAAATTTATTTTAGTTTATAATTTATCGAAAAATATAATTTACAGAGAAATGACCGAAAAATTTACTTTAACGATTTAATTTAGATTAGCAATTTAAAATCTCTAATAAAAGTACTTAAAAATTCGTGTAATAATACAAAAAGTGTGTATTAAATCTCTTTATGTATTGTATAACTAGCGAACCCGGTAGGCAGACGTTGTCCTGCCAGAAACAAAGATAACAAAAAAAACTGAACGCTGACAACAGCGCCACCTACCAGCTCCAACTATAGCTCAGAACTATCCAGGTGACTCCATAAGTAAAAAAAAACATCAAAATTGGTCAACCCGTTCATCGAAGAATTACGAATACGCACACAGAAAATTTAAAGTCGCATGATTTTTAATAAAAAAAAAATATAGTTGCCTGCTAATTATAGACACAAGGTAACGTCATATAAAGCATTCAGGTGGCCGAAAACTTTTACAAATTACTTAGCCTTTGATAGGTAGGTATAAGATGAGAGAAAAAGCATTTATATATGCGCGTAACCCTGCATAGAGTTTGGGTTGGCAAAACGAAATGAAATAATCAAAAATTTTAAGTCGTCTATCGTTACGTTCATTAATAAAAACTAATTAATACTTACTTATAATCAGTTAATAAAATTAATGTAAATTCACATTGAGTATTATTATTTTTTATTGTGAGTCACGCATGACTAAACGTAAAAAACTTTATTTAATGTTTGCGCAATTGTAAAAGTTATAAATTTATCGGTGTCTATTTTATTAACTACGTCATACTTTGCCTAATTTACTTTAAGTAGTACTGTTTCAATATTTAGTCATTCGAAACGCATTAGTTATGAGTTGTTCCCAGCAGACATGTTGAATTTCATATCCACTTCGCATTTAAAGGAGCGAACGAAATGTTAACAGTATATCTATGGGTACATAAATAGTTAAATTTTATGGATTTTAATTATTTCGTGTTAAATTTAAATCTACGTACAAAATATCGTGATATCATTTTTTTTTTTCATATTATTATATGCTTATTATATTATTATAGGCACCCGGGTGAACAGAATAATGGACACAATTCTTAATTATAAGGGTTTCTTGTTCTACTACGGAACCCTAAGAATTTACCAATACTTATCTGCTTACCAACCCCACGGACGCAGGTCCGTTTCTTGACAGTTTACACGTTTCCTATGTAAATGTTTAGGCTTAACATGTACACTCAAGATAGTGTTATGTTTGGCTGACATTAAAAACATTTTTTTTATCACGAAGGTTGTATATTTGTTTTATTTAAGTAAATAATGCATACACTTGACGCTGGTTATATAGACGAGATGTTAAAAGAAAAGAAAAAAATGTGTACAAAATGGCAGTATAAACAACATAAATTATAATATAATAGATAAAAAAGTAGGTTATAAAGTAAATTAAAAAGAAACCCTTGGATATTTATAAAACTGACTGCTTTTTATGATAAACAATATTATGTTGATGGTCTTATAAAAACCTTACTAATACGGTACAGCAATAAGATACCGAACTTTCAGTTTATATCCAATAAAATAAATAATTTATTAGCGATGCAACCGATAAGGCTTTGCACGTTTTCGTAAAAACTTGCAAAACCTGTAAGCATATATTGTCCGATACCTTCCAAAATGTTGGCCGTGATTGAGGAACCAGTTTTGGTAATGCTCCGCCTGCCCGGTCCCTAAAATGCGCAAGCGCAATTACGCAAATAATTTAACGTGCGGTGTGGACCTCGCATTATTCCAGCGCGATGCCTGACTGATTATATTCGAGTGTCTGTGTGAGAAAGAAATTGATGCCACAGAAATAAAAAAAATATGGAGGAAAAAATCCCATTAAATGTGACTAATTTCTGTATCAAAAGAACCAACTCTTATTTTCTATCGAAATCATTTCATTAAACTTAAAATAAATATAAAATGGGCATCTAGCCATCTTTAAAACAACATTAAAAATAGTAAGTATAAAGTAATCAAAATTTGCGTGCTGAATGTCTTGATATTTTACGGGTAATTATTAATCGAGCGAATAAAAAATAACTTGGCGACTTAAAATGAGAGTAGATATGTAATACTACTTGAGCGGCATTTTATAATTTTTTCTAAAGTTTAAACTATCAATTGATTGATATTATTAATTAAAAAAACGGGGTTACTAAAAATTACTAGTAATGTTAATAAAAAATCTGAGTGGCCGACTGGAATTAACTGAGTGAGTGACTATAATATTTAATGAGTAGTAAGATCAGGGCAGATCTGAATTCTGTCAGTTAAGTTAGAAGGCTAAAGCAGTAGCTTCATTCCCGCGTTCGTGGTAATTAGGGTTACGTGCCCAAAGGGTAAAAACGGGTCGGGGTATTACTGAGCCTACGCTGTATGTCTGCCTGTCCATCCTATATACCCTTAAACGGCCGTATCTTTCGAACCGTAATACAGCCAGTTAAAATTTTCACAGAATAGTTAATGTTACGGGTATACCTAAGAAATAATATAAAAGTCAAAAAAAATATTTGGGGGGTACAACAAACCTATTTTTTTATTTGCTCTAGTGTTAAAACGGTAATACGTACAAGCGTCAAACTTGGCATGATTATAGTACACACTAAAGTATACCACCTAATGGCCAAGTACGAGTCGGTAACAAATATCTGTCCATTACAAAGTTAAGCAACGTTTTTTTTTTTTTTTATAAATAACAATATAATTTTAAATTAATGTTGCACCAGAAAACCACAGTTGGTTTGAGATGGTGCTCACATCTTCCGCGGCGATTACAAAAAACAGATAAATAATAAATATGAACTACAATCTTAAAAACATACATATCTACAGCATCGTATTTTGGTTACGTAATTTGGTTACTCGGACGACCTAATCATTTCTATCAACGAATCGAAAAAAAATCTGTTACCAGTTGGCGGGCTTGCGCTCATATATATACCTACTGCATGGGCGTAATAAAAGCACTTTAGGGTTGTTACGTCCATGACCTACTGCTACAGTTTACAATACGTAATGACGCTACACAATATGTGAATTTTTTCCGTCTGGCGAGAACGGGAAGCTTTTCTCTTTCTGTAAGTGACAGCACGGCCGCGCGGCCGACGGCGACGGCTCCGTTCGGGAGTAATCACATGAAAAGTGAACCATAAAGGTACCAATTTGGGTACATTTTGCCGCGCCGTCGCCGTTGCTGCCGCCGTGCCGTCTAGTAGGTAAACTGCCGTTCCTAGCCTAAACATCCCGTACACCTGTTGAATATAAATGTCATTTCTTGGTAAGGAAACTGTTCATGTGTAGGTATTTTACTCGTAGTAGTATCTTGCAAAACACACATTATCCTATTGGGAAATCAATACGAAGATGTTATGCGGACAGGAAATACCTACAATATTGAAATTCACGTGTTTTAAAACAAAGTAATTTTATGTTCTTATCCTTAAGTTGTATTAGGTAGATACTAGATACCTACTATACTACTTACATAATAGTACCAGCTGTTTCCCACGACTTCGCAGACGTATATTTTCGTATAGGTAAACTTTAAATCACTTTTTGCCATTTCGGGCCTTTATTTTAAAAAACCTACCAAAAAATCCTGGACCAACGAAGCCTCCATGCCAAGCAATTGCATGCACAAATGGAGAAATAAATAAAATAGCATATAACAAAAAGCAAGTTTTTGTTGACGCTGTTGCATTTTTGTCTGAAAACTTATCGTGAAGGACTTAAACTAACTATTTATGATGTAACAACACGGGGAAAACCAACCAAATTATTTTAATTACTTGATTAATACTCTTTAAAAACGCAGGTAGCTTAACGATGCCATGAGAACGTAAAAACGAGAAAAACAAAAAAATACTGTTTTATATTTTCCATTTTAGCATAATTTGTTACGTAGTTTTCAAATCTTGAAACTTATGCACAAGGATATAAAGCGTAATATCGCACGTCGCCTACCTGTAACCAGTTGATGGACATCAGTGGGTACCTCGCTTGAAGTGTTTACTTGTCTTCTGTTGTCATAAAATAAAATAAATAATATATGAGGAGGTGCGGTATTTTCCACTGAGCGTTAATTCTGGATAAACATAAGTGGCATGAATGTATATCTAATAATATGTGTAAACATACACTAATCATTGCTAATATTCTCGGAAGAAAATGTTGTTGTATTTTTGCGCAAATCACGCAAGCTCATGTGGAACACGTTCAAACATCCAGATATCTATCTATACAGGGTGACGCATATAGATATACTGTACTAAGCCGAAAGGAGGTCATTGTACTCATCATTATGAACAACTTTTACATTGGGTATAACGCTGAAATCTTGAAAAAAATATCACGTGTTCCATTGAAAACGGTCCGTGACACTCTACAAAATGTATAGTAAATATAGTCACAGAGCCTATTATGTGGCTAGTGGCGTTTTCTAACTGTTTTTGTAATGTTAGTGTAAGCTTGTATTTTGATTAGATAACAAGGCACTTGCCCTATAAAAAAACTGTCATCTAACTGCTGGCGCGGCGTTATTCTTCTTGCTTAGTATTGATCGGTAATGGTTACAATGGTATAGCAGCTGTCAGACCAAATAAATACTTGGACTAAGTTTATTCCGTTTTGCGCGAACATTGAAGAATCACAGATACACATAATTTAAGCGAGTCATTTCATACAAATCGTAGTTAACGTTAACGCAACTGGAAAACTCGCACTAGATTCTATTTGGTAGGTACCAGCGAAGTTGGATACCTAAACTTCGCTGATAGGTACCTACGGGAATTCATCGATGAGGTGCGAACATAAAATGACGAATTGGTCAAGACTCTAGGTACTACTTTCTTGACGATTCACAATAATGACAATTAGGAAAAAGTACGATATGCTACGCCACCTACATCGAATATTAAAGTATAATTAAACAGTACACAATATAATAAACTTAGATGTTATTTATTATAGTTATGTTAGGATTTTGTGTATTTCTTTTTCGCTTATATTTTTTTTTTCTTGTAAATATTTTTTAGCTCACAACCATTTGACTTATAATAATAATCCTCTGTTACCTTTTTTTAGCTATTTTTGTCATTCTAGTTCTATGTCTACGATATCTTAGTATAAAGATTTCACAATTATGAATGGAACCGTAAAGGTTTTCGAAAAGCCTCAAAAATAGAAATAGCGTAACGCACGACTGTGCAAAAGTAAGGGCCATGGTTTTGCTGCACTAAATACGACTTTAATACAATACATTTAGCCTTATGGTCATCTGTAGTAACAAGCGTTGCTTAGAAGTGGGAAAACCTCGCCTTAACTGAGATAAAATCAAACAATAGCTTAAGTACATTATTATGTTTTGTACGTGTTAAGTGTATGGAAAATTATGAAAATGCTACAATTTACTCACCATTTTATTATAAAGTAAATAAGGAAACAAAGATAAACGGCCCATTAAAAATACAATATTGCATACATGTAGACCAACCATTATTCTATATAGGTAAAAAATAATGCCATTTCAACCTTTTTGAAGATTTAAAATCACTGTGTGAGATTTAAAAAATCTATTGGACATTATATAGGGTTACGCGGTGAGGGTGTACTAAACCTAAATGGGTCTGTATTACCAAGAACGATGATATAGAGTTTCTAGTATAATGGAACTTGTTAATACCTATGTATGCCCCGAAACTAACAACACGTAATACCTAATTTGACACAGCATCGACAGCATAGAGATATCACCACACACTGCACGTATCACATAAGTAATACACGATAGAGTTATTAAGTAGTTTCTAGATGAAACAACACTTGTGTTAATAGGTATATATAGGTAGGAGCGATTACTTTTCTCGGTTTTAATCGACTTAATGTCGCTCTTTGCCAATTTGCAAACCTAGATGAAGAACTGTAATAAATTTAGCCATGGAAAACTTACCTAGTTTATACGCGTGTACCTACTTACCTACATCTAAGTAGGTAAATGCTAAATTCATTAAACAACCATTTACGCAAACGGGTATGCAATAAAAAATTATAAAAAATCAAACACTCTTATATTATTATCATACTTATTTCTGAACAAAATTATACATTAAAATTAGCCTTTGCCATTGCCTAGTAAGGCAACCAGCAGGTATTATTTAAGAAATTAAGTAAGTTTGAAATAAATCTATTATAATTTTGATTTTTGTATTATGCGTATACAGGGCGTTTAATTAGTAAGTATAGGTACACAGTGCGTTGATTGCAATATTTCTGAGGGAATGCTGTTGATATTGAACCCTTTGTTCAAAAAATCTTTAAATAAAATTGCACCTGGCGTAGATAGGTACGACTCTACATCCTTCTAGAATCGATTTATTGTGCGGTTGGGTACCTAGCGTTACCTAGTTTGTGGGTAGAACAAATAATAGTTACTAAGGCTGTGTCAACAAGGTCGTTGTGCCAGTGACATAATATTATAAAAAACCAATAAAAATATGAATATGGAACAAATCTACACATTCTATAATTCGTCCTCGAGATCGCGCGATTTACCAATCTCTTTCTCAGGCCCGTAGACAGGTGCGGGGGGGGGGGGGGCTTCGATGATCAACAGAAAGCAGAATCTAACGGGCAAAACAATTGAGATGTCATTGTTTTTTTTATCGAAAATTCAATGTTAATCGATCGCTGATCATCATCACCCCTCTAAAATTGAAGACCGCTTACTTAAATGTCAAGCCAGTAAGAATAACAAAGTTGGTATGTACCTTTTATTGTGTATTCTATACACACAGCTCATGATAGAGCAGATTATGACGGTCTAGGGATATACAGTCACGTATAATAATCTGCTTTAAATGTATTGAAAATATGTCAAAATAGTCGCGCCCAGCTACACTTGTTTATGTGTTACAAAAAACTGCTTATAAATATTTTATTAACTGTCTGAAAGTTTAATCTTCCCTCTCAACACAGTTCCTGGCTACGGGTCTGTTAACTTCTTCATAATGTATCGCGTTCTAAGAATTAGATCTAATTAAAGTTGTCGAGGTGAGGTCCGCTTGCAAGCGTAGAATGAGCTGATGCCTAAAAATCTTGGACATCGGGCCACTGCTGAACAGAGGCCTCCCTCTTAGAGAGGAGTGTTGCTTTAATCCCACGCTTAGCAGGTAGCTTGGGTATCGCAGTACGTCCGCCGTGAGAATCACTAATAGGACGCTGCTACCCATCCTCCGGCAGTTCTGGTCGCAGTTTTATGACGCAGATTAAAGTAATATAAATAAATAAGTGCCAAAATAAATCATTCTTTGGAAAACTGCAAATTGGTGACTAAATATTTTTGCTATAGTTCAAAGGCTAGGTTTTTGATCACACCCCACATATTCAGTGACGGTGTGGTCGAGGACGGTAAACCCATCTAACCTGGGGCCACATGTTGTTTAGGTAATTGGGAAAAGTTGCGCGACCGCAAACCGTATATCGGTGCGTTAAGGTTCACGTTCGAGTGATTTTCCGCACTGCGCTGTTTCGAGCCCGCGTTAGGATGTAGCCGTAAGGCCCCTGGAATAAAAACATGCTCTCAACTCCCGAGTGACGCTGCCGGAACTCATCGTACGGAGCTTGGCGACAGATTTTGATTTTGAGAGTACAGCCAGCCAAACAAAAAAAGTATACTCTAACACCACCAATAAAAATTGGCCCCATTCATTTAGCTAGAGCAAAAAGCTTCACACACTAGCTGTCTAACTGATTTGCTTCGACGTCCGCTTGCACTGGAACTCTATCTGTAAACGACCTTGCTACAGAAACCGGATTTTTTCAATCTCAACGTTTACTTGACTTTTTATTTGACATTAATTATATTATTTATGAATCAAAACATTTGAACCGACCTAAATAAAAAACCAAATTTAAAATAGACACAATATACATGTTTAGTTCCATTGCTCGTAGACTCAAGTCACATTAGATATCATCATCATCATCAGCCTGCATCCATCCACTGCTCGACATAGGTCTCTCCCAATGCACGCCAATGAACTCGGTCGGCAGTTCTCTGCATCCACATTAGATATATTAGCTTCTAATTAGGTATATCTACTGTGATCAAGTGGGGCAGCTATTGATTTAACGAAACGGCCGTTCGACGAAACGATCATTTGACTAGACTAGTACCTAGATGACCAAGCGGTTACTATAAGCTGTCCTCCAGGGAAACATGTTCGGGCTTGCGATTATTCGCCCAAACGACATTAGGTGAAATAGCTAGAGGGATCGTGCTTTGCAACTTCGTTAAGTCAGGCTGGGCCGAAGGGACATTTTCATACTCTTTAACTGACTTCAAAAAAGGAGGAGTTCTATGTTCCACTGTTATTTTTTAATGTATGTTCACGAATTAATTTCTCCGCCAATTATGAATTGATTTTGATGATTCTTTTTTTTTTCTTTTTTCATTAAAATCGGTTTTCAAATCCAAATATTTGAAAAAAATATGTCAACCAAGTAAGTAAACGAAATTGGGTATATACTAATTTTGAATGATGAAATATTAGTATTTTTCGTTCGCTTTTTTTGCTTTTGATCATGGACTAGGTAAAGCTATTACGTAGAGTCTTTGCTTTTGGTGTATTGGCGCCTCTTGCTATCTGGCGCCTAGAGGGACCGCTTCTCTCGCTCTTTCCGAGGGCTGACACTGATTGATGGTAAGAACACGCGGTCCTTATACCTACTAAAGGACGTGTGGAGGAAATCGCGAACTCTATCCTCATCCCGAATGAAGACGTTACAGAGACGGCCGATCACATATAAACACATCATACACACCATTGTTCATTTTAAGAAGTATTATTGATAAGTGCTTTTTGCGAATTAGCGAAATGTTATTCGGCGAATCTTTTTGCGTTGCTATTTTTAAAATTACTTATATAAATGCTGTGCTGTATGTTATGTCTACCAAATTAGCTAGATATAATATGGGCGTAGGTACACATGTATTAAATGTTTATTTCTTCTGTGATATTTTGAAATCATCGGTCTATGGATTCCGCTCTTTATTGAAGTACCTACCGAATGCTCATTTCTCATATGAAAACGTGAAAGAAAGAAGAGGTAAATATTTAGCGGATGAATGACCAGTGCCATAAAACATCTAAAATCAGAACGAGCTGTGATAAGATGCATCGGATAGAGCAATTTATTCATTTGTATAGTCTGTCTGTTCCGACGTCGTGAGACGGATGAATAGGGCTATCACTTGAAATAGACACACATAATATAATCGCACAACTCACAACCAATTGCCACTAGATAGCTATAGAAAGCAATTAGCACGCTTATAGGTATAGCTTTTGGAACTTGCAAGTAAATTCACAAATGTAAGCTGAAAAAAAGCTAACTTCTCAAAGACATGGTACTAGATAAGGGCTTCTCAAGTGGCTGGGGCTGATGCTGAGCGTTTTCCCAATCTATTTATGACACAGTAATACTTGCCAATAGCGATAGTAAACAAACTGTATAGCGTATCATTAATCATTACAATCGGGAAGTGTGTACGTTACATAGTAGCAATTAATGTTGAGAATGTTGAGGCGCCCCTGCCTGGATTCGCAGAGGATGCTGGCGGTTAAGGCACGTCACGGGCAGACGTCCCGCTTGCGGCCGGCGACCGGCACTCGTGCGTATTCGCCAATTTTAGCTTCACACACCTATTACGAAGATCCTTAAAATATCATTTTAAACAGGATGCTCGTTAAACGGGAACTTGACCTAGTTGTAGACGTCTAGCTAAAATGCGCTACGTCTGGTTGCAACGAGATTAACTGCACAAATCTAACCAATTGTTTAAACTGAAAGCCTTCAACATCTCAAGATTCATACCTTGCATAGAATATCAGACATCTTGTATTGTCGGGAATTTTTAATCAGAATAGGTTTCTAGACGCCTTCTTCTGGAAGCCTGTCTTCAAAAACACATCTTACCATATTTCCTGTCTTCTAAATACCTACTTAAATCCCGGTACTGAAATAGTAATAACGCTACTTACGCTTACTTACCAAGTCGTAAACAATGTAGGTAGATACATAGTCAAAATACGACGTAGGTACCTACAAACTAGTAGTTATACTGTGACACACAACAATACCTACTACCATCGAGTAATTAACATCATTCATCTACGTACTACTGCGGCATGAAAATTGGAAAACCACGAAGCGGTTGTACAAGGTGAGAATTACTTGAAACTTTGGGCACTAGCGAAAATACAAATACCAAGTAAATAACTACGCTTTACGAACACATAATAAACATGTTTATTTATCTTGGTTTTATACAATTCCAAATAATCACAAAAATTTCTGTAGGTATCCCATATAAAAGAAATAAAAACAGTGTTTAATTCACAAATATGGATTAAATCAAGTTTTTAGGATAGACAGGTTACTAGATACTAAAATAATTCTCGCAGTTAAAGAAACTAAAACACACGCTTTAAAATCCATAATCCTGAGGCTCCTGGTAAGCATAATGGTACAAACTATGCAAATTATTGCATTGTCATCAATAAATAGTTCGATGTCCTTCAAAAATGTGCAAAGTTTCATATCAATCCGTCGTATTGAAAGGGGTGAAAATGACGTTCAAAGATTCCGTTACATATATACATACCTACCAAGCTAATTAAAGCGTGTTAAAACTGTTTTAAACTTCACGGTTGTTCACTACAGTACATAAGATATTATGTTACTTGTTTGTTCATTCTAGATATTATGTATACTAAATACATAAAGTGCTTTTCATGAAAGAAATCCCCCAGACTCAGCGTTGTCATCGCGTATCAATCTCTATCAGTAGTAGCATTTCTCGAGCGGCACTTTTAACAACTTCAGGTATCATACACGACTCTAATTAATAAAAATCCCACTAGCGACAAACACAGGAACAACACCTAACAAATACAGCATGGAAATTTAGTTCCGCTGTTTGGCGGATTTATTACCTACCTATCTAATGTTACAGTTAACTGGAAAATTTAGTTACCTACCAAATTTTTACTACTTTTATTTAGGTACCTACCCAACAGATCAGTAAAACTGTGCCATAAAATCAAACTTAGACCTTTTAATGTAGAGCAGATAACATACCTATTAGAAAATGATCCATTGTTTTGTGACAATACCTGCTGCACACCTTCTTATGAACTACTTATGAAATAAACGAGCGATACCTACTTAAGGTCCTCAGATGAGACAAACATATGAGATATGATAAGGTGGCAATATGGCGGGTGCGTACTCATCAGGAATTCGCCTTGCAAACGATCTTGCCGCCTATTTTTTGCATATTATGCATGGACTATAGTTACCTCACTGGTATCGCTGCAAATTTCATGGTGTGTGAAAAACGTACCAAAGTTACCATACTTACAGATTAGCGGTATCACACTATCACACTAATATCATATATGTGAAAGTTGGGATGGATGGATGTATGGATGGATGTTTGTTACTCAATCACGCAGAAACGGCTGGATGGATTTGGATGAAATTTGGAATATACATTGCTTATATCCTGGATTAACACATAGGCTACTTTTCATCATCATCATCATTTTATCACTACGCGGGTGAAATTGCGGGGCGCAGCTAGTAGTTAATAAATAGGGGGTGAAAAAGGAGACATTTGAACACGAACGATAATTGTATTAAGGCACATCTCTTTTGTTTGTCTGATCTGAGGTAAGTACTATGTGTGATCCATTGACATTTAGTCGCATGCTCTTTGACGAGTAGCGGTTTATTTTGTTGCTTTGTAAGCTTGCTAGACGAGATCTATCAATAGAATTAGAATACCTATACCTACCATCTAATAAACATATATAAATAAAAATATCAATGTTTTGTCTTTATACGAGCTTCTGAAGGTCGTCACGAAAAAAAATGGACGTAAAGATAATACGTTTTTTATTTCTTCTAGACATACTTATATGTAATTTAGAATGTTTCTTGTAGTCAATAGTTTCATGTTTTAGAAGATATTTACAAGTCCTGCAATGTGATGGTCAATTCACGCTCTGGTGAAAGATTCCTAATTTAAAGCTCATGGAAAACTTGCGCAGTAGTCCCACTTTAAAAAATAAAGTTTGCGTAAAAAAACAATTAGTACTTACCTACTTTAACTTTTACCTACCTATTATTCCTACGATTTTAGGGTTCCGTACCCAAAGGGTAAAACGGCACCCTATTACTAAGACTCCACTGTCCCTCTGTCTGTCTGTCCGTCTGTCACCAGGCTGTATCTCATTAACCGTGATAGTTAGATGTGTTTGTTGTATGTATTTCTGTTGCCGCTATAACAACAAATGCTTAGAAACAGAATAAAATTAATATTTACGGGGGCTCCCATACAACAAATGTGGTTTTTTTTTGCTCGTTTTTACAGATAATGGTACGGAACCCTTTGTGCGCGAGTCCGACACGCACTTGGCCGGTTTGTTAACATCAAAATGGCGAAGAAAAATTCTGTTCTTTTAACAAGTCTAGAGATCAAGATACTTTAATACCCCTTCGTGACCAAAATACGCATTAGTTATTGTTTTAGCGAGGTAACCACAATCAAATTATTACAGCACGATTCGTATATTGTTCTACTTATTAATTTATTGTTTGTCGAGCACATGATTGTGACCATAGTTAGGTATATAGGTAGCAATACTCTACCGTTTTGCGTTTTTCCCTTGGGGCTATAACAAAATGGGGTGTGGGTGTGTCGTGGACACGGTCGTGTGTTTTGCTTGAATACGTGTACGTTTTACTTTACGCTGCGCGTACCAAGTCGCGGTATCAACTAGTATGTCTCACTCAAAGTTGCAAATTCTTTGATAATGTCGCTACCAAATGGTGTGATTAGATTTCGGATGTAGATGATAGATATTTAGCTGCAGCATCAAACTGTATCATTGGTTTTTTGTTTGAATTAAAACTATGGAAGCAAATTTAAAGATGTATTCACTTCAAAAATAATAGCGACCATCTAGATAAGTGTTCATAATATAGATAGGTGAATGTATTATCCCCTAAAATTAGTGGGTAGTAGTATACCAGTGGGCCAAGTACGAGTATTCAATACGTAAAATACGCATGGAATTGGATTCCATAGAAATTTCAATTTCGAAATTTGAAATTTGTATGAGTTTCATTACGTATTTTTGGTATATTTAATATGTATTATTTTTAAATAAAGCTGAACATAAATAGAATTGATCACCATGCAAAAATAAAATTAAATATGTTCAAAATTAAGGAAGATACAAAACTTAATAATGATGTCACATGTGAGTACGCCATCCTGACACTCACTTTGCGGAATGGCACGGAGCATCCCTTTCTTATACTAAAAAAACTTAAAACCAGTTCCATCCTCGGCCAGTCGCTTACCATCAGGCGAATATGTACTCATTTTATTTATTTTTCTTTTCAGGAGGCTGAAGAATGGGCGCGACGGCAGAGCGGACCCATGGTCAACCCTTCATTCGAACCAGACGACTTTTTGCCTCAGAGGTGGGTTAGCATTCAGGTAGATAGGTAATAAACCTAGGTAGGTAATTACCTAGATACCCTCATACTAAGTAACGTAACCACTGAACCATGGACGTAGGTAATAAGTACTTATTTCATAAAACTTAATAAATTACTCCTTGATGCAATTATGGTCGTTGATCCATCGCTTGTTGATATCCTGTACATATATTTATAATACACAGGGTGTTCACACTGTGCACTAACAATGTCTCGCCGACAGGAATTTTGAACGTAACGTAAACCCACGACGACTTCACGACGCCGACGTTTTAAAAAAACTAACGTACAGGAATCGATTCCGGGATAAAAAAAAAGTATTTCATGTGCTAATCAGAATACAGAAGTCCAGGATATACCTAAACTATTTTCACATCAAAATTGTATGCTGTCTATTTCTTGCTACAAACAATACAGGTGTTATTCGCCGCCTGCTATGCCGCCCTCGCTCCGAGTTGCCATAATTTTTTTATTTTGCATTAATTTTTTTTATATACCATTTATTTTATTTTATTATTTATTAAACCAAATTTTCAGTCCTTAAGAATATAACAATAAACTACTAACTTACGGCCAATTAAGGATTTACATTTTATTACTAATCACAACTACAGTCATATTATTAACTAGCGACCCGCCTTGGCTTCGCACGGATATTTGTTTTATTATATATATATATATATTTAAATAATACAATTTTAATATAATTTTTCACGGAACGTTTATATATATATATAAACGTTCCGTGAAAAATTATCTAACTTACAGTGAAAACCGCAAAATCCGTTGCATAGTTTTAAATATCTAAGTATATATAGGGACAGACAGAGGGAAGCGACTTTGTTTTATACTATGTATATAAATGTACATATATGTACTATGTGTGTATGATAAATTTGTGTGTGTGTGTGTGTGTGTATGTGTGTGTACGTGTGTGTGTGAAAGAGAGAGAGAGAGAGGGGGAGTGTGTATGTGTATGAGTGGATATATAACTTGCATTTTTGACATATATAATTTTAAAGAAAACACTTTGAAAAAAGAGTTTTAATAATGAAAGATGTCAATTAAGTTATTAAATTTCATGTTGTAAGTTCTATGTAGAATAATTGAATTCTGCGCGAAGTTAGTATGAGATTGAGTGACAGCAAATAATTTGGCGCTTCTTTTCAACCACTCTTCTTGCTCTATCCTAGGGCCGGCGCTTAAACCGAAGAGAGTTGACTTTTCCACAGAACCCGCCTCGACCTTTCGTGCAAATTTAGGCCTCAGTCTCTACATTTCCTGCCAAAAATTGATTGTGATCGTACGTATTCATTATTTAGGTAACTAGGTAGGTACCTACTTTGAAGTTCTTACCGACCACTTGGCGATACTAGCCTACATCATCGTGTTGACGTAGGTATATCTTAAATTACCCATTGTATCCTTAATTTAGACCTACATCGCAAGTAGGTACGTACCTGCCTACAAACAAGTCGCGTCAGTTTGGCAGGAAAATGGTAACAAACAAAAGATTAGCTATTGGCACTAGTTAAAAAATATCAAAACGAACATTTCTTTATTTGTAATGTTTAATTATGAACATGGCACTACAAATAACTTAAAGATAAACAATCACCGAGTCTGGATTTCTTAAAGATGACAAAAACACTGTTCATCTAATAACTTAATTTTTACAATAAATAATTTAACAAAGTAAAACTCTTTAAACTGTGCTCAATGGCCACAGCGTTTCTCTTCCACGATTATCTTTCCCATGTTTTCAATATTTTGAAAATAAAAATCTCTGATTGATAATTTAAATAACCGAATGGTCATAATGCCCATTCGAATAACATTGCAAATAGTATAAAGCAAATTTCGTGTTGAAATTCTGATAGCAAAAAAAACCCCAAATAGTTTTTTTAATGCTTTACTTAGCTGCCCATTCAATAATGTGAAAATGCATATAACTAGGAGGCATTGCAATAAAAAACTCCTTAAACGAACCTAATGAGCCATTCAAGACTTCCGCTATTCCCAGATCCAGCATCAAACCAGGTGGGCTACCATAATCTCAAAAACATTCTTATAATAAACTTTCATTGAATTTTGTCTTGCTCTCTTAATAGCTGCGAGAGCGCAACAGAGCTCAATGTAAGATTATTATAAGAATGTTTTAGAGGTCATGGTAGCCCTCCACTCATGTGTACTCTAATGTTGTATTGACATCAGAAACATTTGTAAAGTTTCAGAAAAATATGACTATTAAAAGAGAGTAAATTTTTATTTCTTAGTTTTT
Organism: Agriopis leucophaearia; assembly: GCA_949125355.1. Classification (NCBI taxonomy): domain Eukaryota; kingdom Metazoa; phylum Arthropoda; class Insecta; order Lepidoptera; family Geometridae; genus Agriopis; species Agriopis leucophaearia. Next base: position 8,242,332 of record OX421261.1, on the reverse strand, counting down.
ATACACATGTTCAGGTGAATCTAATGGGTATAACTTTAAAAAAAACGTGTATCAATCACATTAAATAATTATCAATTTAAAAAACCGACTTCAAATATGCAATTTTGTTTACTTGGTGACGTTATTTTCATCATCAGTTATATTTGATGCTCAGGTGGCTCAGTTGGTAGTAAACCTAACTTCTGTGCTTGGGGCGTGGGTTTGATTCCCATCTAGGACAAACATTTGTGTGATGAACATTTGTGTTTGTTCTATGTCTGGGTGTTAATATCTATTTAGGTATGTATTAAAAAAAAAAAGTACTTATATCAGTCTCTGGCAGCCATATTACAAGCTTTGCTTAGTTAGGGGTCAGATGACAAAGTGTGCAAAAATGTCCCAGATATTCATTTATTTTATTTATTTATTTCATTTAAAAATAAAACTGCTGAACCGATTTTGATGACATTTCTATGGGATCAATCTGAAAGTATATCAAAATATACAATCGAAATCGGTTTATAAATGACGGTGACCAGAGGTAACAAACCACCTTCTAAAACAAGAGGGTGCTCAATAAGCCTAAAAAATAAGCATTTATCGTGAGCGTGCTCAGCATGAGTGGAGTCCATTTTCCTTTTTGATTATCACTGAAATCCAAGTTATTGTATGTACCTACTGTTGGAAACCCACGTCATCGGATATGGAAAACCTCAGCTCGATAGGACCAGTAAATATCGTTCTAAAATCGTTAATTTCTTTTTCACAAATAACATGTTATAATTATAAATAAATAAAATATCGCATAATATAATTTCACAAAACCGATATTATTCTGCTATGGACAAAGTCTACAATAAATCACACTAACATAATGCGAAAGTAACTCTGCCTGCTGGTTACTTAGTAAGTTTATCAGTTTTTTATCGGATAAATTTCGGAGAGTGTGCATCGGATCTGCATGATCTGATTCCCTCCTGCCCATTTTTTTATGGGACTGCCAGAGCAGGCACGAAAAATCGACACTGCTTTAAAAAAAAAAACATTTTATTTTCAGACACAAAAGATCCATAACTTAAGCTAGTACAAATATAAATTAAAATTAAATAGTTAAATCAGTCAGAACAATTATAAAATTACAAAATTTAATTTCAAACTCGAAATAAATGAACAAAAAAGAAAATTCAATTTTGTTAATTCATTTCAAGAGTACCCTGATGTGATGATGCAGGATGGGACAGTTAAATCTATCGGTGATTGCTTTCAGAATGCTGTTGCTTTATGGTTGATATTCCGAAAACCCGTACGAAGCGCTTTGATTCCACTTTTATTGTGCGAACTGCTAGTCTGTGGAATGCGCTGCCTGAATAGGTGTTCCCCGAAAGTTACAATCTATGTCTTCAAATCTCGAGTGAATCGGTTTCTTCTAGGCAAGCGTGCTCCATCGTGGACCGCATCATCGCTTGACATCATGCGAGTTGGCGGTCTATATATATATTCTATATTATATATTCGCAAGCCTATTATGGAAAAAAAAAACCTTTTTACGACTAATTAGCTAGACTGATCTTGATGAAATTCGGAAATGAGGTAGGGTGCATCACTAGTACGGACATAGGTTAGATATTTTTTCCTTCACAGACGTCACAGCGATGCGGTCGCTTACTTATACATGCTATACCAAGGATGGATTTATACTCACTGCCTATGTCAAGTCCATACAAACTCCGCTAGCCATGTGTTTCTTACAGCCAATGGTCATGGATGTATTTTAATGAATTCACAAAATGTTAGCAATCAAGAAATAATCGCAAATCAATATCAACATCAAAGCATTGGTTTCCTAGCAATTTTGAAACAGTCTCAATACGCATGCGATCGCATCGTAATCCCGCATTATTTTTATCTCACCTATTTTTATTTAGACTACCTATTCATCATTTCATCGCAGAATCAACTGGGAATACTAATATTATGACAGTTATATATGTGTCTATTAAATTATAGTTATATAAGTATACAAATTTTCGAGACAATGTGTTAAATTAATTTTGAAGTTAAAATGAAATGCACAATAGATGGGGTTTCGCATGATGTGATATTTGACGATTTACAAAATGAAAAAGTGAAAACATGTTAATACTTGGAGTTTGTTAGTGAAGGACTGTTTAATAGTGGTGTAAATGATTCCAAAACAATGGAGATATAAACCCCGTACAAAGAGAAAAATGTAACCATATATTATTAATCACCAATTTTTGACTCATTTTTCAATATACCAACACTTCCTGAACACAATACCAAGAACACAGAGTACCTAAAATCTTACAAATGAGTAATTTGTTTGAACTGAAAACTAAATAGTTAAATCAGGAATTTAATAATACAAATAAATAAAATGGCTAGGTAGGTAATCCAAATAAAACTAAACCGTTTGAGAAATCAATACAACTTTACCAAAAAAACGAGCCAGTATGGATGAGCGATCACTTAATTCCATCTCGTCAATGGTCACCATCAGGTTGGTTTCAGCAGCTATGCCTAGCTAATGCACTTTACCCTAGCATATCAACTTCAAAGCTGTTCGACCACGTTTCAAGGCGACAATCCGCATACACAATCGGTCGATATAGACGTTCTTCTTATATATTGATGGCACTAATAAAGCTAAATATGTAATGCAAACACTAACTATTGGTATTTTTATTGCACTTGCGTTTTTGCCAGTCTAGTTAGTTTAACACAAGCCAGAATTCTAAAGTAAGATCAATCTAATTTTTCCTTTCACATTTTTGCAGTTTATCACCGGTCAAAGAAGAGAAGAAGATGCCCCGCGATAAGGGCATTTTCCTCGTCAACATGAAAGAGAAGGACCTCCAGGATTCAGAAGAATACGAGCCTTATGATAACAGAGTCGTCGATCACCCTACCACGTAAGTTTATTGGACAATCAACGATACTTATAATAGTAATTAATCATTAAATTGATGCAAAGATCCAGTGTTTATCATAATGTATTCTTTATATGCAGATAAATAAAATAAAAAAGTTAACTTTCAAATTCTAAAGACATTTGTACGTAACCATTCGGTATGATAAGGAAATAGTAAGTACATTACAATGATTAATTTATTAGTCTGATTAAATACGTAAGCATCATAGCGCCCATCCATTCTGATGCACTATAAACAAATACCCACGTAATTTGGCTCTTGGCAATGTCCCAGCGATTAGCTAACTACTACGAGTATGCGGGCATTGCGAGCAGTTTCCCTAATTTCCGATCCAGTCAGGTAACGCTATATTCGGCCGGCCTTGGCGCAGTGATTCACAACATAACGAGAATCAGATCGTGGTGACCTCCGCTCACTTCCTGATTCTTTCCCATCGCGCCGTTGTCACAAGAGCAAGGACTTTACCTAGCGCTCTGCTGCAATGTTTTATCAAAGACTGCTCATGGTCATGATATGGCATGGTTTTTAATATGTAGGTAAATGTCGCGTTGCCACTTGCCTGTCTACCTTGTGGTTTTGCACTTTATGTGGTCTTTTTTCGTGTAATTGCTTATAGGTAGTGCTAATACTTTTAGGGATGGCAAATTATGAAAGAGCACAAAGTACCTAGGTATATACTGTAGAACTATTTACATACCTACTTATCACTGCATTTGAAATAAATACAGGGTTACGCGGAGTGGGTGTACTAAGCCGAAAGGGGTCTGCTATAATCATCATTATGAACTACTTTTACTATCGGACCAACCCTGAAATACCGAAAAAAAATATCAGCTGTGCCATACTTACATTTTGTCAAGTGTCAATGACCATTTTCTATAAAATTGTGATTTCAGAGTTGCCCCCATTTTAAAAGTTGTTCTTCATAATGGGTACTATGGTGTATACCCCTTTTAGCTTAATACACTCTTTCTGCGTAACCCAGTAAAATATATCTATCTTATGTCAATGCATAAGTGCATCTCTATGTCATCGGTTTCTTGCATATCTCGTACATGAATAAACTGAACCTCGTATTCATAATGGTAACCTCAACATATCCTTGCCTCGCACCAACCTCGAAAGAGTGTCTTGGTATTATTGAAATGGTGAACAACAACGGGATACTTGTAATAAGTGCACATGCACATTGTTTTTATGAACGTATAAACTCGTGAGCGGTTAGTATTGACTGAGCCGCGCCCGTGTCTTTAGATTACACGGAACGAAACTAACCCAAAAGGAGGTCTTTGTACTCATCGATATGAACTACTTTTAACTAAGGCACCAACCCCAAAATTCAAGAATAAAACTGTTCCTTAGAAAAAAAAAATTACTTACTCAACTAAATGTACCTACTACCTACCTATAAAGAACAGCTGATTCCTTTCCGAGATTTCAAAGGTTGGTTCCTAAATGTTGTTCATTATGACGACTACAATGACCTCATTACGGCTTAGTACCTGCCACCGTTCCGTGTAACCCTGCAAATAAAGTAAGGCTCGGGGGACTTCGTACGATAGATAGAACAAATGTATCAAATTTTTTATGCCCTATTTTTGGTATTCAGAACACAGTTTTCCGTGGAAATCCATTTACTGTGATCTTTTGTAGGTAGGCATCGTCCACAGGATTATATTCGTCATTACTTGCGTAAATGTAGAGCATAAAGATGCTAAACACGTAACGAATGCGATTTGTATTATTTATTCTGACAAAACAAAGTTTGCGGTGTACTTTGAATTTTCAAATAATGCAGGTAGACTTGAAATTGTACCTTCTCAGTTGGTAATGACGTCAATGTCATTTTGATGGAAAGGTTAGTAAAATTGAGGTCCAGTTGTAACAACGCCCTTATTAATTCCACAGCAATACAGAAACCCTCCTTCACCTGATGAAAGGGAGTCTCGGCACGGGGATCCTCGCGATGCCCAAGGCGTTCTCGAACGCGGGATTCGTAGTCGGTGCAATCGGCACTGTCGTCATCGGCGTGCTCTGCACGTACTGCATTCACGTGCTGATCGACTCGTGCTACGTGCTCTGCAAGCGACGGAAAGTACCCTCGCTGACGTACACGGCGGCCGCAGAAGCAGCGCTCTCCGAGGGCCCTGATTGGTGCAAGGCCTGCGCCCCGTATGCTGCGTAAGTATTTTATGGATATTCTTCGTCAATTTATCAGGGTAACACACAGACCTTTATCGCAGGATAGACCCCGCAAGTTTATCTACTTTAGATCTGTGACTTGTCTTAAATGGATCAATACTCCAACTAGTATGGCATACTAGCGATTTAGTTCGATTTCCGTCGTCTTATGGCATGTTATAGCACATCAGATATCAATACAAACTTGTAAAATTTGACCATAGTAAACCATAAAAATAAACTATAAAAGCACGCAAATTTGATTGTTCGCTTGACAAGTAGGTAAAAAAAATGCAGCTCGTCTGCAAAAAATGCAGTTGTATGAAAATGCAGTGCTACGTTTTCATACAACTAGACGAGCTCGCGGTGTCTCATATCCTGATAAAGGCCTTTGTTTAATAAATCATCGCAACTAACAGACCATCGACATAACTTCGAAAACTACTTTGAAATAAACAGCATGATATTTTGACCGAATCAAAACCAATAATAAATATTTTTTTGCAGGCATGTTGTGAACGCTTTCCTTCTCGTCTACCAAATTGGAACTTGCTGCGTTTACGTGGTGTTCGTATCAGAGAACATCCACTTCGTGCTGCATGAACACTTCAAGATAGACATCACGGTCTTCCAAGTTATGCTGTGTATCCTCTTGCCGCTGATCCTTATCAACTGGGTGCGAGATCTGAAGTACCTCGCACCGTTTTCGGCGATTGCCAATGCTGTGACGATCGTTAGCTTCGGAATCATTCTGTACTACCTCTTCAGAGAGGCTCCAACATTAGAAGGAAAAGCTCCTGTAGGAAAGCTGGCCAATTTCCCACTTTTCTTTGGAACAGTGCTGTTCGCTTTGGAGGCTATTGGCGTTGTAAGTAGACTATTTATTTTGTGGCATAATAAGCACATGCGGTACCTGCAGTATCCATAGGCCGGCTGCATAATTCAGGATTTACCCAAAATGCTACAGCAGCGTGTCATCTTCCTCCGCGCCCTTGTAGTCACAGGCGAATCCTGAGTTACACGATCGGCCTAATAGTACCTATACTTCTTGTGTTTTCACATAGTAACCAGAGACACTACAAATTAGTTTTTTTTTTCTAGATCCTTCCTTTGGAAAATGAAATGAAGACACCCAGGTCGTTTGTCGGTACATTTGGAGTCCTGAACGGAGCCATGGTCAGCATCATCGTGCTGTACGTCGGTATGGGGCTGTTTGGGTACCTCACGTACGGCGATAAAGCACTGGGCAGTATTACGCTCAACTTGCCTTCTGATACAGAAATGTAAGTTATTAAAGAAATCATTAATTTTCCTTTTTGGTTTCCGTAATCGACACAGAACGAAAGTTACTTTCTGGAACAAGGCGCTGAAAAAGTTATATAATAGCTATCTAACGCTACCATTCATTCATAACCTGCTAGCTGTTGCTAGCGTCGTACGACTAGAAAATAAAATCATATTTTTTATGCCCCAACATTTATTGCTTTACATAAGACTTTCCTATAAAACTTCCAACCCCTACTCTGATTCTTACACTAGCCTTTTTCAACTATGTCAATATCCGATCAATGTAGGGTAAGGTATATTTAAACCAGATTAGATTTAGTGTAGTTTTAAAACATCTGCTTGCACTTCTCTTTAAATAGGTAGGTAATCCATACGAATAGGTATAATTTTGTCAAGCATCCAAATCTGTCCAACCACTTCGTTCCTAAGTTCTTGAGACATTGCCATAGTACATAGGACCATTTTACTTGACATCACGCAACAAAACGTAACTATGATCCCTTTGTTTGCAGCTTGGCCAGCGTAGTCCAGTGTCTGTTAGCATTCGCTATCTTTATAACACACGGCCTGGCTTGCTACGTCGCTATTGACATCCTGTGGAACGAGTACATCGGCAATCGTCTCCTTAACCAAGCGGGCAAGCACAGAGTTGTCTGGGAGTATTTACTGAGAACTACCATCGTGCTACTTACTTGTGAGTATCATTTTGTAACCTCGTACCTGTATAATTGTACCTATGTCACAAAATATGATTGACAATGCCAATAATATCAACTTCACGCAGAATTTGATATTTTTCTTTGGTGAGAAACTATTATAGTCTTGATTATGAGTACTGTCACCAGTGGCGTAGCTATCGGAGGGCTAGGTGGTGCCGTGCAACGGGGCCCTCAAGCTCAGAGGGCCCTCGGACCCTGACCAGCAGACCTCAAACTGAACTTTAGAAAAAAAGTCCCTTCATTCACACCAAGTCATGTAGTAAGTAGCTTAGAGCACAATAAAGAGCTGATGATAAAGTAGCTTTGTACCTAGTATTTATATTTCTACTTGGTAAAACCTAACCCAGTTTAGATAGGGCCCCATTTTTTTGCACCGGGGCCTTTGGTTACCTAGCTACGTCACTGACTGTTACGTCTCCCTCTTTCTCTCTCTCTTTTTTCTCACTTTATCAAAGATGCTAGCATGTCAGGCCTAAAGCCACCAAAGCTTTAGAAAGATAAAAGTACTAATTATGTAGTGATTAAAAGAAGTTAGTAAAAAGCGTTTTGTTGTCCACAGTCGGTGTAGCGGCAGCAGTGCCTGAGCTGGACTTGTTCATCTCTCTGTTCGGCGCGCTGTGCCTGTCGGCGCTGGGGCTCGCCTTCCCCGCCTTCATCCAGTCCTGCACCTACTGGTACTACGTTTCGCGCTCCGAGCGAATCCGCATGATCATCAAGAACGCCATCGTCGTAGTCTTTGGGATCCTCGGTCTGATCGTCGGCACCTGGACCTCGCTCGAAGCCATCATACACAAGTTCTCCGCTGGGACAGTTCTCGCCGCTGCCAACGTTACTGACACGCCACTATTTCAAAACGGCACCTCAATACACTGAGATCGGATGCGTAACGACGCAATGACAGTGCCATTCGGGACTGTCCTTACTTCTTAAGTACCCTCGGCAATGCCGATGCTCTAAGTAAGGACAGTGTAGCCGACTGTACGGGCAGTGCAGCGGCTAACATGTAGATAATTTAAGTATTAATTTTATTTAAGTTACGTCTAGTTTTCCATGCAACCGTTAACATAATTCTTAAAGATTATCTGACGTTGTTATAGCGTTGACTCATTGGTGCCCAATGTAGATTTATTTGTAGTGCTAATAGGCTGATTTGTAATGAGACGTCAATTAAATTAATGAGGCGTCAATTAAATGTTACTGTATTTAGAATATAATATAAAAATAGCAAAATCTTTAGATGAATAAAAATAATCATTTTTATAAGTGAAGTGACGTGTCAAATTGCCATAATTTCGATAATTCAAAATATCTACGTGTTATGCATTCGCATTTTACTAAATACTAAAGTATTATTACATTTATTAGGTACTATTGAGAAATAAATCATGCTAGCAACTTCAAGCCATATAGTACCTACGGTTATTACTAATTTAAGTAATTTAGTGCTGCGAGATAGTTTACTATGTCAAGTGAAGCAAGAAGGCATTTCGTTAGTTAAGAGTAGTTATTTCTACCTAAGTATAGGTAACCTTTATACTTACAACAAACAACGTTTGTTGGGAGGATGAGTTACAGAGGCAGGTTATTAAGAAAATATCGGAATAGTTACATTGACATTTACTTAATATATTAACTGAGTTGATGCTGCAACTAATGGTTTGGTTGTTCATTAGCGTTTTTTAATCGCTAAGTTTTGTCATACAAACGCATACCTAGTTTTTTCTTTTAAGTTTTGGCTCCAGCCAGACCTCTTGTTTGTTTATTAGTCAGCTTTTCTAACTTTCAAGAATTTTCATGTAGTCGATGGTTTCTAGTTTTATAAGAAATCTTCAAATAAGTCATAGTCAATCAAGCAAAGGAAATCACGGTCAAGTCCAAGGCACGCCCTAGTAAAGTGATGAAGATTTAAAACTTTACTAGAGGCTTTTAAAAGAGGTTCTATGGAAGTTTGGAAACAGCACGAAAAGACACGGTTCACTGCATTATCCATATGCCTTCGATCACGACATTCGATCACTAAATGGTTAATAATCCATCCACAATTATTTACACATGAACATTCAAAAAAAACAAGTTTAGAAAATTACAGTACCGGATTTTCTATATGGTGTTCAAACTCCAAATGTTTATGTACCTATGTACCTACGCATTGTTTACAGTCTACCGATATTGATAAATGAGCTTTCCAGAAATAAACAATCTGGCATTTAAAATTTTCAAACAAAACTTATATTTTAGAAATATTTTAATAGGTATACCTACAAATAATTATTATAATTAATTAGTACCACAATTACACTCGTTATACATATCTACGCTTCTTAGTATATGTAGCATAACGTTTTGAACAAATTGGACCTGGAAATCGTTACCAACTTTTAGCTTGAAAATGATGCATGTATGTACCTATAGTATCTCGTGTTGAAACTTGAAACGATTCCTTGCGATTTTGGTATTCGATAACAAAATCATGTACAAAGTATGTTAAGCCGAGCGTGATGCGGTCGTGGGTCGCATCTGTGATGTGATACTTGTATAAATAATATTAGAACGTAAATGTTTCGTTTAGTTGTATCGTTGCGATGTGTATCTGCATCAGTGATATTATGCTCAGAGCAATGTGGGATTCAAACCCTTATAAATAAAATGTTATTTACAGATTACATAGTTATTTTATTTTGCTAGAGGCGCCTACATGTAGGCGCTCTTCTTCAGCCAGACCTCGTTTTAATGGATCATGCCTGCCATGATCCATTAAAACGAGGTCTGGCATTCCGGGAGTAACACATACCTACGTCTCTGCCCATTACCGTAGTGCCAATTAATTGCGACAAACCAATGACGATATAATCATTTGACTGCTCATCCTTTACCCCTCCGCAATGGAAAGGGATTTTTCCGCAGTCTTTTTCTAATGAATGACTTTTGTTTTCTCCAATCAAAAGCGTCATACGATACCCCGATACACCAACCACACCCCCCTCGCGCGCGACCGACGCAGTGGCATAGCTATCGGAGGGCTAGGCGGTGCCGTGCACCGGGGCCCTCAAGCTCAGAGGGCCCTCGGACCCTGACAGGCAAACCTCAAACTGAGCTTTAGAAAAAAAAACCCTTCATACACACAAGTCATGTAGTAAGTAGCTTAGAGCACAATAAAGAGCTGATGATAAAGTTACTTTGTACCTAGTATTTATATTTTTACTTGGTAAAACCCAGTTTAGATAGGGCCCAATTTTTTTGCACGAGGGCCTTTGGTTACCTAGCTACGCCACTGCGGTCTGGCTTATTAGTGCATAAGGAAACTAGGACTCATGCGCAATCTAGTGGTTATTTATTGTTTGTCAGCTCAAGCGAATCAAATCAAGTTAAACATGAGTTTAATATACTTATTAAACATATTATTTAAATGCAAACCACATAGTTCTAGCAGATTCCCACTGTGCCTATTATACGGAGATAGCAGTTATGATTTCATGCTACTGGTAACACAGCGTCGATGACGTAGCCTTGTGTTACCCACGTGACCTTTGTGTCTCGGAATGCCATACGTGGCGAAGTATATTATTATACCTTGCATGTAGTACCTACCTCCCACTCTTCAAGGTACCTACGACCTATTAATGGATTAGATACAGATTGGGGAAATAATATTGAAAAAAGGTACTAACCCTACTAATAATTGCCACCCTAAATTAGACTTAGGTAAAAGTTAATACACTTCGAATAGTAGGTACCGTAGTCGAATAGTTATTAGAATATCCTTTGATCATATAAAGCTTGGATTAAGTATCGCAGTCTGCCAAAAACGAGATAAACACGTATTGCGCACACTGACGTATTTTTACTAGTTCTACAAACGCACACTTCAATATTCAGCGCACACAACTGCGGACAAGATGATCTAACAGACGACCAAGGGGTAGTAAGAGCTAAATGGGAAACTGTAGATATAACTTACACCCTTACGGAACCCTAAAACTGTGTATTATAATTTTCTCTTCCCTCCCGTTAGTCAGACGGCGGTTCGTCAGCCAAGTTGACGTGTCTGTTACGGCTTTAAAAGTACGTAAGTACTTATGTTGGGTTAAAAGAATAATAAGTACTGACGAAGCCACATTTATATGAAAAATATGCGTTGAGCTCTTAGTTTAAATGACGAAAGGAATAATCAATAAGAACACACTATTTCAAAAGTAATAGAAAATTTTAATGAGTTAAAACAGTTTTAAAAAATTTGAACAACCTCAGACATTGCAGCCAACCTGAGAATACCACAATATGAAGATTACAATTTTCAAAGGTAACTATAAAGGGTGGCATTCAGGTGACGGAAGCAATAGATAAAGACAACATACTATTAAGAAAAAAATATATAACTATACAGCAGCTATTGCTAAGCAAATATGACAACAGTTAGAGTATACTTAAAATCAGAAAATACTTAACGATAAATGCAAAACTTAAGCACATACTTATTATAACTAATAAGATGAATTTATGTGTCCATAGTACTCTAATTCTCAATTTTACAAAACTCAGAAATTTAGGCAGTTGACAGTTTATTTTTTATTGCCATAAAAAGCTGATAAACACAATCAAGGAAACAAAATCTGTATGAAAATTTTATTAAAATTTAAAAAAAAAAAAAATATTAAAAATTAAAATTTTATGCTAGACAGAACGCACAAGAGCATGATATAACATTACGAGCGAAATTCAAATGCTAAATGTTTCAACTCACTGCGTGTAATGGTCCCGACCAAAAACTTGAAATGTCAGAATATTTATTGTAATTATTAAATTTTATTCTTCTCTTGTAATTCTTAATTAATCAAACACTAGTCAACTGCCTATTGTTAAAAATAATACAAAGACACATTTAAAAACACATTTAAAAATTACAAGGTGGCCTAGCGACTGAAGGTATTGCAGTCCAGAAAATTAACGGCCTACCTGTATAATAAGATAATATTAAAAAAATAACTAACACCTTTTACATATTATTCAATAATGAACACAATTGAATGAGTTATTTCCTTGTTTCTTTGTACACAAAAGCAATAAGGAAAGCAAAATAAAAACGTACAAACTTGTGATGGTGTTCATTTGTGGTCTGCATGGCTAGCATGCGCCTGCGACAAAATCTTGTCGTCACTCTGTAGAGCGAGGACGCGACATATGCCTACGGTTTCATATACGCCTATTTCGCTTTTGCACGATAAAAAAAGTCGAATATTTTTTTGCGGCGCGCATGCTGATGTTTCTTTGAATCCTTCGCTCCGCCCTGGATACAAAGAAACACTCTCGCCTTTAAAATAGTTGTTTGCTCCCTAGGTCAAACAATCTATTTAACAATACGTGCTATAAAAATTGGTCTATTAAATAGGACGGTAATATAGGCTTTTCTTAAAAGTAGAATAGAAAATAAAATGCAACTTCAACACTATAACAAAAGCCCTTTAAATACAACAACAAACTATACGAATTCACTAGCAATTGTACTACCGTTACTTAAAACTTATTGGAATTTAACATTTCCGAGGCTAATGCCCGTTATGAAAATGTGAAAACCTTATACAAATACAACTAAACATGCTATCATAACTTTATAATGAAAATGCAAACCAGAACAAGCCCTTGAGATTGGAAGGTTATCAATCTCTATATAATAAAAGGACTTGATTTTATGGGCACACCAAAAAAAAACAATCTAATACTAAATAAACATAAGTCCGCATATTACACAGAACTTTGAATAAATTATGTAAGGTACTGTGGACTCTGAAAGTGTGAGGCAGATAAATCTACCTCACATAAAAAACTAGTAATAAACACATAATTGGGGACAAGACATGACATTAGTCAATTTGTGCTTGTTGACACCAGTGTGACCACCGATTGCAGGTCACCAAAAACATAGAAAGATAATTATTAGAACATACCATGTCAATGATTTTCATTAAACAATCCAATTTGGACATGTACTTATGTATATCAAAAATACAGTGTAAACACTACATAGCGACACTCAAATGGGACTACGCAATTTATGGCGTTATTGAATGTTATCGTTAAATGGAGAGAAGAAAAATCTATATTATTTTACTATTATCTATATTATTTACTAGTAAAGTATAAAATTTACAAACAACATTACACATTTTTATTGATACAAATAACGCTTATTGCATTTTCTGTTTTCTTCGTCTGACGTTTTTTGCTGCTCCAGTATTTTATTTTTAATATGAGGTGTTATAAAGTATTGTTTATTGCTTAATATTTAAGTATTGATGTCGTTATTTAGAGTGAGTGTGATGCTACATAGTGTATCTATGTATGGACAATAAGGTAAACCAACTAATGACAAGTAATTTTGACGTTTTAGGTATTTTGTCCTTAAATAGAATGTCGCTATATAGAGTTTACATTGTATGTGCACAAGATAAAGTCAAGTAAGACTGAGAATAGTCAAATTATATTGATCACGAACAATAGTTAGTGCAAAAAATATATATGAGAGGGCTTCGCGTTAGAAATTAAAGTGGTGCGCCCAACCTACAACAAACATTACCCCAAACAAAGTATAATGGAATAATATTTCAATGTAAAAATGGCCCCACGCAAATAAGCAGTTTTGATAGTTCATTGAATCAGGCGTTATTACGCTGAGCGGTAGTCCATCTTCAAAACTGTTTTTCTGACGAATCTACCATGTTAACATTAACGTTATTACAAATTATTATACCGGATTATTTGTTTCAGGTTGGGTAATTTTTTCTGTTATGTAATTTTAGTAATAAATATTTTATTTTTGGTTAGGCTAGATTAGCATCATTAGCAAATATCTATAGAGTAAAATAATTTATCCCAAATTTCTCACTGAAGTTGAAGCGACGTAGAAGCGGAATATTACACTAGACTAGAGCTTCGTCAGAAAGTCAGTTTTGTACAATATGTGGGGTGGCTCCCCCCATCAAAAGGTGGTAGCACTGTTAGCAGTGTGCATGACAAGTAGAGGGAAAAAAAAAGACGACCCGTGACTACTTGAGTACTACATGTGGCTGTAATCACATGGGGTCATTTTGTAATGGTATTTCTATAAAAAATATTACTTTTCCTTATATACCTTATTTATGGCTACCCATAACATGTTACAAAGTGAACAACTTATCTGTAGTTGGTCAAATAATGGAATTGTAATTTTCCATGAGGCGTTATTCGTTTTGTTCACAAAATACGTTAATTGTTCTCTTGGTCACATATACAGAGAAGTTGACTCACACTACACTATACCAATGGCAGTTTCAAACAGAGGAAGAGAAATTCTACAATTTCAATCACAAAATAAAGGCCCCGGTTGGACTCGGGCAAGCTCAGCGCACGAGTACATAGTTCCGAAGCTCCCCGACTCAAACAACAAGGCACACAGTTGACAAGGATAGTGATACGCTACAATATTCTTGCGACCGAGACAGCGTTGGTGACCAGCCGAAACCGAATGAAGCACCGAACTTTATGCATACAAACATATTTTCAATACTAACGTAATAATTTAAGAGTCGAAAGCAATTTTTCTCAATAGGATACACAAATTCACTACTAATTTTTTCAGTTCTGACATTTTTATGAAGTCGGGTTTTTATATTGATATATATATATATATATATATTTACTAATAACACTCGTATAAACTTGCCTCATATGACGAATATGTTATAATATAATGGTTATAAATATTATAAGAATCTGAATCCGAATTTTGTCACTTGTCTTCCTCTGTTTGAAATGTTTATTGTACTATGATCTAGTATTTGGTCGTGTCTATCTCTTCCCAGCGTCATAGCCGGGTAGAATGATGCGTAGAGCCGTCTTGAGGTGCTCGTTTTCCTCCGGCTCGTATTTCGAGAGATTGTTTCGGCAGTGAGGGCACGCCTGTGCATTAGTCACCTTGAAAGCTCGTTTTAGGCACCCCTGAAAAATCGAAATAAAAGTTACGGACAAATACTCTTATTAGAAGTTTTGGACGCAACTCTTTACGCACAGTAATTAAGAAATGAGTAAGCTTGGCAATTATTGTTTTTTTTATGCATAAATAGGCTTGCGTTTTCCCGCTAACTCGCCTGATGTTAAGCGATGATGCGGTCTACGATATTATATTAAACTAAAAAAAACGAAAAAAAATATAATGATGGTGGCTCTTTAAATAGATATGAATCAGTTATTATATTTGCAAAGTTTCAAATCAATACAACAATTTTAGAAGTAGATAAAAATCTAACTTACAAGATTTGATAAGAGCTTTTTTTTAAATGAGAGGTGGCAATCAAGACCGGTTGTTTGTTACAAACGAAGCTAACAAAAGCGTTTTAAAATAGCGCTTCTGAATTCTATGGTCTTAGTTGTCAATGTGTATATCGTCAAGTTAAAAAGAACCATGGGCGGATTTTGACAAAAAAAAACTATGGAACCATTACTATGGTATAATGCCCTTAAAAAATAACAAATCATTCAAAACGGTATGTTAATTAAACGATATGTTAATATTATTATTATTTTTTGCAAATTGCAAGGAATGATAAATTCAGGAATCTTCTTATTGGAGTCAGTCGAAAGAAGCTTTTCACATATTACTTGTTTTTGTCGGGGTTACCATTTAGGCTGATTTTATAGTAAAGCTTACGGCCTGCGCGGATTGTAAACGACGCGGGAGCAGATCTGAGTATCTACTCCTCTTTCGCTATCACTTTTCACTGTGCTTGATTCAAAGCGGAGCGGTCGCGTAACTGTGAAACATAAAGTGCTCACAAGCTTGCGCCCGCGCCGCTTCCCTCGCACAAAAGCGTAGCTATAAAACCAGCCTTACCCACAGTGTGATTACGTTAACTGACATGCCGCTCCGCCTTCAACTAGCGCTATGTGGAATTGTGCAATAACGTATAAACTGACAGCCTAGCTAATTTAATCCGGCAGCCGTTTTTTGGTGGTAATAAAATTGACAAACGGTATAACTTAGTGGTAGCGCCATCTGGCTTATGAGCTTCTGGCTTATACCAGCCGGGTAGACGTTTCAATGGTGAGTTTAAACACATTTAACACTGCCGTTTTGGGTGGTAGCTGTCTGTCTTTGTGTGTGTTGCTTAACATCTTAGACACAGGGAATCCAAACGTGTGAAAAATTATAAAATTTTAGCCTAATTTTATCGTATAAGTGTGAAACTTACCAGGCAGAAGTTGTGCAGGCATGGCGTGGTGACGGGACAGGCAGCAACATCCTGGCAGATGATGCAGAGGAACACCTGCGTCACGTGCTCCACGAACTGCTGCATTCACATACATACACATTAACTCACGTACATAAACAACAGTGTCATTTTTATATAGTAGCTAGTTCCGCACATAAATCTAAGGGTATATCTGCCCTTTTCTCTTGATTGTCGGGCCAAAAGATATTATAAATATGAGATAAACTTTATTTGAAAATAAAAATGTAGCAGACAACACAAAAATCACATAACATATTGATAATTGGCATTATATACTATAGGTACAATAATATTAACGTTTTAGTTTTATACTGTTTTAATTCACATAAAAAACTATTAATGTTACTAAATAAACTATTACATTTAAGATATGAGTAAATTATTTATTTTTTAGGTAAAGGCTTTCGTTTAATATTTTAATTTGTATTTATACAAATTAAAATATTAAACGATAGAATACAAATAATGTTTCATTTATTTAGGCGCCCTTAATGCGAACTTAATGTAACATTTAGTAACACGTACATTGGCAAATAAATAAATATAATCAATGCAAAAATATTTGCGTGTCTGTGTCTGTTACATTTTCATGACTAAACAGTTGGACTAGATCTTGATGAAGCAGGGAAGTAGTGATTGCATCTAGTCAACTAGCTGCGCGGCCGTACTCAAGCCGAGCGGTCTCATACGTAGCGATGGTAAAAGACCGGACGGCATGACCTTGATTCCTTGGAAGATGGGGCGGCCTTTAGTATGGGATGCTACTTGCTTTGATACCCTTGCGCCGTCTCATCTTCCCGGTACGCAAAACAAGGCTGGTGCGGCGGCTGAATCAGCTGGCGCAATGAAGGCGCAAATATAGTAGTCTAGACAGTGGATACATGTTTGAACCTTTTGGGGTCAAAACTTTAGGTCGTGGGGGTCGGGTGGCAAAAAGTTTTTTTAAGAATTATATAAACGCCTGGTCGAAGTTTCTCGTGACCAAAATGCTGGTGTCTTGCGCAACGTGTTAGCATTGCAATCCAACGCAGCGATGCGGCTAGCACTTTGGGAACGTTGCCTACAGGCAGCGGTTTATTAGTGTAGCTTAATATATTTGTTTTAATTGAGTTTAATCCGATTCTTTATTTTAATTTAGATAAGTTTATTATGATTAGTATGTTTCCAAATATGTATTATATATAGTTTTCTGACAAATAAATAGTTTTTAATCTAGTCAACGTAAATATAAAAAATATAACTATTTACCTTCCTTCCTTGTTTCTCACTGATTTCCAAACATTCTTCCCAAAGCTTGTCGTTAAGATTATCAGCTTTGATCGCCTTTATTTCTTTATCAGTCACTGTACTTTTGGCAGGCTGCGGTGAAGTCTCTGGCGGCGACTTGTTAAAAAGTTGGCTTATACTTTGATTTTTAGTCTTACGATTCTTCGGACTTGAGAGTTTAGATCTTTTCGGTTCTGGAAAAATATATATAACAATCGTGCAAAAGTAAAAGTTTAAGATCCTGATGCATGTTTAGATAAAAACTTATGAAGACCTCATTTGGGAGTGCTAATTTGCAGACTGTTGAACATAATTGGTCCAAAAGAAACATGTAACGAATCCTGTTCTATAATAATAGAATACATTTTCGTTATAATTTCATTTATGCAAAGAAAATTATGAGATTATTACGTGCAACGTGGCTAGCGTGCGAGCCGAGCGGCCACTGTGTGACGCACGCTAGAAGGCCCGAACGTACCTAAACTGCGGAGACAACGTACGTAAATATATTCATTACTAGCCACGTCTGATGGTTTCACTTGCTATCCTATAGGAATCGTAAATTTGTTCGGGATCAAAAGTCATCATCATCATCAGCCATAAGACGTCCACTGCTGAACATAGGCCTCCCCCTTTAACCTCCACACTGAACAACTTGGCATCTGCATCCACTGGATGCCCGCGACTCTCACGATGCCGTCGGTCCATCTAGTGGGAGGCCTACCTACGCTGCGTCTTCCGGTTCGTGGTCTCCACTCAAGAACCTTTCTTCCCCATCGGTTATCGGTTCTTCGAGCGATGTGGCCTGCCCAATGCCACTTCAACTTGCAAATTTTAATAGCTATGTCGAGGACTCTGGTTCTTTGTCGAATATCCACGATTTGGATTCTATCGCGCATACAAACTCCGAACATAGCTCTCTCCATTGCCTGTTGTGTGACTCTGAGTTTCTCCAAAAGGCTAACAGTTAAGTACCACGTCTCAGTACCATATGTCATCACTGGCAACACACATTGGTTAAAGACCCTTGTCTTTAGGCACTGTGGTATCTTGGACGAGAAGATTTCACGCAATTACCCGAACGCTGCCCATCCGAGTTGGATTCGATTCTTCGGGCGACCTCTTTGCCTTAGTTGGACTTTCCTAACTGAACAATCTGTCCAAGATAGGTGTAATGGTCAACAACTTCGAGAGTGTCGTTCCCGACGATTCACCGGCACGGGTGCAACATGGACATTGGACATGACTTTGGCCTTGTCCATGTTCATTTTAAGACCCACCTGTTGGAAAGGCTACTGAGGACGCTGCGCATCGTGTTGAGGTTCTCCAGCGACTCTGCCATGATGTTAATGATAATCTGACTATATCATCGGCAAAACGAAGGTGAGTGATGTATTCGCCATTGACGTTGATGCCGAATCCGTTCCAGTCCAAGAGCTTGAAAACATCCTCCAATGCGTTAGTGAACAGTTTCGGAGAGGTAACATCTCCCTGTCTCACGGCTTTCTGCAATTGGATTGGTTCTGTGCTCTCTTCCTGTAATCGGATCGACATGGTTACGTTTCTATACAAACACTTCAGCACTTCGATATACCTATAGTCGTTAAGACAACGCTGGAGATACTGCAATACTGCTCAGGTCTCGATTGAATCGAAGGCTTTTTCATAGTCCACGAACGCTAGGCATAATGGTTGATTATACTCCTCAGACTTCTGTATAATCTAGCGGAGCGTCTGTATGTGGTCTATGGTGCTCCAGCCTTTACGGAAACCGGCTTTTTCGGGAGGCTGGAAGTTATCAAACCTGTTTTCGAGACGGTTCGTAATGACCCTGGAGAACAACTTGTACACATGGCTCAGGAGTGAGATGGGTCTATATGGCTCTTATTCTTCAATAAGGTGTTGTCACCTTTTTTGGAGAGCACCACCACACTCCTGTGCCATGCTTCAGGCGTAGTACCTTCGAGTATGGCGGAATTGAACAACTTCTGGAGGACTAAAGGTACCGGTTTTCCACCCGCTCTCAGTAGTTCTGTCGTGATTCCGTCATAACCCGGCGCCTTGTTGTTCTTAAGCTGTTTCAGAGCCATTCTAATCTGGTACAAGCTGATGTCTGGGATGTCCTCAGTGTGGTGTCGGGTCAGTTTAGCTCTCTTGTTCAGAGCTGTACTGACAATGGTACTGCCATCCTCGATCTTCAGCTTCGTCATTTGGCTTTTCCCAATAGACGAATTCTTTGCGAACAATTTCGAGCCTTGGTTCCGCTCAATTACGTCCCTAATATATCTTGTATTATAGGAACGCAGATCGTGTCGCAACGATTTCGAGATTCGTGTATTACACGAATCTCGAAATCGTTTGCCATATTCCGACATATCAGCTAAAGATTGCAGTCTCATCTCAGTCCGGTCTTCCATTAGCTTAATGGTTTCGTCTGAGAGCTTCCGGCGTGGGGTCTTAAGGAACTTGGACCCCACTGCTTAGACAGTTTCCACCAGCCCATCCACAGTTCCGCTTTCAGTTAGGCCCTGGAAGCGATTATGCAGTTCGAGTTGGAAGTCTTCGGGGTTTTGGATTTGGGCATGACCAGGACGGAGCGTGGACTTCACCAGACGCGACCTCTCGAGCTTGATGTTGATATTTAATGTGCCTCTGACAATACGGTGATCGCTACCGGTTTTCACCTTGCTGATCACGGTGACATCATTAAATATTCGCTTCTTCGTCGTCATGATGAAGTCGATCTCATTTTTGGTCGAACCATCGGGGCTCATCCACGTCCACTTCCTGGATGGTCGCTTCAGAAAGGAGTTCATCAAATAGAGTTCCTCCTTCTCCATGAAGTCGACCAGCCGCTGGCCCCTCTGATTCTGCTGTCCATACCCATATGACCCCACTCTTAACTCATCGACATTCCGTGTGCCCACCTTTGCGTTAAAGTCACTCATAACAACGGTGAAGTATGTTTTGGAGGTATGTATGGCCTCGAATATCTCCTCATACAACGCCTCTACTTCATCATCAGGGTATGTCGAGGTCGGCGCATATACCTGTATGACCTTCAGCGAATAACGATCGGTTATTCTGAGTATAAGGTATGCTACCCTGTTGCCATAATCCCCACGCTTGGCAGGCGGTTTGGGAATCGCAGTTTCCACCATGAAAGTAGGAGGATGCTGCTGCCCATCCTCTGGTGGTTCTGGTCGCAGTTTTAGGACATACCTGGGTCCAAACGATCAAAAGTAGCCTGTGTTAATCCAGGATTCACAGGGTATAAGACACCTCCATACCAAAATTTAATTTATATACGGTCACCATGATTTGGTTTACGGAGGCACAATGATTTGGTTTAAAATCTGGCACAAATAATTATCAATAAAATACCGACTTCTTAAAATTTCAGAAATGGACCAAATTGAAATGGGATCACACGGGAAGCACCAGCTTTTAAATAAAAAGAGAATCACCAAAATCCGTTCACCCAATCGTAAGTTCTGAGGTAACAAACACAAAAAAAAAACTGTCAAATTGAGAACCTCCTTCTGTTTGGATGTCGTTTAAAAAGTAGTCTGAAACTGTAGGATAATGCGTATGACCACATGGCACTGCAAGTTTAAATGTGATACATTAGTGTGATAAATAAATAACTTACGTTTTCTTGTCTTGACCAGTTCTCCGTTGACTTTGTATTTTTTACTTGGAGGTGAGGCTTCACTATCTGACTCTATCTCCGTGGTGTGATTGCTATCTCGAAGGGCTTGTTTCTTTATAGCTTTTTTGGTGTCTTTGGGACGTTTATTAGTTTTTCCTTTAAGAGCTTTCTTTTCAGCTTCTGCTTCTAGATACCCGTCGGGATACTGCAAAGAGAAAGGTTAGGTTACTGGAAATAGAAAGGCTCTGGGTTGGTCCAATGGTAAAAGTTCTTTGTAATGATGAGTGTAAATAATGGTTTAACAGTACCAGCGTTTGGTGTAACTCTGAAAAATAAAAAAATAGTAAGCACCTAAGCTCCAGGGTGGAAGTATTAAAGGTCATAACGCCGCGAGTAGCTCTTAGTGAAAGTGCAGCACACTTCTCAACACCCTAAGCCACCCACGCCGATGTTGCCCCTACAGTGCCAAGATACGGCAGCCTTTATGGGGGGCTCATTTAGTGGGTGGCAAGTCATCAGCTGCCTAAATATATTTTAAGATGAGACAGGATAAGGCAGGTGTCGTTTCTCATCCAATAAATCTGTTCTCCAATCCACAAGTTGTTCACCTCTATAGCCCAGTTTTTTTGACGTGATATCACGTCACGTTCCGCCTGAGCCGAGCGTGCAAGCGAGAGCGCGTAACAAGCGATAGAGGCACGATCGGCCTAAGCGTTCGGCTTGTGACGCATACGTTATTTTTTATCCTATACTGTATAATAGTTTCATATTCCATTTTATACACATTCCATAACTGTATTTTTTATATTCAAAAGGGCCTCTTGGTGTTGGCTTCGGCCCCACCAATGCCTACCAAATGTCCGGGCTAGACCTGAAATAGTACTGAAAATTTGTAACAAAGATCTTCAGCTTCGGTGGTCATAGCAAATACTCACAATGATAGGAAACTGCTTTGCACCCATCTCCCAAGGGGCTGGGTTGGAATCATCACGTCTTAGTAAATACTTCCACACTCGGTATCCCGATAGACCAGTCTCCGGGTAATACTTTACTATTTTGTAAATTCCATCATAGCTGAAAACGTACATAATGATAGTTTATTAAGAAGGCATAGGAATTTCTTATTATTCAGTCAAGCATCTTTTAGTAGTGGAATATTTCCCGCTTGGAGTGTATTATGCATTTCCCTCTGCCACCATCTACCCAAGCCAACCCAGATCCTTGAAATAATGGAACGAGGCGCTGTGCATTGGTTCTCATAGTTGTTCTAATGGTATAGCTGATGATAAGAAACATCCAAGCTGTTTTGGTGGTGATAATGATGATGAAGCTGGTTCATACAATCTGGTAGCGATTCTAGTTTCTTCTGTTGCTGTGCAATGCCACAGGACAGTCTCTACACTAATTTCGTTCTCCTACATGTGGCCACGACACAGGGCACTGTCCCACCGATAGTCAGACAGTGACAGACATTACATTGTTTACTAGAACCTTGGATCTCTGTTATATTATTATCCGAAATTTTAATAAAATGTCGTTTTGTTTCACACAGGGGGGAAGAATACATTGACCTTAAGGTCGTTTAAACGGTAATAGCATGGCAAATGTCATGTTTCAGATTAAAGAGATCAATGATTACTTAGTGCGTACCGTATGCCTTCCTTCGGTGCAAATTTAGGGAAGTGCTTAAGCATCTTGTATGATCTTACGACGCGCACCGGCTTGCCTTCGCGCCAGTTCTCGCCTGCGTCGCCACCATCCTCGCTTATCTTTTTTACCGCGCAGTTGCGAGCCAGAGCCCTGAAAACGAGATTTAAACATGTTCATTTATAAATGTATATATAGTTCTCCACATCGATTTGATGACGTTCATTTTTAGATTTCCGTACCTAATAGGTGTAAACGGGATCCTATTACTAACCCTTCGCTGCCTGTCTGTCTGTCCGTCTGTCCGTCCTACCATTTAACGGCTGTCTCTTTTGAACCGTAATATATAGCCAGTTGAAATTTTCACTGAACATAATTTAATGTGACGGCAGATTAACTAAGACATAATAGTAAAATCTAAAAGTAAAAAACTAATTGGGTTCCCCATACAACAACCGTTTTTTAACGAATTTTTGTATTTGCTTGATAAATTTTTGTTAGCCACCAAGTTAAGCAACGTTGGACGCAGGATGGGTACTTTATCTGGGCATAATGTTGTCTTTTTGCACTATTTTATGTATTTTGTGTGGTGGTACGGATCCCTCAGTGCTGAAGCCCGACTCGCACTTGGCCGGTTACATAGTTATTTTCTGCAAGCATAAGCCCTGTTTTTTTTATTATTGTAGAATAGGCTTGCGCTTGGCCGCCAACTCGCCTGATGTTAAGCGATGATGCGGCCTTCGGTGGATCACGCTTGCCGAGAAGAAACCGATTCACTCTTGACTTGAAGACACCTAGATTGTAACTATCGGGGAACACCCACTCAGGCAGTGCATTCCACAAACTAGCACTTCGCACAATATAAGTGGAATCAAAGCGCTTCGTACAGGAATGTCAACCATAAAGCGGTGTCGATTTTTCGTGCCCGCTCTGGCAGTCCGATAGAAAAAAGGGCAGGAGGGAATTAAATCATGCAGATCTCACGCACACTCTCCAAAATGTATCCGATAAAAAACCGATAGACTAGCAACTTTGCGCCGATGCTCAAGACTAAAAAGCTTAGTCTGAACTAGGGCTTCGTTGCTGATGAGCCTCATGGCACTCTTCTCAATTGACTCCAAGGCCCCGAGATGATATTTAGCTGATCCATCCCAAAGGTTAGAGCAGTACTCCATGCACGACCGAACTTGTGCTTGGTACAGTGTAAGCAACTGTTCCGACGTGAAGTACCGACGCACCTTCGATAGGATACCTAGCTTTTTGGCAGCCAATTGAGCCTTGTTATCAATATAGGAGCCAAAGTTGAGTGTAGGAGACAGAGAAACGCCCAAAAGCTCAAGCTGGTCAGATATCGGAACGGACACATCCCGGAAAGTAGGAGCCAGATGGAATGGCGTCCTTTTTGCGGAGAACAGACAAGCCTGGGTCTTAGCGGCATTGAACTTGACCAGGTTGGCATCGCCCCAATCGGAGACTACCTTAAGTGACAAGTTCATGCGCTCAACCATGGCCTCTCTGAGAGACTGTATTTCAGGTCCACTGGTTCGTGCATTGGATGTATAGCTCTCTACTACTGTGCTGTCATCTGCGTACCCAAATTGCGCATTAATTGCCATTTGATCGGACGAGGAGCCATCAATGAGAACTCGAATCGATCTATCCCTCAGGAAGTCCGATATCCACGCAACAAAACCCTTGGACAAGCCGAAGGAGGAAAGCTTGCTAATAAGGCCGTCATGCCAAACCCTGTCGAAAGCCTTCGAGATGTCGAGGGAAACGGCTAGCGCCTCCCCGTATTTCTCGATGGCCTCACTCCAGATGTGTGTGGCGTAAGCTAGATCCCCAGTGGACCGGTTTCGGCGGAATCCGTATTGCCGGTCACTGAGGAGATCATTCGCTTCTAGATACGACAGGAGCCTGTTGTTGAGGACACGTTCCATAGTCTTGCAGAGTATGGACGTGACCGAAATTGGCCTGTAGTTGGCAAGGTCGGCACGACTACCTTTCTTGGGCACAGGTTGCACGTTTGCAAGTTTCCACGACTTCGGCACTTGACCAGTCTCAAGCGAGAGACGATATAGGCGTGTCAATATAATTCAGGCGCACATGTCTTCAGTACTATGGCTGGAATACCATCCGAGCCACTGGCTTTGTTCACATCAAGATTGCGTAGCGTTTTACGAACCTCCTTTTGGCGAATGCGAATATCTGACATAAATGTCGTGGAGCCAGCTGAGTGAGATCGTCGAACGTTAGAGCAAGCTCACGTGTTTTTCTTCCAGCATGGTCAGTGTCCAGGTGTGGGAATAGCCACTCCTGATGGTGGCCGTTAAAATCCCCCAGTAACACTAGTTGGGCTGTAGGGTACCTTAGTTGGGCTGCATCCGCCGCCTCAATCAGATACTGAGTGAGCCTGGTTGTCTCTTCATCTCCGCTGTGCGACCGGTAGACACAGGCATCGAGAATTTTCTCTATTCCCGTGTCCACCAGGACCCAGAGCACAGAGAATCTGGGGTCCTCAAGTTGACGGAGACGCCGACAGCAGATGTCATCACGGGCGTACAGGCACACACCAGCTCTAGGCTTAAAAGTGTGCTCCAGGGTATACCCTGGGTACGATAGGTACGCCACGTCAGACGGTCTTCCGATCTGCGTCTCCGTAAGGAAAAATAGTGCCGGTTTTTCAGTCTCCAGGTGAAAGTGGACTGGCACGAGATTTGAGTGCAGACTTCGGATGTTTATGAGGTGCACTTTAAATGAAAGGGCGTGCAGCCGCTGTGTATACGTTTTTCCTTTTTTATTTTGCTGCATGATTTAGTGTGTGAGTGATTCGGTGGGAAAACGGCAGTGGATCGAGACTCCACGCTGCTAACCAGTAGACATACGGTGCGGGGCTACACCATTGGGGAACTAGTCTGGAGACTGCGGCGACGCCCGAGCCCTGTCACCTGACTAGCACCACCCAGGGACTACGTGTGGGGTTTCAGTATTTACGGGTGCATTCCCACGGACGAGGGTGACTCGGTCCCTCTGATGTGGCTCGCTAGGGCAAACTTTGTCTTAAAGGCCTAATTGCTTATACACAAGAGTGAATCGGTTTCCTCTACGCAAGACAAGTGTGCTCCATCGTAGACCGCATCATTGCTTAAACATCAGGCGAGTTGGCGGCCAGGCGCAAGCCTAATGTTTAATATAAAAAACACAATAGTAGTATTATAGGTATGCAAGTAAGCTGCAGAATTATAGGTTTAGCTGTAGGAACTCGGATTTAACTTAGGTGTTGGAAAAAATTCAGCTAGAAAGCTTCGACTGCAAATGCCAAGTAAACTTCCACATGGCTAAAATAACTGCACAACAGTGCTCACTGGCAAGTTGTTATATTAAATTGGCAGGCGAGTAGTAAATATCCTGCTACTAAATTATATTAATAGGCTTACTTGTTTTCTCTTGTGAGCGTCTGATCACACGACTGTTCAGCAGTGCGCTTGTTTCCCGAGAGATCACGTCCCCCACTACCAGTGTATGTAAACTCGTTGCCTTTGTCTACGTCATCTTCGTAACCACCTGTGAAAGTAAAAGTATATGTGATTATGCCCACACTAGCTGTTGCCCGCGACTTCGTATGCCTAGATTTTCGTTTAAACTTTTAACCTCTATTTGCCTCTCGCAAAATCCTTTCTTAGTAAGCCTCTACACCTCATAAAGAAGATACCTGTCAAATTTCAGCTTCATAGATCTAAGAGTTTTCGAGATTTTGTGATGAGTCAGTCAGTGACTAAGTGAGTATTTCGTTATTATATATAATGTTAAAAACTGTACACAAAAGACAAAACGAATTTAAAATTTTGTTGACGTTCCTGTTCTTAGATATTTTTTGTCAACAATGTTTGATGATAGATTCTTTCTTTTTCAGATGTACACTATGACAAGAATCAAACTGTATAACATGACAACCGCTTTTATAAGTGTAGGTAATATGAAAGATTTAAAATAATACAAACCAGAGAGAACTATACTGTAGGCGCCTTCAACGTCGCGTCCGTGGATTCCAGACACTGGTGGCCTGTGAACTCCTGACTCCGACAACTGTATAAATAACGAATTTCTATCAATTAACTGAAATATTTTGGATCAACCAATTTTCAACAATGTTTTAATATCTGACTGATCTTTACTTGAATTCTAAATCGCCAGCACATCCCGACTTCGATGCCCGGAATGGGACCAAAGTGATTAGCAGGCATGGCACAAGTTTTGGTTTTACCTGTAACATATACACATGGGTTCATATTGTAGTAAGTTTAGATGATCTCTAGTAGTAAGTAAATTTTCAGTAAACTGCGTGCTTTCCCATCAAAAACCGACTAAGAGACAAGGATTTAATTAACCGGTATGTCATTTATTTGCAGTCTCTTTTTGTCTCCTGTAATATCTCGGGTATTTCACTACACAAAGAGCTTTCCTTACGACTTACCGGCACAAGCCATCCCTCTGCCCCAATCCCTGTTGCCCTTAGTAGATGCTTTCCTTATCTGCTTGGCGGCTCCCGGAGCGACCACGTTATTAGGGTCCCTTTTACAAGATGGACAGTACCAATCCTCTTCAGGTAAATCCATCAAAGGGGGCGACAAGCAGCTCATGTGAAAGCCTTTGTTGCATTCATCACAAAGTACAATCTGCAGGGATAACGTTTTATTTTAAAACAGACACTAAAAATGGTGGTAGTTTTCTACTAGACTATATTTTTATGCATGTCTTTGTTGTTTCTGCAGATAGGTACATATGCGTATTGTATGGGCATGTTAGCAAAATTGCCTACATAACAATACATACTAAAAGCAAAATGAAAAGTAGGTTGGCTTGTTAGCAATGTGAACTAGTAGCAAATGGTCCTCAAATCATAAGGACATGTGAGCAGTTTTTTTATACATGAGTTAGTTACAATTTTAAATCAATGACAATTAAAAAATACAATCTGCACCACATAATTTAAACATCCCAGTATTAAATTCTGCACCGATCTAGTTTGAGGGCCAAAAACAGTCATAGAACACTTTTTTAGTAACTCCTGACGCAAAAAGAAGGGTGTTATAAGTTTAACATTGTATGTCTTTCTTCATAGCTCCCAAAGGGCAGAACCGATTTTGATTTAGTTTTTATTGTTTGAAAGGTGACTTGATCAAGTGTTCTTAGCTATGATTCATGAAAATCTGTTCAGCCATCAGATTTTTTATAGAGGGATAGTAAAAAGATACAATTTATTCTTGTTCACGATAGGTTTGAGTTAGATAGGTTTTGATAGACTCCGGCAGAGCTTTCCACACTCACTGTGCAAATAACAAGGTTAACGAAACGAGGCGAGTTGAAACGCTTTGTGCATACTTGGGAAGTGTCCACCATGTATGGATGGCTGATTGGTCGCATTTGTATAAGCTTCCAATAAAAAGGGGTGGGCGGAATCAAGTTGTGTAAATCCAGGGCATACTTTGTGGAGAATTAAGAGGTTACCAGGGGATGGTTACCATAATACATACTCTATTATACTTGTGAAAAAAAACAAACAAAGTTTGTAAGATTTTGAATTGATAGATTGACAAGTACAAATTGAGTTTTTCTAATAAACAAAAACGAGCTAAATTAAAATCAGTTTAGCCGTTTGGGAGCTACGATGCAACAGAAAAACAGATACACAGACACAATACACATGTTAACTATTAACTAACTTAGCTCCTTTTGGGGGTTAGTGATAGATGTTGAAATGAGAGATGTCAGGTCAAGGCGAGTCAAGGTCGAATTGAGATAGATATAGAATGGAGAAGGGACATGTGATCTAGATGAGATTGAGATATATCAAAGTAGCAAGTATCAATATCATGTTAGTCATACTAAATTACAGCTTAAAACCACTAACAACACCACACGGGCAAAGCCTCGGACAAATACTCCCCAATAACATTTTTTTTTATAACTGTACTGTATATACATTTTGAAAGAATTACTTTTTAGAAACAGATCAGACCTGGTAGTATGTTGTTTCGCATCTAGCACATTTTGACAGATACACAATTTTATATTATGACCAGACCAACGAAAGTATCAAAATATACCTTTTCAGGGAACTCTTTTCCAGAGCAAATGTAGCAACCACAGTCTTTGCATTGGGCATCTTCGTTGTCTCGGCACGTGAGGCAGTTCAGTGGGAGAGTCCCTGAAAGTGAAAATCAAAGGCCTGCAGTATGGCATGACTGGATTTCAAATTTCAAGAAAGAATAAAACCACAAAAGTGTTTTATGTATACCCTATATTGTATCACATAAAACAGAATTAAAAACAACAAAATTGTAATAATAGCAGTGATCAGCAAGACTCAAACCAGACTTGAAGTGTTTGTAGCTGTTTTTGTTCACGTTTTTCGTGTCAGTTTGTACTTGATATGTCGGTATATACATATTGTGTCCTCCTTCACTATGCCATCGCTATGTCTTTCTATGAACGATTTTGAAACTACCTATACAATAATAATTAGGACCCTAAAAGTTTTTAAGGAAAGTAAAATTTACTGTGCCAAACTCAGCTCTATATCCTAATCAATATGACTGAAATGTTGTTATAAAGTACTTCAAATTAAGATTACTTTTTTCAGGCGGAGTTTTCATCATCTTGATATATTCATCTGTTCTCTGGTTCAAGGGCACCAGTTCCTCAATTGCAAATATCTTTTCGCGCACACAGACTTTGGTATCGTTCTGAGGCACTGCTTGTGGGCCTAGGTAAATGGTTCCTATTAACTTGTAAATTGTCCTTCGTTTTTCTATTTTGGATATTTTGAAGTCATACCTGTAATGTAAAAATTTATTATAGCGAGCAACAGCTGTAAACATTTGTGTCAGCCAATTATGAGAAAAAATCTTATGAAAATAATCTCATTAAAAATTCATTATTTATACTACTAAATTAAATACAACAGCATCTCAGATCTTTTGTGAAATGCTCATTCGTTTCTGTTTTATTGGGGGGCTTGCATGGAACAGTGGTCTAATTTCAAAAGGGGATATGAGAGGGGGAGGATGGTATTATACTCATCATTATGAATAACTTTTACAATAGGGCATGCTCGGTAATTCTGAGCCTGGCTAATGGTATTTCAAAACGGCTTATATTTTTTAGCAATTTTGTGATTGATTGCATGGTAAAATCTTCTAAAATAAAAATCCATTATGAATGATATATTTAATGTGTGCACCAGAAATAGAAATTATAATCAGATAGAAAACAGTTACGAGCTAGTGTCTTATCGCTAAAAGCGATAAAGATGAGTACAATGAGTCTTTTCGGCTTAGTGCCACCATTCCACAGAAAAGAGAAGGGTTTGTTTTTCCTTTTCGGTGCACCATTCCTTGTAGCTCTGTATACATAATGCTATCGGAAATTGGACATGGTAAGTATTATAGTAAAAATGCCAGAAGTGGGAATGAAATTTTATGAAATGGATTACTTGCTTTACTGCAGTCACTATAAACAAATATGTATGATAGACTTCGTTTTGAATTACAATTAACTAACAACAGCATCAATGTGAACACATACCAATATCCGGTTTCTAAAGGCTCCTCTGTATTGTGGTTCACCATAACCTTCTGCCCTTCTTTCAGATTTTCAATATTTATCACCGTTCTGGCTCGGGGCCGTATTTCACTCAATTTACAATACATGTTTGAGTCTTCTTCACTGAAATAAATACAATTAATTTTGGTCAACAAGATTAACCAACTTTTCGTAATCATGATACAGTTCATGATTAGGCTACTGAAAAGCAAGAAAACAAATGCAAACACTCACTCTCCATCTAGCTGCACTTTGTATAATAATTCTTCGTCCGTTTCCTTCATTTGATTCACATTTATAGAACTTTCTTTTTTCTTTTCTTTTTTTAAAGTTGTACTGAAGTATTTTGCTATACCTATTTTAGAATTAGAGTTTTCTCCCTTAATAACCTGTGGGGGTTTATTTTCTAAATCATTATCCTTGTTAAAGATTTCTTCAGTTTTTCCTATAGCTGTGGTGCCTATGTCTAAATTTTTGGTTTCTTCAATTTCTGTGTCCGTGGAGCCATTTATGTTGGTAGGTGCATTTGGGTCATGGACTATTTGTATTATTTTCCCTTCAAACCATGCCCCTTGCTCTCTATCTCTCATATCAATGAAATCTCCAACAGCATACAACTCACTCACAGCATCTGTTAAAAATAATGTAGAATAATTAGAAGCCTGCGTCATTGAACACAAATAACACTTTAATCAGTTTTATCCTACAAGGGTATTAGAAGTTTTCATGAAATTAAATTATTTTAAAATTAAATCAAAATCAAGATTAACAAGGCTACATGTACTCTTGAAAATAAAAACATTGTGACCAATAGTGGACAAAACCGCGGGGCTTACCTAGTTATAAATATAGCTGTTCATGTAAATAAGCAAACAAACCTTTATATTCTATTTTAATATCATCTTTCTTTATTGAGTCTTCATTAATCTCTGCATCCTTTTTATCTTCCTTTGGAGTTTCTTTCACTGGCATCTGTTCAATAACTTGAATGACATCATTCAGTTTAATGTTGTAATCATGGAATGTATAGCCATCTTCAAGCTGGAATATGTGTTAACAGAAAACATTATAACACTTCACCTAGGCATGTACAGAAGCAGAGCATTGTAGGGTTACAGCAAAACAAATAAGACTATCAATACAGCCCCCTCTTTCCCACTGGGTACTCTGGCCACTTGCCTAGGGCCCCGCCATCAATGGGGCCCCCAAGTTCCCGCCAGACCACCAAACAATAACCAAGATTTATTACCAATAATCATATTTACTTTGAAAGAAGCAATGGATAATGACTGACTACAATACCTACTTGCTCTTACATACGCGAAGCTTCTCTACTCTCGCCCGAAAATAGTGCTCAGTCAAGGTCATAGGGATTATCCGAATAGATCTGAAGATAGGGGGATTATCCTAATGTGCCTAGGACCTCCAATAGGTTAAAGACGGCCCTGTATCTATATGGTATACCAAATGTTTAAAACTGCTTATACTAGTTATACCCGGGACCCGGTAGTTGGACCTGGGTATGTCCTAAAACTGCGACCAGAACCACCGGAGGATGGGCAGCAGTGTCCTAATAGTATACAGTGAACTTACTGCGATCCCCAAGCCGCCTGCCGAGCGTGGGGATTATGGCAACACCCCTCTCTATGAGGGAGGCCTTGTCCAACAGTGGATGTTAATTGGCTGATGATGTGATGTGTGATACTAGTTATTATTTCACTGGCTTATACGCAGTTTCAACTTTTTGTTCTAATATCTTTTGTTCAGGAACAACAGGACCTTCCCCTGATCGTAGGCCTCATAACTGGTCATTGCAACTTGAATAGCCACTTGTATAAACTGGGAGCCACGGACAGTCCACTGTGTCGTGGCTGCATGAAGGAGAAAGAAACTGTAGAGCATGTGCTGTGGCATTATGAAGCCACAGAGGAAACTAGAATCACTACCGGGTTGCGTGAGGCTTTGCTACCTTCGTCATCCACATCACCACATCAGCTAGACTGCTTTTCATCATCATTATGCACAATTCCATCTACGCCACTAGGCCATCGCCCCAGAGCCTCACTCCGATATTTCAAGGAGTTGGGTTGGCTTGGGTAACTGCTGGTAGGGGGAAATGCACAATACACCCCAAGTGGGATGTCAGTGCAGGACTTATCGCCCCCATCTCAAATAAGAAGAATAAGAATCTTTTCTTCTTTAATCCGTGGTCAACGGTGCTGGTATCACAACTAGCTAAATGTGTTCCTTACTTCTCCTTTTATATTTTGTTGTATACTATTTGTTAATACTTAAATATATTGTAAAAAAAAACAGAAATGTTGCATAGCCTGCACACAACTTTTTTATCCACTAGAGTAGTAAAAATGTCTTATATTCTAGATTTATTATTCGTTTTGGTTTCAAGCCCTGCTACCCAGGAGCAAAACAAAATCATGAATATCTCACATTAAGTTTCGTTCTTTAAGAAGAAATTGTTCTACTATTAGTGTAAAAAAAATGCTTTTATTAGCTGTAAATGTTTTAAGATCCTGAGAAGACCCACATTAACCATTGTATACACCTTTCTTCAAACTATGTATTAATGTATCTATTTAGTGACAAATACACTTCAACCAAAAGTAGACTTCAAGCCCTCAACTGTTGTTAAAATAATTGGTGGTCAATTTTTCTCCCATATTATTATCTTGTATGCATACAACTTTTAATGTGCAATGAGGTTTGAATGATTATATTTTAAAAGTTACGTACCCAAATGGTGTAAACAGAACCCTATTACTAAGTCTACACTGTCCGTCTTTCCGTCTGTCTATCTGTCCTACTTTTTAACAGCTGTTAAAAAGTAGTTATTATTATTTCTTAGTTAATCCGCCATAACATAAAAGACAGCCTTTATAAATTAAGACAAACATACATACAGCATAGGCTTAATAACATGGATAATATAAATATTTTCATTACATCCTCTGAGTAAGGAACCCTTAAAACTAAAGGAGGATTTAAATCTTTTTTTGTTGTACCACATACAAGATTTTTTTAAAGTTTAGTTTTCTTAGTTCTGATGTGATTCCATCATCACCCGGCCTTGTTGTTCCATTCTAATCTCGTACAGGCTGATGTCTAACTAAACTACTCTCGTCACGTCATAGTAGGTAAAAAAAAACAAAAACCAAAAGGTTTTCATATAAGTTGACATTCTCAGACATTGAACTTTTCTGTTCTATCGTGTTAAATATCGGTTTATACTACCTACATAAGTTCATGGTAAATTTTCTTTATTTATATCAATATAAATATGGACCTGTTTTGTGTCTGCAGGTATAAAATTCATCCATGTTATAAAATACTATCTTAATGAGCCATTTCTTCAGACTTTGAAACTGTTTCCATCTACTTAATGATTACGTGAAGGGGTATATCATAGTGTTTAAACCTGTCCTTCATGTTTCTATGCTCCTGTGAAACATTGCCTAGTTCGCTTCTGGTACGTTACGTTAAACTTGAGTTGTAAAAACCCTATAAAGTACGTATACCTTAGATGTATTCACATGGGCGCATCAAGGCATAGCTACGTGAAACAATTGCTGCTCTGGGTAGAATTTATCTGTTAAATAATTACTATGACTGTAATAAGCTTATATTTACCAGTTTTCCGCCGTAGAATAGACGTTGAAGTTTTGGTGCCAAAGCAAATTTCTTCTCTAAAACACACCGGAACTTTTCGATCTTTGTTAATTTCGATTCCACTACTACTACTGCTTCAGGTTTTCCGACCAAACGTACTCGAACGTGCATATTTCTAATAAAATCGAATACTAACTTTATTTCAATGAATGTTTAAAACCAAGCAATATTACATGATGTAAATTTGTAAAACGTTAACGCTAAACCAAACGGAACTGCAGAAAAAGAAATGGCGCGAAGCGAAACCACAGGAGGCAGCGAAACACTGACAGTGACATACGAGAGCATTTTTTTTTACCCTCCTAACACAATTTACTGTCATGTCATAAGTAGTATCTTTTTTTTTTTAAACTAGACAGAGACTTGTTTTGGAATCGACATAAATGCACGTTTTACCCCATTATATCACTTTCACACACTCGAGCACATTCATGAACACTTATTAAATAATAATCCACCATTAATACACACTAACACTCGTAAGTACACAAGCTTAGGAAAATAATACAATGGTGCGACGTTTTTTTCACGTTGGCGCCTAAATTCTCGAAGAAAAGAATAAAGTTTAGTGTAGTAATTGTATATTCTATGGAATGAAACGAAACCGAATGAACGATTGAATGAATAAAATAGACAAAAAGGAGCAAAGATAATAAAAGGTACAGAATTAAAAAAGTTTAACACACCATTGCCGTTACATAATATATATTATATACCTTCCATTTATTACGTACTACTTAGTATTATATTCTTTTCTGATACCGTTCCGTACAAGGACGATAACCGACTTCAAAATTAGTAAAATTTGACAATTGGATTCGGTGAAAGAAATGTAAGGTTGTCCAAATAACGAAGTTGCCAGTTATAACTTGGTAACTTCGATAATATATAGTTTGGATCTGCCTCTAAACCCGAGCTTTAGCCCGGTCAATTTAGACAATTGAAATAAAGAAAATTCCGACTGAGCCAAATCTTAATAGAGACTAGGTTTACCACAAGGAATAAAGTGTCAAAAGTCCCAAGCAGTCCCATGTGCGCTAAGGGACTTATTCGGGGCCCAAGGTCAAAATTTTAGGTTTTTTGGATTTTTCTTGAAAACGGTAAGTTTTATCGAAAAAAGACCCCAGAGCAAAGTTGTGGATCTTAAAATTTTCTATAAAAATGGTCCTGATGACCGACCCGGAGAGAGGAAGATCTCTCGATCGAGAACGGAATATATATATGCGTTACCCGAAATGCTCTTGACTCGAGTCTTGATTACTTAGTTAACAGTACGAAAAAAAATGTGTTGTCTCTCATTCAGTCTGCCTTCTCTGGGGCGCCGAATTTAAAATTGACGACTGATACTTGCACGACCACTTCTGGTAACAAAAAAAAAATGAAGCGTTATACCTACTGTTTCCCCTTTGGCATTTAGGTCGTCCATTTGATCACATCATTAGCAGTTGTGTGCGTTCAATATTGAAGTGTGCGTTTGTAGAACTAGTAATTATATGTCAGTGTATACAATACGTGCTTACCTCGCTCTCTTAAGCTTTTGGCAGACTTTTTTCGGCACTAGCTTGAGTTTAAAGGCAGATCCAAACTATATATTATCAAAGCTACTGTACCCTTAGTACAAGATTTGACAGTTTTCGAAAACTTTTTTCGTTTCCGTATTGTCCCATACATTTTAGTAAAGCGCCTCTAGCGGAAACGCGGATGAACTAAAATCGGTAGTAATCGGCAGTATAGGTTGCTTCACTCAAATACGGAAAATAGTTTCGAATAGCTTTCAGCCCAGCAATGTATGCATCAAAACGAAAACGAAAAAAGTTTTCGAAAACTATCAAATCTTGTACTAAGGGTACTGGTTGACACTGGAACAAACTTTAACACTGTTGAAAACTTTTATGTCGTTTATGCAGTGCTGCCATTTTAGCGCTTTCGGTGCTAGATCTAGCTCTTTTTTGCTAAGTTCAGCGGGCACTTGATAATTTTAGCGCCTAACGGATAATTTAGCGCTTTCTTAATTTTTAATAATAAGAACAGGATTAACCGCGGTTAACAGCAACTGTTATAATTATCAACTACCAGCTGATATTTTAAATTAGATAGGATCATCCGAAAAATATAAAGTAAATACTACTGAACCTAACCACCCTGGACCCTCGAGTTCAGCTATGATGGAAGAAGAATTTTAATTTTTTTTTACTTATAGTTGACTTGACTATACCCAAACTGTAGGTATAGAATAATATTATTATGTTTTTCCTAATAAATTTTATTATTGTAATAAAAAGTTGTTTTTCACTACAATCACTTCGTATTTTATTTTATTTTTGTCGTGCGTATGACGCTTTTTCCACGATCAATGTGATTACACAATCTACCATACTAAACACATAGAGCAAAACAACGGAGCCGTAAACGAGATGCGTTTAAACGAGTCGCAATCAGCGTCACGCTTCCAAACTTTTATCAGAATTGTTTTAAGAGTTCATGGTTACAGCCCATGTTTAGTATGGGAGATTATTTAATCACACTGATCGTCTAAAAAGCGCTTCAGTTAAAAGTTCGAATTTGGCGCTTTATTGACTCGTTTGAGCCGATTTAGCGCTTTAAGGGGCAATTTGGGCAGCGTTTAGTCCATACAAACTTGTTCTCCTGTTTCCTCCCTGGATAATACCGCTAGAGCTATATATTATTTTTTTATCAAATTTATCTCATTTATGGTCAGGCTTGTGTCATTTATTTTTTCTCGTAAGTTAAGTACTATAAGAAATATGAGTCTTTAAAAATCCCAAAAAATATCAAATTTTTACCTTCGTGTTCAGACGTCTCTCAAACAAAATTTATGAGTTTGTAAAACAAAAGTAAATGACAGAAGCTGAGATCAATCCTTTTTAAACAATAATTGAAAAAAAAATGAGATCGGCCTATTTTTGAATGAGGAAACAGAAGAATCCGAGACGATGATTTTGTCTACTTTTCGTAGGTATAAATCGATCCGAGTTGCAGTTGTCCTTATTGCGCTCTACGGGCAGAGGCTCGAGGTCAGGGGAGGGTCGGTCTAATACGTATACAGTTAGAGAAGAGACATGTAGTCGATAATTGTATCGACACATTAGTGCTGTCCATCGATATCGATATGTGACGGTTCTCGTCTTTAGTTAGTGTTTTGTGCGTGCAGTGAATTTAGCACATTACTGCAACGGCCGGCAAGTTAGGATTTGGACAAAATTGTTGACGCACAACATGATTTATTTTTAATATGGAAACTGACGTGGTTTTCACACATAACACATTTAAGTACGAAAAAAAAGAATTAAAAAAATATATTGTAACTTGTGTATCAGGAATATCAGGATCGTAACAAGTGGAAAAATTTATAAATAAATAATTCTCTTAATATTAGTTAATTTTGTTGAGATATTTTTTCAAAATTTTATTCAAATACATTAGGTTATTACGTTGCTAAGTGATTAGATTATAGCTTATCATCATCAGCCAGAAAACGTCCACTGCTGAACATGGGCCTCCCCTTTTAACCTCTATACTGATAGTGATCGACATCCTGTCATCCACTGGATGCCCGCGACTCTCACAATGTCGTCGGTCCATCTAGTGGGAGGCCTACCTACGCTGCGTCTTCCGGTTCGTGGTCTCCACTCAAGGACCTTTCTTCCCCATCGGTTATCGGTACTTCGAGCGATGTGGCCTGCCCAATTGCCACTTCAACTTGCAAATTTGAATAGCTATGTCGATGACTCTGGCTCTTTGGCGGATATTCACGTTTCGGATTTTATCGCGCAAAGAAACTCCGAGCATAGCTCTCTCCATTGCCCGTTGTTTGACTCTTGAGTTTTTCTAAAAAGTCAACAGTTAAGGACCACGTCTCAGTACCATATGTTATTACTGGCAACTGACAACACACTCTGGTCAAAGACCCTTGTCTTTAAGCACTGTAGTATCTTGGACGAGAAGATGTCACGCAATTTCCCAAATGCTGCCCATCTGAGTTGGATTCTCCGGCTTCGATGAAATGATACTGCCAACCTCGATTTTCAGTTTCGACATTTGGCTTTTCGCAATAGACGAATTCTTTGCGAACACCTTCGAGCCTTGGTTCCGCTCAATTGCGTACCTACTACATCTTGTATTATAGGAACTTAGATCGTGTTGCACCGATTTCGAGATTCGTCTATTAAGTTTGCCATATTCCGACATATCAGCTGAAGGTTGCAGTCTCATCTCAGTCAGATCTTTCATTAGCTTAATGGTTTCATCTGAGAGCTTCTGAAGTCTTTTCCGGCGTGGGATCTTAAATAACTTGGACCCCACTGCTTGGACAGTTTCCACCTGCCCATTGTTTAGTACGAACAGTTCCGCTTTCGGCCCTGGAAGTGATTATGCAATTCGAGTTGGAAGTCTTTGAAGTTTTGGAGTTGAGTGTGATCAGAATGGAGCGTGGACTTCACCAGACGCGACCTCTCGAGCTTGTTGATATTCAATGTGCCTCTGACAATACGGTGATCGCTACCGGTTTTCACCTTGCTGATCACGGAGACATCATTGAATATTGGCTTCTTGGTCGTCATGATGAGGTTGATCTCATTTTTGGTCGAACCATCGGGGCTCATCCACGTCTACTTCCTGCATGGTCGCTTCTGAAAGAAGGAGTTCATCAAATAGAGTTTCTCCTTCTCCATGAAGTCAACCAGCCGCTGGCCCCTCGAATTCCGCTGTCCATACCCATATGACCCCACTCTTAACTCATCAACATTCCGCGTCCCACCTTTGCGTTGAAGTCACCCATAACAACGGTGAAGTATGTTACGGCGGTATGTATGGTCTCGGATATCTCCTCAAGTCCTCATACAACACCTCTACTTCACCTACTTTACTTTAGATTATTAGATTATAGTTAAAGTTATCCCATAGGAACTGTACATGGTAATCCTATCCGTAACTATCATCACATTCTAGACCGGCACCCTCACAGGAAGTTTTAAAGCGTCGTGTGAAACTGCACTATATCTTGGAGTAGCTAATGTATCGTTATTAGCTCGCTTTATGTTCATAAGTATGTATGTATTTAATATACATACTTATAAATGTGTATATTATTTTAAGCAAAAACTTGGTTATTTGAATTTTTCACATAATTTTGAGGTTATGTGAAAAAATTATTGTGCCAAAAGTTGTAGATCTTTTTATTACCTACAACTTTGCCATTAATCTTTTTTCCATAGAACTTGTAGTTTTGCCGGAAATCGAGATAAACCATTTTTTACCCTTTAACGAGGGGGGGGGGGCTCCCACTTCCCGTACTCAGATCACCCGTAATTAGGGTTCCGTAGCCCGACAAGTAACCCTTATAAATTCGTTCTGTCCGTCCGTCTGTCTGTCTGTCTGTCTGTCCGTCCGTCCGAATTTTTTAAAACCTAACTTCTGTAATTATTAAGATGAAAAAATTAAATTTAAATAATAATTACAGTAATATAATATAGATCTCAATTTTAAAAGTATAAAAAATATATTATATTGCATTTTAGGGGTGGCACTCGTACATGTGAAATGGGGATGAAATTGTTTTTTTAATCCACTTACTCGTGTGGGATATCGTTGAAAAGTTCTTTTAAAATGAAGGAAAAGTTTGATACATCACTTTTTTATAAAGTCTATACTTTGCGAAATATGGCCCGCCAAAGTGGCAAAAAGTTGCCCCCCCCCCCCCTGCATTTCTAAACTAGACATAGAAACTTGAGTCTTACAATACAGATAGGTCATATTTAAAACCTTCATTCAAAATTATTTTGAACATTATCTGATGATGACTTTTTGAGTAACAGCGATAAAACTGTAATAAATTCAAAGCGTATCCAAACAAATAATGTTTTTCAATCAGTTTTCTCTATGTTTGAACCATAAAAAGTATATGCTATGTCGGGATGGTACATCTCTGAAATTTGGCTAAGTCCACAGAGCTTCGTTCGTTCGAATTTTTCTATAACTATCAATTTCTGAACTATGACTACAATTATATGGCTTTAGTTACGGAACCCTACCATATGCGTGTCTCGACACGCTCTTGGCCAATTATTTATTTTTCCTTTCGTTTTTATCATATTCTCCTCCTTTTCTAATGGGTTTCATCTTCCATCCTAATGTGATTTTTTTTGTTTCAAAAATTATCGACCCTGGTCTATATGGCGTAGTCGGTTAGTAAAATATGAGCAGATCGCAAAATAACAAAAATCACTCGACATTCGGCAAACGACGATATCAACTAGCCGAGTAGACTGCGAGGCGAAATGAATTTGTAGGAAACTAGGGAGCACGGGCGGGCACGCACACACGCACAGTCTGTTCGACACGCACACATCGATAGCTCGCTGGTCAGGGCGCAGCGCGACAGCAATAGAGTTGCTAAATATCGTTCGCGCAAAACTTTATGAGCCCTCTGAAGTTAGGCGCGAGGCCTCCCCGACGCCCTGTAAAGTCCCTCGGATACCTATAATATGCGTACTGCGCAGCCACTGGGCCTAACTTCAGAGGGCTCATAAAGTTTTGCGCGAACGATACCTATTCATTGGCCGTGGTATACCGGCTTAAGAGGAGTCTATAGCAAACACTGTTTTCGCGTTGTAGGTATTTGGAAAACGTATTGCTATCTCAACGTTCCCCCGCAGCCGCGTCACAGATTCTATAGCAGTGTGTCACCGTAAGCTTCGGTGTGTGCGTGCTTGCGCGCACACATCTAAACTCACTACCCGTAGTAAAGCCACCTATACGGGCCTCTGGCCTGGCTAACGGCCTAGCCACGGCAAATCGCGATCTAGGAAAATAAATGGCCCCTGAAATTGATGTGTTTCTTTCATTTTAAAATAGTACAAGTTTTGATAGTCATGTGATTTATTTTCAACCGACTTCCAAAAATGAGGAGGTTATCAATTCGACTGTATTTTTTTAACCAACTTCCAAAAATGAGGAGTTTATCAATTCGACTGTTTTTATTAAATTTATTTTTATTTTTATGTTTCTTACCTCAGAACTTTTTACTGGGTAAACCGATTTTGATCATTCTTTTTTATTTGAAAGCTGGTGCTTCTCATTTGGTTCCGTTTCAATTTGGTCTAGTTCTGATGAAGCCGGTTTTTTATATATAAAAAAAAGATTTTATATATATATATATATTATGTTTGTTACCTCAGAACTTTCGACTGGGTAAACCAATTTTGATGATTTTTTTTTTATTTGAAGCTGGTGCTTCCCGTGTGGTCCCATTTTAATTTGGTCCAGTTCTGTAATTTTTATGAAGTCGGTTTTTATATTGATAATTATTCTTTAAAAAGCTATCAGACTTCTCTGTAGGTACCTATTAGGGTTCAGAATCAGTAAATCACGGAACCTAAAATACCAGGATTTTCCGGTATTTTTAAACGTAATTTAAGACCAGGCATTAAAACTGATTCCCGGCTTTTTCGGTACTCTCGGGATTCGGTATCGACGACATAAAATCTCGTTTTTATAGCAAATATTTTACTGTCGGACTGTCTGTTTCTATCTTTGTATCGAACATGCACTGTAATTTAGAATTATCGACATTTTCTACAAGAAAAATAAAACCCCTGTGGAAGAAGAAGCTGAAAATCTGCAGTTTTTGCGATTAGCGATGAAGACGATTTAGACTGTATACCTTTAGCTAGATTTATATTTGATTTAATTATAGGCTTGCATTTGATCGCCAACTCGCCTGATGTTAGGCGATGATGCGGTCTACGATGGAGCACGCTTGCCAAGAAGAAACAGATGCACTCGTGGTTTGGAGACACTCAGATTGTATTGTGACTGTTGGGGAACACCCATTCAGGAAGCGTATTCCACAGACTAGCAGTTTGCACAATAAAAGTGGAATCAAAATAATTAGGAATATCAACGCTTTCGACTTTTGTGCCCACTCTGGCAGTCTGATAGAAACATGGGCAGGAGGGAAATAGACTAGCAACTTTGCGCCGATGTTCAAAACTAAGAAGCTTCGTTTAAACTAGGGATTCGTTGCTAATGAGCATTTTGGCACGTTTCTCAATAGACTCAAACACATCAAGCTTAGATGACTATCCAAAAAGGAAATTCAGTACTTACTTGACGTGCAGTAGGAAGAGCGTTGCAGAGACCAAACCACCGGCCCTTTGAGAACACCGGCATTCATTGCCAATCGATTGGACGAGCAGCCATCAATGATAACTCGAATTGATTTATCCGTAAATAAGTCTGATATCCACGCAACGAAACCGGTGGACAACACAAATGAGGGAAATTGCTTATAAGGTCGTCATGATAAACCCTGTCGAAAACCTTAGAGATGTCGAGGAAAACGGCGAACGCTTCTCCGTTTTTATCGATGGTCTAACTCTAGATGTGTGTGGCTTACGCTACAAGATCTCCAGTCGACCGGTTTCGGTGAAATCCGTATTGCCGGTCACTGAGATCATTTTGTACATTTGCAAGCTTTGGCACTGGTTGTAAATTTTCAAGCTTCCACCCTTACGAAGGAAAACATTTGATAAGACTATGACGATGAAAATAACGATGCAGATTATTACTCTCTGATCCAGCCCGCTACTCAGTAGCGGTTTCTTCACCTTTCGTAATTCTGACCATTCTGGTGAAATCTGAATCTATCTACATCCCACTCGATATCAACTCTAAAGGTACTAGGCAGGTGTGACAATACAAATCAGTGGGTTCGGATGAAATGCAATCTTCCTTAGTGTCTTATCATTGGCAGTCAGTATGCCTTTCATCTGAAGATCCTTCGACCTGCACAGATGGGACGAATGCTTAGTGTCAGTCCATGGAGTACTACATTTTGTTATCCAATGTACTACTGAAGTAAAGCTCGCTGATAGTTAAGGCCTCAATGTAGCCATGTTAAAGCGCGCACGCATAAGATATATTACCTAGCTTAAGTAATGTCTCAGATCCGTCCGATGCTGTAGAAAAGCTATTCCTACACACTGCATACTGCATATTTGTAACTGCATATCAACTGTCCCCTCAAACTCGACACTTGGGTATGCAGACGACAGCACAGAGCTACATATCCAATGCATGAACTGGTTGACCACAAATTCAGTCTCTCTGAGAAGCCATGGTTGAACGCATGAACTTGTCCCGTCAGGCAGTTTCCGATTGGGGCGATACCAATCAGGTCAAGTTCAATGCAGCTAAGACCCACGCGTGTATGTTCTCCACAAATAGGACATCATTCCACCTGACTTCTTTTTTTCCGGGATGTAGATATTCCAATAACTAATCGGCTCGTGCTTTTGGAAGATTCCCTGACAACAACCCACAACTTTGGCTTCTATATTGAGAATAAGGCTCCTTGGCTGCCAAAAAGCTGGGTATTCTTCCAAAGATGCGACAGTACCTCACGTCCAAACAGTTGTTATTTCTGTACCAAGCACAAGTTCAGACGTGCATGGAGTACCTACTGCTCGGACCTTTGGGATGAATTAGCCAAGTAAGTATCAGCTTAGAACTCTGGAGTCCATTGAGAATAGTGACAACAAGCTCACCAGCAACATCGGAATGAATTGTTATGCATGTATCATTTGACAGCAGCAGAAAGAACTTTGAAGTAAAATTCAGAATAATAATTTGGCAATTATTCATCTGAATTTTTTTGTCACCAAAATAGACACACTGCTTAAACGCACTATAAACCATACTACCGATATTGACATTCGATCACCAAAGCTCTTAGTGGGTGAATATTATTCCGTGGCAGAAAGAAGTACAGTACACTGAACTATCAAGAACCATCTGTAAAACTCTTTGACTTATTTAAATCGTTCATATATTCATGACTACTTCTTGTTTCACTTATAATTGCACCATTAGTTAACAAAATTAAGGTAGTACCGAAAGTACCGAGAAATCCCGGTTCTGATGACGTCAAGTACCGAAAATCCCGGTTCTTAAATTCAGTACCAGTTCCAGAAACCCTAGTACCTACATTATATTTGGCTAATGTTCTAGATGACTGTAACTATAATTCCCTAAAAAGTTTACCACTAAGCTTAGATAAAAAAGTCAGCTACCAAACATCCAGATCAGATCCTAACACAGGCTTTATTGCAAAAATTACGCGTCCTAAATAAAAATAGGAGATCAACGTAATACCACAAATAGCATCTAGTAAATTAGGTACCACTAATAGGTATATTCTTTACATTACCTACCACCTCCCTGCCTATTAAATGCCTTTATTATATAGTAGTAGGTATAATAATTATATGTACGTAGTACACAATACTTACGTAGGTATGTTGAATGAATTTGATTGAACATTAATAATAATTCGAAATGCCCATTTTACTTCAATAACGTAAGTAAATAAGAAAAAGTAATTTTGATTACTTTCCCATCTCTAGTGTCGATATAACCGTTAGCATCCCTATTGCTTGTCTGTGTGAAGTAAAGTAAGTAAAGAAGTAAAGTCTTACCTTCCCCCCGACCCCCTATGTGCCCGATAGAGAGAATTGCTGCTCGTGAGATTTTTAGGTATATTTTTTGTTAGAATTTAGGTTCTGCGGCATACCTCTTTTTACCCCCTAAATTGTAACAAAATGTTTTGTTATTGGTGTCAATCGCTTGAATAGAATGTAATCTAGGCTTATACGTTTTATTATTTTCAAAAAAGTTTTTGTTTTCTAAAATATGATGACTTTTAATAGACATAGTTTCAGAGCAAAAATATGG
The DNA here is from genome assembly GCA_949125355.1 of Agriopis leucophaearia. Classification (NCBI taxonomy): domain Eukaryota; kingdom Metazoa; phylum Arthropoda; class Insecta; order Lepidoptera; family Geometridae; genus Agriopis; species Agriopis leucophaearia. The sequence continues at coordinate 8,197,343 of OX421261.1, read as the reverse complement.
CTGTTTTAAATGCTTATAACATTACAGTGATAAAACAAACTGGAAAAAATAAGACGAATAAGCCTAGTAAATAATGAGCTGAATACATGAAAAAAAAAACACCGAAATCGGATAATATTAGGAGGTAGAAAACAGCTTTTTCTTTTTGTATGGACAAGTACGCGCTACAGACCCCTCTTAATGGCTCGTGAATATATTCGAATCTAGCGCTTAGTGCACCGCTGTCAGCGCTGCGCTGATTAGATTTTTTCATCTGGCAGCAGTTATGGTCGTCTATGGTCGCTGTGTTTTCGGTTCAACTTGCGGCTATCCGCTATCCATTCAACAACTATTGTTATAATTTTCAATTTTTGTACATGGCGGATAACCAGATCAAATCAGAAAGTAAGTTTCTGAGAATTATTTTGTTATCTTTTACCTATTTATTTCAATACATTCTATACTATATTCGAAGTTTAACAACGTTTAACATTTTTTTGACGTTTGACTGATTTGCCACGTAAAATTTCGAATGGTTCGCTGTATTCAAAATTTGAAAAAAATCTAATTTCACGGTGATTTGGCGCACAGTATTCGTTAGTCCCTTCCCGCCGTTTCAGTTTCAGTCCGTCCGTCTGTCCTGCAATCCACTCTACTCCCGCCCCGATAATTCCACTCCAGACCCAAATCCATTCTGTAATCTACTCTTCTTGCATCCCGCCTTTACCGTGCCAGCTCCTTGTTACTTGTGTAGCGGGCGTTTTCAGTAATAAGGCGCCAGCCCCGCATCCATCCCGTATTCCACTATACTTCAGTCCCACACATTCCGATGTAGACCCGCATCCGGCCAATCCATAGGTACAGTAAACCACTCTACTACCATATCGCCCTTTCCGCTATAGTGCCGCATCTTTCCCGTAATCCAGCCTACTTTAGTCCCGCATCCATCCACTCCATTCCCATCCCACTCTTTCCTCTATAGCCCCGCATCCGTCTCGTAATACACTCTACGTCAAACCCGTCCTTTCCACTCCACTCCCATACGGTAATCCATTTTACTTCAATCCTGCCCTTTCCTTTTTAGTTCCGCATCCGTCCTGTAATTACTTTTATTCCTGTCTCGCCTACTTAAAACCTACATCTACCTTACCTACATCTACACCTACACCTACATCTTTTCCGCTCTAGTTTCGCATTTGTTCCGAAATCCACTCTACTCTCGTCTCATCCCTTTCTATTCCAATCTCACATTGCCCCGTAATCTACTTTACTCAATCCCATTCTTTCCATTTTAGTCCAACATTTGTCCTGCTCAGATTTTCTCTCAGTCCATTCCTGACTCCTCCCCATCGTATGTCAATGCCCGCATCGTACCTATCGGACAGATTGGACCACACTGGATTCCAGCATTTGTGGCTAGGTTACCATAGGTACAGAAGAAATAATAGTACAACCACAGCTTAGTAAGTAAGAATGAATTTGGCACAATCGGTCCGATCTATTCGATGCTGATATGTGTATGGTATGCCTACTTTTATAGTGTTGGTTATCACAAAACCATAGTTTTTACAATCTATTAAATTTTTTGTCAAACTGAAAACATTAGATGATATAAATGATTTTTAACAAAAAAAAAATACCGACTTCAAAACCACAAATAAAGTAAAGTAACGTTGTAGGTAGTAGATATATGCTACCGCGGACTTTTTTGTAACACTATTCAAGAACTAAATTTTTGCTAAACATGGGGCAAGTGCCTTTATTAACTAAACAAAATACTAGCTAAAACTAACGCTAAATAAACAGTTACAAAAAACATTGCTGAACATTGAATTTACTTATCTATAACTTTTAGGTCAGCGTACACCTATAAAGATGCCAATCAGCTTATTTCTCACCGAAATGTTTTACTGATACGGTTATTTAGTATAGAAAAATGACATATAATTATAAAACATAGCCTTTGTTACTCATACTCACAGATAATGTAGCATTCTACCAGTGAAAGAATTTTTCAAATCGGTTCAGTAGTTTTGGAGCTTATTCAATGCAAACAAACAATCAATCAAATCTTTCCTCTTTATAATATTGGTATAGATAACGAAAGCCATGAGCTCTAAAGCCAATAGTTAGTTCTAAAGTTTTGTTTTGTGGTTTGCAGGACAGAAAGATAAAGAAAACACATCTTCAAAGTCTCGTTATAGAGTGAAAGATTTGCCAATGGACATGGAATTTCCGGAAGAAGAAGATGAGCCTCCAACCTTCGAGCCTGCTGCTTTAGAGCTTCACAAGGTAGGCAACAAGTTGCCGTCAAAACGAGGGCCTAGTGAACCTGTACAAGAACTCAACGATAAAGGGACGCCTGCTCGCATTAGAAAGAAAAACACATTTATTTTTGTAGAAGACTTTGTAAATCCGTCACCGTCGCAACAGACCCCTAAGAAAACTCCAAAGATACTGTCTATTACTCATAGCAAACCACCAAGAGCTAAGAAGCAAAAATTTCCCTCAAAAATTCAAAGGGACAGTGAAAAAAGTGAAGATAAAAGTGAAAATGGTTCTTCAAATGCTAATCACAGAATTGGCAAGAGACTCAGAAATCTTCTGAAGTTACCTAAAGCCCATAAATGGGTATGCTTTGAATATTTTTACAGCAATATTGACAAAGCTTTATTTGATGGACAAACTGATTTCATGACGTGTCTGAAAAAATCTTTCCCTCAACTGACAAACTGCAAATTAACAAAAATACAGTGGTCTAAAATAAAGAAAATGATGGGTAAACCCAGTAGATTGTCACAGTCCTTCTTTGAAGAACAGCGGAAAGATTTAGAAAGTAAACGGAAACTGATTCGATACATTCAACAGACAAAAATGGCAGACATTGAAGTAGAACACTTGCCTAATGAAATACCCATGCAGTTAGTTGTGGGTACAAAAGTAACAGCAAGGCTTCGTAAACCACAAGACGGACTCTTCATGGGGATTATAGATGGTGTAGATACATTGGACAACACTTACCGGATAACATTTGAACGCCCAACCATTGGAACGCATTCAGTACCTGATTATGAGGTGTTATCTAATGATCCACCTAATACTATGAACCTTGCTAGTATGGCACAGAAGTTAAGGCCCCAGAATGTGAGCCCAGAAGTGATGAGCTGGAGTCATACTGAAAAAATAAATTTTAACTGTTTGCGAGGAGATCCCATGATTGGATGTTCAGATGTAGAACAAGCGAATAAAAGAATAGGTATATATCCATTTTCTTTCCTTAAGAGCATAGCGAAAATAAAGAAGATACTATGTGCAAAAGAGATTCAAATAAATAGATTGAAAGATTACAACTCCGAAGCCGAGATAAGGAAATCTAACCATCAAAATTTGCCTGAAGATTTTGAACATAACTATGCTGTTTGTCTGATATTTTTGGAGAAATTGAACATTAAACTTCAACGGCATATGAATGAAACACGAGAGTTCTGCGAAAAGATTGATCCTGGGCCCAGTTCAGCTACTATGTTGGCCTCTAAACTTCAACAGTATAAAAATGAAACACAAGAGTTCTGCCAACATAATGCTCCTGGGCCCAGTTCAGCTCCTATGTTCGCCTCTAAAGTTCAACAGTATAAAAATGAAACACAAGAGTTCTGCCAAAAGATTGCTCCTGGGCCCAGTTCCGCTGCTATGTTGGCCCCGTCACATCTCCGAAAGAAATGTCAAGAAGATGCTAATATTATAGTTGAGAGAAACAATACAGAAGCTGTCAAGGATCCAAAAATAATAGGCCTCATAACAGATCTTACAGCTCTAATGTTACAGGTTAAAACTCAATCCGATTCAGATCAGAATGCATACGAGCCGAGTGTATTGCAGGGTACAATTGACCAAATTAAAATGAAATTAGACCCAAAACACAAGAAGTTGTTTGAAAGTCACATAGAAACACAAATGCGTAAAATTCAGATTGGACTTGGCCTAAAGAAAAGCAACTAAATGCCGAGTGTGTGACTCACTCACAAAGTAATTATAAGCTTGTTGAAACACTCATCCGTGCAATTTCTTTGATTTATTTTTCAACCGAACAGACATCCTCAACTTTGCTACTCCCACCAGCCGAGCTCTTTAAAATAACTGAGCACAGCTTTTGATTGCTGTGTCAACAATACTATAGCTTTATCCACTGTCCACTCCACCACTCATCCACTGTGTTCCGATAGTCCCGATATTAGCTAGTCTATTGGGCCGGGACATTTAACCGCTGTCAACAAGATTTATTTCTATGATCAGTGCCATGAAGCAAAAAGTATTATATGATTCTAAACTTAAATAAAAATTATAATAAAGTGTTAATGTTTTTTTTTATATACCACATCATTTATCACCATGTCCCAGATATTTATTTATTATTATTTATTTATTTAGTGACTAAACTACACTCCACACTATGTCAGCTATGACCGAGGACTTCTACTTTAAGAGATTATCCTACAGCTAACAATAGGTACATTGCACCAAATATTAGAAATGTGAAAGTTGTGTGTATGTTTGGTGCAATTCACCTCATTAAGTGTTAGGCTAAATAAAAGTTTGTGCTGTGACCTCATTCAGGAGCTGGAGCCTTACTTACCCACCAGCCGAAGTGGAATGAGTAATGTCTGCAAGGTAAGTTAAATATAAGCGTATTTAACCAAGTATCTCCCATGTTGATCCATGTCCATCCATGTTGATGCAATTCTGTCATGTCTGTCAATAATGATACAATTTTTCTACATATTTCCATCGACAAAAGATATACATCCATCCTTGATATTTCTTAAATAACCAACATAAAGATAACTTTATGTAATGAGTACCTACCTATTTACTTACAGGCTTTGTACAATTTATATTTTCGTTTCAGGTTTTATGCGCACTAAGTTTTTATGCCTCTGGTTCATACCAGAGGTTTATTGGAGCAAGTGCACATCACAAGATGCACTGACTGACTGTGTCAAACTGTGTGAGGGCAGTAACACAAGCTTTTAATAATGAGCATTTTCGAAAAAATATATTGCTTTTCCCCAAACTCGACAAGAAATAATATAAAACATGGGTAAATAAAACTGTGAGTCTATGTAAAAATCTATTTATGCAAGCTTATAAGAATTTACTAATAAAACCTTTCTTTTTAGATTCTATCGGAAGTATGGTATGCCTGGTATTTTGGGGTGCATTGATGGTACGCATATAGCAATTGTCAGGCCAGCTGAATATGAAGAAAGGTTTTTTAACCGGAAGCGGTACCACTCCTTAAATGCTCAAATTGTAAGTAAAGTACTGCACCAAATGTATACTTTTATACATATTCTCCTAATCTTACAAATTGTATGTATTGAAATTTTGGAAAATAAAACATAACATGTAACACAATTTAACTAATATTATATAATTATTTAAAATGCTATTTAATTGACTACCTTGACTAAGAAATTTACTTATATATTTAATAATATAATACTTATTATAAATTCATGTAAACATTATAATAATTATTAAAAACACAAAATATGGCAAAATTACAATAGAGCTCTGTTTTTCTATAGGTATGTGATGTGGAAATGAATATTTTGAGCATTGATGCAAGTCATGGCGGAGCCTACCATGACTCTTTTGTATGGAACCATCACCCGCTCAAGAGCCACCTTGAACACCAAGCTGAAAATGAAACAGTGTGGTTTTTAGGTACCTAGATTATATTATACTCATTATTTATGCATTGCATTAATATTATTTATTATGAATATTACATTAAAACCAAGTTTGATTTCAGGTGACTGGGGATATCCCCTTAGAAACACCCTAATGACACCCATCGTGGATGCTGAGCCCGAAACTCCCCGGAGATACTACACCGACCTGCATTGCGAGATCCGGAATACAGTTGAGCGCTGTATTGGGGTGCTCAAGTCTCGCTGGAGATGCCTACTAGTAGATAGAAAGCTGCACTATCATCCCACAATGGCTGGGTTTAAAACAAATGCTTGTGTGGTGTTACACAACATTTCAAATGCCGCAAGACTACCAGAAATGTCTTTAACACCACAGGAGCAGCAAAATGAAGCAACCATACAGGTCAAAATAATTATAATATGTAAGTATTACTTATTACTCTTTGGAAAAAATACTTATCATAAAAATGCGTTTCAGGTAGTGCAAAGGCATCCAGAAGGAATGATGGTTTAACTGCTGGAGAAGCAGCAAGAGACGCCTTTGTAGATAGGGTTTGGTTGGCACATCGAGGACAACAGTGATTTTTTTTCTAATTGTAATTTGTGTAAATGATACAGATATTGTGTGATGTAAAATAATTGCATTATTGAAAATACCTTTACTGTGGTCCAGATTGATTGATATATATCTCTCGGCTACATCTGCCAGACATCCGAGGTTGTGCCCAATCAGTTCGAGAGCACGAGCGTTAGCAATATCTGCAGCAGCTCATTGCATCTCCACCTGGGACAAAATCCTCCGAGCCTCATCAAGCGGTGCAAGAGGACGACCTGCAATCATGAGTTTATAATAATTTCTCTTATCTCAATTCAACAATGCAGTCATTATTAACCTACAAATTGTCTAAGGTAATCGTGCTATTTCCACTTACTGCGGTATCTTGTTTGACGCTGTCGTCAAGGCAGTGGTGGGGCTGCACCACTAGCCGGAGATAAAGGTGGTGGTGATATTACCCCTGGAGCTGCCAAATTATCCTGGACAGAACTCTCTGCTGGTGGTTCCATGTAAACCTCTTCCAAACTAAAAAAGAAAACATAATAACTTCTGTAAATAGGTAAGATTGAAATTAAAAAATTACATGATTTATTTACTTATAAAATATACAAATTTACTAGAAATATAACATGCATACTAAAGTTATTTTACTCACATTATATTGTCCTCATCCACAGGCATATGAAGACTCTGCCTCGATGTGGATGGCTGTTGTAGAATCTAAATAAAATAAATTAAAGTTTGTTACACAAATCAGTACAAAAATATAAATATGTATAATATTTTAAAGAAGTTACCACTTCAGGCAAGGGATCGACCCTGACTCGAGGTGCTGCCTGTCCATATCCCGGTCCCAGAATAGATAGAAACCGGGTTTCACGGTCTGCCAATGAGCTACCTCGAGGAGGTCCTCCGCCTGTGCCACTGGCATCGCTGTTGTCAGCAACTATCTTTTTTAATTTACTCTTATAGTTGCTGATGTACTGAAAATAAATACAGAATTTTTATTAAAAGCTGCTAACCCATAAGAAAATGTTATCTATTTACTGTTTTTGTATAATCGGCCAGCAGTTTAGGTTTTTCGTGTTAACTTGTATTTTGTTTATTCTTACTAAAAAAATACTTACAACCGACCAATCTTTTAGGCGTTTTAGACGTACCAGATCCCTGGGAATTTAATTGAACAGCTAGGGTTTTGCTTGAGAAATTCGAGCAACACATCCCACTGTGACTCGGAGACTCTCTGTGTACGCCTTTTCATTCTTAAACAAACAAGTGAACTTTATATTTCTGCCACAATTGATTTAGAAATAGAATTTAAAATGAAACAATCCAACACTTACTTTTATTTTATTCCCGGTATATTGCTTTGTTTTATTCCCAACATCCAACTCACACAAAATCCAAAAAAGGAATGGCCAATGATTATAACGTTTAAATGTAGGGCCTTTACGAATAATAAACAATAGTTCCAAACTTGCCTCAACTTTTTTGTACCTTTCCTCTTGAGATGATTTGGGCGTCCCACGTCTTGTATATTTGCCAGTGTCAAGTATTAAAATCATTTTAAGTTTATTGGTTTATTTTAGGGTGTTAATATATATCGATAAACACTTTGGCAAGGGACCACACTTCAAGTGATTCCAATCCCATTGAACATCATCCGAAGTATTTCTTATTTATAGTGGTCTAGAGTGACTGTGTTAACATTCACTTCACTTTTTCACTGAGTTATTTATTGCGATTAACGAGGAACAAATATGAAACAAATCCTATTTTGGTTTCGTTTTAGAGTGTTAGGTTATGTTTTTGTTGATTGATTGATAATATTGACTTCCGGTTTGTTGCCAAGGTAAAAACCAAATTAATTTAAATATCTTTCTATATTGTTTAAGGCATATAAATTGCTACACTTTTTACATATAAAACAAACAAATTCTTTAAAAAAATAGCCTCTAGGTATTCAAAAGAAAGAAGAAAATGTGTACCGGAAAGTAACGGTTTTGTATTTTTCATATGGCAATGTTAACAACTAAAATGAATCTGCAGGCTTTTTGGCGGGAAGTCAAAACGGCGAGTTGATTTTTAAAAGTTTCTTTAAAGTATTTTTCAATTTTTGTGTTTATTTGTCCTAAATTAACACTAATTAGTGGTGAAAAACACGCGGCGTACCCCGTTGGTAAAATGGGGACGAGAATGACGAGGATTGGGAGCCTAGCGACCGTAAACGGGAATTACAAAAAACTTCTGGTGCACCTGAGGAAGAAAAGTATAAAATTTACTTCAATGTGAATTATACAAGGCTTTTCCTGGAAAAAAGCGCTGTAGACTACAGTTTATATTGAGTCGAAAGAAAAAGAAAAAATTGGAAACAGAAACCCTCTAAAATTGACACAACTATTTGTGGACAATATCAAAGGCATCACAAGCGTCTATTAATGCATTCAAGATAGGCGATACATTCCAAAAACCTGCAGCAGCTATCAGCTTTCTGAACAAACACTAATTACGCGCCTTTATCCCTGCTCATTTAGTGGAGAAGGTTGGCATAATTAAGTATGTACCAACTGATATGTCAAACGAGGATATCTACAAGAACATAACTTGCGACGTTGACGTAATTTCAGTCAAACGATTCATGAAGAAAGATGCCAATAAACAGCTCGTTCCTCTGACTACTGACTGTAGCCATCATCTTCTCATCCACAACCTTGCCCAAGTCAGTCTTCCTGAACTTGTTCCGTTACCAAGTGCACACATACATACCATCCCTCATACAATGCTAAAAATGTTTCAAGTTTAACCACTCTGCCAAAGTAAGCCGCGGTGATCAGATGTGCTCTTCGTGTGCAGGGGCTCATCTCTACAAAGAGTGCACATCAGAAATCTTGATGTGTATTAATTGCGGCGGCGGTCATCTAGCCATAACGAGAGAATGCCCTACAAAAATTTAAAAAATGGAAGAGAAACGTAACCAAATATATAACCAGCGTCGTACATTTGCATCTGTTGTAGGTATAGGTAAGATAGACGATAGTAATTTCCCTGCTCTGAAACAAAAAATTCCTAACAGCGTAAATAACACAGCAGCTAACACTGTCTCTATGACTGCTGTACAAACAAAAATGATAATTCAAAAGCGACCACGCTAAATTTAGAACAAATTGTACATAATGAAATAATTTTCAATGCCATAGTTAAATCTTTGATTGCCTTGGCCAATTCTAAAAGTATTGAAGCAATGACATCAAACAAAATAAGAGAAATCTTCTTAAGTAATTTACATTGATTTTATGGATTGTAGGTCTTATAATAACATAACAAATAGAAAAACATACTTATCAATAGCCCAATTTAATATACAAAGTGTTAACAACAAAAAAGCTTTACTAATTAATTTTCTTCTCGAAAAAGACATTGATATCCAAAAAAGTACTTGCCTACTGCATACAGAGACTCGGTTATATGGCGAACGTGAAAAGCTGAGCCATAAATAATATAATTAATAAATCTAATAATCCATAATTCAATCAATTATTTAACTTAACTTTATTTTATAAGTTATTTTGTACACACAGTTTGTACCTTTTGATGTCAAATCATGTCAAATCATTCACACGTTAATTAATAGATGAATATTATTTATAATTATACATTTCCCGATCTCGGTTCCAGTCAGATTGTAACAATTTGATGGAAAGCATAGAATATTTTAAAATATCATGTGAATAAACTTTAAAGAGAGCTTTGATTATGTACAAATACTGTATATATATATATATATAGTTCTATGTCTGGGTGTTAATATCTATTTAAGTATGTATTTAAAAATATATATGTATGTATATCAGTCTCTGGCAGCTATATTAGCTTTGCTGAGTTTGGGGTTAGATGACCGTGTGTGCAATAATGTCCCAGATATTTATTTATTAATTACTCAAAGAGATAAGGTAGGTATTGTATCATACCCTCAGAATAAGGACTAGTTAGTCACAAAGGTATTTATTACCCATGGCATGGACGTAGGCATTTGTATTACCATAGCATTTTTTTTTTTAATTTAGATTAGAATGTCTCTCAAAGTTTTTGTAAGAAATCCTTTATAAAAGTTTATTACTCTGAGTAGCCAGTTGCACCCTTTTTCGAAGATTTGCACACGTCACGCCAACGAAACGTTATACCTATAAAGGAAGAAATACAATAATTCATCAAGAGGTTATTTATCCAAAAGTTTATGAACACCATTTTGTAAGAATTTTTTCATGTTTCCTTAGGCTCCCTACCCCTATACACCCTCCACCCCCCTCAAACCGAAATCCTGGATCCTGATAATTATCTACGCTGGGTCATATCAACGTTTGTCAAGAAGTAGGTGTCAACGTTTCAGCACTGTAACTCATGACAGGTAGAACGCGCTTGGGATAGGTGATCCCTCGTTTAAGTACCTACTATTTTATTGAGGCTAGGCAAGCACATTGAACCGGACCGAACCGGAACTGGAAGACGCAGCGTAGGTAGGCCTCCCACTAGATGGACCGACGACATTGTGAGAGTCGCGGGCATCCAGTGGATGCAGATGGCAGGATGTCGTTCAGTGTGGAGGTTAAAGAGGGAGGCCTATGTTCAGCAGTGGACGTCTTCTGGCTGATGATGATGATGGTGAAGTACATTGAATTTAATGCTCGATAAAGTTTTTATTTTTTTTATATCGCATTAAAAACCAATTATCGTTCAGTAGAGCGATTAATAACTTTTTTTATACCTTTTATTAACTGTTTTTTTAATCTCTATTTTAATACTAAGTAATGGCAGCTATTTTTCTTCTGTTTTTATTTTGTCTATTCGGTAAGTTTATTTAGCAATAAAATAACGGACAAGAGTAATGTGCTCGTACCTACTCATATTCACGGGGTTCGGAAAAAACAGTATCAAAAGGGTTCGTAGTGAGACGTAGAGATCACGTGTATATATTTATTCATTGATCGCGCGATTTATAATTTATCATGGTGCTTAACTTTTTCCAAATTAAATTGGGTTAAATATCTGTATTTAAAGTTAATATTGTGAAATCTTTAATTTTAAAGATCATCTATTTAGCCATAGGACATAGATAGGCCATAGGCCATCCACTGCTGGACATAGGTATCCCCCATTGATTTCCAAATGGCCCGGTTGGAAGCGGCCTACATCCAGCGTTATCCTGCGGTCTCTTTTAGGTCGTCTGTCGGCACATACCTACCTGATTAAGTTCGGGTATAGTTTGGAGCTCAAATTTGCACAGACTTGACTCAGATTGGGTAGGTATTAGGGCATGCAAACCGGGTACCCGAGTACCCGAAAAACCCGATTAACCGACTGATTTGAAAACCTGGTTTTTAGGATTGAAAAACCGGGTTTTTCGGGTTTTTCGAGTTTTTTTTTATTCACTATGGTTTATGTAAAATACTACCATCAGAACATTAATAAACTATGAAACTTCATAAAAACTTACTGTTTCCCTATTTATTTTCTACTGATCGAATAAATTTAACAGGTTGACCACAATCTATAATAATAATTAGGTATTAGGGAGTAATATATTGTTAGGCTTTGGTTTGACGTTGACTGAGTGAGGCGCTGTGAGCGCTACGAAGTGTTAGCTGCGAGGGGGGCGCCGCACACGATGTCACCATTTTGTTTGACAGTCAGACTCAGCCAAGTGAAGGAAAGGACGCGCGTTTGTGTTTGTTGAGTTTTCATAAGGAGAGCTAGGTCATTATTATTTTATCATAAATTATATATTTCTTCTATCGAGATACAATATCAATAGACTCACAATCACTAAGTAAAAGTAGGCAAAAACGTCCGAGCATCGTTGTAAAAACCTCATCACAAGGACACATTTACTGCAATTTAGACGTTATGGCGCTTGAATAGTGTTCAACTTTGCTTGTCAGCTATGGAAATACAACACTGGCATCGCGGGGCATTGTCGGATCGCGATGGCTTTACAACTAACCATAAATTTGGCGCAATGTGTAGCGTGCGCCAAGTTTTGGTTCAGACATATATATTTTATGGCACGTTTAGGTATGAAATCTCTATGATTATTTGACAATATTTCTAATAATACGTATTTTAATGTATAGTCTTTTTCTTTCTCAATTTTCATGTTTTTGTGTTAACATAGCTAAATCAATAACCATCATCATCCTATATTATTATTTTCAATATTTTGACTACGTCTAGTTCTTCATATCAACAGAGAGAAAAAATAGGAGGACTACCAGTGCCGATTCAGCAACATTAAAATATATAGAGTATAAAAAAATCTGCTTGTGATAAATTATATCAGAATGGTTTCAATCATTGCATGCCACGGATGGAAGTAGCTCAAAGGGTAAAGAATGTAATAAAATGCTGAAGATGTCAGGCAGTTCTATTGAATAATCACTTTTCACACTAAGAAGTTTAACTTGCCCCAACATAGACTAATTAGTGACTCCCGCTGTCTATCGCCATCATCATCAGCCAGAAGACGTCCACTGCTTAACATAGGCCTCCCTTAAACCCCCTTTAACCTCCACCCTGTACGACACCCTGCCATCTGCATCCACTGGATGCCCACGACTCTCACGATGTCGTCGGTCTATCTAGTGGGAGGCCTACCTAGGCTGCGTCTTCCGGTTTGTGGTCTCCACTCAAGAATCTTTCTTCACCATTGGTTATCGGTTCTTCGAGCGATGTGGCCTGCCCATTGCCACTTCAACTTGCAAATTTTAATAGCTATATCGGTGGCTCTGGTTCTTTGGCGAATATCCACGTTCAGGTTTCTATCGCCTAAAAAAACTCCGAACATAGCTCTTCATTGCCCGTTGTGTGACTCTGAGTTTTTCTAAAAGGCTAACAGTTGAGGACCACGTCTCAGTACCAAATGTCATCACTAGCAACACACACTGTTCAAAGACCCTTGTCTTTAGGCACTGTGGTATCTTGGACGAGAAGTGTCACGCAATATCCCGAACGCTGCCCCTCCGAGTTAGATTCTTCGTGCGACCTCTTTGCCTAAATTGGACTTACCTAACTGAACAATCTGTTCAAGATAGGTGTAATGGTCAACAACTTCGAGAGTATCGTTCCCAACGATTACCGGCACGGGTACATTATGGACATTGGACATGATTTTTGTCTTGTCCGTGTTCATTTTAAGACTCACCTGTTTGGAAAGGCTATTGAAGTCGCTGAGCATTGTATTGAAGTTCTCCAGTGATTCTGCCATGATAACTATATCATCGGCAAAACGAAGGTGAGTGATGTATTCGCCATTGATGTTGATGCCGAATCTGTTCCAGTATAAGCTCGAAAACTTTCTCTAATGCGTTTGTGAACAGTTTTGGAGAGATAACATCTCCCTGTCTCACACTTTTCTGCAATTGACTGCAATCCTACCTAGGTGTCGATTGAATCAAAGGCTTTTTCATAGTCCACGAACGCTAGGCATAATAAGGCCGATTACACTCCTCAGTCTTCTGTATAGTGTGGCGGAGCGTGTGTATGTGGTTTATGGTGCTCCAGCCTTTAAGGAAACTGGCTTGTTCGGGAGGCTGGAAGTCTCAACATTATACCAAATGTTACTTGATTATTCTCTTGTTAAAGCTAAACAATAAGAATACGAAAGTGCAAATACATATATAATTAAATTTCAGCATTTTCTTGACTTGCACACACTAATACAGTATTTTTAAGGCTGAAATAAAGAAAAACTCGAAAACCCGAAAAACTCGAAAAAACCGGTTTTTGAAATTTAAAACTCGAAAAAACCGGGTTTTTTAAACTACCCGAGTTTTGCATGCCCTAGTAGGTATATTTTGTAATAGCAGACTAAAGAAAATTTATAAATTATACCCGAAATTATCTCCACGCTCGACTGAAATCAAGTATAATTATAGGAGTTAATATACACTGAGCACCCCGATGCGATGACACCTAGTCTTGTGGTCCATACCCTCTAGAGTGTATATAAAAAGCGCGGGAGCTAGAAGCTCTAGGGAGGTCCTGAGTGAGAGCAAGCCATACAAGACCGAGCAGAGCGAAGGTGGGAGGCAGCGAGCCGGCGAACTCCGCAGCGAAGTGAAGGTCGAGTGTAGCGTAGGGACACTCGGGGGAGACCGCAAGTGCTTCTGGCGGGAGCCCACGCAGAGTCCGACACAGAAAAGAGTGACAAGATGTCTACTGCTGAACATAGGCCTCCCTCTTTAACCTCTACATTGAACAACATCCTGCCATCTGCCTACACTGAATGCCCGCGACTCTCGTAATGTCGTCGCAAATTTCCTATATTCGTTTTTATTTTAACTCATCATCAGCCAGAAGACGTTCACCGCTGAACATAGGCCTCCCCCTTTAACCTCCACACTGAACGACAGCCTGCCATCTGCATCCACTGGATGCCCGCGACTCTCACAATGACGTCGGTCCATCTAGTGGGAGGCCTACCTACGCTGCGTCTTCCGGTTCGCGGTCTCCACGGATGTCGTTCAGTGTGGAGGTTAAAGGGGGAGGGCTATGATCAGCAGTGGACGTCTTCTGGCTGATGGTGATGATAAGTAGGTTAATAATAACAATAATAAGTGCAGCACACCTCTCTACACCCTAAGCCACCCACGCCAATGTTGCCCTTCCGGTGCCAAGATACGGCAGCCCTTATGGGGGCCCATTTAGTGGGAGGCAAGTCATCAGCTGCCTAACGAATTTTGAGATGAGACAGGATAAGCAGCAAGCATAAGGAGCAGGTGCCATTTCTCATCCAATAGATCTGTTCCCCTATGCACAAGTTGTTCACTTCAATAGCTCAGACTTTAATCCTATCCTGTACAATAGTATCATATTCCATTTTATACACATTCCATAATTGTATTTTTTATATTTAAAAGGGCTTCTTGGTGTTGGCATCGGCTCCACCAATGCCCATCAAATGTCCGGGCTAGACCCGAGAATTTTGTGAAATAAAGAGAAATAATAAATTCATTTATTTGCCACCAATAAAATTACGCAAAAGTTTTATAAGCCGATGGCTCCGAACTAGTACATAGTACCTACTGTGTTACGGAAACCAATGGCCTCTCCCATGATTATTCACATTTCTTAAGGAAACAGACTATATTTTACAGTAATATTAATATAAAAAATAGAAAATAAAAGTATGTGTAATTATGTGTAGTATGAGTGTAAGTATAGGAGGGTGTGGCGATGTGTATGTGTGCTGTGCGTGTGTTGTGTAGGAGAGCCTGCTTATGTGTGCATGCTCACACATTTGTGTGTGTGTGTGAGTGCGCGCGCGCATTTATGTGTGTGTATGTAAGTATGTGTGTGTTTGAGTACACTGTACCTACGCGAATATTATAAATTTTAGCAATAAAAACTTTCTAAAAGATTCTCAGTTTGCTTGTAGTCATATTTTTTTTGCCATGTAAAGATAATTTTCTTGAGTTCTCTATCCGTTAAATTATCAATTCTCCATGCTTATTTACTTCTCTAAGTATATAGTTTGACCGCAACAACCCTGTACTGTTTTTGCGCATACCTGGTACTAACCAAGGGAACAGCATGTATATATTTTCTTGAGTGAGGGTCACTATCTGATAGAGAAGGCACAACATTTCTGTGGTATAAAATAAATTAAAAATAAATATCTCCGAATACATTCATAAATAAATAGTTTTCATACAGCCAGGATATTAGCTTTATTGTAAACATCTACAGTGTGGTGCCTGAAGAGCAGATACATTATAACCTAAGACAGCACGCTGAGCACGTTCAGTAGTAAGATCAGTTTTATCTACACTACCCCATATGCATATGCAGTATCTTATGATGCACTCACTAAAAGCTCTATATGTTTGCGTAATTAATTCCATATCCGCGACTGTCCTAAAAGTTTTAAAAACATATCATTTTCCTTATTCTGGATGCCAAAGAATTAATATGTATGTCCCAAGTTAGTTTTTCGTCCACTAAGGTATTTAATAAAATTGAGCTGCGATCACGTAGAGCAGTTACAGGACTTTGCAATGTCTACACATGCAGAACTACGATTGCATGGACTACGATTGTGTGAATGTTAATTTCAAAATTATTTTCCGGACTCCCTGATTTTCTTTTACTAAAGCATATGTATTTTGTTTTGTTTGTTTTTAAAGTAAGATGATTATCCTCCAGCCACCGGGTTACATTTGATAGGCATGTTCTGTTTGTCTTTATGCCAAGTTTTCTTATGACATAGTAACACAGTGTCATCTGCGAACATAAACAAATCCAAGCCAGTCATAGTACTGCCACACAATGCAGTACAACAATTTACTTAGGATGCTGCTATCACTGCCTCGATTCTGTAGCGCTTCCGGTATGTTTGCTGATGCTCGAATCGATGGGTTCAACGCAATCAAAAGAAAAAGGATTTTTTCGCTACTGAGTAGGGTCAGAGGCAGTCCTAATAGAACCTGGAGACGATTGCCGATAAATACGATGGTCCTATAATACAGTATTGTAAAAAACCTTTGATTAGATTTTTGTTACTTGGCTATTGTACGGAGGAGTTACTTGTACGGAGCTAAATGTAATTTCTTGTCTCTAGTTGTAATTTTATTTTAGTGTTAGCCTATTAATCCAATCGGTGTTAATCGGTGTTCCTATAATGTGTACTCGTTTGTCTAAAGAAGTATTAAGCCTTGCTTAGCTCACTCGATTACCTACCACATTTTTGAGCCCTTGCGTTTGTTGCAGTATGCTTGCAGCTATGTGATGGTAGAATTGCCGGACAAATGCCATATCGCTTTAATTTCAAGTGCAGACGTCTAAAGTTAGAACTCGTTTACGATTCCGCTAGAAAGATACAAAGCGTGCAGTACATGAAAAAAGCGCACCAACATAACTTTGTCTTTCAATTGGGGCTTATAGTCGCTGATGTCAAGCTTATGTACGTAGGCATGATGCGATTATACGTAAAAATGGAAAAACTGACGACGAAAGAAGATCAAATCATAGTAAGCATTTAGATTCCAGCGATGCTTGTAACAAACAGGTGAAGCAGGTAACCGGCTTCGGTGCGGAGGTAATCGGTTTATTCTGGCTGTATTCGAATTCAGCCGATCGTCAATATTTTTGAATTGTCTATAACATTTAAAAAGCTATGAATGGTTGTTTATTTATAATCTAGCTATGGACCCTATCATGAGACAGGAATCATGAGACTATTCATCATGCATGAGGCTCTTTCCTGACGTGTCGGTGCAGCCGATACCGTACCGTTGCTGCGCTGACTATAGTCAGGAAACGGTTTCAGGCCCCAAAGCTGACTGAGAGATGACAAAATCATTATTTCTATCTTATAATGATTTTGACTTCTTTCAGTCATTATTTTTATCTGGTTTCTACTTTATAATGATTTGGAATTCCCTTTTCAACGATACCCCGTTTTTTTCCTTCCCAACGAATTTTTATTTAGGTAAAAGTGGACCTAATACTCATAACTTTTTATAGCGATGTGAACATTTGATAGAAATTCAACGAGAGGCAATGCAAGTGGATCACATGATAACAGTTATAGAAGAAAATGAAAAAGCCTTACAAAAGCGGTCGGAGAAAGCGATAGTCATAAAAAATACGCTTCGGACGAAAAACGCGGCGAGAATGAGCAACGGTAGAAAGGTAAGGTTGGTTTTTTAGTGTTCCGAACCAAAATTGCAAAAAAAAAAAAAATTTATCATGTAACCTTGGTCTCGTGTCCGTAGGTATGTCAAAAAAATTGTTTGATGAAAATCAGGGCAGAATTGGGGGATAATTTCTTAAAACTATGCAATGTGGTCAAGCATCGTGATGTATAAAACGTCATGTTTTATGCATTTTAAGGCAATTTTTCTACTAGCTATGGTCCAACACTTGGTACGTTGCAGTTTCGAAACCTGCCAGTCGCCAAATTTATAATGGTTTGAATAACCGCATGCGACTGACTTTTATTCTGCGGCAGTTAGAAAGTTACATTATTTATATTGTATGTTAATCTCAGAAGTGAAAACGCTTAAAAATTACCTCGTGAATGTTTTGATATCTAGACTGCCAATAAACGAGCTCTGCGCGCGGTGATGAAGAATATTACGGACAACAAGAAGGCCCGAACATGGCCCAAGGTCCAGCCGCGGAATGCTGCAGCGAAGCAAAAGCACTGGCAGAATATCGGTGGGTTTGAATACGACTACGGGGGGCGCGCGCCACCGAGATCTTAAAATAAAACAAATTATCCAAACTAGACGTTTTTATACTCTGCAGATATATACCACTGTTATCATATTTTACTTACCTTAGTCTACAGCTGGACAATAGACATAGGTCTCCCTCTCCCAAGGGACGCCAATCAGCACGATCTTCAGCTTTACACTTCCAGCTTGCTACTGCCAGTTAGCTGTCTTTGTATATCGTTACCGAAAAAGTGAAGTCTCCTTAGGGGATGGTTTTCAAAAAATGGTGAATCGTGTTTAATATTTTTTTGCTTAGTGGATTTGCAGTTTGTCTATTAAAGCATTAAAAAAAACCATTCAAAACTTCACCACCACATTTCACCGTCTTAGGGGTTGAATATCCTAAAATTCCTTATCAGAGGTCTACCTACACACCATACAAAGAAACGACTACCTAAATTTCATATTTCTATCTTTTGTGGTTTAGACTATGCGTTGATCTTATATCAGTTTGCCTTTTATATGAATATAGAAGATTAGGAACATATCGACAAAAAATATGTCCTAAAGTGTCAAGAGTTTCCAAAAGGCGAGCAGTTAAGGACGACGACGCAGTACCATATCACTGGCAACTTACACTGGTTAAATACTCTGGCCTCCCCTGGTTAAAAAGACACTGGTAGGTATTTTTGACGAGATGATGTTACATAAATTCCCGAACGCTATATTAGGTATATGCCCATTCGTTTTTTTGGAGCAAGTTCTCAGTTCAAGCAATAACATGAACTAAACGCGCTAACTCGCACGCTAACGTCCACAGATGCCGAAGTTCACGTAAGTATGTAGCTACATAAGTAAATTATGTTACAGCCAAAGGAATTAATCTAGATTAAACGGCGATATAGGTAGGTACATATATAACGGCGCACTTCAAGATTTGTCTACACGGATCCCCGCAACAGTCACGAAGTCGAAGTAGGTAATAAAATAAGCTACAAGCAGGACCAGAGCCAGTAGGTACAAAGTTTTTGCTAATTGATGTATATCAACGAGGATCAACTAAACCAAATACGATAACAGAACCAGTTAAAAGAAAGCCATAAAAGAACTTTAATAGCCAACGAACTCAATCATGCTACAAACCCATTTTTGCAGAAGTTATTGCAGTTCTTCATTGTGACCGACATGTTGAAAATATCGTTGTTTCTAATTTTCTTAAATTTATTTATAAAAAATGTTTCTACTAAACTGCCATCTCTAGTAATTATATTTTTTTGCATCGTTTGTTTTTGTAAAGTTTATGAGTATATCTATTTACCTACGTAGAGATCTTTCATTCTAAATGTGCACGCCCCTCCACCGTATTTTTAATCAACTTCAAAAAAGGATGAGTTTTTTTTATAGACAATAGACAATATTGAAATGAGTGTTACCTCAGAACTTTCAATTGGGTGAACCGATTTTAATGATTCTTTATATATTTTAAAGCTGGTGCTTCCCATTTTAATTTGGTCCAGTTCTATCATTTTTATGAAGTCGGGTTTTATAAATGGATAACTAGCTGTGCCCCTGCGGTTTCACCAGCGTGGTGATGAAAATCAGTGATGATGATAATGAAAGTAGCTTATGTGTTAATCCAGGACATAAGCAATGTGTATTCCAAATGTCATCCAAATCCATCCTGACATTTTTGCGTTATTGAGTAACAAACATCCATCCATCCAAACTTTGACATATACAGTGTAAACTCTTTATAACGTTATCCTTTATAACAATAAACTCCCGTCACGTTGAAATGAGCCCAACTTGGATGGTTTGCGTTAAAACCCACATATTGAAACACTCTTTATAGCGATACGCCATTCTCTATTACGAAGAAATGTGTTCATATTTTTAGACAGTAAATATTTATTATCGGTATTATTGTTTATGTTATGTTATCAGGCAACAAAGACTTTGAAGCTCTGAAACATCCGAGGTCAGTCTAGCTTTTGTTATCCTTAATTGCCTTGAACACGTGCAGTATGACACATTGTTTTCTCGGAAGTGATGGTCTTCGACCAAGCATACTGGGGTACCTATCGTATTATCAGCCGTAAACCAACTTTTTTGTTCACTCCATATAACGATAACTCTCTATAACGACAAAAATGCTCAGTCCCTTGAGTTTCGTTATAAAGAGTTTACACTGTATATGATATTAGTGTGATTATTGTAGTAAGTATTTTGTATGCGTAGTGTGGTGGAGGGTGAAAGATCCTTACCTTTTTGTAACGTAGGTAAATAACCCACAAATTGGTATTTTTATGATTGCAGCATCCCATTTTAGTTGCACGCTCTTCTTTGGATTGGATGCCAAGTCGGGTTAATTCTTTGTACTCTGATGTAGGAGCCTGGAGTGGAAAATTTGTAAGACATTTTATTATTTCAATGGATAATAGGTAACTACCTATTTCTAACGATATCTAACCCAACGACTAGCTACCTAATCGTGAGTTCAGTGACTAATGCAGTCTCTAACTAGGTATATATATGTATCCCAGATAGGTACTATACGAAGATTACGAAAAGAGGACCTGTGGCCTTAGTACGAGCATTTGCGAAAAAGGTATCGTTACGTAAGTGATAGCAAAATTTATAAAAATTTAACAGCGCCTCTATCGGACGTGAAAGGAAACTGATTTTTTCCCCCTGCAGGGGATGAAGTTCGCAATAAAAAGTATCCTATATATATATATATATCGATCCACGATGATTTATATCATAATTACTATGTCTAAAGTGCGCACGCCAGAATATGAGCAGTAGGTACGTTCAAAGGTTCCTGTACATTCCGGGTTTCAAGTTATTTGGCCCTAATACTGAGGGTTGTGTTGTGATGTCTGTTATTTCTGAAATACAAAAAGTACCTTGAAATATTTACGGACTACGCGTTAACGACACAACGAACACGAACAACGAAGAACGTTATAACGAAGTACACTCATACAATTAGACTTTCATCCCCTCTCCCAAGGGAACTGTGCTGAATTTCGTGATAAAAAGTATCCATTGTCCTACGTCGTAGTATGAACTAAAATTCATTTGAATTCATTTAGTTCTTACGGCGTGGCTAAGATACAGACAGACAAAAACCTATAAAAAATAAATACAGTTTCTGCTTTAGTTTCATTTATAGAATGCAGTTAAAATTTTTTTTAAATGTATTTAATGCACAGAATTAAAATTTCTCAAGTCTATCTAATATTATCTTACTTTCAGAGACCAGTAATGGATGAAATTGAATCAGATGAAGCCCTCAGGTTCTATCAATTTTTAAACTATTTAGATGGAGGAAGTTTTGGAACAGGTAAGACTTACAAACTGGCTGGCTGATGACAGGCCTTCAATATTAAAATGTCGTATCAATTCTCTTTTCTTTATCCAGGTCCTATTGATGAGTTTGTAGACGCAATGTACCGGCTGTCAAATTATATGAAGCAGCAAAACAGCAGGGAGACGCAAGCCAGAGGAATGCGTGAACTTGAAGCTATTAATGGCGGAAAAGGCAAGTTCGGCAATCTATTGTAAATACTCAATTTGTTCTCTTAATCTAACTCAAATTATTCAAAGCATCTATTAAATTCCCAGGAAATAGCATCAAAACTGTATTGGAAATAAGCACTTTAATTATGAGGAAGAAACGAAAGTTTTTTTGCACGGGTGAAGTTAAAGAGCCAATTGTGAACAATAAAATTATATGCAAGGTAAATCTTCCAAATCAACCACATGCCATGCCACGCCATTCATACTGGTAACCACTGTAACTTGTCTTCACTTCTTGCACTACGTAACCTACTCGAAAATAAGTGACTTTAACTGAGTTTGAAATGGTGATTCAGGGGGTATGGGGGTTTATACTTCGGACAAATCACTTACTCATATTGTTGATTTTACTGCCGATCTACTATCTGGGCCCCAGCCCTCCCCCAGCCGTACCTGGCTACGTCCATGAGATTGTCGGAAATAAATTATTTATTTCCTCCGTGACAGACCCTGATTGTTATATGTATGAACAGGACAGAATTCTCTTACCCATTGCGGGAACTTCATGCAGAGACGCTATTATGTACTGGCATCCTGACCTAACTGAAGAACATTACTGCGTGGGGGCACTCGAGTCTAAAACTCCTGTACATATAATGGACATGGAAGGTACTCGTAACATGCTTCATAATTTAAACCTCTCTTAAAACTAGGTAAATACGAAAACCAATACTTTCTAAATTGACACGATTTTCAGGTGAAATGTTTTGCAAGGGCGATGATTACTCAAAAAGAGAATACCTTTTAGCATGTGACTTTTACGAGGATCAGGAAGCGCCAGTTGCAGATCTACTTCAATATTATCCAGATCCGGATCCTGAAATAAGTCCGAAAATGTTCTGATATGTTTCATATAATTTAAACTGATTAATTAAAATATATAATCATACAACAGACGTACAAATTAGCTTTTAATTTTCGCCTCAACATAATATAGGTAATAATAACTGGCCATGGGCGTGGTTCCGTAACCAAAGCCATATAATTGTGGTCACATTCATAGGTAGGTACCTATTTCGTAAATTGGTGGTCATAAAAAAAATCAAATGAACGAAGCTCTGGGGCAGACAAACTACAGAAATGTATGTTACGCATCATCCCGACATAACGCACCTATAGATACTTTTTATTTTAGTCAAAGAGCAAACTACTAAGGAAACATTCTTTGTTAAGTCAATGACCTTTGAGCTATAATGTCTTACATTTATTAAGTTTTATCGTTAAAACTCAAAAAGTCATACCTAATCAGAAATGGTACGAAATAATTTTGATTATAGGATAGCATTATGACTTAAATTAGCATTGTAAGTTACAAGGGTAAATGTCTAATAGTTTAAAAAAGCAGGGGAGGGTCCACTTTTTGCCACTTTGGCGGGCCATATTTCGCAAAAGATACACTTGATAAAATAGATGTAGCTACCTAAACCTTTAAAATTTTAATCTATTCTCTTAGTGGTACCACGAGCCCATGTTTCCAGGATTATTGGGACCACGAGTAATAGTTATTCAAAGACGGTGGGACCACGAGTTAAACATCGTTTTTAGGTACACACAGAAACGTACCTAAACAATGAAACTATTAGGTAAATTAGGAGATTCCTGATGCGTTTCCTTGAAAGGTCAGTGAAGCTGTTATGGCTCCGTTGTTATATGATGTGCTGAGCAAGAATTGATTTCTACAACCGAACCTATAGCAACAGTATTTATAGAGTAGCTAGGTGTAGTAGAGTTAGTCCCACTCGATAGATAAGGTATGTATCTTTAAGGATTTTTCAAGTATGTGATGCTAAAATTCAAAGAACCAATGCAATTCAAGCAAAGAACTCCAAATGGTTTGCTATAATCCTGGCAAGCCAGAACCAGGGTAGAGATCAAACATTTCTACAATTTCTGGAACGTAGAATCATCCTCAGGCATCCACTTAAAAGAAGGAATACCTTTTTTGTTGAAGTCAGGGGTCCAGCTATGGTACTTAAGTTTGGAAGTAAAGTTTTGATAACTGAGAATTGCCTTGATTTTACAGGGATCGGTGCGTAAAATCCAGGTGGGTTACCATAATCTCAAAACATTCTTATAATATCCTTACATTGAATTTTGTATTGCTCTCTCTCTGTTTATTGTTTAGAAGTGCACCCATAGTGCAGAAAGAAATTAGTAACCCAGGCAGGGTAACTAATTTCTTTGCTGCTGCTTTAGCGTTAGCAGTGATTACCCCACTGTACTCTACCCCATTGTACTTGAAAGAACGTTTCAAGTTTGTTCAACCTCACTCTAGTTCTTTGCGATCCTCTCGTGCCCTTAAACTTAAGATTCCTACTTCCTCTCATACTAACTTTTCCTACAGTAAATCTTTCACTGTTCAAGCTGTCCTTCTGCAGTGGAATAAGATGCCTGCTTCTATCAGGCAGGCCAAATCTCTTCCTATTTTTAAGAACCTTGTCTACAAACATTATATTTCTTTATAATTGGTATGTATGTAATATGTATGTATTATTTATAGTATGTATGTATTAGTAAGTACATATAATTATTTGTAAATTCAGTATTTATTTGTATGTATGTATATTAGATGTATTATCTACACCACCAACCCTTACTCCTCTTTCAGTTCATGTCCATCCAAATGTTGCCTGGAAGAAATCGCTTAAGGCGATAAGGCCACCTTTTATACTGTTGGTTTTTGTATTAATTTTAAGTAACTTTGTTTTTTTTAATATGGTGTATAATAAAGCGATATTGTATTGTATTGTGATGCAGCAGACAGTGTCTTCCCAAAAATAGGAACAAATACAATACAATGTATTCTTACTTACATAGTAAATTTAGGTGGTACTTGTAACTCGATCACATTAAAAGACGACACTTTGTGACAATGGAAGCAAATTGGAAGTAAAGTTTTTTTTTATCGGTCTACAGTTGGTGGAGGAATCGGTGGATCTACATAATCATCATCACTATCATCATCATCATCATCACTATATATAAGGTCGGGGAAAAAGTTTCTTCGTATTTTATAAACAAATTCAAGACATATTTTTTTCAAGTTTAATTACATTTAATTATAATATATATGTACCATTTTGTTCGATAACTTGTTGCCATCTTTTAGGTAGTGACATGACCCCGTTGCTGTAGAAATTTTGGGAATTCTGATCAATAAAATGCAACAAGTAGTTTTGACAGTCCTCTCTTGATGTTAATCTAACACTACCCAAAGAATTCTGAAGAGATCGAAACAGGTGGAAATCTGAGGGTGCAAGGTCAGGGCTATGTGGTGGATGCATTAACACTTCCTAACCAAGCTCTCTAAATTTTTGCTGAGTGGCTAAAGATGTGTGCGGTCTGGCGTTATCATGATGAAAGACCGCACTCTTTATGTTGATCAATTCCGGCCGTTTTTTCTCAATTTCTTGTTTGAGTCTCATCTGCTGTTGGCAGTAGAGATCCGAATCGATGGTTTTGCCCGGCGGTAAATGCTCATAATGAACGATGCCCTTCCAATCCCATCATACACACAGCATCACCTTATTACGTGTTAATCTGGGTTTCGCTACAGTCTGTGGTGCTTCACTGCCCTTTGACCATGATCGTTTGCGCACATTCTTGTCGTAGGTGATCCATTTTGCATCACCAGTGATCAATCTTTTCAAAAACGGTTCGGTTTCTTTACGTTTCAATAGAGAATCGCAAATGAGTACACGATTCATTTGGTTTCTTTCAGTGAGCTGGTGTGGCACCCAAATATCGAGTTTTTTTGTATACCCAGTTATTTTCAAATGGGTCAAAACTGTTTTGTGGTCAATCCCCAGGTCTTCAGCTACGTCGTAACTACTAATATGCCGATCTTGGTCCACTTTTTCAGAAATGGCATCGACTTTATCCGTAACAGGGCGACCAGAGCGAGCTGCATCTTTGACATCAAAATTCCTGGACTGAAAATGCTTGAACCAACATTGTGCTACTCTTGATGACACTGCATTAGGTCCATAAATGTCACAAATTTTATTCGCGGCTTGTGTCGCATTTTTCAGTTTTTTGTAATAAAATTTCACAATATATCGAATTTCTTCGTTAGATTCACTCATTTTATCGAACAAAAAAACAATTGAAAAATGGCGGGAAATTGCTTTTTACTTTTTATATTCCTTTTTTAAAATGTCATATTTTTAATGGTATCAAAACCAGCCAGATACAAACAGTACAACCGATGAGATTTATACTACAACTTCATACATACAAAATACGAAAAGACTTTTTCCCCGACCTATTATATAAAATTTCCATGTATGTTAGCTACCGTACTTCTCCGAAACGGCTTTACCGATTTTTACCAAATTTTATTTGCGTATTCAGTAGGTCTGAGAATCGGCTACTATCTATTTTCCATACCCCTTCACCGATTTTCATCACCACGCGGGTGAAACCGCGGGGCGCAGCTAGTTAATATATATATAAACAGTGGAACATAGAACTGTCCTCCTTTTTTGAAGTCGGTTAATAAAGGCAAGGTTATATTAAAATAAACAGACCAAGCGAGAGTCGGGCTCGCGCACTGAGAGTTAAGTACCGCCACATAAATTTTTAGCTACTAAAGAAGTACAAAAAGGCAATATCACGCCCAAGCGGTCACCCATCCCAGTAACGATCGCGCCCTACGTTGTTTAACTTTGATGAACAGAAATTTGGCACCGACTCGCACTTGGCCAGTATTTATTATTTGCTGTTTTACTTTAATAATGTGTACCTACTATAATTATGCCGGGGGTTCTCCGTGGATCGACTGCTATGACGCACTGGTGGGACTATGGGTGCCAATATCATATTCTACCTTTGTCGCGTCTACGCGCGGATAAAAACGTTGGAAAAACAATTTGTCCACGGCTGACTGCAGCTTTTCTCAATTTCGTTTCGGAGGTTTGCTAATCCAATGACATCGTTACCCATGAGAAGCAAAGAGAATACAATAGAAGTATTGTAGAAGTATGAGAAGTATTCTCTTTGCACACAGACCTACTATATCTGTGTCTTTGCAAGAGAATATAAACATCGTTACTTCAAGACCTATGACAGAATCGAACCATAGATTCATAGCGGGAACTTCTTAGGGGGTTTTAGTCTCCCAGCTGGCGAATCCTCCTTGCTAGATCTATTCGATCTAAGACAATCTAGGTAATAAAATATATTATACAGTTAAAAGTTTATTGCTGAATTATTTTCTCAAATTCTTGGCGTGCTCAAAACTGGGCCCGATTTGTGCATCATGTACCATCTTGAACCCAGGGTCTTCTCCAACTATAAACAAATTTAAAACTTTTAGCACATTTCCGATTTCTTGTAAGCTTAGCTATAGGTCTAGGTATATAAAATGCATATTATTGCAATATACGTGCACCCAGATATCTTGAAAAGATATATTTGCCTTATGTATGATTGTCCGTTTAAGGTAAAAGACATAAAAAAATATCCGGGACATTTTTGCACACACGGTCACTTGACCCCAAACTAAGCAAAGCTTGTAATATGGCTGCCAGAGACTGATTATACGTACTTTTTTTAAATACATACTTAAATATATATTAACACCCAGACATAGAACAAACACAAATGTTCGTCACATAAATGTTAGCACTAGGTGGGAATCGAACCCACGCTCCCAAGCGCAGAAGGTAGGTTCACTATCAACTGAGCCACCGGGGCAGTCATAACTATACATACATATAGTTATATTACTGTATTCATGAGGCGGTAAATAGGTATATTTAAGCGATAAAAGATAGTTAAGAATTACTTACTATCGCTAGTAATATGCGCTCCAACAAGAATGTCTTCCGCTCCACCATCCCGCGAGTCTGTCCTAAAGTTAGAAGGTTGAACCTGAAAATGAAAAGGTCTATAAGTAAAGAATAAAGGCTGAATGTGATTGCGATTGTTTTTTGGTAATTCCCTAAACCTAAAGAAGCGAGCAGCAGCTGCAGTGCCCCGGAAACGCCCCGTACATCCATAAACTGTGACGGTGTTTTCTTTTCATCAAGAAGGCGGCGTTCTCTTTTTAACGAGTAGTTGTTTTGCCACTTATTTTTTATATTTTAAAATAAAGCCCCGTTCATATCTTCTCTATCTCTACACAGTATAAAATAAAGTCGCTTTCCGCGTCTGTCTGTATATCCGCTACCTCCTCCTAAACCACGCAACGGATTTTAATGCGGTTTTCACCATCACTTAGATAATTTTTCACGAAAGGTTTATGTAAGTATAATAAAACTTATTATACCCGTGGGAAGCCGGAGTGGGTCGCTAGTAATCTATATATAGGTGCCTATTAAAACTAGATGTGACTATTAGCTAGAAACATCCCCTGAAATGCAGGAAAGCGTTACCTGGCCGTCATTTCTCATCAGATCCGGGAATAAGCTACCACCTGGATATCTGTTGTAGATACCGTTTAGATTGTAATGCAGGTTCATATCTGGACCTATGTTCGCTTTCAAGAGCTGCTCCCAAATCCCACCTGTGAAGACAATAAGCGCATTAACTAATCGATTAATAGATTAAATACCAGCAATATTTGAACCCCTAGTAGTTGAAAGTGTTTTTTTTAATTTGAACTTTTCTATTCAATAATTTTCTATACCGCCTTTTTATGTCAGTGTGCTAGCCAGCCTCATTTTCCATCCATCCATTCCATAATTTTGGTTTGTTTTTGATAAAATCGTAATAGTATAGGATCCCGCCATAGAACGTCCTTCACCGAGCTGGTTAATGGATGAAAAGTATTTTATATTTAATTAAATATGTCAATAAATATGTTGCAAATGGGTTGTCTAAAAAAGTTCAGTCCAGAATATGATTGATTAAAAATTATAAAAAATATATATATTATATTTTTTTTATGAACGTTTTAAATACCTTTGACCAGTAATGACCAGTGTTGTAAACTACAAGTTTCTATGTCTTATAGTTTAGAAATGCAAGGGGGGACCAACTTTTTGCCACTTTGGCGGGCTATTTTTCGCAAAGTATAGAAAAAAGTTTAATATATGAAACCTTACATTCATTTTAAACGACCTTATCAACGACTAGCTAATGCCCGCGACTTCGTACGCGTAGCGCAAAGTAATTAGTGGGTGGACGATTAGACTGACATATCCAAATATAAATGTTACACTAACGAACACGAACGGAACTTTAAATAGGCACAAATCCATCGGATTATTTATACTGAATATTTTATAGATAATACCTACACATATGACATGATTGTAGATTTATTGCTCTCCATTTTAATGCCGATTGTCATACTATCGTCATAGTATGATTTTAGTCTAGTTTTAATCTGACTCGATACAGGTATCCCGACATGTCCATAGTTTCAAATATATTTCAAGCAAATAATATATTACTTTCACTGGTTAAATACGTTGGAAGTGTGGAGCCATGGAGCCAATAAGGAAAAAAAATTGGTATAAGTCAAGCGAAATGTCATGCATGACAAACGTTATTATTGAATTATTAGTAAATAGTAAGTAGGAAGCATGGAGCGGTATCTATAATTAATCGCTGTTATTTAACATTACTCCGCGTAAAGACTGCCAATCAATGATGTCTAAATAATTTTTGCCCGCCTTCTGCGCCTCGACCCTTCCAACAACTAAACCGCTTTCGTTCACCACCATAACATCCAAAATAGCTGCTAATCATAGATCAGTAACAGATTAGATGCCGCGAGTTCACCTAATTTGCGTGTCTGTTATTGGTGTTAAGTTTGATCCTGGCAAAAAAATGTATTCATTTTAATCTCCGTCGACTTGGTATATTAGCACGTCAGAAGTCAATACAAAAATAAACGTACTTTAAATTACGCCATAATAAACGGTAAAACCTCTTCAAAAGCAGTTGGCTGTCCTGAAAATAACAAACACAAAAAAAACTATTTGGTGCAGTCCATCGGAAGTTATGCGGGTACATACATTTCGGCTATTAGTTTTTATTTCATCATCATCATCAGCCAGAAGACGTCCACTGCTGAACATAGGCCTCCCCCTTTAACCTCCACACTGAACGACATCCTGCCATCTGCATTCACTGGATGCCCGCGACTCTCACAATGTCGTCGGTCCATCTAGTGGGAGGCCTACCTACGCTGCGTCTTCCGGTTCGCGGTCTCCACTCAAGAACCTTACCTACTTCCCCATCGGTTAACAGTTCTTCGAGCGATGTGGCCTGCCCATTGCCACTTCAACTTGCAGATTTTAATAGCTATGTCTGTGACTCTGGTTCTTCGGCGAATATCTATATTTTTATTTACATATAGATTATATGGCAACAGCCGCTTTAGTCTTCCTACCTACCATGTCTGCGAGTAGAAGTCTGTCATTACGACAACATTACTATAAAATAAGCTAGATGGCGTTATAAATAATTATTAAAAAAAATTTTTTTTACTATTTATTATCATAAATTAATATAGCCTATGTTTCAATCAGGTATTTTATAAGCATATTCATGGAAACTGCTTTGAAATCCTTCTAGTAGTTTAAAAGATGTGCGCGGACAAACAAACAAACTGACAGCCGTCAGATTTGTAGTTCCATGGTTTGAAAATAGATTGCGTACTAAAACGATGTTTTGCGAAAAAATTGTAAATTTGCTTAAACTTTACGAATAATATTATTAAAAACGTAATAAGGTATTCAATAATTCCTAAAATAATGAGTGTAAATGGATCGTAGTTTCACAAATATGAAAAGTGCGTCTATTATAGGTAAATACGACACTTTACCTGAATCACGCAAACGGGATTTTTTTTGCAAGTTAAACCGATATCTTGGATTGCTTCTACTTAGTTAGAAGTCATGTGTGAAGGTATTTGATCTACACATTTATAATATGGTAGGGATACCCCATAATTGTCTATTAACCAAACCAATGAAAACACAGTGAAAAGTAAAATATATTTTTTTTATTGTAAACGAATCGCATTCTGTGATATTCTGGACTGAATTTGTTTAGACAATCCATTTGCAATATATTTTTTGACATATTTAATTGAATATAAAATACTTTTAATCCATTAACCAGCTCGGTGAAGGTCGTTCTATGGCGAGATCTTAGACTATAAGTAATCATAAAATGTGCGTGAGTCCAGCAGCGACGAAGATATAAATTTAACACCTGCAGAGTTAGTGCAAGCTGTAAGTACTGCAACTAACATTTTCCTCGCTGTAGTGAAGTGAAAGGTGTGTTTTTATCTCGGCGTAACAAAATTATTATTTGTATCGTACATTTGAAACCCTCGCTATGCTCAGGATTCTATATTTGAACATTCAACCACAGACTAGGTATAGCTACTACGTAGCCCAGACTTGTAGTTACTATTATTTTCAATGGAAACAATGCAATTAAATACCTGAATGGCGGGGTGAGAGGTTACTAAATGCGCATTGGCCCATTCAACGTCAGTTCAAAATGTAAACAAAGCATCGTGATAGCGTACCTACGGTATTGGTCGGAAATGACGAGACAGTGTCCACTGAACTAGTGGAATCAATGGGCGTGTTTTTTATATCAGTTGTGGTCATCTGATGAATTGTTTGAACATGTTTGCCCTGGATTAAATGTCTAGTTATAGAAAGTCTTTGCATTCAACCCTAGAATCCTTCTGTTGCTCAGGTTTCAATAGATACAAGGACCTACTCGCGCCAATAACCAACTTTGCAGCCTTGCATAACAAATAACTATTTTTCTTCTGACAATACTGCGAAAAACACGTCAGTGGAATAATTTCATCCAATCATCTTCCTCAGATGTAATACTGGGATGCTAATATTTAGAATTACCTATTTGCGTTAGTGGCACCCCCAAATATCTACTCTATTTGCTATGCTGTAATTAGGAATACTTTATCGATAGATTTTGTGCTATATTTCTTGAACAGATTTTAGTAACGATACAAGTATAAAGGGGCACATATCTAAACGTTTTTTTAATGTGGTAGGTTCATAATTACAACTATTCCTGTTATAAACAGGCAACGAACAGGGTAAGGAAACAATGTTATGTATTATAACAGTCTCAAGAGATATGAATATTTAGTGGAATATACTCGTACCTTTGTCTATTGAAACAATCGGTCGATTTGATTGCCATGGATACTCTCCATGTGCTTGGAAGTAGACTGCATACGTAGACAGCTGTAAGGGCGAAGGTATAAGATTACTTTTTTAGTGAGCAATTCAAAATTTGGGTCTACCTATTATCTTGTTAGGTTACCTGAGTATAGTACAAAGCGAGCCAGTACTTGCCACCGTGGCCCACGAATGCTGTCTCGTTGGCGTCCATCAGAGCTGTCGGTAGCTCTTGGTGCAGCATATCAGGAGAAATGCGGAGATTGCACCCATACCTGTAATAATATTAGTTATAATTATATGACATTCACCAACATGCACTGGGTCAGCATAGTGGATTTAGGGCCCATGCTCTCTCTCTCTCTCCGAGAGTAGGTCTGTGTCCCAGCAGTGCGAACATGATAGGCTGACAACGATGTAAATATTATTGTTTTGCCATCCGGATTACTTATACTTACTTGCAATGTTTCAAATCGATACGACAGATTTTTTGTAGTGGTAGGACACTTTTCCAGGGGTCCGCCTGGGGAAGTACCACACTTTTGCCAGTTTTTCAACCACCAAACAGTAGTGTGCAAACACTACTGTGTTCGGGATTGATGGGCAAAGTTTCCAGCGAAATTACAGTGCACACAGAGATCTGACATTTTATATCTCGGGGTGACGAGCGCAGTGCATTGCCATCCAGGGTTTTGAAGTTCAAAATTCTGAGTGGCGTTGAGCTGTTATGGGCAAGCGTGAAGAGTCATCAGGCGAGCGACTTCGCTCGTCTCGTCACCCACTATCATTAAAAAAAAAAAGTAAATTCTTGGTTAAACCAAGGAGTATAGTACGGATCCTTGGTAAAATCGAATTCCAATAGGTATTTGTTTACACATTTACCTTCACAACTTAAGCTATATTATATTAGGCTCATAGCGTGATAAAAACTATACTGCTTTGCTGTGAAACTTTTGTGATGACGGCGGTAATTTTTAATGTTAATGTTAAAGATGAGTTAATAGAGTCATAATGGGTCAGCAACGTATTTGTGAAGCAACGTAACACCAGAGGTGGTGTTAGATAGATCCGCCCATAGACGACGGTGAATGCTTACCATCAGGCGGCCCGTCTGCTTGTTTGCCACCTATGGCATAAAAATAATGTCCTTAAGTGGTCACATTACAAAAAGTGCGATGCAAATTACATGAGTGTGTTTGAACGAACTGGGTCAATCAATAACGACATAGAACGAATGAATTATTGTACGAACATGGGAACTAAACATTTGTATTTATTCAATTAGAACGGTTAAACACCAATTACACTAACGATAGACAATAATATTACATAATTATACCATTTAAATACCTATATACCATAACATAGCGGTAGGGGATGGATGACTGAAGAAAGCATGGACGAAATGCGTGAAAGATGACATGATGTAAAAAAGGGGGTGAATTCAGATATTACTAATGCTAAAATGAATGAAAGAAACGTACAAACTGTACCTGACCGAACTAAAAATAGGAAGATGATACCAACAAGTTGTCTTTTTCAAAAATCTTTCAGAGCGTCTGGTTAACGCGACGCGTGACCAAAATGCTGGCGTGTATCAGGCTCAACGTACTCGTATAAGCATTGCCATTCAACGTGGTAATGCCGCCAGCATGCTGGGTACGCTGCCAGCTGATACTGGGCTTGAGCATTTGGATTACCTTTAGACCTTCAACGGTCTATGGACAGTCTCACTGTTTATTTATTGTTTTTTTTAGCTAGTATTTTGTTTAGTCAAGGGTTAATCTCGATATTCTTTTTTTGTATAGGATTAGTATTCAGCTCTACAGTCAAAGACGAAATCCCTGACAAGACAATCAATCACGCGAAACCTACCCACAGTTACTTCATCATCATCACCAGCCAGAAGATGTCCACTGCTGAACATAGGCCTCCCCCTTGAACCTCCACACTAAACGACAGCCTGCCAACTGCATCCACTGGATGCCCGCGACTCCACACAGTTACTTACCTACCATTATTTAGTCTGTATCAGAGTTAAGGTGTGTATTGTATTTATTCTGTGGTTAAGCTGATCTCACCAGTCCGGGCAGGCCTTCAGTATGTCGTATGGCGCCCTGTAGTACTCCGCTCTTCTTACCACCGGGTTGCGTATGTTGAACCTCTCATTAGGGTCGGTCAAGTTAATCCTCTTGATTTTGATATCTCTGCGCTCGCAAATGTAATCGTAATGGAATTTTGGAAGTGATTCGCCTATAGCGCAGTATGTTTCTGAGGAATGTTAAAATTTTTCTGAATCATGGCCAACGCACAAGACCGACTTTTAGTTTGGCCAACGTTTTCGGATGGCGGCGGGAGTCAGCGTCTATATGTGGATTGCGACATACGAATACAATTATCTATTATTCTGTTCTTATATTACGTAAAAAATCTCTCGAGGACTCAGAGAAAGAGTAAATAGCTCTGCCTAGACTGTTGCTTAGCATATTGGTCTAGCAATAGTGGACTGTATGAAGTGATGCAGTGAACAATGTACCTCAACATTAAACGGGTGATTTTTTACCAGAATTGAAAAATCAGACTAGAATTCTATGGCGTAGTTGTTTTACAAATAATTAATTTTTCAAAAAATCCTCTGTCATAATGAAACCGCATACTTAAACTGTCCTCCATAAAAAAGAGGGTTTTAAAAATTCAAAATATCTGCAAAGCTACTTTGCCATAGGCTTCTATTCCATTTATCATGTTCCTAATAATGGGACACAGGCCTTCTCTCAGAGAGAAAGAGAGAATAGGCCACTGCTTATTGGTGAATATCATAATATGTCCGTGAACTTTTGAGGTTCTTGGTCATACCGGTTTCCACACGATGTTATCTTTCGCCGTTGTTGAGAGATGACATCGATACCTACTGCAGTCTGTACATAATTTATTGAAATACTTACTAAATAAGTCATAGGTGCAGGGTCGAGGATCAAACTGGGTGCCGTCAGATTTCAAAGCGCACATCGCGCTACCACTCGACCACCATCGCTCGGCCTTGCCGGTCCCAACGGAAGACCAGCGCCGGTTGTTTACCACCGGCATCAAGATGATTTGGAGCCAATTTGTGTCAAAAAATATAATACACTCTATTTTATTTTTATTATTTTTTGTTTTACTTTCCAATGTATATTGTGTGTTTTTGCCACAAATTAATTATATCTGTCTATATGTCCATGCGTAGGTAGGTACACCTAATTTTTTCCGTCACGTTAACAAAAAGTCGCCCGGTATGTGTGTCATATCAAAATTAGTTTTACTAACTTTTGTAAGTTCCATCCAAAGAATTAACAGCGGCGTATTTGTCGACACAATACCTATATCCGAGAACCGTTGGGTATCTCAAATATGGTACTTTACACGAAAACCGACCCTCTTGGTACATCGCTCCCTGAAATAAATGAAATCTGTACAAGTAATAAACAATAATAGGAATACAAGTTCAATGTACAAGTACAACAACGGCGGCCTGGTCTCCCTCAACGTGGATGTGCCGAATCCAGTGACCCCACATATCCAGCGGGTTTGGGATGACGTCGGGGCTAAAAGGATCCTCATGCAGATGTCGGAGAATGTCACAGGAGCTGATTTGGCGAGGCTCAAGGCTGTGTCGCAGTCAGAATCTGGGGCATGGTTACACGCGCTTCCTTCACCTCACCTGGGCACCTTATTGGACGATGACTCCCTGCGTGTTGCTGTAGCTCTCCGTCTGGGCTGCAAGGTATGTGAACCACATAGATGCACCTGAGATTCCATGGTGGAGGCTGATGGTCACCACGCCCTGAGTTGTCGTCGCTGCATGGGTAGGTTTCCGCGACACCATGCCCTCAACGACATAGTTCGAAGGGCCTTCATTTCTGCCAACGTTCCGTGTGTCCTGGAGCCACCGGGTCTTAGTAGATCCTATGGTAAACGACCAGATGGTTTGACCCTGGTGCCATGGAAAAACGGCAAGTGCTTAGTGTGGGACGCTACTTGCGTCAGCACTGTCGCAGCCACCCACCTGAGTCGAACCGTCCATACACCGGCAGCAGCAGCAGAGGATGCCGCCTGTAGAAAGCGGCAGAAGTACGCGACAATGGAGCCACAGTATTATTTTGTGCCCATTGCCGTGGAAACTATAGGCAGTTGGGGCACTGCGACCAAGAGCTTGATCTCAGAAGTTGGCCGCAGGATACGAGATGACGGTGGCGACTCCCGCTCTGGCTCGTTCCTGGTGCAAAGATTGGGCATTGCAATTCAGCGTGGGGATGCTGCCAGCGTTATGGGCACTTTTGCACCGGGCACGGTCCGGGGCGGGCTGTTTGATTAGGCTAGTTTTTATTTATTTTAAATTAGAATTTATTAGTAGATATATTTATAATTTGACATGTAAAATAACATTTTATGAATGATAATAAAATCAGATATAGTACAACAATACAAATTCAATCTTGTATTATGCTATTATTATTTGACAGCCCCGTTAGCTCAGTTGGTAGTATACCCACCTTCTGCGTTTGGGGGCGTGGGTTCGTTTCCCACCTGGGACAAACATTTGTGTGATGAACATTTGTGTT
Source organism: Agriopis leucophaearia (assembly GCA_949125355.1). NCBI lineage: Eukaryota > Metazoa > Arthropoda > Insecta > Lepidoptera > Geometridae > Agriopis > Agriopis leucophaearia. The sequence continues at coordinate 8,160,572 of OX421261.1, read as the reverse complement.
TGTTCTATGTCTGGGTGTTAATATCTATTTAAGTATGTATTTAAAAATATATATGTATAGTATATCAGCCTCTGGCAGCCATATTGCAAAGCTTTGCTTAGTTTGGGGTCAGATGACCATGTGTGCAATAATGTCCCAGATATTTATATATTTACTAGCTGAGCCCCGCGGTTTCACCCGCGTGGTGATGAAAATCGGTGAAGGGGTATGGAAAATAGATAGTAGCCGATTCTCAGACCTACTGAATACGCATATAAAATTTGGTAAAAATCGGTAAAGCCGTTTCGGAGGAGTACGGTAACTAACATTGTGACATGGAAATTTTATATATATAGTGATGATGATGATGATTTTATTTATTTACAATATGCAGAAACTCATCACAGATGGAATACTTCATCAACTGCACTCTTCGTCGAAGGTTGCTTTTACGAAAACTTCTTTCGACAATAGAACGAATCTACAAAATCACTGTAACGTACGAAAAACGTAATATTACATGTTTTTCGAGTAATTAAAGTGTAAATTTTAATAAATAGCTTAAAATTGTATATAATAATTTAAAAAAAAAATCGTTTTCGAGTTTTTTGCATTGCATTTTCTGAGAAGATTTACTATAGTAACATATATTATTTTTTTCACCATCGGAAAGTAGAGATTTCAACAAACAGAAAACATACCAATTTTTTGAAAAAAGCTAATATTTTGACGGGTGAATTTTCGATTGAAAATTAGGGTGCTTTTTCGATATTAATTCAAAATAAGGTGAAAAAATAGATATTTTTAATCAAATAAATTACAGCGTATTCGGAACATAAAAAGGTAAGTTTTCACCAAATTTCGTGAAAAAAACAAAATTTATGTAAAAGATAAAAATAAAAAACCAAAAACTTGGTTTTTTGAATTTTTCACATAAATTTTGAGGTTATGTGAAAAAAGTGTATCCACAGAAGTTTTAGATCTTTTTATTACCTACAAATTTGCCATTTAACTTTTTTTCATAGGACTTGTAGTTTTACCGGAAATCGAGATAAACCATTTTTTACCCTTAAACCCCCCCCCCCCCTTCCGGAACTCAGATCGCCTGTAATTTATTTTTCCTTTCATTTTTATAATATCCTCCTCCTTTTCTAATGGGTTTCATCCTACTATTATTTTTTTTCACTTTTTATTATTTTTAAAGGCTTCTACCCTGGTCTATACGCCAAAGCACCACTTGAGGGTACGTGTCGAGGTTCTTTTGTTTACAGGAATGTGCAGCCTTGCGATGATGTTAGTCAATTAACAAGCGTATCTACTGCTAGATGCTATCCGTCGAGTGTGATAGAATAACATAGGTACTAGGTTTCCTCCCAAACGCTTGAGGCACCAAATATGCGGCGGACAATAAAATAATTATTTCCTCATTAGGTAATTATGAGAGATGTTGTGAACAGGCCACTGATGCGTGGCTAAGGTTGCTTGTGCCAGAGTTAGATATTACTTCTTCATTCATGTATTCCTATTATTTGAATTTTGTTTTGATCGTTTCTTTTTGTCAGTACACTTTTTACTACTGAACCAGCTCGTATGATTCCTATGCTTCATAGTGGATAAGATTTAGTTATGTAGAAAACAAACCCATTCAGTTTTAGTGATGTTGATACCGTGTGCCTTTGCATTAAACGCATACAAGAGCCGAAAGCAAGTTTCATAGAAAACGGTAATTGACACTTGATAAAATGTATATGCGCGCCCGCGCTCATCTTGTACATGTTACCACGTGTTCGCCGTGTACACGCAGCCTAAGAGATGATATTATTCTCTACTTATTACAATTTCTACATTGACCTCGATTCTGAAAGGCGCAGGACGTCGCGCTATGCGCACAGAGCGGTGCGTCGGCATTGTATATTTAACATGGAGACACGAGGCGTTGGATTGGACGGCGTATCATGCTGTTATGTTTGTATGTTTCAGATTGTCCAAGCAGAAGCGTTTAGTGTTCCCCGCGTCGGTGCCCAGGCGACTAAATGTGCGGTGCTGTACTAAATAGGTCTTAGTCTAACCTTGCATATAACGCTTCTCCGGCCGGGAGGTCGCGATACGCCTCCAAAGCAGTAAGTCCTGGTCCCGTTGATCATGATCTCCGTGACTCCAATGTGGGAGACCAGCGTGATGCCGTTAATGCCAGCCAGAGCGAAACGCTGGAGCCCCGCACGTTTCCGCACCTCCACGTTGTTCTTCATACTCATGGTGTTTACTATCGCTTGCCAGCCGTAAACAAATTCATGCATTGGACCTGTTTGAAGGAGTTCGGTGACACTTTTCATATTTTGTTAGTTATGAAGTAGACGTTATAAAATAAATAATAATAAAGCAGAAACATATCTGGTGGTTTACCAGTCATAAATACCTACATTGATAAATCAAATGTTACTAGACAATGCGCTCGCAACGATGCTCCGCTCCGAGCAGAGATTCGTCAAAAAACCCGAAGAACCGGGTGAAGCCCGCGGAGCTCACGGCGAGCGGCGGCTCGGCTCGCACTCTCTATATGAATTGTCACATCGTAACGTGTTACATATTACGTTGAAATGAACTAAGTAGTCAGGCGCTACCTTTAAGAAACCTTGATGAAACAGGTCACGTACTAAAATGCTGCGTTTTCTAGCTTGTTCTCGTTTTTGCTATCTCCAGGTACTATACTAAAATATTTTTAATGCATCTATTATAATATCGTCTGCGAAGATTTTTTTTCATGCTGAAATACTAACCTATTCCGAAGCTATCTCCATCCAGGAAGTTGAACATTTCCCCGAATGAGTCCGGCATGAGGCCTGCAACCACGGTGGTTTGCTGGAAATTTTCATCGGGCAACATCGGCCCGATCTCATCCCTCGCTGTCGTAAACTCTTGCGCTGACATGTTATTGAAGTGCCCATGGCCAGCGACCCTCTGCGAACCACATGCTACCTGAACTAAGCTTGACATAAAGTTTAGGGACCTCACTTTATTTTCACTCCCATTCTAGAGCTGTAACTATCAGATGTCCGTCAGCCTTCGCTCAACTGGTGCCGCCATTTTCCCGTTTAGGCTAATTTTTCCTGAAGCTGAAAAATATAGGTAGGTGCCTACCTACATATTTTCCAGGTAGGTACTTATAGCACAGCAATGGTCTAGCTCAGAGCTTTCTAGACTTTTTTTTCATAGACTACTTTCAAAATTTACTGGTTCCGGTTACGAATGTAAATTAAAACAATTATAGATCTGCTGGTTCATACTTACCTGAAGTTCTCAACATAAGCAGCAGTGCCCTTGTTCAACCGACTAGGTAAATTTAACCGCAAGATAGATACATATACCCTTATATATACCTACAAATATGCACTTACCTGTATAAAACATAACAATACTAATCCAAAAAAAAAATGGTCCATGTTAAATATTACCAGAGACTACAACTGCCCCTGCAGTTGGTAGTTAGTGACTAGCTTAGAATCTTAATTGGAGCAACTTGTTAACCGAATTATTTTGATTGATTGTTAAAAAACTGGAGCACTTAATTATTATTTTGTGACTACGACGAGGCAAAAAGGAAGATTATGAGTTTGAACACTATGTATGTATCTAACTTCTAAACAGTTTATATCATAATTTGACTAAGTATCGTTGGAAGTCTTGATCTAGTCTATGGCGCCCTCTAGAGGACATGAAAAAAAATTATGGTGGGTAACAACTAAACTCACATTAATCTCTTCCTTCTCTTCATATAACATAAGTAGTATAAAATAGGCAAAGTCACTTTCCGCGTCTGTCTGAAATTGATTTGGCTGGCCTGACGCCTCAGTAACGATGTAGCAAAGACATTATTTCCAAAATAAATACTCAACATGACACGACTTTAATACACTAGATTTTATTTCCGTAGTCCTCCTAAATTAGCAGTCTAGCACTTAGATTATGGAAACTGACGTGGATGAAAATGTGTGAAACATTTTGTTATCAACTTAGATACAGATAATTCATAATTTGCGAGCATTAAAGCTTTAAAAATCTTGAGTACCCTTATTATTCCATTAAAATATGACTCATCTATATATATGTACCTACAGTCACAGTTACGACCATTCCTCTTTGAACAGCGTCCTATCGGAAGTGAAAGAATTAACTAGACGCGCGACACCAACTCATTACGAAGAAAGAAAATAAAAATCAAAGCATATTTTTTTGTCAAAATAATGTTTAATTAAGTAAATGAACGTGTAGTATTTTAAGAAACCATGAAAGGACCTATGAAAGGAAAACATAAATATACTTCTAAAAAAAAACGTGTCATAAATGTATCCTTACAAAAAAAACGTCGTAAATATATTTTATACATTATATAGGGGAAACTTAACTACCTAATAACACGAATGACATTGCCTGATTCCGTGTCTACCCTGTTACAGAATTATTTAGCCGACAAGCCGAGTTTGATTATTTGCTTCTCTATCTCTACGTTAATTATATATATATTGATACTTTGGTATTATGAATAGGAACATTATAAACTCAATACTTTTAGATTAATACTTAATATCACCATTGCAAGACTTAAATGTAATCAATTTTTACTAAATACAAGATCAATCAGTCTTATTTGCCTAGTATTAAGGAGTTCCTACTTCCACACACACATTACATATTTAGTTATACATATTTTCAACAAATAGTTTTAATCTACACTAATATTATAAAGAGGAAAGATTTGTACCTATTTTTGTATGTTTGTAATGAATAGGCTCCGAAACTACTGAACCGATTTGAAAAATTCTTTCACTGTTGGGAAGCTACACTATCCCCGGGTGACATAGGCTATATTATATTTTGTAGCGAGGCCGAAGGCCGAGCTTACACTCGTGCGAAGCCGGGGCGGACGGCTAGTATAATATACTTATATAATATACTATAATATACTTATATAATATACTATAATATACTTATATAATATACTAGCCGTCCGGCCCGGCTTCGCACGAGTGTAAGCTCGGCCTTCGGCCTCGCTACAAAATATAATATAGCCTATGTCACCCGGGGATAGTGTAGCTTCCCAACAGTGAAAGAATTTTTCAAATCGGTTCAGTAGTTTCGGAGCCTATTCATTACAAACATACAAAAATAGGTACAAATCTTTCCTCTTTATAATATTAGTGTAGATTGATACTTTGGTATTATGAATAGGAACATTATAAACTCAATACTTTTAGATTAATACTTAATATCACCGTTGCAAGACTTAAATCTAATCATTTTTACTAAATACAAGATCAATCAGTCTTATTTGCCTAGTATTAAGGAGTTCCTACTTCCACACACACATTACATATTTAGTTATACATATTTTCAACAAATAGTTTTAATCAAATTAATCCTTTAATATAAGTTACTCAGAAATAATTTAGTGGATCCTTATTGTGGAACCAAATTTAGAGCGATGTCATTAGTATTTCGCAAAAAAAGGTTCAAATCCAGTTTTCCTAAATATCTTGAGAAAAAAAGTACACGAAATGAAACTTAGACTGTACGGCTCGCGTCATTTGTCAACTAAGTGCTTACTTTGTGCGACTAAGGCTTTGTTTCAGAATTTTTGGGTAACATTCGGTTGAGGTAATAACTAATACTTCTACTACTAATAACTTATCCACTAACCAACACCAACAAAAAAACAACTTGCGATTCACAATCATTAATAAATTATTTTTAACAAAAAAAAAATCGACTTCAAAACCACAAATAGGCACTCAAAAGCAATAAATTAAGTAATATAATTATTATAAGCGCTACCCACTCATCTATTTGAAGTCCGCTACCCACCCGTGCCAGCGAAGCCAAGTAGGTACTAGGTAGTAGATAGATACTACCTACAAGTATCTGCCTACTTAATACATACATAGTATCTATCTACTACCTATTGGACTTGGCTGGCACCGACTTCAAATAGATGAGTGGTGGCGCTTATAATAATTATATTAATTTATTTATCGCTTTTGAGTGCCTATTTGTGGTTTTGAAGTCAGTTTTTTTTTTTGTTAATAATAATTTATTTATAGTGATGATGTGAACATTTGGTATGAATACCAGAGGCAAGTGGATCACATAATAACGTTTATAGAAAATGAAAATGCCTCAGACAAAAGCAGTCAGAGAGCTTAAGTTTTAGAAATCGTTATTAATCATTATTAATTAATTCTTATTAATCGTTTCGATTGCCGCTTCCACACTGGCAGCTGCTTCTCCACAATCTGTTTTGTTTTTGGAGGTGTTTTATTTGGCACCGACGGTATTGGTGCATAACAACTGCTACAGAAATAGATAGTTTTGGTCGGTGTCAGCTCAGTGGACTTTATTGTTTTAATTGACATCTGTGCCGGCTTGGCCTCTTGATTTTCACCTCTGGAGGTGGATGGCTTTGGGACCATGGTGGTCCATTTTGGCTTAATTGTGTATTTCACTGGAACAATCCTTGGGACCGTGGTGGTCCCTTTCGGCATAATTGTTTTTTTCACTGGAACAATTTAATAATGGTAAGTTAATGTTAAATTTTCAATTACTTATTTGGTTTTGTACGAAATGCCCATGTTTGGTACATACCAAATGCCAATGCCAGATTATGCAGAAGACTGAGGAGTATAATCGGCCATTATGTCTAGCGTTTGTGGACTATGAAAAAGCCTTTGATTCAATCGAGACCTGGGCAATATTGGAGTCCCTCCAGCGGTGTCATATCGACTATAGGTATATCAAAGTGCTGAAGTGTTTGTATAGAAATGCCACCATGTCGATCCGATTACAGGACGAGAGCACGGAGCCAATCCAATTGCAGAAAGACGTGAGACAGGGAGGTGTTATCTCTCCAAAACTGTTCACGAACGCATTGGAGGATGTTTTCAAGCTTTTGGACTGGAACGGATTGGGCATCAACATCAATGGCGAATACATCACTCACCTTCGTTTTGCCGATGATATAGTTATCATGGCAGAGTTGCTGGAGGACCTCAATACAATGCTCAGCGACCTCAGTAGCCTTTCCCAACAGGTGGGTCTTAAAATGAACATGGATAAAACAAAAATCATGTACAATGTCCATGTTGTACCCGTGCCGGTCAATGTTGGGAACGATACTCTCGAAGTTGTTGACCATTACACCTATCTTGGACAGATTGTTCAGTTAGGTAAGTCCAACTTAGGTAAAGAGGTCACCCGAAGAATCCAACTCGGATGGGCAGCGTTCGGGAAATTGCGTGAAATCTTCTCGTCCAAGATACCACAGTGCCTAAAGACAAAGGTCTTTGACCAGTGTGTGTTGCCAGTGATGACAAAGACTTTAGCGGCGTGAGCCAGTGTCTTATCAGGTTTCACCAGTGGAGTTAGGGAAGGGGGGCAGAATTTCACTTTATTGATTTAACTAGGTATCAAAATGCTTTACTACAAAGCCAGTTGGTTCCTTATGACTGGAACCTTAGTGATAAATTCCTCATAATGTGCTGTGATACAACAGCATGTAAGCCAGCAGCCCGCCTAAAAAGAGGTTGTGCTTTGGAATATAAACTCGAAAGGGAATTGTTGCTCTCTGAGAAAGTGCTTCTTTGTGGGAAGAGAATGCAGAGTTTCAGAAAGCCGAAAAGAAGATTTTTAGCCTAAAAGCTGTTAATGGTAAAGCAGAAAAAGCTATTAACCCGTCGAATGTATTACGCACCGCATGTCGGCATAAGCGAAAAGTGCTCGAGGCGCGTTAAGCACCGGCGGCGTAAGGAAATCGCCGCTATTCGTCCATTTATTCCCGCTCGAATGAACGTTCCAAAGCATAATATCATACAACAATTCAAGACGATGAATATTATAATAATATATGAACATACAATGTCAAATAGCTAAAAAAAATATACCTATTTCATTATACAGTCGGAAATTCGGTTGGGTCTTGGTTCGGTTGGGTTCATTTCTGGCAACTGAGGCTACTCAGCCCCTTGCGCAGTACGGGTTAAGCTGTTGCAAGACTTCCATGGGACACCCTAATACATATGTATGTAGCTATTGTGATTTGAGTTTAACTATTCTAGAATCTTCAATAATTAATGTACTTTTTTTGAACAAATGATGGGTGGATGGTAGATCTATATGACAGATTTGATCTCTTGTAGGGCTTCATCATCTTGGTCTTTAGTAGGTAAATATTTTATATGAGAATAGCGCCATGATGGTTCATGACTACAATATTGTATTGCTTGATATCTACTTACTTTTGAGACGACTCGTATCTCTCGGTTTCTTATTCGTTATCCTTCTTTTCACGGGCATGATCTAATTACTTTTTTGGCTTTGTGACTTGTTTGCAGAGAGAATACAATAGTGCGTTGCACTTTCGAGAACCCCGAGACGCAAAGAAAAATGTTAGGGAGCTGCGCCCACGCTATCGAAAGAGGACGCTTGGGTGCAGTTGGGGTGCAGTGCTTCCAGATCCCAAAAGTAAAATGTGTTGCCGGTAAAAAAATACAGAAGTTTCTAAAAACAGTACAGCAGATTTTAAAATCGATAACAGTAAAATTACAGTTTTTTTTTGTTTAAATATTATAGAAAAATAAGCTGCTTGATGTCTTTGTTTATCAATACAAATTGCTATAAGTTATTAGATAAATAAAACATATATTTAGTTAAAAAAAAAAAAAAAAATTACTTATTCCAGAATAATTTGCTCATGATTTTCTTAAATTTTTGCTGTCATCCTTAAAGTCATTTCCTTAGTTGGATTAAAATCCACGCAATTATCAGAAGTCCGCCGAATGGCTTGCTTTATAATATAAGGTTATGAATAAATAAGACGAAAAATCCAATGTTCCTTTGTAAGACAAAGACGGACGACTACTATTACTAGTTGCGTAACAGAGTACTCCACGATAGTTCCGATTTGCCAGTGAATTCCCCGCAACTTTATTACAAACCTGCTTACTGTACATTGTCTATGGATAAAGGTCTGGGTGTGGGTGTAGATTAGCTGCGTTTCGTTTTACGTATTAGAATTGATAAAGCTATATGAATATTAAACACAGTATATTCCATACACTGTTTTTTATCATTACAGTATACAGTAGAAAAGTCTAAAATACAGTAAATCTACTGTAATTACAGTGAATCTGGAAGCACTGCTTGGGTGCAACTTTGCCAGGTATAGCAAAATAATTCACTTTCCGGCAAAAAGTAACGTAATATTTTCTGAATTTACCCACAAAACAGTTGCGATAAGCACAGGAACTTGATCGCTATAAGTGTATACTATAAGATTGCTAATCGCTTCGTGTGTTATTGATAAAGCAAAAACTAACGGAAAGTTTTATACGAAAATCTACCTGTTATTCTAAAAAAATACGACAAATGTGAAAGCTGTCAGCTTCTGTTTTTTTTTCTCGTCTTCCGGGCAGGCTTACAAGTCCATACCGCTTCGAAATTCGTTTATTTTACAAAGTATAAAAAAAATGTCTTATTTACAGCATTTCAACATTGTGACGTATCACTTATTTTCCTAATAATAGGTAAATCGCGGTTGGGTTTCACTTGCATAGTGTTCCTCGCAAAAATTTGAATCAGAGACCACTCCCATTGTGAGTGTGAGTTAGACGATGGAACCAGTGACCATATTTTCTTTGAATGTCCTAGTTATAGAGGCTCCGTAAATGAAGTAGTTCATAATGACCATCCCCGACCCATTATCTTCTCCAACGAGGAGTAAAGTGAAGTAATAATGATGGATTATTATTCATAAAGTGTGCGTGAATGTGCTCGAGTGTGGACGTGATTTAATGGGGTGAAACGTGTATTTTCATGTCGTTTCCAAAGCTCCAAAAGAAGAACCCCTTAATAAAGTCTCCACTACTTTACTGGGGCAATACTGATCGACAGTAAAATCAAGGAAGATAGTAGGTAGTAGGTCTGTGGAAGATAGAGTAAAATCATTGAAAATAAAGTAACATACAGAGACGAGGCGGTATGGTTTTAATGGCTCTAGCCTGCTCAGTAATGGCCGCTGTCCGACTAAAATAACAACATACTGCAACATACATATAAACGAAAAAAATCGGCAAGGCCTATTTCCACGTCACCACAGACGAAAAAAAAAAAAAAAAAAAAGCACAGATAATAAAATCATTCGTTCAATATTGCCATAGCATGTGCTCTCAAAAGTATCGATATTCTGACGATTCGAAGTGCATGAACAGGATCTTTACTTTTTGTTGTGAATTTGTATGTCAATGTTAGTGTCAATTAAAGTCTTGAAAAAACTTGAGAGGTCGCGAGAGTCTCAAGCGAGGCCGCAGGCCGAGCAAATGTCTCAAGGGAGGCCTAACTTTGGGCGAGGCCGAAGGCCGAGCCAGGGGCGTGGTGAGGCCGCCAGGCCGAACCACGACCCCGAGCAAGTACCGTGGTGAGGCCGTCAGGCCGAGCCACGGTACTTGCGAGCTCGCGACAGGCCGAGCTTCAACCCAAACTCAACGCGAGGCCGAAGGCCGAGCTGCTCCCTCCCTCTACGGTCGAAACAAACTGGATATCAGCTCTTGTATTGTTTCAACGACTGAATATGGATTTTCTTCAGCGTTTTGACCGCCATGAGGAGATTTGTACCCCTGTCTACTTCCGTGTTCAGTTTCGGTCATGGAAATCAAACATCATCATCATCATCAACCCATTTTCTAATGTATTTCACTTTCTTAGCCATTTTCAACCTGATCCTTCAGTTTTTTTTCAAGTTTTTAAAGTCGCAACTAAAAGACTTGCCCCCACCCGACTATAGGAAATCCCCACGGGCCGCTTGCGGCCCGCGCAGCCACGCAAAACACTAGGTTTGGACATTGCAGGTTTGGTACCATTGTAAAGTTGTTTATAATGATGACTACATAATGATCTTTTGGGTTAAGGCCTTTTTTGTGAACTTTATACTCAACCCAACAACCATGTGTTTGTAACCAATGGCTATAGAATAGTACTAAAAAGGAGAATAAAAATAAATTTATATTAAACAAGTTCTTTTTATTTATCCCACTCCAGCTCAAAGACCAACTAGCAGGATTTGAAAAGTATGTATTCGTGCTCACACTTATGTAGCGATTATTAGGTAATCTATGCCTACCCCTGACTACTATTCTGGTGGTGCACGGCTGTTCAAATTACATGCATTTGATCAGACAAGCACAACTGGCGATCTACATATTTATAGAAGCAAAAAGAAAATTTGTAGATTATTAAAACAATAACAAAATATCCAATTTCAAAATGTAGCCTATCACTGATAATTTTGGCATGGAGAAAAATCTTAACATCGCCTAGCACATCAAAATTGGTTTAGCCGTTTAGACTATAGTAAGTATTAACACACTCTTCTCATCTACGTTCTACCCTCATTGTACCAAGGCATATCACTCTTGTTTGTCTGATCTGAGATTCAATGCCTATTTCACTGGGTGTTGTGGCATTGTTGTAGTTTCTTCAAGAAGTCTTGATCTTAATTGTATGTCTTCTGTGGGTTTGCAGTGCAGTAGTACATGCTCTACGGCTTGTTATCCTGTAGATAGCCTCGACACAGAGGATTATCTGCATCTTTAATGTTGTACAAGTGATTGTTTAGCTTACAGTGACCTGTGATGGTACCTGTCATTAGACAGAGGTCCGACCTAGTTATTTTGAGTAGTTTGTTAGTTACTCTTATCTATCGATAGCTTTTGCATGTTTGCAGTCTGTTATTTTATTCATAATATTTTGCTGTTTCTTTTCTGGTGCAACTAAGCAGATCCCTTGGTTCCATAGCTGTTGATTTACAGTTTTTCAATGTCTGCACTGATTTCTTTCTTTCTTGCTCTTTGTCCATTTAACTTAGAAGTTTAACTGTCTGCTAAGTTTAGTAAGGCAGAATGACATCCTGATATCACTCTAGACCTAGTTGTAGGTTCAACTTAACTAGGTTTTCTGAGTGCATAGAATCTATGCCATAGATGATGGCTGGACTGTCGGTATAGTGAACGTCCATTGCTCGTTTTTGTTCTTTAGGTTAGGTATCAAAACACATTTTATTTATAACTCCCAATGTCCAATCGTGTTCTTCGAGACTTGCTCAGTTCTTGTTGTCCGTGTACGTGCTGGCCACTCCGTGTATTGACATGCGTCAGGGACGATTCTTGTTGTTTTGTTCAGGATTCTACAATTTCTAGAGTGGATTGTGTTTGACCCAGTACCTCTCCACTGGTACTCAGGAGGTAGGAGCTCGGCTGGTTTGGGTAGGCTGCCGGCAAATGCATAATACATACGCACACTCCAAGCGGGATGTACAGTGCGACATACAAGAATAGAATATAATAAGGACGCCACTATCGCAAATAAATAACTTACTAAAACAGCTTGTGATGTACAATAGACACTGTTCAGTAAAATATCTGGAGGATTCTACATTTTAAGCGTTTAATTTAATACACAACCGATATTTTTCCATTTTACTTTATTCTAACCTCTTAACGTAAACGTAAGAAGACGTTTCACGTTTGACATTTAACAACGTTAGACGTTCCGTTTCTAATATTTTATATCGCACGCACTGTAAGTGACGATCTTATCACCCCCACTTTGAATTAAATACAGACCAGAAGGGGTGGAATCAAATAATTAGTACATAATTATATATTGATGGGTGGAATAAGACACACGTACGTATTTCAATACCACCTACATGCCCAAATCAGATATTAGATTTGTCAGCTGAAAAATAATTTATTTAGTGAAACTTGCGTATCTAGGAACGTAATCATTTTTGTACACAGGGTCTTGTACGAACACATAGAAACATTATGACATTACCACACGCTTATTCACTCGCAGCACGGCATAATGTACTCTAAACTTATACAGCCAAGAATGCATGTGCTGCATAACATACGTTGGTATGACGTGGAAATAGCCAAAACAAACCTCATTTATAGGGACACACATACACACCAATGCAAAATGACAAGACACACTCAAAGATTTTCACACGCACATTAAAATTTATTTATCCCGAAATTGCCAGCACAAACCAGTAACGCAAGTTCTTTAATTTATCACTTTTCTAATCTTCATGTAGCCTAGTAAAAATCAGGGGCCTTACGGAAGCTGCTGTTGCGACACCAACTAATGTTAAATCTACTCAGTTGGAAAATCACGCCACTACAAACCGTATCTGGGCGCGTTAAGGTTCACGTTCGCGTGATTTTTCAACTAAGTGGATTTAACGTTAGTTTGGAAACGCAATAGCAGTTGTCCGTAAGGCCGGGGGTCAAAACAATAGAATTTAGACAGATATCATTAGAAAATAATATAGGCGTTCCACTCATTACCGAATACGAGATCAAATTGATATTAAAGGGTTACTTTCTTTAAAAAAACTACAAAAGACATAAAGCAGATTATTCATACTTGTTTTTTTTTTTTTGTAAACAAATTTTGGCTTTGCGCAGTTATCATATATTACCATTGTAACTGTCACAAATGTCATTGTCAATTTTTTTCAAGTGACACTGCATTGAGGGGAAATTGCTATGGCGAAAAAAATCTGAGGTGTATTTAGTTTTCTTTTCTATTGTATTCCTTTTATTTTATCCGGGATTCCGTGCTTATTTTGGTGCGTAAACTTAAATTAATGGTGTATTTGTATTATAGTAATGACTCTACGTAGTTACGTACTACAAATATATTTTTCTGAGACTAATATAGTTAATTGATAGTACGGACAGTACAATACCGGTTGTTTAAAATGTGAATAATAAATAGGGAGAATTCTGTGGTGAAAGGTTAGATTTTTTGCTGTGCTCATAGAGGTTACTCAACCTGAAACCAACTATAGATAGACGAACGTTCAAAGTAGTCCCAAGTCCGGTACAGTGTTTTTAAATACAGGTAGCTATCATGTCTGCGGATAAGGTCAAAATGCGGAAGCAGCTAGGCCTCCTAGAAGGGGTAGCGATAATATTAGGTATTATATTTGGAAGTGGTATTTTCATATCTCCCAAAGAGGTATTGGAGAAAACTGGGTCAGTATGGGGTGCTCTAATCGTATGGGCCGTCTGCGGTGGTCTGGCTACTATTGGCGCCCTGTCCTATGCTGAACTTGGTAAGTGTTTGTACCTATTCTACTATAAAATACTAATAATATTTAAAAAAATATCTAAACAATAGCAATAATACCTTTTTTTTTTGTATTGTTTGGTTTGGTAGTCCACATTAAGAGAGGCCTATGGCCAGCAGTAGACTTTTAAAGGCTGATGATGATTGGTGCACCACAATAGGTAGGTATACAAGTTACATTATTCTATCAAAGTTCATTGTAACCCTACCTACAAAAATCAAAAAGACCACCAGTCCTAACTCTGGTTTAGGATAGAAAATTAAGTCACCCAAATCTATGCTATTAATATATGAAATAGTCCTGCATAATACAAAGATATTTAAAAAGCTGCAACAGTAATTTAATATATATGTTAAAATGCAAAACTAAATCGTGCATTCTGTTGGTGTATGTTTAATATACCTATATATGTTAAAATGCAAAACTAAATCGTGCATTCTGTTGGTGTATGTTTAATATACCTATATATGTTAAAATGCAAAACTAAATCGTGCATTCTGTTGGTGTATGTTTAATATACCTATATATGTTAAAATGCAAAACTAAATCGTGCATTCTGTTGGTGTATGTTTAATATACCTATATATGTTAAAATGCAAAACTAAATCGTGCATTCTGTTGGTGTATGTTTAATATACCTATATATGTTAAAATGCAAAACTAAATCGTGCATTCTGTTGGTGTATGTTTAATATGTTTGTGTGACTTTGAGTGTGATGCAACAGAGTGCTGCTGCTGCTTTAATTCACATCTTGTTAGGTTCAAAGATCTTTATTAATATCACAAGAAACATAATGTCGCACTTGAGCTATATCTTAACTAATATTTAGGTACAGTAAAAATAAGTAGGCATTTTATGATGTTTGAGAACAACATATACCTAATAAACTTAGTAATATTAAATAAACATAATTATGCTATCCATATTTGTCAAATAAAGAAGATCTCAGCTTCTTTTTAAATATTTGTGTAGATTTTTGCTTCCTTAACACTCTTTAAAAACTTCCAAGTTTTTTGTAACATTGTGCTCCATTAAAAAGTATGATTTTCTGACCATAACCAGTCCTGAACTTTGCCAAGATAAGATTGTTAGCAATTTCATGTTTTGTTTCGATGTTCGCCTTTTTTTATAAAAGTTAATTGTGTGTGTATTTGTTGGTTTAATATTTTTCTAATTGAGATACAAGTGTTATATATGTATATATTGCTGTTTTAAACTCATAATTTTCAGTTCTTTGTATAGCTGCTTAGTTGGAGTTGTTTCAATCATTTTTATTCCTATATCTACAGGTACTACATTAGCCCAGAGTGGGGGTGATTACCACTATATTAATGAAGCTTATGGCCCTCTACCTGCATTTTTGTATCTTTGGGATGCAAACTTAATCTTTGTGTAAGTACATTTATATAAGGGATGTTACAGAGGTGGTTTTATTGGAACCAAAGTCGTTGGCTTGTCGGAACCGGAATTGAACTCTGAACCGGAATTGCACTCTGAGTCGGCAGTCAAAGTCAAAACCGAAAGGACCCTCTTTAATTTTATTTAAATAATAAAACACCTTCCTTGTGTTGTGGGCGTTTTCTGCAATTAGGCCATTCAATGGCCTATTTTGCGTCACCCGGCTGCAGCTAGTTCAGCCAACCAGTCTCCTCCAGGAAGGCCAGCTCGCTGATGGCAGTGCAGGCCTCCCGGAGTGTCCTCGGTGACCCGAGGATATTATTTTGTTGTTCTTCAACGCTGCTGCACTCCAGCAGCAAATGCGTGGCTGTTTCTTCAGACCCCGTACACCCTCTACATAGGGGGCTGTCTGTAACCTAATTTTAAAAAGGTGTTTGATTAAAAAAAAGCACCTACTTAGGTGTTACAAATAAAAATAAGAAGTCGGACTAGCGTGCGTCACTTCCGCATCGTCAGTCTTTTGAATGGGAGCATTTTAGGATTAACTTAACATCCCCTTTGAATATCTGACACGCTGGAATTCATATATTTTTTCTACCCTTCCGGATGGCCACCCCCACCACACAAGTCTCAACAATGCTCGAGTAAATCTCCGTTTAGCATTATGGGCTCCTCTACTATAACACTATTAAAACAGTTGGACTGCCCATAGGCTGTTGAAGGTCTAAAGACAATCCAAATGCTCAAACCTACTATCAGAATAATAATTTAAAAAAATACTATGTATAAAAATAATGCAAACAATATTTTCCCAGGCCCAGCACTAATGCAATAATGGCATTGACATTTGCCAGCAACATTCTGGACCCCATATTCCCAGACTGTCCCATTGATCCATTCTGTCAGAAACTTATAGCAGCTGCTACTATTTGTAAGTATGAAACAGCTCTTTTATCTAAAGTGCGTCATAAACAATTAACATAATAACATAAAAAAATACTTTATGGCATTTTTCACAAAATTGCTACCATATTTGTTTTCTACGAAACATCACACACAAAGTTATACCATACGTCTGGATTTGTCGGGACATATTCGGCTTTGTAATTTTTCCAGCTTTTTTAGATTGGGCGATGCTGACCACTGCTCTGTTACCGCTGTAACGACGTACGCAGTGTTTGAATTTTGTGACTAAAATGTCTGGACTATTATAGAAATGCCCTGCCTTGGTCAGGGCTTTTCAAATTTTTATATGGTCACCCTACACACAAGCAAATAATGTAACATGGGTCTGCAGATGAAGCTATTTCCTGCGACTCTAAAATATCGTAATATTGACAAATAGCAATCTTCACAGTGTTGGTCGATAACCATAATGAAATCAGTAGCAAGTTGAGTTAAAGATAATAAAAAACATTTAATTCCACAAACACACTAATTCCATCTAAGCCTTAAAGGAATGTAAATTAGAAAGGTAATTAAAAGCAAATGTTTTAGTGGATTTTTTATTTACCTAGGTCTTTTGTTCCTTGTGGAAATTTTATTTTTGATTATTTGAAGGTAAAAACCTTAAAAAAAATTATGTATTGGATTATCCTTAACTTTAAAGCTAATTTCAGACTACTCTTTAATATAATAGCATATAGTTCATAGCACAACAATATCGTGCACCATACATTATTATAGACACGTTCACACTTAACTGTACTATATATTATTGGCTCCTTCCATATTTCCTATACTATACATATAGCACAATAGTATAGCGTAGTCTGAAATTAGCTTGAAGGTCTAAATATAATCTAAATGCTCAAGCCCACTACCAGTTGGTAGCATACCCAGCATGCTGGCGGCATTACCATGCTGAATAAGAATAAATAGATAATCTAGAAGGGTGATGGAATTGGGCAGGACACAAGGCCAGACGTAGTGATGGGAGGTGGTGTACAGCAGTAACCGCATGGTGGGCGAGACTAGGTTGGAGAAACCCAGGCCGACCGAGGATGAGGTGGACTGACGACATCAAAAGAACTGTCGGAAACGAGTGCGACAAGCGAGAGACCAGGGAGAGTGGCATAAATAAAGAGAGGCCTATACCCAGCACTGGGTCATTCAGGGCTGATGATGATGATGATTTAGTTTAGAGAGAGATATATATGGTACCCTGTGTACCAAGTTACCCAATAATTAGAATTTCCTTGTATCATGTGTATCATTATTGTTTTCTTTTAAATTTCAGGTCTTCTCACTTTCATTAATGCATATAATGTAAAGTTCACGACGAGAATACAGAATGTGTTTATGTTCACGAAGATATCGGCACTGGTTATCATCATTGTTGGTGGTGTAGTTTGGCTATCGAAAGGTGATTATTGTTATGTTGATATTCCTCTTCCTTCCTTTGACACTTGTATTCAAATTTATCGAGTTAGCCAGTAGTGGCAAGTACCTACAATATAACATTCAAGCAGCTGATCTCGGAGGAAAAAGAAACACGGAGTCAGCAAACGCGAAATGGAAAGCAAAGCACCCAATATATGCTGATCCGCTCGTACGCACAAGCCGCTTCACGCTCGCATTTACACCATGTTGTGCCGATCGGCCGCCACATCGCAGCAAGACCTCACACACACACACACACACCAAATTACGTCGTCGCCATTACTATGCTTCGTACGCGATTTTGCGGTATTGTCTCCGTCTTTTTCCCTCCGTGCAGCCGATATAATCTTTAGTGCTCTTTTAGACATAATTAATTCCCGTAACGTACATACATTAGCTTTTGAGTTTTAGTTTAAGGCAGCCCAGATATTTTTAAACAAATATGCTAGTTACACTTCTGTCAGATAGTCCTCTGTGCCGAGGATGTCTACAGGAAAACGAGGCTGTGTCTTCAATACCACTTCACCTGGCAATAAAGGGGTAGAACAGTTAAGTTAGCGACCCAAAACAGTGCTTTGAAATTTTAACCCTGTATAAATAAATATGAAGTGAGTTTGACTGCCTCGGTGGCTCAGTTGGTAGTGATCCTACTTTCTGTGCTTGGGGGCGTGGGTTCGATTCCCATCTAGGACAAACATTTGTGTGATGAACATTTGTGTTTGTTCTATGTCTGGGTGTTAATATCTATTTAAGTATGTATTTAAAAATATATATGTATGTATATCAGTCTCTGGCAGCCATATTACAAGCTTTGCTTAGTTTGGGGTCAGATGACCATGTGTGCAATAATGTCCCAGATATTTATTTATTTATTTTATCATAGTAGACTCTCTTTTAAAATTATTTCGAGCACAGGGGGATAAATGTATTTTTGAGCTATTGTGGAAAAACAGAAAAATGATTAAAACACTTAGTTGAGAGTTCATTGACTAATTAATAAAAAAGCAAGTCCAGTGAGCTTAATTTGAGTATTTTCGGAAAACATGTACGGACCCCATCCTATGCATGTTTCGAAAAATTCTTGACTAGTTGTTCTATTATATCACTGCCAAAGCGGGCACAAGAAATCGATACCGCTTTTTGGTTGACAGTACAAAAGCGCTTTGATTCCACTTTTATTATGCGAACTGCTGGTCTATGGAATGCGCTGCCTGAATGAGTCTTCCCCGATAGTTACAATCTGGGTGTCTTCAAATCAAGAGTGAATTGGTTTCTTCTAAGCAAGCGTGCTCCATCATAGACCACATCATCGCTTAACATCAGGCGAGATGGAGGTCAAACAAAAAAAAATGATTATGGTTTGTTTTGCAGGTAACACTGAAAGTTTCCAAGACGGCTGGGCTGGAACCAAAACATCAGTTAGTGATTGGTCGGTGGCCTTTTATTCAGGAATATTCTCCTATTCTGGATGGTAAGACATTATATTCAAACTGAATATCAGCACCAGTTACAACTTCACTTATGAACAAAATAACCCGATAAATCTATAATACATAGTAATAACCCTTGAGAGTTAATAAGTAATGTATCTGAACACAAATATTCAGAAAATAATAGACTGCATAATAATAATGGTCCATATTATGATTTCTTAGTGATTGATCAATGCCATACTGGGTATCTTAATAGTTACTTAATAATGAATAGGACAAAATTTACCCCATTCACTACCATATTGTGAAGTCTTTGAGGAATACTAATGATCACATAACGTAACATTTATTGGGATAGATAGATTATACTGCTTGCATGGGTTTATTTATGAGCTATCAAAGCCTAGCATTATTTTGTTAAATTCATAGAAATAGCATAAACTATAATGGTTATTTTACTGTATTGGGCTAGGCTTTAGTTCTTCCGCTTCATTGTGTAGATCAGGGTTTCTTAAACTGGCGTCCATGGACCCCATAGGGGTCCATGACGCGAGTGCTAGGGGTCCACATTCCCGAGGTTTATTTACTATAATTCGTTTGAAGTATGCAGTTCTGTTATTTAAATAAACAAAACCAAAAATCAAGTAATTGTCAAGTAACACTGTTTTCTTATTTTAAAATTCTCTTCGCAAGGGATCCGTAGTGTTACTGAAACATTGAAAGTGGTCCGTGGCTACAAAAGTTTAAGAACCATTGGTGTAGATGATTTAAAAAATTATAAGTTCCTCTCCCTATATTTGGCCACTGCGACTTAAGCCTTATAAAGGTCTTTTAATTTACAAGGATTACTGCACGAGAGTAGGTGTGACATGGTCTCTGCAGAAGTTCCAAAGCTGCACTCTGCGCTCTCTCTCTACATAGCCATGGTTTCTTTAAAACCGTATAAGTGTCTAATAGAGCTTCTACTTAAATATACCTTAACAAACATTACAGTGTCATAAACTCTTGACACTATTCAACTGGCTGTTCGGTAGAGAGCATTAGCTTCTTACTGGATTCTATTAGCTGCCACTCACAATCACACTGTTCCTGCCAGATTGACAGCCAGTGGAATCAAGGAGCAGGTATGATGCAAATATGTCATTTTCAGGAGCTATCTGAACTTTATGACTGAAGAGCTCCGCGATCCTTTTGTGAACCTGCCCAGGGCTATCTATCTCTCTCTGCCAATGGTCACAGCTATCTACTTGTTTGCCAACATCTCATATTTGGCCGTGCTTGGACCAGTCGGTGTCAGGGCCACAGAAGCTATTGCAGTGGTGAGTTCAGAAGTTTGTCAGCTCATGGAATTGGTATGAGACAAGTATCATTTTTTTTTTTATAAAAAGCCGAATCTCCTGTGATATAAGTAGTCTTCATTAACCATACACCAATAGCGCCACTTATCATTGAGCATCGCTTCTACTTCTCAGGACTTCTCTGTAGCAGCATTGGGCTGGTTGAAGTGGGCGATGCCTACTCTAGTCGCTGTCGCGATCCTCGGTGGTCTATCAGTACACATCATGGCGTCATCCAGGATGTGCTTCGCTGGGGCTCGCAACGGACATATGCCTGAGCTCCTGGCTCATATCAACACCAAATGCCTGTCGCCGATGCCCTCTCTTGTCTTCCTAGTTAGTGTCATTCAAATAAACTGATAACATTATTTCTACCTTTAAATTAAGATTAAGGCATTAATATTAATAAAATACTTTTTTATTAATCTTTAGCCTATGATATTTATTAAAAATTATGCCCCGTAACAGTATGTTACGGTGAAAAAAAAACAACAGAAAATCTGAATGATATATACATAGTTATATATATTATTTAGAGTTTTTGGGGATGAAAAATACTTCCTGAATCTCATTCATAACTTACCTCCACACAGAATTCCATCCAAGTCGGTTATTAAATTTGGTTCAAACACCTGAATGAAATTGTTACTTCTCTTTATTGAAATTATTACTTCTGATTATTATGTTGTTAAATAAAATATTCGGGACATTTTTGCACACACGGTCATCTGGACTCCAAACTAAGAAAAGCTTGTAAGGTGGGAATCGAACCCACGCCCACAAGCGTAAAAGGTAGATTCACTACCAACTGAGCCACTGGGGCATCGAACATATACAACAAATAGATCCATCATGGATTTATATTTTATAACAGTTTGTGTTGTTTTCCAGATGACTGTCTCTCTAATAATGTTGATACCGAGCAATCTGACCACTCTTATCACATACTGCACTGTGGTGGAGTCATTCTTCACCACGCTGAGCTGCAGTGCCGTGCTGTGGCTCCGATACAAGCGGCCCAACATCCCGCGACCTATTACAGTGAGTTTCTGTGTTTGAATATGAGGCCATCTACTTACGGCCATTCCTGACGTATAATGGTTAATACGTACGAATGGAATGACAGTAGTTTTGCTTTGGATGGTTGTACGCTTTTTAGGGTTCCATAGCCAAAGGGTGTACTTAAACGGGAACCTATTACTAAGCCTACACTGTCTGTCTGTCCATCCGTCTCAACGGCTGTATCTTTCGAACCGTAATAGACAGCCAGTTGGAATTTTTACAGAATTCAGACAGAAATGTTCATTAAATTTAAACTTTTTCAGTGTTAGAACATTCTAACCTCGTTGAATAGTACCACAAATAGTTTGATTAAAGAAGGTCTCTACGTCCCAATCTTAGAAGAAATTTAATGCAATATTTTCCTTGCTAAGGTGAGATGAAAAGTTGTGTATTTCGCTCAGCAGCAAATTTATTATGCATCTCTTACCCTTGAAAACCTCGCTACGCTCAGGATTCAGTACAAGTACTCGCGCCAAAAAACAATCTTGTAGCCTTGCGTAAGAAATAACTATTACACTACAGAAACTTGTTAGTGATTTTAATTTATCGTAACCTGAAACACCTTGGACTTTTTATAGCTAACAATTAGCTTTTTTTGCCACTGAGTGACTGACCACAAAGCAAAGTCAACAAGTTGCTTGTAACATATTTACGAGCAGTGCGTCTCGCTCGTGTACCATTCTATCGCCACCACGGAACCAGTTTGAGAACCTGTGTTTTATACGTTCCAGGTGCAACTATGGATGCCAATAGTGTTCGTGTCAGTTTCTGCGATCCTGCTCGTGGTGCCGATAGTGAGTGAGCCAGTGGCGGTAGTGGCAGGCGTGCTGATGACGCTGGCTGGAGTACCGGTCTACTTTGCGCTCATTAAAAACAGCCCGCAGTGGGTTGAGGAACTATCCAGTAAGTTTGGCTGCCTTAGCATGGACTCTGGTAATCCCCAGTGCCTCGAGGAACAGTTCACTTTGTATTGGCTTGCTTAGCATGGACTCTGATAGGTTGCAGTGGGTCGAGGAACAATTCAGTGAGTATTGTCTGTCTAACCATAGTAGTATAATCGCGTAGTGGTAGGACTCTTTGCAGGGGTCCTCCTGGGGAAGTAGCACACCTTTGCCAGTTATTCAACCGGCAAGCAGTAGTGTCCAAACACGTAGTGTTCCGGATTGAAGGGCAATGTTTCCAGCGAAATTACAGGGCACACAGAGATTTGACATCTTATATCTGGGGGTGACGAGCGCATTGCATTGCCATCCAGGGTTTTTAACTGTTGCAGTTCAAAATTCTGAGTGGCGTTGAGCTGTTATGGGCAAGCGTGAAGAGCCATCAGGCGAGCAACTTCGCTCGTCTCGTCACCCAGTATCATAAAAAAAACATGGATTATGGGTCAAGGAACTGTCCAGTAAGTATTGGCTTGCTTAGCATGGACTCTGATAGGCCGCAGTGGATCGAGGAACAATTCAGTGAGTGTTGTCTGTCTAACCATGGACTCTGGGTCAAGGAACTGTCCAGTAAGTATTGGCTTGCTTAGCATGGACTGTGATAGGCCGCAGTGGATCGAGGAACAATTCAGTGAGTGTTGTCTGTCTAACCATGGACTCTGGGTCAAGGAACTGTCCAGTAAGTATTGGCTTGCTTAGCATGGACTCTGATAGGCCGCAGTGGATCGAGGAACAATTCAGTGAGTGTTGTCTGTCTAACCATGGACTCTGGGTCTAGGAACTGTCCAGTAAGTATTGGCTTGCTTAGCATGGACTCTGATAGGCCGCAGTGGATCGAGGAACAATTCAGTGAGTGTTGTCTGTCTAACCATGGACTCTGGGTCAAGGAACTGTCCAGTAAGTATTGGCTTGCTTAGCATGGACTCTGATAGGTTGCAGTGGGTCGAGGAACAATTCAGTGAGTATTGTCTGTCTAACCATAGTAGTATAATCGCGTAGTGGTAGGACTCTTTGCAGGGGTCCTCCTGGGGAAGTAGCACACCTTTGCCAGTTATTCAACCGGCAAGCAGTAGTGTCCAAACACGTAGTGTTCCGGA
Organism: Agriopis leucophaearia; assembly: GCA_949125355.1. Classification (NCBI taxonomy): domain Eukaryota; kingdom Metazoa; phylum Arthropoda; class Insecta; order Lepidoptera; family Geometridae; genus Agriopis; species Agriopis leucophaearia. The sequence continues at coordinate 8,136,760 of OX421261.1, read as the reverse complement.
TTGAAGGGCAATGTTTCCAGCGAAATTACAGGGCACACAGAGATTTGACATCTTATATCTGGGGGTGACGAGCGCATTGCATTGCCATCCAGGGTTTTTAACTGTTGCAGTTCAAAATTCTGAGTGGCGTTGAGCTGTTATGGGCAAGCGTGAAGAGCCATCAGGCGAGCAACTTCGCTCGTCTCGTCACCCAGTATCATAAAAAAAAACATGGATTATGGGTCAAGGAACTGTCCAGTAAGTATTGGCTTGCTTAGCATGGACTCTGATAGGCCGCAGTGGATCGAGGAACAATTCAGTGAGTGTTGTCTGTCTAACCATGGACTCTGGGTCAAGGAACTGTCCAGTAAGTATTGGCTTGCTTAGCATGGACTGTGATAGGCCGCAGTGGATCGAGGAACAATTCAGTGAGTGTTGTCTGTCTAACCATGGACTCTGGGTCAAGGAACTGTCCAGTAAGTATTGGCTTGCTTAGCATGGACTCTGATAGGCCGCAGTGGATCGAGGAACAATTCAGTGAGTGTTGTCTGTCTAACCATGGACTCTGGGTCTAGGAACTGTCCAGTAAGTATTGGCTTGCTTAGCATGGACTCTGATAGGCCGCAGTGGATCGAGGAACAATTCAGTGAGTGTTGTCTGTCTAACCATGGACTCTGGGTCAAGGAACTGTCCAGTAAGTATTGGCTTGCTTAGCATGGACTCTGATAGGCCGCAGTGGATCGAGGAACAATTCAGTGAGTGTTGTCTGTCTAACCATGGACTCTGGGTCAAGGAACTGTCCAGTAAGTATTGGCTTGCTTAGCATGGACTCTGATAGCTCACGGTAGGATGAGAAGTTATTTAAATTAATCCCTTGAATCCCGATCCAGAATTAAAATAAACACATATTGTACATAGGTAGTAATAAGTATTAATAAAAACCGGCCAAGTGCGAGTCGGACTCGCGCACGAAGGGTTCCGTACCATTATCTATAAAAACGCCAAAAAAATCAAGTTTGTTGTATGGGAGCCCCGTTAATAATTTATTTGTTGTTATAGCGGCAACAGAAATACATCATTTGTGAAAATTTCAACTGTCTAATTATCACGGTTCATCAGATAAAGCCTGGTGATAGACGGACAGACTGACGGACAGCAGAGTCTTAGTAATAGGGTCCTGTTTTACCCTTTGGGTACGGAACCCTAAAAAGCTTATAGTATGGCTAGCTCTTGGAAATGCCCTACAACAAAATACAAACTTTTTGCTAAAAAAAGCCATTATATTTTTTCAGGAAAGTTTACTCACACATGCCAAAAGCTGTTCTTATCCGCTGTGGAAGATAAAGAAGACTAAATAAGTGAAATTTCGTGTATTGGGGGCTGATAAACAATGCTTAGCAGATTTTTGTAAGTCTAATCCCGAATACTCTAGTCGCGTAATCGCAAGCATACTGGTCTGAAATCCTGATCTTGTTAATACCTCCAGTTATATTGAGAAATGATAAATATAATGGTTTAATATCACCGAGTGATTCTCGGTCGTAACCGTTAGATCCATGTTTAAGCCATTTTTATGTATAATTTACAGTGGTATTGAAAAACATCTTGTGAGCCCGTTGTAGCTAAAATGTGCTTTGTTTCGTTTTCGTTACACTTTCCGTCAGCAGGAAATTGACATTCGTTTGTGGCATAGAGATGTAAATAACGCATCAGTCACATTACAAATACACTTAGATGCGCTCTATGCGATAACCGTTTTATTTTATACTCGATTTTGTTTCAATAGCATATAATATATCATTAGCAAACAACCTTAGTGGACGCATTTACCTACGTCTGTAATGTGAACGTGGCTAAGGATGTTTAAAGATACTATTAGAGTATATCTTGTTTTCTCAAAACCATGTTTGTTGCCTTTAGAAAAAATACTTTAGAACATTTTGAGGTTTTAACAGCTGTTGTTGGGAAGAAAAATGGGAAGTTTTCAGACAGCTCTAGGAACATAGTTCTGCAACCATCGATAGATGGCGCCGAAGAGACATGTTGTATTCGCATTTGTTCAATAAAACCTACAGTACAAGGAAGAGGAGAAATTTTATAACACGACTACGTAACAGGGATGTTGCGATTATTCGCATCCGCATCCGCAAATGCGGAACTTCCGCATCAATTTAGACATCCGCAATAATCGATGCGGAGTTGCATGCGGATGCGGATGTCGCACAAGTTGTTACAAGAAAAAAAAATTGGGTGGGGTACTCTGCGTAACAGACTTGACACTGAGAAAGCTGCAATATTGCTTTTTACTAAATATAATGCTCAAATTTTTAATTTCTGCTACTAAATAATAAAAATATGAAAAACCATTTTATTCTTGTTATATTATTTCTGTACATACATAATTTTTTGTAAAAAAAATAACCAAATTCGCATCCGCGGATGTGAAAAATTTGCATTCGCAACATCTCTGAGGCAAGGCACACTGTACCTGTTTGTGTAGTGTTGTGGAAAAACAAGTACTTTGTTAGAAAACAATAACCACAAAATACTATACTACGAAATTAAATAACACGAAAACAAGCATGACAGACAGTGTCGGATGGAAAAATAAATTGTCTGTCTATGAAAATAAGCAAGTTTTTTATAGACCTTTCTTCGTCTGTGGTTTTACAAAAATCTTCTCATCCATGTCAACGCCATCTATCGATGGTTTGCTTAGTTTGGGGTCAGATGACCGTGTGTGCAAAAATGTCCCAGATATTTATTTATCGCATTTTATGAACTATTTCTTTTTTATTGTTTTTTTGAATCCTCCTGTTACAGATATATACTTGTACTAAATATGATTTAAAAAGGGAAACAGTTGTTACAAACTGTCATTAATTATTTGTATGATTGTTCCAACCTTGGGTTTCTAATTTCTTTTTATAATATGTTTGTTAACACTTTTTCTGATAATTTGTGTAGTGTTTGAAATAACCATGGAAAGCTTCAAGAACTAACTGTGTTTGAGTTGATTTTGGTATCATAAAGCAGCTTTATCCTTTTTCTACCTTAGAATATTTATTGTTTTTTTTTTTTAATTTATTTATTTTGTTAATAGTTATAGGAGAATTCTTATTGTCAAGGACGACATTTGTTAACCTAATATTTTAACAAGTTTTTAATGCTTAACTTGGTTTTTAGGATACTTGTTAGGTGCAAATTTTAATTAGCTTAATCTATTTTCAACTAAACTCAGTGTACCGCATAGGCTTGAAAGTTTAAATATGATTTAGAACTGCATGCCCATAAAATACTCACGTGCTTTATAATAGCCAATAAAACTTTTGGTACTCATATTAACTACAAAAAGTTTTTCTCATATATGTAATTTGGAAATAGTCGCAACACCTGTATGACGTGTTTATATAATTTTAATTAATGCTTAGTTAAACTGCGCTGAGCCCTGGTGCCCAAAATGTTTTTAATAAGTGTCATACTAATTTTGTAAATGTGAATTGTTGTCTGTAAGTTTATTTGTTCCTCCGCTACTCCAGACATCGACAACTACAACTGATGATTTGGCATGAACCAGAAATGTGGCTGTTATTATTGTATAACTAGCTGTAAATTTTACTTGCTATTCTACAATTTTTTTTTTTTATAATTTTGTTTGAATGTTTTCTGGGCCGTCTTTAAGTATCAGATATGAGTTTCGAAACACGCTGTATAAATAATATCAAGACCAAGTTAGTTGCAGAGAACAAACAAACACGGATAATATTTCACATTTATAATATTAGTGTGATTATGTTGATTCTATTTACATACAATTTACCATACAAACCTAGTATGTACACATTTCTTTTGGTTAACACCAAAGCGATGTGCATAATTGTCTATAAACTGAAGTATTGCATGATACTTTCGTGAGAAAGTCTGTTAGTTAATGTTGTATTTTACATTTTTATCTAAATATGTACTTACTTGATACTTTTATTATATGAATAAAGTACCCCTCGACCCCAAGTAAGTAAGCTCTCATATTGTTAATTGAAATTTGACTTGTCTACTGTCGTATATCATCTGTATTTTTTAAATTACCTGTTTAAAACATGTTATGTTAAGACAGAAAATGTATACGTCAATTGAATCTCATAAGCATTCGTAGCATCCATACAATATGCACAGATCAATAGAGATATAACAATTTTATTATGAAGTAGCTATACGCGCCAAAATATCTTTGCTGTTCTGAAAAGCTTAGAACAAAGACAAAAGTTATAACAACCACGCTTAAACGGGATAAAACATTGTTTCTTTCATTAGTTGTAGTTTTTTACCCATGTTAATCTATGCTTAAAATTGCTATGTCTCGTTTTTGCGTGTGACCATTGCCCTTAGTGTCCTGTCGAGCACAATGATTAAATCTTTTTCATCCGACTTGAATCAGCACTGATTAAAGTCATACTTGATATGATAAACGCTTGGTGCATATCTCGCAGATATCTGGAGAGACAATAGTTTAAACCAATACATTTGTTTTATTTTACTTTGCAAGATTCCTACCTAGGCTTCTGGTGAGTGTTGACAGTACATCTAGTGTTATATCTTACGATACATCAAACCCATAGAGCAGAGGTCAAAGAGTACTTTATTAGCAGAGGTTCCCAAAGTGGTCCTGGTGGACCCCCGGGGGTCCACGGGAGACTCGACGGGGTCTACGTTTTTGTAGTTTTGGGAATATGGTAGAAATGTAGCTGCAGGGGGTCCACCATTTAAAATGGTCTATGAGAAAAAAAGTCTAGGAACCTCTGCGTGCAAGAGATATTTTGGCTCTTATATTGCTGTACATTAATAAGAAAAAGAAAAAAAAAACTTTTGATTTTAACTGTTCAAATAGAAATTATTACGGACGATTGAAGTCTGCGTAATTGTGCCTTATGTACTTATGGTTAGAATACACAAAGCTAAATACACAAGATCTGAAAAATTAATGTGAATATAGTTTTGTGTAAGTACAACGTAATTAAGAAAAATGTTCCTCTTTAGGTATATTCTTATGCCGGATGGTTAATATAGACCAAGCCAGAGTGAATGCGTGCATCGTTTGCTTAGTCTATAACTTATTGGATATTTTGATATAGCTGCTATTATGTATAACTAATTTATTTATTTGAGGCAGCTATTTTAAAGTATTGTTTTAATTGTATCAAACTTCCTAATCTGTGTGTTTTACTGTGTCAAATTACTAATAAGTAATGTTGCTTTGTTGTTGAGTAAATTAAATTTGTAGGTAACTATAGTGTTTTTCATTTAATATACAATTGACAGGATAAAAAACCAGTCGGTACCTATGGGCAGCGTTCGTTTACCGTCGTCCATCGAGCAACACGTCAAGCGACGCCCCAAGGCGGGTGAAGTCGTCGGATGTTTTCGAACGGCAGGCTGCTTATGTAATTAAACCAGTTAAGTGGGAGTCGGGCTTACGCACTGAGGATTTCGTTCAACCACATAAATTGTTATCTACTAAAGTACAAAAGATTAGTGCAAAAAGACTACATAATGCCCAGGCGGTCATCCATCTAAGTACCTATATGTACTGACCGTGCCCGACGTTGCTTAAATTGGTGGTGAACAGAAGTTTGTAACGGACTCGCACTTGGCCAGTATTTGTTATTTTACTTTAGAGCAAGAGTGTGTACTATAATCATGCCAAGTTTGACGCTTGTACGTATAACCGTTTTTACACTAGAGCAAATAAATACATGTCTAAAAAAGGTTGTTGTATTAGGGACCTCCTTTATAATCTTATTCAAATAGCATGGCACTTTATGACATTTTAATTTAATTATTTACTTTTAAAGTGAATAGGTATATAGCTAAATATTCTGTGAATATTTCAAGCGTCTACCTGTTGCCGTTATCAATATCGATAAAAAATAACGTTTGTGGTATGGGACCCCCCTTAAGTATTCGTTTTATTCTGTTTTTTAGTATTTGTTTGTTATAGCGGTAACAGAAATACATCATCTGTGAAAATTTCAACTGCCTAACTATCACGGTTCATGAGATACAGCCTGGTGACAGACGGACAGCGGAGTCTTAGCAAGAACGATCACTATTTAAATATAGATAGAAGATAAATTGTAGTTGGTAGTCGATATTCTACTACAGTGAAATATTATTTTCATTGTAAACACTAAATTTCCCATGAGGGATTCTATGGTGGCTCCCCCATAGGGTTACCAACGAGTTAAAGAAGGTTGCCAACTATACTACAAAAATAAAATAACATTATGATATATTGATAGATTAGAATCAATTAATAGATCAGGAATGATCCTGAAAGGAAAACTTCCGCCAGGAAACAAGAATGTTGGAGGTTGTTCTTTTTACATTTAACATTGATTTGCTGGTGGGTGAACCTCCTCTAGGTCGAAATATTTGCAGATAGATTTTCACACTCCTTCTCTTTTGTTGCTACTTCTTTTAATTTATCTTTCTTTCTTCTTTTTGTGAATTTGAAATGTATCTAGGGAGCGTTCAAGTATTACGTAACGCAATTTTTAGAGATTTTGGACACCCCCTCCCCCCCATGTAACGCGCTGTAACGTTTTTTTGCTTCACTACACTTCTCTTCACTACACGTAATAGTAGGTACCAACTTATTTCCATATCAACTAAATAATTGGTAGGTATAGTTATGGAAGTAGGTACTTACATCGAAATGATCTTCACAGCAATGTCTAGTAGCCTGGGTAGAGGGTGGAGTTTTATATCTCTTTTTACAATGAAATAGGGTCAGTGCGTTAGTTTGCCAGCCGCTTTTAGTATTCGGCCTTTACATTGGAATATAATCAAGTCCAAAAAATACTAAAAAAAGTTTTATAAAACCTGGAATTATTTCTGATCTGGCAGTCTTCACAGGGATTTTCTAATTAATTATTCAATTTTATGCCGCCGTCAGAGTTGTCGCATCTTATACAAATTAACAAAAAAAAAATAGTGGTGCGTCTCGTCATTTAAGCTGATTTTTTTGCTATTATTATAAAGATCTTTGACCAAAATAAAATGAATGGACGGGCCCAGCAGAAGCGCATTTTTGAAGATTACAAAATGAGCACCAGCGCTCACTTCGTTTCAGTCGGTCTCTAGTCGTAGGAAGTGAAACACGAGTCTATTGATACGCGATAACGAAACATCTGACAAAATTATGAATTCATACCTATGCTCTACCGAAGTGTAAAAACACAAATAAAACCGATATCTATTATTTGTAACAAATATAGGTACTGTACATTTTTATAATTAGGTGTTGAATTATATGTCCGACGGTTTTGACTCGTTTTTCCTGATCAAGTTCAATGGTTAGGGCCCGTCCATTCATTTTATTTTGGTCGAAGATAAAGATACAATAATGATATGGATAAAATTAACTAAAGAAATGTTGTATTATCATACTTTTATTGTGTTTCTTGCTAGATTTCATTAAAAAACACTATTATTTTGGGGGCCGAAAACAAACATGGAAATTTATTCAAAAGTTCAGTTCCCGGCCAGCCGGTCGGAAATCAAGTTGGCTGAGCTTGATTTATTTTTGTCTCCTTTATTTATTGGGTCGCTGTCGTAAGGAACTAATCTTTTCTCACGATTGTAAACCATTGTGAATAATCTGACTGTCAGTTTACAGCCGCCAAAATTCAGTAGTATTGTTAAAATATGGTAAATGGGTAAGGCCACGAAAAAATGTTCATTTCAATTTTTTACACGTGGACCATTATATAATGTAAAAAATAAAATATACGGTACATTATTCTCAATACCATTTACTGTTTTATCAATATTTAGAGGGTTCCTGTCCAGCAAGGCGTAATTAAAATTCAAAAATATCTTATTTATTTATGTAAATTTTTATTTATAATTTAGGTTGATTACTGCTTCCATACAAAATCTAAATGTCCCTCGTCCATGTGAAACCAAACTATTGATTTTTTTCTGATCAAATCAAGTTATTATCATATATGTATGCTACATTTTACCTAAAATATAGTTATAGCTTTGTTTTAAAACAAATAAATAATCGTTATCTGCCTATTATTAAAAAAAAAACACGGTTGAAATTAAGGGCCAAATTTGATTCCCGTGTGTGACACAGCATGAAAAACTCAGTAGTATTTAATTTTAAAATCACAGCAACACTGTGAGTATTTTTTTAAGCTGGCAAACTACCCTACGAGTCTAGAGAAGTGTCAAACATCTATCAGTCATTTTAGTATGGAAGCAATTCGTGAGATCGTTGTGAGCGGAAATTTTGTTCATCTTGTTTTTTCGAGTTATTTGATGTGATTTGACAAGGTAAGTATTGAAATTTAATCCGTTAAAGTCAAAATAACTGTAAAGAATGTTGTTTTCTGGGGAATCGTCTAGTTTTTTGTGCAACTAGACTGTATTTAAAAGTTTTAATCTCAGAAAAAGGTGATATTTTCGCGTGTGTTTATTCCCGCACGTTGCGTGTGTTATGTTTTGTGTTACGTAACACACAAGAAAATACGTTAAGCCTAGTTCACATTGCAAAATAGTTGAAACATACATACTTATAACCTCGGTGGCCTACGACTTGTTTTACGATAATTATTAAAAACATTAATATTCTTAGTACTTGACACTGCCTAAATGCACAAAATGTTTGAAGCTATAAAAAACATGATAATAACTGCCAAGTCTGGGCAGTATTATCCACAATAAGCTTCTTTTTTTAGGGTGCTGGAAAATCCCCTATTATATTTGATAAGCTTTCCCAGTGAAGGGTATAATTTCCTTTTTTTTCAGATGCCAATGACGCCAGCTGAAAGGCAGAAGTTATACAGGGAAAGACTCAAACAAAGGGATCCTGAAAAATTTTCAGCGCAGAAGAAATCAAACGCGGAAAGAACTAAAAAAAAAACAGGAAAAAAATATTACTTGATAAACAGTTGTGATCAGGTTTATATTAATTGAATTCTTTTGTCGCCTAACTGATCTCATATAATTATTACATCTTCAAAAAAAATAAAAATAATATAAACTGATGTGATTAAGAGTGTGTACTTTATATTATATTGTAATAGTATATGTATATTGTTGCTCCTTGAATTCCAAAATATGATTATTATATCTTAAAAATATACATCAACTAGCTGCGCCCCGCGGTTTCACCCGCATGGAGATGAAAATGGGTGTGATGATGATGATGATGAAAAGTAGCCTATGTGTTAATCCAGGACATAAGCAATGTATATTCCAAATTTTATCCATATCCACCCAGCCGTTTCTGCGTGATTGCGTAACCTACATCCATTCATCCATACATCCATCCAAACTTTCTTGCAAAAACAAATCTTCATATAAGTATGATATTAGTGTGATATAAACTGATTTGATTAAGAAATGGTTACCTACTTTATATTATACTAGCGACCCGCCCCGTCCTCGCACGGGTGTAAGCTCGGCCTTCGGCCTCATTACTACGAACCGCTCCAGGTACACAAAATTTCATTCAAATCGGTCCAGCCGTTTTTAGTAGTTATAAACTTTCTACAAAGTATTAGAAAACATTTGAAAAAAAGATGAATGAAATCGGTAAATTAGTTCTCAAGTTATACACCAGGAAAAATATGGGTTCATTTTTATATATATAGATTGTAATATATAGGTATATTGATGCTCCTTAAATTCCTAAACGCGCCACTTTAAAGCCTTACAAAGTAATACACTTCTTAGTACACTGTAAGAAGATATTAAATGTTGTCAAAAATATTCGTCCCTATATTTGGAGTTTGTTAGCGGTGAGAATACTCAAATGAATCTTATGTAGTTATAACTATTTTGTGTTTTTTTTAGTATGTAAGTTATATTTTCGAATCTTACGGGCAAAGCCGCGGAAAAAAAACTAGTTTTATTATTTGATCAATTATGTGTACTAGGCTTTACTATTTTCCGTTGTGTTATATTATTTCTAATGTGTTATCGTGTGTTACAGTTTCAAGTGTGTTATTGAACAATTTTTCATGGCCGTACCCAAATCTAAGATGGCCACTTTACCATCGGCTGAAAACTAGAAACATATACTTAGTAAAACATTTTTTAGTTTTCGGCCTACCGCAAATTGTATGGAACAAAATGTGGCTGAAAACTAAGCGATGTTCTATTTATCGGCCATATAATGAAAAAGTACAAATTATGTCTGAAGGAGATGAAAAAACCTAAGAAAACGAATATGTTACATACGAAACATGCTCAGAGGACTGGACGTATTCAACAGTTAATTCATCAACATCGCTACTAGCAAAGGAAGATGGAAGACGAACTATTAATAATATAGGAGAGAGTTAATGTCAAAATTGACAGAAGAAGAATGTTCCAATAGTACAGAAAGTAGAATAAATCAAAACGTAATCATATAATTTACTGATTTAATGCCACTACCTGTTATGGAAGATGTAACACCACCTTTTAAAATCCCTGAAATACCAGCTTTGAAAGGAGATTATGAAGTTATGGCAACGCCCAAAAATTATGCACTTACCATAACCTCGGATGCTTTCAATGATTGTGAGGGTATTTCAAGTCTTGTCAGGAAGTTATTCGGAATTTGGTTTTGTAGTATCATTGGACGATAACATTCTCATGATACCAACGCAAATCAGTTTATCCTCAGTGAGTCATCATCCAGCAACGTTCCCATGTGCGGAGAAGGCAATGCATGCAGCATGCATGATGACTCTAGTTTAATGGAAGCGTTTAGTCGAGCTAGTTGGACCCCTGGACTTTCATCCCTTAGTTTGCACACCAAGTTGCTCCAACTCCTTTGCCATTTTAAGTTTTTCCGGCTGGTCAGCGCCCGGACACAGGGTCGACCACATGCTGAAAGCTTCCTTGGCATATGGGACGCGGATCACGCTACCATTACAGGGTAAACTGCAAGTACCGAGCTCCGCAACACCATGTGACGAGGCAAGGAAAGCAATAGGGCCGGTCCTGCATTTGATGCACTCCCAAACCACCGAACCGAATAGGCAAGCTAGCTTGACTACAATGCCGTTCATCGAACTTAAGCTTTAAATCGTTAAGCTTTTCTTTAAGAACACGTTGAAGAGTATTGTCAAACTGTAACACTTGTTCGGGGAACTGCCAACTTGAAGCCGTAACCGCAAGTGACGCCATAGTCTGCGTTTTCGTCTGCAAACAGTCACAAACTCGCTCGGAGAAAATAGGAGCGCCCAGGAGACTAAAGGAACTCTGGTCCATGATCTTGAAACCTGGTATGAGTGACCAAAATCTTTCACTGGTTTTCACAGCCACTGGGCTTCAAAAAAGAGCTCGCACTTTCCAGTAAAAACTTCCAAATCTTTCAGCGGCTGGAACTAGAAATGGGATGCTCGCATCCCTCTCCACTGTGTCTGCGCTAATGTAATATGCTGGGTTTACATTACCACAGGGGTTTTCACTGCGCGGCAACAGAGTTTCGCAGCCAGACGCCGAAGAGTATTGCCTACATCGATAGGCCTGACACCACCATCTTTCTTTTGAAGGACGCACAAAGAACTGCCATATAGGGCAGATCACTGTATTAAGGTGTCCTTTCAGCAGAAAGTTAACAGGCGTGTCAGGGACTCCAGTAGTTTTGGCGCGTTGGCGCCAGCTGAGCGGGAGACCAATTTCCGCAGATGTTCCGGATGTAGCCCATCTAAGCCAGATGCTGAACCGCTATAAAACGATCGGAGTGCACCTGCGACATCCTCCACTTTCACAGTTAGGTTCAGGATCAGGGGATGGGGGGATATGAGGTGGACGAGAGGAGACGGGATTTTTCTCATTAAGGGAAGCAAATGTGTCCTGATTGGTAGGAGCAACTGAACAATCCGAAGTAGACCTTTGCGGCCACAGACATAAAGAGAGGTTAGCTTATGCGGTCTAGCATCAACTCTTTAGTTGATGCTAGACCGCATAAGCTAACCTCTCTGGCTCTGGATTGGCTTTTTCTACCTAATTATGATCAGTAGTGATAAATATTATTTATAATTTTTTAAATATTCAATTGGCCGAAATCTAAAATTTGAGGCCGAAAACTAGCATATGAGCATATTTGAGCCCTTCTGGTATTGTTTTTTTTTAGTAAACTATGCACACTAACGCCTTAAAAGTTATAAAATCAAAATCTATAATGTTTAGGTTACCAAAACCTTATATAAATAAGGGTAAGTATACATATCAGTGAAATATTTTTTCTAGTACCTACCTAACTTGAAGTTGACGCTCGATGTTAAAAGCCGAAAACTAGCGCATTGACCCTACTTAATTTTAATTCATTAACGAGTTGTCCGATTACGCTAATTCTTTTTTTGTTAATTTTTTTTCATTTTTGTCTGTATCATGGCTGGGCAGCACGCCGAAACTACCAAATGGATTCAAATGAATTGAATTTCATTATTAAACATGGTTACGCACATCGACTATCTGCGCCGATACCTAGGTCATTATCACTGCGCCGAAAGGAGGTCATTATTAAACAGGGTTGCGCACATAGGCTACTTTGCGTCGAAAGGAGGTAACTATTAAACAGGATTATGCATATAGGCTAGGTACACAGAGCCGAAAGGAGGTCATTATAAAACAGGATTGCGCCGAAAGGAGGTCATTATTAAACAGGGTTACACACATAGGCTACACTACACTGAGCCTAAAGAAGGTACCTACCTAATTATTTAACAGGGTTGCGCGGAAAGGAGGTCAGTCAGGGTTACGCGGCGTGGCTGATGCGAATGCATCTGGCTTAAATCAGGCTTGATGCCTTTAGTCGAACCATGGTCGAACTCAGCCAGCAGACGACCATGCCGCCCTTTATTTTGCATGCAGCATGTGGAGTAGTGTGGAGTGGTTAGTTTTTAGTTTTTTAGGGTTCCATACCCCAAGGGTAAAACGGGACCCTATTACTAAGGCCCCATTGTCCTCTTTGACATGAGCCCTGAAAACATACTCTTTTTAGGGTTCCGTACCCAAAAGGTAAAACACCCTTAGGGTACGGAACCCTAAAAAGAGTATGTTTTCAGGGCTCATGTAGGTATAGGTATTATAAAATATAGTAACTACTAAGGATTCTGTGATTACATACTAACTATGGGTTATTCTACGGCGCAGGGCGCTGTCATATAGTATTTGTTACACATATGGCGCTGTCACGCAGTCGCGGGACACGAGACCAGTGACGCCTGTACCAGACGAAGTAGGCGGTCTCCACCGCCGTCTACGCCCACCAGTGTCGCCAACCCCAAAAAACAACAACTCGCAAAAAAAACATTAAGTAAAGTAGAAAAGGCAGATTTCATACTTTTGCTCATATAATTAAACAATAAACAATTTTCTTAGTTACATACCACAACTCACATACCTACATTGTTGTACTAATAATCGCAACAACAAAAAACAAAAATCAAAGTAAAATTATTTTTCAGTTGCATTCTCAATTGTCACATCTTCAGTATTTTCACTCATTATTATTTTAAAAATTATAGGTACATTTTTTTTTTCTTCGTTTGCCTTTCTATGGCTTCAAATGAATAGCAATCGGTTATTTCTGATTAAGTGAGTAGGTAGGTAGGTACCTAACATAGCTTGCAATAATTAGGTAGGTACCTAAATCACGTCATAGTAATATTATATACCTACCTATGAGAAAGTTTGTGTGAGTAGGTATAATACGCTCCATAACGCCTCAACGGGTTTTGATGAAATTAACACAGACTACTTTTTATCCCGGAAATGTGTATGGTTCCTGTATCGTTTTTGTACTAGCGGTTTATATTTGGCAAATCAATATTGTAAAGCGTACAAAACTCGGGTTCAATGCAACGTGTAGGTACAAAAGCGCGCGACAGTGAGTGTGTGCAGAGGTCGTTCGTTGACCTCTAGAGACAGCTGGATATTTTATTTGCGTTAGGGAAACATTCTTCGAAGAAAAGAAGATTACATCGCGAATTTTAGAAAATACTTACGGGAATTTTATCTCTCGTCGCAAAAAGTTTATTTTTATTTTTTTATGTTTGTTACCTCAGACAGAAGTCCATCATTTATGAACCGATTTGGCAAATTATTCGATTTTTGATTTAATTTAAAATGATATAGGTACCTACCTACCTAATACTTTTAGATTATTGTTAACTCATCAAACAACTGTCCGATAGACATATGTAAGGGACATTGTGTCTATCGGACAGTGTTGTTTGTCTGATGAAGTTTAACAACATAGGTAGGTAGATATTCAATTAGGTATATTTTTCACTACACACAACTGTCCGATAGACATAATGTCCCTTGGTTGTCTGATCTGAGGTTTAACCACTGAGTTTATTACCGACATTTAATTAGGTACTAGGTATATATTTTACGCAATCATTGGATAGGTAGGTATAATTTTGTCGGTGGTATAACATCGTGCCATCGTATTTTCAGATGACTCTGTCTTACCACGAGGGTCAGAAGTTTTTGACTTTAGATACCTACCTAGGTACAGATAATGTTGAATGGAAGGATGGATCCTGCGCTACCGAACACGGTGGTGCCTGGTGGTAGGTACAAGGAGTGCGATAAAAGGTAACCTATCTAGGTATCCCCCTAATGACAGCATAACTTAGCCCCGTAATTCGACGAAGAATAAGTTCGAGACGTTGGTACCTATCACGGTAATGAAATTATAGTTGAGCTAGACGGGACACGTTGCTAGGCGCATTGATGTGTTAGGTGAAGTAAGGTTGTCACTAAGATGTGGCCGACGCAAGGTAAGCGGAGCGTTGGTCGTCCAGCTGTAAAATGCTCAGAAAAAATACATGAAAGAGCGCTTACAAACTTGTTAGTCCATTTGATTACATTTTGTCATCTAGTTTGAAGTTGTGTGCCGCTCAATAATGAACTGCGCGTTTATATATCTGTCAACTGGTGTGTGCAATACCTACATGCTTACCTCGCAAAACGGGGTGTAAAAGGCTATGCCTAAGCCTACGCTGTCTGTCCGTCCGTCCTACCCCTTCACGGCTGTATCTTTCGAACCGTAATATCCTATAGTCAGTTGATATTTTTAAAGAATATGTAATTCCCGTGCTAGGCCTGCTGCTGTAGTACCTAGGTAGGTTAACTAGGTTAGTTCGCTCTCTCAGCCCTGCATCTTTGAATCAGTTCAGGGGCCTTACTCCCAACTCTAAACGCGGGCCCGAATAAGTAGGTACCTATTAGGGCATGAAAAACTCGGGTAGTTTAAAAAACCCGGTTTTTTCGAGTTTTCAATTTCAAAAACCGTTTTTTTCGAGTTTTTCGGGTTTTTCGAGTTTTTCTTTATTTAAGCCTTAAAAATATTGTATTAGTGTGTGCAAGTAAAGAAAATGCTTAAATGTAATTATATATGTATTTGGACTTTCGTATTCTTATTCTTTAGCTTTAACAAGAGATTAATCAAGTACCATTTGGTATAATGTTGAGACTTCCAGCCAGCCGCGGGTTTCCTTAAAGGCTGGAGCACCATAAACCACATACACACGCTCCGCCAGATTATACAGAAGACTAAGGAGTGTAATCGGCCATTATGCCTAGCGTTCGTGGACTATGAAAAAGCCTTTGATTCAATCGACACCTGGGTAGTATTGCAGTCCCTCCAGCGTTGTCATATCGACTATAGGTATATCGAAGTGCTGAAGTGTTTGTAAAGATACGCCACCATGTCAATCCGATAAAAGGAGCACGGAACCAATCCAATTGCAGAAAGGCGTGAGACAGGGAGATGTTATCTCTCCAAAACTGTTCACGAACGCATTGGAGGACGTTTCCAAGCTTACACTGGAACAGATTCGGCATCAACATCAATGGCGAATACATCACTCACCTTCGTTTTGCCGATGATATAGTTATCATGGCAGAGTCAGTGGAGAACCTCAATACAATGCTCAGCGACCTCAGTAGCCTTTCCCAACAGGTGGGTCTTAAAATGAACATGGACAAGACAAAAACTTTAAAATTTTCTGATTTCTGAAAAATCATGTTCAATGTCCATGTTGTACCCGTACCGGTAGTTACAGAGAACGATACTCAAGAAGTTGTTGACCATTACATTATATCTATCTTGGTCAGATTGTTTAGTTAGGTAAGTCCAACTTAGGCAAAGAGGACGCCCAAAAATCCAACTCGGATGGGCAGCGTTCGGGAAATTGCGTGAAATCTTCTTGTCCACCACATACCTACCACAGTGCATAAAAACAAGGGTCTTTGATCAATGTGTGATGACATATGGTACTGAGAAGTGGTCCTTAACTGCCTTTTGTAGAAACTCAGAGTCACACAACGGGCAATGGAGAGAGCTATGCTCGGAGTTTCTTTGGGCGATAGAATCCTGAACGTAGATATTCGCCAAATAACCAGAGTCATCGACATAGCTATTAAAATTTGCAAGTTGAAGTGGCTATGGGCAGGCCACATCGCTCGAAGAACTAATAACCGATGGGAAAGAAAGGTTCTTGGGGAGACGCAGCGTCGGTAGGCCTCCCACTAGATGGACCGACGACATCGTGAGAGTCGTGGGCATCCAGTGGATGCAGATGGCAGGGTGCCGTACAGTGTGGAGGTCAAAGGGAGGCATATGTTAAGCAGTGGACGTCTTCTGGCTGATGACGATAGACAGCGGGAGTCACTAATTAGTCTATGTTGGGGCATGTTAAACTTTTTAGTGTAAAAAGCCGCGACGGATTATTCAATAGAACTGCCTGACATCTCCAGTATTTTATTACATTCTTTACCCTTGGAGCTGCTTTCATCCGTGGCATGCAATGATTAAAACCATGCTGATGATTTATCACAAGCAGATTTTTTATACTCTATATATTTTAATGTAGCTGAATCGGCACTGGCAGTCCTCTTAATTTTTTTCTCTCTGTTGATACGAAGAACTAGTATAGCGTACGCTTAGCAAAATATTGAAAATAATAATAGGGATGATGATGGTTATTGATTTAGCTATGTTAACACAAAAACATGAAAATTCAGAAAGAAAAAGACTATACATTTAAATACGTAGTATTAGAAATATTGACAAAAAATTATAGAGATACCATACCTATAGTCATAAACGTGCCAAAAAAATGTATGTACCAAAACTTGGCGCACGCTACACATTGCGCCAACATTATGGTTAATTGTAAGGCAATCGCTATCCGACTACAATGCCAGTGCTATAATTCCATAGCTGACAAGCGACGTAGAACACTATGCCAGCGACATAACGTCCAAATTGGAGTTAATGTGTCATTGTGATGTCTAGGTATTTACAACGACGCTTGGGACGTTTTTTTGACTAATTTTACTTAGTGATGGCATGGATGTAACGTACTTGTCGATGATTGTGGTCAACCTGTTAAATTTATTCAATCAGTAGAGAAGAAATAAACAGTAAGTTTTTATGAAGTTTCATTGTTTATTAATGTTCTGGTGGTAGTATTTTACATAAACAATCATGAATTAAAAAAACTCGAAACCCGAAAAAAACGGTTTTTAAATCCCAAAAACCCGGTTTTCAAATAGGTCGGTTAATCGGGTACCCGGTTTGCATGCCCTAGTAGTACCTATGTGCAGTTTGCAAACTCACGCAAACCTTAACGCGCCGAGATACGGTTTGCGGTCGCGTGATTTTGCAAACTGCACCCATTCGGGCCCACGTTTAGAGTTGGGCGTAAGGCCCCAGATCCGAATTACTCGCGGCTAGAACAATGCCACGTTTTCGAGGTGTGAAAAAGTACAATTCATTCATTATTAGTTCGTGAATAGCGCCGGTCATAGCGTAGCACTACTTCTACACTAATTTATTCATCAGGGGGTACCACATCTTCAAAGCATTCATAAATTAATCTTACATTGAGCTGTTTCGATTTCTCGGCTAATGTGAGAGCAAGACGAAAGTTTTTGTGGTTGTAGTAGCTATACTGTTATAAAAATACCTAATGAGAGGCCTTAGGTGTATTGATAAAAGTTTATTTCATCAGGTGTGATGAAAATGGTATATTTTAGGCCTATATTCGACTAGTGTATAAAATAGACTTTAGCCATATACCTATACTACCTAATTGTGGTATCATGTGTAATTGAATAAATGAAATACTTTAATGAGTCTAATTTACTTTATTTTCGCAAGTATACAATGAAGTTAATAAATGACAAATAGCTCTGTAATCAATTTGAGCTAATAGAGTTCCCGACACAAAATTATGCTGTTTTACTTATAAACTAGATCCTTACATGTCCCATCCCATCCCATGTACCCATCACCGTAATGTAATATAATTAAGATTACAAAAAAAAACTACAGCTATATTAAAGACTAACTTACTTATAAATTGGATCCTTACATGTCCCATCTCATCCCATGTACCCATCACCGTAATGTAATATAATTAAGATTACAAAAAAAACTACAGCTATATTAAAGACTAACTTACTTATAAATTGGATCCTTACATGTCCCATCTCATCCCATGTACCCATCACCGTAATGTAATATAATTAAGATTACAAAAAAAACTACAGCTATATTAAAGACTAACATATTACTACTGGGGCCCGATTCTACTAAACCAATTGTTTTTGAATTATTAATGAATTTTCAAAAAAATTGACCTTTTGACAGTTTTGGCATAGATAAAGTGACAAAAGTGAAAAACAAAAATTGTTTTTAAATTGTTAATGAATTGCCTCAAAATGTAATTTTTTTTACTTTTTGTATAGAAAGTGTAAAAAGTAAAAAAAATTAGGCAATTCATTAACAATTGAAAAACAATTGGTTTAGTAGAATCGGGGCCCTGAAGTTAGATATAAAGCATATTCGATTGTGTTTCTATCGTAATAGAGGGAGAGGGGAGCACAGTACCTATGGCAGTGCTCTATGTAGAAAGGAAACCAAATACATATGCAAATGTTCATTGAAAATAGGACGTAATCAAATCTACGTATTATTACCAAAATGAAAGTATTAAAACCAATACGAGTAAACCTATGCATGTTTACAGACATGTCCTACTTTAGAATTTTTTATACGTATTCGAATGACAGTTTTTATAAACTCTATCATTTATACAACTAACTGTGTTTAGATAGTTCAATCCACGAAGTCGAGGCTCACAATTCTAATCGCTAACCACAAAAAAAGTTTAACATAGTTTTAGTTAGACCGCCTCTGACTAGGCAACGAGCGCCTGCAGACAGTGTACAAAATGCTAGAACCGTTGCATTGCGACGAAACTTTCTGACCAAAATACAGGCCAACATTTTTGTATCACATAATATTACCGAAGATGATATTGAAAAATGTTTTCTATATATTTTCTTTGGTGACGCGGATGCGGGTGGTATATAAAATGAGTGGAAAAAATGCTGTGTCACACGAAGAGATGGTAAGCAACCAAAAGAGATGAGCACTAACCTTGCTTTGCCAAATAACTATCCAATTGGCGGACACTGCACTGCTCGGTCGTCTGGAAAAGCGGCAACGCTGCACAGCTTGGGTTAGCCACTCATGCACTGGGCACCAAGCGTGATCACAACACGGCACGGGATTATGTAGAAAATAGGTAATGATGATAAAATGTTTGTTATTTTGCGCGGGAATAAAAGTGCGACAGCGATGCGGTTAGGTGTAGATCTCGACACGTTATGAATGAGCGGTTGGCGGTTCGAGCGGCGCTTGGACCGCTTCGACCAATAGCAGGTGCGAGTGAGACCGTTAGGCTAGCGTCATTGGCTCGGCTTGGTGTGTGCCATCCAAGATGGCGTTACCTTCGATCGTGCGACACAGCATGCAAAATGGCGTAAACATACTCCCCGGCTTGAAAAGCCGCAGGTTTTTCAACGAGATGAATGGGCGGGAGATGCGTGTGTAGCTGTGTACGCATTTACTAGGAAAGGTTGCGGTTTGAATTATAAATGATGCGGTAAGGAATACAAAAATGCGGTGAATGCGGTGCGGTGCGGATATGCGGGGGGTGGATAATATAAGGAGAGATAAAATAAATATTTATGCAATTATAACTGTATGTGACGAAAAAGAAAGAAATTCAATGGAAACAGACACAGTTTTTCGGGCGCATGCTTACCGAAATGAGACACAGTACGTACTAATGTGTCAAGCGTGGGCTCGTATCTGTGTATCTGTCCAGGATATATGTGCTCAACAATTTCATTAAGACGCGAACGGGTGCGGCAGTCGGCGGGGCAAAGAAAACCTGTTATAAAGTCCACCAGTTCATCATAGTCGGTAATGCATGCTGGATGGCGACTTTCATACGGCTTACTAGCGTTGGTCAGTTTATTACTAACGCGGAGCAGTCCGGGTTCAGGTACCCATGGATTGGACAGTATCATGGCAAGTGAAGGTAAGTAACCAGTGTTGTCAGCGAGGTATATGCAATGTGAACCGTATGAAAGCGCAATTTCGGCTGGTACTAGATTGGTCACTTGAGTTGATGACGGACACAATACCATTTGAGCGAAACATAAGATGCACAAAGCAGTGCGTAACCAATTTTTCCAGAACATAGCCAACAGAACAGACTTACGACGACGTGGAAGGTCCATGTTGGATGTGGCGGTTGATGTAGATTTAGGTTTAGAATTATTGTCATCGGAGTAGGTTTGTACACGCGGTTCTGCAGTGAAAGGGAAGCGGTTGTGTTGACCGTAAGCTAGCTTGCAGGTTTTTTGCTTAGTCAGCGGACTACGACGCTGATCGGAAGCCACCACATTAAAAGGAGAAATTCTTTTTCTGGTAGGTATGTGGGAGACCTTATTATTGATGACGTCATTTGAGACCGTCGTTTGACGTGGTGCGGGTTGAGTGGTTGGCTTGCGGTCAAGCGCGGTTAGTTTATGCGGGGCAGTGGTACAAGATATACCTAAACAGCTGAAGTCTTTGGGAGGTAGCGAAGAAGTATGACGAACGCAAGGGCTTGTAGAAGTTAATTTGTGCAGTCTTCGCTCACATCTACTACTTTTCGGATTTGCATTATTTAAAGCAGGCAAGTTATTGAGTTCTGATTTTGTTATGTTATTGTCTAGTTCAAATACTAGGGGACCGAAGGACCAGGCTGTTATACCTTCGGGGTTAGCACTAGATATTTCCCCGGCGATAATATAGCCAAGCGATGTTTGAAGGGCAAAAGGTGCCGTGGTTGCAGTACCCGAAAAGTTAGTATGAGAAGCATGGACGAGAGTCGGCAGCGCCACCTTACCTCCGAGTAGAATAAATGCGAACATTTGAGTTCCGAGAATGGCATCTATATCTCCCGGTAGGTACCAGTGGTCGTCAGCGAGCAGCAGGTTCCGTAAGTGGTCTACCACAGATGCGGGAATAACGCGTGAAGGCAGCTGATCATTGATAATATGATCAACTACTAACAGCGTGATTGTATAATGAGCGTCTGAAATGCGCGATTCAATCTTCAGTGTGACGTAGCCCTTAACAGATGTCGAAGTTGACCCCACTGTTTTCACCGAAGAATTAGCGAGCGGTTGAATATTTAAATTTAATTTATTGCAGCATTTAAGTGAGATAAGATTATTTTCGGAAGCGCTATCGACTAAACATCTCATATTATAGCGTTTTCCATTGTATGGAACGTGTACTTGAGCGGTAGGTAAAACAGCAATCGTTTTATTTAGTTGTGCTCGTGATTCACCGTTATTGCAAGAGTGCAACGCGAGCGAGTTGATATGCGCATGTTTGTTAGATGCAAGCTCGATATCGGGTGAGGCGGTTGTGTGCGCTGGCGCCGATAAATTATGACGCGAATGGAAACAAACAGACTGCGCGTTTTCCTGACTTTCTGAACTGTCGTCGGCGGCAGCTGTTTTCTCCACTGATTTTGTTAAATCAGCAGAATTAAACTGTAGCGATCTACACAACATGCTGTGGTGAAATTTCGAACAAAATTTGCATAATTTATTTGATTTGCAGTTTATTGTACTATGCGATGAACTAAAACAATTTATACACAAATGGCATTCTTTGACAAATTTAAAGCGGTCATTTACAGGTAGTTTTTGAAAGCACGGGCATTCGTATAGGTGCGTGTGAGTTGAATTATTGCAAAGAATGCAGCTAGGTTTGTTTATTAGTTTGTTTGTTTGTTTATCGTTATCTACTGTCACAGCGAACGTATGTGACGCTTGCTGCGTAGAATTATGCGAGCGAGGCGGTGAACTATAATAGTTATTACTAGATATTTGCGAGGCGGTTTTACGTGCGACTCCTGATTGTTTTATGTTACTATTTGAACTTGTTCGTTCCAGAATTTTTATGTGGTGTCGCACAAAATCTATAAGGTCCATGCTACTTGGAATTTCTTTATTCCGGACAGATAATTCAAACCTTTGGACTAATTTAGTATCAATCTTTCTAAGAGCTATATGCGTGAATAAGAAATCAGGTAGGTCGTTTATTTCAAGCTGTTTTAAGGCAGACCACGAAGAGTGTACTCGTTCAATGAAATTATTTAATGGAGTGGCAGAATCCTCTGCCGGTATTGCATCGAGTATTTCGTTTAAGTACGTCGTGCCTAATAATCTTTTATCTTGGTATCTGGTTACCAAAGAATCCCAGATACTTTTATAGTTTTGTTCATTTGGGATTACTCCAGCAAACGTGTTCAATGCGGTACCACTTAGTTTTGAAATTAAATATTGAATGCGCATGTTGTCGTTCAATTGTCGATTGTCATGAACATTTGTTTTAAAACTTTGATAGAATAACGGCCATGCTGCAGCATCCCCAGAGAAGCTTCTTAACTCTAAAGGTGGCAAACGGCATTTGTATTCAAAGTCCTTAACATTTTCATCGGTCGAGGTGGTAGCACCAGTGCATCGAGATAATAAACTCGATCGTGTGTGCTGTATGTGCGAAAACCAAGTTTCAAAGTTTGACCAGTTAGTAAAGTTTAATTTGTAAGTAGGATCTTTTTCTAACAACAATTCATTATGTTGGTCACATAACGCATTGAAACTTGTGTATAGCTTATCAACATTTGCGGTAGCGGAAAGAAAATCTTGTTTCTTAATAGTGTTTGTATCAGTATCTGACGTTACTAGTTTCTTAGAGGAGTCGTACAACTCAGAAACATGGGAGAAAATTGCCTCCTTTTTGGCTACAACGAGTTTAATTCTCGATTGTAACTCCATTTTGTACAGTTGGCTAATTAACTAACGAAAATTGAGGAGTAAACCACGAATAAAAGAATATTCGAACTTAATATTTTTAACTCGATTTCGGGAATCGAACCCACTATAAAATATTTTAAAATATTGGATTGAATTTATGTGATGCCTAATGCTAAAAGAATAAAAAGGTTATTAAATTAAAATTTTAATATTTATATGGTTTTTCCAGAATAAGTCTGCTAGGGCAATATTACCAGAATACGTACATTCTGAGACAATCTGTTGTTACTAGAACAAGTATCTACCTACTTATATTACGATTTATTTTATAAACAAGACGTTGGTATTAGAACGAATTAAGTACGATGATGTTCGGTATATACTAACTTTCCTAAGTACCCACTTTTTTATTTATATTTTTTGAGTACCAACAAAACGCGATTAAATTGCAAAGGTATTCTATTACAGGCAATTATTGAGCAAATATATGTACATAGACGTGAAATGCGTTATACTTATATAGCGTTAATTATACATAATAGGTATAGGGATAGGGTTGAAAGGTTATGAAAGGCGAATGTTTCCAACGATAGCCAAGGAGAAATAACCAGTTCAATCCGGCTCGAAGGACCAATTTTATGGTGACGCGGATGCGGGTGGTATATAAAATGAGTGGAAAAAATGCTGTGTCACACGAAGAGATGGTAAGCAACCAAAAGAGATGAGCACTAACCTTGCTTTGCCAAATAACTATCCAATTGGCGGACACTGCACTGCTCGGTCGTCTGGAAAAGCGGCAACGCTGCACAGCTTGGGTTAGCCACTCATGCACTGGGCACCAAGCGTGATCACAACACGGCACGGGATTATGTAGAAAATAGGTAATGATGATAAAATGTTTGTTATTTTGCGCGGGAATAAAAGTGCGACAGCGATGCGGTTAGGTGTAGATCTCGACACGTTATGAATGAGCGGTTGGCGGTTCGAGCGGCGCTTGGACCGCTTCGACCAATAGCAGGTGCGAGTGAGACCGTTAGGCTAGCGTCATTGGCTCGGCTTGGTGTGTGCCATCCAAGATGGCGTTACCTTCGATCGTGCGACACAGCATGCAAAATGGCGTAAACATTCTTTATTATGGCTTATACAACGTGTAACAAAAAGGTGTGGTAATACTGAATGGTATGTATGTACTCGTCATTACAAACAACTTTGAATGTCAACTCTGAAATGACGAAAAATAAATCAGCTGTTCCATGCATTTTATCGAGTTTCAATGGAACATTTGTTTTTTTTTAGCTATTTCAGGTTTGGTTCCATAGTGAAGTTGTTCATAATGATGAGTACGTACATACCCTTCAGTATTACTACACCTTATCAAACGCGTTGTATGATGTATTTAATTCCATTTTAATTAAATAATGAAGATGTGAGAAATGATGATGAAATGGTGGTGATGGTGATGAAATAACAATGAAAATAAATTTAAGACATAATAAAGAAAATTTATGAAAAAAGATCTGTAACGACTTAATCATGCAACATATTATAAGGTTATCGAGCGTTCATGAGAGAACAACAAAACTAACACACTACCAAAACATTGTCAATTTTAACTGAAAGCTTCTGGAAGAAAATGTGAGCGCGCCTTAGTAAATTGAACTATCTGACATTAAAATAACTTAAAATACAATCTAATCTAAAGATTGTATATTACAAAACTATATGTACGTAAACATATTAATCGATTAGTACATATTTCATGTACATTTTCATGTTGAAAATCAAAATGAACATGGCCACCACATATAAACGATACACAAAAATAGCAGACTTAGAGAAAGATATATGACACAATGATGAATTATATATAACACCATATACAACGTGTTAACTGACGGTGTAGTAATACTGAAGGGTATATATATATACTCATCATTATGAACAACTTTTACTATGAAACCAAACCTGAAATAGCGAAAATAAACCAGCTTTTCCATAGAAACGGTCGTTCAAACTCGCCAAAATGTATGGAACAGCTGATTTATTTTTCGTCATTTCAGAGTTGATCCTATATTAAAAATTGTACAATGATGAGGACATAACTACATACATACCCTTCAGTATTACCACATCTTTTTGTTACACGTTGTATATATATATATATATATATAATTACAGTTGTACAGTACAAATAGTATGCAAAAGCGCTGTAAGTAAAAGGGTCTTGAATTTCATACATTATAAGAATTATAATGTATGAAATATGTATGTAATTGTTTCATATATTTTTTGCACTAAGTCCGGCTAATGGGCCTGTGTCCTAATGTTTCATTTATTACAAATAATAAGTTTAGCAACGGATATAATTAATAAAAATTTGGCCGATAAATTTCTGATATAAACGTTCAAAGTTTTTGATGAGCTGTCCCTCTCCCGCAAAGATACAATGATACAGACGTCAACTAACGAATCCACAATAATACATACATCTCTTAATGAATCGATAATAATACAGAACTCTCTTACCTACTGACGAAACGACAAACTTCGCAGTAAGGGTGCTTTTTCACCAGAGAAGTGCGAGGAAGCTAAGCGGTGTGCAAGGACGAAAAAAATTACCAAACAATCAAATCAACGCAAGAAGAAACGGAATGAAGCGATCCTAATGGTTTTTCCTAGCGCACCACTTCGCATCATCTTCCACGCACATCTCTGATGGATACGCATCCTTAAAGTGGCTACATACTAAGACTGGAACTGGTGGAACTAACTATTTTCACTTCGATACGATTGTTATTATACGAGTTTTACCTAAATTAATGAGACATTATATTAAGATAATAAAGGTGTTCATACGGAAGTGTACAGTGTTATTATGTAGGAGTTAGTTGTAAATGTTTCTTCGAACATTTTACCAAAATAACTAAATAATAAAGGTTACAAAACTATTCTAACTACGTCGAAACTAAAGACGAGAATAAGACATTTTAAATAGTAATAGACAATAAAGGTGTTCATACGGCAGTGTACACACAGTGTTATTTGTAAATGTTTCTTCGAACATTTTACCAAAATAACTAAATAATACACGTTTCAAAACTATTCTAACTACGTCGAAACCAAGGACGTGAAATATGAGATGTTTTATCAAGCACATTTTAAATACTACATTATAAGCGTAAATAAGTAACTTCATATGAGAGCTAAAATGAAGCAACGTGTACAAAATACTGATATAGGTAAGTATTCTTGTAGGAGTTGTAGTTTTATATTCGTGAGTTTGAAAAAAAAATAACTATCTATATAAAAACTTAATACGAGAATCATGACAAGAAAAGCAAAAAAATAACAATGTAACTTTCATAATATCCGACTTCAGTATATGGTATCAGATATTGAGCCACTAGCATTGGTTTCCATCACAGCGAAGGTATCAGCGACGCCGCAAGTAAGAATGTCCAAGTACAAAACCAGCAGTCTGCTGCGTCGAGCAGTGGACAGTAATGGCCTTACTTAAAAATGTTACTCAAGTTAATCAATGATTAAAATGCGCTGTCTCGTTTTTGCATGTGACGATTTCCGTCAGCGAGAAGTTGAGGCATTTTTAATTAAAGATCAACTTGAGTAACGTTTTTTAGTAAGTAAGGCTCTTAAAGGCTGATGATGAAGTTATCATGGATTTGAGATTTGTATCTATTTCATAAAGGTAGATTAGTGGACGAATTACGAATTATCTATTTAAGTATGTATTTAAAAATATATATGTATGTATATCAGTCTCTGGCAGCCATATTACAAGCTTTGCTTAGTTTGGGGTCAGATGACCATGTGTGCAATAATGTCCCACATATTTATTATTATTATTATGACACTTTATTTTATTACATTCTCGGGTCTAGCCCGGACATTTGGTAGGCATTGGTGGAGCCGAAGCCAACACCAAGAGGCCCTGTTGAATATAAAAAATACAATTATGGAATATGTATAAAAAGGAATAAGAAACTATTGTACAGTATAGGATTAAAAAAGTCTGGGCTATTGAGGTGAACAACTTGTGGATGGAATAACAGATCTATAGAATGAGAAACGGCACCTGCCTTATCCTGTCTCATCTCAAAATATATTTAGGCAGGTGATGACTTGCCACCCACTGAATGGGCCCCCCATAAAGGCTGCCGTATCTTGGCACCGGAGGGGCAACATCGGCGTGGGTGGCTTAGGGTGTAGAGAGGTGTGCTGCACTTTCACTAAGAGCTACTCGCGGCGTTATGCCCTTTAACACTTCCACCCTGGAGCTTAGGTTTTTAGCTCTTGCGGTTTCCACCCCTGGACGGCCGGTTAAGGCAAGCCGGTTAAGGGGTCAGGGGTCTCATTTAGCCCCATGGAATCGGGGTACGCGGTGTCGCCACTCACCGACGGCTCGCCATAAAGCCGCCCCTGCGTTTATATTATTATTATTATTATTTTTCTAATATTCTTTTCTATCAAGTCTTTCCATTTTAACTTCTACACTTTGTATGTTTTCTTCCTTTAAACATGGCAATATCAATCCACCTTCAAAAACTTGCATACGGTTACTGATACTACTAATATCTTCATCAGTATCTACAATTTCTTTTTTTATCTTCATAGTGTCTAGAGAATCATTTAATAAATTTCCCGAACTTTTTTCTAAAGTAAAATTAACATCAACATTTTGTTCCTGTTCAGCGTTTGGCCTAATATTTTGTTTTTGTGTAACATTAGATCTATTTTGATCCTGCACAATTTCTGTAAATGTACTTGAACACTTTGAGACAACTGTAAATGTATTAGCTTTTCCTAATTCTTTGAAGAATCGTTCGTGAGGAGATAGAAAAGTTCCAGCAGAGACAGCTGTGTTCATTTCTCGCTGCACAACTGCGCAACCTATCTCCCACTCTTCTTTACAGTTCACTTCCATCCATGAATGCAATTTTGAGACTACCTTCATAGCTGTATCATTATTGTCAGCGTTTTTCTTTAAAAAGGTAATATTGAACATGGGACACAGAGTTCTCATGCATGCGTCCATGTTGTCCACCATCGCTTTAGTGCACGAGTTCACATGCAATTCATCTGGAGGCCCGTACGATGTAAACATTTTGAAGAGTTCCATGACAATCTCCAGGTCTATCTTGTAGAGGAGTGGTCTAACAAAGCAGAAACCCGTATCTAGGTCCTGATAAATCATGATGCACCGGAACGCCTGCTTTTGATTTTTTACTTTGAATTTATTGATCACATGCATCACTGCTATTCTGCTGTCTGACATTATCACGCAATTATCACGCTTCGATTGATCTTTTCACTATATAATGCAAATTTTGGAATCTTTCGGTCTACAATCTACAAGGGAGCGTTTACGGACTCGGCGAATTTTTCACCGGAGAAAAATTAAACTTATTATTATTATTATTAATCACGTGCGTAAAATACTTATAGAAATCCATACAAACATCCATACATTTTAATTTTGAATTACAGTGTGTGATTTATTTAGAATTCGATTATCCAAACAAAACCAAAATACTAGAATATAGCAATATCTGGGACATAAATATCTGGGACATTATTGCACACATGGTCATCTGACCCCAAACTAAGCAAAGCTTGTAATATGGCTGCCAGAGACTGATATACATACATATATATTTTTAAATACATACTTAAATAGATATTAACACCCAGACATAGAACAAACACAAATGTTCATCACACAAATGTTTGTCCTATATGGGAATCGAACCCACGCCCCCAAGCACAGAAAGTAGGATCACTACCAACTGAGCCACCGAGGCAGTCTAAAGCAATAACTTTACTCGGTTCCAAATAAGGATTCCGCAATACTCATTTGGAAGCGAGTAAATTAAAGTCATCTAGAGTCCCTTAATAATTGAGGGAATCAAATCGAAAAGACCTGATAGAAGTTCGCTGTAATGGATGCTTCGCTAACTAAATACAGATTCAATACCTATAAGAAACTATATACCTAGGATTATTGCTAACAGACCGCTTTACTACATCATAACTTTAGCTCCATGACTTTCACTCATTCGTTTTTTATTCCTTCCATACAAAACAAAAAAAAAACCCTTGGGATCGCAATAACATTACGTGATTTCAAATGAGAAGGTTGGTCGTTTGTTTTCATTTGAAATTGAGTAAGTTATTGCCATGTAGAGCTCTCTCGAAAAAAAAGAATGATTAATTAGGTCATGATGGTTACGAAATTCTGACATTGAATTGCAAACCTAATAACGTATCCCGTAAAGGAGAATTCGCAATGACAAGCTATGAAGGCTAGTTATTTTCCAACTTGTCATTGGAAATTCTGTATTGTGTAAGAACGTTTAGAGCATATATATCATCGGAGCCAAAGTAAAATGTAAACAAAACTAAAAAAATAATACAATTCTTTAACTAAAAAAGTTGGCAAAACATGACTATGATTAAGATAAAAAAATCAACCTTAGCCTATGGTTATATGCTTATATGGAATGGCAGATGTTTATACTTTGACAAAGCTAATAGGAAAAACTTAACCTTTCGTTATAGTACCTTAAAAAAAAATACAATTCTTTAACTAAAAAAGTTGGCAAAACACGACTATGATTAAGATAAAAAAATCAACCTTAGCCTATGGTTATATGCTTATATGGAATGGCAGATGTTTATACTTTGACAGAGCTAATAGGAAAAACTTAACCTTTCGTTATAGTACCTTAGTCATGGTCGGTCTGTTTCTCGCTCTCCGGTCTTAATGAGTCAATGCACGCGACGATTTTGAGCGCGGGCCCAAGTTTCATGGAGAGAGCCATCACGAGGGGTTCTGTCTTAATGAGGAGCAAGGCTTCGCCGTACACTTGCATCAAGAACTCGTCAGCGTAGCTCGCGCAAAAGGGGATGATCCGAATGAAGTCGCACACCTCAGCCACCTGCAGATTACGGGAGATTATCGTACATTTAGTATAGGCTAGCCCTAGTGTTAGTTTCTAGAATGCCCTATACGACAAGCCTAGACGATTACTTTTAGAGAGCAAACTGGAACCTACAAATTATCATCATCATTTATTCAGTCCACTGCATAAGAGCGGCCGCACACATAGCCACTAAGCGCGACCACTGGTGGTTGTGACAAGTGCGCCACACTTCGTCTCGATGCACACTGAGCGAGCCATAAACACGACGCTCTTTTCTCGTGGCCGCGTCCAAGTCACCGGTTGCCGCGTCGAAAAGCTCGCCTTCGCCACGCGGCCACCCGTGGCCGCGCCTTGTGGCGAAGCCAGTTTTGGGCTGTGTGCGGCCGTTCTAAGCCTCTTCCCTCTCGAATCAATGCCCTTTCAAATGCCGCTTGGTCACCCATCTGAATAATGACTGATTCGTCCGTTGCTCAACTTCGGTCTTATAGAAATAATCACTCTTCATGATCATTATAAGCCTATCATGTTTCTACTGCTAGGACACAGGCCTACTCTCAGAGAGAGATATAGAGAGAGAGAGAGGGTTGGCCCTGTTCCAAACAAAACAATCGTTCACTCCTGACAAAATGCATGAAACAATTTCTTTTATCGCGAGTTTTGATAAGTCGTAGAACATAAGTTGTTTGTTTTGACGTATTTAAAGTCGCCCTTATGAGGATGCTAACTGATTACTAGTAACCTTTTAGTAGTAATGTTGTCTTCATGTTGTCAAATATGCAAAAACTACTGCTCTAACCAGAAACTAGCCCTTAAAGTCATGTTTGGGACATAAGATGATGTAAAATGGTTAGCGAGTAAAATAAAAGTACGTACGGTCCACTTGTTAGCGTAGGTTATTTTGGGCATGTCGAGTGATAGTGCCTCGGCGGTCTCTGTAGCCATGGACTCCGTCTTCACCGTGGCCGCGGCGCCCGTCCCGCCTTCATCCGAGTAGCTGATGCGAGGAGCGATGTTGACCTCCGTCATCTGCCTTTTGCCTGTGATACAACACAAAATAATAAGTAAGGTGACCAATGATACTTAATATAATGTCGAATGATGACTGCCCCGGTAGTCCAGTTGGTAGAGAACCTGTCGTGGCGTGGGTTCGAGTCCCACCTAGGGCAAACATTCCTTTGTTCTATATCTGGATGTCAATATATATTTAACGCGAAATGTAAGCTAATGAGGAGGTACTTAAGTCATTTATTAAAAAAAAAAAAAATACTTATAAAAAAAAAATTACATCTTCAGGTTGTCGAGAAAGTAGGTACTTAATTAAATGTTTCCTGAACTACATATTATTTTTAGTAACATAAGGTAAGTTATAAAACGTAGATTAGCTAAAAACTGCCGTTTTTGGCGGTAATGATCTAGTTTATGTCTGTTAAGCAGGCCTAGAACGGGCCGTGGAAAAACTGTCTTTTACTCAACGAGAGAGAGACAAATATATCCACATTCAAGCTTTGGCGCTTCCACGCGCGGATAAAAACATTGGAAAGACAATTTGTCCACGACCTGCGAGGCCTAGCAGTACACGGGCCGTGAACAGATTGTCTTCACCGTTTTTATCCGCGCGTAGAGGCGACAGAGCTAGAATATAGATATACCTATTTGTCTTTTCTCGCAGAATAAAAACAGTGGAAAGACAATTTGTCCACATCCCATGCTAGGCCTTCTGAACTGATTTTAATAAAAATTTC
Organism: Agriopis leucophaearia; assembly: GCA_949125355.1. Taxonomy (NCBI): domain Eukaryota; kingdom Metazoa; phylum Arthropoda; class Insecta; order Lepidoptera; family Geometridae; genus Agriopis; species Agriopis leucophaearia. Next base: position 8,104,899 of record OX421261.1, on the reverse strand, counting down.
ATGGGACCCATCTAAAAATATAACCTTTAAAATAAAATAATTATCAATATAAGTAAATCAATTACTTTTACTTCAAACAGATGAGTGGGTAGCGCTTATAATAATTATATTTATAAATTTTTCGAGTGTGAAACTTAACCTTCTTGTTAACTACGGCTGTTAAAACTGCTTCTAGAAGAACAAATAAGTAGAAAAGCACGTAGGTATCGTTCGCGCAAAACTTTATGAGCCCTCTGAAGTTAGGCGCGAGGCCTCCCCGACGCCCTGTAAAGTCCCTCGGATACCTATAATATGCGTACTGCGCAGCCACTGGGCCTAACTTCAGAGGGCTCATAAAGTTTTGCGCGAACAGTACTACCTATGACAAGGGACGAACTCTTTTAGATGTTCAAATGTTGTACCTATCAGATCAAGTGCAAACAAAATAAACCAGCCAAGTGCGAGTCGGGCTCGCGCATTGAGTGTTCCGTACCACTACAATTTAATAATTATCAATATAAACGAACAAAAAAAATTACGTTTGTTGTATGGGAGCCCCCTTAATATTTTTTTTTTTTTTTTTTTTTTTGTATTTGTTGTTATAGCGGCAACAGAAATACATCATCTGTGAAAATTTCAACTGCCTAACTATCACGGTTCATGACATACGGCCTGGTGACAGACGGACAGCAGAGTCTTAGTAATAGGGTCCCGTTTTACCCTTTGGGTACGGAACCCTAAAGAGCATGGGCGAGCTGCCGACCGCGCACTTTTCCCGATAGGTACAGACGTCATCAACGAATAATAAATAGTGCGAGAGAACAAACTCAACAAAATAATAAGTAGGTAGGTAAAATGCGTTAAATAAACAAATTACAATCATGAGGTACAAAATTAAAGTACAATATCATGATTAAAGGCAAACTCTTAAACGCAAACAAGATGGCCGGCCCGGGCGGCGGCGTGCTTTTCCCGTACCGACATCAACGAATTAGAAATAGCACGACAGAACAAAATCAAACAAATGTTAAAATAATAGTTAAATAAACAAATTACTTTCATCAGGTATCATGATTTAGGGCGAAATCTAATTAACTTAAACGCAAACAAAAAAACATGGCCGGCCCGGCGGCGTGCTTTTCCCGTACCGACATCAACGAATTAGAAATAGCACGACAGAACAAAATCAAACAAATGTTAAAATAATAGTTAAATAAACAAATTACTTTCATCAGGTATCATGATTTAGGGCGAAATCTAATTAACTTAAACGCAAACAAAAAAACATGGCCGGCTCGGCGCCGGCGCGGCGGCGTGCTTTTCCCGTACCGACATCAACGAATAAGAAATAGCGCGACAAAATCAAACAACAAATGTTAAAAGAATAGCTAAATGAACAATTTACCTTTCTCAATGGTGAGTCCGCCGCCCGGAGTCTTCGTTATTGCCCATTTAAAAAACCTTGGAAAGGTATACCGCGGTGGGCCTTTCTCGAAACCGATCGTCGTCTTCATTGTTTTTAAAATTCTAACAGTAGTAGGCCTGCCCTTTTTACATGAATCTTAAAACTGTTCTATGAAATATTATTAATAATTCCACAGAACGAACCGCACCGTAGGAGGCCCACGATGAAAAGAATCTTAAAATGGCAGTGCGGCGCCGTCTAATTTCAGTCTGTGCTGCTCAGGGTTGGATTCAGACCTTCACAAAATTATTGTCTATGGAAGTCAAAACTATACTACTTGGTCTAAAATTATGCTACGCTTCAATTTTTTGCCGACTTCAAAAAAAGGAGGACGGTTCCACTGTATTTTTTTAATGTTTGTTCACCGATTGTCGACAGATTTAAAAAAATACTTTTGTTTGGTCGGGTATGTTCTTCCAATTTGGTCCCATTGTGTCCAAGCCAGTATCTGACGACGGGATCCCAGGGAAATCGAGGGTAACCCTCAAATTTTATCGCCACTTATTACGTTTTTCATATATTTTTGAAGTCGGTTTTTAATGTGATCAACTTGTCGTCGTTATTGTTTTGGATTGAAATAAAATTGCATTCAAAATTAACGAAGCACAAGAAATAACGACACTCCTAAATATACAAATACAAGTAGGTATGTAACGATAGTGTTCAAAATTTCAAATCAATCCAAAATAGGTAGGTGCTGCAAACAAAATATTATATTCACTGTCGATTACTGGCTTACAGTAATCGAAAATATTTTTATGTTTGTACTTATTGTCTCACTCACACTCATAATATAATTAATCCATCCTACTCTGTCGGAACGACCGGGATAGTAAAACATTACGTGGGTAATCCCTCGCTCACTTCACTACCTTGCCAATTTTTGATGCCCAAAAAACGAATTTGTATTTGTTGCCTGATTCGATGCTGCCATACATATAGAAATATTTCGTTTGTAATATTCAAAAGCAAAAAAAAACAATAATACAAGTCTGACGACCTGATGATAAAATTATGGTATTTTAGCGTAGCATACTGACATTACGATACTACATGCTACACATCATGAAATAATGGTACAAACAGCATAATTACGCTACGAAATCCAACCCTGGTGCTGCTCCAAACACGATCGACCAATCAGGAGATAGATGAAGCTAGAACCTGAGTAGTCGGACATTTTCAACCGATCGACCAATCACAAGCCAGGGACCTTTAGCGTGAAAGTTGACCCGCATAGGTGTTATCTTACTTATATTCTCTTTGAGGTGTTATTTGTCTAAACGGTACCATCAACTACGATAAGCGGTAGTTGTTTGATAGCCGCCTAGTAGGTCTGTGCCGCCAGGCTTTGCGATTTTCACGCATTCACGCATAGTAAAATGGAATTTCGTTCATTCAATCTGTAGGAAAGGGCGTCTAAAATTGGCTTGTCGTGTAGGCGTGTTGCCAGTAACAGATAGTCAAAATGTAACATCAATAACATGAGAAAAGCTCAGAAAAAAAACACGATAAAAGTAACTTTACCTTATTTTAAGAGGCCAAGTGCGAGTCAGGCTTGCGTACCGTGGGTTCCGTATCTCCACAAAATACAATAATATTTATCAATATTAAAACTTACTTCAATATGAGTAAAATTATGCAATTTCGATTCGGTGAAAGAAATGGGTGTCTATAATGTACAACATGCTATTTGCCGACACGATATTGTACGGAATAATAATGCACAGCATGACAATTGGTGTACATATACATTGAATTTCATGCTGTACAATCCATGTCGTATAATACTGGCCAATAATTATCGGCTCGTGTCTATAAAGTACGGCAAGGAAAGCACAGCCAGTATTGTACAGCCGATAATCCATGTACATGGGAAAAGTGATTAAATGGATAAGCTGTAAAATCACGTTTATTGATAAGGGTAAAAGTATTGTAAAATAATTCTTATTTAGAGTTAGACCAAAGCTTGAAAGTTTTGATTTGAATGTTGACTACTGCGTTGTTGTGTGCCGTATAAGAAATAGGGATATCGATTCTTCCTGAAAGAAATTTATTTTAGAATCGTTTTGAAACGAAGTCCACTGAATTGATTCTCGATTAAATTAAAAATTAAAGCCTCTGGAAGATCGAGCTTTGATTAATGGATCAATGTTCCAAAAAAAATAAAAGTTTTTCTAAACCTATTCTATCTTCTATTTGGTTAGATTCTCGAGGACAAATGGATACTATTCAATATGAAAAAGATTTTTATTTTTATTTGCAGGAGAATAGATCGAATCGATATAGAAAAATATTTTTATATTGAATAAGTATTCATTGCAAGAACAACTAATAGTTTTCGTTGAACCAAAAATATCGATCAACATACATATTTATATATTAAAAACACAAAATTAACATAAACTTAAATATTAACTAAAAACTAAAACTTAAAATAATAAAGTAGCTAAATAAATACCTAAATTATATCTAAAATGAACTGAATAAGTACCTATCCAAAACTACACAACACACAGGTAAAAAACTGCATTAAGGTCTTTGTCTTCGGGTAGGGTACCTAAAAAGCTAGCGACATTACCACGTTGAATGGCCAAACTTATTATTTGGGCAAGGTAAGCGCCAGCTCTTTGATCACCCGTCACATCTACGAGGCATCTGGACAGCTCCTTAACCAAACCCCGAGGGGCCGGACCCCACGGTCTCATGGTTTCAACTACAAATGGAAGAAATATGTACACTGTTCATAGATAAATAAAAATATTATACATTCAGGGAAAAAATTGTTTTGTTTATGGGCTTATAACTTGGTACGCTAAAGCCATTGAGGCAATACTGCCTCATCTTACGGATTTTAGCACAGAAGTGGATTTTTTTAGCTTAGTTTCTTTTCTATTTTTGGGGCATCTATGGAGTTTTGGAAACAACATGGAAATATACGTTCACAAATACTTCGAATAAAATCCACCATTATTATTTCTCATTAACAGTCAAAATACACAAATGAAAATAACACCATGAGGCAACATGTTTTCTTATATAATATATTCTTAATATATATTCTTATATATAATAGAATATACTACGATGGTGACAGTTGTCAACCTGCTAGCGCGCGTAGGGATCACAGAAAAGAGAAGGGTATAGAACGGAAAGAGATGGAACATTTGTTACGAGGCATACGAGTGAACATTAGTATGCACGTCAACGCGTCAAACTCCGCATCGCAGTTGCTAACTGAATTCGAATTCGTATGCTGCTCCATCGGATTTATCCACAATGCCGTCTTGTGCTGTAATTACGTGTGGTAGAGCTAGAATAGATTTTAATTTTTTTTAAAGGAGTAATTTCCTATCACCGGTAAAGTCTAAATTGTTGATAATTTTGTGATTTCACCGTGTTTTAATTATAAGCCCTTGACAAGCCGTTGACAATAATAGTGGTTACCATAATTTTATCGATATCGATAATTTTTGATTTTTCTTACAACATTTCCTACAATACCTACTTTAGGAGTATTTTTTGAAGATTAAACTTTATTGTGTTATTATTCATTTGTCTTATTATGTAGATGTAGACAATAACATTATCACACTATTATTATAAATAAGAAAGTATGTTTGTTTTCACTGAATTCTGTAATAAGTGAATGGATTAAAATAAAATTTGGTATGGAGGTAGCTTATATTCTGGATTGACTCATAGTTTTTACCCTGAAAAAATAGCAGTTCCTTTAGGATAGCGAGTGAAACCACGGGGCGCTGCAAGTCGTCAGTAAATCTATGAATTATTAGACAGACAATAAATATTGTTTTTGTCTTTTTGGTCTAATAGTCCTTATCAAAATGAATTCAACGAGTCCAAACACGACAGAGTAATAAGTAAAAGTATGTAGTAGAGAGGTTACTATGGCCTACCTTTCTGGCTCCATCATCAGGCCAGTTAGGTACCACCATATTATTTTACAAACATCAAATTTACTTAGTGCAACTGAAACGTGCTTAGAAAAATGGATTACAAATTTTGAATCGGGAAGCTTACAGACATACCAACGATGCAAGTTAAATAAGAGTTTGTAATTTTTTTAACGACTAGGGCAAGTTTTACCATAAAATATTTTATAAGGTATACAATAAACAGGTTATCGATAAAATCAAAACTGCACACAAAACTGTCCCATTACTAGCTGTGATACCACATTCTAAATTTTATAATATATTTTTATTTTCAATGGCTTCGCATGGAAATTGCATTTAACCTTATCAAATAATATTTATTTTTCTACCCATTTAAAGTCACATAAAACGAGCTCTAAACATAGCCTAAATCGATATCATGGTCAAAACATGACCTATTAAGGTCATGGAAACTTATCTAGCTATGTTTGTGCGGAGTTTTGGGGCAAACCCGAAATTTTTTTTTTTTACTTCCTATTGTTTGCCCACACTCATGCAAACCTACGAACTTACCTTAATAGTATTTAAAGGATAATAATTCACTAGTATAACACAATCACATGCGTTAATACACAATTTTTGTTAATTAAAATAAACAAAATTGTTGAAAAACCCTTTAACTCAAATTTTTTACCAACCACTTTTCGTGCAGTTTAAGATAGAACTGTTTTAATAATGACGTACGTTAATTTACGATACGGTCTATATTCCTCTACTAGTATTATAAACCGCACAATAATCGTGCAGTTTTTTTGCACTAGGAACATTTACCAAAATAATTGCACAACATTCAAGGGGAACTGAGCCGTATTGCACCACGAGAAGGTCATTTTTAAACTTTATCAAAATGGCGTTCATAACCTTTTGAAATAATACTAATCTTGACGAATTACTGCATTCCTTCCTATATAGTTATATTTTGACGTATCGTTTGCATGTGTTCAACTGGCTACAACGGAATTCTTACAAAAATGCCTTGACAGCCCTTCTAATCTAAACGAAAAAAATTCTCACTTCAGTGGTAGGGATGATAATGCCATTACTTCTAACCTAACTACCGTGATAAGCCACGCAATTTGCGTATACTATAGTTCGCACAGACTGCTAGACTATTGTTCGATAATTAAACTTTTACAGCTAAGAGATACCAAATAATAACAAAAATTACAGAATTGAATACGACTACATGATACAATACAACCAACCCTGCATTAAGATCATGTAATAGATGATTATTATTTCTAATGAGTAGATGACTAATCAATCATGAATTTCTGCTATGAGATGTGTAAATTCATATATGACAAATGTTTCATTACTATGAATTGTATTGCGACGTTCCCTCCACTCTCTCTCTCTCAACTTCTACATTGTGTTAAATAATACTCTGACGTTACTAATCTCGAGGACGAAGCACGGAGTATAATTAATGATTAAACGAACTTATCTGTACGTGAAGTTCTATCATAATTATACGAAGTGCTTCGTCCGAAGAGATTAGTAACACCCGCCCACCCAGGGTAGCCCAGAAAGTTGCGGAAACATCGCAATTCTCTAAACTAAATGAAGAGCAGCAGGCTGAGCCATAAGAATAGGATAAATAAGTAAAAGTGGGTAGAAGGTAGTTTTTTTTTGTGTTGACACCTAGTGTGGCAGTTTTCTCTAAACTCTAGTACTGAAGTGGTGACACCTGTGCGGTACTACAGTGTGTTAAATAATACTCTGACGTTACTAATCTCTTCGGACGAAGCACTTCGTATAATTATGATAGAACTTCACGTACAGGTAAGTTCGTTTAATCATTAAATATATTTTAATAGAGCTCACAGAATGAATATACTTATATGAATATATTTCAATGGAACCCTTATTTTTGTAGGGTCAATGCGCTAGTTTTCGTTTCGTTTTCGTATTCGCCTTTTCACTTCGAGCGTCAACTTCAAGTTACTAGAAAAAATATTTCACTTATATTGTCTGATATGTATTGTATAAGTAAGTACCCTTATTTATATATAGTTTTTGTAACCTAAACATTCTAGCTTTTGATTTTATAACTGTTAAGCCGCTAGCGTACATAGTTTAATTTTAAAAATAATTAAATACCAGAAAAGGGCTCAAATATGCTCATATGCTAGTTTTCGGCCTAAAATTTTAGTTTTCGATAGGAGATTGTTTGGTTTTCGGCCAATTGAATATTTAAAAAAATACAAATAATATTTATCACAACTGATCATAAATTATTTTATGTATCTTATAACGCACTTTTAAAGTGAATATATTTCAATAGAGCTCACAGAATGAATATATTATATGTATATATATATATATATATTATATAGATATGTATATTATGTATAGATATATATATATATATATATATATAAATATATATATATTTATATGAATATATTTCAATGGAACCCTTATTTTTGTACCTACCAAAGTGTGGAAAAGTGAAACATTTTTTCATATAGGTACCTATGTACCTACTCCACAAAATCATTTAAATAGGTAGCGATTCTTGCTACACCATAATAATGTGCAATTCAGGTCGTGCGAGCGCTAACAACCTACCTATGCCCGCGCTAAGATTAAGTAGGTGTTGTAGGTACCTTCTAAAACCTAAAACAGTAATTACATTCCAGCCTGGAATTTCATGTTTTGTGCATCTTTGCGGTATCAGGAAAGCAGTGTGTTTGTTTGTGTAGTATTGTAGGTACCGACTTCATACCTAATAGTAAGTAGTTGTGTGCTTTATTTATTTAGGTACCTACCTACCTACTAGAATAACGTAAAATTTTGACGAGACAGTAGGTTGGTACCTACTTAGGCACCTATAATGGAGAGTGGATTTGTGTGCGTTTAGTCAGGTAATTTACCAAAAGTACATGGCTATGTATTTTTATACATAAAAATCTGGACAAGTGTCATAGGATTCGCATTTCGCACCCTAAAGCATTTGAATGGGGCCCCCATTCAATTGCTCGCCCGAAGCGGCAACGTGGCGTCGCATGCTGTTTTTTGCGCTGCTATACAACCGGCAGGCGGAGGCTGGAGTCCCTATACACTATATAATGTTCTCTATGAGTGGAGTGGTCGCGAGGGTGACGCGACGCGAGGGGCCACGCCCACGGCGCGGAGCGGTCAGCTCCCTCCTCTAACTCCTTTCTTCACCAATCAAGTTTTAAAGACAAGATCTTAAAATATTTTAGCAAGTTTGCTACAATTTTGTCTTGTTTTGGTTATTTATTCGCTGTATAATCTATCAATAAATTTTCAAATATTGTATGCGGTAAATTGTAATTTTAATAATGTTATTATTTAAAGTGTTAGGTATTACCGTATGACAGATAACCATTTATTTACATAACCGTTATCTGACGAATGAACGTAAAAATCTTATTTTATGAGAAAAGTCGGCCAGCCAACCAATGTGAGATATTATTTTTAAAGATTTTACCTAGGTAGGTTCAGTGCGTTAGTTTGCCAGCCGCCTTTAGTATTCGGCCTTTGAGAGCAGTGTGTGAATTATAATTAAGTTAATAGCCATTATATAATATACATTGGAATATAATCAAGTCCAAAAAAACTAAAAATAGTTGTACCTATAATACCTGGAAATATTTCTGATCAGGCAGTCCTCACAGGGATTTTCTTATTAAACATAGTTTGCTATTACTTTACTGATCCTCATTCTTCGAACATCTATGTCGCATTACCTCATTTGTCACAAACATTTTTTTGCCTTACCGTACGTATAGTAACACTACTAACAAACAAACCTACAAATAGGTAAATATATTTTTAGTATTTTATTATTAATAAGAAGTAAGATAAGATAAAGTAAAATAATTACAAATAATAACTCTAATTAACCTTTTTGGTTATAAACTGGCAGCATTAAAACTTTGTTATAGAAGGAGATGCCACAGGTAATAAAAAAACTGTACCAAATTGGAAGTAAACAGGTCAGTCGCTGTCTATGGTCGCCACAGAGTCACCCAAAACATAATGATTTTTACACAGATATACACAACGATCTGTGGATTTTTAGGATGTTTGTTAATCTGTGAATTCAATTTAAGTTTATTCCGTTTATTATTTTAGGTAGCGTGTGCTTCCAGAATACCGATAGGAAGTAGCCTAAACTAAATTTAGGATTTTTAGGTTGTGTCACCGGAATCGGTCCCATTATAATCTGTATGTACCACAGACCTAAAAAAAAATTTGCTACGACTTCCTAAATCCATGGTATGTAGGTACTCTAGAACATTATTTCCCTCTCTTTTTCTCTTCTTGGTTGAGGTGGTTAACGTTAGCCATGCTGGCCCGAGTGGCTCGTACGGCTATTATCCTTCACTATAGCGATACACATACACATTAACCGATTTGAAAAATTCTTTCACTGTTGGGAAGCTACACTATCCCCGGGTGACATAGGCTATATTTGATTTTGTAGCGAGGCCGAAGGCCGAGCTTACACCCGTGCGAAGCTGGGCCGGACGACTAGTCTACACTAATATTATAAAGAGGAAAGATTTGTACCTATTTTTGTATGTTTGTAATGAATAGGCTCCGAAACTACTGAACCGATTTGAAAAATTCTTTCACTGTTGGGAAGCTACACTATCCCCGGGTGACATAAGCTATATTATATTATGTAGCGAGGCCGAAGGCCGAGCTTAAACTCGTGCGAAGCCGGGGCGGACGGCTAGTCTGTTATAAATTCGTCCACCTTGTAGTAAGCTTTCAGAGACAAGAGCAATGAGAATACAATAGAAGAGACAATGGACAAGAGCATTTTCAAATTTATTTTAAAATTCCTTTCAATGAGACATTGTCATAATATTTATTGACAGAAAGTTTTTGGCAAAATATTGTAATAATTTATGCAATAAACGACGAACGATTTTTGAATTTTTACAAGCCGAGTCTTTGGTAATAACTCTTTGGTAGATTGCAGGATGTCGTTCAGTGTGGAGGTTAAAGGTCCACTGCTGGACATAGGCCTCCCCATCGATCTACAAAAGGGCCTGCATCCAGTGTTTCCCCGTGGTCTCTTTAAGGTCGTCTATATACTCATATCTTGTGGATGGACGTCCTTCGTTGCGCTTACCGGTACGTAGTCTCCATTCGAGAACCTTTCGGCCCCATCAGCCATCTGTTCTGCGAGCCATATGCCCTGTCCACTGCTACATCTCATCGCTATAGATTTAAAATAATTTATTTGAGAACCTCCTTTTTTGAAGTCGGTAAAAACTGCTCTGTCTATTTCTTGCACTGACGGAAACAGTCGCGCGAAAACTTTCGTAAGGATTTATTAATGAAATCAAAGAACGGAAAGTGTCATACGCAAAGCTGTCGTAAGAATTTATTAATGAAATAAAGTAATGGAAACTAACACAAAACAATTATAATTATGAAATAGTTAACAAAATCAAAGAAAAAAATCAACTATGAATTCAAATACCCATTTCCATCACATAGAGAATATTGCGAATGTTGTCCAAGTTCTTTTTGTTGTTCTCTTTATTCATCTTGTCCCGCATATTGTTGATGAAGATGTCAAGCTCATCCATTATCTGTCCGGTTTCTTCCTTATGTTCAGATTCCTTTTCTTCAATCCTGGAGCACAAATTAGATAAGTAAATTAATATTACAGTAATCTATCCAGAAGTCATGCCAGGGCCAGCCAGGCCACCCAGAGAGGGGCAAGCGCCCCACATGCCTACGCTCGTGGAGCCTGCAGGTTGGCGGATGAATCCATAGGCCGTGGGGTATCCATAGTTAATTATAAAGTAGGTAAACAATGCAAATACAATAATTATTAGTATAATCGGGTAAGTTGAAAAAACTGGCCAAGAGCGTGTCGCGACACGCATATGGTAGGGTTCCGTAATAAAAGCCATATAATCGTATTCATAGTTCAGAAATTGATAGTTATAGAAAAATTCGAACGAATGACGAAGCTCTCTGGACTTAGCTAAATTTCAGAGATGTATCATCCCGACATAACATATACTTTTTATGGTTTAACCATAGAGAAAACCGATTGAGAAACATTCTTTGTTAAAATCATTATACAAAAAGGTCAATGATGACCTTCGAGCTAGAACGACTTTATTACATTTTTATCGCTGTTACTCAAAAAGTTATAATCAGATAATGTTCGAAATAATTTTGAATGACGTTTTTAAATATGGCCTATCTGTATTGTAAGTTACAAGTTTCTATGTCTTAAAGTTTAGAAATACAGGAGGGGGGGCAACTTTTTGCCACTTTGGCGGGCCGTATTTCGCAAATGATAGACTTTATAAAAAAGTTATGTGTGAAACTTTACCTTCATTTTAAAAGACCTTTTCAACGACACGTGGAGGAGGCAGCAGTGAAAAAAAAAAAACTTTTCTATTTCACATATCTGGTATATGTGAAATGGAAAAGTTTTTTTTTTTTTCCTCCACCTCTAAAATGCAATATTATATATTTTTTATAATTTTAAAATTGAGATTTATATTACTACTATCATTTTGCAAAATTTCATGCACTTATATTTATAATTATAAAAGTTATAAGGTTCTAATAAATTCGGACAGAACGAATTTATATGGGTTCCTTGTCGGGCTACGGAACCCTAATAAAAAACCGACTTCATAAAAATGACAGAACTGGACCAAATTGAAATGGAACCACACAGGAAGCATCAGATTTCAAATAAAAATCTTTTATTATTATCAGAATCGGTTCACCCTGTCGAAAGTTCTGAGATAACAAACATAAAAAAAAACAGTCAAATTGAGGATCTCCTCCTTTTTGGAAGTCGGTTAATAACTGAAAAAGTTTACTTACTGTTTGTCTAACAGTTGTAACTCATGGAGATCTCTCAGATTTTGTTCCGAAACTGTTGTAGCTTGTTGTACGCATGTCATGGAGGCGCTAGTAAGTTGCGCCAGTTTCTTTTTGTTTCCCTTCATAACATTGTAGCCTGCTTCAACTCGGGATGTGATTTCTGCGAGGTCCTTGAATATCTTGTCATTGAATTGCTTCCTACAACAATTAAGGTAGAGTGCTTTTCATGAAAGAAGTCCCACGGCAAATCATTATCTTCATCATCATCAGCCAGAAGACGTCCACTGCTGAACATAGGCCTCCCCCTTTGATCTGCACACTGAACGACAACCTGCCATCTGTATCCAATAGATGCCCGCGACTAAATTTCCATGTTGTAGTTGTCAGATGTTTTACTGTGTTTAGATGATAGTGAGATATTTTATTAATTTGCCATATGATGCCTGATGTTGTTAAAAGCAGGTTAGATGTGTTGCTTGAGAGATGATACTGTGGCCTTAGTACGAACACTTGCTAAAAAGTTATCGTTATGTAAACGATAGCAAAATGTATGAAAAATTGAACAGTGCCTCTATCGGATGTGAAAGGAAACTGAATTTTTCATACATTTGCTATCGTTTACGTAACGATAACTTGGCTGATGTCAACCACATCAACCAACGAGAGAAAAAGAGAAAGAAATTATATTCAAACTTTCTCTCTCGTTGGTCAGACGGCGGTTCATCAGCCAAGTTCGACACGTCTGTTATGGTTATTACTGCACGAAAGAAAATGAAGCTGGTGGGTTACCATAATCTCAAAAACATTATTTTAATAACTTTAAATTGACTTTGTCTCGCTCTCTCGGCTAATGAGAGAGCAAGACAAAAGTCAACATTATTCTAAAAACTTTAAATTGAGATTTGTCTCGCTCTGTCGCCTAATGAGAGATCAAGATAAAAGACAATGAAATGAAAATATATTTGCTGTAGTCTAGATCTACAAACGTAGTCATCATACATTTTTACAAAAGTTTGTTTCTTAAATAAATAGGTAGTTTTTCAGGATGTAAAGTTATTATAAGAATGTTTTAGAGATTCCTGTAAAGTGTCTCTGTGGCATATGTGAAGCTACAGAAATAAGAAACGATAGGACAGCTTCATCATCATCAATATGTCGCCACAGCTTGACAACTCATTTAATTAAACACTTGAAACACTAACCTTTCTCGACGCTTCTGATCATCTGCTTCCAACATTTTTTTACGAAATTCTGTAACTGTTGTATCGGGAATAACTTTCTTCTTCTTCATTGGGTATAGCGCAACAAGTTTGGACATATCTTCGTCTTCAGTTGGCTCCATACTCGGACGCTTTTGAATTTTCTTATCTTTACGCAAATTTTCATATAATGTTTTAGGCACTTTAGAAAAAGAAGATTTCTGTGATGCAGCCATATTAGTGTTTAGATGAATATGAACACACTATCGATGCAATGCAGTTAAATCTTTTTTAATTATTATTAGCTATCAATAATTAAACACAACACTTCTTCAGAATTTGAGAATGCCGAGAAAGAAATCCGCTGAATAACGCTAATAGCAATGGCTGCTAATGCAGTTTTCCCGCCCAAAGCAACTTAATTTTTGAATTTATGTCGTGACCATGGATACAGAGTCCTTCAGTCGGAATAATAAACGGATTTTTCTGGTACTACCTAGCTTACATCGTAGCGTTACATTCTCTTTGGCTTCAATTAAACAAGTCATAGTCACAATCTGAGTCGAGCATCGTAAGTCACGGCCAAGTCTAATTCATGCCTAAACTTGATAATATTTCAATACTTGCTACTGGTAAATGCATAAGAAGTGCGGCACAAATAAAAACATAGAGGAAAGAATAAGAATAAGAACGAGGAGGTATGATGGCCATAAAAGAGCCATATAAAAATGTATTCGTTCAATATGGTGAACATTATGGTCAATAGGCCGCATCATCGCTTAACATCAGGCGAGGTGGCAGACAAGCGCAAGCCTTTTTTTCTTAACCTATACTGTCCCACTGTAGGGCAGAGGTTTCCCCCATTTCCTTCCATAAATCTGGGTCCTCCGCCACCTCTTGCCAACCTCTCTGGAATGAGTCAAGATCTTCACGCCAGTGTTTCCTAGGCCTTCCTTGACTGCGTCGTCCATCAGGCACCCATTGTGTGACGATCCTGGCCCATCGGTCGGGGTTCATACACACCACATGACCCGCAGCCGTCAGGATGGATCTTTCATCGGGATCGCGAGTGTCAAAATTTTGTCAAAAAAAAAGCGTTGTCTATTTCCAATTTCGTAGTACGAAATAGGAGAAGAAAAAAAACTAGAAACTATGTAGAGTTATACGTTTTATAATATTAAATGGACTTTCCTATGACTATTAAATAGACTCAGCTCTTTGTTTTGCACAAAATAAATAATTAAATAGGTACCTAAAATTATTTCATAGGGTTGTTGTTGTTGTAAATTTTTTCATGACCATGGATACGAAGTCCTTCGGTCGAAATATTAATCAAGTTTACATAGTCTTAAATAGCGTCAAACGAGTCATAGTCACAGTTAGGTCAAGCAAAGAAGGTCATGGTCAAGTCAAACTCATGCCCCAGTAAAGTGGTGGAGGCTTTACAATAGGCTTCTATGGAGTTAATTTATGTTTTAATTTATGTATTTAGTATAATTATTGTTAATTATGATCGAACTGCTTTTACCCACAGGTAAGTTAGTTTGATCTCAAATTATAGCAAGAGAGAAATTGAAAATTTTGTTTTTCTCTCCCGTTGGTAAGACGGCGGATCGACAGCTAAGTTCGACACGTCGGTTACGGCTAGAAAGAGAAAATTTTCTCTCTCTCTCCCGTTGGTTGTGGTTTGACGGCCGGTTCATCAGCCATGTTTTATTTCATTAGGAATAGAGACCAAATTTTTTGAGTTTAATTTAACACGCCGTGTTACGTGCGTGTTTTAGTAATCAAAACTGGGTCCTATTTGGCTATTTAACACGGGCAAACGCGCGCTATCGTGACCACGTTAGGTTTACCTCAAAAGTTGGCCTCTAATGCTTATGGCGGCTCCACATTAGTGCCGTGAATTCACGCGCGAATTCTCAGCGTGAATTCTTGGCACAAGTCGTGCCCTCCACATTCACGGGATGTTCACAGTCATTCGTGAAACCCGCCGCGAAATGGATGTAGAATCTGCTGCTGCAATAACTTTGCTGTAGCAACATATTACTATTTAGACGTCCAAAACAAGAAAGTTATTAAAAAGCGTTGGAAAAAAAGAAGATGGTAGATGACGTCCGTACGCCTTTATAGACCGGAGTAAACAAGAAGTAAACTGGCGCGGGGCCGTGAATGTGTATGTGTACGCGTGAACGTCACGCGAACCCTTTGTCGCGGGACAAAATACCGACTCTGATCGGGGAACAGGCGTGAACGCGCGTGAACCCCGCGAAAACCCTCCACATTCACGTTCACGCTTGTTCTCGGAGCTTCACGGCACTAATGTGGAGCCGCCATAACTGACGGGCCTGGTATGGCTGACGTCAATCACCTCAACCAACGAGAGAAAAAGAGAGGGAAATAATGTTCTCACTCTTTCTCTCCCGTTGCTCAGACAGCGGGCGGTTCGTGGTTCGATGCGTGGCTTTAGGCCCAGTATAGCACTTTTTTTAATGTGATTACGTCTCATAAATCGATGTACACTGGCTGCACGCACGAAAAGCATGACTCATGTCACGTCCGCCTTGGTTCCGCCCGTGCGTGCAAGCGCGAAACAAGCGATAGAGAGTCACGACGGGCCCTAGCGTTTGGCATGTGACGCATACGTTATCACGTAAAATTATCGTCCGTAAACCGACTTTACATCTATGAATTTACAGACAATATTTTTTTTAAGGCTGAGGTAATCTGTGGAACTTCTTTTCCGATTAAAAAAATTCTTTGAGATGTGTGGTGGAAACGCCGTTATTTGTTGAGATCTGAGTCCAAATAGTTGGAAAACTTGAGAACTTTATTGTAATATTTGAGGCTGGCTAAATAGACAAAATGCTTGGAGCTTCAAGTTATAAGAAAAAAAAAGCCGGGATGTCATTATTAGCTTTTGGTTCCAAATTCAAGTTTTTCCTAGTTGTCATAGCAACAAAGTGTGTTGTGTTTCTGTTTACCATTAGTTACCCGAATATACTCTGATCTATCTATGGTGGTAACTTATCACGTACCATTACAATTTACAAGACTTCCTCGTAGACAATTTCAAATTCCTTGAATTTGTGTTGTTCGTTGTTCGCATTGTCAAGAACTTTATTTACCTACTCCAGTAACGAACTCGTAAAACAATTTGAGTTTTTAGTTAAAATTGTATTAATTTGAACTTTTTGTGAAGATCGATTTACATGCATAGTTGCTTTATACTTCTGTTTGATTACTTAAGTATAAATCATAGTTCGTAAGTATGTTATACGTATATTATTCACATTAAAGATCGAGGTACTCTTGCGAGAGGTGAAGATCTTGGTAATCTAATAATGTGTAGCTTATTGACATTATTGATATCCTACATGCGTAGGATTGCATTGATACTTATTACAATAATATTATCTCCGCAGAATTGTGAAAATAAGCTGCGAAGTTATCGACCGAAACTGATGTGTAACACCTAACAAAAACTCAAGCCAAAATGGGCGATGTAAGTAATGTACCTACTTAGGCACATAAGCACATTTGTAATGCACACTCACCATTTTCTTGCATGGGTGTAGCCAGGATTTTCATTAGGCGAGCAGTTGGGGGCAAATGCAACATTATTTTTTAATAATACATAGCAATTAACTAAACAAAATATAAGCTAACACTACAAAAACAGACTACCCATCTCCATTTATCAGATGGCAGCTTACCCAGCATGCTGGGAACATTACGACTCTGAATGGCAATGCTTATGAGTTGAGCCAGAAACACGCCAGCATTTTGGTCACATATTGCAATAACGAGGCACTCTTGAAAGATTTTTGAAAATTAGGTGAGCTCCCAGTTACTTAGGGCCCAATGTCTTGATCCCAACAGGCTCAAATATGTAATCACTGCCGAAGCTGGCATAATGTTATTTGTTGGGCAGCTCTTATTAACCAAGCGCTTACCCACACTCCTAGGGGGGAGAGCGGGCGCATGGGTATGCCCACGCTTTCTTGGTAGATCAGATAAATCCTATACGTTCTGTTGTGAAATTGTAACACTAGCAAACTGGCATACAGAGAGTCACATGTTACTTTCGCGGTTAATTAACATAGATAACATATATTACATTATAATAACAGTAAGGGATTAGAATAAAAAAAAAAACCTTACAAACAGAATAAAAAGCCTAAAACTGAAATTAGAAACAAATGGAACAGAAAACCACATCAACCAACTGGAAAGTAACTTGGGAAACTTTTCAGTTGGTTGATGTGGTTTTCTGTTCCATTTGTTTCTAATTGTTTGCTTGTCATGTGGGCTGAGTAGCCATCCCCTAGCAACAGTTTTTGCATTCATGAAAGCCACTGTACAGCTGAAGTTTAGATCTGTTATATAATAGTGATTATATTTCAGAAAAACGATGATGTTGATCTCCGCTTAGAGTTTATTTCTGAATATCTGTTGAGGTCATTAAAACAAAAAATTGATAAATGGGCCAAATTCATTACTGGAGATGAAAGGGTAAGATTATCATGAAACTTTGGTTAAAGAATATTTTTATGTTGTACCTAGTTTTGGCGGCTATTTTACGAATCAACAATTACAATGTCAAATTTTATTACATTTACTTCGATTTAGATTTATAATTTATGTCGATAATATTAACTTATATTACAGCACATCTTGTACCGATACTTTGACAATCCAAAATATGAGATCATTGTTTTCCGTATGAACACCGCTGGATTACTGACTTGCTCCCTTACCTTCCCCTCGTTATCTAGAGGCAAAATTGTGTATTTTCTAAGAAACAGTGAAGAAAGAATCTCTATGGTTAACTTTCGCAAGGTAAATTTAATGGAACAATATCTTTTTACAATAATAATCTTTTTGAAAACAATTTTACTCCTGCACCCAGTGAAGTTCTTTGCTGCCTGCACCTTATACTTTTTTGAGATGTGGGCAATCCGTCGCTGACATCGTACTGGGGCACCTGAACATTCAATGCCTCTTATTTAATTCTTTGAGTTTGTTGGGGCAACTATTGGGGAGGAAAGTTTCTTCAGTGGAGGTCACAAACTGGAAGATGCAGCGTAGTTAGGCCTCAGTTGTAATTTTTAAACTTTCGCGATTTGAACACATGTAGTAGGTGTGCATAGTTAGGCCTCCCACTCGATGTACCGACGACATTGTAAGAGTCGTTTGCTTTCAGTGGATGCAGGTGGCATACTGTCGTACAGTGTAGTGTTTTAAGAGGGAGGCCTATGTTCAGCAGTGGACGTCTCCTGGCTCATGATTATGAAAATTGTATTCATCGAAATTATTCGCCGCTGCCACATAAAACCGAACTTGGTCAACCATGAACTTATAACACGCGGAGAAAAGCTGTCTTCTGACCTCTGCATATCAGTTCAGCTGCGTCTTGATTGGCTGTTGGCTCTCGACGTTTGTGGTTGAAGAAGACATAGGTGCGCGAAGTTTCGGAATAATAATCAAGCGTTTTCACAAAATTTGTATTACCAATTTGTATAAATAATTGCAGGTTATGATAATTGGGGAGATATCAAGTAATGTTCTGATGGATATTAGTGTGATGGCGGACGAGGTCATTGGACCCTTATTATGTAACCCAGAAAACCAGAAGGGATGGCCCAAAATTGTAAAAAAGGATATGAAGAGGCATGTCAATGAGTTGAGGAACTTGATGCACCAGGTTTGTTTCCATGATCCTACTTCATCTTTTACACAGTGATACAGAATGATGTAATCAATCCAATCCAAACCCTTATTGTGAACAGGTTTATTGAAGATGTCGGCCTGACCTAAAACAAATAATATTATCTACCATCCCCTCTGTTTTGCCACTGGTGGCCATACCCCCCTATTCACTGCGCCCTAACTCCATTGCTATGTATTTATTGGTAAAGCGAATCTTACCTATAATCATACTAATACATACATATTATAAATGCGAAATCGTGTTTGTTTGTTTCACTTTCACGAAGAAAAAGAGCAATGGATCAACGTGATTATTTAACATAATTATTCCTGGAGAGCCGGAGAGTGAAATGGGATACTTTTTGTTCCAAAGAAATATATGATTTCTAAGGGAATGTCCACGAAGGTGAAACCACGGGGCGCAGCTAGTCATAAATAAAACATAAACATTGTTTTTACAGCTAAAAGGAGAAATGTCCAGTCAAGTTATGTTGCCAATGCCAGATGGAGTAGAAAACATTTTTCAAGCTGAATCTTCACTCAAAGAAAGGTAAAAGTGAAGCGCGGACATTTTATCGTAATTAGGTAGAGTAGTAGTATGCCGTGCATCAACTATTACTGCGTGAAGGGTAGGCACGCCTTGTCCATCAAACTGGTACCTCCTTGGAAGATCAGCAGCTTGTGGATGCTGGTATGACGTGCAGCCGTAAAACCCGATGAGGAGTATCGATGCTGTCCACCATGAAGCATGTGGATAGTCATCCACTTCCTATCTCTCTAATTAGAATGTCATGTTCATAGTGATCTGACCACATTTTTATCATTTTGGGGCTGATGGTATGTTATTTATTAAATTGAAATAGGCTATTATTGCACTTGAACACCACCTAGCCTGATGTTAAGCAACAATACGGTCTATGATGGAGCAGGCTTGCCCAGAAAAAACTGATTTACTTACAACTTGAAGAAACCCTAATTATCGATTCCCATCTAGGTCAAACATTTGTGTGATGAACATTTGTGTTTGTTCTATGTCTGGGTGTTAATATCTATTTAAGTATGTATTTAAAAATATATATGTACGTATATCAGTCTCTGGCAGCCATATTACAAGCTTTGCTTTTTTTGGGGTCAGATGACCATGTGTGCAAAAATGTCGACACCCATTCCACCTAGTTACGATACTTTCTAGGCTATCTTGAGTTTGGGTTTGGGAGATACATGAACCAGACCTCTTCATTATCGGCCATTCATATTCCCACTGCTGGGACACAGGCCTTCTCTCAGAGAAAGAGAGAGAAGATAGGTCATATGTCTCTACGGCGATAATATCTGGAGAATAAATTCCATAATCCACCATGCTGGCCCAGTGCATGTTGGTAAATATCATATCTTTGAACTTTTGAAGTTTTTGGACATACTTACCTACCGGTTTGGTTTTCTGTCGATGTTTTCCTTTACCGTTTTCCAACGATGGCACGAAACTGCACATAATTTATTTAAGTATTAAATAAGTTACTGTTGCAAGGCCGAAAATTGAAATGGGTACCGCCAGATTGTAAATCTAGTCATGTTATCCCTCGGCCACCATCGCTACCAGAACTATCTAAGTACAATAAAGAATAGGAAAGATGTACGTTCAACATAGTAGTAGTAATGCTGATAATGGTGCTAAAATATTTCTGATCATTATATTTAAAAAAATATTGTTCAATTTGCAGTGATGGTGAAAATGTTGATTTGTACCTAAAAACCAACATAGAAGGGGCCGTTATAAAATGGGCTCAGCAAGTTCACGATTTGTTGAAAGAGGACTCCTACATTGGTAAGTGATGAAATAGCTACCGCGTCAGTTAGCTCGTCAGTGTTTCGCTTTTGTTACGACACGACCTGGCCGCACAATGCGATCCGGCGGCGGACCAGTACGTTACGTTGGGGGGCGGGCGTTTTCGCAACTAGGTCATCCATAGGCTCTTTTTTGCGTGAACCGGCTGCAGCTAGTTCAACCAAGGTCTCCTCCAGGAAGCCCAGCATCTCGCTGTCTCCGGTACATGTTTCTCGGGGCATTCTCGGCGACCGGAGGATGTTATTTCGGCCATGCTGTTGCACTCTAGCAGCAAATGCGTGACCTCCATGCACCATCTACATAAAGAACTGTCTGTAATCCAAATTTAAAAAAGAAAGGGAGTGTCCTGTGAATATACCGAATTTGTCACGTTTGAGATTTAGGAGTATTTTGGATTTAGATACGGAGGCCTGCCTCTCTACAGGTTTTAGCAGGTACTTGCCCAGTATTCTTTATGAAATCTTGTCCTCTGCCGAATCTAAGATCTGATTTGACTGAAAGACAGTGGAATCATTGGCTCAGGTCCTACAGGGCGTATACTGGATCCGCTGTGCCCCTTGATTCAATCAAGGGGGAACAGCAGATAAAATATACGTGTAATATTATATTATTGTTTTTTTTTGCGGCATGCCAATGTAACCAAGCTTTGGTATAAGTACCTTATAAGCCTAGTGCATCCACCAAAATTTCACAACGCGTTGAACTTTGTTGATCTAAGTGGACTAAGTAATCTACTAGTTTTCAATTGTATTGCCATATTTTGTTTGGTGTGCCAAAAAACTAAACAAATAACTATAACCGCATCGTTTTACAGTGAATTCTATGGTACGAGGTTCACGTTTTAATGTTTTTTTGTCGCACTCCCGACACAACGCTTTCGGTGAACTCGCCATCATGAATGATTCAATAAGACACATTTGCAGCATTCAAACGAAGGAAGTTCCCGCTGCCGAACTCTGACGTGGATTTCTATTCGCAACGGCTACGCAATCTGGAAGGGATCTACGCGCAGCTCCGTGACCCGCGTGTCAAGCGTATGGCGCACTACTTGGAGGACACTCGGAGCGTTTACTTGAGCTGCTTCAAGTCTATGCTCACTAATGTTGTTGCTGGTGAGTGGACTACGTCTACTTCTAAATAACCGGCCAAGTGCGAGTCGGACTCGCGCACGAAGGGTTCCGTACCATTATCTATACAAACCAATAAAATCACATTTAATGTATGGGAGACCCCCCTTAAATATTGATTTTGTTTTAATTTCAATATTTATTTTTAAAGTGAATATATAACTAAATATTCTGTAAATATTTCAAGCGTCTACCTGTTGCCGGTATCAATATCGGGCAAAAACGAGTAAAAAAAATCACATTTGTTGTATGGGAGCCCTCTTAAACATTTA
Source organism: Agriopis leucophaearia (assembly GCA_949125355.1). Classification (NCBI taxonomy): domain Eukaryota; kingdom Metazoa; phylum Arthropoda; class Insecta; order Lepidoptera; family Geometridae; genus Agriopis; species Agriopis leucophaearia. The sequence goes on along the minus strand of OX421261.1, from coordinate 8,082,497 downwards.
TTTTATTCTGTTTTTAGTATTTGTTGTTATAGCGGCAACAGAAACACATCATCTGTGAAAATTTCAACTGTCTAACTGTCACGGTTCATGAGATACAGCCTGGTGACAGACGGACAGCGGAGCCTTAGTAATAGGGTCTTAGTTTTACCCTTTGGGTACGGAACCCTAAAAACGAGACCGAGACTGCGCTAGGAGAGGCGCGACTCGGTGCGAGTAAGCAAGTATCTTATTCTCGTACTTGACTGTATTTTTTCAGCGAGAGAGTGCAGGCAGCATAAAAATGCGAGTCGGGCTCGCGCACTGAGGGTGTCGTACCACCACATAAATAGTTACTACTACTACATCACCCCCAGGGTGGTCACCCATCCAAGTACCGAGTGCGTCCGACGTTGCTTAACTTCGGTGAAAGAATATTATAACTGACACGCACTTGGCCATTATTAACTTTTTAATATGTAATTTTACTATAGAGTGTGTACAATAATCGTGCCAAGATAGACACTTGTAAATATTACCGTTTTTACTCTAGACCAAATACAAAAATACGTTTCAAACACGTTTGTTTATTATTATTTCTTCATTAATAGCGCGTCAAAGCCAAGTATCGAGCGGTACCGTGTGTAATAATTACACGAACCATTTCGAACACGAAGTTCTCAATTCGACGGGTGAACGGGAGTGGCCCCTTTTGGTTTTTACTTTATTATTATTTCATAGTTAATCCGCCGTAACACAACACATTCGGTGAAAAAACTAAATTCGAGAAAGTTTAACTGTCGAGTTGAGTTAGGAAGGGAGGGATCATTATAATTTCAAACAAACTTAACAGCCATGAGGCCAAAAAACATAGAAAAAACAAACATGAAAATCAATTTAAATGTCGAAATAAACTTGTGTGTTTTAATTTGCAGCCATCGTTGAATGTCGCGACATCTATGTGTACCAGAAACCTTTGATGTACCATTTTGAGTCGTTCGAAGGCACAGACTTTTCCGACGCAAAGGCCATGATCCGGCCTATGTTTCACTGCATTGGATTGCTGTGGGGCAACTCTAGATACTATTGTAATGTGGAGAAACTGATCCGTAAGTATTTCAACTAATTATGGTATTGGAAAGTTCTTGACCAAATCAACATAATCAACACTTGCCCAACAGCAATCTTGCTAACAAATTAGTTTATTTTTATTCCAAACAACAAGATTTAAATTCAAAGATGCCATAACGGCCTATATCATAAACTAGCAGTTGCTAGCGACTTAGTATGCGTACTTTAATATTAAGTTGTAACCGCTTTTTGACCCCCTTAATTGATTCCCTTCGTAAAATCCATTCATAGAGGAACTCAACACAAAAAAAAAACAACTACCAAATTCGTTCAGCCGCTATGGAATTGAGTGGGAATTAACATACCACACCCGTACAAACAAAATTTCCATTTCTAATCATTATCATCAGCCAGAAGACGTCCACTGCTGAAAATAGGCCTCCCCTTTAACCTCCACACTGAACGACATCCTGCCATCTGCATCCACTGAATGCCCGCGACTCACAATGTCATCGGTCCATCTAGTGGTAGGCCTACCTACGCTGCGTCTTTCGGTTCGTGATCTCCACTCAAGAACCTTTTTTCCCAATCGGTAATCAGTTCTTCGAGCGATGTGGCCTGCCCATTGCCACTTCAACTTGCAATATTTACATTACTTGCGTTTTTACATTTCTAATAAGTATAAGTATTGTTGGATGTAGGTTTGTTTATTTGACCACCTAGTGCCTGATATTTCTTGTTTTATACAGGGTTACGCATAAACCCTGTACTAAACCGAAAGGAGGTTATTGTACTCATAATTATGAACAACTACTATGGGACCGATTCTGGAATCGCGAATAAAAAAATCAGCTAGCATACATTCATACCATAATAACCTTTTCTATGTTTTTTTTCGCGGTTTCAGGTTTGGTCCCATAGTAAATGTTGTTCATAATGATGAGTTCCATGACCTCCTTTTGGCTTAGTACAGGAAATATGCGTAACCCTGTATTTCATAGTCACAAAATCTTTTTTCTGTATTTAAGCGAAATTTATTATGATGTTTCAGCTCTTCTGCGTGAAGTGTGCAACCTGGTTATACAGCAGTGCACCAACTCTATCGACCCTGCCTCCATATTCCAGGGGGAGCCAGACGAACAACTCATTAAGATTAAGAAGGCCTACAACATTCTCAATCATTTCATGTAACACTTACTTTTCATACTAAAATATTCTATCTATTCTATTCTGCTAGACTTCTACATCGCGACCACGAACCGGAGCGTAGGTTAGCCTCCCTCTAGCTAGGTGGATCGACGACATCGCAAGATGAGCGGGCATCCAGTGGATGCAGATGGCAGGCTGTCGGTCAGTGTGGTGTACTAAGGGACAGGCCTTTGTTCAGCAGGACGTCTTATAGCTGATGATGAGTTTTATATTTGACCACCGATTCGGTGGTTCGATGGTAAACGACGGTATGGCCGGGACGGTATAGTAAGATCAAAATACTAATGTCAAATTAACATGCGATGGTCTTCGCGCTCTTTTGTTGTGACATTTATGTTAACGTGCAAGTGAACGTGAAGTGCTATCGATGTAAAGATCGTGAGAACTGTTAGCGCTGAGGGTGATATCAATGTACCCACCGCACAGCGCTGTACGCGTGATTCGGAAGAGTTCTTACCCACCGTCCACCTCCTGAGACCACCTGGGTGAACTGCGGAAAGTTTTTTTTACAACGGCTCTCCTCTCAGATAAAATTTGAATGCCCCTAAGTTTATATTGGAGACGGCACACCTCAGAAATTTGGTGTTGGCCATTACAATACCTATGGACGTACAGTATTTTGTATTTGCGTGCCTCGTCGCTAATGGCTGATACGGGCCACACCACCAACTCTAGCATTCTTATTTCTCTATTACATTGAGCTTTTTTCCGTTATCTCTACTGTAGAAACATTTGTTTGCCAAGCTGTATATTGCATTTGTTCCGCTAGCGAGACGTACGCGATGAACCGGGATAAAGTGCACACGTTCTTCCCGCCGGGCGTGATGCCGGTCCGCTGGTCGTTTGACTTCAACCGCGTCTTCACGCGGTTCAACATTTACACCAAGCGGCTTGTCATGATTGAGGAGATTCTAGAAGCAACCGTAGAAATACTGAAGCTGGAGAAGGTCGAATTCTGCGGACTCAGGGGCAAGACGCTCAGCACAGAGTGTATGAAGGTGAGGTGTTTATTTCTTTACTAGCGATCCCCTGCTTCGCACGGGTGTAAGCTCAGCCTTCGGCCTTGCTACTATGACCCGCTCCAGGAACACAAAATTTCATCCAAATCGGTCCAGCCGTTTAGTAGTTATTCTACTATTCCGGACGGAGACAAATAAAACAAATCAAAAGCCATGAAAATCGGTCCAGCCGTTCTCAAGTAATAAGTGTTCGAACAAACCCGACTTTGTTTTATACAGTCAAAACCTTTTATTGCGACATCGTTTAGAACAACATGCCGGTTATAATAACCTATCGATTTGTTTTTACTTACACGATACACATTAAACATCGCCGGTTGTTACGACTATCAGTTTTTACGACTGAATATGAGCAGTCCCTTCGATGTCGTTATAACAGATTTTGACTGTATAAGAGAAACAAGCAGATAAAACAAACATGACCCTACTTTTTGAATAGTCGGATAAACAAAAAACTAGTTATTTTAAATTTATTACACCATTGACCAGGGCCCTGATTCTACTAAACTAATTGTTTTTAAATTGTTAATAAATTGCCTCAAAAACTGCCCTTTTGACAGTTTTGGTATAGATAAAGTGTCAAAAGTAAAAAAAATGAGGCAATTCATTAACAATTGACTTAGTAGAATCGGGGCCCAGTGACCTTACGGCTTCTTCTTAATGTAATTCCACTATTCTGTTTGTAAAGGTATTAGAAGACTACACGCTCAAATACCAGTATCTGGGCAACATTTCATACGACCCGGCCGATCCGGAGGATGAGTCGTTTCTGTCAGACTACGAAAACCACATTGCTGTGCTTGAAGATGTTGACAGAAAACTGGCGTCTTTGTTCTCGCAGGGACTCGACGAGTGCCACAACTTGGAACACTTCTTCAAGGTATGCCGATGGGATGTTGATGGTAGTCAGGTTTTTTTTTTTTTTGTTATGATACTGGGTGATGAGAAGAGCGAAGCCGCTCGCCTGATGGCTCTTCACGCTTGCCCATAACAGCTCAACGCCACTCAGAATTTTGATCTTCAACACTTCAAAACCCTGGATGGGAATACACTGCAACGAGATATAAGATGTCAAATCTATGTGTGCCCTGTCAGGTTGATTGCTGCTTTCTAAATAACATAAAGTTTAAAGTTTCATTCAAAGTTTGTGTTCGGATTAGGAAGGGATACTCTGTCCCTTTCCCGCGAATGGAATTTATAATTGCAGATTTACAAATTTTGAAGTAGTTTTTTTAAAATTGATAATTTGTTCTATTTAGGTACACAACGCTAATAATGCCTTAGGCTAGTGGAATGTCCTGATATAAAAATGGTGCATTAAACTTTCTAGTTTTTCCAAATCATCGGAGATCTGTTCCATCGGCCCATCATAAAGAAGGAGTTGAAGCCAAAACTGCACAAATTACTGGATTATATGCACTCTAATCTGGATGCTGTCAAAGAAATATATGATGAGGAAATGGCTGTAAGTTTTCTTTACGCGCTTTTTATTAACTTGTAACTAACTGCCGTGTATTTTTAACTAAACAATTTATGAATAATGTAGACACTTTTCTTCCATGTGTGTCTGATCTGAGGTTACCCTACGAGTTATGGCTCATTTGGTTTGTTTTGACGAGTCACTAAAGCGTGTTTTAAGTATTATCTATATCCATCCATACATATAATACAAAACATAGATAAAAAATATCTGAGATAAAAATATCTGTAATTGCTAGATATAAAAAAAATACTGAGGGCGTCTTAAAATGATCAGCTGAATACATTAAGACAGTTTTTAGAATTTTTGTCTGTTTGTTTGTTTGGCCACTCACATCTTCTAAACCACTGGACGGATTTAGATGCTGTTTTCACGAAAATGCTTAGCTGTGACCAGATTAAAGTACAGGCTATGTTATTTAGCGAAAAAAAGGAAAACAGGTTATAATGTATAAATAAAAATCTATGCGTACGAAGTCGCGGGCAACAGAACTATTTATAATTAACATAAACCTTCTACTTCTGCATGAACTTCAACAGTTCAAAACCCTGGATGGCAATGCACTGCGCTCGTCACCCCGATATATAAGATGTCAAATCTCTGTGTGCCCTGTAATTTCGCTGGAAACATTGCCCTTCAATCCGGAACACAGTAATGTTTAAACATTACTGCTTGGCGGTTGAATAACTGGCAAAGGTGTGGTACTTCCCCAGGCGGACTCCTGCAAGAGTCCTACCACTACAATACAAAACAAAACAGTTGATGTTATAAGGAGTAATCCACGCGGGTAAAACCGGAGGGCGCAGCTAGTATTATATAAAAGCGAAAGTGTGTTTCTTTGTTCCTAATTCAACTAATCGACTTTTTGTATAAAGAAAGTTGGAGGGCCGGAGAGTGACATATAAAACTTATTATCCCGAAGAAATGAACGGTTATTAAGGCACATTTCCACGTTTCGTTTTTTTTCCACGTGGAAGAAACCACTGTGCGTTGGTAGTTCTTACAATAAACGGATTTGATATCTAGTTATATTTTAACAGAAATTGACTAAAGGACCCGAGAGGCCGATGGTAGATCCGTATTTGCCGCCAGTTGCTGGTATGCTCTGGTGGATACATAAGCTACGGAAAAGGTTGCAGCACCCTATGGAAGAATTTATCCTGTTTGAAGACCCGTAAGTATTTCTATTCTAACCTTCGAAAAATTATACATAGGAGTCACAACGCGAAGAAAATTATACTCAATAAACGTCCGAAGTTTCATATATAAACATAGCTGTATACAATTTATATCGAAACAAAACAATTTTACCAAAACTAACCATATATTTATACTTTTACGGCTTAGTTCTCTAATGTATGTTCGATTTGCACAATATCGTCAAAACTCGTGAACCGTCGCGTTGCTGAGCAAGCGAGACGGCGATCATGTCTGAATCGCAAGTGGGAACTTCTCTCCTGAGAGAAAGAGACAATTTTATCTTACTCTCCCGTTGGTCAGACGGTGGTTCGTCAGCCATGTTGACGTGTCTGTTACGGCTCTTACGGTGTGTTACGGCTTGTGCAACTATCGCGTGACTGTGGATCCAATCTGGCTGCGTATTGAGTCCAGCCAGATTTAGTATTGCCGCGATTAGCGCGTCATTGTGGTATCTTTGTGTTTTTTTGATCGAAGATCCTAACCGTAAATATTAAAGTTGAACTGAATAAATGCGTTATGCGATCATACAAAATGACGTGTAACGTTGATCATAATAAAATGGTCATTATCATCATCATCATTATGTGCCATCTTCATAGTCGCGTTTGGAGGTCAGAAGGCATTTTTTTAGGAAGTTTGTCTAATATGTGCTCTATCATAGACCGCATCTTCGCTTAACATCAGGTGAGTTCAGTCAAATGCAAGCATATGTACACTATCTACACCAATATTATAAAGAGTAAATAATTATATTTTTGGATGTTTGTAACGGTTTAACTAAATCGGTTCTCGAGTGGAGACCACGGACCTGTAAGCGCAGCGTAAGACGTCCACCCACAAGATGGACAGACGACCTAAAAGAGACCGCAGGAAAAACGCTGGATGCAGGCCGCTTCCAACCGTCCCTTTTGGAAATCAATGGGGGAGGCCCTATGTCCAGCAGTGGACGTCCTATGGCTGAAATCATGATGATGATGAAAGAATTAACTCAAACACTACTAGACCGATTTTAAAAATTCTTTCACCATTAGTCTCATTATCCTTGAGTAACATAAGCTATATTTATTACTAGAATATAAAAAAAAATCTCCACCCGTGCGAAGCCGGGACGGGCGGCTAGTTATATAACAACGAAAAAAAACGTTATTCTGCTTCTTTTTTCCAGGATCATCGAAACCGAATACGCGACATACATGAAAGGGAAGCACAACGAAATGCTGGGCTATTTAAACGTGTTAGAAGACCGCCAGTTCAAAACTTGGTGTGCCACTGTAATGCCAACATGCAAAGTGCACTTGGCCAAGAACTTAATTTATAGGGACCCACCGTTTGTGAGGAACAACTTTAGCCCTGAAGTAAGCACTGCGATAGATGGATAATTATTCATTGTTCAAAAATGACATTCATAGAATAAGGAAGACTAAAACTAGTGTTACAACTCGTGGCGCTATAGGCGATTTCTTTTAGGTATCTTAGGCGTGTTATCCATGTACGAGAACCAACACGACACGAAGGATTTTATTCTGTACCTTGTTGGTTCTTATTAGCGTCGTTGGCGCTGTTGGCGTTGATTCGGAACACCAACTTTGATAGTCTCTGTTAAATCTTAAACGACTACATAAAATTGTCGGAACTGGACTAAATTGAAATGGAACCACACGGAAAGCACCAGCTTTCAAATAAAAAATAATCATCAAAATCGGTTCACCCAGTCGAAAGTTCTGAGGTAACAAACAAAAAAAAAACAGTCGAATTGAGAACCGCCTCCTTTTTGGAAGTCTGTTCAAAACAACATAATGTAAACACGCAAAAGTTTTCTAGCCATCGGTAGTTAAGAAAGTAATTAACTGACTACTCAAGTTAACTCGGTTGGACCTCCGTCTAGTGACCTATCATCAGATACCACCATCACCATCTCAGATCACCGTGAGCTAAACCAATCACTTGTACAAAATTAGAGCAACAAACAGTCCTCTATGCCGAGGCTGTTTACAGGGAAACGAAACCATGGAACATACGCTACAAGACCAGAAAGTATACGATTAAGGTCAGGAATCCTTGATGAAACTTCACAACAAGTCCTCAATACGATACCTGGCAAAATAGGGGTAGAAAAGTTAGCTCAGCGACCCAAAGCCGTGCTCCGTCAGACCAGCAGTGCCTTACCTGACTTACCTCACAATCAGGCAGGCTGTCGTTCAGTGTGGAGGTTAAAGGGGAAGGCCTATGTTCAGCAGTGGACGTCTTCTGGCTGATAAGAAATCATCACCATGGTGACGATGATGATTTCATATTTGACAGATGATGTAAAAACAAAATAATGTTGTTTCATACAGTTGGTGATGTTACTTCGTGAAATCCGCTACATGAAATACTTGGATAAACAAGGAATACCGCAAGATGGCCTGGATCTTTACGCACGAAATGAGAAGTTACAGGTAGGTTGTCAAATGAATAGGGTACTTTTTTACGACACCATCTCAAATTGTCTATCTTCTTATTCTTCTCTTATATATAAAAGGTGATGTGTGTATATACGTATGTATGTTAATTCCCTATGGGCTCCAAAACGGCTGCACCGATTTTGTCGGTACTTCACTGGCAGATAGCTGATGATATAAGGAGTAATCCACGCGGGTGAAACCGCGGGGCGTAGCTAGTAATATTATAATAAAGCAATCTTGTGATGTAATCTTCGTAATTATCAGTATTTGTGTTATAATACAATAAAAAAATTCTTCCCCATCGGTTATCAGTTCTTCGAGCTATGTGGCCTGCCCATTGTCACTTCAACTTGCAAATTTTAATAGCTATGTTGGTGACTCTGTTTCTTTGGCAAATATCCACGTTCCGGATTCTATCGCGCAAAGAAACTCCAAGCATAGCTCTCTCCTCTACCCGTTGTGTGACTAAGTGTTTCCAAAAGGCCAATAGTTAAGGACCACGTCTCAGTACCATATGTCATCACTGGAAAAACACACTGGTCAAATGCACTCATCAGATGCTTGATATGATATCGTTAAATTTTTTTGTCACTTGTCATTTTGACACCGGTCTCTCTGGCGTGTACTAATTTGGCAAGGGTCATTTTGACGAAAGTTTTTATGGTTTAAATCGACCATTAACTATTATCATAAGAATCATAACCCTCTATAACATTGTAGTATGACATGAACCGGCTGAATCGCGCCATAGGGTGGTACAACGCAATCCGTGAGGGCAGCCACGAGACCGAGGTGGCACTCATCGAGAAAGAAATATCCGCCATCGACATGCTGCTCGGCCGCGGAGTGGAGGAGCTAACGTGGAACGACGACTGTAAGTTTCACTTGTACTGCTTGTTCTCTCTGTTCACGCCACAGCCTACCAGGATAGGCCCCACGAGAACGCCAAGCTATGTATATGAAAACCCAGCTAGCTGCAATTTTTCTACCTACTTTGACGTCACGAGAGCAATTTAGTGGTATTTTAAATGCAATCGCACGGACAACTGCTTTCGAAGAGTTTTTACAGTTTACTGTGGCGCAACTTGGCATTTATTGTATCTACATCTGATGTGCTACTGCCATGACGATGGATATCGAACTTAATTATGTGGCGTGCTATTTGGAGCATTAACCTAACTTAAGATAGGCCACCCCGACGAGTAACAACACCTTCCCAATCCTCTAAATTAAGATGTTGGTGTTTATTTTTACTGCCAATGATTTGCTTATTGCTTGCTGTAAACTGCTAGTTTGTTGAATTAACAGCCTGTTTATAACGTAATACACGTAAGCCATAGCTCGCCGAGCCTCTGCCAACGCGAGCATAAACAAATTAATACAAGGCGTGTGCTACTGTCTACACGTTAGTCATGTTTGATCGAGCCGATGCCAACCGACTTGTGGACACAGCTTGTCGAGTCAAAGGCGCTCGCCTTTGATTTGTGCAGGAAAATTGATACAGATCAGTAGTGAGACGAATCGTGGCGAGCTATTCCGAATGGTGGCAAGCCACACCATATGAGCCAAATACACGTTGGCGTTGACCTACACTCGGCCAGGCGAGCGAAGACGAGCAATGGCAAGCGATGGCAAGCGTAGGAAAATTTGCTGTCTACACGTTGTGAGGTAATCGCTTTCGCTTGGCGAGGACCAGGGGGTATTTCCGGCTTAAGAAGCGGGTTGACCTAGTTAATCTTCATTGTTTTTCGTTGTCATTAGCTAAATATTTCTCTCCTATTCACCTTGCAGTCACAGACTGGATGGCCGAAGTGTACACGGCTATCAACACCCTCCAAGAGCGCGTACTAACAGCTCAGAACAATGTGAAGCGTGGCTTAGCCAACATTGACGATTGGGGCAACGTGCCGCTTCACAATCGAAAAGAAAACCCAGATAAGATGGAGCTTCTCGCGGTCAACGAGCGGCACTCGAGATTCGTCAGGAGACGCAATAGAATCTTGGAGAGCCACGACGAGTTTGTTGACGTCCTACAAACGAATTACAAACTGTTCTTTAATATTCAAGACGAAGCAGAAGTAAGTCCTAAGGGTATTGAATTTTACCATTGGCGATACTGTTTAGATTTCGTTTTAATCTCTTTGAGCTTACTTTCAACAGGTAATAGCACCAGTAGCTATGTGAAACTTTGAAGCGTTATCGCCACTATATGATTTTCATTACACAAATATGTATATTTCAGGAAGAAGAAGAGGAGGAGGAATTGGAAGAAGTTGACGAAGCCACCCTTGACGAGGAAGAAAAATTTGCGCGTTATGCGAAACTAGCCGAATTGGCTGAAAAGAAAGAACAGAAAAGAATAGAAAAAGAAGAGCAAGAGATGATTAAAGCTGAAGCTGATCGAATCAAGTTCGAGAGAAGAGCGGCTAGGCGTCTCAAGAGGGAAGCTAAAGAGGAAGCGAAGAGAGAACGACAGGAACGGAGAGATGGAGGTACGTCGATTGAAAGTTCAATTTCAATTAAGCACTTAATCCAAGGTATAGTTCATTTTATTTGCATTATTGCATTATATATAAAACCCAATTTCGAGAAATAGAGTCCCGTTTACACACATACAATACATCGGTTATTAATGTAAAATTATTGTTGATGATGAATATTTTTTAATAAATATAATTGACCTTCAATTGCCTTCGAATGCTGTCCTGAATAAATAGTATCTTTTGGGTATATTACTAGAAAATAATTATAGCTATACTAGTATCGTTTTTTTATTTTAATGCCAGTTTGTATTTATTTGATATTGCTTTTTTGTAGTTTTAGGTAATAATTAGGTTTACTATACATATTATTACTTTTATGTGATTAAATATGTTTTTTTCTTGGTTTAATAAAATATGTAAGTAGTAAAATATGTAGTAAAACTATAGGTTAAAATATCAAGTTATGCGTATTTGCGCTCATCTATACTCCTATGCGGTAAATTTCCAGGCGAGGAAGTTGAGTCGATCATTGATGAAGAGGAAGTAATCGAGGACCCGGAAGAGCTGGCGGACATTGAAGCTGAACGGGAAGAGATGGAGATAGAGGCGTTCAGGGCGGAGCGGTGGCCTAATTACGTCGAATACGTCGACTCTCTTGTAAGTAGTACCTAGCTAGAGAAAAGAGAAGTAAATAGAACGGAAATGAGAAGGAAACTCTGTCGCTAGGTATTGTGACAGATATGTGATTGAACATTCTCATTTATGTCAACGCGTCGGAACTCCGCGTCACAGTTGCTATGGGTTTATATGGGTGCAAGTGGCTACAACAAATTTCTTACAAAAATGCCTTGACAGCCGTTCTAATTTAAACGAAAAAAATATCTCTTCTCTTAAAGTGGGAGGGCAACTCAAAGTCAAGTCGCGCTAGCATAACTTTTACCTTTATTATGATAATTTTCATTATGACATTTAAGATATGTATATTTGCCTTTCAGATATTTAAAAAAAACCTATTCTGTCCCAAGTTCATCTTCCGCACTTCGATCTATATTTTTAACCGACTTCCAAACAGAAGGAGGTTCTCAATTCGACTGTTTTTTTTATGTTTGTTACCTCAGAACTTTCGCCTGGGTGAACCGATTTTGATGATTGTTTTTTTATTTGAAAGAAGCACCAGGCTTCCCGTGTCCCATTTTAATTTGATTCATAGATACAGTTCAAAAAAATATGAAGTCTATTTTATATAATGATAATTATTTTGATGTCGAGTGATTAGGCGAAGATGGTAAACATGCCTAGCTGTCAGTCTGTCTATCCGTCCGTCCGTCCGTCCGTCCATCTGTCCGTCCATCTGTCCGTTCGTCCTAAACAACCAATAATAAATAAAGGCCAAGTGTAAGTCGGGAACAAATTTAAGGAACATCGGGTGCGGTCGGTACTTGGTTGGGTGACTCCTGGGCGTGATGTTGTCTTTTTGCACTACTTTTTGTATTTTGTGGTGGTACGGTCCCTCAGTAACCCTCAGTGAGTGAGCCCGACTCGCACTTGGCCGGTTTATAACAAAAAACTAACATCCATGTTATTGTTTCTAGGTTTCCAAGCAAGTAATGAAAGCAGTGCAAACAAGCGTAAACCTATTCGAGATAAATACTAATTTGGAGAAAGGTCCGAATGTGGCTTTAATGGAAATCATTGCTGAATTACGAGATCCAGGTAAAGTTAGTAGCTTTCGATGAGTGTTGTTGAATTAAACTGAAATACATTGATTGTGACAGATATGAATGACCTATGAAAGTCTATGTTATACAGAAACTGTTTTTTAAAAGGGGATTATTTATAACCCAGCCAGAGACATTAACACAAAAACAACATTAGTTAGTGCTGCGGTTCATTGATTTAACGCATCAATGTTCAATTTATAGTTTTACTAGTCGACCGTCCCGGCATCGCAAGCTGTAAGCTCGGCCTTTGGCCTCACTGCAAAATATAACAGCCTATGACATAGGCTGTTATATTTTGCACCGGAGATAGTGTAGCTTCCCAACAGTGAAAGAATTTTTCAAATCGGTTCAGTAGTTTCGGACCCTATTCAATGCAAACAAACAAACAAATCTTTCCTCTTTATAATATTAGTATATATTAATCTTAGGCTGGCTTAAATATTCAGCTTCTTTGACGAAACTATTTATGTTTTATAGAAACACTAGCAATGCACTTTCGCCAGTTATTCTACAGGAACTGTAAAAACTTCAGGATAAATACGTACCCGTGTTTATATAGGTTATAAGCTACCTCATAACCAATAGTTTTTTCTTTTATGTAGCAATAGGCTTGCGCTTGGCCGCCAACTCGCCTGATGTTAAGCGATGATGCGACCTACGATGGATCACGCTTGCCTAGAAGAAACCGATTCACTCTTGTCTTGAAGACACCCAGATTGTAACTATCGGGGAACATCCATTCAGGCAGCGCATTCCACAAACTAGCAGTTTTAGATTTCCATAATAAAATAGCAGTTTTAGGTCTACTTTAGTGTGGATTTAGTTGTTTTGACCTCAGAGGCAATCGACTAATGGTGGTATAATCATGGCTAACGGCGTAGCTAAATTTTAACCTGGTGACGGCCAACCAGCACGCATGGTGTAGCGAATTTGGACAAACCCCCAATCAGGCAGGGTGCAGAGGTTCGCTGATGGTCGAGCTGAGTGGCTCGCCTTGATGGAGGTTTTGTAGAGCCGATTATAATGATGGATGATACGGCAATAGAATACAAATTTATACATTCGTTCGATTCCCACCTAGGACAAACTTTTTGTGTGATGTACATTTGTGTTTGTTCTATGTCTCGGTGTAAATATCTATTTAAGTATGTATTTAAAAATATATATGTATGTATATCAGTCTCTGGCAGCCATATTACAAGCTTTGCTTAGTTTGGGTTCAGAGGACCATGGTGCAATAATGTCCCAGATATTTATTTTATTTTTATTTACATAATTGTCAATTGACTACCCCGGTGGTATTTATTGGTATGAACCTACCTCGTTCGCTTGGGGGCGTGGGTTCGATTCTCATCTAGGGCAAAAATTCATGTGATGAACATGTGTGATTGTTCTATGTCCCCCTAAAAACACATATATTTTTTTATATGCAATTTAAGTGACTTGTGTGAAACTATTATGTCTTCCGAGTAATTGAATTTACCAGTTATTTTGATTTAAAAACTACAGAATCAATTTTTTATTAAATATCTATGGGACCAATATGAATGCATATTCTTTTAATTACAAAAATAAAAACAATTCGGTTTATAAATTACAGAGCCCTGAGATAACAAAGTTAAAAAAAAAATTGAGAACCACCTCCTTTTTTGAATCAGTAAAAAAAATACTTTTGTACAGAACCGTTCTCGACTCCACAAAATAAAATCGCCATCGCTCCCGCTCCTGCGCACTACGGTTGAAAATGCGAGATAACTTTGACACCATTTTGATGTATTTGCAGACATATATTTCTCTCCTTCGCTGGACCACGAGGAGGATGGAGGGCTGTATGATACTCTCAGAGAGATGATGAAAGACATGTTCCTGCAAGCGACGCTGTTCATCAGAATTGACCCGTTGATTCCCATCGCTTCTTATGAAGGTGATTAGCCACATATATACGAGCCGCTTATGAAATGGTTTTGTTTTGCCCAGTCCCTTCTGTGGCCTTAGTACGAGCACTTGCGAAAAAGTTATCGTTACGTAAACGATATCAAAATGTATGAAAAATTGAACAGCGCCTCTATCGGACGTGAAAGGAAACTGAATTTTACATACATTTGCTATCGTTTACGTAACAATAACTTTTTCGCAAGGTCTCGTACTAACCCCAACGCTTAGCGAATAAGCCTGGGTTGAGCTGGGGCCCGCTATCTCACTACACTCTTTATCTTGTTCTGACTCTATATTGGGACAAGTTGGCCCCACAATCACGCGATAGTTGCGAAAGCCTTAACAACAGGGCCGGATTAACTCTATCGGGGCCCCTAGGCAATGCTATTCTCGGGGCCCCTTTTCGATTAGTTTCGATAGAATACTTCCACATTCAACCAAATACCGTTAGATGGCAGGCAGAAAGTAAAATATATTTTTTACTGGCAAAATTACCGCCGGATGTGCATAATGGAAAATGTCACGAATTAAAAGTTTTTTTTTCTTGGTGCGTGACCCGCATCGACTAGGGGCCCACGGAGGCCTAGTCGATGCGATGACGATGTTGTACGAATCGAACTCACATTAGAGGACTGAGCCGTAAATGTATAAAAATGCGGTTGGTTTTGGTAAAATAGTTTTGCTTCGATGTAAATTATGTATTATATTTATATATGAAACTGCGGACGATTTTTGTCTTTTCAACGCGTTGTGTGTTCTATATATAATTTTTTTGAAGGTTATAATAGTAAAAGTTATGAATAATGAACCACTTTCGGATTTTCCACCCTTATAGTAGTGACGAACTTTTGAAATTTGTTTACAGATGATTTGGTGAATGAAGAAGAAATGATTGATTTGTATCATGAGATTCTGAAAAGAGTAGAGATGAGTATCAACGAAATCGTTTCCTATGCTGCGGTAAGTTTTATACTTGACTAGCTACACTCCTCCGCTAGCGTTATAATTATAATAATATAAATGAATGTGTGTCTGAGATAGTGTGTCTGTCTGTCTGTTTGTTCCTCTTTCACGCATCAACAGAACAACGGATCGACGTGACAATGAAAAATATACGTCGGATAAATACGCAAATCTATTCATAAATTAAAAATATAAATAACTAGCCGCCCCTCCCAGCTTCGCACGGGTGGAAGAGTTTGTTTTTAACATTCTAGGAATAAATATAGGCTATGTTACTCAGGGACACTAGAAAAGTGAAAGAATTTTTAAAATCAGTCCAGTAGTTTTTGTGTTAATTAGTTACAAACATGCAAAAATACTTTCCTCTTTATAATATTAGTGTAGATGTAAAAGTGTCCAAACGAGGGAACGAAAGAATAATAACCTTCCTTATGCCATACCACAAAGTAAAAAAAAACCTTACCGTGGGAGATTTATATTCTTTTTTTTTTTTTATATAGTGGCTTGTTTTTGACTGCCGACTTGCCTGATGTTAAGCGATGATCCGATCTACGATGGAGCACGCTTGTTGAAAAGAAACCGATTCTCTTATGATTTGAAGACCCAGATTGTAACTATCGGGGGACAATCTATTCAAATGACTCCATTCAACTCTACGGATAAGTTTGCGATACTGACTATTCAATAACTAGACATATGTTTGTACAGAAATACGAAAAATACATGCCTCTTTGGATGGAAGACCGCCAGGAAGCACTGAACGCGTTCATGAAGTACGGTCGCGTCATCTCGCCGGAAGACTTCGATAAATACAAGTTCGAGAATGGCTGCGAGCCTCCCGAGTGCAAGCCGAAACTAGAGCAGTACAAGAATGAGGTATGGAATCATCAGATCTTCGTCACCAATTGTAATCAAATAATAATGCGAATTCGATGTATCACATCGCTCGAAAAACTGATAACCGATGGGGAAGAAAGGTTCTTGAGTGGAGACCGCGAACCGGAAGATGCAGCGTAGTCGGTCTATCTAGTGGGAGGCCTACGACATTGTGAGAGTCGCGGGCATCCAGTGGATGCAGATGGTAGGATGTCGTTCAGTGTGGAGGTTAAAGGGGGAGGCCTATGTTCAGCAGTGGACGTCTTCTGGCTGATGATGGTGATGATGATGAATAATGTAAATTGTGTTGTTGTTCAGTTATTTACACACTAGCTGCGCCCCGCAGATTCGCCCGCGTTGCTTGTAGGTTGCTTCACCTCCTTGGTAGCGACAGCAACCTCTTAGACGACAATTTTTTTCTTCTGATGTAATATGTCAATGTATACAATTTCAATTCTTGCCGTTCCATACAAAATGTGTGGGAAAATCAATTTTCTTCATTAATTTTTTCGTGAATTTTCTGACATTTTTATTTAATATAAGGTCGGGGAAAAAGTTTGTTCGTATTTTTTAAACAAATTCAAGACATATTTTTTCAAGTTTAATTACATTTAATTATAATATATATGTGCCATTTTGTTCGATAACTTGTTGCCATCTTGTAGGTAGTGACATGATCCCGTTGCTGTAGAATTTTTGGGACTTCTGATCAAAAAAATGCAACAAGTAGTTTTGACAGTCCTCTCTTGATGTTAATCTAACACTACCCAAAGAATTCTGAAGAGATTGAAACAGGTGGAAATCTGAGGGTGCAAGGTCAGGGCTGTATGGTGGATGCATTAACACTTCCCAACCAAGCTCTGTAATTTTTGCTGAGTGGCCAAAGATGTGTGCGGTCTGGCGTTATCATGATGAAAGACCACACTCTTTCTGTTGATCAATTCCGGCCGTTTTTTCTCAATTTATTGTTTGAGTCTCATCTGCTGTTGGTAGTAGAGATCCGAATCGATGGTTTTGCCCGGCGGTAAAAGCTCATAATGAACGATGCCCTGCCAATCCCACCATACACACAGCATCACCTTATTACGTGTTAATCCGGGTTTCGCTACAGTCTGTGGTGCTTCACTGCCCTTTGACCATGATCGTTTGCGCACATTCTTGTCGTAGGTGATCCATTTTTCATCACCAGTGATCAATCTTTTCAAAAACGGTTCGGTTTCGTTACGTTTCAATAGAGAATCGCAAATGAGTACACGATTCATTTGGTTTCTTTCAGTGAGCTCGTGTGGCACCCAAATAACGAGTTTTTTGTATACCCAGTTTTTTTCAAATGGGTCAAAACTGTTTTGTGGTCAATCCCCAGTTCTTCAGCTACGTCGTAGCTACTAATATGCCGATCTTGGTCCACTTTTCCAGAAATGGCATCTACTTTATCCGTAACAGGGCGACCAGAGCGAGCTGCATCTTTGACATCAAAATTCCCGGACTGAAAACGCTTGAACCAACATTGTGCTACTCTTGATGACACTGCATTATCCGTCTTACTTATTAATCTTCACAATAATCCTCTCGCAAACCTCTCTCAATTGCGAGGCGTTTTAAGACTTGATCCAGGATCAACTTTTTTTCACCCATATATCTGCATAAACCTATTTTATCCCTCTCTCAGATAAAATACCCACAGAGAAACAAAAATCATTCAGTTGGCGCAGACTATAGCAAAAATAATCGACTAAAATTCTTGTTGAACGAATAATGTATGAAAATTTTGATTTTTACGTCAGTGGTAATATGAATGTCAATGTCAGGTGACAAATTTGACGGTACTCAGAGCACGCGTGTGTCAATCTGGGTTAAATTTTTGCGCATTTTCTGTATAAATAAATAATATTTTAACTTGTGTTAGTGAAAACAAGCCGATTTCAACAGTGAACAGTTTCGATTTCAGCATTCAGTAGCGAAAACACTCTGCTGGAGCCGAAATTTAAGGATAAAAAGGATTAGAAATGGAGCTCGTAAAAAAAAAATCGCTTCATAAATTGGAGTGAACAGGAAAAGGTAATTACCAAGTTTTAGTTGTATGCTGACCCTTAAAAATGCACGAATTAACATGATCTATTATAAAAGAGGTCCAAGAGTTTTGGATTGCAGGCCACGCACCATTCCTTGTTTCAAATTCGATTCATTATGCCAAGGCGTTATTCTAACATGACCCATGATCTTTCCTCTGTTTGCCAACCACAACTACTTGGAATATGGCCTGCCAGAGGTCTAAGAACACCACAGGCAATATTTATGGCCAAATACAACCTACAATTCCTCCAAAACCTTGGTTCTTCAAATAAATAAAAAATAGATAAACATGTTACTTCTACCATCTGTTGCTTGTACTTCAGTGTTCCTCGCGACAATTAGAATCCGAGACCACTCCCTCTGTGTATTTTTAAATGCATACTTAAATGGATATTAATACCTAGACATGGAACAAACACAATTGTTCATCACATGAAAGTTTGTTGTAGGTGGGACTCGAACCCGCGCCAATAAGCGCAGAAGGAAGGTTCACTAGCAATTGAGCCACTGGGGCAGTCTAATAATTGCTCGTTTAGTTAAATATTCAATAAATTAAGCATTTAGTTAGTTTGTGCACGTGCTGTGTGGTACGTTCGTGCGTGAAGTCACCTGCCGGCCCAACGGAAGACCAGCGTCGGTTGTTTACAACCGGCATCATGCTGAGTTGGAGCCGGATTGTGACAAAAAAAATATGATAAGATTTAATTAAGGCGTGCCGAAGTCTTTACCCACAGCTATAGTGGTTCGCAAATTGATCCTGCTTGCCATATACTTGTGCAATCAGGTAGGAAGTCAAAACTCTG
The DNA here is from genome assembly GCA_949125355.1 of Agriopis leucophaearia. Classification (NCBI taxonomy): domain Eukaryota; kingdom Metazoa; phylum Arthropoda; class Insecta; order Lepidoptera; family Geometridae; genus Agriopis; species Agriopis leucophaearia. Next base: position 8,063,244 of record OX421261.1, on the reverse strand, counting down.
TCATGTGTTCTAATGTTATTATGTTTTTTTAGGTGCTGTCGAGCTTTCTACACGAAAACGAGTCCATGTAGCATGTACTATTGCAAGGCCACAGAAGACATGATTCAAGTCGAGACTCCTTAAAGAAAATCAACAACCACAAGTCTCCAATACCAAAACACCTGGCAAAATAGGGATAGAATAGTTTAGGCAGCGACCCAAAGCCTTGCTCTGTTATCTTAGGAGCTTGGCTGGTTTATGTAAATGTGTTTAGCTAAATGCACAATACACCCCAGCCAGTGTCAGTGCAGGTCTTGTCACCCTAACTTTGAATTAGAATTAGGGACTCTTGGGGTTGGCTTCAGCTCCAACAATGCCTATCAAATATCCGGGCTAGACCTCGAGAGTAAAGTTAATCAAAAATACATACCTATTTAATATAATTATAAAAATACTATGAGAGAATTAGTACTGAAAATATGTTTAGTATTTGATTACATATTTAAAATCTATGCTCTTATGTAAGATTTTTAATTAAAATACATGTTTAGTTTTTGTGTAAGTGTAATATATTTTATAATAAATTATTTTCCATAAAAATGCTTTGACTTATTCGGCCAATGTCATCATTGATAATGTCCTCGTTGTTTGTCATTTCTTCATGTTAAAGTTGTGCTGTATCTGAGGAAATAAATAATCAATTAAAAAAACCGACTTCAAAATTAGTAAATACGCAGTTTTGTTTACTTGGATGACATATTTTTTTCAGTGAGTAGTAGTAGTTTCATTTAAAAACCAAACTACTTAACTGATTTTGATGAAATTTATATGGGACCACCTCTGAAGTAAGACCTACCAAACAAAAAAGGAATCATCAAAATCAATTCATAATTGGTGGAGAAATCGTTGAACATACATAATAAAATACAGTAGAACCTCCTCCGTTTTTGAAGTCGGTTAAAAAAAGGAGATTGTCATATTCAATGCATTACAATGTTCCTATATCTAGTCATTTGAGAGTGGAGATTCTGAGAAATGTTAATGAATTAATAGAAAAATAAATAGCCAGACATTTAAAACTTATTTTGGTGGGACAACGGGTGGATACAATTATGTCCACTGTCACACAAAGCACCCTGAGACTACCAGTGGGATGAAGCAGTAGATTTAACAGAATGTAACCCTTTCTCCAGTAACGAGCCCAGGTGTTGTTTGTTATTTACACCTGAGCTCATTACACTAAAAGAAACTGAAGAACAAAGAAATCCCAATGCCTGCCAAGCGTAAAGTGTACAACATGTGTATTCTACCAATACTTACCTATGGGTGCCAAACCTGGAGCCTAACAAGGGCTCGCACCCAAAAACTCAAGGTATGTCAACAAGGAATGGAGAGAAGCATGTTGCCCATTAAGCTGAAGGACAAGTGAAGACTGACCAGAATATGGAAGGCCACATGCGTGACAGATGTCTCACAGAAAATCAAGTGACTAAAATGGCATTGGATAGGACATGTAGTCAGACTCCCTAAACAAAAATGGATCAAAGAGGTCATATTGTGGTACCCCGGAGATGGGAAGAGATCATGGGGACGACCACATAGAAGGTGGGAGGCTGACCTACCAAAAGGGTGGCGCATAATAGCCAGAGATAGGGAGAAATGGCCACTTCTAGAGGAGGCCTATGTCCAGTGAGGACAACCTGATTCTGAAACTGGTGTTACAAACAATTTTTTTTAGAATTAAGTATTGTTTTTTTTTTTAATTAAGTAGTAAGTATAACTAGTATATAATTGTGTAATTGGATCAGAGAATAAAGGCTATTTTTATTTTAACCCTCTCTCCGATCCTCTTCGAACAAAAAGCTGAGATGCTAGATGCAAAGCTAATAAAAAAAAGAGTAACTCACCTAGTTCTTTGTAAAGAATCGTCAAATTGTGCAGAACAGCACTATCGTAGTTTTGATATTGGCATAGTTACCCCTCATCAATTTCAGCAATATCAGAAATCGCTGCTTCAAGACACTGAAGTACCTTTCAACAACATTGCGGGTTCGGATATGCCGGTTGTTAAAACGCATCATGTGTGCTGCCTCCAGTGCCACAATGTCACATATTTTAAGGTCAGCATCACAGACGATCTGAAAATCGTTTTTTACATTTAAAAATTATTTACTGATAACTAGCTGCACCCAGCAATGTCAGTGACACATGTGATTTATCATAATACCCATAAACATGAGTTCCCACTGCTGGGACTTGACCTTGTCTTCCTAACACAGTAGCAGTGTGCGGCAGGGTTAGAAAGCTATGCGTGACTATAAAATCTTGCATGCCGTTCTACGAATACCGACATGGATTATAATATACAAGCTGGAATGGCATTGTGCAAGATATGTACTTACTTGGGTATTGATAGAGAAATGTCTCTTACTGTTGATGTGATACTGGCCAACGTCTCCTTCATTATTTCTAGGTGCATGCAATCTATTGCACCCATAATCCCTTGAAGGCCGCAAATAGCTTCAAACTTGCTGATAGCGTTGGCTTTTTCCATCATAATATTCAAAGGCATTTTTATGTACCTACTGTGAACTTTTGGGAGCCAACGCTATTGCTACTTTGCGGGCCACACGTGACAGCGTCTGCTGGCTCAATCCGCGCAGTCTTCTTGGATCTAAAAATAAAACATAACTTTCTTACTTATCTTGGATTCACATACATACTGCATAACACGAAACTTGAACAAAATAAGTATTTTTTATCTACCTCATGGTGGCCCCAATATCTGATTACTGCCATTACTTGCAGTTCCACAGGGATGCCGCCACCTCGCAGATTCACCTGTAGAATAGTGTTCCGTGGTCTGCCCTCAGCAAGTCAGAAATCCGGCGGATATTTTCATTGCTGGAACGGTACCTCAGCCGAAATTCATCATCCGATAAATCATATATACCATGTATCGGATCACGCCTTAATTCTCTGGCGTATCCTTCTTTTCAACGCGGGAGCTCTAAATTGGCGTAACATGTCCACATCCCTTCGGAAATTGCACAAATCCATGATAAATAACCACAAAACTTAGCCAAACAACAAAAAAACAACCTAAAAGAATGTTATTCAATCAGCTAAATGCTGATTGGCCGATATATACTGTGATCTATGCTGATTGGTTAAAAAGCCGCCATATTGCCTCGCAAAGGTCTCTTAACAACGTCCGGCCAGTGGTAAAATTTTGACAGCTATTGAGAGCGCTTTCAAAGCCCTCGCAACTTTTTTTTTGGTTTTAGGTAAGAATTTCGCTTGATCCGCAGATCAAAGGTCTCTCAAGAATGTAAAAAGATTTTTAAGTAAGACGGTATGTCCATAAACGTCACAAATTTTATTCGCGGCTTGTGTCGCATTTTTCCCTTTTTTGTAATAAAATTTCACAATATATCGAATTTGTTCGTTAGATTCACTCATTTTATCGAACAAAAAAACAATTGAAAAATGGCGGGAAATTGCTTTTTACTTTTTGTATTCCTTTTTTAAAATATCATATTTTTAATGGTATCAAAACCAGCCAGATACAAACAGTACAACCGATGAGATTTTTACTACAACTTTATACATACAAAATACGAAAAGACTTTTTCCCCGACCTATTACTTAATAATATATGGGACATTTTGCACACATGGTCATCTGACCCCAAACTAAGCAAAGCTTGTAATATGGCTGCCAGAGACTGATATACGTACATATATATTTTTAAACACATACTTAAATAGATATTAACACCCAGACATAGAACAAACACAAATGTTCATCACACAAATGTTTGTCCTAGATGGGAATCGAACCCACGCCCCCAAGCACAGAAGTTAGGTTCACTACCAACTGAGCCACCGGGGCAGTCGTTACTTATTCTGCTATTCGGGGCGGAGAGAAGTCTAACAAATCAAAGATTATGAAAATCGGTCCGGCCGATCTTGATTTATTAATGGTGTAACTACAAACAAACAACACCCGACTTTGTTTTATGTATAGTTATAGATGCATAATGTATGGGACATAGGACTCGTTCTGCGACGCACTCCATGCTGCTTAGGATAGAAGACGATGGAAAGATATCAGAGAGATATTGATGGAATGTGGTGGTCACGACCCTCAGACAGCAATACGATTTAAGGAGGAGGAGGACTCGTTCTAACAAACCAAACGAACCCATACTCGAGAGGTTGCGCGAGCGAGATAGAAGACGACGACGACATAGTTTTTTTTTTTTTAATGTAAATATTACCGGTCTGGTGAACATAAAAAATAACCACAAATATTTTATTTTTTTCTAAGCAAGCCTGTATTGCGGCTTGCAAATTTCCTTATAACGAACGAAGGTTCGGAATAATTGTTTTTTTTTCTGTAGACAATTTTTTTGTTTTGTTTTAGATCGATAAGTATAACGCGATGTACGACGAGGTAGCGGCGCTGCCGGGCGACTACCTCTCCAACGGCTGGCTCAAGCTGGATCTGCGGCGACTCAACCATGCCATCATGAACATCATCTGCAAGTGGAGCAACCTCTACAAGCAGAACCTCAAGGACCATGTCATGCAGAGGTATGGTTACCATTTCCTTTAAATTTTAGTTTATGCAATGTATATGTCGCTGTCTCTGATTGTGGTTCTGTATGTAAATTGTTGTCCTGTGTGAAATAGTTGTTGACACATAGCACGCAGAACAGATAGCCGATGGGGCCGAAAGGTTCTCGAGTGGAGACCACGGACCGGTAAACGTAGCCTATAGGACGTCCACCCACAAGATGGTTAGACGACCTAAAAGAGACTGCAGGGAAATGCCGGATGCAGGCCGCTTTCAACCGGTATTTTTAGAAATCAATTTGGGAGGCCTACGTCCAGCAGTGAATGTCCTATGGCTGATATGATGATAATGAAATAGTAGTTTTTATATTTGAAAAAAAAACTGACCGTTCACTGACCGATTCTCAAAAGTTACTCGGGGTTTGCCAAAGAGGAATGGAGCGCACCGTGATTGGTATCAAAAGAATAGAGTTCGCAATAGCGCACTGCGCTCCATAACTGGTGTGTTCGACGTCGGCCAAAAGGCTGCCAGATTAAAATGGGATTAGGCGGGACATGTGTCGCGTATGACCAACCCTGACCGTTGGGCCAGGATCGTCACACAGTGCGTGCCTGATGGACGACGCAGTCAAGGAAGGCCTAGGAAACGATGGCGTGACGATCGTGACTCATTCCGGAGAGGTTGGTAAGAGGCGCAGAGGACCGAGATTTATGGAAGGAAAAGGGGGAGACCTTTGCCTAACAGTGGGAAAGTATAGGATAATAAATAATTCTGAATATAAAAAACCGACTTCATAAAAATTACAGAACAGGACCAAATTGTTTTTTTTTAATATACCTCAGAATTATCGACTGGGTGTACCGAATTTGATGATTCTTTTTTTATTTGTAAGCTGGTGCTTTCCGTGTGGTCCCATTTCAATTTGGTCCAGTTCTGTCATTTTTATGAGTCGGTTTTTTTATTAATAATTATTATACGGACTCTACAAAAATCTACGTGTTCTGTTTGCAACTAGTCTGGACGATCTGGAGAAGTTTATAATCTACGCGACGAAGGAGCTATCAGTGGATTTGGGGGATGACGACTACGAGGGGCTGCTGCAAGTGATGCGCGTGCTCAACGAAGTGAAGGCCAAGCAAGATGCCGGCACCGACACCATGTTCGAACCGCTCAGAGATATCATCGACGTGCTGAAAGAGTACGGGGTTGACTTCCCTGAGGAAACATATGATCAGGTACGCTATCGACGTCCTGTCTCAACAGCGGGCACGACGAGAACTCGTTTTTTACTTTTGAACCGACTTCCAAAAAGGAGGAGATTATCATTTTTTTTTTATTTATGTTTTACGTCATAACTTTCGACTGGGTGAACCGATTTTGATGATTCTTTTTACATTTGAAAGCTGATGCTTCCAAGTTCCATATCAATATGGTCCAGTTCTGATGAAGTCGGTTTTTTATATTGATAATTATTTGAACTGCGAAATCGCGACAAAAGTTCTTTTGTTTTGGCTGTTCATTACTACTACAAAGAGAAACGACATATCCCGCGGTGTGTCAGCTCGCTTTAAAAATGAAAATGATTTTATCAATTTAACAATGAATCGAGTTAATGTGATGTATTTTGTTGTGTGTATTAATTTCTTTCCGCATTTTTTACGCTTACTTTCGGTACGGGTCAGGATGAATCTTATGATCAGCACCAATATTCGGCTCACACCTTGGTAAGACCTAGAAAGAAAGAAAAACTAGTTTTCACATACGTTTTTTGATCATTGTTTTATCACACCACAACATCTAATACTTGAAAATCCGATCAAAGGAATACATTTTGGTTTAGCATACGTGTTGCGGCAATATTTTGACGTGCGATAACGCAACAAGGCTACGAATAAGTCTCGTTTTTGCATGAGAAAACAGTCGGTATCGATTCTGTTGTTTCATCATTTAAACTTATAACTCAACTCATAACTAAATTTGACAGCTCTAAAATTATTGCAATCCGTCTCTAACATAATGAAATGAAAAAAGACCAGATAATTTTCGTCTTTTCTGATTAATTTTGTTTTGTGTATGATATGGCAGAATCGACAATATTGACGACTCGAGCGTGCCCCGACTAAAAGTTTCCATTCGACAATTTGACGCACACTTCTTTGAATTATTGATTAATGCGATGAACCCATAGATACCGATAGACAAAAAAACGTCACTCCTTACACGGAACTACGACTCCATGCCTTCAAGTTTTGGTATTTAGCAAATTGACCGTTTCTTTTACCATTAAATAGACGAAATTAGAATTGAAGCAACAGCACGTAAACTATAGGGCGGCTCAATGTAATGTGCAGCATTATCTGCAAAGATAGATACTTCGTTCTTGAGGGTGATGAAGGTATTGGTTTCTTTAGTTGGACGTATTGCCCGAGAAGTGGCGCAACGTGGTGAAGCTGGCGACGATGATGAAGAACAACGTGGCGCCTTTGCAGGCCGCTCAGGCTGCACTCATCGCCAAACGCGTCGCGCTGATCAATCTGCGCCTGACCATGTACCGCGACCAGTTCAAGGATAAAGAGGTACTACGTGTTTACACTGCGACACGGATCATAAAGATAGTATTCAGCAGTCGAACTACAGCTTATTTTCTCTTTAGTGTTAAAGAATGGCAAGCACACACATTGTAGAAGCACTCCATCGGAGCCTGCATCCAAATTTCTTAAGCCGTGCGCGTTACTAGATACTTTGGTGAACGGCTTGAATCAATCACTACAATGATTTAGCCTTACACAAAAGCTTGGCACGACTGCTTAACTGTGTTTAATTTATTGAATTGTACTAAATAGATAGTTGTAAAAGATCTGTATACATTTGAACTTTCCTTGCGATGCTCATATCGATGTGCTTATCCGCGACACTCACAATCATGTTACCGATTATGGAAGGTCTACTTTTTGTCTACTTGCTTGTCCTCTTTTACAAACTTTTTAGTCTGTGCTTGATCAAAAATATGTCATATAAGAATATGAGATCAATAAATGTGTTAATTTGCTCTAGATGTTCCTCGTATCCTGCAAAGAGCCGTATCGGCTAATCGACAAGGTTCATATGGAGCTCAAGGGTTTCGAAGAAATCGTCGACACTCTGAAGAAATCTTGTGCGTTGTTTGACATACAGCCACCAGATGAAAAGAATTTGAAGTCTTGCCGTCGCGAATTGAAGCTGATCAAAGTAAGTAACAGACAGAGTACATACATAAATCACAGATACATGCCCCTTTATAATAATCAAATAAGAGTGCATATGATTTTGGCCCGTTGATTGGGGTGATTTTTGTATACTATTTCGATCTTTAATGCCATTTAAAAAGGGTTCATTGTAAAGTTGATTTTTTATGTGTGCAATCCATCTATTGGGTATAAAATTCATGGGAGAGTGTCTTCGTGGATTGAACTAAAAGGCATACTTACTACACAATGGTTATAATAGTGATGGTCTTTAGTAAGTCTTGAAGACGCATTAACCATGTCTAAGAAATAAAGAATGCTTAAATACATTTTTTTACAGACACTCTGGGATTACTACTTCCTTGTGATGGGCACAATAGAGTTCTGGAAGAAATCGCCATGGAAAAAGATTGATGCTGACGGCATGGACCAAGAATGCAAACGATTCACTAAAGACCTTCGGCAACTCGACAAAGATATGAGAGTATGGTAAGTAGGCCTGTCAATTTAGTATTAGTAGTAGCCTTAGTGAAAGGTCCTTCGTACACAACGCTACGCAAATCTCCGATACTCGATGATTTTAGTCTCCAAGCGACTACCGCCATTCAAAAGCATTGAGGTTCGTACACGAGTCGCGTGTCAAAGTGCGGCGGAAGTAGCTTGGAGACTAAAATCCTCGAGTATCGAAGATTTGCGTAGCATTGCGTACGAAGGGCCTAGGTGTTAGCAATATCCCTTTGTACCTAATAAAAAATTATGTAGAGTTGACAACGGCGATATGGGTCAGAATATCTTTAATGTTTTTAGGGAACCATACACAGTCATTGAAGGTACTATCAAGAACTTAATGACTTCGTTGCGAGCTGTCACTGACCTGCAGAATCCAGCTATCAAAGACAGACACTGGATCGAACTGATGATGGCTACAAAAGTAATCCTCGTTTCCTCACGTATCATTTTGTGCTAAGGTGATACGTTTCACGTTTGGCGGGAATTTCTAAATTCAAACAGTTTTTTTACAGCTATGTTGCTATGTCAGGAAATTATTGTAAAATGACACAATGTTTGCGCTCATTGTTGGTTGTTCTTTACATTATCATGTACAGCTATTAATCAGTAACTCACCATATTACTAACATTTGTCAATAAACCGTTTGAAACAGCAAAAATTTGTTTATTGACAAATGTATGAGATAATTTGCATTAGAGATAAATAACTTTACGTGAGTTTGTAAATAATAATAATCTATTTGCGCAAACATCATGATCGTTTACAATAATTACCCGGCCTAGCTACAAGAACAAAAAAACTGTTTGAAATTTGAATTTTCCGCCAAACGTGAAACGTATCACCTTTACTTGAAAAGTTAATTGAAATACTCGTACAGTGCGACACACATTATAATGAATGTAAATGAAGAAGCTGATGAGGGACTGTTCCTGTCGTTAACGCCTAAACGGAAATCGAGACGATAGCTATATTACCACATTCATAATAATCGATGTCGCAATATATATACTGTACTATAAATTCACTCTAACATTCATTTTACCTATAGTTTTTTTTCCATGTAGCAATCAGTTCATATGCACATCACATCCATCGCTACAGAGCACCTCACTCCATCACTTTATAAACCACCAAGCCGAGTCTATTTGGAGGAAACATTAGAAGATATCAAGTCCTTAAAAAACCTGGCTGCTACGACGACTGAAGACGACATAGTGAAACATGAGTACAAAAAGTACATGCAGCTGCAAGACTACAGAAGGCAAAAGTTTCAGGATAACTACGGCGATAGTACGTCCCAAAAATTCAACAGATCATATTCTCTTCAAGAGATGAGAGATGAAGGCATAGAAGTGAAGCCTACGAACAGAAGAATGTCGCAGCAAAAATGTTCGGATTACGCTTTAATTTTGTCCGAGTATATCATGTAAACGAGGCGTTGTAAATATTATTGTAAATAATCATTAATTCATCATTATCCCATATCATAAATAGAAGTCATCAGTAAGTGTTTTACTTAGATTTCCGCATTTCCATTTTGTGCTTGAAAGATTATATCATAGTGGTTATAACTTCCTCAATGTAAATTGTTATTTTCAGGTCAAGTTTAATATCGATGATGATACCACGTTGGCAGATTTGTTAGCTCTAAACCTACACAAGTATGAAGAAGAAGTGAAAACAATTGTCGACAAATCCGTCAAAGAAGCAGGCATGGAGAAGACGCTTAGGTAAACTCATATACTATTTCTTCCCAGTAGAAAAGTTAGACAGGCTTTTCAAGGCTCACAAAGCATTTTTTTTTATGATACTGGGTGACGAGACGAGGGAAGTCGCTTGCCTGATGGCTCCTCACGCTTTCCCATAACTGCTCAACGCCACTCAGCATTTAGAACTTCAACAGTTCAAAACCCAAGATGGCAATGCACTGCGCTGCCCCGAGATATAAGATGTCAAATCTCTGTACCCTGTAATTTCGCTGGAAACATTGCCCTTCAATCCCGAGTACAGTAGTATCTGCACACTACTGCTTGGCGGTTGAATAACTGGCAAAGGTCTTTTTTTTCTTCTAATGTGACTTATTGCTGTTGGCCTTGCGGCCTCTACAGCTTGACGGGACTAGTTGGTGAACGCAGAGGGCGTTGGGCCAACATGGTTTAGATTTTGGGCGACAAGCGCAAGGGCACCTCGGAGGTACGAGCCTCGGCTTGGACCATCGCCGGGGGTGGGGGATTAGACTTGCCCTGGCACCCCAGAAGGGGTGTGCCCTGGGGCCCTAGTAGGTTGTTGAACTGAGTGATTATTTGGAGAGAATCTAACCGATCTTCTAACAGATCCTGGGGGTCTCCGATCCCGCCGGCGGGATCGTTGTGTGTGTGTGTGTGCCTGTGGTAACCGGCGCCTATACCAAAAACTGAATATTTCCTGTTGCCAGGAGCAGTCGGATCGGAAAACTGGCAAAGGTGTGGTACTTTCCCAGGCGGACCCCTGCAAAAGAGTCCTACCACTACAAAATTATACTTAATTATGACCTTATTATGATATGACCTAATTGTGATTTTCAGGGAGCTGGAAGTGACTTGGGCCATCATGGAGTTCGAGTACACACCGCATGACAGAACTGGCGTCAAATTGCCGAAGGCTAGCGAAGAGGTGGTTGAGACGCTTGAGAACGACCAGGTGATTTAATCTTGTCATCATTTGTCATCATGGAACAGAATCAACTTGCATGATAAAACCGGCCAAGTGCGAGTCGGACTCGCGCACTGAGGGTTCCGTACTATCACAAAATACAATAATTATCAGTTTAAAAAACCGACTTCAAAATTAGTAAAATATGCAATTTTGATTTCTTGAAAGAAATGAGGTCGTCCAGTAACTAAATTACCGATTATAACTTGGTAATGAACAGAAATTTGTCACCGACTCACACTTGGCCATTTGTTGTTTTACTTTAGAGTGTACGTATGTGTACGTATTACCATAAACATAATTTTATTGATAAACACTTAGGTACAAAAAAAAATTGTGGTTCTGCCTTTGCTTTAGTGAAAAAACTGTGTTGCAAAGACAGCATCTTCCAGAGGTACAATTATATAGTTTACAAAGGTGTCTTATTATTCGAAAATTTATATAAATATCAATATAGTACTGCAAGGAAATGCTTAAAAAAAAATATATATAATTGCTAAAAAAAACATCAATTATTAACATATGAAAAAAAAACTACGATGCTTTCATTATAGGACCTTGTGAAATAAGTCATAAATCAGTGTCTACATACTCGAAGTTATACAGCCAATTGTGGATGTAACCGTTTTTACATTATTATTATTATAGTTATTTCAAAAAATACGTTAAAAACAATACTTTTCTTGTAAGGGAATAGGAGGACCCCCCTTTTGTTTTTACTTTTTTAATATTTCTTAGTTACCTTACAATTAAAAATTCTGTGTGAAAATTTCATCTGGCTATGTATTACGGTTCCAAAGATACAGGCGTTTAATTATAGGACGGACGGACGGTTAGACAGACAGACAGCGTAGGCTCAGTGATAGGGTGCCCCTTTGGGCACGGAACCCAAAAAAGTGTTTTGAAACATATTTTATCTCGCATATAGTTCCAAAAGATCGTTTAAAGGAAATCAACTCCAGGGAAGGTCATCTAATAGTTTTCTTGTACGATAATTATGACGGCTAAGATAGCATATTTTCTTCATGTTCTGGAATGTTTCCACGCTTTATATTTATAATACAAGATAGACAGACGACCTAAAAGAGACCGCAGGAAAACGCTGGATGCAGGCCGCTTCCAACCGACCCTTTTGGAAATCAATAGGGGAGGTCTATGTCCAGCAGTGGACGTCTTATGGCTAAAATGATGATGATGATGATACTTATAATACATGTATATAATTTGATAGAGCAGTTTTTTTTTATCAAAGAGGTTTTTTTATTGGTTACTACGGTAAAATAGTTATTCTAAACGATTACGTTTGGAATCACAACTTTTTGATACGTTCGTATTTCTTTTCTAAACGATGAAAAAAGGAGGTGGTTCTCAACCGCACGACACACAAATACACATTGACACGCGTATGTAAAAAAATATAAGATCACTTAAAACTGTTTACAGAGCGGTCCGATTTTGATGATTCTTTTTTTTTTCAGAACCAAGTCCAAAACATGATGTCATCAAAGTTCATTGGTTTCTACGAGAAGGAGGTGACGGAATGGGCGAAAAAACTGGGCACGGCAGACGCAGTGATTGCGCTCTGGTTCGAGGTGCAGAGAAAGTGGCAGTACTTGGAGAGCATCTTTGTTGGCTCGGACGATATCAGAGCACAGCTGCCTGAGGATTCCAGAAGATTCGACTACATTGATAAATCTTTCAAAGTAAGCTTTCACTGTCAGCTTTGTTTTTTTTCACTAAGCGAGGCCTTCTTTTTTAACCGCCTTCCAAAAAGAGGAGGTTCTCAATTCGACTGTTTTTTTTTTAAATGTTTGTTACCTCAGATCTTTCGACTGGGTGAACCGATTTTGATAATCCTTTTTTTATTTGAAAGCTGGTGATTCCCGTGTGGTCTCATTTTGGTCCAGTTCTGAAATTTTTATGAAGTTGGTTTTTTATATTGATAATTATTTACATTACAGTGCGTTAACCTTTGCAGCATATTTTCTAAAGACACAATGAAATCTCAGTATGGCACTGATTATAGAACACACTCATAAATGGTTTAAAACCAAAAGCTATTTAGAAATCTGTAACCACTCTGTAAATCAAAATGGAATAGTCTAAACTGCCCATAGCTCCTTTGCTGCAAAGCTCCTATATTATAGCACAAAAAGGTTTTTTTTTTCTTTAGGACCTGCTTAAAGATATCGGCACTACTCCCAATGTAGTGGTAGCTACGAACAAGCCTGGATTGCTAGACAAGCTTGAAGGTTTGATGTCAGATCTCAACCTTTGCGAGAAAGCGCTCAACAACTATTTGGAGACAAAGCGGCTTGCCTACCCTCGCTTCTACTTCGTGTCTTCGGCTGATTTGCTAGGTAAATATAACTGTAATAAATTCGTAATGTGATTTATCCAGCGTTTGTAAAAGCCGTCTTTTATACACGCCTGTGCGTGCAGGAGCAGAATAAACTTGAGTTTCAAGTTCATTTTTTTTTGTGAGAAATGGGCCTTGTATGCCAGTAGGTGTATTTTGACGCAACCTATTTACTCAGGATGAGATAGCTCTATGTGACCTTGTACCAGTTATTGTAACTACGCACCTGTGCATTTTCGGTGTCAATGTGTATCACATTCTAAAGCAGTTGAATACGAATAATTGGTCCATAAGAATTAGATTATCTATATTTGCTAAATTGTAGGTGCTCCGCACATGGTACGGCGCGTTTATAACTAGTAAAATTGCGCGTGCAAACTATATTGGAGCACGAGTAATCGATATTGATTGTCCCATAGTCGAATGGTCTTACCTTTAAAAATAGCGTATGGCACTCTAGTCGCCAAGGCATATAAACCATGTGTTCGAGTCGAAAACCGGCTTCAAACTCAAGTAACAATACAAAACTTGTACCATAAGAACTAAATGTTTATTTTTGTTGAATGTCGTTGTTGTCGGTGGCAGATATCCTGTCGAACGGCAACAACCCGCCGGCGGTGTGCCGGCATCTGTCCAAACTGTACGACAACCTTTGCAAGCTGGTGTTCCCTAAGCCCGGCAGCAAGCAGGCCTTCGAGATGATCTCCAAAGAGAACGATGAGCACGTGCCCTTCAAGGCACCATGCTGCGATTGTTCTGGAAAGGTTGGTCTTGCTGTCTCACCATCTCTCTCCTTCCAATTTGTTGAGTTGATCAGCATTCAACCACCCACTCGCCTGTCAGTAAGCGATGATGAGGTCGATGACGAAGCATTGATTCTGATGGTGCTATTTTTAAATCAATGAACTGGAACAGATGGTTTTATGCCATTTGTAATAAACAACTAAATAGGCCGCCTGATGGTAAACAGTGACAGTCGCCTGGGTATATGTACTAGTAGAGGTATTACTGCTATGTCGCCGCTAGAAGGAATTAGAACGCTTCTGAAAGCAGTGAATTTTTTAGAACGCTAATGAAAGCAGTGCTATATACATTTATTGTAACTTCTCAGAAACTCAGATATTTCACGTTTTGTAGCGGGATGAAATTAATAAATATGATCGGTGCTGTTTTCAGGTGGAGATGTGGTTGAACCGCGTAACGGACTGCATGCGATACACACTGCGCGATATATTCGAACACAGCGTGAAATCGTACGAAGACAAGCCGCGTGACGAATGGGTGTTCGACTGGCCAGCGCAGCCCGCGCTCGTCGGGACGCAGATCTGGTGGACCACCGAGACCAATCAGGCATTCGAGAAGCTGGAAGAAGGTGGGTGACAGAACACTCACCCACGCATCCACTCAAACTGACACACACGTCCATACACCCCCGCCACACACCACGTAACTATACACACACACTACACAACATGTAAAATATTTATATAAGTATGATTATTTATATTTAGATCTATTTTAGAAATGTATGCTTATAACTTTTTAATTTTATTTAGACTGTTGTCGCTCGGTCGATTGTACACTTTTGATTGAGGGAATGATAGTTGCGAGTTGGTTTTCCGTGTAATTTTGAAATGAGTATAACCGAAATCTAGACTAAATGTTTAAATGTAAGTTTAAACTTATACCCGATTCAATATATGTTTTAATTGTCTATCGTGTATTATTATACTACATATTATACTACATATTTAGGTACCTCTCGCTCTACTTTTCGACCATGTTGCATTGGTCGTAGGTACTTTGCAGCTGACTGAAACTGCGGGTATGTCCGGCGAGAAGTGCGGGTGTTGTATTCTACCCTCACTCGATCTTGCAAAAACACAGAGTTGTTACTAGGACTCGTAACATAGATCGTATCGGTAGATATCCTAGTACCTACACCGTGGTATGGACATTTGTTTATTACGGGATGTCGACGCTGTCTAAATCCATCATCCCGGTTGAAATTGCATTCTTTAATGAATGTTTGTTTTAACTGTGAACAGGTTACGAGAACGCATTAAAAGATTACCAAAAGAAACAGATCGCGCAGCTGAACGCGCTAATCGTGCTACTGCTGGGTGACCTGACGGTCGGTGACCGTCAGAAGATCATGACCATCTGTACCATAGATGTACATTCGCGAGACGTCGTCGCCAAGCTCATCATCGCCAAGGTGGATAACTCCAACGCCTTCCAGTGGCAGAGCCAGTTGAGGTAACAAACTTCATTCTAACCTCTAACAACATGGTGCAACTTAGTCAAAAGAAAAAGATAATCACCACACTTATACCACTTAACTAGGCGATGAACTAAATGAGCTAAGTATGAGCGTCGAGATTCTAGATTTTTACAGCTTCAGAATACTACATAATATATTATCTGTTTAATTGCCTATCAGGACTTATCGCACATTAATATTATGTAGGTAAAATACTTGTTGCTTGCCCACGTTGCAATGACCGTGGTCACAAGTTGGTCAAACCGTCAAGCGAGAGGTATTTTACCTAAACGATATTAAGGCGCCCGTCTGCTTGTTTGCCACCTATGGCATAAAATTGCTCTATTAACTTCTCGTTGTCTGAAATTGTCACACATGAAAACGAGACAAGTTTTAACGTTTACCAGTAAAGCCGTACATTTCCATTAAGTTACATATATGTCCCTAAAGTTACATTTTATATGTTTAATCTTTTCAGGCATCGTTGGGACATGAATTTGAACAATTGCTTCGCGAATATTTGCGACGCACAGTTCCTATACGATTACGAATATTTAGGGAACACTCCGCGACTCGTCATCACGCCTCTGACTGATCGTTGCTACATTACTCTAACACAGGTGAGTAAACTCTTGCTTTATTATTTTTATTTATTTATTAGTGTGCGTTTCACCACCAATATACACAACCATCCTAATTATATAGCGGTTCAAACGGTTACTTATCAAAATAACTAAAACCACTATAACTGTAACTTTAAAGGACTAACGAACGCTTGATCTAAATTCTCAACATCTAAAATCATCTTCATAATAAGCCGATCTTGGGAGAGGCCTATGTTCAGTTTGTAATCCAATATATCATGATTAGACGACCCCCTTCCCTTTTAGGGCTGTTGGCGTCGTGAATACGCTACGCTATGTTTTTCCGGATATTTATTTAATAATAATAATAATAATAATGGGGCTTTATGGGCCCCGATTCCATGGGGCTAAATGAGACCCCTGACCCCTGGCTTGCCTTAACCGGCCGTCCAGGGGTGGAAACCGCAAGAGCTAAGAATCTAAGCTCCAGGGTGGAAGTGTTAAAGGGCATAACGCCGCGAGTAGCTCTTAGTGAAAGTGCAGCACACCTCTCTACACCCTAAGCCACCCACGCCGATGTTGCCCCTCCGGTGCCAAGATACGGCAGCCTTTATGGGGGGCCCATTCAGTGGGTGACAAGTCATCACCTGCCTAAATATATTTTGAGATGAGACAGGATAAGGCAGGTGCCGTTTCTCATTCTATAGATCTGTTATTCCATCCACAAGTTGTTCAACTCAATAGCCAAGACTTTTTTAATCCTATACTGTACAATAGTTTCATATTCCTTTTTATACATATTCCATAATTGTATTTTTATAATCAACAGGGCCTCTTGGTGTTGGCTTCGGCTCCACCACTGCCTACCAAATGTCCGGGCTACACCCGAGAATTTCATTAAATAAAGTGTTATAATAATAATAATATTTCTATGTTATTATCATTGTTACCTGTTATTTAAGCCAAAAAGAACGAAAACAGAGAAACCCGCGAGTTTGTGGCACACTTGCGTGAATATTTTGTACCTACGCTTAAACTAAAATTGCGGACCTCTACTGCCATTTGCCCAAATTAAGTTTGCGTAGACTTTGCAAATTTTACTTATTGGCCGCATCTTGTCAACTTGTCAAGCACTAAGGTTGGTCACCTGGTTGGGGGTTTTAGTGGGTTTAATCCCACATAACCTGCCTGCACCCCAATGCAGCCGGGTATTATCAGTAGAATTCCCCCTCGAAAAAAAGGGTACACATTTGAGTGTTTTAATGGTGTTTTTTTTGGTAGAGCCTTCACTTGGTAATGGGTGGCGCGCCGGCCGGGCCCGCTGGCACAGGCAAGACTGAGACTACGAAGGATCTCGGTCGTGCTCTGGGAATCATGGTCTACGTGTTTAACTGCTCCGAACAAATGGACTACAAGTCCTGCGGGAATATCTATAAAGGTAACACCCATTATCCACTTACATATAAAAATACTAGCTGTAACGCGGCATCGTCCACGATTTATTCAGAAAAAAAATAGCGTATGTCCGTCCTCATGATACATACTATTACCTCGCAAAATTTTATCGGGATCGGTTAAGCCTTTTAGCCGTGATTATGTCGCAAACAGAGTGGAAAAAGTCTTTTGAACACTAACTCGCCTGTTGGTAAGCAACAGGCGAGTTGGTGATCAAAAGACTTATAATAATACTTTGTTGTATCTGTGTAGGTCTGGCTCAGACGGGAGCGTGGGGTTGCTTCGACGAATTCAACCGCATCTCGGTAGAGGTGCTGTCGGTGGTGTCCGTCCAGGTGAAGAGCGTCCTCGACGCCATCAAAGGCAAAAAGAAGAAGTTCGACTTCATGGGGGAGTTCATCACGCTCATCCCTACCATCGGGATGTTCATTACTATGAACCCCGGGTATGCTGGCCGCACTGAGCTGCCCGAGAATTTGAAAGCACTTTTCAGGTTATAATACTTGTTTTTTCTTTGTTATGATAAGATAATTCTTTAAACAAGGACGACAGATACATTACAATGAAACTATTATCTAGGCTTTGTTTCACCTTCATGTTACGTAATCAGACCCGTATCAGGTCATATGTGGACGATAGTGGTCAGAAACAGGGATCAATGGCACGAGAGAAAGGAGGCCTATACCCAACAGTAAGTCGTTGCAGGCTGACGATGATAATTGTTTTGGAGAATAACCATTGGGTTACCTATAAACTAGGGTTTAGTGCTAGGGGTTGGCATTCCGGTCTATCGGAATATTTTTATGAAGTTTGCTAATGACAGTTGTATCCTACTGTCTTTCGAAAGTTTACGAGTCTGAAACTTACAGCATGTTGTGATTATAATGCATCTCCTTCCGTTGTACTTATTTATATGACTACTGATACGTTTCAAGATATATTTTTTGCAGGCGATCGCTTTTGCTAGCGGCGATGTCACAACCTTATGCTGGTCATGCTGGAAAGTATTCCTCCTAGCACAGCCATCGTATCTCCATAGTCAAAAGAGTACATAATAATCAATATAAAAAAATCGACTTCATAAAAATGACAAAACTGGACCAAATTGAAATGGGACCACACGGGAAGCACAAAATTTCTAATAAAAAAATAATCATTGAAATCAGTTCACCCAGTTAAAAGATCAAACATAAAAAAAATACAGTTGAATTGAGAAACTCCTCCTTTTTGGATGTCGGTAAAAAATCGCAAAATAGTGGTTATTTTTTTATAAATTTGTACTATTTTGGGCCATCAAAAAATATAAGATAAGTATCTATCGTGCCAAATATATATACAGTCGATTTGAGAACTTCCTTCTTTTTTGGAAGTCGGTTAAAAATCGCTAAATAATGTTACAAAATAGAAAAAATTATAAACTATTTTGTACCATCAAAATATATAAGAAAAGTATTTATCCTGCCACTAAGAACAACACAGATGAACAAGTTGTTTATAACGATGATGATACAATGTTTGCAGGCCATGCGCCATGGTGGTGCCGGACTTCGAGCTCATTTGTGAGATCATGTTGGTCGCCGAAGGCTTTCAAGAGGCGCGCCTGTTGGCACGTAAATTCATCACGCTGTACACGCTGTGCCGCGAACTGCTGTCTAAGCAAGACCACTACGATTGGGGGTTGAGAGCCATCAAGTCTGTGCTCGTCGTTGCCGGATCGCTTAAGGTATGATTTATTATTATCAATATCAAAAACCGCCTCCATAAAAATGACAGAACTGGACCAAATTGAAATGGGACCAAAGGGCAAGCACCAGCTTTCAAATTAAAAAAGAATCATCAAAATCTGTTCACCCAATCGAAAGTTCTGACTGAGGTAACAAACATTTAAAAAAACAGTCGATTGATATTCGCCTCCTTTTTGAAAGTTGGTTAAAAAGGCAATTTTTTTTACCTATGCGGCTGTAGTCGCATTAAGGCCGCTACGCGGGTGGAAAGAACGGCGTAACTTTGTTTAAGGCTGCCCTGCTACCGCAGTCGTTTAGAAAGATTCCATTCAAATAAGTGCTCCATCATCATCCCGTTGCCTCTATTGGCCGCAGCCCGTGAGAGCTGTTGATTTCCAAACTTCGATAAATTTTACACATATTGTAGTCGTAGGTAATCGGCCAATAATAATGAATCTTCGGATAGTTTGTAGATGTGTCGCGAGCATGGTGACGATGCAAAAGTGGCGTTTGAACCCGGTATCGTGTTACAACCAATTTTACAACGTAAAAACAATGAAAAAGGTCAAAGCCATCGCCAAACTGGTGCCGTTACGGCGCTATAATTTTTTTTATTTGTTACTTGGAATTCTAATAAAGATATCACGACAGTACGTACTTCAATATGCTACCGGACTGGTATTTTTTATTGTCATATAAAAAAAGCAGACCATAAATAGTTGATTATCCAAAAAAATATTGAAATGTGTTCAAAATTAAGGAAGATATAAGTAAGTTGCTAAAGACTACTCCAAAGACACAGTGAACAAATTTTAGTTATTTTTGTTGTTTAAAAATGGCTTAATTGTGAGTATTCTAGCTATGATTCAAGAAAATCTGTTCAGCCATTTGAATATTATTAGCTCTATTATCTCTATTTAAAAAGACATCAGTCATAGGACTGCACGTCAGAAGTGAAAATTCAAGTAGTAATTCACCTATTCTACGAGAGATGGCGCTGTTTTAAAATACACGGTACAGAGTTGTGTATTATGTATTCTGTGATAGCGTGACGATGACGCGAGTTCCATGATTATTGTTCACCAAACAGTGCTCAAAACGCCTAAAGAAGTTTTCACTTCAATAAACAATTTCTACTTGTCGCTATACCTTTGATAAAGACTATAGACAGAAGGCGCAGTATACCCACAAATGACGTCATTTGCAAATATGCCATACAAACTCAATGGTCTCACCGTTCAAATTCCAGAGAGGTGATCGCTTCAGACCCGAAGACCAAGTACTAATGAGAGCGCTGCGTGATTTCAACGTGCCTAAGATAGTGACCGACGACACACCGGTGTTCATGGGTCTCATCGGGGACTTGTTCCCGGCGCTCGACGTGCCTAGGAAGCGAGATATGGACTTTGAGAAGAATCTCATTGACGCCGCGCTTTCTTTGAGGCTGCAACCCGAGGCAGGATTCATTCTAAAGGTTGGCCCTATTCCCTATAATAGGCTTGTTAACTAATTTATATTGAATATCTGATTTAAAAAAAATTGTCGGTACATCTAGGACTAGGTATCGTCTATTCGGTTTCGCGAGAGTCGCGGGCTTCCAGTGGATGCAGATGACAGGTTGTCGTTCAATGTGGAGGTTAAAGGGGAGGCCTACGTTCAGCAGTGGACGTCTTCTGGCTGATGATGAAGAATATTTTTTATACAACTGCCTTCTGACCCCAAACTAAGCAAAGCTTGTAATGTGGCTGCCAGAGACTGATACGTACATTGTTGCACTTATATATATATATATATATTAACACCCAGACATAGAACAAACACAAATGTTCATGACATGAATGTTTGCTCTAGGTGGGAATCGAATCAGGGAGCACAATCCACAAATTGCAGGTGCGAAGCAAAAAAGATCGCTGTAAAAATACAGATAATAACCAATGACTGTTTCGAAAAGGGGGAACACGCGTGACATCCAAACATTGTACCCATTAAATATTTATTTATTTATTTAATACTTTATTGCACACTTACAAACTAAGTATAATGCACAAATGGAGGACTTAATGCTAAACATTTTCTACCAGTCATCCATCGGGTTGAACAAATGGTATGTAGGCAAATATGGCTCGGTTCAAACAAAATTTTGACAAGCGCACGTTCGATTGTGACTGAAGTCAATTAGGTCCGAGGGCCTAATTTGTGCGGTTCAAGGAGTTCGTTCGGTATCTTTCCATTATTTCCTTACAACAATGATAATAACACATTGTTCACACGACAAATTACATGCAAATGATGAAAGAAGTTTGGATTGCAAAGGCAATGTTTCCGGTGAAATTACAGGGCATAAAGAGATTTACTACATAATATCTCAGGGTGAGAAGCGCAGTGCATTATTGCAGAGGGTTTTGAACTAATGAAGTTTTACATTCTGAGTAACACTGAATCTTTATATGCAAGCGTGGCGCTTACCATCAGGCGAGCGATTCCCAAGTCTCGTCACTCAATTGCATAAAAATATATGGTTTCCAGATGGTGCAACTGGTGGAGTTATTCGCCGTGCGCCACTCCGTGTTTATCATCGGTTTCGCCGGCACTGGCAAGTCGATGGTGTGGCAGTGCCTCAACAAAACGTACCAGATGCTCAAACAAAAGCCTTTCTACAATGACCTCGACCCTAAAGCGGTCACCAACGACGAATTATTCGGTACTACTCTCTGATATTTATGTGCCCCATGTTTAAACTGTGCAGCAGGCCTAGCAAGGGCTGTGGAAAAATTGTCGTTTCACCGTTTTTAATCCGCGCGTAGACGCGACAGGGCTAGAATATGGATACGTTTGTCTCTTCTAGCGGGATAAAAACTGTGTAAAGACAGTCCACGGCCCGTGCTAGACCTGCAGGATTTCAAGCGGAGAATTCAAAGTTGTCAATTTAAAACCGACTTCACAAAATTATTTAACTATGCATGTTCGATTCCTTGGATAATATTGTCATCAAACTAACAAAATTTTCCGGTTATTTTGATTTAAAATCCAAACTACTGAACCGATTTTGATGAAATTACTTTGGGAGCAATCTGAAAACATCTACTTTCAATAAAATTAAATAAAACAAAACGGTTCATTAATGATGTTCCGAGGTTTTTTTTATTTTTTTATTTAGTAACGGGCTTGGTTTAGACTGGCAACTCGCCTGATGTTAAGCGATGATGTGGTTTACGATGAAGCACGCTTACCTATAAAAGAAACCCATTCACTCGTGATTTGAAGACACCCAGATTGTAACTATCGAGGAACACCCATTCAGGCAGCGTATTCCACAGAGTAGCAGTTCGCACAATAAAATGATTCAAAGTTCTGCTTACGGGTTTCATTCTTCTGTACAGCAGACGATATAAAGCTCACATTCCAATGATTTCTTCTTAGCCGGGTCGGTATCAAGTAAAACGAAATTATATGAATTTTATTCCACTAAAAGCACAGTATAAAAATGATGATAAGAATCTATTTTGCCATTCATTAGCATGCAGAAGTGTCAATATTAGGGTATTTTACATTATACTTAGAGTGTGTATCGGTCTAATGCCCATTTTCTTACCATCGCTTACCATCAGGCGAGTTGGTGGCCAAAAGTAGACCTGTTATATATAAAAAAGGCGATGTCTAACTAAAGAACTCCTAATATAAGCAGAGTCTTAAGCGTAAACTTCTGTTTCACCAATTCATTTTCAAAAGGTGACTCCTAAGCTAAGACTTGCCTAAATTTTTACAAGTTACCTATGGTTTTAATGTTAGTGAGCAAGCGCGGTGATGTGAGTGAGCGAGTTGTCAGTTTAAGAGTTCGTATCATTAAGCACCCCGAAACGGTGTCGTAACTTTAGGCGACGCCTAACGTCACTAGTTATCACGAAAAGTTTATTTAAACTTTTTTGCCCTAGGTAACTTCTAAATATTTAGACATCTGTATTAAGGTGACTCCTAGGTTTAGTGAAAACGGGCATAATATTTTTTTTATTTCTATCGTAAGTCTAATGGGTTGGTTTTTATCCATTATGAATGTCGCCAGGAATCATAAACCCATCGACTCGAGAGTGGAAAGACGGCCTGTTTTCGACCATAATGCGTGACATGGCCAACATGCCGGGTGACGGGCCTAAGTGGATCGTGCTTGATGGAGACATCGACCCCATGTGGATTGAGAGTCTTAACACTCTCATGGATGATAACAAGGTAAAAGAATACTACCACTAGAAAAATATAAATATTCGAGACACTTTCGCGCATACGGTCATCTGACCCCAAACTAAGCAAAGCTTGTACTATTACTACCGGAGACTATACATACATATTTTTTTAAATACATACTTATCTTAATAGGATATTAACACTCAAATATAGAACAAACACAAATGTTCATCACGTGAATTTTAGCCCTAGGTGGAAATCGGATCCACGCCCCGAAGCGCAGAAGGCAGGTTCACAACCAACTAGGTCACCAGGGCAGTCACTGGGCCACCGGGGCAATCACTGCGCCATCGGGGCAGTCTCTGGGCCACCAGTCACGGAGCAGTCACTAGACTGTCGGGACAATCACTGGGCCACCTGGGCAGTCAGTGGGCATAGCTAACTCAGCGCAAGCGCACACCGCGCTTGTGTTCAATTGTAAGGAGTGTCGGGGGTTTGACCAGGTCATCGTATTTTGATTGGCGTAAAAAAAAGACTAAGGGTATCAGAAGTAGTTGAAATGATGTAAAGGTGCATTAAATCCATCCATCCATCCCAGTAATAACAGTAGCGTCAGCATAGCTCTTTCTAGGTTAGAACAACTGATGTGTCTAGATACTTGCTTTCTTGTTCGTGCTAGAAAAGAAAGTCAGTCTCGTAATACAATCATTGTACTATAACTTTGTTTTGATCTAGTTTTACAAATATGCCTAATGGCAGCCTTTATCTGACCTAAATACTTTATTTTATTTTATTAAAGGTGTTAACTTTGGCCAGCAACGAAAGAATCGCTCTGACGAAGTGTATGCGCCTTCTCTTCGAAATATCCAATTTGCGTACAGCCACGCCGGCTACTGTCTCCCGAGCCGGCATTCTGTACATCAACCCGCAGGACTTGGGGTGGAATCCGTAAGTTTAAAAATTCTCCAGTTGCTTTTGATAAATTGTGCTATTCGCAAAATTTCGAGTGCCAATATAGGGGCCTTTGCAACGTGCGTTCTCTATCTCGCTTTCGTATTTGAACATATTTGAAGATATACAATTACTGAATGTACTTAGGAAGAAACTAAGAAACAAGATATCGAGAATATCATGACAAATGTTCAACAAAAAAATCATATTGGTCCAAACAATGGGCGTTCCCCGATAGTTACTATCTCATCACCATCATAATCATCAGCCAGAAGACGTCCCCTGCTGTACATAGGTATCCTCCTTTAACCTCCACACTGTACGACATCCTGCCATCTGCATCCGCTGGATGCCCGCGACTCTCACAATGTCGTCGGTCCATCTAGTGGGAGGTCTACCTACGCTGCGTCTTCCGGTTCGTGGTCTCCACGCAAAAACCTTTCTTACTATTCTTACTTAGTTACTATCTGGGTGTCTTTAAATCAAGAGTGAATCGGGTTCGTCTAGGCAAGCGTGCTCCATCGTAGACCGCATCATCGCTTAACAAGAGACCAGACACAGAGAGATGAACACAAGACAGATGAGTTGGCGGTCAAACAAGTCAATTATTAAATAAATAATTAAACAAGATTTAATATATGTTGCTCCCATAGTTAAAATTGTTCATAATGATGGGCACTATGGACCTCTTTCAGCTTAGTATATGTTGCCGTAATGTTGGCTCCCCTGCACTTCCCATACACATTACAGGGAAAGTGCAGGGGAGCCAACATTACGGCTAAGGAACTCTTTGGTGAAACGCACTATACACCTTTCCGAGTTATAAAGTATACATTGAATTCATTGGTAATCAGGTTTGTAGCATCATGGATAGAGACGACCCGCGATGACGAGTCCGAGAAGGCGATGCTGACAGTGATGTTCGACAAATACATCCCCTCACTACTCGAGTCGTGCAAGAAGTACAAGCGCATCACTACGCTCACTGAACTGCAACAGATACAGCTCACCTGCTATCTGCTAGAGTGCTTTCTCAACAAGAATCTGCTGCCTAGCGACTGCCCTAAAGAATGGTGAGCTATCCCGTTTAAAAATTATAGTCCAGTCAAAGAAGAATTAAAACCTTGTCATGAAAGACACGCATCTGGCAATGACATGAGAAACGTTTCCATTTTACGACCCTGTATGCTTCTTTGCATGTATGTGTGACTACCATGTTCTGACAAATAGTTTGATTAGAAAGATAACTAGAGGTAGAGATATAAACTCGTAAAAATCCTTGTTTTAACATTTTAATAAGTTTGCTCAAAAGTCTCATAGAATCTCGTGTACGCGAGTCAAGATATTTAAACTTTTGCGAGTCGCAAGAACAGCCTTTTTGTAAATATTTCGTTAATTTGCTAAATAATACTTGTGTTTCAGCGTGAGTGTGAAAACAATGTTGATACCATGTTTATTTTTTAAGGGTTAGACTGATATTCTTCAAATTTGAAATTGAAACATCTGTATAACTTTCAACGTAGAATTCAATTCTTATCAACTTTTAGGTACGAGACATATTTCGTATTCGCCATCGTATGGGGTTTCGGTTCGGCATTGTTCCAAGACCAGCTGGTCGACTGGCGCAACGAGTTCAGCAAGTGGTTTTGCAACGAGTTCAAACAGATCAAGTTCCCGTCCACGGGCACGGTGTTTAGCTTCTTCATCGACCCTGAAACGAAGAAAATGCTGCCCTGGTCTGAAAAGGTGGAACAGTTTGAGTTGGACCCTGATCTGCCTCTACAGGTGATTTTTTATACCAGTTAAAATAATAATCAATATAAAAAAACGACTTCATAAAAATGTCAGAATTAGACCGAATTGAAATGGGACCAAGCGGGAAGCACCAGCTTTCAAATAAAAAATAATCATCAAAATCGGTTTAACCGGTTTAGTCGAATGTTTTAGGAAAAAAAAACCATTCGAATTGAGAACCTCCTCCTTTTTAGAAGTCGGTTAAAATAAAAAAACTTCTGTAAGTTCGTACTTCCATATACAGAGCTACGTAGAAAGAGATCCGTTACACTCATTATAAACAGCTTTAACTTTAGCTTTGGGGGTTGTTCCCATAGTAAAAGTTGTTTTTATTGACGAGTATAACGGACCCCTTTTAGTTTAGTTCACCCTTTCGGCGTAACACCGTATGGTAGAGTATGACTACGTTATAGGGTTAACAGAAAAGTGCTATGCAAATAAAGTACACAAGTGGCATGCATTGGCCCATGTTCAGCAATGGACCAATATAGGTTGATAATAATTATGATGATTAATTATAATTAATGATTGTTATTCCATCCACAATTCATCCACCTCAATAGCCCAGACTTTCAAATACTATACCTACTGTACAATAGTTTCATATTCCAATTTATACACACTCCATAATTGTATTTTTTATATTTAATGACCAATGGCAGGTGCGAGCGCTACCGTTATGCCTTGATCACACGTACCGAGAAAACGGGCGAGTGGACACTCGGCCTAGAAGGTAGAACGGGAGCCGAGCTACTGTCTCGCCGCTTCGTTTGGCCCAGCACTCGGCGCTATGTTTATACGTACCGAGTATTCGGCCGAGACCACTGTCCACTGTGTAGCGACATCGGCTCGGCCTGGCGTGTGCCATCAAAGATGGCGCCTGCTTCAATCGTGCGACACAGCATGCAAAATGGCGTAAACATACTCACCAGCTTGAAATACCGCAGGGTGTTCAACGAGAAGAATGGGTGGGTGATGCGTGTGTACGCATATCGGTTATTTAATGATAATAATAATGAAAAGGGCTTTGTCTAGTTTACGCCGTCAAAACTTTTGTCACTAGAAGTCAATAGTTGGTTTTCTAGTACATTGTAAACCATTGGCACTAGGGGGTTAGACTTAAATGTTCCACTTTTTAAGTTAGATTTTGATTCCTTGTGTTTATTCGTATTCCAGTCATGCCTAGTGTCAACATCGGAGACTACACGTATCAGATTCTTCATGGACCTCTTGATCGCCAAACAAAAGCCAGTGATGCTCGTCGGAAGCGCTGGTAGCGGCAAGACTGTCAGCGTCGCGGCCAAACTCAACTCCCTACCTGACTCCTACGCCATCACCAATGTGCCATTCAACTTCTACACCACATCAGGTAAACAATCAGAATCTAACTAATACAATACCAAAGTGAAATAAGGTAGAAAGGTAGCTTTCAAGCTGGTAGAATAAATGCGGGAATGTTAATATGGTCTGAATGTCAGGATATATCAGATGTTCGTTACTAAGAAAGTCAAAACAATTTAAAAAAATTATCTATGAGATATCATGATATCTGAAAATTTGAAATCAGCTCCCATGTTATGTCCGAAAGGCTACAACTTGGGGGTTTTCAAAAGGGAAAGGCGAGTTTATAAAAGACTTAGAAGGTCGGCAATGTATTCGTGATGCCTCTGGTATCCACAGGCATCGGTGACCGCTTACCCTTAGGCAGGCTTGTCTGTCACCAAAACAACCTATGTTATTTTTAAACTTTTACAAAACGGCGTATACTCACGTTAAGACGAGACGACTGGTTTCAGAACCATAAGAACTTCTTCACCATGGAAAAAGCGCGCGGGTTTTGTAATACTTTATAATGAAGTTTTGAATGTGTTTTGGCCTAGAAATGATGCAGAAAGTGCTCGAGAAACCGCTAGAGAAGAAGTCCGGACGCAACTTCGGTCCTCCGGGCAGCAAGTTCATGATCTACTTCGTGGACGATCTCAACATGCCTGAAGTGGATACTTACGGCACGGTGCAGCCGCACACACTCATACGGCAGTTCATGGACTATAGACATTGGTAAATATAAATGTACCAGTTTTCGTTGGGCATATTGTCAAGAGCCTTTGAAGTCACAAATTTATTGACAACTAGTGCTGTTTGCCGACTTCGTACGCGTAGATTTTCATATAAACTTTAACTTTATGGTTGACATTCCGAAAACCCGTACGAAGCGCTTTGATTCCACTTTTATTGTGCAAACTGCTAGTTTGTGGAATGCACTGCCTGAATGGGTGTTCCCCGATAGTTACAATCTGGGTGTCTTCAAGTCAAGAGTGAATCGGTTTTTTCTGGGCAACCGTGATCCACCGTAGGCCGCATCCTCGCTTAACATCAGGCGAGTTGGCGGCCAAGCGCAAGCCTATTATACAATTAAAAAAAAAAAACTTCCCTTAATCCAGCCTTTGCGCAAAATAACATAGCCTTTACTTCAATCTGGTCATAGCTAAGCATATTCGTGAAAACCGCATTTAAATCCATCCAGTAGTTTAGGTGATGTGAGTCGCCAAACAAACAAACAGACAAAAATTCTAAAAACTGTCCTAATGTGTTTAGCTGCTTATTTTAAGATGCCCTGTGTGTTTTTTTTATACCTAGCAATTACAGTGGTTTAGGAGATGTGCATGCACAAACAAACAGACAAAAATATAAAAAAACTGTCGCTGCTTTTTTAAGACTATTATTGATATCTCGTAATTACAGTATTTTTTTTATTCTCTACGTTTTTATTATATGTATAGATAGATGTCAGTGTCAATCAAGAAGATTGGGCAAATAGGTCCAAAATTTGGTAAAAAATCAGTCTGCCTGGGGGTTGCCCCAAAGTGTGTTTGAAAGACCGTTATAAATACGAAATAAATTGGGTAAGCTAAATCAATTAAGGCCATACCGCCTCGTCTTACGTATTTTACTAACATGAGTATGCCCCAGTGAAGTAGTGGAGACTGTGCTAGAGGCTTCTATGAAGTTTTGGAAAGAACAGATATGTAGTAAGTTTGGTCGATTGCAGGTACGACAGACAGAAACTGTCCCTGAAAGACATATCGAACTGTATGTTCGTAGCTTGCATGAACCCGACGGCCGGCTCCTTCACCATCGACCCTCGCTTGCAGAGACACTTTTGCACTTTTGCCGTCAGGTAACCTTTATTATTATTAACATCCCACTAATATCATATATGAGAAAGTTTGGATAGATAGATTTTGTTACTCAATCGCGCAGAAATGGCTTCATGGATTTGGATGAAATTTGGAACACTAGAAAAAGAACAAACACATTAATACCTTTGAATTAATAATTATTAATAAAAAACCGACTTCATAAAAACGACGGAAATGCAACCACACGGGAAGCACCAGCTTTCAAATAAAAAAAAAACATAAAAATCGGTCACCAGTCAAAAGTTCTGAGGTAACAAACATAAAAAACAGTCAAATAGAGAACCTCCTCCTTTTTGGAAGTCGGTTAAAAATATTAGTCTGATTATCTATGGTTATACCAAGTGATGTGATGGTGTTTCAGTTTCCCAGCGCTGGACGCGTGTATGCACATCTACAAGCAAATCCTGTCCCAGCACATGGCCAACCCGCTGAACAAGTTCGGCATCGTGGTGCAGCGGTACGCGGAACCGCTCGTCTGGGCAGCCCTGACGCTCCATAATAAGCTATCCTCCAACTTCCTGCCTACTGCCATCAAGTTCCACTACATATTCAACCTGAGGGACTTGGCCAACATCTTCCAGGTGAGAGTTTACGCCATTGACGACGTTTTATACAAACAACTGTGAACAAATATGCATACACGTTCGATAAGCTAGTTTATTCTACATGACAAACTTGCTGCTGCCCGCGACGCACTACGTTAAGCAAATATAATGTTTGATAATATAAAAGGCGATGTAAGTATGTATGTGTGTGTATGTCGAATGCCCTGGTGGCTCAGTTGGTAGTGAACCTACTTTCTGCGCTTGGGGGCGTGGGTCAGATTCCCACCTAGGACAAACATTTGTGTGATGAACATTTGTGTTTGTTCTATGTCTGGGTGTTAATATCTATTTAAGTATGTATTTAAAAATATATATATTTACGTATATCAGTCTCTGGCAGCCATATTACAAGCTTTACTTAGTTTGGGGTCAAGTGACCGTCTGTGTAAAAAAAACCCCAGTTTTTTTATATATGTTCCATATGGACTCCATATGAAAACGGCTGGACTGATTTTCACCGATAGATAGCTGATGTATAAAAGAGTAATCCCCGCGGGTGAAACCACGGGGTGCAGTTAGTGTTTGATACAAATGTAGTTCTTAAATAGTTCTACATTAAAGTTCGTGGTTTTATGCATCAAACTTTTGTAATTAAGCCACAATAACGGATATCAACCGTTATTATTGCGTTTAAAATGAAAAGGTCATGTTTAGATGTATTTTTATAATCCAATTTATAAATCCTTACAAAAATTCCCTTAGGGCATATTATTCACAACTGGCGATGCTATCAAGACATCCTCCGAGCTAATAAGGCTGTGGATGCACGAGGCGACGCGCGTCTATTCTGACAAGCTTGTTGACTCAGTGGATAACGACAACTTTTTCAAACTCATCGTCGAAGTCATCAAGAAGAACTGCGAAGTAAGCTGTGAACCTAACACTTTTCCACCCCATAGCATAGGTTGAGAACTTTCAGTCAACACATAAGCACTGAATATGCCTATATAAATCCACCCACTGGTAACGCGCCTGTACCTCATGTTGGCTCAACGCCCTCTGCGTTCACCAACTAGTCCGGTCAAGCTGTAGAGGTCGCAAGGCGAACAGCAAAAGTCACATTAAAAAAAACGCGCCAGTATAGATTTTTTGACCTTGAGCGGACCAATCGCCGATGAGTATCTCAAGCACCGAGCATCTCCGCTATTATAGTTTTCTAAAAGTGTTGCGAAATAGTTAATATAATGTTTAGAGAGTATCAAGTCGTTGACAAAACCGAATACTTACGTTTCTCCTAAACAAAAGTACGCTAGTCCATAGCCAACCGATAACTTCCCTAACACTGATAGTTTGCTAAGACGGAATTTAGGTCAATAAACGATATAACCACTTGATAGCTCCTATACCCCGCTGTCATGAAAAGGTACCAAATTTTCAGCATTATCATTTTGATTGAGCGAGCCAATCCCAGGCGCGAATTGTATGAATGACTTTTGTTTTCTCCAATCACAAGCGCCATATGATACGACCGACGTGGCGTGACGTGCACAAGCAAATTATGACTCATGCGCTATCAAATGGTTATATTATGACAAGATAAAAACTCTGCGTGAGTCCGAGTAAGAAAAGTATCTCGAACCTCGTACTTGTGAGGCCAATGGCCGAATTTTATACCTAAGAGGCCTAAGGCTGAGCCGCTGCTTGGTGGGGCTGTCGGGCGGAGTCTGTGCAAACGCTGATGATTATTAAAATAGTTTTTGTAGAGCACTGTTTGCTATTCGAGATTAAAACGTTCGCTTTGAAACATAATACGTATTTTTACCTTTTTCCAGGATTATGACGAGAATGTGGTATTAGAGAAGCCGCTTATTTACTGCCATTTCGCGGAAGGAATCGGTGACCCGAAGTACTTCCCTATAAGGGACTGGGGGCAAATCAAGAAACTCTTAGACGAATCTCTCTCTGGCTACAATGATTTGGTGGCTACTATGAACTTGGTACTCTTCGAAGATGCCATGTATCATATATGCAGGTAACTATGCATTTTGTACGTATATCACATATTACACTCATGGCACACAGCCACAAATATGTAGCACTTTGCGTGTCTGTTTGGATCAGTACTCCAACTTAATTTAGTTCGATCTTCGACGAACTTTTGTTTTATTTTGGAAACTGACGTGGTTTTCACCCATTTTATTTATATTACACGGGAATTACTCACGTAAGATTAGGCCGGTTACTCCGACTATAGTTTCAACCGCATTCGACGGTCTTTATCAAGGTGAATGTGCGCGCGCGGCTGCGTCTCGCTTTGCACTTTTCCTTTTTTTTCTTGTGTTTTTTTAACTCTTTGCCCCGTACGTTACAGAATGTCAGTGCTGAAAATCACCGCTGCAGTGACATCTTTAAATATCACAGAGCACTGACCTTTTTTACAAGCTTTTATTCAACTTGTCCTGTTAATTGGTATTTACGTTTGTATGTATGTATGGGACAAAACTTGCAACTGAATTTCAGACCAGTTATCCTCAACTGATTGAGCTGAAATTTAGCGTATTTATGTAAGTTTTGTGACAATGCAATGTTATGGCACTATCGAGCTGGTCTGATGATGGAGACAGAAGGTGGGTTCCAAAGGAGCTCCAAAACGAAACGACGTAACCCCGTAGAGTTTGGATTCGTTGGATTTGTCTTCCCAAGCACTTTGGTTC
This sequence comes from Agriopis leucophaearia, assembly GCA_949125355.1. Taxonomy (NCBI): domain Eukaryota; kingdom Metazoa; phylum Arthropoda; class Insecta; order Lepidoptera; family Geometridae; genus Agriopis; species Agriopis leucophaearia. Next base: position 8,030,490 of record OX421261.1, on the reverse strand, counting down.
ATGATCATAAATTCAATATGGCGGACATCCCAAGATGGTGGATTAAATGTTCTTATTTACCAACATGATATGGGTATCATATTAAAGGGTTTGCTGAGAAGACTACGTTTTTTTTAAAGTATTTTTTAAAATTAATAAAATTAGTGTCGCACTGGATACTACAGCGACAACTGAAAGTGTATTATCTTTTTTCTTACTTTTTTTTCTGTTTTGTAATGTTGGATGAGTTTTGTGCGAAAAATTAATGTTTTCTATATCTATTTTCTTGCTATATATTTCCACAGAATCAACCGGATCTTAGAGGCTCCGAGAGGAAACGCACTACTGATCGGCGTGGGAGGCTCCGGCAAGCAGTCTCTGTCGCGCCTGAGCGCGTTCATATCCTCCCTGGAAGTGTTCCAGATTCAACTCAGGAAGGGATACAGCATCAACGATTTGAAAGCCGATTTAGGTACGCCTACTCACCTGAACAATACAATACAATATCTCTTTATTACACACCAAAAAAATAAATACAAAATAAACTTAAACTAACATCGAAAATAAACGGCGGTATAATGGGCGGCCTTATCGCTTAGAGCGATTTCTTCCAGGCAACCGTTGGATGGACAGGACTAAAGAATTTGAAAAAGGAACTGAACTTGAATTTGGCAATACACGTTGGCTATATTAATTGGCCGCGAGCCTCAGCCAAGTGCTACTGTGTGGATTTGACCGTTTTTAACACAATTCCAAAAAGGGATGAGAAGTTATTTATTTAATGAAATTCTCGGGTCTAGCCCGGACATTTGGTAGGCATTGGTGGAGCCGAAGCCAACACCAAGAGGCCCTGTTGAATATAAAAAATACAATTATGGAATATGTATAAAAAGTAATATGAAACTATTGTACAGTATAGGAATAAAAAAGTCTGGGCTATTGAGGTGAAGAACTTGTGGATGGAATAACAGATCTATAGAATGAGAAACGGCACCTGCCTTATCCTGTCTCATCTCAATTATTATCAATTATAATTATTTATTTTATTATTAGGCACTCATAACAAGTCACAGGACATATACAAAATCAAACAAAAATCAAATAGAATATCAAATCGACTGTATTTTTAAATTTATTTATTTATAGGAAAACAAAACGAAACAGCTTTTTTACACTAAGACATACAGCCTACACTTTTACCAGTTATTCAACCGCCAAGCAGTACTGTGCAGACACTACTGTGTTCCGGATTGAAGGGCAATGTTTCCAGCGAACAGGGCACACAGAGATTTGACATCTTATATCTCGGGGTGACGAGCGCAGTACATTGCCATCCAGGGTTTTGAACTGTTGAAGTTCTAAATTTTGAGTTGCGTTGAGCTGTCATGGGCAAGCGTGAAGAGCCATCGAGCGACTTCGCTCGTCTCGTCACCCAGTACCATAAAAAAATATACAATGAAAAAACTATAGAGAGCCAATTACAGGTTCTCACGAATAGATATAAATTAGATAAGAAATTAAACATGTGCAAACACTTATAGACTTTGCAAACACTTATTTACGAGTATGTTTGTTATTTCCTAAATTTTGACTGGATGAACCAATTTTGATGATATATCTTTTAGTTGAAAGCTGGTGCTTCCCATGTGGTCCCATTTCAATTTGGTCCAGTTCTGTAATTTATATGAATATGGTTTTTGATCTTGATAATTATTATTTATATTTGAAATTGTCGTTGAATGCAGTGTATGTGTTTTTGCAGCTGGGCTGTATATAAAAGCGGGCCTGAAGAACATCGGCAACGTGTTCCTGATGACAGACGCGCAGGTGGCGGAGGAGCGTTTCCTTGTGCTTATTAACGATCTGCTCGCCTCCGGGGAGATCCCCGAGCTGATCGCCGACGACGAGTTAGAGAACATAATCAACGGCGTCAGGGGCGAGGTATATATATCTGTCGCAAATAGTCACAATCGAGTCGTCAAAACCGCGATTATTCGATTAATCGGGACGCATCTGTTGGCACTAGGTGGAGTCTAGGACGTAGCGGTCGACGGAATGCCCGACACAGTTCGGGGGCAATAGTTGATTAGGAAGGACGTCTAGAAACTACCTCGCGTTCCGTGTAGTGTGTGACCAATAATAATTTCTAGTAAAATTCTAATTGTCGATCAGAAATTATAGTTTGAATCGGTGACAAAACGGTTTCTTTCATCTGAAGCAACATCTCCCACGATACGCCCACAAGGAATATGAAATAAAATCACTAATGATAATGGGGATAGCCTACCTTCTCCGTCATATCTAATAACCCTACTAGTTTTTTTTTATTATTCTGTAATAGGCTTGCGTTTGGCCGCCAACTCGCCTGATGTTAAGCGAGCAACTCTTATTTCCTTAAGACAGTTTTTTTTTAAATCTTTATTATTTTTAAAATGGCCGGGGTTTTGTCATAAAATGACTATGCCACCCCGTAAAGCTAAAGTAAACACATTTATCACACAAACACTGACAACTCCCACACAGGCACTTATAATCTATAAATAAAAGATACATTTGTATCAGCATCTTGGCCTCTCTGGAGCCAAGTGAAGCCAAAATAGCCTACATTGTTACCATAGTGCGACAATGCTCATTCCGACAACACATGATGTATATCCTCCACCGCTTGGTGCGCATAAGGTGCGCTTGTAAAAAAGTCTCTTGGTTTAATTAAAATGTAGCCTAATTGTTTTCTTTATTTCAGACCAAAGCGTCAGGTGTGCCTGACACTCGAGAAAACTGTTGGAGATTTTTCATCAACCGCGTGAGAACGATGCTGAAGGTCTGTAATGTGAAATTTTCTATTTAGCCTTTCCTTTGATCCAGTGGCCTTAGTAGGAGAACTTGCGAAAAAGTTATCGTTACGTAAACCATAGCAAATGTATGAAAAATTCAGTTTCCTTTCACGTCCGTTAGAGGCGCTGTTAAATGTTTCATACATTTTGCTATCGTTTACGTAACGATAACTTTTTTGCAAATGCTCGTACTAAGGCCACAGTATTAATATTCTGCTTACTTGGTACTGCGCATTTTAGGTGATGGTTTCTCTTGGGTCTAGTATTTCTGTTATTCGAGTTGCTGCGTGGCAAAACCTGCACAGTCCATTTCCCAATTATATTGTCCCTGCGAGCTCTCCCCAGGCCATAATATACCATGGCCCGCTTGGAGAGACCTGGGGCCATACAGCTACCTGTCATAAAAGATTCATTTAAGATGATTGCGAAAAGTTGCGTGACCGCATACCGTATCTCGGCGCGTTAAGGTTCACGTTCGCGTGATTTTGCAAACTGCGCGTATTCGAGCCCGCTGTTAGACAATGTCATACTTGATAGGCTGTGCAGCGTGCCCTTAAACAAGCACTCTATATATACAACCTGAATGAGGCCAATAAAGTGGCCAAATTCTGGTCAAAAAACTTATCAGAGTTGCTTTGCGCTATAGAATCCGGAACATAGATATTCACCAAAGAACCATTTCAATAAATTAGCTATTGAAATTTGCAAGTTGAAGTGGCAATGGGCAGGCCACATCGCTCGACAAACCGATAACCGATTGTGAAGAAAGTTTCTTGACTGGAGACCACAAACCGTAAGACGCAGCGTAGGTAGGCCTCCCACTAGGTAAACCGACAACATTGTGGGAGTCGCGGGCATCCAGTGGCAGATGTTAGGTTGTCGCTAAGTGTGGAGGTTAAAAGGGAGGCCTATGTTCAGCAGTGGACGTCTTATGGCTGATGATGGTGATGACGAAGAAAATGTGTGTTCCAGGTGGTATTGTGTTTCTCGCCTGTGGGCGCCACTCTGCGAATCCGAGCGAGGAAGTTCCCTTCACTAGTGAACTGCACGGCCATCAACTGGTTCCACGAGTGGCCACGAGAGGCGCTGCGCTCCGTCTCAACGAGATTCATATCTGAGGTGGAAGCACTGCCGGTGCGTTAATGACATGATAATTCAAATTATTGAAATTATTTAAACTAAAGATAATTTGAACCTGCACAACGATGGGGGTAAATGCCCCGATTTCAGTTGCAATGACAGTTCAAGAATTTATTTTGAGGCGGACAGGAAAGCGATCGTAGCTTAGTGGCTACAGCAACCGGGGCATTATCCCGGAGCGTTGTGCAGGTTCTCATCAGGCCGATCATAAATTTTTTGAATTGTCTATTATACTTACTCATCGGATGAGCTGGGCTAGAACCAGTACAGAATGGCTGACGCATGCCATACGACCCCTTGGAAGGCCCAGAAAAATATGGCGGGACGAGCTTGACTCCTACGCAAAAGACTGGTACACCATAGCACAGAACAGAGAAGAGTGGAAGAAAGGAAGGGAGGCCTTTGCCCTGCAATGGAAAGACCACGGCTCAAATAAATAATAAAAAATAACACTTACTCAAACAATAAACCCAAAAGTGGGAACATTTCACCATAATATTACTTATAAATAATTGACCTTCGAAACTGTACTGGAAAGCCGTTTTTTTTCTCTCTGTAGATATCGCTTATTGCGAGTGTAACGCAAGCATATCTACGCCAGTGGTTAAACTTTTTGTGATTGCGGCCTTTTACTCTCGCTACAGACCCCCAAGAATCCTCGATTTTCGAACTTTCCAGAGTTCTTCGGACCCAATCGATCCGAAAACCTTATCCATCACATGTCATTTGTAGCTGTAATAATTACTTAATCTGTGGCGTTGGCTTGCATCCTAGCATCTAGAGCCACAGAGCCACAAGGTGTCACTTGCTACAAAACTATCCACAGCATCGTAACATTTCAGGCTCATTTAGTGGAGCCAGTCGCGTCCTTCATGTCTCACGTCCACCAAAGTGTGAACCAGATGTCGGCCATATACTTCCAAAACGAGAAGAGATACAACTACACGACTCCGAAGACTTTCCTCGAACAAATCGCACTCTACAGCAAACTCCTTACTGAGAAGACTACGAACTTGAAAATGATGATTCTGAGACTCGAGAACGGTTTGGAGAAACTTGCCTCGTGTGCTGGCGATGTCGCTGTATTGAAGGTTGTTATCATACCAATTCTTTTCTATACTACTATAATTAAATAAGGGTAAAATGTGTGACTTTGTATGTTTGTAGGAGGTAATAAGGGGTTGACTGCCCCGGTGGCTCAGTTGGTAGTGAACCTACCTTCTGTGCTTGGAGGCGTGGGTTCGATTCCCACGTAGGGCAAACATTTATGTGATGTACATTTGTGTTTGTTCTATCACTGGGTGTTAATATCTATTTAAGTATGCATTTAAAATTAAATATGTATCTCTGGCAGCCATATAACAGGCTTTGCTTAGTTTGGGGTCAGATGACCATGTGTGCAAAATGTGCCAGATATTTATTTAATCTCTTATTGACACGCTTTTATTAGCTTGTTATGTATCTATGTAACGGAATCTTTAAACGTGATTTTCAACCCTTTCTAAACGTCGATTGATTTGAAATTTTGCATATCACCTATGACAATGCAATGAAACGTGTTTTTTTTTTTTTTACTGCGTTAATTATTTTATATTATAAGTGATGATGCGGTCTACGATTGAGCACGATTACCTAGAAGTAACCGATTCACTCGCGACTTGAAGACACCTCAGATGTATGTATACTATCAGGGGACACCCAAACAGGCATCGCATTCCACAAACTAGCGGTTTCCACAATAAAAATAGAATAAAAGCGCTTCATTCGGGACAGGTATAATGTAAATTGGACACCGTTTCATGGTTGATATTCTGTAAACCCGAAACTTTGATTCCACTTTTTTTGTGCGAACTGCTAGTCTGTGGAATGCGCTGCCTGAATGTGTATTCCCCGATAGTTGCAATCTGGGCGTCTTCAAAACACGAGTGAATTGGTTTCTTCTAAGCAAGCGTGCTCCATCGTAGATCGCATCATCGCTTAACATCAGGCGATTCGGCGGTCAAACGCAAACATATTAAAATATTTAAAAAATAAGATATCTCTTGAACTTCTAAACCAATTCAAAAAATTCTTTCACTGATTGAAAGCTATACTATCCCCGAGTGAAATGCGTTGTTAACTACCCGGGTAAACATTGGAAAAGGCTGATTAATATAATGTGTGTTTAGAATAACTTTTCTATATTTATGACCATGTTTTTACAGGTAACTTTAGCTGAACAAGAGATTGTTTTGAAAGTAAAGAACAGAGCGGCCGAGGCTCTCATTGACGTCGTTGGTGCTGAGAGCGACAAAGTGTCAAAGGAAAAAGCATTTGGTATGTCACACGTAAACTTTTTAGCACTTAGTTCTTGAAAAAACGAACGAAAAGGATCGAAATGATAAGAATAACTTTAATTCCAAAAAAAAACTACATGTAAACTTTTAAAATTCTTAAACAACCTACAATAGACAATTAACTTAAGCTGTTTACTACATCATCACACTAATGTTATCAATATATATGTGAAAGTTTGGATGGATGGATGTTTGTTACTCAATCACGCAGAAACGACAGGATGGATTTGGATGAAATTTGGAATTTACATTATTTCATTTCATTTATTCAATAAACATTCAAAACAGAATGCAATAATAAAAAAATAATAATATTGAAATTGATTAATTAATGATCTGTATCACATTCTAAAACTATGTATGCCTAGGTGCATTATAATAAAAGCATGGTGGGTAAATAATTAATAAAATGTTGAACCAATAAATTTTAAACTTATACTAACATGCAATCTATCAATTAACAAATAATATAAATATTATTTAATAAACTTACCTTTTTTTTTTTACTTACTTATTACTTATGTCCTGGATTAACACATAGGCTACTTTTCATCATCATCAGCATCATCACTGATTTTCATTACCACGCGGGAGAAACCGCGGAATGCAGCTAGTTTTGCCTAAATTAGAGATAAAAAATATATTGAAAAAACTTCTCTCTTAATGTGTTTATTCTCACGCAGCCGCGGAGGAGGAGAAAAAAGTAAAGGTTATTGAAGAGGACGTCACAATAAAGGCCAAAATCTGTGCGGACGATCTCGCTAAAGCGGAGCCCGCTCTGATGGCCGCCCAAGAGGCTCTGAACACCCTCAATAAGAACAACCTCACAGAGTTGAAATCCTTCGGTTCGCCGCCCGACGCTGTAGTGAACGTGACGCAGGCCGTGCTGGTACTGTTCTCCAAGAAAGGCAAGGTACCTAAGGACAGGACCTGGAAGGCCTGCAAGGTGTGCTTTAATATTCTGTTATTGTACTTTTTATAGTTGTCTTAGCTTAGACCAAGGTGTTAACCAACTATATTTTTTAATACAAATTTTAAAGATCGACTTAGCCGATGTTCGGCTGAGACTGGTCCAAAAAAGACACGAAAGCTAAGGCCTCAAAGTCTTTCATTTATTCATCATTTCTCTTTCACCAGACTAAATATATAATTCACAATATAAAAAAACCGAGTTCATTAAAACTGGACCAAATTGAAATGGGACCAGATAGGAAGCACCACCTTTCAAATAAAAAAGGAATCATCAAAATTGGTTCGTCCAGACAAAAGTCATGAGGTAACAAACATAAAAAAATATTTGACATACTTGCTTTGTTACAGTTGATGATGAATAAGGTCGATCAGTTCCTGTACGACCTGGTGTATTACGACAAAGAAAATATTCACCCTGATGTCATAAAGGTAATACTTGTACACAATAGACTATCGGACTGATATTTTATATTGCCTTATAAAAAATCTGACTAAAATAGAGCCGGTAACCAAACCCAAAATTCATAAGTGTTTAACATTAAAGAAGATATAAACATTTTCATATCTTGCTAGACAGAGCAATACTTACAGATTACGTCACTTGTAAGTACGCTATGCAAACTCCATATTGACACTCACTTTGCGGGAAAGGGACAGAGCATCCCTTCGTAATCTTACCAAAGCTTTAAACGTTTATTATATCTCAGCCGAGCCTATTTAAATAATTTCTTTTGTATACGTTTTACATATATAACTATATTTTTCAGTAAGTTTTAGTTTTAGCGAGACTAATGAACAGCAATTGATTTATATCTTAATATAATATATATTTTTTTTTGTACGTGCGTTTGTCAAATAACTCCTCTTAAATGGCTGAGCCGATTTGGATGAAATTTTGTGTGTATATTGCAATAGGATAGTTTGAATTGGTTTGAAATTGGACCAGGTAGCGGGCAGGACGATGTCTGCCGGGTCCGTTACTATATATATTTATAAAAGATTACGAATTCCTTAAAACACATGAATTATGTAATAACAATAATACCTTCCATGCTACCTAAGAATATGTATGTGTGTGTGTGTGTATGATGTGTGGCTGTATCTGTATATTATAGTTATTTTTAGTGTGTTGTTGTAATAACTGTAAACTCAAGGGTTCATCTGAAAACCGGCGCTGACAGTCTTTGTCTTTCAGCATTAATGCCGAGATGGACCCATTCGACAATGATTGTATTCTTTAGATATAAGGTGTTTGGAGTAATGTCGAATCAAATTTATTTTCTTTCTTTCTTTCTATGTGAATTTTATAATGTGCAACAAATTTTTGAGTATTGAGTATGACATTGCAGGCAGTTCAACCGTATATCAAAAACCCGGAGTTCAACGCCGAGTTCATAATGTCCAAATCGGCTGCGGCGGCCGGCCTCTGTGCGTGGGTCATCAACATCGTGAGGTTCTACGACGTTTACGTGGTGGTAGAGCCCAAACGACGGGCGCTGAACGCTGCCAACGCTGAGCTGCAGGCTGCTAGAGATAAGCTGGCCTTCCTTACAGACCAAATTCGTGTAAGTCATATTAATAACTAAAATAAATAAATAAAAATATCTGGGACTTTGTGCACACACGAGTTTGGGGTCATGTGACCCCAAACTAAGCAAAGCATGTAATATGGCTGCCAGAGACTGATATACGTGCATGTATAATTTTAAATACATACTTAAATAGTAACTGCATGTAACTGCGCCGAAATATCGGGAGCTCCTTCCAAAACCTTACCACGGTAAATATCCCGTAAATAATCATATAACTTTAGTGAAGATTTAACACCCAGACATAGAACAAACACAAATGTTCATCACGTAAATGTTTTCCCTACGTGGGAATCGAACCCACGCCCCCAAGCGCAGAAGGTAGGTTCACTACCAACTGAGCCACCAGGGCAGTCAAACTTTACAGTTACAGTTTACTTGTTCCAGTGGTATTTGTCCAGTATCGTGGTCTTTAAATGTTTAAGTAGTTCACTTGAACTGTGGCCTTCCGACCATTATCTTCACATCCCAAGGATTTCCCTAAAATTTGGATCTTAAATTGTATTTGCATGAACTACCTAATTGCCTACCGAACCGAAAGACGCAGTGTAGGTAGGCCTCCCACTAGGTGGACCGACGACATCGTGAGGGTCGCGGGCATCCAATGAATGCAGATGGCTGCCTGTCGGTCAGTGTGGAAATCATAGGAGGAGGCCCGGGGGGCCTATGTTCACTGTTTTAAACTAGCACGGTTGTTCACTACAGTTTCACTGTATATATTTGATACTGTTATTCATAAAAATATGTTGGCATTATGTATAATATAATGTTTGTAAATTCTAAACTTAATTAAACTTCATTATCATCATCATTATCAGCCCATCATGTTCTCATTGCTGGGTCATAGACCTTCTCTCAGAGAAAGAGGATAAGCCCTATTCCTCCATGCTAGCCCAGCGTTTGTTGGCGAATCTCATATGTCTTTGAGCTTTTTAAGGTTCTTGAGCATACCGGTTTCCTTGCCATGTTTTCCTTCGCGGCTTTTGAGCGATGGCATTGGAAAAATAAACATAAAAATATTTGATATCTAGACAACGGTCACCAGTATTTTTTTATATATGCTATATAAATATAAATATAAATGTGCTTAATTTTGTTCATAACTTCTTTTCTAATTTTAATCTAACTTAGCTTTTTTAGCGCTTAGTTTGCTATATATGTTTTTTTTTTTATATAAAGAGTGATTTTCATCGATTCTGTACTACTTCTTCTGTACTTATATTATAGACTTATTAATGGCTGTACTTTCAAATAAGTAATGAAGGATATTGTATATCTTTTTGCTGTTAGTCTGAAATAAATACAGTTATATGATTTTTTATCGGGAGCTCCGTCCACAACCTGACCACGGTAAATAATAATATAACTGTGACTTATGTTCAGCAGTGGACGTCTTCTGGCTGATGACGATGATGAACTACTTGTTGGTCTAGTTATAGTAGAGCAAACACACAAATATACATTTATTTGATTAACATTGAACGTCGATTCTTTTCCGTAAAATCTAAGTCCTTCACTTCGCTCGGTCAGTAATTGTACTTACTTGTTTCAACAGGACCTCGAGGAGAAATTAGACGTGTTGCTAAAAGCGTTCCAGGAGGCTGTCAACGAGAAGATGAAATGTCAAGCGGAAGCCGACGCTACCAATGCTACCATAGACTTGGCTAACAGACTTGTCAATGGATTGGCTTCGGAAAAAATACGGTTAGTAATTATTACAAGGTCGACTAAAGCTGGCACGTTCACAATACTCACACTAATGCTATTTCATTCACACTAACAAGGGCGTCGTCAGGGGGGCAGGGAGGAGCAGCTGCCCCCTCCAGAGATTAAAAAAGTGTAGCCAAATGCAAAGAAAGTCTTGACTGTACTTACAATTCATATTTTTCTCATCCTCCATAATATTAATTTGGGACCTACGATGTCACACACATAGCATACACACGTTGAACTTATAACAACCCTTTGTTTGCATCGGGGGTTAAAAATCGACTAATTCGCTGATCGTCTGACTGCCATTTCACGAAATACCGCTACTTGGCCTACGAAGCTGAAATTTGGCAAGCAGATTCCTTATGGGACGAAGAGTTTCACTAAGAAAAAAAAAAATACCATTACACTACAGTTATATGATTATTTACGGGATATTTACCGTGTCCCGTTTATATCTACCGTTTGCCTTCCCTTGAACATGGTACATGTAACTGCGCCAAAATATCGGTAGCTTCCTCCACAACCTTAACACGGTAAATATCCCGTAAATATTCTTATAAAATAAATAAATAAATATCTGGGACACATGGTCACACATTTTGCACACACGGTCATCTGACCCCAAACTAAGCAAAGCTTGTAGTATGGCTGCCAGAGACTGATGTACGTACATATATATTTTTAAATACATATATATATATATATATATATATATATATATATTAACACCCAGACATAGAACAAACACAAATGTTCATCACTCAAATGTTTGTCCTAGATGGGAATCGAACCCACGCCCCCAAGCGCAGAAAGCAGGTTCACTACCAACTGAGCTAACGGGGCTGTCAAATCTGTACAACTGCATAACTGTAGTGAACAACCGTGATAGTTTAAAACAATACCGTTACAGTTGGTCATCGACGGTGTTAAACCTGAAGGAGTCTGGCGTGATGCTGCCGGGTGACGTGTTGCTGGTGACGGCCTTCATTTCCTACGTGGGCTGCTTCACACGCAAGTACCGCCAGCAGCTCATGGACGACGACTGGACGCCCACGCTCGCCAAAACCAATGTAAGCATCATACATCTACTTGAGCCTCTTGACGCATTGTAGTGTAGAGCTGTAAGAAAAGGGTACACTGACTGACTGACTGTGGGTGGGTGACTGATGTTTATATCGCTGAAATCAATAGCTTTGATGAATCATAAAAAAATAATTTAAATCTGTTATTGATGTTGTGATATATAAGCGTTAAAGTTTTTGGTAGAGAAAACTCTGTCCCTTTCCCATAAAAGGCTAAATGACGTCACGCCTCTGTGCGCCATACTTGTCAAAATTGAATTTATATGGCGTACAGAGAAGTGACGTCATAATTTGCTGTTCGCGCTCTCTGTCTAGCATGATATTAAATTCTTATAAGTTGCTTATTTATGATCAGATTTTCATTATTAATCAGCTATATTTATGGGCTACATTTTAATAGGACAATTTATAAAAAATAGTCATCTAGCCTATTGTCGATGATCCCAAGCTCACCGAACGCCTAGAGCCGCTGAGCATGCGCAGATAGGTTGGTTCTTTCTGTATATTTTATCGGATTTACAATGGGGAGTGTTCTGAAGAACTGTTTGATCTAATGCCGGCTTCGCGGTTTTATCATTGCACTAGCCGCCACCGTTTGAAAGTGCATCCACATATCATATATCAGTAGAAATCGCATGCTGTGCGATTCACACGATCTTTCTTTAGAATATTGTCTTACTTGACCTCAACAACATACTATATAAATAAAAATCACACAAAACACACATCTCCTAACATTGTTTTGTAGATTAGTCGCGCAGAGGAATGTCGCGAAAATCAAATGGCAACTTTCCCCATCATAACAGATACTAGCTCTGCTGTGATATATTTCTCGAGCTCGTTATAATAGGCATGTGGCCCAATGTTTAATTTATTACAAATAACAGGCTTAGCGATGAATATAACTAAATACATTACACATACTGAAAAAATAAATTGAATTGGCTGATTAATCTCTGAGATATGAGCGTTTAAAGTTTTAGGTGGGGATAGAGAGGGGATGCTCTATCTCTTTCTCGCAAAGTGTGTGTTAGTATAGCATTTGTATGCCGCGCCTGAGGCGTGACGTCATAGCTCAGTATAGTGCGCTCTCTGTCTAGCATGAAATTAAAATGCTTATAACTTATTTATTTTTGAACTAATTTAAATTTTGTTACCATTGATAGGCTCTATTGATAATCAGCTTTTTTTAAGAGGTAATAAAAAAAAATTAGTCACCATCCCTATTATCTGTAATTCCTGAGCACAATGTCTACAATACAACGCTGTTTGTTTGCAAAAACTTGCGTTTCTGGCCAACCCGTCGTACAACTTCCTCGTTGGTGAATTTCTGAATCCAAAGATATACAAGCTGATGGTGTTGCATGCTCATTCCGTTACAGGCGTGTCTATAGAGGCTATGGGCAATACATTATTTAAACGACTAGCTGCGCCCTCGGTTTCACCCGCGTAGTGATGAAAATCGGTGATGATGTTGAAAAATAGCCTGTGTTAATCCAGGACACCACATCATCAGCCAATTAACGTTCACTGTTGGACAAGGCCTCCCTCATAGAGAGGGGTGTTGCCATAATCCCCACGCTTGGCAGGCGGCTTGGGGATCGCAGTACGTTCACCGTGTACTATTAGGATGCTGCTGCCCATCCTCCGGTGGTTCTGGTCGCAGTTTTAGGACATACCCGGGTCCAATCCAGGACATAAACAATGTATATTCCAAATTTCATCTAAATCCATCCAGCCTTTTCTGCGTGATTAAGTAACAAACATCCATCCATCCATCCAAACTTTCACATACATGATACTAGCTGCGCCCCGCGGTTTCACCCGCGTGGTGATGAAAATCGGTGATGATGATGATGAAAAGTAGCATATGTGTTAATCCAGGACATAAGCAATGTATGTTCTAAATTTCATCCAAATCCATCCAGCCGTTTCTGTGTGATGAGTAACAAACAAACGTCCATAAATCCATCCAAACTTTCATATATATGATACTAGCTGCGCCCCGCGGTTTCACCCGTGTGGTGATGAAAATCGGCGATGATGATGATGAAAAGTAGCATATGTGTTAATCCAGGACATAAGCAATGTATGTTCCAAATTTCATCCAAATCCATCCAGCCGTTTCTGTGTGATTCTGTGTGTTTTGTAACAAACATCCATCCATAAATCCATCCCAACTTTCACATTTATCATATCAGTGTTATTAGTATCCAGAAATATTTTAAGTTTTATCCCAAAAAATATATTTGCCCGAAAAAATAAATAAAAATAAAAAAGAAGTGTAAAATAGACCATTTTACCCATATCATCTAAAGTTCACCGAGGCTCGCCATAGATTACATAATAGTTAGTACTTTGCGCGTTAACTCTCCACGAAAAATTTAGATGGCGCTGTACCTCGTTAAAACGCGCAAACGTTTAGTTCCCGGCGATGAAGGTACGCGCTGGGCACTTATTCATTAGTCAATACGATCAAAGCATCGTCGCTTAACATCAGGTTTTTTGAATACTCTCCAAAGCAGGTAAAACTGCGGGAGGTAATATAATGTAACTAGTAGAGAGTTTGCATGGTCCTATACGTACTACTCTCATTAAATATCTTCTCTATCGATTTTCTTGATATAATTTAAGAACATGTAGGCTGTTTGCTACATACAGTAATTAAAGATAGACAATGAATTCAACTAAAAACTTTAAAAATATTATGCTTGGAAATATGTTCTTTATTTCGACTATCTTAAAAGATAAATCCATATGGCTATTACAGCACGACAGCTGGCAAGTTAGTATGGGCTATTTAATAATGAAACGAACTTTTTACTACGAAACAAGGTAACTTAACAAAGATTTCGAATTTCAAACTGGCTTGCAAATTTAAAGCTGTTTACAGTTTAAAAAAAAAGTTGTTCATAGATTCTCAAATAATTCGAGTGTATAAATGGTGAGTAGTGAAAATATTTTGACGCCACCTTAATTATCGGAATATCCACTTTATCGTCAGCGCCTCGACTATAGAACTTCCTCTTATTTTCGTCTGTTAAAACTTCTATAGGATTATATAATATATAATAACAATAATAATATATATATAAAACAAAGTCGGGTTTGTCGAACACTTATAACTCGAGAACGGCTGGACCGATTTTAATATTTTTTTATGTTTTGTTTTTGTCTCCGTCCCGAATAGCAGAATAACTATTAAAAACGGCTGGACCGAATTGGATGAAATCTTGCGTCCCTGGAGCGGGTCATAGTAGCGAGGCCGAAGGCCGAGCTTACATCCGTGCGCTTCGCACAGGGCGGGTCGCTAGTGTAAAAAAATACATTACGAAAATAAAATTAATAATAACAAATAAAAACTTATCTTAATATCATAACGAAATCCGTATTGCCGTGTCTCTCTGAACTTCCGACACAGTAATTTTAACAACGGTTCACACTTGGCACCTTGGCACCACTTAATTTATTTTTTGTCTAATATTATCAGTATTAGCCTCATATTAATTCTAATAATTTTAGACAATTTTTTTTGATGAAGCAGGCAGGCGGTTCACACTTGGCACCTTTCTAAGATTTCCTGTGTCGGGAATGTTATTGCACATGTCCCAAATATTTATTTATTTATTTAGATCTGGGTGTTAGTAGTCCTTGTCTTTCAGTATGTTCCATAACATTACATACATTATTTTTAATACATATTTAAATAGATATTAACACCCAGACATACATACTTAAATAGATATTAACAACACAAATGTTAATCACACAAATGTTTTTTGATTGCAGCCTAAAATAGATACGACACCAGATCTGGAGCCGCTCTCAATGCTGACGGACGATGCTCAGATCGCGGGCTGGAACAACGAGGGCCTGCCCGCAGACACCATGAGCGCTGAGAATGCGACCATCCTCACCAACTCTGCGCGCTGGCCGCTCATGATCGACCCACAACTGTTAGTACCAAACTTTGTAGATTATTAATGAAAATAACTACCCCGATTATAAGGGACTAAAACCCCAAACCCCGACCCTTGGCTTGCCTTAACCGGCCGTCCAGGGGTGGAAACCGCAAGAGTTATAACCTAAGCTCCAGGGTGGAAGTGTTAAAGGGCATAACGCCGCGAGTAGCTCTTAGTGAAAGTGCAGCACACCTCTCTACACCCTAAGCCACCCACGCCGATGTTGCCCCTCCGGTGCCAAGATACGGCAGCCTTTATGGGGGGCCCATTTAGTGGGTGGCAAGTCATCACCTGCCTAAATATATTTTGAGATGAGACAGGATGCGAGGATTACCTTTACTTGCCTTAGGTGCCGTTTCTCATCATATAGATCTGATTCTCTTCTCTTCCACAAGTTGTTCACCTCAATAGCCCTGACTTATAATCCTGTACTGTACAATAGTTGCATATTCCATTTTATACATATTCCATCATTTGATTGGTTTTTTTTTTTATTCAAAAGGGCCTCTTGGTGTTGGCTTCGGCTCCACCAATGCCCACCAAATGTCCGGGCTAGACCCGAAAATGTATTTAAATAAAGAAAAATAATTAATAATACAAAAAACCGACTACATAAAAATGTCAGAACTGGACCAAATTGAAATTGGACACGGGAAGCACCCGTGTGGTCCCACTTTCAAATAAAAAAAGAATCATCAAAATCGGTTCTTCCAGTCGAAAGTTCTGAGGTAACAAAAAAACAGTCGCCTTGAGAACTTCCTCCTTTTTTGAAGTCGGTTAAAAAAGACAGGATAAGGTAGGTGCCGTTTCTCAACCTACAGTCCTGTTCTTCACTTGCATAGCCCCGTTTATTTCACCATCCATCCATCTAAACTTTCACATATATAATATTAGTGGGAAGGGATTAGTGCGATAGTGGGATTATTTTAATTCCTAAAGTTTTGAACACTGCAGTGTCCGTGGTCTATCTGTGACCACGGAAGAAAGTGCACCTCATCTAATGATCTCTGTGTTTCCATTTAAAATAGTCTAAAATGTGTTTTATTATTTTTCAGGCAAGGTATAAAATGGATCAAGTCCAGATACGGTGACGCGTTAGTGGTGATCCGACTGACACAGCGAAACTACTTGGACCAAATCGAGCGCGCGGTTTCTAACGGAAACGTGGTGCTTTTGGAAAACATTGGGGAGAATGTGGATGCCGTGCTTGAGCCGCTGCTAGGGCGTGTGCTCATACGCAAGGGGAAAGTGTTGAAGGTGCTATGAATGTTCTTTGGTTTTCAAGAAAAACTGTAGTAGGTATAATGATTTGCCTAGAAAAGAAGAAACAATATTCTTACCAACGCTTCGATGTTCCTAACTTTCGTCGACCAATCCTCAAAAGGAAATACTCTGCCGGTTGGCTTTTTCTTTTAGGTTCAAAGCAGTTTTTAAGCAGTTTACACAGGTTTCGTCACCTGTAAAATGTTATATACAGCTAATCCCATATCAGCAAGTCCTATACACTGAGGATGCTTTTTAAACCATAGTAATTATTCCTGAGCGATCCCACAAGAAACACCAGTATTCTTAGTAATTTTTACACTTTCGCGGTCGAAACGTCGAACGAAAGCTATCTATTTTTAACCGACTTCCAAAAAGAAGGTTTTTTTTAAATATATGTGACCTCAGATTTTTCGACTGGGTGAATCGATTTCGATGATTCTTATTTATTTATTTGAAAGCTGGTGTTTCCTGTGTGGTCCCATTTCAATTGGTCCAGTTCTGACATTTTTATGAAGACGGTTTTTTATATTGATAATTATTAGGTACTTTTATAAAATATTGCGTGATAAGTCCCGATAAACATTAAAACCCTTATTATTGTTTATTTTTATGAATACAAGTTTCATATTTAGATTGGCGACAGAGAAATCGACTACCATCCGGACTTCCGCCTGTTACTCCAGACCAAGCTCGCCAACCCCCACTACCAGCCTGAGATGCAGGCCCAGTGCACTCTCATCAACTTCACCGTCACAAGAGATGGGTTAGTTCATGCACCTTATAAAATTGTTGTCCTATCATTTTATAGCTGAACTAATGACCCGCCTCGGCTTCTCAGGGGTGTAAGTTTTATTACATTATTCTAGAATGATTAAACATACCCTGTGTGTGAGTATACCTGGCCATAGCTAAGCATATTCGTGAAAACCACATTGAAATCAGTTCAGTGGTTTAAGAGATGTGCGTGCACAAACAAACAAAAATTCTAAAAACTGTCTTAACGTGTTCAACTGTTTATTTTAAGACGCCCTGTGTGTTTTTTTTTGGTATCTCGCAATTACAGTTTTTTTTATCTCTACGTTTTTATTATATGTATAGAAAAGATAGATAGATGTATAGATTACCCACTGTTTCAAAATTAACTCTTGTCAATGTTGATCTTCGCAGATTGCATTTCTAATTTCAGTTTTTTTTATTTATTTCAGTCTAGAAGAGCAGCTTCTTGGGGAGGTCGTGAAAGCCGAAAGACCCGACTTAGAAGCCCTTCGGTCAGGCTTAACGAAACAGCAGAATGACTTTAAAATTACACTGAAAACCCTCGAGGATGATCTGTTAAAACGCCTTTCCTCCGCTGGACCCGATATCCTGAGCGATTCCGCTTTAGTTATCAACCTGGAGACAACGAAAAAAACAGCAGCTGATATCGAAATCAAGGTGGGAGAAGGAAAAATCACAGCTGTAAAAATAGACGACGCGAGAGAAAAATACAGGTTAATATTATTGGCGTCATTCAAATTCATTCCTAAAGATTTTGACGTTTAATAAATGCGAATATTTCGTTTCCAGAACTGCAGCCACCCGAGCGTCCTTACTTTACTTCATTCTGAACGAAATGTACAAGATTAATCCGATGTACCAGTTCTCATTGAAAGCGTACAGTGTCGTATTTAAGGAGGCGCTGAATACGGCTGAACCTGCTGACGAGCTGGACCAAAGAGTTCGGAACTTGCTCGATAGCATCACCTTCGCGGTGTTTGTGTATACGAGCCGCGGCCTCTTTGAAAGGGACAAGTTGGTGTTCCTGTTTTTAATGACTCTGCAGGTATGAAGGATTAATTTCATTTCTAGCTATTGAAGAAGAAGCAGTGGTGGATTTACCAGTGTATGTGGATGGCTGAGTAGTCTGGAGCCTAGGGCGACAGATTTTAGGGCCGGCAAATGTGGACCATTTTTTAATGTCTTACAGAATTTTATAGATTCATCCCACTAATATTATAAATGTGTAAGTTTGGATGGATGGATGGATGTTTGTTACTCAATCACGCCAGAACGGCTGAACGGATCTGGATGAAATTCGGCACATAGATACATTATAGTTTGGAATAGCACATAGGCTACTTTAAAAACGGTTGGATCAATTTGGATAAAATTTTGTGCTCCTGGAGCGGGTCATAGTAGCGAGGCCGAAGGCCGAGCTAACACCTGTGCGAAGCCGGGGCGAGTAGCTAGTACATAATACATTTTATACGCAAAATACTGGTCATGATTTATATCCTATTATGACTAATATAATAAGTATTATTTTTACTTTGAGAATGAAGAAAGGTTTTCATTTGTGGACTAACACCCATGCATACTACAAATATTTTGACGATGTCCTTCATATAGGTACTGCAAACAGAAGGTAAAGTCGACCCGAAGGAACTGGATTTCCTGCTGAAGTACGCGGTGGCACCCGAGGTATCTCCCTATCCGTGGCTCTCCAACAACTCATTTGGCGGTATCATCGCCTTATCCAAAATGGATGCCTTCGATAACTTGGACAAAGACATCGAGGGCGCCAGTAAAAGGTACTACAGTTCTTACCTAAATTGGTGAAAACTTGAGTTCTCTTCACATACACACAAAATCAGTGGTTCAATATCAACTAAATTACATTTCCCAGCCCATGTTTGCACTTGCACTTTACCTTTGAACTAGTTGGGTGGTTCCAAACGCAGTGCTTTCAAGGTTGCCTCATGAAGGGATAAACAAAATAGCCAAAACACGAGTAGAAATACTCTTTGAAGATTCTGGCAAATATAATATTATGTTAATAATTTTTTTGTTATTTATTAGATGGCAAAAGTACACTGATGGTGAAGCCCCTGAAAGAGACAAGCTACCAGGAGAATGGAAAAACAAATCTTCAATACAAAGATTGTGCATAATGCGGTCGCTGAGGCCTGACAGAATGTCTTACGCGTCTACGTATGTATTTATTTTCATCTTTACAATATCTGCATCTATAATTAATTTTAAAATAATTAAAGCAAATTTTTGTAGAATATTTCTAAACCAACATTAGCATTTTGCCAATTAATCTCTCCCAAAAAGGAGCATAAAGTACTTATTCATTTAAACATTTTTGAAATAATACATATTGGTAGGTACAAAAATGTACTTGAACTACTTATAATTTGTTTGGTTATAATGTTAGATTTGAGATTCACACAGGTCGAATCCTAACCGAAATCTTTTGATTGTCCATATTACATTTTTCTGTGTAACATTTGTTAGTGCGTTTTGCGAAGAAAATCTTGGCACGAAATACGTTGAAGCTCGTACTCCGGCCTTGGAAAAGTCCTATCAAGAGAGTAACTCTACTACGGCGATGTTCTTTATTCTGTCGGCTGGAGTCGACCCATTGAAGGTAACCGACTGTAAAGTATAGAGTCATCTGTAAATAAACAGTACAAGTAGATCATGTAGATACGCGGAATAATATAAAATTCACAATACATTGTATTTTAGTGGCAATTACAGACCGGCGACCCATCTATTTAGTAGTATCTATGTATAGTTATTTAAGTAACTGCATGAAACACAATTTCAGTTTTAGAATAGATCTTAAGTTTAAAAGTAATATATATATATATAAGCGAAAAAATATAATTCATACCATGTTAGCCACCCCTTAAATGCAATATTATATTTATATATACCTTTATATAATTATATTTTTTTCGCTTCATCTCTTAGTGGCGGATATCGTTGAATAGGTCTTTTAAAATGATGGTAAAGGTTTCACACATTGTTTTTATCAGGCTCGAAATATGGCTCCCCAAAGTGTTGAAGTTTGAGTCCAAAAAGTTAGTGAAATTTGCTATGCTGATGTGCATATTAAAAATCTTCGTAAAATATTATTTTGAACGTTCTGTGATTACAGCTATTTGAGTTAAAGCGAACTGTTATAAATTCAAGCTCAAAGGTAGACTTTTTCGTAAAACGATCTTTACAAAGAATGTTTCCTAAGTAGTTTTATCTTTCATTAAAGTATACGTAAACGTTAAGAAGTAAACGTTATGTCGGGTTGATACATTTCTGAAATATGGCTAAGTCCACAAACGTAGTTTTGTTAGTTTTTTTTTCTATAATCGCCAATTTATGAACTATGAGTGTGACCACAATTATATGGCTTTAGCTACGGAATTGCGTGTCTCGGCACGCTCTTGACCAGTTATTATCATTTTGTTATAGTCTCGCACCATACCTGCTTATATCATATACCTACCTACTTACAAATTAAAAACATAAAATCATATGACTCATTCACTTTACCTCTTTTTTTGTTCCATTTTTTTTGGGATTTGTATACCTTTTCTACATGGCAGGCATTGTATATTATAATCTCGAGGTCTCAAATTTAATATATAACATACAAACACAGTGACTGACATATCCGAACGGCTCCCTTCAAAAGTTATTTGTTTCCTAAAAACTACCACAAGTGTTTGATCGCGTTTCAGGATTTGGAGAAGCTCGGTCGTAAATTAGGCTTTTCTACGGACAAGAAGAATTTCCACATCGTGTCTCTGGGCCAAGGGCAGGAGGTGGTGGCCGAGGAGGCCTGCGGCGTGGCCTCTGTCAACGGACATTGGGTCATTTTGCAGAATATACATTTGGTGGCCAAGTGGCTGGCCACTTTGGAGAAGAAGATGGAGGAGTGCTTTGAAAATCCCTTACCAGCATACAGGTAATACACATATTTGAAGAGGTAAAGAACGAGACCTCGTCTTCTCCTCGAAATCAGTATAATGTAAATTAATAATTATGTATCCTTCCATTAAACATGAATTTGTTTTGATTTTGCCTTATTAAACTAGGCATTTCACTGTATGATGTACCAATTGCTGTTAAAACATTCTAGCTAAACGGGTGTGTAGGTGATATTTTAAATTATTTTTGGGTTA
This sequence comes from Agriopis leucophaearia, assembly GCA_949125355.1. Classification (NCBI taxonomy): domain Eukaryota; kingdom Metazoa; phylum Arthropoda; class Insecta; order Lepidoptera; family Geometridae; genus Agriopis; species Agriopis leucophaearia. The sequence continues at coordinate 8,008,665 of OX421261.1, read as the reverse complement.
AGACGGTACCTCTACCACAACCTCACCTATATCTAATTTTATTAAAATAATAACAACGCCAAATTAAACTTCTGTGACGTCATTATTAACAAAAAAAAAACATTTATTTAAAACCTGTAACGGATTTTATCTTGTGTGTTTTTTAATTCCAGTGTAACTTTCTGACCCAGAATAATAAAATAAATACTTTCGTGTGCGAAATACTGAAGTTTTGGTCTTTACCTGATGTATGAGTTTAATATGTCTGCTGCTATTTTTATCTGTTTGTGCTAATTTTATTCATAATTATCAATACAAATATAAATAAACAAATTATAATACAATAATATTATATTTTTGTTAATTTATTATTTTATTTAATGAAGTGAGCTGTTGACAACAAAATAATAATATTTCTTCAGCCTTTAACTCACTGAACTCTACGTTTTTTTAATTTATAGATTATACCTGAGCGCCGAGCCCGCTGGCGACCCGGCGTACCACATCATACCTCAAGGGATTCTGGAGTCTGCCATCAAGATTACCAACGAACCGCCTATTGGGATGTGGGCTAACTTGCACAAGGTACAATTTTAGATACCAGCTGCGCAACTCAAGGCTTTGACTCTTATCGAAGAAGCATTCATATTTTGGGATAAAAGTTGTACTATTAAGCTATTACCGTTTAAAATTCCATCAAAATCTGGTCATTGGTTATAGAGCTGAGTGGGCACCACAGTTTTTTTTTTATTTGTTGAAATAGAACAGCTGACAAGGTATTTTTGTAAGAAATTTGTTGTAGCCACTTGCACCCATATAAATCCATAGCAACTGTGTTAGCAACTGTGACGCGGAGTTCGACGCGTTGACATAAATAAGAATGTCCAATCACATATCTGTCACAATACCTGGCGACAGAGTTTCCTCCTCATTCCCGAGTAGCTTCAATATGGGGTTCTTCAAAAGGGCTGTTAACAGAGTCTTTAAGGGTCGGCGACGTATCTGTGATGCCCCTGGTGTTGCAGGTGTCCATAGGCGACGGTGATTGCTTACCATCAGGCGGCCCGATTGCTTGTTTGCCATCTATGGCATAAAAAAAATTACTTCACTTTTCTGTGGTGGGCACATTCACTCTCTAACTTTCGCATTTATAATAGAGGAAAGACTGTACCGTTGATTCATTATTAAAATGAACAAAATTGATTTGCTTCAGTCTTTGGACAACTTCAGCCAGGAAACATTGGAGATGTGCAGCAAGGAAGCAGAGTTCAAGTCTGTTCTCTTCGCTCTCTGCTACTTCCACGCAGTGGTGGCTGAGAGACGAAAATTTGGTCCGCAAGGGTGGAACAGGCAAGTTTTTTCTTTAGTATTGGCTTCAGCGTCTTGTTTACTTAGCCAGTGCAAAGTTATAGAATGTTCAACTAGTTTATAATATCAAGCTTTAAGTAGACATCAACAAACGGGTCGTAGTCACAGTCACAGTCAAAGTCAAGCAAAGTAAATCACGGTCCAGTCAAGTTATGCCTTTGTAAAGTAATGGGCTTATGGTGTTTTGAAAGCAACACGAAAAGACTAAAACGTACCTCATTATATTTGCCCATCCTCAAATACGTTAACAAACATTTATAAATAATCACCTGCCATTATTACACAATATAATGACCACGGACCGGTAAGCGCAACGTAGGACGTCCACCTACAAGATGGACAGACGACCTAAAAAAGACCGCAGAAAAACGCTGGATGCAGGCCACTTCCAACCGGTCCTTTTGGAAATCAATGGGGAGGCCTTATATCCAGCAGTGGACGTCCTATGGCTGTTATGATGATGATGATTATTACACAATAAAACTTAAACGAAAATAATACAATGAGACGTCATGATTTTTCTCAAGTTATCGCCAAACCCCCTGTTAAGTTCAACAGCCAAGTTATATAAAGAATGCGACAATAGAAGAACGCGCATACATACAAGATCAGGTCAATCAAAGATTCTTTAGCAACAATTAAAGACCGCCTAGTCTCGTGTCACAGCGTATCTCTCCATAGGCTACTATAGGCGCAAGTCTGACTCGCACTATCTAATAAAATCAGCAGCATTTAAAAAAAATGTCATTTGCAGAGTGTACCCATTCAATTTCGGCGACCTGACGATCTGCGTGTATGTGCTGTTCAACTACTTGGAGGCGAATCCTCGCGTGCCGTGGGAGGACCTGCGTTACTTGTTTGGCGAGATCATGTACGGAGGCCACATCACCGACGACTGGGACCGGAGACTGTGTCGGACCTTCCTTCTCGAGTACATGGTGCCCGAGCTGGTACGTTGTGCTGGTTCTCTAACGCCGACAATACAAGGTGGTCTTAAATTGCCAAGGGAAGGCGAGTACTAACGCGTTGGTTGCCAATTTGCCTTGGCTTGCCATTGTTCGTCGTCATTCGTATTAAATTCGATTCATTGTTCATTTACCTTCTGTTACCGATCATGGCCTCGTGATAATAGGTATAGGACATGCTTAATTATTCAAATCGAAGAAGAACTCGAAATAAGGTAAAATAAGGTCATGGAAACAAAACGGAATGTAGCCTAACACACTACTTTAGTTTTCGTATTGTTCCATACATTTTAGTAAAGCGCCTCCAGCGGAAACGCGGAAGAACTAAAATCGGTAGTAATCGGCAGTATAGGTTGCTTCACTCAAATACGAAAAAAGGTTTCGAATAGCTTTCAGCCCAGCAATGTATGTAAACGAAAACGAAAAAAGTTTTCGAAAACTATCAAATCTTGTGCTAAGAGTAGACGTTAAGAGGAAACTACTTAATACCTTGCACTCCGAAATCTGTATCAAGCCTTTTGGGTTACAGCACAGCAAGATTTGCACGCGCGCCTTGAAAAAATATTGTCCCAGCTTTTTAAACGAGACAGAGGTATATTATATTCGAAGCTGATCCAAATTTTCTCGTGATAAAAAGAGGACATAATTTTGTCGCAAATACGAGTCCTACGCTGCTGGAGGTCAGATAAAATACAAACGTACTTACCCTTGAAAAAAGCTTGGGTGGTGCGGTAAAAGACGTGCATATGAAATTTATTTTGTGTGCAGGTGGACGGCGAAGCGGTTCTAGCGGTCGGGTTCATATCGCCTCCCAACTCGGACTACATGGGTTACCACTCGTACATCGACGACTTTCTGCCCGACGAAACGCCCTACCTCTACGGGCTGCACCCCAACGCCGAGATCGGATACCTCACCACCGTCTCCGAGAGACTCTTCAAAGTAATAATTTTTCCGACCTTTTATATTCCGTCCTTTTCTTTCTATTTGACGGATAAGACTAGTGATTGGTACAATGTAAAGAATTAAAATTATTGAAGACGATGTTTGATATTTTGAATATAAAAAAACTTCAGTCTCAGAGAACGATGTTGTAACATTTCTGAAATGTATATGTTATTTTGTCCCACCCCATTTGGACTTCGTCAAAATGAGGTAACATGGTGGACGTCCCTGTTTTTTTGTGTTATCGATAATTTAATTATAATATTGATCATCATCATCTGCCAGAAGACGTCCACTGCTGAACATAGGCCTCCCCCTTTTACCTCCACACTGAACGACATCCTGCCATCTGCATCCACTGGATGCCCACGACTCTCACAATGTCGTCGGTCCATCTAGTGGGAGGCCTACCTACGCTGCGTCTTCCGGTTCGCGGTCTCCACTCAAGAACCTTTCTTCCCCATCGGCAATATTGATCACTATTCCTTTAATCGGACAATCACGTTTGTAATTAATTTTTAGCTACATTTTTACCAAACTCTACAATTCCAACTTTTATTTGTCGAAAGCAAGTTTTTTTGGACCGGGTTTAGATCTAAATAGACCCAAAAACTTGAATACCGTGTTATGTGGCCTGTATCAGAACAGAAGTCAGCTACCCCGATGACACTCGCACGTAGCTATATTCTTGTATTAGACTTATATGATTGTAGGTGGTGTTCGAAATGCAACCCCGAGACGCGGGTGCGGCTGCTGGTGGTGGGGCTAGCAAAGAAGAGACGGTATGTTAACTTTTATTATGTCCTGCATCTTATAATCTTATTAGTTACTAGCAGTTGCCCGTAATTTCGCACGCTTAGTGAAGTAAGCCTTCCCGCTCTGGTCAGGCGTTTCTTGCATGAAATCCCGCAGAACTTTAACACAGAAATTTGTATGAAAGTTCTTGGCCGGTCTTTATAATTTTTTGTTTTACTTTAGTTAGTTTACTATAATCATGCGAATGAGTTACATGCTTGCAGGTATCAATGTTTTATAATAGAGCAAAGACAAAATATACGTTTTTTGATTGAAAACTTTGCTCTTTTTTTATAGTTAATCTGTCGTACTATTACTCATTCTGTCAAAATTTCAAGTGGCCATCTATTACAGTACAAAAGATTCAGACGTAAAAAAATAGGACAAGTTGACAAACAGAGAGGTTAGGATTAGTAATAAGGTTCAATTGACACTTTTTGGGTCCGGAACCCTAAAAATGGTTTAAAAAAACAGCTTAACTGGACGCAACATGATAATTATATAGGATACATACCAAGTCACCCCAAAAAAATGTTTCCTAAACTAATCTCAATTTTATTTCTGCTTCAGAAAACAGTTTTGAAAATGGAAGTTTCCCAAAGTAACGCCTCATTCGATCATTAAAAAAATGTATGTTGCGCAGGTGCGGCTAATCTTAGATGACGTAATGGACCGCGTGCCGGAGCCGTTCAACTTGCAGGAGCTAGCGAGCAAGGTAGAGGAGCTCACGCCCTTCATCATCGTCGCCTTCCAAGAGTGCGAGCGCATGAACAAGCTCATGGGCGAGATCCGTCGCTCGCTAAAAGAACTCGAGCTAGGACTCAAGGTATGGTTTTACAGCTCCAAAGGTCACATAAAAAATCGAGTTATTTTCTGAATGCCTCCGTGAAAAATCGGTTTGGCTGTTTTCCAGGCACTACAAATTGATAAAATCACTAAGACATTGGTTGCTCCCCTTTACTCAACACTAAATATGAAAGAAGCCCGTAGTCAGCGCTCTGGTGAGGACTCGTTCACGCATAAAAACGAGTGTTAATAAGAAGGACTTCCTAGCTGATTTCGGCCTCGGCGACTTTTTCCTGCTTTCGTGCATAAAACGTGCGAGAACAAACACTACACATCAGACAACCGTTGTCATAGTTGTATGTATATTTGAAGAGCTCTAATCATGTTATGATTGTCCAGGGCGAGCTGACAATCAGCAGTGACATGGAAAAGCTTATGGAAGGGCTGTTCATGGACAACGTGCCGGCTGCGTGGACCAAGCTTGCTTACCCGAGCCTGCTTGGCTTGGCCGCTTGGTTCTCCGACCTGTGTCTGCGGCTCACGGAACTGGAGAACTGGTCCGGGGACTTCAATGTAAGTCCTTGATTCCTGGATTGCGTTGCGCTCATCTCGTAGTAATACCAGGCGTTCTTAAAGACGATTCGGTCGCTCTTCGGGTTACCGTGACTGGCGTTTACAGATGTGTACATATAAAACAGAATTAATGTGTGTAATGTGTGTGCGTAGCTGCCGCCTGCGGTGTGGCTAGCCGGGTTCTTCAACCCGCAGTCGTTCTTGACTGCCATTATGCAGCAGACGGCGCGCAAGAACGAATGGCCTCTCGACAAGATGTGTCTCAACTGTGACGTTACCAAGAAGACCAGACAGGACTTCAAGTATGTCCTGTTCATAATACTTTTATATAACGACTAAATTCACTCTCTCATAGCTTCCTGATATAGGATTCAATGTCGGGGATGCAAAGGAACAAACAGATATTTTAAAATCGTCATTTAAACACCTCCCCGGCCGGGAATCAAACCCGGGACTTTTTGCTTATGAGGCAGATATGCTACTACAGAGCCAACGATAGTCAGCTTGCATATTGCGCTAATGTGTTCACCCCGCTCACCAATGACACGTCAGCACCTTGAGCAGACCACACTTAACTCACATGTTTGGATAAATTTTTTAATTAAATCAAAGGTATTGTATTGCATGAAAGTTGGTTGAAGGTGCCAAGAAGCTCATCAGCAACGGACCCCTAATTCAAACTAAACTTCTTAGTCTTTAGCATCGCCGCAAAGTTGCTAGATTATCGCTTTTTTATTAGATACACTTCGCTGTGTGCTTCGGATCTGCATGGTCTAATTCCCTTCTGCCCTTTTTCCTATCGGACTACCAGAGTGGGTACGAAAAGGGACACCGTTTCATAGTTGATATTCCGAAAACCCTTGATTCAACTTTTACTGTGTGAACTGCTAGTCTATGGAATGCGCTGCCTGAATATGTTTCCCGATAGCTGCAACCTATCTTCAAATCGCGAGTGAATAAATAATCGCGGTTTCTTCTAGGCAAGCGTGCTCCATCGTAGACAACATCAATAGACGTGGCGGTCTAACGCAAGCCTATTATATAAATAAATATCTGAGACATTATTGCACACATGGTCATCTGACCCCAAACTAAGCAAAGCTTGTAATATGGCAGCGAGTGACTGATATAATATATAATAAACTATGTAACGACAACATCTGTGGGCCATGAATAGGTAGCTATGGCAGTGAATAGGTAGTTATGGAGATAGTTTGTTCAGTAACAGTGTTGTATAAACCAGTGCGCCGCCGCGTGAGGGTGCCAACATCAGCGGGCTGTACATGGAAGGCGCACGCTGGGACACGGCAGTGGGCGGAATTGTCGAGTCCCGCATGATGGATCTCTTCCCCGTCATGCCCGTCATCTTCATCAAAGCCGTCACGCAAGACAAGCAGGACACGCGCAACATCTACGAATGCCCTGTCTACAAGATACGGTCAGTACGATCAATACAATCAAACACTGGATGGTACAAAAATGCCATTTCCATGAACCTTTGATGGGGCGCCAGTTTACTTATATTTATTTTAAATTATTTCTCAAACATGGTATTTAATGTGTCCAATGGGAGGTTTTCTGACAGCTGGAGGAACATAGTTCTGCAACCATCGATAGACGGTGCTGACCAGACATTCTCATGTTTTACCGCCAATTTTCTGTTTTTTAAGTTGTGCAAAATAAATATATTTGTTTGACTATTGTTAGAAACCTGCTTAGTTTAGTTGTGGCATATATTTTATGTGGCATTTTGGGACCCGGGTATGTCCTAAAACTGCGACCAGAACCACCAGAGGATGGGCAGCAGCATCCTCCAAATTTCATGGTGAACGCTCTGCGTTCCCCAAGCCTGCCAAGCGTGGGGATTATGGTAACATGCTCTTCTTCCAGGAAGGAGAACGAAAGTCCCAGGGTGGTGTAGGTTTTCTCGTCCGCAGGTCACTCATCAACAACGTGGTTAAGGTAGATAGTGTGTCGAGCAGGGTAGCATACCTTATACTCAGAATAACCGATCGTTAATCGCTGAAGGTCATACAGGTATATGCGCCGACCTCGACATACCCTGACGATGAAGTAGAGTCGTTGTATGAGGAGATATCTTAAGCCATACATACCTCCGAAACATACTTCACCGTTGTTATGGGTGACTTCAACGCAAAGGTGGGCACGCGGAATGTCGATGAGTTAAAAGTGGGGTCATATGGGTATGGACAGCGGAATCCGAGGGGCCAGCGCCTGGTCGACTTCATGAAGAATGAGGAACTCTATTTGATGAACTCCTTCTTCCAGAAGTGACCATCCAGAAAGTGGACGTGGATGAGCCCCGATGGATCGACCAAAAATGAGATCGACTTCATCATGACGACCAAGAAGCAAATGTTCAATGATGTCTCCGTGATTAGCAAGGTGAAAACCGGTAGCGATCACCGAATTGTCAGAGGCACATTGAATATCAACATCAAGCTCGAGAGGTCTCGTCTGGTGAAGTCTACGCTCCGTCCTGGTCATGCTCAAATCCAAAACCCCAAAGACTTCCAACTCGAACTGCATAATCGCTTCCAGGGCCTAGCCGAATGCGGAACTGTGGACGAATTAAACAATGGGCTGGTGGAAACTGTCCAAGCAGTGGGGTCCAAGTTCTTTAAGACCCCACGCCGAAAAAGATCTTAGAAGCTCTCAAACGAAACCATTAAGTTCATGGAAGACCGGGCTGAGATGAGACTGCAATCTTCAGCTGATATGTCGGAATATGGCAAACTTAATAGACGAATCTCGAAATCGGTGCGACATGATCTGCGTTCCTATAATACAAGATGTATTAGGGACGCAATTGAGCGGAACCAGGGCTCAAAACTGTTCGCGAAGAATAGGACCAGAGAGCTAAACTGACCCGACACTACACTGAGGACATCCCAGACATCAGCTTGTACGAGATTAGAATGGCTCTGAAACAGCTTAAGAACAACAAGGCGCCGGGTGATGACGGAATCACGACAGAACTTCTGAGAAAGGGTGGAAAACCGGTACTTTTGGTCCTCTAGAAGTTATTTAATTCCGTCATACTCGAAGGTACTACGCCTGAAGCATGGAATAGGAGTGTGGTGGTGCTCTTCTTCAAAAAAGGTGATAACACCTCGTTGAAGAATTATAGGCCCATCTCACTCCTGAGCCACGTGTACAAGTTGTTCTCCAGAGTCATTACGAACCGTCTCGAAAGCAGGTTTGATGACTTTCAGCCTCCCGAACAAGCCGGTTTCCGTAAAGGCTGGAGCACCATAGACCACATACACTCGCTCCGCCAGATTATACAGAAGACTGAGGAGTATAATCGGCCAGTATGTCTAGCGTTTGTGGACTATGAAAAAGCCTTCGATTCAATCGAGACCTGGGCAGTGTTGCAGTCCCTTCAGCGTTGTCATATCGACTATAGGTATATCGAAGTGCTGAAGTGTTTGTATAGAAACGCCACCATGTCGATCCGATTACAGGACGAGAGCACGGAACCAATCCAATTGCATAAAGGCGTGAGACAGGGAGATGTTATCTCTCCGAAACTGTTCACTAACGCATTGGAGGACGTTTTCAAGCTCTTGGACTGGAATAGATTCGGTATCAGCATCAATGGCGAATACATCACTCAGCTTCGTTTTGCCGACGATATAGTCATCATGGCAGAGTCGCTGGAAGACCTTAATACAATGCTCGGCGACCTCAGTAGCCTTTCCCAACAGGTGGGTCTTAAAATGAACATGGACAAGACAAAAGTCATGTCCAATGTCCATGTTGTACCCGTACCGGTAATCGTTGGGAACGATACTCTCGAAGTTGTTGACCATTACACCTGTCTTGGACAGATTGTTCAGTTAGGTAAGTCCAACTTAGGCAAAGAGGTCGCCCGAAGAATCCAACTCGGATGGGCAGCGTTCGGGAAATTGCGTGACATCTTCTCGTCCAAGATACCACAGTGCCTAAAGACAAAGGTATTTGATCAGTGTGTGTTGCCAGTGATGACATATGGTACTGAGACGTGGTCCTTAACTGTTGGCCTTTCGGAAAAACTCAGAGTCACACAACGGGCAATGGAGAGAGCTATGCTCGGAGTTTCTTTGCGCGATAAAATCCGAAACGTAGATATTCGCCAAAGAACCAGAGTCACCGACATAGCTATTAAAATCTGCAAGTTGAAGTGGCAATGGGCAGGCCACATCGCTCGAAGAACTGTTAACCGATGGGGAAGAAAGGTTCTTGAGTGGAGACCGCGAACCGGAAGACGCAGCGTAGATAGGCCTCCCACTAGATGGACCGGCGACATTGTGAGAGTCGCGGGCATCCAGTGGATGCAGATGGCAGGATGTCGTTCAGTATGGAGGTTAAAGGGGGAGGCCTATGTTCAGCGGTGGACACCTTCTGGCGGATGATGATATATTTTTTACCGTCATAATACAAAGTGTGCTTTATTTTTGTTACAGTATGCGAGGACCGACATTCGTGTGGACATTCAACCTCAAGACCAAAGACAAAGCAACTCGCTGGACCCTAGCTGGCGTTGCTTTACTGCTGGGTGTCTAGGTTATTATTATAAATCATGATTAAAAAAAATATATTTTATAGAATTTAACTATATGATTAATTATGGGTTAGTTACTATCATATAAATACAGGGCTCTGGTTAGTTTAATATATCTCTGGTAATACACCAGAGTTGCCAGATGTCCCGATTTTTTTATCAACATTAAATATCTCGCGCGGGACAGCCTCAGTCCCGCTTTTCGGGGATAACTCGACCGTGCGTAAATCTGATTTAAAATATCATATTTTTAATAAAATACATTTTGCTATGGCAATTTTTGCTATGTATTGTTACGTAAACGTAATTTGAACGCAAACAAAAAGATTAATATTTAAAAAAATCTGATTATATAGGTACGTTTTTTTAGTACCTATGTCCCGCTTTCGACAAAAGAATCCGGCTTTTTTAACGCAATAAGTTCCAAAATCCCGACTTAGCAAAAAAAAACTGGCAACGCTGTGTAATACACTGAGTCAATCATAAATAATATAATTTATATAAATATTTTTGAATATTAGGTTAGTCCTATGATTGTGTCACTAGTCATAGATACATTTCACACTGTTAATTTTATATTTGTTATGTTATTATTATTTATCTTTTTAGATGAATAAATTAATTTTTATTTTAACTGTGTTTTTTTTTGAAAAATTTCAAACTAAGGATAGTTGGGTAAACACTGGTTCGTTCGCTACTTTCCCTTTTCGACCCTGCAATTTAACATTTAACTGTCGAAAACGTAGATAGAGTATGAACAATAAGCAAGCTATGTAAGGTGGAGAGAATAAAATTATTTCTTCTTTCAATTCAATTAAATCATCGTCATCATCAGCCATAAGACGTCCACTACTGAACATAGGCCTCCCCCTTTAACCTTTCCACTAGATGCCCGCGACTCACGACGTCGTCGGTCCATCTAGTGGGAGGCCTACCTACGCTGCGTCATCCGGTTCGTGGTCTCCACACGAGAACCTTTCTACCCCTTCGGTTATCGGTTCTTCGAGCGATGTGGCCTGCCCATTGCCACTGCAACTTGCAAATTTTAATAGCTAAGTCGATGACTCTGGTTCTTTGTCGAATATCTTCGTTTCGGATTCTATCGCGCAAAGAAACTCCGAGCATAGCTCTCTCCATTGCCCGTTGTGTGACTTGTCCCAAACAGCCTTAGACTTATTACTGGATTGTCCTATATAGTAGTTATTTTGCACTCTTTGAGTCTGTTTAATAATTAACTTTAGCTTGGCAGAGTATTTTTTTAAAGCATCTCTATTAATTCTATTGGAAGAGTGTATATACTTCCACAGAAGGTGGCGTTTTCGCTTCGTACATACCTTAATGCCTTTGCTCAACCACTTCGGTTGTTTTGTTAGAGGAATTTTTACTTTTATAGTAGGGAAACATAGGTTGTATAACAGTAGAAAAAGATCAATAAATTCGTTATATGCTGTATCAACATCATTAGTATTGTAGACTTCGTGGAAAGATAGGCTACTGAGATATTCAACAAATTTAACGATATTATCTCCGCTATAATCCCTTTTAAATTTATACAAATGAGATATGAATCAAGTTTTCTTTATGGCCACTTCAATACTTGGGCTGTGTGGTCTGACAAAGCATATTCTACAACATCAGTTTTACCACCTCTGATGTTGTGAGCGATGTTATCAATGCAAGTCATACTTCGAGTCCTTGTAGGTTGATTCACACTTAATTTGAGGATAAATCTTGATAAAATATCTTCAAATTGTCTAACAACTGGTTCTTTTTTTAGGATATTAATGTTAAAATCACCACATATAACAACTTTTTTGTTTTGAAAGCATGTAGCATTTAATTCTTCTTCAAGTTTATCAATTGCTCTCTTATCGTTTTTTTTAGTTCTCTGAGATCTATAGATGCAGATCACTATAATGTTATGCTCCAATAATTCGATTGCGCAGCATTCGAGGATATTTATGACACTTAATATGTTTATCTTAGGCAAAATTTTGTATTTTTGTAGATAATATACTAGTATACATTTTTATCTATACTAATATTATAAGGAGGAAAGATTTGATTGTTTGTTTGTTTGCTTTGAATAGGCTCCGAAACTACAGAACCGATTTGAAAAATTCTTTCACTGTTGGGAAGCTACACTATCCCCGGGTGACATAGGCTATATTATATTTTGTAGCGAGGCCGAAGGCCGAGCTTACACCCGTGCGATGCTGGGCCGGACGACTAGTCTGTTATAAATTCGTCCACCTTGTAGTAAGCTTTCTTAGACAAGAGCAAAGAGAATACAATAGAAGAGACAATGGACAAGAGCATTTTCAAATTAATTTTAAAATTCCTTTCAATGAGACATTGTCATAATATTTATTGACAGAAAGATTTTGGCATATTATTGTAATAATTTATGCAATTAACGACGAACGATTTTTGAATTTTTACAAGCCGAGTCTTTGGTAATAACTATTTGGTCTTTGGTAGATAGCAGGATGTCGTTCAGTGTGGAGGTTAAAGGGGGAAGCCTATGTTCAGCAGTGGACGTCTTCTGGCTGATGATGACTATGGGATCAACATTGAAATTGCAAAAAAAAAAACAGCTGTTTTATAGAAAACGGTTATTACTGACACCCGACCAATCATGGAATATCTGTTTTTTTACGATTTCAGGGTTGGTCCCATAGTAAAAGTTCTTCATAATGATGGGTACAATGACCTCCTTTCGGCTTAGTACAGTCTATATGCGTAACCCTGTATAGTTAATACTGGTAAAATCATAGTTTTTTTTACATTATTTAATTTCTAATAACTTACAAAATAAATGTCCTGATTTTCAGAAGAATACAAAATAATATATATTTTTCATTGATCACGTGACGACTGCAAATGCTCTATGTAGGTCAAATGTCCTAATGACGTCACAGGCAAGTAATAGAGGCAACGGTTGTATGGCGAGGTGAACTTGTTTGCTTGCTTGTGATGTCACTGAAGTCACGTGGCCACATAAAATATGTCATAGGGAGCGTTTAAAGTGGTAATATAATGATTGTCCATTTAAATTATGAGGCTTAAAAGACAAGATTGCCATGTAATAGTATTATAGACGATTTGAGATGGTTTCGACATCATCATCATTGTAGCCATTGGACATCCCCTGCTGGACATAGGCCTCCCCATCGATCTACAAATGGGCCTGCATCCAGTGTTTCCCCGTGGTCTCTTCAAGGTCGTCTGTCTATCTTGTGGATGGACGTCCTACGTTGCGCTTACCGGTACGTAGTCTCCATTCGAGAACCTTTCGGCCCCATCAGCCATCTGTTCTGCGAGCCATATGCCCTGTCCACTGCTACATCTCATCGCTATAGATTTAAAATAATTTATTTGAGAACCTTCTTTTTTTGAAGTCGGTAAAAACTGCTGTCTATTTTTTGCACTGACGGAAACTGTCGCGCGAAAACTTTCGTAAGGATTTTTTAATGAAATCAAAGAACGGAAAGTGTCATACGCAAAGCTGTCGTAAGAATTTATTAATGAAATAAAGTAATGGAAACTAACACAAAACAATTATAATTATGAAATAGTTAACAAAATCAAAGAAAAAAATCAACTATGAATTCAAATATCCATTTCCATCTCATAGAGAATATGGCTCATGTGGTCCAAGCTCTTTCTGTTGCTCTCTTTATTCATCTTGTCCCGCATATTGTTGATGAAGATGTCAAGCTCATCCATTAACTGTCCGGTTCCTTCCTTATGTTCAGATTCCATTTCTTCAATCCTGGACCACAAATTAGATAAGTAAATTAATAAATACAGGAGGGGGGGGGGGGAGCAACTTTTTGCCACTTTGGCGGGCCGTATTTCGCAAATGATAGACTTTATAAAAAAGTTGTGTGAAACTTTACCTTCATTTTAAAAGACCTTTTCAACGACACGTGGAGGAGGGAGCAGTGAAAAATAAAATACTTGCCCATTTCACATATACCAGAGCCACCTCTAAAATGCAATATTATATATTTTTTATAATTTTAAAATTGAGATTTATATTACTACTATCATTTTGCAAAATTTCATGCACTTATATTTATAATTATAAAAGTTATAAGGTTCTAAAAAATTCGGACGGACGGACAATTTATATGGGTTCCTTGTCGGGCTACGGAACCCTAATAAAAAACCGACTTCATAAAAATGACAGAACTGGACCGAATTGAAATGGGACCACACAGGAAGCATCAGATTTCAAATAAAAATCTTTTTTTATTATCAGAATCGGTTCATCCAGTCGAAAGTTCTGAGATAACAAACAAAAAAAAACAGTCAAATTGAGGATCTCCTTTTTTTTGGAAGTCGGTTAATAACTGAAAAAGTTTACTTACTGTTTGTGTAACAGTTGTAACTCATGGAGATATCTCAGATTTTGTTCCGAAACTGCTGTAGCTTGTTGTACGCATGTCATGAAGGCGCCAGTAAGTTGCGCTAGTTTCTTTACATTTCCCTTCATAACATTGTAGACTGCTTCAACTCGGGATATGATTTCTGCGAGGTCCTTGAATATCTTGTCATTGAATTGCTTCCTACAACAATTAAGGTAGAGTGCTTTTCATGAAAGAAGTCCCACAGCAAATCATTATCTTCATCATCATCAGCCAGAAGACGTCCACTGCTGAACATAGGCATCCCCCTTTGACCTGCACACTGAACGACAACCTGCCATCTGTATCCAATAGATGCCTGCGACTAAATTTCCATGTTGTAGTTGTCAGATGTTTTACTGTGTTTAGATGATAGTGAGATATTTTATTAATTTGCCATATGATGCCTGATGTTGTTAAAAGCAGGATAAAAGTGTTGCTTGAGAGATGATACTGTGGCCTTAGTACGAACACTTGCTAAAAAGTTATCGTTATGTAAACGATAGCAAAATGTATGAAAAATTGAACAGTGCCTCTATCGGACGTGAAAGGAAACTGAATTTTTCATACATTTGCTATCGTTTACGTAACAATAACTTGGCTGATGTCAACCACATCAACCAACGAGAGAAAAAGAGGAGGAAATTATATTCTCACTCTTTCTCTCCCGTTGGTCAGACGGCGGTTCATCAGCCAAGTTCGACACGTTTGTTATGGTTATTACTGCACGAAGGAAAATGAAGCTGGTGGGTTACCATAATCTCAAAAACATTATTTTAATAACTTTAAATTGACTTTGTCTCGCTCTCTCGGCTAATGAGAGAGCAAGACAAAAGTCAACATTATTCTAAAAACCTTAAATTGAGATTTGTCTCGCTCTGTCGCCTAATGAGAGATCAAGATAAAAGACAATGATATGAAAATATATTTGCTGTAGTCTAGATCTACAAACGTAGTCATCATACATTTTTACAAAAGTTTGTTTCTTAAATAAATAGGTAGTTTTTCAGGATGTAAAGTTATTATAAGAATGTTTTAGAGATTCTGGTAAAGTGTCTCTGTGGCATATGTGAAGCTACAGAAATAAGAAACGATAGGACAGCTTCATCATCATCAATATGTCGCCACAGCTTGACAACTCATTTAATTAAACACTTGAAACACTAACCTTTCTCGACGCTTCTTATCATCTGCTTCCAACATTTTTTTACGAAATTCTGTAACTGTTGTATCGGGAATGACTTTCTTCTTCTTCATTGGGTATAGCGCAACAAGTTTGGACATATCTTCGTCTTCAGTTGGCTCCATACTCGGACGCTTTTGAATTTTCTTATCTTTAGGCAAATTTTCAAATAATGTTATAGGCACTTTAGAAATAAAAGATTTCTGTGATGCAGCCATTTTAGTGTTTAGATGAATATGAACACACTATCGATGCAATGCAGTTAAATCTTTTTTAATTATTATTAGCTATCAATAATTAAACAGAACACTTCTTCAGAATTTGAGAATGCCGAGAAAGAAATCCGCTGAATAACGCTAATAGCAATGGCTGCTAATGCAGTTTTCCCGCCCAAAGCAACTTAATTTTTGAATTTATGTCATGACCATGGATACAGAGTCCTTCAGTCGGAATAATAAACGGATTTTTCTGGTACTACCTAGCTTACTTTAAACAAGTTATAGTCACAATCTGAGTCGAGCAACGTAAGCCACGGCCAAGTCTAAATCATGCCTAAACTCACAGCCTATACTTGATAATATTTCAATACTTGCTACTGGTAAATGCATAAGAAGTGCGACACATAAAAATCTTTAAAGTACAGAAACTGAATTTTCTAAAGGACTTTCTGTTGTGATCATAATGCAAAAAAAACTATATAAATGTAAGTGCTCTCAGAGATTTTACCTATTAATTGTTTTTTTAGTTATTTGTCCGCGTCTGACTACCAACTTGCCTGTTGGTGAGCGAAAATGCAAAACGTTTCGAAACACTGGCAAACTAATGCACAAGACGTGGGACGCCAAAATACCCTCAAGAGGAAAGAAAATGAAAAAGCAATGTCACTGAAACTTTCAATTCAAATCACGGGAGGCAAAATCAAATCAAATCAATCAAATCAAATCTTCTATTGTATTCTCTTTGGGCAAAATGAGTAAACTTCAAAGAGTACGGAGTACTTTATTGAAAGTAAACATAACCCTACTCTTTGAACTAACATAAATGTATTCCACAGCAAACCTCTCCGACAACGAGCTAAAAGAACAAGGGAATAGATTGTTTAGCCTGCGGAGGTTCCAAGATGCTATGAACTGTATTCAAAAGCTATTGTGAGTATTCCAATTTCTCTATCTGTAAAGACAAAAGGCTTGAACTAACACTATTTTCAAATGGGATGATTAAGTAGGTTTTATACTTAGTGGTCCCTTGTCATCTCATCTCAATCAGTGAAAACAGACAAGAAACCAATATAGGTTAAAAAAACATTCTGATTCTAAATCGGGGTGATAAGTCTTATACTGATTTTAGGCTTAGGGTGTATTGTGAATTTTTCCCTGCCAGTCTAATCAGCCAACCCGGCTCCTAAAAATAAAGCTGAGAGCTCTGGGTTGCCGCCATAATTACTCTAGTTGTGGAAAGGATAACAAATAACTAGGAACAATATTTATTATTACAACGAAATACAATTTGGAATCCCTGCCTGCATTAGCATGGGCTGTGTTGCGGAAAACTTGGAGCAGTAACAATCAATATAATCTCAAAACACATAACCCTTGGTTTATTAGTTCGTTTGGTAGATTAGTTAGTAAATAAAAAAATATAGTAGAAGAAATAACATTAAAAATATAAATTTTGCCATGATTAAGTTTATCTCAATATGTCTATATTGAATTGTGTGTGGTCTTCACACACACACACAGGTGTTGTGTGTGACACATCATATGCATTCCCACTCGAAGATAGGAGTGAAATGGTATAAAAGCTGTTTTGGTGGGATGGATTATGATGTAGTTGGAGATTGAGTTACCTACATCCCCGTGGAAGAGCACCCTAATATTAATGCGCATTACACATAGCCCTCAGGGAGTGCTAATCGGTTAAAACACTATAGTGGGAGGTTTTTATCCACCCAATATTCCTACTACTACAGGACTGGTAGAAAGAGTGCCAACTAGTTTGTAGATTTTGTTCGGAAACTTAATAAACATTTAAATTCTACATTTCTAATCAGTATGGAGCAAAACAACCTGCTAGTTTTCTTGTTTCCCGAGAGATAATAATCTAGGTCCTTTTAAGGTCAGACTAAATGGGCATCTTCTATGCTTCTCGAGCTTCATCTTCACCAACATCGTTGATTACCAACATCGGCGAGTTGTTGGCCAAATGCTTAATAATTCTTATACTAGCTGTTGCACAAAAATTATGCATATAAACAACCATTAGTAATCTCCCTAGCAAACTTTAGCTTTAGGTCAAATATAAAAACAAAATAAATTTATTTGACATTAATTAGTATTCAAGATTTCATGTTGAGTCAGTCAGTTTGTCGTATTTTACTTTTATATATACAGTTGCAAATCTCATGTCCGAACCACGATGGTTGCTATTCAGTATCCATGAGTGATTATTTATTAACATCCATGTAACAAACAAAAAAACTCCCATTAAAAATAATTCAATAATGGAGGTTAAATAGGTAAGCTTAGATGATAAAAGAAATGCCGTGATAGTTGCGTTTGTGGTGTTTGCGGTATATTATTTTTATATTTTTGTTTGAATGTCTAATGGAGCAACTTTATGTCATTCGCGGGTCGGACACGAGTTAAGGAACACGTATTATATCTGCATAGACAACTTTGCCATTGGCCTTGCTTTGGCCTTTTTACAACTTTGGCCAACCTTTAGCGAACTTAACTTTATTTTTCGATAAAGAATCCATCTGTAGCGACATACTTCACAAATCGTGCGCTATGTCATCTCAAGATGAAACACTGGGAGGCCACATGCCAGGGTTGTCGCCGTGCTCTGGATATTGACACCAACCAAGTGAAGGGACACTTCTTCCTCAGACAGCAACTTTTGGAGCTATGATGAAGCAATCAAACATCTGCACAGCGGTCTTTATCTTTGTTTTTTTTTATGTATCCGAAAAAAAACAGTTTTTCCTCATTTTTCCAGGATAAAAGTAAAATATGTCTATCAAACGGATGACGCAGCGTAGGTAGGCTGGACTAGATGGACCGACGACATTGTGAGAGTCGCGGGCATCCAGTGGGTACAGATGGCAGGATTTTGTTCAGTGTGTAGGTTAAAAGGGGAGGCTTATGGTCAGCATTGGACGTCTTCTGGCTGATGATGATGATGATGATGTCTGTCATTATGATTTTTAATTTTTGTCATATATTGTACCCAGAAGTGAGGAATCTATTTTCAAATTATTGCCGGCCTGGCGCACTCTGCACTTTAGGTATGAAGCTACAAGTAGTCGTCTTGTCGGATTTGTCGTGTCCGCTGATGCGCGATAGACAGATAACGCGACAAGATTTACGCGATAGACAGAGGCAACTTCTAGGTTAATATGGCTGTAGGTAGTTAGTGCTTGCACGTCCTGAATTACTCTTTATTGTATAGTGGCAAGATTCGCTACTTATTTAAATGATTTTGGGAGTGAATCTTCTGTACTTGTACTTATATGTATTCTGTGGTATTGCCAGCAAACGTCAAAACTGGTAAAAATTGACATTGATTATTATTGTTATTAACACCTCCTTACTGTAAATATTATAGTCTATTCCAAAGGCACAGCGAAAAATGGGCATTAACCTAGGTATTTATAGCACTAGTTAACACTGATAGAAAACGATAGTATCGTTGTCCATATGGATATTCATGCATCGCTTCTCTGTTGTTTCATACTTCTACCACAATCATAGTCTGAGGAGGATCGTGAGTCAATTATCCCACCACTTAAAGCTTAAGGTTCTCTTTTTAAGGTTACCTCAACAAAAGAATGTACAGATTTGATTATGTCATCTATGACGTAATTTATCATTTTGTCCTCATTTGAAGACGACTAACAATGCCAGACATGAAGGCTTGCAAGGCCATGAAAGGAAACCTAAGCAAAGTGAGCACTCGGTACCTTTATTGCCTCAATAAATTTAGGGGTAAGTGTAATATTTCTTACAAACCTGTTTCAGCGAATGACCTGGCCCGCGACCAGAAGCTGAACTTCGGCGATGACATCGCGGCCCAGCTGCGTCTCGCCAGAAAGAAGCGGTGGAATGTACAGGAAGAGAAGAGGATTGCGCAGGAGATTGAACTGCAGAGTGATTTAAATAGGTATAGTTTTACCTATTATTAACCGACTTCCAAGAAAGAGGTTATCAATTCGACTGTATTTATTTTATTTTTTTGTTTGTTACCTCAGAAATTTTGACTGGGCGAACCGATCTTGAGGATTCTTTTTTTATTTGAAAGTTGGTGCTTCCCGTTTGGTCCAATTTGGTCCAGTTCTGATGAAATTGGTTTTTTATATTGATAATTATTCTTTAAGGACCTTACTTAAAAACGTTACTCAAGTTGAGTTATACTTAAAATTGCTCTCTCTACTTCTCGCAGATGGCAATAGTCACACGCGAAAACGAGATAGAACAATTTTAAGCATTTATCAAATTGAGTTACGTTTTTAAGAAAGGCACTTAATCCTTGTCGGTAATTAAAAACAGGTAGCTTTCGCACGATATTATGAGCAACATAAAAAACAAAATAACAAAACATTTCATCCAGATAAACATTTAAAACATGAATTTAAATCGCGTATGTTTAAAAGTAACTTCTATTATTCTTTGCCTGATGCTTTTTAACTGATTTCAAAAAAAGGAGTGTTTATGTTGCGCTATCTTCGCTGACTGTCAACCCATTTTATAGATATTTTATTGATTAAATATGACACGCCTCGGGGGTGGTCCTATTTAAATTGGAAGAAGTTATTCCATCTCTAAAGGGGGGAATGGGGGATTTAGGGGATGAATCCTGTTTATTGAATTTCATCCGATTTCCATGAAGTAGGTTTAATTTTTTTGTATAAAAATTATAATTACCAAAGAGATGTAGCCCAATTGTGTCAGCATCGCCGTAATGCTATTTTGAGCCTTAGCTTGTGACATACACCAGAAGAAAAGAAACAAGAATCGTCGTTTGATATCAAAGTCACACATGTAATTTTTTGTTGGCATCTTTTTTTAGGGTTCCATACTAAAATAATCTAAACGAGGCCCTATTACTAAGCCTACGCTCTCTGTCTGTCCAAATTGTGTGTGTGTGTGTGTCTGTGAAATTACAATAAAGTAAAAAAGGAAAAGCTAAAGAGACTTCTCATACAACAAACTTTTTTCAACATACTTTGTCTGCGCCAATGTAAAAATGGTAATATGTACAAGCGTCAGACTTGGCATGATTATAGTATAGTGAGTATAATGGACGATTGTGAGTCGGTGACAAATTTCTGTTCCCCACCAAGTTAAGCAATATATAGCGCGGTCGGTACTTGGATGGGTTATCGCCTGAGTGTAACGTCATCTTTTTGCACTACTTATTGTATTTTATGGTGGTACGAAACCCTCGGTATGCCAGCCCGACACGCACTTGGCCGTTTTTTTAAAACCTATTTACAACAAAATGACTGAACTGATCTTGATAAATCAGCAAGGAAGTAGAGGGCATTATGAGGACTGACTCGAGATAAAGCCACAGGGTTGGGATGAAGTGTTGTAACTCAGAAATAATATGTTACAATGAACGTTAAAATAGTATGGCTTCATGATTTGACAATAAGTACCTAAATACAAGCACAATAAGTATGTTAGGTCACTAAAGATATACAAAGTATCAATTTGATTATAAAAAGTAAAGGTAAATATCGTGGTATGTCTAAAAACTTCAAAAAGTTGAGTCATTTATTTTTTACCGCGAGTGAGTCAGCGTTTGACCACCAACTCGCAAGTTGGTAAGCGACGATGTGGTCGAGATGAAGCACGCAGACTTAGAAGATATCTATTCACTCTTGCCTTGAAAAGGCCCAGATTATATCTCTCAGGAAACGAGGAAGCCGGCAGGTTGACATTATGATATATGCTAACATGCACTGGGCCAGCATAGTGGATTAGGGCCCATCCTCTATCCGAGAGAAGGCCTGCGTCCCACTAGTGGGAATATAACAGGCTTATATTGCATTGTTGTATTGTAAACCAACCAGAACCAGAGTCACCGACATAACTATTAAAATTTGCAAGTTGAAGTGGCAATGGGCAGGCCACATCGCTCGAAGAACTGATTACCGATGGGGTAGAAAAGTTCTTGAGTGGAGACCGCGAACCGGAAGACGCAGCGTAGGTAGGACTCCCACTAGATGGACCGACGATATTGTGAGAATCGCGGGCAGCCAGTGGATGCAGATGGCAGGTTGTCGTTCAGTGTGGAGGTTTAAACCTTTACCTCCACACTGAACGACAGCCTGCCATCTGCATCCACTGGATGCCCGCGACTCTCACAATGTCGTCGGTCCATAGTGAGAGGCCTACCTACGCTGCGTCTTCCAGTTCGTGGACCACTCGAGAACCTTTCTTCCCTATCGATTATCGGTTCTTCGAGCGATGTGGCCAGCGCATTGCCACTTCAACTTGCAAATTTTTTATAGCTATGTCGGTGACTCTGGTTCTGGTTGGTTTGTTACCTCAGTACTTTCGACTGGGTGAACCGATTTTGATGATTATTTTTTTATTTGATAGCTGGCGCTTTCCGTGTGGTGTCATTTCAATTTAGTCAAGTTCTGTAATTTTTATGAAGTTTGTTTTTATATTAATAATTATTTTAAATCTAGTTTCAGAAATGGGCCTAACAGCTGCTGAAGAAATGAGGAATCCCCCAGAGTCCAACGACCATAGCTATGATCATGGTCCTAGCCACAGAGCCATAGAGCCACACCACACAAGTGATCGCGTTGCGAGCTCAAGAAAACGACTACATTCACCTGTGTTTTCAGAGCCAAAACACATTAAAATTGAAAGTATGTGTCTCCAGACTGAAGTGACTGCCTTCTCTGGCGAAAACATCACATACTACTCGATCAACCCAACCATTGCTACTATCCAGATTGTCCAGTAACAGGGATTTTTTTTTCCTGGTTAAGGGCCTATATTAAGGAAAACTCTTTTTTAGTTCAAAGTCTTTGTAAAATTACAAACAATAAATAAATAAATTAGTTAAAAATAATATGTGCGTGATTTCATTTCAATCTGTACAAAATTAATTAATTAGGTAAATCCAATCACAAGTCAAGTCAATGTTTATATTTCGCCATGCCTTTTAATCTTATTCTTCTATCTTCTATATATATAAAAATCAATTGCTGTTCGTTAGTCTCGCTAAAACTCGAGAACGGCTGGGCTGATTGATTTTGGTTTTGAAATGTTTGTCGTAGTCCAGGGAAGGTTTAAACGGTGAGTAAACGGCTGGACTGATTTTGATGAAATTTTGTGTTCCTGGAACGGGTCATAGTAGCGAGGCCGAAGGCCGAGCTTACACTCGTGCGAAGCCAGGGCGAGTCGCTAGTCTGTTATAAATTCGTCCACCTTGTAGTAAGCTTTCTTAGATAAGAGCATTTTCAAATTAATTTTAAAATTCCTTTCAATGAGACTGTCAAAGTTTTTGGCAGAATATTGTAATAATTTAAGCAATTAACGACGAACGATTTTTGAATTTTACAAGCCGAGTTTTTGATAATAAATATCTTTGCTTCTTGTATTAACACCATTTGTAGTGAAGTTACGCAAGTGTTTTCTTGCGTATAAAATACAGTCGTAAATATATTGACATGGCATTGTCAGACTGTTAATAGTTTTGAACAGTTCACTCAGGGATTCTCTAGATACAAGCCTGTAAATACCTCTAACAGCTCTTTTCTGGAGCACCAAATTAGATTTAATATCTGCCGAATTTCCCCAAAGGATAATGCCATTAGGGATTGAAATTGAAAAATACTTTTATTACTACAAAACACATCAGTACATTAAAACAAGAAAATATCCTATTAGAAACATTATATAAACAAATAGAATTAAATGTGCTTTGCATAGAGATTTGTATCCTAGATAGAAGTATCTGATGATCCTCACACTAGGCACAGCCTGTATCGTGAGGACCTGTATACGATTACAAGTACCTAATAGTTAAATCTCAGCTGACTTTAATTAACAATGACTAAAATATATTAAAATAAAATAAAGAAATACTTAATAATAATAATTTGAAACTACTACAAACTTAAAATATATAGAATATGGATAGATAGATAGATAATTATCATTACTGTAAGGTGTCATTAAATAGATTTTACAACAAAAAATAAAAATATAACAGCAAATAAAATTGGGCAAGTTAGTCACACAATTGAAACATACGTACGTACAGAAATATTACACATGTTAATGTAGATGTTATTGTTTTATCAAAATCAAACGTTCTGTGTCATCATAACCGAGTGTAGAAAGCCATTTAGTAACAATAGGTTTTGCCTGACGGACAGACATGTGTTTGACGGTTGTGTTGCAGTGCCTGATAACCATGTTGTAGATGTGGGCTTTAATAAATTCGCCAAACCGTTGGGCAAACTTAGTAGCTACTGAATTAATTGGTAACCTGTAAACTCTTCGCTTTACCAGATCAATGTAGCCTTCGGAAGATAGGACAGTCTTGTGGACCGATAGAAACGTTTTTAAAATAAATAACTGCCGAACATTGAGCACGCCACTCACCCTGTATAAGTCCGTCGTGGGAAATCTGCGCGGTTTTTTCAACATTACTTTAAGGACTGAGCGTTGAGCTCGTTCAGATTGAATTAACGTGGTTTTTGCGGCGGAACCCCAGCAAGTGATGCAATACATGATTAAGGACTGACACAACGCGAAATAAACAGATTTAAGAGCATCTAAACTAGCCACATCACGAAGCTGCTTCATTATGTGTATTACTTTTCTGATGCGACCAGACAGAGCATGAATGTGCATCTTAAATGAAAGATTCTCATCAAGAATAACACCTAGATATTTAATTTCTTTAACTCTAGTGAGTTCTTCACAGTTGCATGCTGCACTAATCAGCCCACAGGTGTGTATTTTTAAAGCTGGCAAGGACATTGCTGGCGCAGAAACTGATGTTTTATGAAAACAAGTGTACATAGTTTTCTTTGCATTTAATGTCAGGAGGTTATTTTGTAACCAGTTTTGCACATCAGATATACCAGATTCCGCAGCTGCATAAGCATCCTTCCATGAAGACCCATGAAATAATATTGCAGTGTCATCAGCGTAACAAAGTATATTCGCGTTTTTTAAGGAAAGTTCGTGTATATCATTGATGTATAATACAAATAGCGAGGGCCCCAAGATGCTTCCTTGAGGAACTCCAAATTGAACAACTTGTGGCGTACTCACTGTACTTCCCAGCTTCACGCATTGTCTCCGTTCATTTAAGTAACTACTGAACCAACTTAAGGCGCTTCCACGTATGCCATTGCTCTCCAACTTCTTAAGCAGTATTGGATTGGAAACAGTGTCAAACGCCTTAGCAAGATCAAGAAATACCCCGACACAACACTGTTTCCCATCCAAATGCGACGCTACTATCGATGTTAGTAGAGCTACGGTATCCTCAGTTGATTTACCCTTACGAAAACCAAACTGCCTATCTGAAATGAGGTTACGTGAATCTAAAAATTTAATCAATCTGTTATTTACTAGTTTTTCTAGTAATTTAGAAAAAGCGCATAGGAGCGAAATAGGGCGGTAGTTGTCAATCCTATTTTTGGGACCACCCTTGTGAATTGGGCACACCAATGCCAACTTCCAGACGTCAGGAAAGACACCAGTATCCATGCTCTGATTGAATATTATGCTAAGCGGATCAGATATACTATGTCTTATGTCCTTTAGTAGAGCATTACTTATACCATCAATATCAGGTGCTTTGCCGTCAGTTAGTCCCAATATAAGACTATCGACTTCTCTGAAGTCTGTGGGCTCCATGAAAAAAGACTCTGCAGGCGTATGTCCTATTCTTACAGAGCTTGCCAGTTCACTTTCAGATTTAGAAATATTCTGCAAAATTTTGTCTGCTAATTTTTGTCCTACAGTAGAAAAATGCGTATTGCATAAATTAAGTGAATCTAACGCGTCCTTACTTCCTTCTAATGATAATAGTTCTGTAGTATCTGATTTTGTTGAATTTAGACTGCATACGTTTTTTATTGTCTTCCATAGTTTTTTAGGATTATTTTTATTAGCTTGCAGCTCTGCACTTTCATAATCTGACTTCAATTTTCGTAGCAATTTTGTAAAGAAATTACGATAACGTGTATATGCGATCCGAGTAATATTATTATCTGGATCCAACTTTGCTCGCAAATGCAGCCTATCCCGATGACGCATACATCGCATAAGACCTGGTGATATCCAGGGCTTTAAGTTATATTTGGATCTTGCTATTTTTACCGTATGCGAATGTTTATCTAAAACATCCATCAGAAGCTTGCTAAATGTATTCGTAGATTCATTGACATCAGCAGCCAAAAAAGTAGCCCAGTTTATAGTTTTGAGTTCATTTTTAATCGCGTCTACATCTCTTTTTATGACAAACCGGCTAGGTCTCTCCGTTTTTGTTTTATACATGCATGTTCCGAACATTGCGATATCGTGATCAGTGATGCTTGATTTACAGACAACCCCAATACAAGACTCATAATCTTTACCTTTAACATAAATATGATCAAGACATGCAGAATCTCTAGTGGGCTCAGTAATGGCTGCCAAGAAGCCATTCTCAGCCATGAAACACAAGTATTCTAGAGTATGTGCACTAGGTAAAGTATCCAATATGTTGACATTTAAATCTCCTACTATAATAACAGGTTGATTACCCATGCCACTAGTATAGGTGTCCAAAGATGTGAGAAAATTATCTAGATTTTTATAAGAGGGTGAACGATAGATGCCTAGTACTGTCAAAGTTTTAGATATTTGAACTTCTAGACAATCAGCTTCCTGAATTTCAGGTTCAGACACCGTTGCACTCCACGAGGCTTTAACGTATATAACCACTCCACCGTTTTGATTATTACTTCTAATAGTTTGATGAGCGATATATCCTGGCAACTGAGGAATAATAATAGTATCATTCAACCAGCACTCGGTAAGTACAATAACATCAAAGGTTATATTCAAGCGCGACAAATATACAAGAAATTGATCAAATTTTTTAATTATACTCCTAATATTATAAGTTAAAGTTTTGAAGTTATGTTCATGCGAAAAAATTCTTATGCAATCTTCAGGCTCGTTAAATACTTTACAATTAATACGGACCATATCCAAATCATCTGCAATATTGCTATGAGTCATCATTGTGAAGACGGTTTATCCAAGCTCCGACAAAAATGCAAACTTCACATAAATAACAATAAATTCGTTCTTCTCTAGCGGTCCAAACACAATGAAAGGCTCTGTGTTGCCGAAAAAGACATTGTAGAAATCCTAGCATTGCAGCAGTTATTTTCTCTTTGATATTGTTAATTAAATAAATTGATGCAAGCAAATGCATACACATAATAAATGCAAATGGTAATTCCTCAATTTTGAATAAACAGAACGCTTGATACATTTTTTGTGTATATACTTTAAAATACGAAACATAAAAAATATACCCGGCTATACCTACTCCATCAGCAATAGTTCGTAACACATTATCCCTTATTTTGCTTTCAAAATTCAAATGAATTTGTATTGGCACACAAGCATTAAATTTATAATAATTATTGGCGACTAGTGTTATCACAAGAATTTGAGATCCACGGTTAACGATAAAGAACGACATACACTCGTAAGATTCCAGCCAACCTTCTCTTGCACAGTTTGACACAGGATACCTCTTTTCAACCAAATATAAACCACTATTAACAGCTTCATCACAACAAGTTACAAACTTCCACAACGATGTAAATGATAGTGCTTTTTTGTTACTGACATCAAACATAGTCAGATATATTCCAATAGTTCCCACACAACAACAATAAAATACATCGATACAAAATAATATATGAATAATATATGAATACATTGCGGTTTGACAATCAAGTTCCGAAGCACGCATGTCACTAAGTCTTAGTAGCATCTGTATTAACAGAATTTTTTGTGTTACCAAATAAGCGGTCCAAGTCATTCTGAGCTCGTAGTTGTACAGCCGCCATTCCTTCTCGCTGCCTGATGAATATAGCTCCTTGGTGGCACCAGCAGAAGGCATAACCTTCTTTCTTGGCTGTATTTCTAGCGTCGCGAAACAAGATCCTATTTTCCTTCGTGAGCCTCTCGTTAAAAAACACTTTATGTGTTTCGCCAGGGGCCTCCAGATCAGCACTTGTAATATTTCTACGCGACTTAGATGCTTTAATTAGCTGGTCACGTTTGGACCTCCGTAATAGTCGTACAACAACTGGGCGTGGCATCCTGCTTCCTCCTTCAGTCTCGCTGGACGGTACAGCGGCGCGACGGGGTCCGACCCGAGTGATCCAGTCCACATCCTTGACATCTAGCTCCACACCCAACTTGTGAGCTGCTACCTGTATAGTGTGCTGAAGATTCTCCGCTGGTGATTCCGGTATACCGACCAGTTCCATTTCATTTAGAAGTCTATTTTGAGCCTGAATGTTGAGCTCGCCTTGCAGTATAGTTACGAGGGTTGACAGTTCTTGATCTCTCTTTTCCAGATACCTCATGCGAGATTCACTCGTTTTCATACTAGTCACAAGCTCCTCCATACGATCATGAGAGTGATTTAAAGATTCTGTCACCTCCTCTAGTTTCGTGGTGATCTTACGCAGCTGGTCTGTGAGCTCTTTTATCTCAGGTGTACTGCACTCTGTCGAGGAGTCAGACTTCTTACGCGTTGTCACATATTGGGAGTCGATCCCGTGTCTAACTGGCGTTAGGCTATTATCTCCCCCTTTCTTTTGTGCAGCGCAACAGTCAGGACATTTCCATGACTTTTTTCGGTCAGTGGAAAGAGAAGATACACTTATGCAAAGAGAACAGAAAATCTTTTCACAAGATGTGCCAGTGCAGCGAATAGCATTAATTGTTTCTTTCGTAACCTTTAAGCAGCCAGCACACTTCATTATTGTGGATGAAAGACGCAAGAGCAACCAAAACACTAGTTTGCCTCACTGAGTCAATCAGAATGCTTACACTCGAAAGTCAGCTCTGAGATGTTATTCTATGCCGACAATGTCTTTATGACGCGTTAAATGAACTGAGCGCTCACTGCACGCAGATATAGCTCTTATTCCGTCTACGTAACTGCGAGGATCCCGTGCGCGTAGCAGTGTATGTCGTAGTATTCTGTGGCAGCACACGTCACTTGACTCACCGCCTTATGTTCTGTATTTACTTGATTTAACACTTTATTTCTCACATTTCGGTTGAACACTATATAATTAATTGTTTCTTATGTAACTTGAAATACCTTGTGTAATTTTAGGCGCAAACTACACTGATTTGACCGAGTAAATACAATATTTGTTCGGACCGTTTTTTAAAAAGATGTTAACAGTCAGACTGAGATGGCAAAGATGAAATTGAAATTGGTCATTAGGGAATGAAAATAACTGAAATATACCATCCCAGCAGTATGAACATCGCAACATTCTCTTATTTTTCTTACAGCGTAAGCGGCTGAGCTTAATTTGCGTGACAATTTTTTTATGTGAGCCCCTACTGCAATTTGGTGTCTAAGATGAGACCAAAAAATTTTCTTCTTTGAGAAAGATAATGCAATGTTATCATTCGTGACCGAATTAAAAATTCTATTGTTTACTAAAGTAAAGTTTAGGCAATTGGTTTTTTTAGCATTTAGAACTAGATTATTGGTGGTGAACTATTTAGAGACATCTTTAAGTACTTTGTTGATCTCGTCGGTACTCGTGACTTTCCGGTTAATATTGAATAATAACGACGTGTCGTCTGCAAATAATATAATTTTAGCGTATTTTCGGACAAAAATGGCAGATCATTAATATACACCAAAAAAAGAAATGGACCCAGTATAGATCCCTGAGGAACTCCCACATTCACAGTCATAGCATCAGAAAGTACCTACACCATTATTATTAACTTGCATAGTACATTGAGATAAGAATGATTTTAGCAGTGTGAGTGACCCACCTCTAACACCGTAGTAATTTAGCTTATCTAGTATGATGTATGGTTTACGCAGTCGAAAGCTTTTGTCAAATCGAAGAACATAAAGGGTGTCTCAGTAAGAGTGCACGTTTCCATTTTAGAATAAAAACACATATATTATGAGAGAGTTGTGATATTTTTATTGGATTGCAAAGAAGACATCCTCCGATTAAGCATGGATTAAATATCCAACAAATGGCCCCCACGGCTCTGATGAAAGGCCATTACTCTTTTCATGACTTTTACAAAGAGATGTGGCCGTATCTGACCGATGACGCGTTGGATCTCTGATTTGAGCTCAGGGAATTGTTTCTGGTTTATTTGCATAAACCTGATATTTCACAAAACCCCAAAGAAAAAAATCGCACGATCTTGGTGGCCAGTTGACATCAGAATTTCGTGTTATATCGTGATAATTATGTTCTGAAAATCGTTGCTGCAATAGTCGACTGTTTCATGCGCGGCGTGGCAGGTGGCGCCGTCCTGGTGAAATTAACAAACTATTATAATCAATTTAGAATGTTCGAGAAAGTTCTAGAAATGTCTGGAATGATCAAGAAAGTTCCAAAATGAGTAAAACAGTTATTATCGAACTGGAATGCTCTAGAAAATTTCAAACTGTTATAATCGATTTAGAATGTTCTAGAAATTTCTGGAATGATCTAGAAAGTTCCAAAATGTGTAAAACGGTTATTGTAGAAATGGAATGTTCTAGAAAGTTTCAAAATGAGTGCAAAGTGTTATTATCGATTTATAATGTTTGAGAAATTTCTGGAATGATCTAGAAAATTCTAAAAAGAGTGCAAACTATTATAATCAATTTAGAATGTTCGAGTAATTTCTGGAATGATCTAGAAAATTCCAAAATGTGTAAAACAGTTATTATCGAACTGGAATGTTCCAGAAAGTTCCAAAATGTTATTATCGATTTAGCATGATTGAGAAATTTCTGGAATGATCTAGACATTTCAAAAATGAGTGCAAACTATTATAATCATTTTACAATGTTCGAGAAAGTTCTAGAAAATGTCTGGAATGATCTAGAATATTCCATAATGAGCGCAAGCTATTCTTATTAATTTAGAATGTTCGAGAAAGTTCTTTTATACGTGAAATATATGAAAGTTTTTTAATACCATGAAAGATGCGATGTATTATAATGGAAACTGACGTGGTTTTCACACATTTTATTTATATTACACGGGAATTACTCACGTAAGATTAGGCCGGTCACTCCGACTATAGTTTCAACCGTATTCGGCGGTCTTTATCATGGTGAATGCGCGCGTGTGGCTGCGTCTCGCTTTGCACTACGGGCCGCCGCGCGACGCGCACGTGACGACAACGGATGCTGATCGGGTGCGGGGATGGGGGTGCGTGGAGGAATATGTTGCGCTGGCGCGCACTGGGACTCCTCCCCACTTGAATCTTCATGTGTTTCGGGAATACTCCAGCACACGGAGCTCACCACGCCGCCACCAGTCTCACGGTCACTCCCACGAACTCCACTAAGACACGGTTTCCAAGTCGGTGGCAGGTTCCATCCGCCATCACTATTGAAGGTTGGACGTCGACTGATCTCGATAGCTTCTTGGACTTGCCGGGGCACAAAGAATTTCTCCCGTGCCAGCACTTTCGCTTTGTCGAACCTAATATAATGCTGCGCACCGAAGCCCAGAGAATGTTCTGCCACCGCGTAACCGTTGGTATCTAGCTGCTTCATGGAACGTTTATGCTCCGTAATCCTCGTGGACAGGGGTCGGTAGGGGAATAGGGGTTCATATACACACCGGGAACACAGTTGCTAGAGGAGGTGCAACTGACAGGAGATGAGGAAATGGTGAGTTTTGACGTCGTATCGTTGTTCACGAATATACCAATAGAGGACACTATGGATATTATATCAAATTTATTAGAATGCATTCCTATACCTATCCAGTACATAGAGTTGATACGATACACACTGGTTAGTGGATATTTTGTGTGGAAAGGGGGTTTCTACCTACAGGTAGACGGCGTTGCGATGGGCTCTCCGTACGTGAGTATTTCCCGTTAAATATAAATAAAATATGCGATGTATTTTTACCCGAGCAACGCCGGGTTTCGCTGCTAGTAAGCTTATACAAAAAAAATTGTTGAGTAGAATACCATCCCCGTGATGTGATACCTTTTTAGATACCGTAAGAACCGTAATTATAGCAAAAGACACCTAAAACACATCCGAAAGACAGTTTGTGACAATTTTCACGAGCACCAACACACGATCACTCGGTCCAAGTTTTGTGTCACTATTGTCGATTCCGACGCGCAAAACTCGTTTCTTAAAAAACAGTCATTTGCTCTATCTTGCGGCTAGTTTTGACACCACAGTTATGGCTGATTTATTGACGGATAGGAGATCATTCGCAGAATTTGAATATGTATTTAACTCAAAACGTACTTTTTCTCTGATACGACAGTTTTTCAGAGGATGTGCGATATTCTCTACAAACGTTGTTATAGCGTCTGTTGTCGAGCAGCCATTTGAGAACCCAAATTGCCTTTCGTATAATATGCCTTTATAGTTGAAAAAAAGCATTATGTTGTGTTAGCAGGATCTTCTCAAATATTTTACTAAACACTGGTAAAATCGAGATAGGCCTAAAGTTGCCTGGGTGTTTGGTATTCCCACTTTTAAACAAGGGTAAGACTTTAGCGCATTTCATTAGGTCTGGGAACACGTTTTCTTCAATGCAGCTGTGAAAGATTTCGGAAAGATAAGTTAGAGATATTTTATTTCAAATTCGAATTTTTTATTTATCCAAAAATAATGTTACCATATTTATTTTTTTACATAGATTTAGAATATTTTGTAGTAGCCAAATTGGCAGCACTGACCGCTACTGTCGTCACTAGTCGTCAGTGGTGTGTATGTGTAATCTGTGATCAGATCTCTCTGACATCTTTCTTTGTGCAATTTTCTATCGGGTCGCTCATGAAATATCCCGTTAGTTGCCTTTCGTAATTCATTATAACAAAGGTGTATAAGTGTCGCAGTGTGACGGCCGCGTTCGGTGGAGGGACGACAGAGACTCGTTCAGAGCTCAGTGACACCGTGCCACAAAGTTATTTTGGTTACATTAGTATCGATTTTAGTCATCGCGCTGAGAAGAATTGTTTCATGCTGTTTTTATACTAGTGGGATCGGGTGACGGGCGCACGAGCAAGATTTTTTGGGGCATAGTACAAGCCAAGGTACGTTCAGCGGAGCGGTGAGCGGCCAGCATCGCCTGGTCCTTTGTGACGCGAAATAGCAGCTATTGCTGCGTCTGATGGGCTCGCGCACCGTTAGTAGCGTCTCTTTGATTAGCTATTGATCATGTGAGGCTATAAATAGCACGCGATCAGCGTTGTGACAAGTGATGGATGCCCTCAGGTGAAGATAAGCTGGTGTTGTCTGC
Organism: Agriopis leucophaearia; assembly: GCA_949125355.1. Taxonomy (NCBI): domain Eukaryota; kingdom Metazoa; phylum Arthropoda; class Insecta; order Lepidoptera; family Geometridae; genus Agriopis; species Agriopis leucophaearia. The sequence continues at coordinate 7,975,547 of OX421261.1, read as the reverse complement.
CAGTAGAACCAGGGTCAGCTAGTTTTATGTGTCATTAAAGTACTTAGTGTTTTGCCAGTGTAATGCACTGTAAAGGTCAGTGACTGCAGTATAAACACATAATCTACTTTGTTGTTATTGTATGCATATCCTTGACTTGACTGACCAATCTGTGTTCTTTATTTGCTCAATGAAAAGACTTTCAACTGACTGACATTCATACATTCATTTCTATTGGCAAAGTTAGTATTGAAATTGATATTGAAAAGTTTGTTATCATTATAATTGTTCAAGTCAAGGCTGTGCAAAGTACAGCATGCTGCCTATTAACATCTAATATTATAAATGCAAAAGTAACACTGTACTTACCTTTTCCTTTCATTCCCGATAAAAAAATAACTGAACCCGTCTCAATGTAATTTGTCAAGTGTATCATGACAATAGACATAAAATTCATATTACCCTGGAAAACTGTACAGAAAACTAAATAATTATGTGTGAAACTGTAGGTAGGGTGTAAGTCATGAATTCATAATTTTCCTCCTTTACATAAAAATATTTTACCTCACTTCCAACAAGAAAGCAAACATTGTTTGTTCTGTACAAATTTTTAATCAAATCTAATAGCTTCCCAGTAATCTAGGGACTTGAAACTTTAAATATAGTTTAGAACTGGATGATAATGCAATATTTACTTATTTTATAATTAGTAGGTAACAAATATGTAAAACTATGGACATCAGGCCAGTGCTCATAAATGTCCTCATACATGTAAAGCAGACTAGGACCATACTAAAGTAAAGGTAAACATTTTGTTTATATTTGTTGCAAGCTACATTAGACATTGTTATAACAATAGGATTAAAATTAGAGATGAAACAGATAGCTGTTTAGCTGGATACTGAATATCCAGCCAACCTTGAAGCGGGACAGATATCCAGATAACCAGCCAACGTTGCTGATTGGCGCATCGTAATAAGCAAGCTCGATACGAACAATCAGGCTGGCTCGGGTGAATTGGGGTATTTTTGCTTGTTAGTGAAATTAATAGCAACATTAGCAAGTGTTTCATTGGCTTGTTGAATTTATTGCAAACATGATCACTTGAGAGCTTACTGTAATCATGCTATTGTAGGTATAAAGTTTTTGCTCCTATTGCATGCACATTTATTTTTTGCCACCTTGTTTAGTGGAGCTGGACTCCTCTTAGCAACCACTTATAAGGTGACAAATCGGCCAAAGCTGTTATATGTGAAATATAATTTAACCCTTGTTGATTTTGAATATAAATACATGGGGTGCACTCAGGCGCGGATCCACCGTTGTGGGCACGATGGGCATGCCCACAACCCTAATATGCGACTTGTGACGCCCCATAGCTTTATCAGTGTGAAACTATGATACACTGTAGAAAATCTTGGTCAGGCCGTCATATAATTTTTTATAAACATTTCCTTTGTGGAATGCACTATATTGATCATGCACAAGCAAGGTTCATACGCTGACTCGCACTTGCCCGATTTTCGGGTGATTGTGACCACAACCTTTTTTGAGGGCAGGATCCGTGCCTGGGTGCACTAAAAGTTTCCAGAATGAATAAGAAAAAAATACTATAAAAGGTCATAAATTATCATACGAATAAACCAACTTTGAAACATTTATGCCACTCCTCCGTGATGACCTGGAAACTTATTTTTCATACTCCTCGACTGCCTCTTCTGGTAATGAAAATCGTTGACCGTGTAACTAGTTCTTAATTTTTGGGAATAAAAAGTCACATGGTGCCAGCCAGGTCGGGACTGTATGCAAGAAGGCTAGTAATGTTGAAGTTTCTCACCTTCAAAAATTAATTTGCCTGACTTCCGTGCGAGAACTGACATTATTGTGGTCCAAGATGATACCGCGTTTACGGTTATTTTACGGAATTTGTCAATAACTTCCAGCAAACAAATGGTCATGTATCAATCACTATTCACAGTGCAATGATTCTCCAAAACAAAAGAAGCCACGTCCAGTTTTATTAAAAAAAGAAGCAATCATCGGCTTAGAGGCACTTTGCATGTGCGCCACTTTGTTTGGTTGCGTCTCATCTTGAAAGACCCATACGTTCGATTGCTGCTTTGTTTTGGGATCAGAGCAATAAATCCATGTTTCGTCCCCTATTGTTATGTCCTACACCAAATTTGACGCACCTGTCTTGAATCTGGTAAACATAGCATTGCACTAAGTTATGCGGTACGTTTTTTGAGCCTCAGTCAAATTTTGTGGGATTCACTGAAAGCTCAGCGAAAGTACTTATTTTTCCTGAATTTTGTACTAGTCTCAACATCCGTCAAATCATAAAATAGTCTCTCTACTTATATTGCAAGAAAATCTTAGTAACTTTTCACTTCATTCTATGTAGTTGTACTTAGTATCAATTTGAAAGTGCCAACTAATGTGTTTGTTTCTATATCATGGACTTGGTGATGACTAAATGGATTTGGACGACATTTTGTCTGGGAATATAACCTAAGTAAATAAAATAAAAAATCCAGGAAAAAATTACTTTCTTGTTAGCCGGTGAAACCTTGGCGCAAGTAGCACAATACAGAATAAAGGAGCTAGTATGATGATGCAAGAGGTGGCAGAAGAGATTTGTTAATTCCATCAAGTTTAGGTTCTTTTGACTTAGTGATTTGTCACTATCAATTATCATAATACACTGCAGGGAAAAGGTCTCTCTCATTACCCTTCATAAATCCTGGTTCTTCTGCCTAACTTAGAATTAGTCAAGGTTGTCACACCAGCAGGCCTAGCATGCGCGCCGTGATAAATATTTGTTCACTCTTTTTGTCCATGTGTAAACGTAGCAAAGCAAGAATTTGGATATAACTCTCTTTTTTCGTGAAATAACAAGGTGGATATAATTTTATTGTGGTTTGGGGTGCGACCAGACGACGTAAGTGCCTACATGCTGGACCTGGTGGGATCCCTAATATTACCGTCTCTAGCATAAGCCACTGAATAACAAATAGATGTAAGTTTAACACCTATTATTAATCTATTTGTATTTCTTTGTTTAATGTTGAGATTATTCAGTTCAAATGAGGCATGTATAACTCCAGACCAAGATTTTTTTTTAATCAGACTTGTGCGGAAAATTTGTTGAAAATGTTTTTAGCAATAAAAATATATTTCAAAATGTTATTGAGATTAAATTGTTCATCTACACATTTTTTAATAATTAAATTAAAATCCGTATATATAAAACAAAGTCGTCTTAGTTACACCATTTATAACTCGAAAATGGCTGGACCGATTTTCATGATAGACCAGGGTAGAAGCCTTCAAAAATGGTAAAATGTAAAAAAAAAAAGTAGTAGGATGAAACCCATTAGAAAAGGAGGGGAATATGATAAAAATGAAAGGAAAAATAAATTACAGTCGATCTGAGTTCGGGAAGGGGGTTTAAGGGTAAAAAATGGTTTATCTCGATTTCCGGTAAAACTACAAGTCCTATGAAAAAAAGTTAAATGGCAAAGTTGTAGGTAATAAAAAGATCTACAACTTTTATATAAACAATTTTTTAACATAACCTCAAAATTTATGTGAAAAATTCAAATAACCAAGTTTTTGGTTTTTTATTTTTATTTTTTTCAAATTAATTTGTTTCTACGAAATTTGGTGAAAACTTTCCTTTTTATGTCCCAAATACACTGTAATTTATTTGATTTAAAATATTTATTTTTTCACCTTATTTTGACTTAATATCAAAAAAGCATCCTAATTTTCAATCGAAAATTCTCGTGTCAAAATATTAGTTTTTTTTAAAAAGTCGGTGTGCTTTTTGTTCATTGAAATCTCAACTTTCTGATGGTTAAAAAAAATAAAATACATTACAATAGTAAATGTTCTCAGAAAATGCAAAAAATCGAAATAAACTCTAATTTATTTATGAATTTTTGATCGGGATCAGTCAGTGTCAGAATTGACAGAATTTTGACACTTGAAAGGGGTTATGACGCAAAAAAAAAAAAAAAAAAAAAAAAAACAGCGTTGTCTATTTCCAATTTCATACTACGAAATTGGAAATAGACAACGCTTTTTTTTTTTTACATAATTTTGACAAGTCGCGATCCCGATCAAAGATTCATAATAGCCCTGCTGGTCTATGATATATGATTTTGAAAAAAAAAGTTATTGACATCTAGGTTAAGATGATACGTTTCATGTTTGGCGGGAAATTCAAATTTCAAACAGTTTTTTTGTGTTTGTAGCTAAGCCGGGTAATTATTGTGAAATGACAGTGTTTGTGAAAAATGTTGGTAGTTTTTTACATTATCATGTACAGTTATTATCATTGTTATTATCTATGAGGGAGGCCTTGTCCAACAGTGGACATTAATTGGCTGATGATGTGTGTGTGTGTGTGTACAGTTATTAATCAGTTACTCACCATATTACTTACATTTGGCAATAAACCGTTTGAAACTGCAAAAATTTGTTTATTGACAAATGTATGTAATAATTGCATTGGAGATAAATAACTTTACGCGAGTTTGTAAAGAATAATAATAAATTTTCGCAAACATCATGATCGTTTACAATAATTACCCGGCCTAGCTACAAGAACAAAAAAACTGTTTGAAATTTGAATTTCCCGCCAAACGTGAAACGAAGGTTGCTATCGCTACCAAGTGGGATGCCTTAAGGAGGTATATAACGCGGGTGAAACAGCGGGGCGCAGCTAGCTTTCGTATTAACTATACTGATCCAATTCTCTACTCCATAAAACCCCTGCCAGGTTTAATGGTTTACAATATTGTAAATGTTATTAGATAAAAAAAAAGTTTGAGATGTACTAATAAGCATTTTAGAAACGGAGCTCTCAATAAACCATGCAGAGAGTTGAATGAGAAAGATTATATTTCTGTAACCACATTAAAAAGTTACCCACAGATAGGTAATCCAATCAATGAATTGGGAGAACTGCTTGAGTTCACTATGACGTACTTGTTAGTGCGAAAAGTGTTTGTCAATATAATATAATATTGAACTCTATACCGTTAGTTAGTTGTGTACAAGAAAATCACAATGGGTGCCTCACTGGCAAAGAAACCAAGGGAGGCCGAAAAAATGCTTGACACTTTCTGGGCAGACTTGTCGAATCTGGCAGAGATTCAAGAAACAGATGAGAATGACCTTTGCTCAGGAGTGGGAAAGAAATGGTTTGAAAACCTTTGTGAAGAATTAGTTAATTTTCCAAGATAACTCACCTAGGGCCTACCCTTTCTTTTAATAGCTTACAAAGTATTTAAATGTAATTTAACAAACATATTTATACTCCGTCCACAAATCTTAGATATTTTATGTAAACAAAAGAGGTTACCAGTGAAAATAATCTACACTAATATTATAAACAGGAAAGATTTGTACCTATTTTTGTATGTTTGTATGTTTGTAATGAATAGGCTCCGAAACTACTGAACCGATTTGAAAAATTCTTTCACTGTTGGGAAGCTACACTATCCCCGGGTGACATAGGCTATATTATATTTTGTAGCGAGGCCGAAGGCCGAGCTTACACTCGTGCGAAGCCGGGGCGGACAGCTAGTATCTTATATAATGGTAGTTTACAATATTTGACCAAAAAATATTCTATTAAGTTTTTCTAGTCGTAATATGATCAATTATAAAATAAAAATCGTTTTTTACTATTTATTTTAGCGTAATATCTGTTCTGTACAACCACATCACACTAATATCATATATGTGAAAGTTTGAATGGATATATGGATGGACTTTGTTACTCAATCACGCAGAAACGGATGGATGGATTTGGATGAAATTTGGAATATACATTGCTTATGTCCTGGATTAACATATTGGCTACTTTGCATCATCATCATCATCACCGATTTTTATCTACACGCGGGTGAAACCGCGGGGCGCAGCAAGTAATTTCATATATGTGAAAGTTTGGATGGATGGATGTTTGTTACTCAATCACGCAGAAACGGATGGATGGATTTGGATGAAATTTGGAATATACATTGCTTATGTCCTGGATTAACACATAGACTACTTTGCATCATCATCACCGATTTTCATCTACACGCAGGTGAAACCGCGGGACGCAGCTAGTAATTTCATATATGTGAAAGTTTGGATAGATGGATGTTTGTTACTCAATCACGCAGAAACGGATGGATGGATTTGGATGAAATTTGGAATATACATTGCTTATGTCCTGGATTAACACGTAGGCTACTTTTCATCATCATAATCATCGATTTCCATCACATGGCGGGTGATGATAGCTAGTATTATAAAGAAAAACAGTATTTGATAGAAAATATTTTATTATACTGGTAAGACTGTAGGGGTTCTAAACATTTCTGGCCAACGTGAAAAAAATTATCTTGGTTCATTGTTTTTTTCCTAAACTTATGGATTTCGAACTTGTTAATTTGTAATAATGGTGGATTATAAATTATTGAGTTCTCATGAACGTGCTTGAATGTGGGAAAGTGATATAACGAGGTGAAACGTGTATTTTCGTGTTGTTTCCAACATAGAAGCCTATTGTAAAGCGGTGGAGGCTTTTTACTGTTGTTAGACTTTACTTGGGCATGAGTTTGATTTGACCGTGACCTACTTTGCTTGACTCTGACTGAGACTATCATCATCGTCTCAGTCAGAGTCAAGCACTGCTTGACTCTGTCTGAGACGACTTGCTGCTGCAAGCACAAGAGACGTCCACTGCTGGACATAGGCCTCCCCCATCGATTTCCAAAAGGACCGGTTGGAAGCTGCCTGCATCCAGCGTTTTCCTGCGATCTCTTTTAGGTCGTCTGTCCATCTTGTAGGTGGACGTCTTACGCTGCGCTTACCGGTCCGCGCGGTCTCCACTCGAATCAAACCTTTCGGCCCTATCGGCCATCTGTTCTGCGTGCTATGTGCCCTGCCCACTGCCACTACAACTTGCTAATCCGGTGGGCTATGTCGGTGACTTTAGTTCGTCTACAGATCTCCTAATTTCTGATTCGATCTCGTAGAGAAATCCCGAGCATATCCCTCTCCATAGCTCGTTGTGCAAATTTGAGCTTGCTAATGTGGCCCATAGTAAGAGACCACGTTTCAGTACCGTATGTCATCACTGGCAACACACACTGGTTGAAGACCTTCGTCTTAAGGCACTGAGGTATTTTGGACGAGAAGACGTTGCGAAGTTTACCGAACGCTGCGTAGCCGAGTTGCATTCGCCGATTGACCTCTTTCTTGAAGTTGGACCTACCTAGTTGGACTGTTTGTCCTGGTAGACGTACGCGTCAACAACTTCTAGAACTGAGTTCCCAACTGATACTGGGGTGGGCACAACATGGATATTTGATATGACCTTCGTCTTGTCCATGTTCATCTTAAGGCCCACCTGTTGGGAGACTCGATTGAGGCCTTCGAGCAACTTGCTGAGATCTTCCATCGATTCTGCCATGACCACAATATCTTCGGCAAATCGAAGGTGAATGATGTACTCGCCGTTAATGTTGATGCCTAGTCCTTGCCATTCCAGGAGCTTGAAGGGGTCTTCCATTGCGGCAGTAAACAGTTTCGGAGAGATTACGTCTCCCTGTCTCACGCCTCTTCGCAGTGGAATTGTCTTCGAACTCTGCTCCTGTACTCGGACCGACATGGTGGCGTTATTGTATAAACACTTCAACACTTCGACATACCGATAGTCAATACGGCGTCGCTGGAGAGATTCTAGCACCGCCCATGTCTCGATCGAATCAAAAGCTTTCTCATAGTCCACAAACGCCAAACATAATGGTAAGTATACTCTTCGGTCTTCTGTATAACTTGCCGTAGCGTGTGGATGTGGTCTATGGTACTAAAGCCTTTACGGAAACCGGCTTGTTCGGTAGGCTGGAAGTCATCAAACCTGGATCGAGACGATTCGTGATGACCCTCGAAAACTGCTTATAAACATGGCTCAGAAGCAAGATGGGTCTGTAATTTTTAAGCAAGGTGTTGTCACCTTTCTTAAAGAACAGCACCACCACGCCTCTGTTCCACGCTTCTGGCGTTATGCCTTCGTGTAAGACAGAATTAAAGAGCTTCTGAAGGACTTTGAGTTTGTTCCACCCGCTTTCAGAAGCTCTGATGTGATTCCTTCGTCACCCGGCGCCTTGTTGTTCTCGAGCTGTTTCAGGGCCATCCTAATCTCGGACAGGCTGATGTCCGGGATATCTTCGGTATAGTGTCGGCTCAGCTTGGCTCTTGGATCTCTGGCCTCTGGTCCTGGCAGGTTTAGCAACCGAAGTGTATAACTGTCCATAGAACCTCACGATTTCCCCTAATACCTCGGCTTTGGTCGACGCTACACTACCATCTTCTCTCTTCAGCTTCGTCAGCTGGCTTTGCCCAATAGACATGTCTCTTGCAAACACTTTGGAGCCTTTATTTTTCTCAATCGCCTCCTTAATACTATTTGTATTAAAGGTACGTATGTCGTGCCGTAATGACTTCCAAAATTGTCTATTGAGCTGCCTGTATGATTCAGCGTCATCAGAAGACTGCAGTTGTAACGAGCATCGATCAGCCATGAGGTTACGGGTATGGTCGGATAGTTTTTGAGGTCTATCTGTGCGACGGCCAGGCCTAAAATACTTAAAACCTACCGCATGGACAGTTTCCACTAACCTGTTGTTAATCTCATCCATCGAAGCGATATTCTCCAGGCAATCAAAGCGATTAGACAGCTCGAGTTGAAAGCTCTCGGGGTTTTGGATATGGGCACAATTAGGTCGGAGCGTGGACTTCATTAGACGGGACCTCTCAAGTTTAACGTTAATATTCAATGTGCCTCTTACCATTCGATGATCACTACCGGTTTTCACCCTGTGAATCACAGAGACATCATTGAATATTTGTCTCTTGGTGGTCATAATGAAGTCTATCTAATTTCTCGTATAACCATCGGGGCTCACCCAGGTCCATTTCCTGTGAGGCGGCTTCTGAAAGAAAGAGTTCATCATAAAAAGTCCCTCTTTCTTCAGAAAGTCGACCAGCCTCTGTCCCCGAGGGTTCCGTTGCCCACAGCCATATTGCCCCACTCTCAACTCATCATCGCTTCTCTTGCCCAACTTCGCGTTAAAGCCCCCCATAACAGCAGTGAAGTGGGCCTTGGACATATGTATGGTTCTACTAATGTCCTCATACATAACCTCCACTTCAGCATCTGGGTGCGACTAGGTCGGTGCGTATACCTGAATGACCTTCAACGAATATCTCTCAGTAGCGTGACAAATAAAATTATATTTAATTTTAATAAATGCAATTGTATGACATTTGACCGTAAAAAGAAACCAATCCACTTTAACTACTATTTAAATAATTTGCCTATTAACAGGGACTACTAAAGATTTGGGAGTAAACTTCTATCGTGGCCTGACGTTTCACGACCACATATCTGAGCTTGCAAAGGAGGCTTACCGCCGTTTGGGTTTCGTTCTGCGTAATGCCCGGGATTTTAAAAACCCGCAAGTTATAAAAACTCTTTATAATTCCTTGGTAAGGAGTAAACTTGAGTCGGGTGCATGTGTCTGGAATCCTTATCACGTCACCTACACGCGAATGCTCGAGAAGGTCCAAAAGGCCTTCTTGAGATCGCTCTACAAGAAGGTTTATGGATACTATCCATACATGTACCCGACCAAGTTTTTGCTCGGCCAGCTCGGCTATAACTCGCTAGGGGTAAGGAGATTAATAGACCAACTCACTACCTGCTGTAAGGTGTTTAAAGGGGCAGTCGATTCTTTGGACCTGCATAACCTCCTGTTGGTGTTGTTTGTGCCGGACGAACCCCGGCAAACAGGCGCGGATACCTGCATGATTTGTTTTACGTTAACAGCGGTCGCACGTTGGCGCGCTCTATGTCGACTTTGGTTCGCGCCCGTCGCCACCTCAATGCACTCCTCGCTGCCAACACTGAACTTGACATTGTATTTGACAACTGGAAGACCCTTATTATCTTTCCAAACATATTGTGAAAATTTAACTGACCAGTGGGATAGATGCAATAAGACTTGATGACTATTTGGATTTTAATGTTATTGTTTATCTGATATTTCTAATTTAATTAACTTTTTTTTATTTTTTGCTTTTAATGATGTTTTTTTTGGAATTTTGATTGATATTTGTAATTTTTTTTTTTTTTTTATTTTTTACTTGTATGTTATCTGTTAATTTATATAATTTTCTTTTGAGCTTGTATTTTGTGACTAATGTATTTCCTTTGTATTTTTTTTTCAATTCTTATCTATAATTATACCTAATTTGTGAGATAATAATGTAATTGGCTTGACCGTGTAATATCTCAATAAATAAATAAAAAATCAACGTCAAGCTCGAGAGGTCGCGTCTGGTGAAGTCCACGCTGCGTCCTGATCATGCCCAAATCCAAAACCCCGAAGACTTCCAACTCGAACTGCATAATCGCTTCCAGGGCCTAACTGAAAGCGTAACTGTGGACGAATTAAACAATGGGTTGGTGGAAACTGTCCAAGCGGTGGGGTCCAAGTTCTTAAGGAAAAGAAAAACGCCGGAAAAGACCTCAGAAGCTCTCAGTTGAAACCATTAAGCTAATGGAAGACCGTACTGAGATGAGACTGTAATCTTCAGCTGATATGTCGGAATATGGCAAACTTGATAGACGAATCTCGAAATCGGTGCGACACGATCTGCGTTCCTATAATACAAGATGTATTAGGGACGCAATTGAGCGGAACCAAGGCTCGAAAGTGTTCGCAAAGAATTCGTCTATTGGGAAAAGCCAAATGACGAAGCTGAAGATCGAGAATGGCAGTACCATTTCGTCAAAGCCGGAGATTCTGAGAGAGCTCGAGAGGTTTTACGGACAGTTGTACACCTCGACACGACAGCCCATTGTCAGACAAGAGAGCTAAACTGACCCGACACTACACTGAGGACATCCCAGACATCAGCTTGTACGAGATTAGAATGGCTCTGAAACAGCTTAAGAACAACAAGGCGCCGGGTGATGACGGAATCACGACAGCACTTCTGAGAAAGGGTGGAAAACCGGTACTTTTAGCCCTCCAGAAGTTATTTAATTCAGTCATACTCGAAGGTACTACGCCTGAAGCATGGCACAGGAGTGTGGTGGTGCTCTTCTACAAAAAAGGTGATAACACATTGTTGAAGAATTATAGACCCATCTCAGTCCTGAGCCATGTGTATAAGTTGTTCTCCAGAGTCATTACGAACCGTCTCGAGAACAGGTTTGTGACTTCCAGCCTCCCGAACAAGCCGGTTTCCGTAAAGCCTGGAGCACCATAGACCACATACACACGCTCCGCCAGATTATACAGAAAACTGAGGAGTATAATCGGCAATTATGTCTAGCGTTTGTGGACTATAAAAAAGCCTTCGATTCAATCGAGACTTGGGCAGTGTTGCAGTCCCTCCAGCGTTGTCTTATCGACTATAGGTATATCGAAGTGCTGAAGTGTTTGTATAGAAACGCCACCATGTCGATCCGATTATAGGACGAGAGCACGGAACCAATCCAATTGCAGAAAGGCGTGAGACAGGGACATGTTATCTCTCCGAAACTGTTCACTAACGCATTGGAGGAAGTTTTCAAGCTCTTGGACTGGAACGGCGTCAACATCAATGGCAAATACATCACTCACCTTCGTTTTGCCGATGATATAGTCATCATGGCAGAGTCGCTGGAGGACCTTAATACGATGCTGAGCGACCTCAGTAGCCTTTCCCAACAGGTGGGTCTTAAAATGAACATGGATAAGACAAAAATTATGTCCAATGTCCATGTTGTATCTGTGCTGGTAATCGTTGGGAACGATACTCTCGAAGTGGTTGACCATTACAATCTATTACAATCTTTTAATAATTTTTATTTATTATTTTTTGAACTATCAGAAAATCCCCCATTTTACCGCGTGAGAGCAAAGCCGGGGAATATAGAAAGTAAAATATTTTCAATAAGTGAAAAATGTTTTGAGCAACTGGTATCGTTTCGTGACATTTTTTTTTATGGTACTGAGTGACGAGACGAGCGAGCGAAGTCGCTTGCCTAATGGCTCTTCTTTTGTTTACATAAAATATCTAAGAGTAGTAAAGGGAGTATAATAACATCTGCTTTTGAGGTTCTAAACATTACTTTAATTTGCCAAAACTGTTGTTGCAGAGTGCGCCGTGTCTTGGGGGAAAAGCACCCCGGGCGCTACGGTGGCCCCAGATACCCCGGCACCAGCGCCCCAGCCTCCGGGTAAGTTAATTCAAATCCAACATGATATTATTTATTGAGCAGTGCATAGTATTGTGGGCCCCAAACTCGGCTCAGTCTGTCTTGGACTTGGAGTCCGCTGTGCAAGCAATTCCTGTTCGCAGATATTGCAGGTGCTTACAATTTGAGTATACAGTAGAAATAAAAATACGGTTAGATTAAACTAGGTACAGCGAAATTCAGCTACAAGTACATAGGTCATAAACTATATGAAGAAAAAAACCGGCCAATTGCGAGTCGGACTCGCGCTCGAAGGGTTCAGTACCATTATCTATAAAAACGGCAAAAAACACGTTTGTTGTATGGGAGCCCCCGTAAATATTTATTTTATTCTGTTTTTAGTTTGTTGTTATAGTTATTGTTTTTAAGTTGTTAGTGTTACTGTGGGATTTTAACGGCCACCACCAGGAGTGACTATTCCCATACCGGGACACAGATCATGCTGGGAGAAAAACGCGAGAGCTTGCTCTAACGTTGGGTCTCACTCAGCTGGTCCAAGGTGCTACAAGGGTACCTGACGTTGACACGCACACGCCTTATTACTTAGACCTTCTGCTGACAACCGATCCAGACCGTTACTCAGTGTCAGTTTCTTCACCTCTGGGTAGTTCTGACCATTGTCTGGTGAAATGAAATGGTCATTGTCTGTATCCGTCTACTCCCCGCCCGATCTCAGCCCCAGAGGCACTCGGCGGGTGTGGCGATACAAGTCGGCGGATTGGGATGAGATGCGGTATTTTTTGCGTCTTATCCTTGGCAGTCAGTGTGCGTTTTCTCAGATGATCCTTCGACCTGCGCGGATGCTGTGACAGATGTGTTGCGTCGGGCCATGGAGTACTATATTCCATACTCCGACGTACCACTGTCTGGCAAAGCACGCTTATGTCGATCCGATTACAGGACGAGAGATCGGAACCAATCCAATTGCAGAAAGGCGTGAGACAGGGACATGTTATCTCTCCGAAACTGTTCACTAACGCATTGGAGGAAGTTTTCAAGCTCTTGGACTGGAACGGCGTCAACATCAATGGCAAATACATCACTCACCTTCGTTTTGCCGATGATATAGTTATCATGGCAGAGTCGCTGGAGGACCTTAATACGATGAACTTTGAGTCTATGAGAAACTTGCCAAAAAGCTCATCAGCAACGAATCCATAGATATAGGACTAAGCTTCTTAGTCTAGTTTTGTTGATGTCGCGAGTGAATCGGTTTCTCTCTAGGCAAGCGTGCTCCATCATATCTATCTATACTTAAAACTGTAGCAGGTCCAATTCTGTACATTGAAGATATTTTGAAAAAAAAAAATGGACGGCATTCTATAATCGATACTGAAGCCAAAACCATATTTTTTTCATTTTTGTCTGTCTGTCTGACTGTCTGTATCACGACCGCGCATCACGCCAAAACTACTGAATGGATTCAAATGAAACTTACCATGGTTTGAGTTCATACTACGAGGTAGGTTCTTGCATACTTTTTATCCCGAAATTCAGTATGGTTCCTTTGGGAGAGGGGATGAAAGTCAAATTGCGTACTTAATTTTAATTAATTAACGCGTAGTCTGATTTCTTTAATTCTTTTTTTTTGTTAGAAAGGAGGTACATTAAATATTGTACCGTAAATATTTCAAGATCATCGGTTTCGTGGTTCAGAAATTACAGACATCACAACCCTTAGTATATTGTCCAAATTACTTGACCCCCGGTATGTATAGGAACCTTTGAACGTACAGCTCATCTTAAGCTGGTGTATGTATTTTATCGTATAGGCCTCTTGACAAAGTCGGATCAGTCCAAACGAGTTATAGAGATATTCTCAAACGAACAATAAATAAATTAAAAGTAAACAATTTAAATTTAAATCGGTCTATTAGCTTAAGGGTTGCACACATAGGCAAAACTGCGCCGAAAAGAGGTAATTATTAAACAGGGTTACGCTCATAGGCTATACTGCGCCGAAAGAAGGTTATTATTAAACAGGGTTGCGCACAAAGACTACTTTGTGCTGAAAGGAGGTCACTATTAAACAGGGTTATGCACATAGGCTACACTGCTCCGAAAGGAGGTCATTATTAAACAGGGTTGTACACATAGGCTACACTGCGCCGAAAAGAGGTCATTATTAAACAGGACTGCGCACATAGGCTACACTGCGCCGAAAGGAGGTCATTATTAAACAGGGCTGCGCACATGGGCTACACTGCGCCGAAATTAGTTCATTATTAAACAGGGTTATACACAAAGGCTACTCTGAGCAGAAAGGAGGTCATAATAAAACAGGATTGTGCACATACGCTACACTGCGCCGAAAGAAGGTCATTATTAAACAGGGTTACGCACACAGGTTACCCTGCGCCGAACGGAGGTCATTATTAAACAGGGTTGCGCACATAGGCTACACTGCGCCGAAAGGAAGTCATTATTAAACACGGTTACGCACATAGGTTACACTGAGCCTAAAGGAGGTCATTATTAAAAGGGTTGCGCACATAGGCTACACTGCGTGGAATGGAGGTTATTATTAAATAGGGTTACGCACACAGGCTAAACTGCGCCGAAAGGCGTCATTATTAAACAGGGTTGCGCACATAGACTACACTGCGCCGAAAGGAAGTCTAATGACTTAAACAGGGTTACGCTCATCGAATATCTGCCCTGAAAGGAGGTCATTATAAATCAGGATTGCCCACATAGGTTACACTGCACCGAAAGAAGATTATTATTAAACAGGGTTATGGACATAGGCTACACTGAGCCGGAAGGAGGTCATTATTAAACAGGGTTGCGCACATACGTTACACTGCGCCGAAAGAATGCCATTATTAAACAGGGTTGCCCACATAGGCTACACTGCACCGAAAGGAAGTCATTATTAAACAGGGTTACGCTCATCGACTATCTGCGCTGAAAGGTCATTATCAGGATTGCGCACATAAGCTGCACTGCGCCGAAAGGAGGTCATTATGAAACAGGATTACGCACATAGGCTACACTGTGCCGAAAGGAGGTCAAAATCAAACAGAATTATACACATAGGCTACACTGACCCGAAAGGAGGTCATTATAAAACAGGATTGCCCACATAGGCCTCAGTGGTCATGGTCCGTCTTGGTTCCAACCACATCGGTAAAACACCACCGCGGCAGCCAACCGGTCGCTCAACTGCGCCCAAAGCTAAGTGCGACTACGTGCCTCACCATCGCCCATAGGATACATGCTAATCTCTTAAGGACGTACATATCTACAGTATCCTACAGTAGCCTACAGTACCTACTTACAGTACCTACGGGACTTGCACCGGCTGACGTGGAGTCATGTGGCACCGCTCCCATATTGCCAATATTGCCGTCGTGTCCAACCGTGCCACTTCCACTACCAGGTGTAGTGTTCGAACAGTGCGCAAACGCATGGAAGAATGGTGAGGCCGGAGCCGGAGCACAAGGCCCAAGCATGCCGCAGTGCTAGGTAGCAACATTGTACCTAATAGTGGCGCCTAGATGGAAACCTCTGTTATTGTGTTTGGTGTATACAGTGATATTGTTGGTTATATTCATGTTACATTAAGTAGTTAGTAGGTTTCTGTTTAGTTCAGTGAATTGTTGAGTTTTGTTATTTCATTGTTTTTTTTTCGTTGTTAATAGCAAATATTAGTTTGATGTTTTGCGTTATGTGATGTTTTACAATATTATGATAGGCAACTAATAAAAGCTCCTGTAAACAATATTGTTAGTAACATATTACTGCGATTTCCGGTGATTCCGTCTGCAGGGAGTATTTTAATGTTCACGCAAACGAAGTTGCGGGTACAGCTAGTCATAAATGATCATAAATATTTGATTAATATCAGGCGAGGTATTGGTCAATCGCAAGCCTATTATTCAATAGCAAATAAAAGTACGCTAACATTGATTTTCAAGATTTTTTAAAATAGTTACATGTGAAGATTATAAAGGCGTGTTATAAATTGTCTCTCTCTCACTCGTGACTTTCTCATCAGCGAGAATCATCATTAACCCCCGACCCGAAAAGAGAGGTGTTATAAGATTCAGGTGTAACTCTGTATCTGTGTGTCTGTGTGCAGGATTGTAGCTCAAATGTCTCAACCAATTTCGTTTTAGTTTTGTTTGAAAGGTGACTTGATGGAGAGTGTTTTCAGCTATGATTCATGAAATACGATACTGCCGTTTGAAAATATCAGCTTTTTTAACAGGTTTTTATTTTATTTTCAAATTATACTTATTTTATAACATATATCAGCTTATCGAACGTCTATGCATAAGAGGTATATCCCCTTTATTAAGTACAGGAAAAAGGGGTCAGTCTACACCTTAGGGCTTAGATAATTAAATTCGAAGGAACGTAAAGAGAAGCTTAATAACTTTTCAGGGTACCCTTTACCTTACCTTAGCCTTAGGCAATATAAAGGTACAGCGCCCATTGGGTTTTTAAGCTTCTAGGCTGAAACAAACAAATATACTTACAAACATGTGTAGTTTAATTAAAGCTTGGTATAAAACAAGCCTTTTTTAACTGAAAGATTTCATTTTAGTTTCGTAACGGCATATTGTTGAATTGGATGTTGTCACGTCCACTCTTAGGTAAATCTGTGGTGAGCAGTACATATCGCGCGATGTCGTCACTCACGTTTTGATTCGCTTTGCTTGCCCGATTACAACATGCCTGCTAACCAAGGTGCTCTATACTAGTGATAAACACCCCAGTTAGTACCTTATCAAGGGCGACGGGGTTTCGAGTAGAGAGACGATCGACATAATATATTTGTGATCTCCTATATATTCTTCCTTTTTATACTTTGGAAACATTTTCTACGTCCTAAGTTCTATCTGGCATTCTTTCTGTGCTTTGTAAGTTTTAACTGACCTTCCTTTGTACTCTAGAAGTCGACATTGTCACAAATAATATCGTAATAAAGCGGATTAAAGCACGATACGATAAGATACGCATTTTTTCGTATTTTTAATCTTGTAATGTTTTTTATGAACAGTCGATGGGAACGCCAGTGGCTTAGGGTCATGCTTCAGTGCACGGTTTGACTAACGCGATTAACTGCTCTGATTTCTTTTCTATAGAGTTCAAGGTCCATGAAAATCGTAATAGTAGAGCTAGACATATCTAGTAACTCTCCGAGAACAACGAGGCTTTGTGCTACACAAAGCTAGTTTCGACAGTCTGTAAACTTTGTATATAATAAAGACTAAAAAGCTGATAACGCCTAGTCTACAGGTCGGGCTATCTGAAGTATGAGATGAAATCGTGAGAACGGAAGACAAATTCTGTGTGTTTCATAGATGTCTCATAGATCACCGCAGTCTGCCATTCACCATACATTTTGTATTGCAGCGTCAAACAGTATTTCCAAGTCCTTATTTGCGAATGGAATTTCAACTGTTGTATTTGTCTCGTCTTGTAATACTTCAGAGCAAAGGAAGAAGTTTTTATGCGCTTATAACGTCGCTCACCCAGCATCATCAAATATTTATATTGCGCGTGCGCACCATTCGATTGGCGATCGCGATCTTTGATGCATGATGTCATTGTTTTCAAATCGGCAATTTAGTATTTGTTGACGTAATTTTAAATGATCGATAAATAAATATAGTAATCAGAACTTTATCATAATAATATTATGATACTAATCGTTTAAAATTCTATAAGGTAAACTTATTGTAAAAGAGTTCTAAAACGTATCGAATGTGGATATCAATTTTAGAGGACAGTGATCTCATACAAACAACTTCAGGTTGATAGGTCGCTGAGGACAATGGAAACACTAAAGGATCATTAATCTACGGATGAATTATGGCCATTAAATGACGAGTGACTGAACGGCGCGGCAGGAAGCGAAGACTACCGTTTGATGGCTTTGCAGGTCAAGTAAATAACCACAGTTTCTATCTCGGTTCATCCGAAACTAAATTAACCCGAGATTACTTTGTGATGCGACTACTCCGATATCAATTATTAAGAATCTCAATCGTGACTTTACCATCAGGATTTATTAATTTATTTGCGTTAAAGCTATTCTTTGATAAATAGAACTGGCGTTGTAGGTTGAATGTCCCTTCGCTTGTGATTGATTACCATGAGTCATGGAGTACTGCATGCTTTCCAGAGTTGTTCTTGGTATTTCATAATAACGCTATACCGAAATGAATTATTTGACTGTTTATTGTACAGCAGCATTATAACCATATTTCACGCTTCGCGAATCCAAGACCCTGCTCTCAAGGTTGACAGTCGCAACATAGGTAGTTCCTATATTTATGACGTCAAAAACTAATTACTCGCATGTTGCCATCTTCGTCACACGTTTCAATTTCTTTTCACTATCTCCGACTGAAATACTAACTAGGCTTCATTACTTATATGGCTTATTCCATTGTAATTCACTGCTGTATAAAGAAGCCCAATAGCAGTCACGTTTCCTTAACGCATTCATAAAGAAATCAGTGCCAGTCACGCTGTTTTCAGACGCTTTTTGGAGTCATGAAGAAAGAGTATATTGTAACTTTTTCACACTGGACAAAGGTAACGAAAACACGACAGCCGTCATTTTCATGTCTTTGGTTGAAATCTATTCTTTCTTTACGTGGAAAGATTCTCCTCAGATAAGGTTCTACGAGTAAGTGACGTATGCCGTATAGTATGTCGACCTGTGGGCACACTTGTGATTTTGTTTACGCTGCGATCGTATTGTTTATTCGATAAATACTTACTGGGTTATTGTTTATTGATTTGCTTATACTGCTCTTAATCACGTAGTGTTCGTCGAAGCACGGCACTGCTTGCATAATTGGTTCTACATTTCCGCGCCCGCGTTTTCATTCGCTATCTTACAGGACCTGATAATGTTTTCGAGATAAAAAGCGTGTAAAGTTTAATTTGTTAATCCAGGGTATAAGCTAAGTACCTCTACAGCAAATTTCGTTCAAATCCCGTTCAGTTGTTACGGAATTGAGTGCGGATAAACATTCACACTTACATTATAAACTTTTGCATTTATAATATTTGTTAATGTCCGATATGACTCATACCAGTAGCAATACATAGTCTTACTCAAAGTATGAGTATGACTATATATTTTTACTATACATTCGTTTCTAGTTCTGTGAAATATTAAATTTATGCTTGAGAGATTCGGGTAAGTTTTTTGTTTTGAATACCAAAAGAAAACGGTTTCGTTTTGTGTACTTAGCTAACCGTTTGTGTAAATATTGGTTTATTCGACTATATTTTTGTCAGTGTGGCAAATAGCTTTTGTTCTTTTCGTATAAATTAGCAAGCATATAAATATGGAATTCTAGTGTTCTGTCCGATGTGTTTTAAAGCGAGCACGTTTGCTTTGTTTTTGAATACCTCTGACCTACGTGACTTTTAATGGACACTCAATTGCTCAATCAATTCATTTTATTGAGAATTGACGTACAAATCGCACAGGAACGTAGTCACAGTTGTCGGATTTGCATAACTATGTGTGTTGTGCTATCGGACAGTTGTTTGACTAAAAATATTAGTTCTAGTAAAAAATATATTTAAATGTTGTATGTATACAAAATTATTAAAATCGGCTAATAAAGTTTTGAATATAATCGCTTAAAATTTGTGGTTGGGTTAGGAAGAGATACTCTGTCCCTTTCCCGCAAAGTGAGTGTCAGTATGAAATTTGTGTAGCGTTCTTACGTGACGTCATTTGAAAGTATAGCGTGCTCTCCGTCTAGCAACATATTAAAGTGCTTGTATCTTCCTTAATTTTAAACACATTTTAATTTTGTTTTCAGTGATAGGATCTATTTATAGGTAGCTTTTTTATGAGATAATAAAAAAACGGTTCGGTAGCCTATTCCCGGGTACAAAACTTGATATACATATAACATTTCAAGCATCATAATTACAATAATTTATTGTGTGAAACCAAATCTTAGCCATAGACGAATAATATGAAATAGGCACTTACCTAAATTGAACACATACCATTACAAATCAAGTGAGTTGGTGCAATTTCGAAGAGAAATACTCCGTCGTCTGGCCTCGCGAATGGTCATAACATTGTCGGGACTACTATTATTATTCACGACAATTGGACGACCGACGCGCATAATTATTATGCGCAATCCATTGTTCCCGGAGTGCCTGAATTTGCTGACGGACGATAGAATCTACACCCCGACGGCAACATAGTTGGCAAATTTGACGCTGTCGCTGGAGTAGGGCGACTCAGGCTGCACCACGCCGTGATAAGATCGCTGTTCACATTACTATACTTTCCGTTTTGTATTGTTGCAGGGGTGCTGGAAATGACTGGGACGGACAACATCCGTTTCAGCGGGCACACGCTGGACAAGGCCACGAAGGCGAAAGTCACTCTAGAGAATTTCTATACAAACCTCATCACACAACATTTAGAAAGGAAGCAGAGGTATGCAATTAGCTTTTCTTGCAGATTATAAACTGTTTGCTTCAAAATATTCAGGTGTGTTCGTCCGTGCACTATTTACAACAGAGAATAGGTATCTATAGAATATGGGATAACGTGTCCACATGAAACAGAAAACCTTTTCGTTCAGCTTTTACAGCCGATTATACAGCAATTTACCATCACTGAACACTAAATAAACTTCTAGGGAATATCAACAAAGTCACAAATGATAGAAATCTAAGGGTTTCACAGTTCTTTTCAGCAAAATGTCTTGATTGTCCTCCAATTTGTCTGCCACCAGTTGCAGGACTGGCCATCATATAACCGGACATTTACTGCAGGATGGAAATAATATAGCTTTGTCCTTTTCATTCATGAGTAGTTCTTCTATATAGTATCCTTCTCTTGAAAGAGTGAAAGGACCGCGTCCCGATGTCTATTGTTTTCTTTGTCTTTTATGTACATGAACATGCCTGGCACTAATTTCTGTTTTAAGATAACTATTAAAACCTCTCTGGACAGAAATGACGGAACTGGCTGTCAGGGAGTTCTTTATGGCGCGGCTCTTCTATTATTATTATTATTGTTGCACACACGAGCATCTGACCCCAAACTAAGCAAAGCTTGTAATATGGCTGCTACTGACATACACACACACACACATATATATATTAAATACATACTTAAATAGATATTAACACCCAGACATAGAACAAACACAAATGTTCATCACATGAATATTTGCTCTAGGTGGGAATCGAACCCACGCATCCAAACGCAGAAAGTAAGTTCACTACCAACTAAGCCACCGGGGCAGTAAATTTCTATTCTTTAGTGATTTTGGTTTAGATTCGTTAGTTTTTGATAAGGTAGCCAGTTTTAATCACACGTATGCTAATATATTTCCCGAACCTAAATTAGAGTTTATTTTTTCAGACTTGAAAAGTTGGAAGAGTCTCTCAAAGATGAAAATCTGACAGAGAGTCAAAAGCAAGAGAAGCGACAGCAACATGCACAGAAAGAAACAGAGTTCCTCAGACTCAAGCGATCGAGGCTTGGTGTCGAAGATTTTGAACCCCTTAAGGTAACAAAAAATAACAACTTCAAATTTTGAAATTAGTAAATACGCAATTTCGTTTACTTGGATGACATAGTTTTTCCAGTTATTTCGATTTAAAAAGAAACTACTGAACTGATTTTGATAAAATTTTATTTATTCCATGAGAACAATATCTTTCCAAAAAAATAATTTTCCAAATCGGTTTATAAATAACGGAATTATTCGGTAACAAAATTTTAAAACAAAACAACCAAAATGAGAATCCCTTCCTTTTATTCAAGTCGGTTCAAATATCCGTACTTCACATGACACATCATCAGCCAATTAACGTCTACTGTTGGACAAGGCCTCCCTCATAGAGAGGGGTGTTGCCATAATCCCCACGCTTGGCAGGCGGCTTGGGGATCGCTGTACGTTCACCATGTCCTATTAGGACGCTGCTGCCCATCCTCCGGTGGTTCTGGTCGCAGTTTTAGGACATACCCGGGCCCGGCTATCTTTACTTAGTCATATACTTTTCGATAAGGTCTGTATGTACAATTTTTCAACCTACGTGAATACTCATTATCTTTCGAGATATTATTCTATTCCGTGCTAGGCATGTGTGACTATCATCAAGTGATTAACAAAACCCCTGTTATTAATTACAGGTCATCGGCAGAGGTGCCTTTGGAGAAGTTCGGTTGGTGCAAAAGAAAGATACGGGCCATGTGTATGCCATGAAAATATTGCGGAAGGCTGATATGCTAGAAAAGGAACAGGTAAATAAGATATTGTTTACATAAAATATGATAAAATCACAATGAGAAGGGCTCCAAAATCAAGATGAAATAGACTCAGACGAAGTAGGCGTAACAAGAAATCATTACAAACACCTTTGGGACTACTCTAAAATCGAAAAGAGAAAACATCATTATGTTTAACGATAGGACCAACCCAGAAAACGCGAAAAAAAGCTGCTCTTCCATAGAAAACGTTCATTGACACTCGTCAAAATGTATGGAAGCCGTTTTTCTCTCGCGATTTCAATGTTGGTCCCCATAGTAAAATAATTGTTCATAATGATTTGTACAATAAGTAGCTGAACACGTTAAGACAGTTTTTGGATTTTTTCTCTCTTTGTTTATATTTGTTTGTTTGTCCACGCTTTTCTTCTAAACTACTGGATGATTTCAATGCGGTTTTCACGAAGATGCTTAGCTATGACCAGATTGAAGTATAGTATAAACTTCAACAGTTTTTTTCTCCTTTTATCCTATACCTGGATATAGCTATACCTAAATCTACGCGTATGACGTCGCGGGAAACAGCACTAGTAAGTAATAAAACTTGAAAATATTTCAATACTTTACACTGGCAAATGCATAAGACGTGGGACGCCAAAATCCTCTCTAAGGATAGAAAAAATAAAATATATAAATGTCCTGTTCCAGGTGGCTCACGTGCGGGCCGAGCGCGATATCCTCGTGGAGGCCGACCACCAGTGGGTCGTCAAGATGTACTACAGCTTCCAGGACCCCATGAACCTGTACCTGATCATGGAGTTCCTACCTGGCGGTGACATGATGACGCTGCTCATGAAGAAAGACACCCTGAGCGAAGAATGCGCGCAGTTCTACGTTGCTGAGACGGCGCTGGCTATAGACAGTATACACAAACTTGGCTTCATTCACAGGTGAACTGATGGTGACTGTTTCCCGTAACCCGCACATTTTTAACCGACGGGCGGGGGTAAAAAAAGGCGGCGATATTCTATACATTTTTTTACTGTTTACCTCAACACTCCGCCATTTATAAACCGTTTTTTTAATTTGAAAGGTTTTACTCAGATTGATCTTATACAAATTTTATCAAAATCAGTTTAGTAGTTAAGTTACTAAATCCAAAAAACTGAAAAAACTTAATACCAAAGTAAACGAAATTGCGTATTCACTAATTTCGAAGTCGGGTTTTTAAATTGATACGACATGTTATAGAAATACCAACAAACCAAATTAAATCCAATGTTGCTAAAACAATGGCTAATTTAACTTTTTAGAGTCTGTTAAAAATAGGTAAACTCAAGACACTTGTTTCCTACATTTTGTACTAGACGCAAAATTAATTATTTCTATGGTATATAAATGAATAATCATATGTTATGTCGTTTCCAGAGACATAAAGCCCGACAATCTGCTACTGGACGCACGCGGCCACATCAAACTGAGTGACTTTGGTCTCTGCACTGGCCTGAAGAAAAGCCACCGCACTGACTTCTACCGGGACCTCTCGCGCGCCACGCCTTCCGACTTTAGTAAGTACCAACTCTGTTTATTGCAATCTATTGCATTCTAGAGATTCTAGATTCTATATCTTGCAGACGATGTTCAGTACTCGCGGGAATATTACTTGCGCCAGTTTACTATGCATCGTCTGCAACGGACATAAGAAAATGTAAAATTAAACCATACCCATTTAAGTATTACGTAAGCACTATAGGGTTCTATGGTTTGCTTATTTTTGATGACAGGTTATTTTCTTCTAGAATTATAACTGCTGCTCATGAATAGAGTTAATTACCACTACTATTCAAACCAACAAGTGTTTTTTTTTTATATATTTAATTGGGACTACTCTCGAGGCAGCCTATTTATTACAAAAAGAATCATAAAAATCGGCATACATATCACATAACATACATCAAAAAACAGTCGAATTTAGAACATCCTTTTTTGGAGACATGAAAACTTTGTAATGTTTCATTATAATGTTGTTTGTGTCTCACAAGCTGAATTATATATCACTACCATTATTTATATTATTTTCACTTGCATGAGATGCTAGCGAGTAAAAGTTAAGGGGCTGTTCATTTATCCTCTCTTCAGTTTTACTTCTGCCACTCTCGTAAGAAAGAATGTATGTTTTAGTAGATTCATAGGAAAAATAAGATTTAATTGGATCGCCTCCCCCCTTTATTTATTCTTACGTAATTAATGAACAACCCTAAAGTACTTAACAATGTTCCGCCTGAAACACATATTTTAATTGCCTATCGAGACTTATCGCGCATTATTTTTACATTACAGTATCAGCCTGTCATATTCCCACTGCTGGGACACAGGACTTCTCTCAGAGAGGATGGGCCCTAATGCACCATGCTGGCCCAGTGCATGTTGATGAATGTAAATATGTCTTTGAATTTTTGAGGTTCTTGGACATACCGGTTCCCTCATAATGTTCCTTAACCGGTATTGAGCGATGTCATCGAAATTGCACATAATTTATTTAAGTACTAAATATATCAATGGTGCAGGGCTGAGGATCGAACCGGACGCCGTCAGATTGTAATGCGCACATGCAACCTCTTGGCCACCAACGCTCATCATTATTATTGTTTAGGTAAAACAAGTACCTTTAGCTCGACGATCTTACCGTGTTGTAGTGGTCACAATCACAGTGCCTAGTGCGAGTTTTTCCAATTGCGTGTACTTATTCGGTCGCGTTAATAAGAGCAGCGCCATCTAGCGCCATATATATGGCACTGCAAATACGTCATATATTTTTAATTGCTTTCGTTTGACCGCTCTCTCGTTAACGTTAGCGTCATCGAGTATGTAAACGCAATTGCAAAAACTTGCACTCGGACTGGAGACTGTGGGTGAGTCGGCGAGAAGCGCGGGCGTTATGTTCTTCTATCCTCACTTGATCTTGTAAAAACGCGGAGTTAGTACTACGATACACGACACTGACTGTATCGGTACATATCTAAGTAACTATTTTACCTAAACTATAATAATGCACGGTAAGTCCCGATAGGTACCTATATAAAACACGAGACCATAACTTCCATATTTCCATAACATTCGTTAGCATGCGACACGCAATCACCGTAGTTATCTAAATTTTTTTTAATGGTTAGTAGGTTTCTTCTCGTTTCCAGTATCGACGTCGTCGTCGGCGATGGACTCGAAGCGGCGCGCCGAGTCGTGGAAGCGGAACCGACGCGCGCTCGCCTACTCCACCGTGGGCACTCCCGACTACATTGCACCAGAGGTGTTCCTACAGACGGGCTATGGTCCTCAGGCTGACTGGTGGAGCTTGGGAGTCATCATGTAAGTCGGCTACTTCTTACTCCTTACACAAGTCCATAACGAATTCACCTAACGTGATAAAGCAGAGATTTTTATGGCATTCAGTTTGTGCCTGGGTGCAAAATCTGTTTTCTGTCTGGCCAAAGCTCCTCATATTGCACTGATAATTTCAAGAGAAGATTGCTGCTCCTCTCTTATTTAATTCCTCAAGGGCTGAGTTTCCAAACACCGATGATAAAACTAACTTTAAGTTATATGCGATAATCTAACCAACTGCCACGTTTCTAACTTCAAAAATGACTTCCATATATTCTTCTACCCCTATTTAACCCCCCCTTTAAATGATTAATTTTCAATTTATTTATTTATTTAACTAACACGGTACAACCAATTACATTAGATAAATTATTAAAATATTACAAAATTATATAACTCGTCATTACAATAACCAAAATTGAATGCAAATATATTAACAAACAATAAAAAATTAAAAACAATATTAAACGTAGTGACATGTCATGGATGATAAATTACAGATAAAATCAATTAATGTCACAAAAAGTCAAAATGCATATGAAATTGATAAAATGTCAAAGTTACCAGAAGTCAAAATCACACTAACACAAATATTCCCATTCATCATCATAATCCATTTCCTTCAAAAATCCTGCCTTGCTTTCGATATAATAAGGAATACGAAATTTCATGCTTGACCCATTGGGTAAAGCTGTGCGTTGCCTGTAAGAGATTGAATAAATTTAAGGTTTTTATTGAGTAAATTTATTGTGTATCATGTAATACCTGCTTCTTTTGTCACTTGTTTCTTCACGTACACCGCAAAACGATTAGTTAAGCTATGCGCTTTAATGTCTTAAATAATAACTAACTTCCTCTCCCTGTATTGTGTAATGTAAATTCGTTAAAGTTAACAAAATAGTAGTAAATTATAACAAAAGTCACGGACCCCGGTGTCTGTGGAGTGATATTTTAATTATAAAAAATAAATAAAAATGTCTTAAATAAGGCCTCCAGATAGCCTAAACGTTGTAGACATAGAACGGTGCAAGTGCGTCTGGAATGAACGGATGGCATAAAATAGAATATCTTTGTTTGCACAAAATTCAATTGAAATGCATTCAGTCCATTAAAGCAGTGTCGATAGCGTCGTTTAATGACTTATAAACAAAGAGAATTAAACTGCACAGTCCGACCGACACCGACATAGCTATTAAAATTTGCAAGTTGAAGTGGCAATGGGCAGGCCACATCGCTCGAAGAACCGATAACCGATGGGGAAGAAAGGTTCTTGAGTGGAGACCACGAACCAGAAGACGCAGCGTAGGTAGGCCTCCCACTAGATGGACCGACGACATCATGGGAGTCGCGCAGTGTGGAGGTCAAAGGGGGAGGCCTATGTTCAGCAGTGGAGGTCTTCTGGCTGATGATGATCATAATGGTAATATTCGTACCAGTGTTCGGGTCTCATAAAATTACTTATAGTTAATATTGAATTTTGAAATTCAGCTAGAATAGTTTTTCCTTGCTTTAATAATTTTGGTTGGCAATGAGTTTCTGTTTACATGTAACAATAATATGCGAAATCTCTTGACAACCTCTATGCTAAAGCAACACTATTTTATTCTTAACTAGCGACCCGCCCCGGCTTTGCACGGGTATATGTTTTATTATATGTGTATATATATATAAACTTTCCGTGAAATTTTTTCTAACTGACAGTGAAAACCGCATCAAAATCCGTTGCGTAGTTTTATAGATCTAAGCATATATAGGGATGGACAGACAGACGGAAGCGACTTTGTTTTATACTATGTAGTGATTTTATTATTAATTTTAAGAGTTCCATACACTTTAGGATATACTGACTAAATGTTACAGTACGCGCCAGCTAAATTAGCCAGAATTGACACAGGCATTTCGAACTCTCACGCATGTACAACCCCCGCTAAGCTGCAAAAGTATGTCCTAAAACTGCGACCAGAACCACTTGAAGATGGGCAGCAGCGTCTTATTAATACACGGTGAATCAAATACAATATCTCTTTATTACACGCCGAAAATTACAAATGAAACTTAAACTAAAAGTAAAAATAAAATAAAAACGGCAGTATAATGGGCGGCCTTATCGCCTAAAGCGGTTTTTATATCATGTTATTTTATTGTTTGTCAAGCAAACAAAGTGTTAAAGTGTTGTGTCGTAGACAATTATTGTTTCATCTAAACAATAATTGTGCACGATGAAGTTCCTGTAAGCATTTAAAATTAGGCACTAGAACATCTACATTACTTTGCGATGATTGTATGCGAAGTCGCTTCTTTCCTCCTAAGTTCTTAACACAGCAAAGGTTGAGCTTTCGCTTTATTTGATTTTTGCTTTGTTTACTTAATGCAACAATCTGAGTGTCTTCAAATCACGAGTGAATCGGTTCCTTCTAGGCAAGCGTGCTCCATCGTAGACCGCATCATCGCTTAACATCAGGCGAGCTGGCGGTCAAACGCAAGCCTATTTTAAATAAAATTAAAAATTAAAAAAATGCTTGCCTGATTCGAGTTGGTTGAGAACTTCGATCAATAAATTATCAATATAAAAAATCGACTCGACAGAACTGGACCAAATTGAAATGGGACTACATGAGAAGCACCAGCTTTCAAATAAAAAAATAATCATCCATTCGAAAGTTATGAGGTAAAAAACTTAAAAAATAAAAATAAAACAGTCGAATTGATAACCACCTCCTTTTTGGATGTCAGTTAAAAATACAAAGATACCATAATGACTCGCTAATTGTATAAGAGTATCTATGTTTATGTATGAAACTGCGGACTTTTTTTTACTATATTATATATATATATATATATTGTGCGTTCTATGTTATGTGCATCCTGTTCACCCAAACGCGCCCTCATTCTAAGTTGCACCGTATGCGATATGCATTAGCATCATTCATTACGCTCAAGATTCAATCTACTATTGCAATTACAATAAAAGCGAAAGGTTGTATGTTTGCGTGTATTATTTGTCCGCATTCAAATTAACAATTAAAGGGTTTTTTTTATATATTTGGCATGGAGGTATTATATTTGGCATACCTTGGATTTAAACATAGGCTGCTTTTTGATCTGGAAAAAATCATGGGTGATACCGCGTGTTTCCACCATGGTAATTAATGTACTGTATGTAATGTAGATGTGATGTGTGTTGATAAGCTAGGCGTTTGACCACAGCTCATCTAATATTAAGTGACGGTGTGATAGATAAACTTTTTATTGTTCACTCCACAAATTACATAATACACGATAAAACAGCTTTAAAAAACTAGCGTAACAATCGGCGGACTTACCGCTAAGATCAATCTCTTCCAGGCAACCTTAGAACAGCGAGGATTCATACAGGAGGTAGAAGGCGGGGCGTGCTATAGCGAAAAATGTGATACTTACATTCTAATAAGAACTCATTCTAGTACTCAAATAACTTAAAATAACTATACCTATAACTATAATACAGGGGAATCCGTTTATAATGTCATCGCAGGGAAATAACAAACACGTCATACTAAGCGGACGTCATACAAAGCATTTTGTAGAAAATATACAATCTCCTGTTTTTGTAAGTATGTATTTATTTTAATACAGAGAATCAAAATAGATATAATAAAATAGTTTATTGATCCAAAAAAATTAAGACAACAATATTGTTAAATAACTTATTGACATAAACATAAAATTACGATTTCATTCAAATTAACAGAAAATTATTGTGTCTGGAACTGGCTGGCACCCGTACTAGTTATTAAAGTGTGCTACAGGCACCAGAGCCGCGCCGTTTGACCACTATTAATTTTAAACAAAGATTTCCGCGTAAATTTAGAAAGAAAATTAAAATTAAAATTGGAATTTAAACAATTTAAAACAATATGAAAAAGGTATGTATAATAATTATGATTTACATCCGGTATTAAATATTAAGTTTAACATATAATAAGCATGCGGTGTAGTAAACCTGATGTAAGGGTGCATAAGAAGAGCGTGTGTGTGAGCGTGTGGGTATGTGTGTGAGGAAGGGGTGTGGGTTTGTCTGAGTGTGATGCATCTCAAAGATACGCCATGACTCCTTAGAGTCAGGGTCCCAAGAGACGATAAGTATGTGTGATTGTGAGGTTATCTGTGGGTGTGTAAGGGAGAGTTTGAAAAGTGTGTTTAACTACAATATAAATCAAAATAGAAATTATAAGTATTAAGTACATGCATATACATATATAAAAGTATAAAATATATAAATATGAATAGTTAAATAAATAATAACAACGTTAACAAGGTGGCAATATCGACAGATAAAATGGTCGATAAAATGGTGTGGTCAAGACCTTTTACCCCCAATTAGCATCGGGCTTTTTTAACTGTTATAATTCTATAATATACCTTGTTCGTAGGTCAGACTGACGTGAATCAGGTATTCAATCGAGTGATAGATGCCCTTCGAAATGAAGGCAAGAAATTTAATGAGATGCGGCGTAAAGGCAAGAAGTCAAAGCTTTCAGGGGAATCTCTACAGCTACTGGAAGAACGACAAGACAATCCTATATTAACTTCGTCAGAACAGGAAGCACTAAGTAAGAAAATTACAAAAGATGTTTTGCTTTTGATTGATAAAGCAATTGATCAAAATTGGGCGTAGAAAGTGTTCGTCCAGCCATCTGACGAAGGTAACCTGAAAAGGGAAAGTCGTTGCTTCCAAGCCGGAGATCCTCTCGGAAGTGAAGGGCTTCTATGATCAACTATACGCATTTAATGAGGCACTATCCCCCACTTGAAACCGAGTACAATACAACCACTTTAACACGTACGAAAGAACTGTCTGAAATCAGCCCGTATGACGTCGTGCTAAACCTTAAACTGCTTAAAAATGGAAGAGTCACGGGTGCGGACGAAATTATAACAGAGCTCTTAAAAGCGGGTGGAAATCCGTTACTAAAAGAAGCTTCGAGAATTGTTTAACGCCGTCCTCTTCGCGGGTAGAACTCCGCAAACATGACACAGAAGCAAGGAAGTATTGTTTTAAAAAACCGGCCGGCGAAGGCTTCCGCACCATTATCAATAAAAACGGCAAAAAATCATGTCTGTTGTATGGGAGCCCCCTTAAATATTTAATAATTGATTTTTTAGCATCTGTTGTAGCGGCAACAGAAATACACCATCTGTGAAATTTTCTACTATCTAACTATCACGGTTCACGAGATACAGCCTGGTGACAGACGGACGGACAGCAGAGTCTTAGTAATAGGGTACCGTTTTACCCTTTGGATACGGAACCCTAGACTCTATAAAACCCTTGTGAAGAACTATCGACTAATATTGCTTCTGTGTCGTCTCTAGCCTGATGGGTGATTCAAGGACCTGCTAGTTTTGTTACTGTCATGACGGGGACAGAAACAATATCGCTTGCACAGGAGTTGGTGGCTTGTTATCACGAATCTTCTAGCACAGTCTCGATAAGTTTCAGCCCCCGGATCACGCTAGTTGACCACATCCACACAGTGCGGTGGATTGTGTAGAAGATCAAAGAGTACAATCGATCTCTATGGCTTCAAGGTTTGTAATCAGGGCGGTTCAGTAATCCTTACTGCGATGTCAAGTCGACTTATGACATTGTCACATAGCAATATGGCTGAATGCTGGAGGACTTAAAATGGAGCGTCCATTGGACGGCCTTGCAATATCCTCCCAACGCGTCTCCGGATTATTATAATATTTTTATCCCGGGACCAGTTTGACATAAAAGGCTTCACTCCAAAGGTAATGGAAGCACAACACTTACATTTCAGAGGGTTTTACTCTTAACACCCTCTCCGGCTTTTAGCAATTTTATTCATTGTAGTTGAAGTTTATCTATTTCCATGGTTAGCTTAAAATTATAATAATTATCAATATAAAAAACCGACTTCATCAGAACTGGACCAAATTGAAATGGGACCAAATTAGAAGCACCAGTGATGTCGTTCAGTGTGGAGGTTAGAGGGGGAGGCCTATGTTCAGCAGTGGACGTCTTCTGGCTGATGATGATGAAAAGCACCAGCTTTCAAATAAGAAAAAGAATCATCAAAATCGGTTCAGTCATAAGTTTAGCGGTAACAATCATGAAAAATAAAAATACAATCCAATTGATAACCTCTTTTTTGGATTTCGGTTAAGAATGGTGTCATATAAAATTGAATGTTTCGTCTAGGAAACCCCAAGGATCGAAACACGATTAAGGACATAAAATGAGGTCAAAAAATTCAAGTAACACCGCATTGTGCATTTCTCCCTGTTTTTGGGATTCATCTAAATACCTATTTATTAAATTATGTTTACGATATCTTAATATAGTCGGGCATCCAGTGGATGCAGATGGCAGGATGTCGTTCAGTGTGGAGGTCAAAGGGGGAGGCCTATGTTCAGCAGTGGACGTCTTCTGGCTGATGATGATGATATCTTAATAAACAAATTTCATAATTATGGAGGGAACCGTAAAGGTACATTTTACATTACAGCTATACTTT
This sequence comes from Agriopis leucophaearia, assembly GCA_949125355.1. Classification (NCBI taxonomy): domain Eukaryota; kingdom Metazoa; phylum Arthropoda; class Insecta; order Lepidoptera; family Geometridae; genus Agriopis; species Agriopis leucophaearia. The sequence goes on along the minus strand of OX421261.1, from coordinate 7,943,125 downwards.
TTGATAAATATGAGAAAAGTCTCAAAAATAGATGTAGCGAAACGCCCGACTGTGTGTAAGCGCCATGGTTTTGTTCCTCTAAATGCGACGTTGATACTATTAATATTGACTGCCTCGGTGGCTCAGTTGGTAGTGATCCTACTTTCTGTGCTTGGGGGCGTGGGTTCGATTCCCATCTAGGACAAACATTTGTGTGATGAACATTTGTGTTTGTTCTATGTCTGGGTGTTAATATCTATTTAAGTATGTATTTAAAAATATATATGTATGTATATCAGTCTCTGGCAGCCATATTACAAGCTTTGCTTAGTTTGGGGTCAGATGACCATGTGTGCAATAATGTCCCAGATATTTATTTATTTATTTATTTATTTATTTATTATTAAGTCTTACCTGTAGTAACAAACGTTGCTTAAAAGTGAGAAAACATCGCCGTATTTTGAGATCTTTGACGGTAGGTTTTTCGTTTACGCGTATATTGTTGTTTTCACGTTTCGAACTTTTATGCAGCTAAGCGACCTCTATCCCGTAGTGGTGGTATTAACTTGGTAGTAGTCATTTTGAAGTACCAACGCTTCATTTAGTTTCGAGATAATTCGCTAGATGTCGCTTAAGTAAATTTTCTTGAATGTTGGATTTTTAACTGTTACAACTGGAAAAGAGAAGCTGAAGATCGGGCTAAGTTGCGTGCCTTGAGACATGCCTTTGTCGAGCAGTGGAGTTGGATAGGCTGATAATGATGACGAGGTCAGATTACAGAAATAATATCACCTGATTGAAGCTGTTCTTGAATAACTAAAACTAAGAAAACATACGAAATAACGAGGTTCCTCACCCGCGCGGTTTCTTTAAAATTAAAACTATTTTTTTCAAGGTATGAAATGCTGATCGGCTACCCGCCGTTCTGCTCGGAATCGCCTCAAGAGACCTACCGCAAGGTGATGTCATGGCGCGAGTCGCTCACCTTCCCTCCTGAGATCCCCATTAGTGAGGAGGCGCGGGAGACCATCATGCGTTTCTGCTCCGAACCAGATCGCAGGTAACTATGAAAGCACTTATAACTTATAAAAAAATATAATAAAAATAAATTTCTGGGACATTATTGCACACATGGTCATCTGACCCCAAACTAAGCAAAGCTTGTAATATGGCTGCCAGAGACTGATATACGTACATATATATTTTTAAATACATACTTAAATAGATAGAACATCCAGACATAGAACAAACACAACTGTTCATCACACAAATGTTTGTCCTACATGGGAATCGAACCCACGCCCCTAAGCGCAGAAAGCAGGTACACTACCAACTGAGCTAACGAGGCTGTCTTACTCTGTATACATCACATCACACTAATATCATATATGTGAAAGTTTGGATGGATGTATAGATGGATGTTTGTTACTCAATACGCAGAAATACTTCCGGTTATAGTTTTACCCACATTCTGTGGTATGATTCAAGGACAGTGCGGGGCAGTAATAAGCTTAAGGAGTCTTCGTGGTATTTAAACAATATGTGTTAAAACCACGGCAGTTTTCACAGTAGATTTTAACACAAGGGATGTAGTTGATCTTTTATACACGAGTTATTTTGGCACCCGACGAGCGAAGCGAGAAAGGCTCTAATAGTTTGAGGGTGTAAAAGATTACATATATTCCTTGTGCAACAATCTACTATTAAAATGATAAAATTTTATATCCATCGACTTTAAAATTTGAGGGAAGACTATTTTTCCTGCACAAGACATAGCTTGGATTTAAATAATTTTAATAGACAATTATACGACGACACTGACGTGATAGTGACGTTTCAGTGGGCGTGTTTTTATATCAGTGGGTTTCGTCTGATATAATATCTGGACATGATCGCCCTACACTAAATGTCTAGTTATTTATAAAGTCTTCGGTCTTGAGGCTTGGCCATCATTGCACAAACAAGCGATAGGATTTCGTCGCGCGAACGTAACGTTAAACTTTGCGAACTGATCGTTCGAATAGAGAACTCAATAAAGATGGTTAATCGAAAGTTCGTTGAAACAATGCGAAGCTATCATCGTTTGTGCATAATGGCGTTGGTTGATGCCGTCTATGTTTTTAAAGTTTTTAAGATTTATTTGTGTGTCAGGCTGGGATCGGCGCGCGGCATTGAGGATGTGAAGTCGGTCTCATTCTTCCGCGGCGTGGACTGGAGCCATGTACGCGAGCGCCCCGCTGCTATCACCGTCGAAGTGCGCTCCATCGACGACACCTCCAACTTTGACGACTTCCCCGACGTGAAGCTCGAAATACGTAAGACTTACTATATAATATCAGTCATGCAATCTGTGTTTGAAAAAAAGAGCTAGCCCGACTCATAGTTAAAAACCAATAATTGTGTTAGCCCTATACACGTCAAATTAAACTACGGCCACATCTATTGCATAAATAAAACATATACCTTCTCCTGTTTCAGCTGCTGCTCCTATAACACAGGACGGCGAGGTGGCGTACAAAGATTGGGTGTTCATCAACTACACGTTCAAGAGGTTCGAAGGTCTGACGCAGCGCGGCACACCTACCAAGAAATGAGGCCCGGCCTCTCCCCTAGAGTCCACCTTCACTCACGAGTCAGTTGGTTGCTTTGCATTCTGCCCACTAGTGAGACGTTTCTCACCGTACCTTTCAAAACCAAGCTGTCATTTTTGTTAATTTACTCTCTTCAGACTTTCAAGTCTTACGGACAAAAAAGGCTTTGTAACATGAAGGTAGATAAAAGCTCGAGGCGTTCACAATCGACCTCTTTTGATGTTTAATATAAACGCTATCTTATTTATATTGGTCATGACCGCGCGGCTGGGTTATGCTGACCGAACGCGATAGAATGATGCGCTGTGCCTCATTAAATCGCTCGTTCACACGAGCGTTGACACGTCTATTGACTAACATTATTAATTGACATCAATGTGTACATTTTATGTATATTTTTATTTCAAACATAATTATTTGTTTTTGCAATCATACGCAAACGCGTGCGTTTTTTTTTTAAGTTTCACATACATTATATGATCTCAATGCATTTTTGGAGATACTACCTATCATCGAAATACACAAGATACAAAGTAAACTGCTGCACCTCGAGTAGAAATAAATTTGCGTCATTTATAAACTAAATTCAAACAACTGATCACTAAAGTATTTCGTACAATATTTTAAATTTCTTACTTGACTTGTCCTATGTCCTATTTTAGTTATATTTTGCTAAAAGCTTCGGAGCTTGTCCAGAATGCCCGGAAGCCTCCATCGTTGAGTTGGACGCATTCAACTCTTCCTGTTTATCCTTTAGCCGTTTATTAATACATGCGTCCAACATACTCTAATTTTGTGTATATACACCGCTACCACCTCTATTTTTGTATACTATAAAATATGCTGTGTATATATGTATGACTGAGTGTATACTCTGTGTTTATTTGGCTATGTTAATGTACCTAATGTATAAGTTTTTTTTTCAAGTTCACTTGTTTTGAGTGGTTCTAAACCGGATAGTGATAATTTTTTATTCTTAGCAGAAATTACGATGTAGGAATTTATCACTCGACTAGGACTTCGCACAATACGATACTTACTGGCATCTTAGAGTTAGCTATGCACGAGTATATGGGCGCACAATCAAAGGTGCCTAATTCTCATCTGCCTCCACGGTCTGTTACGTGGGTCTGTCCGTGCGGTTTCGCCCGCTATCCTGTCTATTTTTTTTGTAGATTAAAAGCTTATGTTTTAATCCAGGATTTAAGCTTTACCTTACCTCCGTTAAGCTGTTGCAGAGTTGAGTCCAAACAAATATACAAACTTTCGCATTCTTAATGTTAGTGTGATAAAGAAATACATCATAATTGACACAATATCCACAGTAAATTATTTGTTAATGTTGAATTATAAAATAGATTTATAATGTTTGTACTTACTCTGTAGATAATAAATTCTTTGTTAATATTTTGGTGTACATCACAAAATTACACAAGTTACAAATGCTTCACATACATACCAACTCGTCCGCCTTCACGGCTATATCTACAGAGTGAGGGTCCCGCGCTACGCACGCGCTGCCTACGTTCTGTAACAGAGCAGCACAGGTCCCGACCCGCTTTGGTCTGTGAAAGCCTTTCCTAAGCCCCTAGCAGACGATGAGGGCAGATCGAAACCTGGAGACTCGCGTAAATTTACCAGATATACTAGTAAACATATCGTAATGTGTGAAGGAACTAAGGACTCCAAAGTCTGCGTTCTCAATACATCCTACGCTTTTAATATAGTACTTACTCTATGTAGATAGTTAAGACCAAAAATCATGACAGTATTTAGGTAGATACTCCACGAGTTCATTATTTAAAGTGCGACGCTAATTGTCTAAGGCCCTAATGTTGTCTGTAGAGTCAAGGCGGCATCGCGGCGTGAAAACCACCCTGGAAAAGCCATTTCTTCAGTTTACGCTACGTTTAAAATTTTACCTCATAACACACGCGTTAGATACGGGTATGATGCGTATAGTGGGCAGAGTAAGTCTGTGTCGTGTTTTTTCGTGCCTGAAACTTTCATAGCACGGTCAATGGTCATGTTATGGTACGCAGCAGTGGGCAAAAAGACCTTTACTAGAGTTTTGAACAGGCGAGGTGCGGAAGACGGCGGGACAATTTTGAATCTACGGTAAACAGGAAGAGTTCACTTTTCTAAGGACGCTGCACGCCTCGACTCTCTACTCGATGTTGCGCCTAAAAGTTCCAGCAGTAGCAAAAAATAAGCAATGTAATGTGAACCTTATTGTGTCTGGGAGTTATTTGAAATTCTACCATATGGAACAATTTATTTTTAAGATTCATATTTTAGCAGTTTCAACGACGGCTTCGCTTGACGCGTTTGACATTTATTATTCTTATTTGAGATGGGGGCGATAAGTCCTGCACTAACGTTCCGCTTGGGGTGCATTGTGCATTTCCCCTTGTGCATTGTGCATGGAAGTGTCTAAAATGACGATTAAAAGCAGTCTAGCTGATGTGGTGACGTGGATGATGAAGGTATAGCGATTCTAGTTTCTTCTGTGGCTTCACAATGCCACAGCACTTGCTCTACAGTTTGTTCTCCTTCATGCAGCCACGACACAGTGGACTGTTCGTGGCTCCCAGTATACAAGTGACTATTCAAGTTGCAATGACCGGTTAGGAGGCCTACAAGCAGGCGAAGGTCCTGTCGTTTGACATTTGTCCGCTATCATAATAACGTGATGGGCGTAACACGATATAAGGTTTGCATTCCAATGTTTTTAGCCTATGCCTCGACTTGATCAACAAGTGTTGCGTCTAACGGCTGGTTTGAACTTGCACATGACACATTATTAACTTTATACTTTTTTGATGTAGTATAACAAAACACTTGTCCTTTTTTACATATAATAATATTACATGCGCCCCGCGGTTTCATCTGCGTGTATATAGAGTGCCGGATTAAGCCAGCGTGGGGGCTGTAGCAAATTCTATCAAGAGGCCCTTGGTTGGTTTAGGTTCTTAGGGTCTGAAATAACAAAACAGTTTCTGGATTTAATGTGCGCAAATTTAGAGATAACACTATGCATATCGATTTCTCTGAGAAAATAATATTCTATATTCATCAAGGTGAGGTAATTTAGACGTTATTGACCTATTGTTTCTTAACTCATTTTAAATTCGCTTTAATATTGAAAAATAACCTTCACCACTGCCGTTAGAGATCATGGGAGACAAGTATACAATCTTTGCCTCTCTCGCTTAAGAAATCTAGTAAACATTGGGCGAGTTTTTCAGCAGATGGTGGAATATAGCGCTGCAGTCTGTTGGTATACTTGCGATATGTCTGGAGTAGAATCCAATGATACTGAATGTATTTGCAATTCTTAATTTTGTAAATAATTTGAATAATGAAAAAAAAAAAACTATTACCCTTATTTTTACGCTCAGGAAGGCGTTTTGCGCGGGGTCGTAGGATTTGCTACTCCTGTTACGTGGCTTATCCAGTACTGTGTTGTGTATACATAGAAATATACTTATCTACATTTAATTTAAAAAAAAAAAACGGCAATTCGTATCATTTCAATATTTATTATGTTCATATGAAATAAACAAAATTCATATTTACAACAATAGGTATTTACATATTATTTACATGAATCAACATTTCATACAAATTAATTATATACAATGATCTTGACTATAATGAATATAATAATCAATCAATGTTTATGTTGTGGACTTAGTTGTGTTAAACGACTTATGGAATTGTAAATAAATTCGGAAATAGCTTATATATTATTTCAAAACCCGGGGGCGGCTTTATGGCTGTTAGCCGCCAGAGAAAGGCGACGCCGTTACCCTGCTTCCATGGGGCTAAAACCCTAGCGACCCCTGGCTTGCCTAATTTTTTATTATGAATATTATATTATTATTAATTGATTTAAGTTATTTATTTATTAAAATACCAATAAGTAAACAAAATGACATTAACGATAAAGAACATGATAATAAATTAATATCTGAAAAGGTTCTGTTACATTATTTTGGTTTAAAGTTTATAATCAAACAAATCATTCTGTGGAAATAATACTGCGATTTAACTCCGTCCAAAATTTCGTTACTACAACACAAATGAGCTTTATTTATCTCTTATCTATAAATTAACTGCCTTAGAAACGTTACTTTGCAATTGATCTATCGACTTGCTGATAAAATTTGTCAAGCACGAAAACAAGACGCCAGTTTTTATGCATTGATTAACTTAAGTAACTTTTCTAAGTAAGGCTTTTAAACCCTGTAACAGTTATGTCACAATAAATACGCCGTAGTAACCGGACCTGTCTATAACAACATTCTTACTGTATTTTTATAAAGAAGGACAAGTGGTGCTTCAAGGTGCCAAAAGCTGCAATTGTTCCCTAGCGTTGTCAGCGAATTAGTATTGTGTGTGATTAATCATTTAGTCTGTTTTATTCATATACGTTAGAAGGACTATCAGAAACATAATTTTCTATTTACTTTAATTGTTTGATATCCTAATCGATGAAAATGCTGCGGATTTATAAAATACTGATTCGTTTTGAGTCGCATTGATCATATGCTACTCAAAACGAATCAGTTTAATCACATCAATTTAAACTTTATATATATACCACGTACAACAAAAAGGTGTGGTAATACTGAAGGGTATGTATGTACTCGTCATTACAAACAATTTTTACTATGAAATCGCGAAGAAAAAAACTGGTGTTCCACACATTTTGTCGTGTGTGAAACAGCTGATTATTTTTCGCGGTTCCAGGTTTGGTCCCATAGTAAATGTTGTTCATAATGCCCAGAACTGTCAGCGGTGCTCCAGAAATGTTTGCACTTTTCATATAAACATACTAGTCCTATCTTTCGCACACTATTCGTCCAATTCTAATGATTCTTGTTAATTAAATAATTAAATTTATGCTTTCAATTTCTGATATTTCCATTTTTACTAAAGTAAATTAGTTTTTTTTAAACACAGTTTCTTTTAATTTTTCTAAATAACTAAGTAGATCGTATCAGAAATTCGTATTTTTAATTAAGGAGCCAATATTTTATGCATAATCTATCTAGCTTACGCATTTAAAATGAGATCGAATGTACTTCCATGTAAAATCTAAGCTGTACAAATAAATAAAATTATATAACAGCTGTTGTTTTTTTTATATTTAGATTCTAACATGTTTATATACATAAAAATCAATTCTAGTACAACATTTTTTATTAAATTTTTAAGTTGGAAAACTTGTTTGAATCGAAATAAAAAAACTACAAAACATTTCTGTTATTTTTCATTATTTGTACAGTTTAGATTTAAATTTATTATCTTCAAAAATGCGCGATCAAGATATGGGACGCACGTAGCATTGGTTCTTATAAATAATTACCAAGTTTTATCAAAATTGGACAAGTCTGAAATTTTTACTAGTAAGTTTAGGATGAAAAAAAAATTACCATCTCCGGAGAAGCATTAATAAATTATAATACTAGTGAAGTATCTATAAGCAAAGAAACCAGATACAAATTGTTGTGCCTATTATTCGGTTAAACTTCGCCCACAATCATCAGGTTAAATAAACCAGTTCATCGTTTAGGATATCAGATTCATTGGCGCTTCTTTTGCTTCAAACTTGTACACCGACTTGATTCACTCGCTAGTATTAGTTGTTGTCGCCACAGATGCCTTTGTAATTCTATTTTGCATATTTAGTTAACAGATAATAGGTTTGATATCGCGATTAGTGGACACTCTTGCCACTAGCATAAGTACAATGTTTCATAGCGGATGGCCTCTGCTTACAAACAGAATTTTATTTATATCACAATCAAAATACTCGATATTAGAACGTACTCACATGCCCAAAGCGTCTTGTATTGATTGTCAAATACGTATGTATTTATATGTATAGGGGTATTGATTGCAAGCAGCTTCCCTATACTATCAGTCGGCTCCTAAGTTTTGCCCGGGCTTAAAATTCCTACGTTCCTCATTTAAAACCGCGTAAAATTTTAGCTATTTAGAGCAGTAATGTAATATTTTTGTTTTAGTATAAAAGAAAAACAGGCATATTACTAAAAGCCAACGGAACAACAGTTGTTAGGCATGATGTCGGGAACCTGCCTGGTTTAAGTTGTTAGCTATTCACCAATAACCCTGTATACATCTACCTGAGATGACCGACCATTATCCCTATGGTTTAAAAATACTTATGACTTATCACTAAGAATAAATGTCCAAACGATATTTTTGCACTAGTTTAATATATATTTAGAGCAATCCTCGTTACGTAACATGTACAAAGTGACGAATTCTATGCGGAAGGAGCATAGTGGCGTGCGTAGTTGTAGTTACTAATCATATAGGTAGTATTCGGTGTTGTATAATTTTGATATTAGTGTTTTATTTAATGTATTGTTTATTTGTAATGCGTTTAGGTACTAAAACTTAGTTAACTTATTTGTAATCTTTTGACCGCCGTCAGCAAGCGACGAACTGAAAATTGTTATGTTTGGTTCGGTAAGAATGTCGTTTAAGTGTTTTAGAATTAACAATTTTTAGTTGAGTATTTGCCCTAATGGTTAATTTATGTATGTATTATTTCATGGGTTTCACGGGTGAAGATAACTTACTATCCTCGGTATAAGTATTTTTGGTGTCTCGAACACTTTCTTGTTGGTTGATAATATGTACACATTATTATGTTACTTCTGTACAGAAGGGAGATGTTAGCCGTGGGTTGTGCTCCCATGAATGTTGCTCTAACAGTACTTTTCGCATATTCGAAATACAATAGGTACTAAATAAAATATGCGTGTATAAGTTACCAATATGAATAAAGACTAAATAAAATCCAACCTGGGTTAAATAATAATTTGGGACCAAAAATTCAAATTGAGTGACCAGTTAAGAATTACTTCAACACTGATATCTTGTAATCAGAAGACGGACAGACCCCAATCAATGCCAGGATTAAAAAATCTCCAGGCAGAAGAACAAAAAATAAAAATGACTCTGACTGATATAAAAAAACCGATGTCTTCACAGGAATTATGGTTTGGTTGAAATTTTATGTATGCACTACTTACTCAAGCCAGTACGATTGAAGTTTCCGTAAGTGTAAATCAAAATGAAGTACTACCCATTGCTAACACTTCTTTTAAGACATTTGTCTTGTCTTTGTATTGTTTATAACCTGCGCTTTCGTCAACGTACTTAGGTACAATTTATTTTATCATTCGATATGTATGCAGCAAGTAATATAAATATAATGTATAAGATATAAATGTACAGAACCATTAACAGTCATTCCTTATATCCACCCCAAAAAAACCAACGTTATGACGAATACGTGAAAACGTATATCCGAGAATCCACCCACGCAAGGGGCAGTGGAAATTGACGTTGATTTTTTTCTGGTTTCGTTTTCTTCTGTGGGCAATGTACAGGTATTATGATTCCACATCAAAGCACTGATGAAATGCCGCCTAATAAATTCAAGGTTAAAACATAAAAGAGGTTATTGTGTTGTGTTCATCATTATGAACAACTTTAAAAATAGGGCCTGCATTAAAATCGCGAAAAAAATATTTATTCATTTTTTCTATGGAACAGTTTTTTTTTAGTTTTTTTTTCTGTATTTCAGCGTTGGTCCCAAACTACAATTGTTTATACAGATGAGTACAACACATCAGCTAAATGGAAATCATGCAACGATAAACTAGCTAGAAACGTGCACTCATTACCTAAGGATGCTCAAAAGGATACCTCCCTCTATTTAAAGCTTAATTTACGCGGCTCATCTAGTAGATTGAGGCTCTTGCCTAGATTATAGGCATCGTGTAAACTACGCAATAACCCACGCGATTTGTCAACAGTCAACTTCAAAATTCAACTTTACGTAATGTTTCATAAGGTGAATTCTCGAACATATTCCGCGTATCCTTAGGGTGGATTTTTGGTGTGGATAAACGGAATTACTTTATTAATGCTAGTCCTTTCTTGCTTTTTCACACTGACCTTTATCAAGATAGACACCGCCTACTTTGCGTGTATGACTTAAGTTGGATCAATTCTCCAACTAGCACATCGCATTATTCAGTTTGATCTCCAACGTCTTGGGAGTTTTGCGCCAACGTTAACATAAGTAACATGTCGCCTCATTATATTATTTTCTGAAACTTAAGTATTTACGAGTGTTAATGTGGAATAATGGTGGATTATTAAGACTAAGTATTCGTGAATGAGCTTGAGTTGGAAAGTGATATAACGTGGTGAAACATGGATCATTCGTGTTGTTTCCCAAGTCCACAGAAGCCTCTAGTAAACTCTCCACAAGTCGGTCACAGGCAGAGTCATGCGCTAGTAAAGTGGTGGAGACTTTACAAGAAGCTTCTATAGAGCTTTGGAAACAACACGAAAAAAACATATTTCACCGCGTTATATCACTTTACCATACTCGAGCATGTTCACGAACACTAAATAAATAATCCACCATTATTAAGCAATACCACTCAAAAATACACAAGTATATGAAAATAATACGGTGGGACTTTTTTCCACGTTGGCGCCAAATCTAAAATTTCTTTATTTATTATTGTATATTGACATACTACTAGTATAATGACAAGTGCACTTGCAAGTGTCATAATTTTGACATACAGTTTTTCCGATTCCCATAAGCTCAGTATTCTTATAGCCGTAACAGACGGGTCAGCATGGCTGACGTCAACCACCTCAACCAAAAAGAGAAAAAGAGAGGGAAATAATGTTCTCACTCTTTCTCTCCCGTTGGTCAGACGGCGGTTCGTCAGCCATGTTCGATACGTCTGTTGCGGCTATTAACATCACAATGTTATTCGAATGTTGATTATTGCAGGAGGAGGCCTGGTTAGCCCCTAATAAATAAATAAATAAAACTTAGCTATTTGCTATGTTATTGTTATTCAAAATCATAAAAAATATTTTTTAATTTAATTTCAATGAACTTATTTAATTTCAGTGAACTTATTTAATTTCATAAAATACTATTCTAAGTTATAAATTAAGTGTATTTTGTTTTTAATGCATTATGTTTCTTCCATGTGATTTAAGAAAATGGCAATATGATTAAGCATTAAAGCAACATGAAATTGATGCTATGTATTTTATTTGAAATTTTATTTACATACTATGGATAATGATTTCTTAGGCTTTTGCTGATACAAATTGAAATTAAACAATTTTAAATTATTTTATCGCTTGTATTTTACATTATTTTAGCTTATTTTTATATTATTTTAATTCCTGACGATTCGTATACCGACGACGAGGGACTTTTCGACAACGTGACATTTCTAATCTACCTGTGACCACGATCAGGAAATAACATAATGTACACAATACACGTGATAAAAAGTTAAGTGATTAATATTGTTTTTTTTTACGGTAGGCTGAAGCCATATGAGCCCCATATACGCCGGTACTTTTTAGGGTTCCGTACCCAAAGGGTAAAACGGGATCCTATTACTAAGGCTCTGCTGTCTGTCTGTCCGTCTGTCACCAGGCTGTATCTCATGAACCGTGATAGACAGTTGAAATTTTCACAGATGATGTATTCCTGTTGTCGCTATAACAACAGATACTAAAAAAAACAGAATAAAATAAATATAAGGGCCCCCTTATATTGGGAGCCCTCCCAAACAACAAACGTGATTTTTTTGCTGATTTTTTGCTCGATATTGATAACGGCAACTGGTAGACACTTGAAATATTCACAGAATATTTAGTTATATATTCACTTTAAAAATAAATAACTAATCTATACTAATATTATAAAGAGGAAAGATTTGATTGTTTGTTTGTTTGCATTGAATATGCTCCGAAACTACTAAACCGATTCGAAAAAAATCTTTCACTGTTGGAAAACTACACTATCCCCGGGTGAAAAAGGCTATATTATATTTTGTAGCGAAGCCGAAGGCCGAGCTTACACCCGTGCGAAGTTTAAAATAAAATTATTATTTAAGGGGGGCTGCGATACAACAAACGTGATTTTTTGCCGTTTTTATAGATAATGGTACGGAACCCTTCGTGCGCGAGTTCGACTCGCACTTGGCCAGTTATTTTAATAAGGTAGGTTAATCCCAAGCATCTTATGCCCAATCCTCTTTATTAATAAACGTGAAGTAGTGATGGTATATTAACGCTGTATTTTTCTTTTTCTCTCTTTCAAATGTTGAACTCGATCAAGAAAGACAAAAGATGGAGTGACTATTCCAAGTCTACTTACTCTACGTTTATTAATAGGGGTATACATAAATAAGTACATTAAAAAGCATAACTAACCATTAAACACTGTTTTAAACACAGTCTTCCCGTGAACATGGTGCATGTAACTGCGCCGAAATATCGGGAGCTCCTTCCACAACCTTACCACGGTAAATATCCCGTAAATAATCATATAACTTTATAACTAACCATATTTAAGTGGCTAATTAGTATACAGAAATATCACAGCCTAAATAAACAATTATAACAAAAAAAACACCAAAACTTCACTTTTTAAAAATAAAAATAAATTGATTTTGGCGTCGCACTTTTATGCTTTTTCCAGTGTCATGTATTAAATTATTATTTTATATTAAGTTTCATGACATGTCGTCAAACAAGTCAGTCAGAGTCAAGCTAAGTAAGTCAAGGTCAAGACAAATTCAAGCCCTAGTAAAGTGGTGCACACGAAAATACAAGTTTCACCGCGTTATTTCATTTTAAGAGCCACACTCGAGCACTTCCACGAACAGTTATCTAATAAATAATAATCCACCATTACACTCGAAAATAGACAAGTAGCCTTAGTAAGAGCACTTGCGAAAAAGTTTTCGTTACGTAAACGCTAGCAAAATGTATGAAAAATTTAACAGCGCCTCTATCGGACGTGAAAGGAAACTGAATTTTTCATACATTTTCTATCGTTTACGTAACGAAGTTTTTTCGCAAATGCTCGTACTAACCCCACTGCATAGGAAAATTTTACTGTAATATTTTCCTATGCAGTCATGCAGACATGTTTTTTTTCATGTTGGCGCCGAAACTCTCTTAAGTAGCGAAACAAATGACAGCAGTTTAGCGGAAATATGCCATACATCCGCTGTGCCGTGCATTATGTTGGCGTCTTTCTGCTAGATGGCTCTGTCAGTATCATTCACGCCATTGAAGAGTTATACTTTCCGCCTCCTGATACTCATCAGATCAGTTCGATGGTACCACATTATTGCATTGTCATCTCATCCGTTATAACGTGCTATATAGCGCGCTCTCTGTTTAGCATGAAATTAAAATACGTAGTAATCGACAGTTGTACTTATTGATTTGAAACTAATTTTTTTTTCGATGTGATTTTGGTTTTTTATTACATCATAAAAAAGCTGATCTTAAATCATTAATGAACAAAAATTTTTTATTTTTTTCAATTCTAAGTATACCAACGCGCGCGCCATTCTTATTACCAAGGATGATTTTTTGTCGATGTTATTACTAATGGTCTGCGGGGAGGGACAGAACATCCGCTCTCTATCCCCCACCAAAACTTTAAACGCTTATATCTCAGATATTTATCAGCCAATTTAAATTATTTTTTCTGCAAAATATTTAATCATATCCATCGCTAAAATTTTTATTTAAGACACAAGCCTATTGTAATTATACTGAGGTTTTATCTTTTATTTTTAATATATATTCTCTATATAATAACTTAAATAACATTCCAATAGTAAAAAATAAAAAAACGACATATTAATACCTCTAATCTATTAAACCGCTACCTGTGGGAACCGTCCCCAAAATGCTGGCCCCATTACCACGTTGTATGGCAATGCTCACTCTTTGAGCAAAGTAGAGGCCAGCATTCTGGTCACGAGTTGCATCGACCAGACGTGATGATAATTCTTTGAATATTTTTTGGGGTATTATAATAGAATTAACTGAGGTTAAAACCGACTTCTAAGATTTAATTACATTGTTAGAATAGCTAGTTAGAAATGAAGCAATACACTTGTACTATATATATTCTGTGGCAATACAAAGAGTGTAAAATTATGTTTGTTCGAAAATAGTTTTAACAAGTGATGATGAGGAGATTGTCGCTCGCCTGATAGTTTTAACTTTTTTTATATTTAGGAATAGGCTTGCGTGGGCCGTAATCTCGGCTGATGTTAAGCGATGGTGCGGTCTACGTTGGAGCACGCTTGCTTAGATTAAACCGAATCACTCGTGATTTGAAGACACCCAAATTGTAACAACCGGATCATATAGTGAAGCTACAGTCATGTTAAATGAATGTAAATGAAAAGCAAATCTATGTGCTTATGTGATTTATTGATTAAACGCCATGATCCAATTCTATAACTAATACTTATTATCTACTCGTGTTTACTGAATCAGTTATACATCAATCAATAAATATGTACATCTATCTTTTTTGTAAAATAAAATGTAATATGACATAACGATACACGTACTAAATCTTAAATAAAACTTCTGATAGACAACAAGGCTAAAATAATCAAGTTAAAATATTAGGTAAATGTGTGCAGCGTCGGTCCTGGGGGTGAAGCGAGAGGAGCGTTCTCTCTACGCGTCAGATTACAAGGGGCGTCAAAATTACAAAAACGAAAAAAAATACACCTAAAAATAAAATTTTGTTGACGCTTCGAGGCGGGGCGCGGCGTGGTGTGGCAAGCGGCGGACACACTCACTGAAGAGAGATTTTTTTCGTTTAGGACACATTACTGTTGTTTGTAGACAGCATAAAAATGTTATGTGGAAATAGTTTATATCCTGGATACATTTTTATCCCATCCAGATAGTTTCCAGAACTGAAACGCCCCGAAAAACAACTCGCTCTACCCTGATGAAAGGCTAGGGCCGGCGCTGTATGTTTGAGATTGTGTACTCAATGTTACCATGCATACTATCTATTCTTTCACAATATACAATAACCTACCATCATTCAATAAATTCGTAGTTATATAAAAAAAATACACTTGTGTTCTTAATGCGTAGGTACATTGGGAAATTTTCAGAGAGTAATCTTGTATGTAAATCCGTCCAGCTGCTATTCATACAGAGCGACGCGGAAATGTACCAAGCCAAAAAGTCCGTTCTTTTCATAAACAACTTTTACTAGTGCACAAACTCAGAAAAAAATCAGCTGCTCCATACATTTTTAACCGACTTCCAAAAAGAAGGAGGTTATCAATTCGCCTGTTTTTTTTAAATATATGCTTGTTACCTCAGAAATTTCGACTGGGTGTACAGATTTTGAAGATTCTTTTTTTATTTAAAAGCTGGTGCTTCCCGTGTGGTCCCGTTTTGGTCCAGTTCTGACGGGGTTTATGAAGTCAGTTTTTTATATTGTTAGTTTTAGTGTTTTTTAATAATAAATAAATAAATATTGATAATTATGTCGAGTTTGGTCCTATAGTAAAAGTTGTTTATCATGATAATTATAACATACCCCTTGAAGCTTGGTACACCATTTCTGCGTAACCCTGTATATGCAGTGGTACTGAGTGCAACATTGTTATCATAATTGTATAATGATCACGTTGGTATAGGTATCTAGTGTAATTATATTCAAACGATACCTACGCCACGTTTTACTACTGTACTGTACAGACAGGTACACGATGACTCTCCTTACATGCCGATAGTATGCTTAAAAATAACTATAAAATATAAACAGCTAAAAAAAGCACAATATAGAAAAATAACAAAATATCTCTCCTAAAGTGAATACACAGCCTTCCTTAACCTAAACAACAAACGCACTAATAATTCTAAAAATATTAGGTGTATATTTGAGTACCTAATAAATAAATGCAAACCAACTACTCGAATTATACTTTTGGTTTCAGAATAAACTTTGTTTATACCTACCTAATTAGTGCAAGATATAACCAAAATAAATGCAACTTCGATTCAGACAAAAACTCGAATGCCATGTTGATCAACCCATCTCTGATTTTCCGTAAAAGATGATCAGAGTTCATATATACACAGTTTTACCTATACTTGTAAATTTCGTACCTACATAATTATACTTACAATATAAATAAAACTAAATTATGCAGTCTGTACAAAAGTATCCCTTCCCACCTTCAAAAGTAACTCAAAGAAACGTGATAATAAATAGCAATATTGTCTAAAATTACACAACATACCATGATAAAAAAATAATTTCCAATCCAAATAGAAATAAGTAAACTCAAGCTATTAAACATCATGATTCTTATTAGAAGGTATTCTATGGCGTGACGTATTCTACTAAATGTAATTCCTACTCTAATGATAGAAACTTAATCCTGGGGACTTACGGTTACGTCGTAACGCGAGCTCGAAACAGCGCAGTGCGGAAGATCACGCGGACGTGAACTTTAATGCGCCGAGATACGGTTTACGGTAGCGCAACTTTTTGCAATCACCTCAACAGAATCGCTTAAAACAGGTAGCAGTAAGGCCCCTGGGCCACCTTTCACCATGAGTAATTAGCAAACCCTGATTTGGACCCCGATTTAACCAACAAAACTGTTACTTGCTCAGAATTCTTTCTGTAATCATTATAGTCACATCACATTCAAATTCACACTTATAGCTGGATGTAGGTATAATTTTACAATATAATTTATACGGTTAGTAGTTTATTCAAGTCCTTAATAGTTATGCAATGGTTAGCAAAATAAAGAATGATTATCAACATCAGGGCTAGCCGCTCGTATCTATACAAACCTTAGATCAGACAAACAAAGAAGATGTGTGTTCGTGTTTATGTCTCCATTTTTTATAATTTGTTTCACTATACCGCCAAACCGCTTAATGCAAAAACAGCAAGTACGGCTCACTTAAAAACTTTTCACACACACACAAACTTGCAGTGACACTAATGAACTAACAGTTAGTTCAAAAGTAAGGTTTTTTTTTCAGTGTAGATGGATTTGACAACTTTATTTCCTTTGAGTGGTTTTTATAAATAATTGGCTTGTGTTTGACCGCTAACTCGCCTTATGTTAAGCGTTAATGCGGTCTACGATGGAACACTCTTGCCTTGAAGAAACCGATCTAAGGTAAACGTAGGTAAACTAAGTTTTCTAACTAAAACGAGCATTACTAGGTACAAGGTTTAAACAGAGTTTAAAGTAACTTAAGAGTTTAAAAAAAACAGATCTAGAAACAGATAATTATGGATAAGAAGGAACAAGTTAACATGGAGGACTTTAGTTGCATATGTAATGTAGGCACATTACATATCTACTGTAATTACAATTTATTTACCTACTTAGTTACTACGTCTTCGTGATCAGTATTATTAATGCGGATGCTGAATAAAATCAACCCTTGTAATTATAGCTGTCAGGGGCAGATTTTACCAAAGGCCGAGTATCTAGGCCCGGCCCTAGGGCGCCCTCTGTGAACCCCTCGCTCCTCTGAAGGCCAAGAAAAAGACAATTTGTGAATAACCATCCATTGTTATTCACAAATAAAAATGGTAGGCATCAGAATCTAAACACATTGATTGATTTTATACGTCTCGTTTTTTACTTTAATTCAAATCTTATAGATCTTTCAGTTTTCGTGCTTTCTCTACAGAGAGTAGGGTGGCAATCTTCCATAAGCCTAGGGCAGGCAAGGTATCGAATCCGCCCCTGATAGCTGTATTAGACTATAGTGCTGAGTAGGTATATTTTGTAGTAGGTATGGTCTGTTCGTAGGTTTAGGGTCGGGGGGCCTAAATTTTAGGGCGAGCTTCAGAAGTGGATGCGGGGGATTGAGCGGTGGCCAGGGCGCGACTCGTGGTCTCGTCTTCCTCGGATTTGGCAATGTCAAAGACCTCCGAGAAGAGCGCTGGTAGACCGAGCCGTCCCCAATGCTCGCGGCACCAGTCGATCAGCACGTGATGTCGCTTGCCGATGGTGCGCGCCTCCTGCTCGGCGGCTGTCATCGCCTTTAGCCGCGCGTCACCGTTCGGTCCGCTCAACAGCACCTGCCGTACACTTGTCTTTAGGCACATCTTTTAATACCTACACAGGAGTACTTAAGAATATTTTGCACCGCAGTTAGCACACCATGTTTCAGATAACTAACCTACCTAGCTGTAAATGGCATCTAGTTTGGTGACTGGTTTACACTCACGCTTACACCCACGCTTAAACAAATGCATTGAAGTATCTGATAAGATTCCATTATATTATTTAATATACTTACAATCTGACGCAAGGCATCGGTAAGTCCGCCGTGCAACGCCTGTACATGTCCCGGGTTGACTAGGTTCTCGCGAGTGGGGCAGAACAGGAGGCAGGCCGTGTATATGGCCAATTCTTCATCGGTCATATTGAGTTGCAGGAGCGACCACACGTACGACAGCAAACTGGTAGCGAACCCCGCCTGTAATAACCGTAGATACCTACATTCGAAAGCTTGAAATCATAGGTCCATGATCGGTAAGTAGACTTGGGACAACTATTCTTGTCGAGCATTATGTATTTTATTCAAATTTGTAGTGTTTTCACTTTGCTCAAAATAGTGATAAATTTGGTGAGGTGAAGGCTAAATTACACAGCGAAGAGGATACTAATCCAAAAAAACAGAAGATATTTACACAACACAACCAAACAACATAACATTGAAAACGGTCATTGACACTCGACAAAATATATGGAACAGCTGATTTATTTTCGCAATTTCAGGATTGGTACCATAATAAAAGTCGTTCATAATGATGAGTAAACACGCAGAATAATCAACCCCTTCACATACTTACCTATAATAATTTGTTATAAAAACTTTCTTGTACTTTTTCTATACGTCTACTTTCTCCATGGACCTACAGTTTTGAGAGCTACAAATCTATATAAATAAAAGGCGTTGTGTGTATGTATGTATGTTCCTTTGAGGACTCCGAAATGGCTAGATCAATTTTGACGGGACTTTCGCTGGCAGATAGCTGATGTTATCGGGAGTAACTTAAGCTATTGCATCGAGGGTATCCATGCAGCTGAAACCACGGGATGCAGATAGTATCTTATAGACCTTAGCGGAAGAGACTTACAAACTATAGACTTACTATTACTAAGATAAGTACCAACGACTTCACAAAAACTTCCGCAGCTATAGTATTTTATAAGGTAGGTAGTACTTACTTCGTACATCAGTATCAGCTGGAATCTTGAAATTGCGGTGCCGTCGTCAAACACGATGGCGTCGGGCGTGGAGATCCGCGAGGCACGCGTTATCCACAACTCGAAGAACCCCAGCTGCCGACAGGATGCACACTTTTAGTGGAAACGTTACCAATTTACTGTTAGTAGGTAATTGAACCTACTTATACAAGGGTAACCAACTAAACCAACCAACCAACTTAAGGAAATATTCTATTAAATTTAAATCAATCTCTTTTAAATTATAGCGTATATTTAACATTATTTTAATTCATGACCATTCCAATACTACATCAAAGAGAATGTAAATACTACGTAATACACACTATACTATAGGTACGCACACATACATACATCTATCGTTGAATCAAACTTTCGATTCAATTTCATAAACGTAAATCATTAGCATCATAAAAATATATGAATGAAGTGAAAATCATAATCATTTAACTTGTGTTATGATATTTTTATGGCTATTTGAAATGAGCAAGTCGCGCGTCAATGTGTTTGTCACGTATTTATTACTCTACGGTTTGAACCGAAAATATTTTTAAGACACTAAGTTAATAGTTCTCATAACTTGTGAAACTATTATTATAAAGAGCAAATAAATATTTTTGTATGTTGTATAGCTGTAAGATAAGTATTCAGTGATAAAAATTTTGGGAACGAGTGGATGCAACTAGCGAGAGTCCGGGGAGAGTAGCATAAACAAAGGGAGGTCTACTATGCCCGGTCATTCAGGGTTGATGATGATGCAAAAACTTTGGTCAAACAAGTTGTGAGGGTAAACCTAACTATTCTTTACTAATTAAGTATATTCTGAAAGAAAACCTGTTATATGTATCAAGAATAACATATATGTTTCTTCTCTTACCTTAACAAGTATGAGCTGGTCGTCTTGCGGCAGCATGTGGAACCCTGGTAAGTATTTTGCAAAATCGACTACTTGAGGGATGACAAGCGTAAGCTGATTTGCCAGCAAGCGCCAGAGTTGAACCCGGGAATCCGTCTCTGGGTCTGTGGTTGAGCTGGCCACCTCGTCACCTACAGACCAAACATATTAACAAATATTAGATAAGAGTTCGAACCACATATCAACACTAATCAGGTGGATATCTTCCGAGCTAAAAAAAACTGCGTAATCCTTGCTAAGTATACAGTAGAGTTTAATATGCTATGGAGGTAGTGCGTAGATGTTTTGGAAAGGGATGCATTTTTATTATTATTAAATAATACGCTTTCGTTTGACCACCACCTCACCTGATGATAAGCGATTGTGGGATCTACGATAGAGCACGCTTGCCTAGTTTTTTTTTTGGGTAATTATGCTACAATCTTGACAATGTAGGTCACGGTTTCGATTACAAAACTACACATGTGCTTACTGTCCTCAGACATGCTATTCTCTTCTCTTTTGGAAATTATTCAAGCTCATCTGATCTACATTGCCGTCGAGGATATCTAGGCTGGACAGACCCACGTGAAAAGAGTTCATCAAGGACGTTATAAAACCTCCTTATAACGTCATCGGAGTCGATCTACATCAGTTTAGTTCTGCAGTTAGACGTTTTGAAAACGCCAAATCATATTAAATATACGAAATGGCAAGGTATAGTGCAAGGCCTTATAACGTCCTTGGGTTGTCACATGACAATAATCAAAAGACGTTCTGACCCCCTCTGAATAAGAATCTCAAGCTAAACACTCGCTGCGTTTTACGTAGCAATTTTATTGAATCATACCACACAAATAAATTGCTTCTGTCACAGTCGTGGACCTGTCAGCGCGGTGTGTTTCATCTCGGTTGAGTGACGATGTACCTATCTGCATAGGGGAGGTCGGCAACACCCTCGCGAATCTATTATCCAGGTCAGCGGAAGTGCAATGGCACTCTCTGTATTAGATATCTATATGTAGTGTAGAGGGTACATTATAAGAGCTCTTATACTTATTAATACCTATTTATGTAGTTTAGATTGTAGGTTATGTTTATATATGTTGTACCTATTTATTTGTAGTGTATTGATTGTTTGTTGTTTTTTGCATTGATATTTACTTTTGTATTTTTATTTAAGGCCACTATATTTGTTAATGTAATTCCTTTCCGTGTACGGTTGCCTGGAAGAGATCACTTTAAGCGATAAGGCTCTGTTAAAAGCCTAGATAATTACTGTAATGTATAATGTTATCCTTGTTTTTGTGGTTTTTAATAAAGAGTTATTGTATTGTATTAATTGGGCCTTGCATATTTCGTTAGTTAGCGACGGTTACATTAAGTCCTATATACATTAGACATCGTTCTCTGACCTTAATTCTTGGTTTTCTCCAAAACATCTCTCATTGGAGCTTTTGTTTTTACAGTGATTAGAAGAAATCCTAAACCAGCGAGCGTAAAATGAATCTAGGCGCAATGAGGATCCCTAGCGAGTGTTCCACTTTTCGGTCATCAATATTTTTCTCAAATTCACCTATCCCTTCTTTACACTTTTCAGCCTCCACCTTCCGGGAGATCCTGAGCTACTACTTGTACGAAGATGTTTTCAGAACTTCTTGAATAAAAAAAGAAAGTTATTTAGAATATTTTTTAATTTTTCCTTTTAAATAAAGATAATTACTCTTTTACTTAGGAAAGTAAATGAGTATTTATTAATATATAGAAATTCATAATCCAAGGGAGAATTTTTTCTAGGTGAGTTAATTACAACGAGCAATTACGGGGAGCGAAGAATTCCAAATGAGGTAAACTAAGGAATTAGTTATGAGAATATAAATTTTTTCCTTGTCATTACTGAATATACGTTTGTATCTTTTAAATTTTTGACAGGCTAGGCCCCTTTCTACACCTCAACTGAGTAAGGGACGTAGTTTATATATACCTCGAAGCAATATTCAAAAAATTCTTAAATTTTCACTACTATTTAAATGCGAAAAAATATTTTTTCATAAACATATATTTGAATCTTATAAACTGCGTAGTCTAAGATAAGTCCAATATAAAGTGATATACTATCGTGAACTTCAAATTTCCTTTTATTTTTCATTGAACCACTTTGTTTACATAATTTAGAGAATTCAATCATCATCATTATCAACTTATTCATGTTCCCACGGCTAGGTCACGGGCCTTCTCTCAGAGATAGAGGCTGGGCCTTAATCCACCATGCTGGCCCAGAGCATGTAGGTGAATGTCATGTCTTAGAACTTTTGAGGTTTTTGGACATATCGGTTTCCTCAGGATGTTTTCTTTCACCGTTATTGACATAATTCAATTTTTTTAGGTATTAAATAAGTCAAGAATCGCACCGGGTGCCGTCAGATCTTAAAGCGCACATTCTGCAGCCCGGCCTCCATCACTCTTTCTTCAGAAAATTATATAATATATACGCAAACCTCAAATTTAGTAACTATAACATTGAAACTTACGAATTTTGACAGTTTTCGTATGGTAAAGCTGTCAAAAACTGTAATTACGAAATTCGTGAATTAGCACCCTGATTGCGTCCTCCAATTTTGCACTCGTGGAATCCTTTGCTGGCAAATTAATTGCATATTTCCCTCGGTCAAAGGAAACTAGTTTCATCTCGCTTCTCAATTTACCAGCTGCCATGGATTTAATGATTTACTATTGCACCAGCGATGCGTTTATCGGCTTTCCCCGCTTTTTCACAAGAACCACATATTTTTGAGACATGAAAATTATGTTATGTACTTAAGCATAAATACTGAAAATAATTGTATAAGTATAACTAACTACTAACTTACTATAATTTGTTTGTGAAGTGTGTTGTTCTTGTACGGTAGCGTCCTACTTCCATGTAAGAGTTAGGATATTAATCCCACACACAATCTTTGGTTTATCCAGACTATAAAATTATTTCTTATTATCATATATAATTAATTAAATACATTATATATTGATTCATTAGCTACATATGCCGCTTGCCTCAAAAGGCCGCTTGCCTAAAGTGGAACTGGGCCGGTCATGTCAGTCGAATGTCGGAGGATCGTTGGGCCAACACCACAACACAGTTTCTTCCACAGATTGGCAAATGACCTCCCGGACGGCCCAAATGGATATGGGATGAACTGGACTTCTACTTAAAAGACTGGACCCAAATTGCCCAAAACAGAAACGAATGGAAGAATGGAAGGGTGGCCTTTGCTCTGCAGTGGGACGATACAGGCTAATATAATAATAATAGGTACATATGCGGGAAACATTAAGATCCCAAACTTAAGCGTTGAGAGAGTGACGTGTAATACTCAAGGAGCGTTTATTTTAACTCAAGTTTTGCACTTATTTATCTCTTTCAATATTTTTCATGCAAGATAAATTGTTTACCTACATAACCTACCCTCATCCAAGGGGCACTGCACGAGCTTGAGCCGCAGCTCGTCCTTGTGAATGTTGTTGGAAAACTGTGCCATGGTGACCTGCTTCACCAGCTCGTCTGTCATGTTCTGCCTCTTCACCTCAGCCTCCGCCGCCGCCATGGTGTCCACAGCAAGCGTCAGCGCCGATACTGATGCTGACGCTGACGCCGACACCGATGCCGAACTTGACGCCAACGGCGAAGCAGACGTCGACAGCAACGCCAACGCGGACGCCGACGTCGATGCCGATACCGATGCTGGCGACGGCGCCGAGTCCGATTTAAACATTTTCGTGAGCTCCGGCAAGTTGTCATGCGGATCTGCTTCGCGCGCCCGCTTGGGCTGGCGGCCGTACCTTACAGCTGGGAAACATTGTCATTATATGCAATATATATTGGAGGAGTTGCAATAGATAACCATTGTCATATTTGTAACGTTCATACATATAGGTAATGGCAAGGATGGTCTATTGAAAATTGTTTCGACTGTAAAATGAATTATTTCAGTTGCATCGACCACTTTCTATTTTTGTGTTAAGATTTATTTATTTAATATGAATATAATCGCCTCATTATTTTTAATACAATCTATACGACCCTGTATGCTACTTTGTATGTATGTGTACCTACAATGTTCTAGCAAATAAATTATTTGATTTGATTTAATCTGTATTTTTGTACTTAAAGTCTAGAGTAAAACATGATTTATATTCATCAATTTCAATTAAACAACGTAAATTAATTAAAGTTTTTAAAACAAATTTCGCCATATTAGTCGACGCCACTAAGAGGGCTGGCTCATTCTTAGCGCAGATAATTCCTTTGGCAATTCAACGCGGGAATGCAGCCAGCGTGCTCGGTACTCTACCACACGGACAAAATCTTGTGCGACATTTTCGCTTTGCGAAGAAGCGCTTAAAATTAAAGTTTCAAAAAAACTTGTTTTTGATTATTAGTTTAAATGTATTAATTAAGGCATTTTTTGTTTCCTTCATAAGATATACCTTTGTACATAAAACAAACAAAAAAATATTTTTTTGAGCAGGTTAAACTTGAAAACAAAAAGCAACTCATATTTTTCAATTATCTGCATAGTACTAATTATTGTACAGAATGGCGTCTAATTGTAAACACTACAGCGTGCCGGTACCTAATAATTCCAGTGCACTCGAATGAGCGCACTGCACTTTGCACGTCGCAACGCCAATTGGAAAATAGGCTATCGTGTGTAAATCTATCTGAGCTCATTGAGAGGGCACCAGTAGTGGGTCACGTGCAGTGAAAAATGGAACTAAGTCACTTCTCTATACCTGTCCTGTCCAGGTTGTCCTGGGAATACATGAAGATATTTTAAGGTTGTGTGTCATAACAAACTTGCCACATATTTGTCGCTATAATTATATAGCATTGACATTGTGTCGTTCATGTCGTTGTGTTGGAACATGAAAGGCTGATAATAATGATGATGATAGCATTGAGAATTTTATCACTCAAAGTCAAGTTCTAGGAATTGTAATATAGTCTAATATATTCTAATTATATAACTATAAAAATTACAGTTTGCATAAATGTCTTCTTCTTGAAATATCTCTTCTTTTTATTTAGGTTTTTTTTCAAAAGCAAACAAACAATCAAATCTTTCCTCTTTATAATATTGATATAGATATAGCCTATGTCACCCGGGGATAGAATACATTCCCAACAGTGAAAGAATTTTTCAAATCGATTCAGTAGTTTCGGAACCTATTCAATGCAAACAAACAAATAAACAATTAAATCTTTCCTCTTTATTATATTCTTCGACCAAAATAAAATGAATGGACGGGCCCTAACCATTGAACTTGATCAGTAAAAACGAGTCACAACCGTCGGACATATACTTCAACACCTAATTATAAAAATGTACAGTATATTTGTTACAAAAAATAGATATCGGTTTTATTTGTGTATTTACACTTCGGTAAAGCATACGAATTCATAATTTTGTCAGATGTTTCGTTATCGCGTAACAATAGACTCGTGTTTCACTTCCTACGGCTAGAGACCCACTGAAACGAAGTGAGCGCTGGCGCTCATTTTGTAATCTTCAAAATTGCGCTTCTACTGGGTCCATCCATTCATTTTATTTTGGTTGAAGATTATATTGGTATGGTATAGATGAAACTGAAAACTGAATTATATGACGGTTACTAGGCAAACTAAGCTTTGAAAACGTCAACTTATGATAAGCCCTGAGATAAGGCGACATTATAAAGTTACAATAAATATCGACGCTTGCCTCACACATTTTGCGTCTCTTTTATTCAATTTACCCATAAAATATCACCAAACTAAATGGACCACGATCTGAACAATGCTAGCGACGATTTCTCATGTACTTAGACGTGCTTATGAATTTAAGCAAAATCTCACGCAAGCAACATCCCTGTCTTTTTTCATGACTTTGTATTTCTTTGTATTCGTCGCTTTTTATAAAAGGAGGAAAGTTCTTAATTCTTTTTGTATTATTTTTTTCTCAAAAAAAACTGTAATATAAACCGCTCGGTCAATTAATTAGTTGATCGCCCCAACCGCAAACCCTTAACCTTCTTATGTTTAAGCTATTTTATTTATTTAAATGAACTACTTGTCTACATAATTTTATGACGATTGCATTAACTGTACGTAAATTATTCTTGAATAAATATAGAAATATAAATACAAACCCCGATTTGTTCCGATATAATCTGAGACCTCTGTTCGCTCGGTCAATTTACTAGCTGTTCGCCCGGAACTGAGAACCTACAACCTATCTTAGCAATCCCTTGATTGATTTAGCTCATGTTTTTTTTTTATTACAGTGACCTACTTGGTCGTAATTGGATCAACGGTACTCAAGTTATCATTGAACAAATAATCAAACATGCATAGAAACGCCCACTTGTCTTGTGGGACAAGACAAGTGGGCGTTTCTTATTAGAATCTGAGACTTCTCTTCACTCAGTCAAAATCGAAAATCTCGTAGTCTCATCTTGAAATATCTTATGTCAAAGAGTAGGGTCATAAAAGGTCCCAAATCGGGGTTGTATCAATCCGTATAAAGCCAGTTAAATACAATAATAATTATGCGCTAAACAAACAAGCTGAAAGAAAGAAGATGCAACCTATCGTACGTTATATCCATTATCAAATTCTCTCTTCAAACATTAACTATTAGTCGCCCCGAAATTACACTTCGCTACCCCACATTTTCGCTACCTCTTGACCAACTTTAGTTATATTCGAACTCAAAAAAAGAACGAACACAATTTCATTAATATCGGATCAACGATACGCAATACATCTTCAAAAAATATACAAACCACGATTTGTTCAAATAAAAGCTGAGACCTCTGTTCACTAACTAGCTCAATAAGATAGTGGAATAAATTAGTTTATAAAACTAAAAATGCAATGTACCAAACGAAAGCCGAACACCGACTGGAAAGTAGAGGCGGCGTCACGGCGTTCAAGCACCAGTAGTCGAAAATCAACTCTTTTCGGTTTACGCTATGTTCAAAATTATACCTCTTTTACAAGAGTTTGGAACAGTCGAGGCTTGGTGGGCCATTTAGACTTTACGGTGAACCGTGAAGCGTTGACTTTGGACTGCACGCTTGTTCGCCGCAACGCCGCCGATTCTCCGGTGGGTTTTCGCACTTACTACTTACAGTCACGTGACATTCCCACAAATATGCACTTCTTAAATCTGCAAAACTGACAGCGGTTTCTGTTGAGTCGGATCACCAGACACTTTCCGTCACGTAGACATCGGTACTCGATCTGCTTCTGTATGCTTCGCCGGAAGAAACCCTGCAAAATATGGTCGGTTGATGCGGCAGATCTCATAAGCGGTGAGTAGTTCGTTTTTCCGATCAGAACTTCAAAAGTCTAAGTAGGATGACCTCTTAGTACTTAGTACTTGACTTAGTACAATCTGTATGCGTAACCCTATAAAATATGTATGATGCTGAAAAGAGATGTACTCCTATTAGCCTCGTTACTATATCGATTACTTATGGTGTGTAAACGTCCGCTATGAAAGGATTTTACGACAGGGTCAAATAAGGGTCAAAGGGGAATTGAACATTTATATGACAGTCTAAGTGTACGAAGTCGTGCGCAACAGCTGCTATGGTTAATAGGTAACAAAAGTTTATCAGTTCATATAAATTATAACTTAAACTGTACTATTATGTCTTCTGTACTAAAACCTTAGATCACCGGACAAAAAAACTTACACGCATTATTAAGTATATTATTATCGAATATCATGAAGGCAAGTTTTTTTTTCGTCGCGGTGTTCTCCTCACCCTCTTTTCTGTCAGAGAAGAAGAACCCGACATGATAATGCGATTCGCTTGGCTGCAAACGGCCCACGTTAGGGCGAAATTTATCATTGAGGATCCGGGGAAAAGTTTTCAGAAGTTAGCGAAGTAAGATTTTATACACTTCTCTATAATGGGCGCTGTTTAGTAGGTCAGCACACATTCTGAAGCAACCAGATTAAATTAGTGAAGAGCTAGTGTTTATTTTATTTGTTAAAACGTAGGTATATACCCCAGCTGTTGATAATTTGTGCATCATTAGAAATATTAGTAATAATAAAACCGCCAGACTCAGCTAGTACTAAAATAAAAAGTGAGGTAGTTATGTTTTGGTATGAAAGTTTACAAGCTTTTATTTAAATTTCCCTGTGAGTTAGTTAGTATGTATTTATGTATGTATGTGTGGTACATATCTTGCAACTGAATTTAAGACGAGTTATGCTCAACCAATTGAGCGGGAATTCTGCATACACGTTTAGTTCTGATGTTCTAAATCTATTATTGTGGACTCCTACATATGACCCAACAGTTAGTTTTTATGCACCCCCATGATATGAGTATGAACCCGGGTATGTCCTAACACTGCAACCAGAACCACTGGAGGATTGGCAGCAGCTTCTTATTAGTACACGATGAACGTGCTGCTGCTGCGTGCTGTGCGTGTGCTGCTTGCCACTTGGCAAGCGTGGGAATTATCGCAACACCCCTCTCTAAGAGGGTGAAAGAGAGAAAGAGAGCAGTGAATGTTTACTGGCTGATGAGAGTGTGTGTGTATGATATGGGTATCTAAAAAAGGGTTTGCTGAGAAGGATACGAAAACTATAATGAAGTCACACTAAATTCAATATGGAATATAGATGCCTCAGTATGGCGGACAACAATTTCTTATCTATATCATGATATAGGTATCAAATGATATGGTTTGCTGAGAAAAAAGAACACGAAAAAGCTTGTAATTAATGTTTTTTTTATATTAATAAATAAATATCTGGGACATTATTGCACACATGGTCATCTGACCCCAAACTAAGCAAAGCTTGTAATATGGCTGCCAGAGACTGATATACGTACTAATATTATTAATAATATTTTTTATTTACTCCTGAGCACGCTCAGGCGTCCCACGTCTTATGCATTCAACATCAGGAAATTGAGTCCATATTATCAGCAAGAAGGTAAATGTTGAAACAGTACGGTACCTTACATCCCTCGCAGGACGTGACACCGTAATGATAGCCGGAAGCTTTGTCGCCGCACACTTTACAAGGCACCGCTGCTTTTGCTCCACTCGCGCTATCCGTCGGAAGTTGGAGATCTGTTCAAAGAAAACACAGTTTTCATAAATAAATAAATATTTGGGACATTTTCGCACACACGGTCTGACCCTAAACTAAGCAAAGCTTGTAATATGGCAGCCAGAGACTGATATACATACATATATATTTTTAAATACATACTTAAATAGATATTAATTAAACACCCAGACATAGAACAAACACAAATGTTCATCACATAAACGTTTGCTCTAGGTGGGAATCGATCCCACGCTCCCAAGCGCAGAAGGTAGGTTCCCTACCAACTGAACCACCGGGGCTTTCATGCCTGAGTCTCTAAATATTATATCCTAATAATTCGGAGTATAGGCTAGTACTGGGTCGAGTACTGCGACTCACTATTTTAGTGGTAGAATAAATAATTTTATTTAATGAATGCTAAATAATTTTAGATGGTACTGAGATAGATGTGACTAGTCAAATCTCCAGTGAATATAAACGTTTGTCATCATTCATCATCATTATCAGTCCATCAAGTTCCCACTGCTGGGAAACAAACCTTCTCCCACAGAGAGAGAGAGAGAAAGAGAGAGAGAGAGAGATAGAGAGAAAGAGATGATGTGCCCTAATCCACCATGCTGTGCATGTTAGTGAATATCATGTAAGTAATTATGTAGAAAGTCAATTTAATCGCAAAGCTTGCAAAAATTCGCAATCAGTAAAGCACGATCGATCACTAGTGAGAAACCCAACAGTTATTACAAATTTCAATTTAAGACAAAAAATTATTATAAAAATCTGTTATTGCTAGAAAACCATTTTTATACAAAATATAGAAAACCCAATAAGCATAGCCAGCAAAAAAAACTTGTAGTTAGTCAAGCTGAATTAAAAAAAAAAAAATATTGACTATCGCTGGCACTTCCAGGATTAAACTTACACTAGAAAAATTATATTAGTACACATTCAGCTTGTTAAGGTTGTAAAAAGTAAGTTTTAAGGGTGTTCTTTTTTTTTTTTTTTCCGCAAAATTTTATGATTTTTATAAAACGTATGTGGATGCTAATAATTCAATACTTAAAACTAAACCATCTGGAAACATATTTAAAATTAACACCTATTATTATTCGCGATTATAGGGCGTAGCTTACCTGGTGTAAGAGTGGTGAGATGCAAAGTGCACTCTTGTTCAGAGAGAACTGACACCGCGTCGGCAGAGCCGCTGCGACATATATACAGGGCGCGGTTGGCGAGCTACGACCCACGTACATCTCGCTTAAGGCTCCAACTACACTATCGTTATTTTCTGCCCGCAAAAATTTACATATAATTACTACTTATTTTTTACTCACATTTCGTTTAAAAATATGACGCAACCTTTACGTCATATGGCATTTCTTAGGCCATATCTTACTCATGAAATATTAGGCAAATATCGAAGAGACTAATAATTTTATTAGTAATTGAGGAAATCAATATTTTCTGGAGTTAAATTGGTAACATTCTAAAATACCTCAATCGACCAAAATAGCAGTGGTTATTTGTTCCATGAGATTGATTCTAGGTGATTGATGAAAAACCAATTTTTTTAACACCATGATAAAACGACAATGATTCGTGAAAATATTGCGTTGCTTATTTAATCCCAGGGTATATTTGTGGTTATTGTGTATCCATACTAATATTATAAATGCGAAACTAGCTCTGTCTGTTTGCTACATAATCACGGCTAAATGACTTAACTGATCTCGATAAAGTTTTGCGTGGTAATAGTATGTATCATGAGGACGGACATTTGCAATTTTTTTCTGAAGAAATCTCGGATGAAGTCGCGGGTACAGCTAGTAGTGCTAGTATAGCTAGTTTCACTACACAGCTAGACATTGACTGCTCTATGCGCATAGTGAAACATGGTGTACGGATGTAAAACAAGGTCATCATCATCAGCTAGAAGACGTCCACTGCTGAACATAGGCCTCCCCCTTTAACCTCCATACTGAACGACATCCTGCCATCTGCATCCACTGGATGCCCGCGACTCTCACAATGTCGTCGGTCCATCTAGTGGGAGGCCTACCTACGCAGCGTCTTCCGGTTTGCGGTCTCCACTCAAGAACCTTTCTTCCCCATCAGTTAACAGTTCTTCGAGCGATGTGGCCTGCCCATTGCCAATTCAACTTGCAGATTTTAATAGCTATGTCGGTGACTCTGGTTCTTTGGCGAATATCTACGTTTCGGATTTTATCGCGCAAAGAAACTCCGAGCATAGCTCTAAAACAAGGTGCTTCTTCGTAAACACTTATCGCTACCATACAACCCAACCAGTAAACGTAGGAACTAGTCAGTGCAACAAAACGCACAAGAACTTCCCTCGCGAACCGTTAGTTCGATGCTGTAAGCTCCCGTCTTTATAACAGCGTCAACAAATCTTTAAATATATACAGTCTGAATTGTAAATGACGCTTGAGATATGGTTAAAGACCTTAGCATACAATGACACAGAAACACTGCTTACAATAGTCACATAACACACAATTACGCAATAGATATCACACACTCACTCAATTACTCTCTTATTTACTCACATACACATTTACTCGCTCTACCTCTGGATCACATCTCTAAAGCTTGTAATACTAAGACTAACATATGCATTATATTATATTCCTATTCGACAATATGATACTGACATGATGTTTTAATACTGACATTAGGTATAATAAAGTATGATAATATTCTTAAATATATTATATACATTGTAATTGTGCGTCTTATCTCAATTTTCTAACCTTAACTTTAGACTTTAACTAACTTTGAAACATAATTTTACATTAAATAAATAATAATTGATGTGTATCTATTTTAAAACTAAGTTAAATGACAGTGACGAAGTGAAAAAAATCTATACTATATTTATAATATTATAAAGAGGAAAGAAGCTTATTCGATGCAAAAATTTGTTTGCATCGAATAGGCTCCGAAACTACTGAACCGATTTGAAAAATTATTTCACTGTTGGCTACACTATCCCCGGGCTATATTATATTTTGTAGCGAGGCCGATGGCCGAGCTTACACCCGTACGAAGCCGGGACGGTCGACTAGTATAGTTTATAAACAGGAAGGCCTACTTCCAAGAATTTTACCTGGTGTTTTTTTTTGTGTAGTATGTATGTAATGTGTGAACAATCAAGAGTTTATCTATCTAGTTATGGCATTACAATAACGAGTGTAAAAGTAAAGATTTTTGAAACCATTAATTTTGATTTTCACTAAACTTATTTTAGGTAGCGGGAATGGTTTTGTCTTAGACATAATTATATTCAAGTTAATAGCATAGTTATTATTATTTGTGTCTGAATATTAGGTACTAGTAAATTTCATTTCATTTATTCAATAAACACACAAAACTGAATGCAATAATTAAAAAATAATAATATTGAAGTTGATTAATTAATTATCTGTATGACATTCCGTATGACTAGGTGCATTATAATAAAATCATTGAGGGTAAATAATTAATAAAATATTGAACCAATAAATTTTAAACTTATACTAACATGCAATCTATCAATTAACAAATAATTTAAATATTATTTAATAAATTTACTATATTTTTTTATTACACTGCAAAATCATTTTTAATTGCCTTTGAAACGGGTATAACTTTGTATGAAATATATCAATGTCTCTGGATTTCGTTGTATTGGCGACTCATTCTGACAATAGGGTTAAAATAAGACGTGTTATTGGAGAAGACCTGTAAGCTGAAGATATTATAATTGCGGTTACGAGACCTGAAACGGGTGTTTAAGTTTAATAACGAAAGAAGGGTAGGGGAGCCAATAACAGAGTGGATGATTTTATGAAGCACACTAAGGTCGATGTATTCACGACGAGTGTTGAGAAGAGTTACGTGAAAATATTGTAAACGTTTTTGGTAAGATGAGAGTTTACAGCCCATGCCACACCTATAGCTCATAATATTTAGACACCGTTTTTGAATGCGCTCAATCCTTTCACTATGAACGTTATAGAAAGGAGACCAGACTGTTGAATTATACTCCAGTACACTACGGATGAGAGTATAATAGAGATATAGAAAGCCCCCAGGTCGACGATTTTTTTTAGTAGATCTTGATATAAAACCATGTAAATTTGAACTGCGTTCAACAACATAATTATAGTGATGGTGAAATGTAAGTTTTGCATCGCAGTAAACACCAAGATCTTTAACAACGGATTTCCTGTTAAGAATGGTTCCGTTCGGTCCGAATAGACAAAAACCATAGCGCATGGTTTCGTAAATTATTCTAATATATTATGTGTTTAGTAAAATATACTTTTCTTATTTACCGCTTTTTATAGGCGAGTGCCTTTATTAAACGAAACAAAATACAAACTAACACTACAAAAACAGTTAGACTGACCGTTAAAACAATCTAAATGCTCAAGCCCACTATCAGTTGGCAGCGTACCCACAATGGCGGTATTACCACGCTGAATGGCAATGCTTTTAATCGTATTAACCATGCGTTCTAAAGGTTTTTTGAAAATCATATAAGCTCCCAGTCCCTAAAGGCCCAATATCTCGACCCAAAATGCCTCAAATATTTAACCACTTCCAAGGTTAGCATATTTGCGCCACTTGTGCTGATCGTTTCCACCCAGTGCAAAAAGTTCCACATTCTACCATTTCATGAAAGAAAACGAGTAGCAGATATAGTTTACCTCCTGAGTCCTGAATATAGCAAATGATACGATTGACCACAAACAAAATTGAAGAAAGTATTTTCATGAAGGCACCTGTACTGCAACAGTTCCACGGAACCCTTAATTATGTATTTTTAATATAAATTGTAATGCGTTGCTTTGAGCCATTTAGATTAATTCCACAAAAGCAAAGGATGGTGTGAAATCCGCCCTACGCAACGTGATTTCGTAGCTTGCGCCTACGCCGCCTTCGACCCGCGTAGCAACGGCTACAACACGCGTTGAGATCTATCGGAGGCTCATTTAAAATTTATTGGTGTCTTAGTTTTCTTTGCTAAAACTAAAAAAAGAGATAGGGACGTTAATTATACATACATGTAAATAATACTCCAACATGTTACTTGATAATATATATTTTTCCTTTTTGTGTGGAGTAGGTTGTGTTAATATATTAATTTATGAAAAAAAAGCTAGTATAACTATTATTAAAACATGTAGTAATTAAGCAGGTTTTTTTTTTACAATAGAAGGCAAATGCAAATAATTTATGTAAGAATTTAACAAAACATAAAAAATACGGGTTGAACTGTGAGTTTTCCTTTTTTGAAGTCGATTAGTAATTGTCATGGCTTGAAAGAAATGTAAAAATTACCCCAAACATTTATTTATAAATAAATAACGTTACGTTTTACGTGGATATCCACGTTTGACAAAAGTACTTGATAATTGATTGGCGGGGGGAGTTATCAAAGTTAAAAAAACATGTCTAATTGTATTTTTTTCTAAACTTGTGTATTTTCGAGAATTAATGCCTCATAATGGTGGATTATTATTTATTAAGTGTTCGTGGACGTGCTCGAGTGTAGGAAAGTGATATAACGAGGTGAAACATATAGTTTCGTGTTGTTTCTTAAGCTGCATAGAAGCCTCTTGTAAAGTTTCCACTACTTTATTAGGGCACGACTTTGACTTAGCCATGACTTATTTTGCTTGATTCTTTTTGTAATCGACTTGTTTGACTACATTTCATCAAACTTGATAATAATTATAATCCTACTTGAAACTGGGAAATGCACAAGAGTGCGACGCCAAAATCCGCACAGAGGAAATAATAACAACAAAGCCTTGGCAACAACTTCAGAAAAAAGAAATCAGTTTCCCTTTTAGCACTTACAAACCTCCCACCCCTCCCTTGTTCATCCATTTGATGAAATATTGTAAATGTGCGATTATTAGAATTATGTAGTAAGAATATGTCAGTGTGTGCAATGCGTGTTTATCTACACCTCACCCCCGTCTGTTTTTAGCAGACTTTTTTCTATCTCGAGCTTAAGGCAAATCCAAACTATATATGATTTAAGGCGGCTACTGATCGTTTAAGGACCCAAGTAAGCTGGCCTCGGTCCACATTTCCACGTTTGTCCATTAACGCATGTGTCGCGTGCCGTTGCAGTAACGTCCTGCCAGTGAAAAACGGATCTTGTACCTCATAAATTGCAAATGAACTAGTAATGCAGTGAGCTGGTCACAAAGCATGACCAAGATTAAATTAACTTTTCAGTGGCAATAGATAGTGTAGTTACGTGTAATTCGTGCGTAATCAAGCCAGTGATTCTGCGAATAACCAATTTATATTATACTACTTTATCAAAGGTACAGAGTGAGAAACCTTTTAACCAACTATACCTATTTAACATGCCGTTACGGTAAAGAGTGTTGCTTACCACAGCAATCTATATACGAGTATATAAAATTCAATCTTCTATTATTCTTCTATTATTATTATTTATTATTCTTTTTTCTTGTATATTAAAATTAATTGCTGTTCGTTAGTCTCGCTAAAACTCAAAAACGGCTTGACCGAATTGATTTTTTTTGTGCGTTTCAATATAGGTTTGGTTTAAAAGGAAAAGAAAATTTTAAAATAACTCATTTCTATTAAATTTGGAGAGGACGACAAAGTTTGTCGGTACAGCTAGTAAATTATAAATTTTAATTATGGTGGGAGTAGGTTTTATTGTTTATTTTGCAATTACATAAATGTATATCAGATAGTTAACTAGATTAATAACATTATATTTTAATTATTGAAATTGTTTCGACGATTTAATTCGTCTGAAAAATATATTTAAATCTGCTAATGAAGTCCTTATTTAAGATATAAGCATTTAAAGTTTTTGTTCGGATATAGGAAGAGTTGAAGTCAACCTTTTCCGTAAAGCGTAAAATCACAGATAATGGTGGTAGATCTGTGCATCATATCTACATTTATTTCAGTAACGAACATTCCATCATCGTAATATAAAAAAAACGATTTGATTTAATTGTGACTTTTTTCATGTAATATTTACAGTAGGTATTTTTATGCAATCTCACTAGATTAATTTTTTATTGTGCATGCGGTTATAAATGTGTGATTGATAAACTCTTTTTTGTGTATGATTTACTCGTATTTTGTACAAATAAATTATCTTTTTCACTTCCCATGCTCGTAAAGTTCGTGTCTATGCCCTGGTGTGTAGGTGAACTAAAACAGCTTTTTATGCTCTAGTGCATAAAAGACTTGTGCACTAGTGCATAAAAGTAATCTATACCTCTTTAGAATAGTTCAAAGTTCGTAATACAGTATAAACTCTACATAGCGACACTTAAGGAACTGCGCATTTATGGCGTTATTGAGAGATGTAAAAAAAAAGTAAATTAACTATCATAATATGTATTTACTAGTAAAGTATAAAATTAACAAACATTAATATTTATATAAATAACAACGCTTATTGCATATATACTGTTATTTAAATCGAGTATCGCTATATAGAGTTTACACTGTATATTTTATATAGGAAGTTTGCATCGGTTTCCAATAAAACCCTTAGATGAGTGTATTATAAAAGTACCAGAAGTAATAACAAGTGGATCACATTAAAAACCGACTTCAAAAATATATAAAAAACTTAATAAGTGCCTATAAAATTTGAAGGTTGCCCTCGATTTCCCCGAGATCCCATCATTAGATCCTGACTTGGCGACAATGGGATAAAATTGGATGTATACCGAACAAAAGATTTTTTTTTAAATTGGTCAACAGTTGGTGGAGATTCCGGTGAACATACATTAAAAATTATAAAAATTAGTGGAACATAGAACCTCCGCCTTTTTTGAAGTCGGTTAAAAAGAGGCCAACGTTACTAAAACATGTCACCTCATTTTTTTATTTGCCTAAATTGGTGTTATTTCAAGTGTTAATAATGGTGGATTATTATTTATTAAGTATATGTCAAAGTGCTTAAGTGTGGGGAAGTGATATAACGAGGTGAAATGTGTATTTTCATATTGTTTCCAAAACTCCATAGATGCCCCTAGTAAAGTTTCCACTACCTTTACTGGGGCATACTTACGACAGTAAAATACGTTATAAGACTGCTTGGCATTAAAAGCGAAAAAATAAACGAGTAAAAATGTAACATAGTTCAAATTTTGGCGCCAACATGGAAAACTCATGACACCTCATTGCATAATGTTTTAAAACTAATATGTGAAAGTAACAAACATCCATCCATCCATGTATGGATGGATGGATGTTTGTTACTCAATCACACAGAAACGGCTGGATGAATTTGGATGAAATTTGGAATATACATTGCTTATGTCTTGGATTAACACAAAGGATACTTTTCATCATCATCATCATCACGACATGGGTGAAAACGCGGGGCGCAGCTAGTGTTTAATAACGGTGGTTAGTATGTATGAAGTGTTCGCTAATGTGGGTAAGTGATATAATGGGGTAATACGTGTATTTTCATGTCGATTCCAAAACTCCTTATTAAAGAGGCTTTACCTTTAATGAACTTAGGTATTAGTTACAATACAATATCACTGTTTGATTTCCTCGCAAATAATGTGAAAAGCCGAGTGTATAACTCATGCATAAAACCCATTTTATCCTCGACTTAAATATCCAATGGATGACTTTTTTTTTTTTTAAATATAAAGTTTAAACTACACTTTTGAAAAAACTTCTTGGTCACAATAATCTGAGTAGCTTAAAAAGTATTCGAAATCACGCCTACAGCGCCAATGAAAACCAACGCAGTACACATAAATGTTCTTCGTACACATAAATGTGTAGTGTTGATTCTCATTAGCTATGCCTTTCAGGGCCTTACAAGTTGATCTCTGCTTAAAATTGCTGTCTTGTTTTCGCTTGTGACGATTGCCGTCAGCGAGATCAACTTGAGTAACGTTTTTAAGTAAGGCCTTCAGAATGCAACGTAATATATATTGATCGCACACAGGTCCACATAGGATTGCGAAATTACGAGTACAGAATGATACAGTACAGATAGTAGTAATTTATCAATTGACGCGGGATGTACTACAGCGGCCTCATTCGTACGTCTATTACTAGAGTCCTAACCCGAATCAATTGCTCTGGAAAGAACACTACACCCAGGCTATGCAATAACATATTGAAAAGTTTTTAATTAATATGAAGTAAAAACAAACGTTCCAATTTCAGACTTTCCTCCATATATACGAGCAACATTAAAGTGTCGTGCCTCATAAAAAATTATATGCGTCGGGATCACGGGATGAATCCAGCAACGGGTCGACACTTTCCCTAATTCAGCAACATTACTATGTAATGTTGTCTTGCTGTGCACGTTGCCATCGATGTAAGCACAGCAAGCATTGGACTTTAAATAAAATAAAATGGTCTGTTGGCTACGCAGTGATGCAGCCTCCTCGGTAGAGTACAGACTTCATAGGCGAGCAGGAGGCAGGCGAACACGCCTGACACGGCGCGTCATTAAATGAATATTGTCTTCAATAAACGCATTTTGTGGTTAATAAACAACTTTTCACTCGCTTCTGCAACCGCCGGTCGCTAACATAGTCCTTTGATTATATTCACGTCTAGATACCGTCAGGAACCAGAAACGCATTGTTTTTTTTTAGGTAATTCTTGGTTTAAAAAGCTTTTTCTCATCGCTCACTGTTTGTCGCGGTATCACATCAAAATCGTGGAAAATGTTTAATTCTATAAAATGCGTTGTTCAATTTAGAGTGTGCTGAATATCCAAAGGTTGTACTAAAATAACAATAAAGTGACCTATCAACGGAAAGTACGTATTTTCTTTATCAATTATTAAAGATACTCTAAATCATTACATTTTAAATAGCAAAAAAACGAGTTATAATGCGAATTCGTAAAATGTTTACATTGTTAGTCAGTTACGAGTGAAGATAATAAAGGCGTGATTAAAAAAAAAAGATTCCTATGAGTTATGACTTATACTATGAGACAAACACAGGACACCACCTGAAAAAGTCACTGTTTATACCATAGGCGGCAAAAAGGCAGACGGGCCGCCTGATATTATTCACTATATTTTGTTCGTAAAAAA
Organism: Agriopis leucophaearia; assembly: GCA_949125355.1. Lineage (NCBI taxonomy): Eukaryota > Metazoa > Arthropoda > Insecta > Lepidoptera > Geometridae > Agriopis > Agriopis leucophaearia. The sequence continues at coordinate 7,903,259 of OX421261.1, read as the reverse complement.
GGACGTTACAAAAGCTATTAGGCCTTACATCGTCCTTGTTTGTTAATTCTGACATTCGCTTCTGTGCATATTTTCTTAAGTGCATCGCCTCATTTTAATTAAATCCTCTTTGAATATTGAAATATAATATAATAGTACGTGAAGCTTAGCAAAAAAGTCTTGAAACGAAAACATTTTTTTTCTGATAATACTGTGGAAAATTCGTCAGTGGAAGAATTTCATCCAATCATATTCCTCAGATGTACTGGGTTGCTAGTATTTAGAACTATTTGCGGTAGTGGCGTCCTCATTAATTTCTACTCTTTTTTGCCAAGCTGTCCGTACAAAATAAATAAAAGTCCTCTAATAAAATAAATAATGCAACCGGTGCTTGCAAGGACTCACCGGAAAACAAACAAATCAAAATTTCTGGTCAAATTTTGTTTTTTCACCTCCGGAGAATATTTGAGCGTTTGGGGTATGAGGTTGAGTGATAGTGTGTATGTAAGTTTCTGTTAATTTTTTTACCCAAAAAAACAGTTGACCTATTTAGGTACGATTTTACTTAAAGCAGGTTTCATTGCGATTGTTTATAACTATGTTTGACCAAAAACCTGCTTCAGCCATTTAAATGTCTTTAGGTTTTATCCCAAACTTATCCAAGATTTTAGCACAATTTAAAGAGCAGACAATGTACCTACCGCTCCAAAAAATAGCTATGAGTGTTTATAAGGTATAGTTTTAATTTATAATTGTTTATTTCCCGTAAATTTAGTATCAACAGTCATATTTTTGTTGGGGTGATGAAGCGAGAGTAACCAAGCGGTAAAATAAAACTTTATTGCATCGCATCAATAAAGTAGCTATTGAATTGACAATCGCGAGTGCCACTGATTGGCGATAAGTAACAGGTTACATAACTGCGGCTTTCTTCCGCGATCGCGTCCTCTCTCTCTAGCACAGGGGGTGAGACAAAGAAGCGCGCGCTCTTTTGGAGAATACTCGTAGGGTTGTCTCAAACAAATTTGAAAGATAACGTTTAATCTAAAATAAACGAAATACACACGAGTACTTCCTTTGCATCAAAATGTACCCACACATACTATTGAAGGAAAAAAATATATATTGACTAAAGATTTGCTTAGTTTGGGGTTTGATGACCGTGTGTGCAATAACGTCCCGAATATTTATTTTTTATTCAATAAAAAAGTTTAATCCCAAAAATCCTAGAAAAACTTAATAACTTAAATCAGGTTATGTTTTTCAACATTGTAGGTGTTTCTGTCAGACAATTTTTGACTGGTGATGATTTATTATTTGAAAATTTGGATTTTTGTATGTGATTTAGTAGTATGTCAAAAAATATTTAGCACGCACGTATTGATTTAAAAAGTACATTCAACAAATGTATATCTTCAAAAATGTTGAAATGTGCAAGCGAGGTAGAGCACACACACGAAACAGAGACTTAATATATTATGTTTGTAACAACACAACACACATGTATATCATTAATGTACTAGTATAATAGTCGCTAGGCTATTTCGCAAAAGCAAATACGAATAATTTAAAACAAAAGGCAACTAATGATCGAACTAACATGGTTCCTACATTATATACAGCCCTAACAATTTTCCAAAGCAATGAATGCAGTTCAACAAACTGCGCGAGAGTCGATCGTTGAACCTGCACTAACCTATCTCTTGTCTCTCTCCCACCTCAACATTTATACGCCAGCCGTCTTTTTCCTCGCCAACATATACCTTCCGAAAAGACTCCTATAGAAGGCTTTGTTACGTGAGAAAATACTGCCTATCTCTATCAACGCCCAATGTATTGCGAAGTGATTTAGTTAGTTATCAATAACCAAAGATTCGTGCAACAGTTCACTCGAGCATTATCTTTACTTTCATGTATTTCAACACAAATAAGCAGCACTTATGGCAATGTTTTTATTGCGTATATGAGTGCGATGCTATCGTTTCTTGTTCGATGTTGTCTTCTACTCGGCTTATTATTGTACATATTCCGCGCAAAAGTTGCATGTTACAGACATAGCGACGGAAACATAGAATCACAAAAATTATGATTAATAATAATTAATTCAATATGTTATAAAGATTCTGAAAAATCAGGAACTAATTTGATAAAATCTAAATAAAAGATAGATATACCTAGTTGAAAATATAACAAAGTGAAACGCTAATTTTGGACGTCAAGTTTACGTCAACAAAGTAAACACCTTTTTGTTTAATATAGTTCGCATGACTGTTGCCTAGAGTGTTTAAAAGATCGTGACGTCAAAAGCAGACCTACGTCTGCTCTTGGCGCGAATTAAAAATGAGTTTATAAATTTTTTAAATAGTAAAGGCGCAAAAAAAACTTAAAACAGTTTTTGAAAAGTGGACAGAATGTCTATTTAAAAAAAAAACCGAACGGCACAAGTGGGTATAAATAAAATAGACTATTCCGCTTGGCTGGGTCACTTATTCTAATGTCAGAATTTTTAGAACGGCTGAAGGGTTTAACATTTATGATTGTCATTCTATGTGATTGTGTGTAAAAAAAAGAAGTCTGTGATCTATGTATAATGCTCCAAACAGAAACAGACGTCAAATGTTTTAATTCTGTTTTATATCGAGTTTTTTTTGTTTTAGTTGGAGTTGGATTGTCTTATGCCTTTTTTTGAACACACGGATTACAAGATAAAGATTCGGGAAAAAATATTTTGACCTGTAGAGCAAACGTTGCAACTCTGCTAAAAATTTTAAAATTGTGGTTTGTATATACTTCAACTTCTCTCATTCTAATGACATTATATTTTAACTGTCTAATCGATAATTATATAATAAGAAAATAGTTTAAGTGTATACTCTGTATATTCTTGGTATATTATTGGTAAATAGATCTACTATTATCTATATATGTAAGAGGGAAATAAATACCACCGACTAACAGACTGATCACGAAATTTCGAAAACTTGACCAACGAAACTGAAATTTGGTAGATTCCTTATACGGTGTAGATAAAAAGGAGGAGGAGAGAGGAGGCTAAGAAAGGATTTTTCGAACGGCTGAATTAAGGGGAGGGGGATGAGGTTGAATGTTAGAAGAAAATCTACGCATCTACGCGTACGAAGTCGTGGGCAACAGCTAATATAATTATAATAATATGCAAAGTATGACAGAAATAACTTTTTTCTTATATGCACATCGTATCGCCGAGTTAAACTTTATACGTCAAAATGAATAAAATAAATGCATATCGTGGAAAATTTAAAGCTCTACAATTTTGTATTAATGCGTTTGTCTATGAGTATACATATATAGGTAGTGTTTTAAAAGCTACAGCTAACCGTTAACAGAACGTTGTCTCAGTAAAAAAACATATTATGTTGTCATTTTGCCGAGGCGTAGTCGAGGCCAGCATAGGCGATTCGAAAAAACTCCCATGTAGTTTCCGCCAAGACATGTATATAGAAAGTACTTTTCACAACAATACATACAATTATTATTTACAGTATTTGGGATAAGTTGTTTCACATTTCGTTAAGTAATGTTGTAGGTTTGTTGTTGTTTGTGCTTTAATAAGCTAAGCCATGTCAGTGGCCTTTAGAGCGGCCTAAAAGCTCTGACATCAAGGCTACTCGGCCTGTACGAACTAACTTGATTAAAACAATGGAACGAGCCCGCGTTAAGAATTAGCCGTAAGGCCCCAGGAGTTTTGACGCCAACAATGTGAAAATAGCATGTTAGGGTTATTTTCCTAAAATTGTGTTATTTCGACTGTTTATGTTTAATAATGGTGGATTATTATTTATTACATGTTCTTGAATGTGTTCGTGTGTGGATAAGTAATATAATGAGGTGAATTTTCATATTGTTTCCAAAACTTCATATTATAAGCCTTCAGTAAAGTCACCATTATTGTCAGTGACTGATTTGCTTGACGATATTTAATGAAACTTGAAACTATTTAAATCAAGCACACAATTAGGGCACCGGAGAGATTTTAGTGCGTGTATAATACCACATTACCCGGCTTCAACACATCTTCAACACATTTGGGTATTTTGTGAAGATTATTCTTGCTTCCAATCCAACCTATTTAAATTAGAAATAGGTCAGTAGAAATATTGCATCGAAATAAACTAGGTAGAGTTTGCTATCGACACTCGTTGTGATGAATTGAAAGCCATCCTCTCGTAAATTTATATATTGTGAACCAGACGTGAAAAGTTTATGTTTACTGACTACAATATATTGGATTTTTTCTTTCACATACCCACGATGGATAGAAGAATAAAGAATAAGGTTGGAAGTTTGGTGGGTTAGAAGGATGGAAAGAAAGTAAGTTTTTTTAATCTGTTTTTGGAGACATATGGTCAAACATAGTCATACAAGACTATGTTTTGCAAGTGTGTATTTTTCTCTAAAGCTGCTTCAATGCGGTTTTTTATTTCAAAACAGGTTTCATTACAGTGAGTCTTTGCTAAGTTTGAACAAAATTAAGGGTCTAAATTTTTGAGCTATTTTTCTAAATGGTCGTAAGTTTTATAATAGTTTATTTGTACGGGGATTATATGGATGGTACGTGTTATGTGATAACTTTAATTAGCTTTTACTGAAGTGTTTATTAAGTGAAGAAACATGAGTTAACTTAAGAATAACAAACACAGAACTATAACAACTATCTATAAGTAACGAAGGTCTAATAAATCAAACGATCTCTAATTTCAGGCAAAGTGCCAAAAATGCAGGCCGCGTTGCCTTACTACATTAGGAGGCTAACTGTTCTGACCAAAATACAAGTCAGCTTTTACTTAAAACTCGTTACGTTTAAAGGTTTTCCTGTTACAAGATTCTCTAGCGGCATGTTATTTGAACATTTATCACATAAAATGTCTATTCCTAACCTACGGCAACAGCGAGCACCCGGCGTCGCTTGTTCCCGCGCCGCCGCGCTGGTCCGGTTGGTCATGTACCACGTCTATCGTCATTGCATAACGCTGCCGGACGTTGACCTCCTCCCCCCTCACTACCACCACCACCAGCCTATTAGTACGCGGCAGATTTGCAATGGCTTCCGACTCGGAATCTAATTGATTTATTTCAATTAGTTACAAACACGAATTATAAGAATTATAGAACAGGTATTAAAATGTTTGAAGTGATTAAAATATAATAAAACAGTACACAGGAATGTTAAATCATATTAGACTAGTATTTAATATTTTTCTCAGACATGCTATTAATTGTGTGTATTTTTTTACACTTACTGTGAAATTTCGACTTTAAAAGATGACCCTTGTTAATTATTAAAATGATCCGAAACACTGCTAGTTTACTATTATCCATCGAGGAATGCCGTTGTCCATCATCGCCATCATCAAATCAGTTTGCTACCACCATGGTATTGTATTGTCATTGAAACTTAACAAGTACGCCAAATTTCAGCTCAATCGAACATCGGGAAGTGGATCAAATTTTACTTGCAAGATTTTATTACAGCAGACCAAGATGGGTGAAACTAAATAAAAGCTTGTAAAAGAAGCAAATGCACAGAGGTTATGTTAGAATTTAAAGACAAAGTTAATTTTTATTTCCAGATGGCTCGTTAATTCTCTGTGATTGGCTCATAGCAGGAACAAGGCTTTTTTATTTGGTTGCTAAACAAAGTTTCAATTGAATGTAAAGTATATTTTGAGTACCCAAAATATATGCATATTTTTACGTGAATGACAACGCAATGACAATGTTCCAGAAAAGTTCTATACATTACAAATTTTGGCGATTATGGACATTCCGCTACGCTTTGAGTCACATATTCACGTTCTGTTACAGCGGCCTGCAACAGAAGTATTTAAGGTCGAACGTACTAAATAATGTACTAAATATGAATTACTAATATTAGTCCTTATAAATAGGAAACTGCGTTACTTTACGCGTCAGCGGCGTGAGCTCCCGAGGGGTCTGCTGAGCTTTTTTCAAGCGACATTATACTTACGTATTGTATTGTAGAAAAGCTCGCCCGCTAGTTGATCGGGCACTTTTCGATGCCATGATTTGATATTAACAATCAATGTTTTGATTGTTTTATATTTGTTATGGTTCATTCACGGTTTTTTTAATTGTCAAGGTCATGTTATCCATGGTATCCCAAGGAATTTAGGATAAATATTTAATAATATATATAAATATTTAACTTGCAAAAAAATGGCGTTTGCGTGATTCAGGTAAGGTGTCGTATTTACTAGTATCTATAATAGCAGCACTTTTCATGTTTGTCCTTCCTATCCTATCCTACATATTATAAATGAGTAGATCAATTACCGTCTCACATGACTTCTAAGTAGAAGCAATACCTGATATACTAAGTCGCGGGCATTTGCTAGTTTTTATAATATTAAGCTAATAATGGAAGTAGACATATTTAAACTAGAATGACCAAAATTGCTAAAAATCGGAAAAAAAACCCTTTATACTAAGTACATATCTTTCATGTAATATAATTTGAATTATACTTTTGCTATTAGAACGCGTCCGTGAGATTATTTCTGGGTCTTTTATTCGTAGAGAATGATCCCACAGGTTTGGTCCCATAGTAACACATATAGAATAATGTATACCTACTGCTGTTTCTTTTATCTGGCCGGCTCTTTCAGATTTAGCCCAAAATGAATAATTAGGTAGATAGAGATATTCTACTTTTTGTCCTAATAATAATATTTTTTCGAACTAATTTAATAATACAGAGAATGTGCCTACAGGTTTGGTCCAATAGTAACAAATACATAGAACAATGTATACCATTAGAAAATAACATTATTTATGTTCGGCCGGCTCTTTCAGATTTAGCCCAAACTGAACTGAACTGATGAATTATGTCCTTTATATGAGCGTGTTTGTGGTTAGTGAATCAGAGCTCAGTACAGGACGTATATCGTAAATCCGTAAAATTAATCCAAATGTACATCAATCCATCAACACCAATCAATAAACTAGGATACGGTATCAATAATGCTGGGTACGCTGCCTACTGATAATGGGCTTGGGCATTTGTGGATTGTCTTTAGACCTTCAACGGTCTATGGGCAGTCTAACTGTTTTGTAGTGTTAGCTTGTCTTTTGTTTAGTTAATAAAGACACTTGCCCTAAATAAACTAGGACCTAGTTGTTAGCTGGAGCGCTGCATGGCAGTAGGCACGCTAAAAATATAAAATATCTGGTCGCTTGTACAAAAATGATGATGATACAAAATAAGTGATTAATATAGTAAAATGTGGGTGTCACACGCTCATGGGTGTAATATGAATAAAATGTGTGAAAACCACGGTACGGTGATGTGTGTCAGTCAAATTGATGAACTAATAACATTCCACGCTATAACATTACAATCAATACGAAAGAATGTAGTAGATGTTTTGTACATGTCTGTACATTTAAATCTCTTGATATAATGGTCAAAGTTTTATAATGCTTCAGTAAATTGGCAGTTTCATATCACAAACGAGCGAATAGAGTACAAATATACCTACCTAGGTAGGTACGATATCTTAATAGGAGGTAATAAGTTGAAATGTTGAGTTTTTCTTAAATTTGAAGCCGTAATTTTCAATGCAAAATACAGATCTATTGAAGAAGAATGTGACAGATTAATGACGTGAATTTACAAAACACATTTATGTTTTTCCTTTATTTCATTCAAGCTGTGAACTAGCTTCGAGGCGGATCTATGGTCGATTTCATTTGCACAACTATGGCCAAGGAGGTAAAATTTTGTTAGAAAATACGCAATGTACGATATATCAAAGTTGTCGATATTGTCAAATTAACATGCGTAGTATGATGATAATTATGTTATCTTTATATACCTATTGTAATTTGCACGCCTTAAAGGTTGGATATAGAGCACCTTTTTACACTTAAGACCGATCCTGTACCTATATTCTAGCAAATACATGATTTGATTTGATTTGAGGTGATAAAATAACGGCACATGATGGTCACACGTAATTGTTCACATTTTATGAGTTAAAAAACAAGTAAAGTGTTGCAGAAAGTAACAGGAAGTTGAAAATAGAGCTAATAACCGTAAACTTAATGAATTATACAATACAACTGATTGTAAATGGTTTCGCTAAGAAGGTAGAAAAGAGAAAAGAGATTTCGCGCACTTAGGTACCTTTGTTGTAATTTGTGATGTTGACATTTATGTTAGGTTAGAATTTCAAATTAGGTATAGCCAAGGACGATCATAATGACAACAAAAATTAACAACTACAACTTGTAAATTCTATTATTTATACACATAACCTGAAAAAAATGCGCCAGTGAGGAACTCTACTACGCATAGTAAATAATCTTAGAATCTATGATTATTTGTCACAAATTTAAAGCAAAGTACGGACCAACCCAACCCTACTAAAACAAAACTGATTACAAAAACTTGAAACAGATAATAAGCTTCAATATCAAGTAAGATTTATGGATGACAATGGCCTCGCTTATAAGCCTGTAAAAAGGCTAAGCGTGTCTTCTGTACATGCGTTAAAGCGATTAAAACTCGTTATTTTCCTAGAAAATCCAAAGAAAATGTACTATACTTATTATTATGTTCACTTAATCATGTTATACGGCAGCAGGAATAATCTTATCGAGATGCTCGACTGACTTTGAACGTGCATTAAAAATACAAAAGCAAGCTTTAAGAGTATTAGCCAATGCGGAGTTCAAAGAAAAGAAAAGCATTTTAGTAAACTGAGGTTGCAATGCAATTATTGAGGTTTAGGGTTCTTGATGCAAAAAAACAATTGTAGATGCGATGCTTTGCAAGCCGTACAAATTACCAGTTTATACCTAAAGGCACAGAATACATAATACACATTAAAAGTCCGGTATTGTTTAACTAATAGCTGTAATGCAATTTATGTTGACAAAGTGAAGCGCCAGAGTGAAGCTTTTACTAGAGAGAACTCTAAAACGCATAAATGAGTACATGTATTGTATGAATGACACTGACAGTCTGACACTTGTTCCCTGGAAGTTGAGACAGCCCCTTTTATGGGACGCGACTTGTGTCTATACTTCGGCGCCTTCACATCTTCCTGAGACACAAAGTTGGGCTGGTGCGGCGGCCGCTTGTGCTGTTCCACAGAACAGCACAAGCGGCGCAAATCTGTTAACCTCGTCAGTGGTTACATATTTGAGCCGCTTGGGGTTCGACCCCACATTGGAGCCTTGGTCACTTCATTTTCAAAAATCTTGCGCCTGGTTAATGCGACGCGTGACCGAAATGCTGGCGTGTTTATGGCTCAACGCATAAGCATTGCCATTCAGCATGGTAATTCTGCTAGCATGCTGAGTATGCTGCAAACTAGTATTGGGCATTTGGATTATCTTTAGACCTTCAGCGGAGTATGGGCATTCAGTTTTTGTAGTGTTAGCTTGTATTTTGTTTAGCTACTATAGGTATTTTCCACTTTATATATATAAAAAAATAATTAATGACTTTGATGACTTACCTACATGATATTAAACCCTTTTTACCTTTCTACTACCTTTGAGATCTTCAACAATTATTTGTATTCAAACTTTTTTATTAATAGACATAGTATAGGTAAATTAGGTTAGAAGTACTTGCCCGTTTTAAAACTCATTATGAAAACTATAAAAGCTATAAAACTATATATGAATTTGTCTTCAAAATGAAGTGAAGTAAATTTGTTTTATGCTTAGAGCTGGTAAAAAAATTGTAAGTCCTAAATCAATTTTACTAATTGGACGAAATTTGAAGCGAATATTTTCGTAGACTCCACTCTAGTGTATTTATCTTATTTCTTCTTGTATTTTCCAATACATTATTATGTACCTTATTACATTAATAGCCCATTGCAGCGTTTTTTTAAAAAATAATGTACTTTTATTGATTTTTCACTGAGGTTTATCCTCTAACTTTTTTTTTGTTCGGGATATTAATCTAGTAGCCAGAGTGTAAGGGTGAGTGTCCAAGGTATAAAGCTACCTTCACACCAAAATTAATTCAAAGTCATTCAGCTGTTACGATGTTGAGTGCGGTCAACCACACTTACATACAAACATTTACATTTATAATATTAGTGTGATGTGACGTGATTATTATAAGTTTTTGTAAAATAAATATATGTGATTAATATAAGGAATTTGCTTTATAATATTCAATTTAAATGAACTCAAACTAAAACATCTTAAAAATAATATACCCACACTAAACTTAACAAAAAAAACTTATCTAAAATCCCCTTTGTGGAAGGAATATTGGCCATTATGTTGGCAACATCGCCACGTTGAATGGCAATGCAAATTTTTTAGCCATAATTTTCACCAGCATTCCGCTCACCGGTGGAGGCGACTCTCCACCAAAAGTTTGGCCAGGTACCTAGGTTAGTACAAATTTTGATAGTTTTCGAATTCATTTTTGGTTTTTGTAGTGTTCCATACATTGCTGGGCTGAAAGCTATTTTAAAACTTTTTCCGTATTTGAGTGAAGCATCCATTACTGCCGATTACTACCAATTTTAGATCCTCCGCGTTTCCGCTAGAGGCACTATACTAAAATGTCTGGAACAATACGTAAACGAAAGAAGTAAAAAAAACTATCCTTGTACTAAGGGCTCAGTTCAAGAGCGGCTAGCCCCTACGGTCCTAAAGTCTCGATTTTAGGATAGTTTCCATAGTATTATGTCAAAGAATTTTGTTTTTATTCAGTGACGTGCCATTCACAGGGTTAATATGTAAATAGGTGAAAAAATATATGTTAATACTTAGGTATATTAAAGTAGGTACACATAAGTAGCTACCGTAGCAAAATCAATATCTAAATTCTTGACGTCAAACACCTTTTTTGTTATCATGTTTTAAGTTTGATTCTGTTTTTATCGCTTTTTTCATATCATCAATTGCAAAGCAGTTCATTTCAGAATTTTCATGAAGCTCCAGGGCATCCAATTTACATATTCCGGGAAAATTAGTTTTAAACGGGGATAATGCAGCCAGACCTCCTGCTCACATAATTCAATCATGTTAATTGAACTCAATTCAATTTAACGTTGATATAATTAAATTTGTTGGTATACTTTTTTATCGAATTGTAAATCAGCTTTACCATATAAATTTATAATTTTTTTGGTAAAGCTAGGAGCGGGGAAGGGCTCTCTTTTGGGACGCTACATGCGTTGATACGTTAGCCTCTTCTTACCTCAGGGGTACAATGCAAAGGGCCGGAGCCGCGGAGGAGGCTGCAGAAGACGCCAAGCGGCACAAGTATTGATCACTTTCAGGTGAATATATATTTGTGCCACTTGGCGTCGAAACTTTTGGTCCATGGGGTCAATGTACAAAATTTTTTTTTAAACAAATTTCGCCACAATTAGTCGACGCCGCTGGTTATATGAGAGCTGGCTCATTCTTAGCGCAGATAATTTCTCTGGCAATTCAACGCGGGAATGCAGCCAGCGTGCTCGGTACTCTACCACACGGACAACATCTTGTTTTAGATTTTTAGTTTAAGTTTATTATTTAAGGCTTTTTTTGTGTTTGCTTCATTTAATATACCTTAATAAATTAATATTAATATTTTAAATTTTACGTATGAATGATGAATGAATCAACTATATTGGCACTTTGTAGGTCGGTAATGTCGGTAAGTAGTAGTAGTGCAGGTAGTTGACTGCAAAATCTACGATTTAAAGGGTGTAAGTTTTTAATTAATTTTTTTAGACCTTTATCTATCTATATGTCACGCTATAACTTGAGAACAGATTTACCGATTAAATTCATATTTTTTAAATGTTTTCTAATACTTTGTAGAAGGTTCATATATTCAAAAACGGCTGGACCGATTTGGATGAAATTTTGTGTTCCTGAAGTTGGTCATAGTAGCGAGGCCGAAGGCCGAGCTTACACCCGTGTGAAGCCGGGGTGGGTCGTTAGTGCATCATAAATACATATTTAGACAATATATATTTATGATGTTAACATCAGGAATAGCGGAATTTGTTTAATAGTCAGCAATATTTTAAGGGTCTTTAACCAATGTGTGTTGCCAGTGATGACATATAGTACTGAGACGTCCTTAACTGTTGGCCTTTTGGAGAAACTCAGAGACACACAACGGGCAATGGAGAGAGCTATGCTCGGAGTTTCTTTGCGCGATAGAATCCGAAACGTAGATATTCGACAAAGAACCAGAGTCATCGACATAGCTATCAAAATTTGCAAGTTGAAGTGGCAATGGGCAGGCCACATCGCTCGAAGAACCGATAACCGATGGGGAAGAAAGGTTCTTGAGTGGAGACCACGAACAGGAAGACGCAGCGTAGGTAGGCCTCCCACTAGATGGACCCTACGACATCGTGAGAGTCGCGAGCATCCAGTGGATGCAGGGGGCAGGTTGTCGTTCAGTGTGGAGGTTTTAGGGGAGGCCTATGTTCAGCAGTGGACGTCTTATGGCTGATGATGATGAATATTTTAAGGCTTAAATCGGCGGGCTGTATGTCTATAAAAAAATACGGGTCGAATTTAGAATCTCAGCAAAAAGAAAAACAATCAAATAAACAAAACTAGTAAATTAGACAGAAACAGGTACGTCGCAAACAAGGAATAAGTAAAGAGTACAGTAAGTAGTAGGTACGCGTAGGTAGTACTTTTATGTTCCGAGCGGATGCACATTGCGCAGCTCAACAAGGTGCACACGGAAATTGTGACGTCCAGAGAAATTGCAAGGAAATAGCATAAGCTTCAAACGGGACATAGGTGGTATAAAATAACTACATATCATCTATTTATATCTATACATATAATAAAAACGTAGAGAAAATAAGCAGCATAGCGTTAAGATAGTTTCAGGAATTTTTGTCTGTTTGTTTGTTTGTCCAAGCATATCTCCTAAACCACTGGATGGATTTAAATGCGGATTTCACGAATATTCTTAGCTATGACCAGATGGAAGTATAGACTATGTTATTTTGTGCAAGGGCCGGATTAAGGGAGGAAAAAAGGGTTGAAAGTTTATATGATAGTTTACGCGCATTAGTACTAATAATAAGAATACGAAACTGTGTTTATTTGTTCCCCTTTCACATATGTAGCAACAGAACAACAGATCGACGTAATTTTTACAGAGGTAGTTAGTAGTTATAGAAGGCTGTAATGTACTTACCCACATAGGATACTTTTTATCCCTCCAGATCATTTGTACTACCAGTAGTACTACTGAGTAGTTCATCTGGTAGTACAATGATACAAACTTGTACCTCTAGTACTACCAGTAGTACTAATGACCCTTGGTAGTACTACAGAACATTATTTTATCATTCGACTAGATACGTAGGTCGGTAGGACTCTTTATTGTTATTATTTTTATGAAGGTTCGAATTGTGAGGAAATATCCACTCGGGTGAAACCACGGAGCGCAATTAGATTATAACTAATTATACTTAGAAACTATTACAGGTTTGAAGAATACCTCAAAAGTTTAAAGTTTTGGCAGCAATATTTAGAACTTTTATGTTGTATTGTAACTGAGTACAAGTGGGCAATTTACGTACGGAAATACGTAGTGAATTTCATACAGATTTAATTTTCGAAATTCAAAATTTGTGTGTAATTGTTACTAGTAACGATAATACTAGATATATATGTACTGTGAATACTAGTCATGACGTAATGGTGAAACGTCTATAAGTGTATCCTCAGTGCAATTAAACCGAGCTTAGCCTACTGAGCGCACCGTAGCTTCGGTAAAGCGCATTGAACCGTTCCGCAATAACGCTGCCGTAAATCGCAAGTGAAATTGCGCACAGTGGTCTCTCTTCCGGGTCGGGATCACGAGGTACAGCAGCGCAGCGAGCCTTAGCTAGACTTAGAAAAGGCTTTGAAATCAGAGTAGGTATACATTCGCTAAGACAGACCTTTCTTGGGCGGCAGCGAGGCGTCGTCTGCGGTCTCGTAATAGAGGACAGCAAAGTCGTCCGAAGTGTTGGGAGCTGGTGGTGGCGTGTACACGCTGGGCGCGGAGTGTCCGGTCCACACGTCCATAGTCCGAGCATGTCCAAGCCCGGGGCCGACCGCTCACGCTCGCTACGGCCAGCGCACTGAGCTTTCTAAGCTGCGGCCTGCGGTCGCGCACGCTTCAACGCTAGTGAGAGTCGCGATCTTACTTTTTTTACGATTACTTTACCTTAGTAAAGTTATGGGAGATATGACGTAATTGCTAGTGCTGAAATTTCATGCGCGGTCAGGCGGACGAGCGTCCACACGCCTGCTGCGACGAACTGCGAGCGACGCGATGGATGTAACTGGTCATATATACGCTTCGGGCCAGATAATCATGTCTATTTTTTTATTTAACATATTTATACGAAAGTTTTGTATGGAGGTACTTACATGAATAAAGTTATGTGAAAATACATATTGCAAAAATTATAAATATATCGTATTATGTTTTTAATGTTAAACTTTTCATCAATCAAACTTAGGCTAAAAAAATATCAATGAAGTTATTAATAATGATAGACTATTGTGACCATGTTCCAGCTAAGTGTCGTCATTCCGAAGAAAGAGTTAGGTAGGTACTTCTTATACCTTTTGTAGGTATTAGTTAAAGGCACTTGTTTATTTGGCAACGAGGAAACGGTCGTTAAAAAAAAATATATAATTATTGAAGAGCTCTTCTAACTTCTTATTATAATAAGTAGGTTACTTAATCAAAAGTTTCAAAAAATATATTAGTATTTGTTATAGAACAAGCAACCGGGGTCTACGTGTTATGCGACCCACCACGGTACTGCTCAGTTGTAAATTCCACTCGCGGTCACCCATCCCAAGGATGGATGGCTATCTTTTGTCGATGCCTATCCGTAGACTGGCCACGCCGTCCGTTGCTTATAAACACCTAGTTGAGTTACGCTTCGGGTTTCATTCCTATTATATCAGGTTGAAATTAAACGGAGCTTGAGGTACTGTCTAAATCAACGTAAATAGATAGAAACTTGTAAATCCCTCGTTATATGATCGTAGCCTGAAAGCTCTGCTAAAGTTGCTTCGAACGCAGTAGAAGGTATGTAACCAAACCAATGATGTTTAAAACCATGGATTCCTCATCGATGTTATAGCCGTAACAGACACGTCAACTTGGCTGACGAACCGCCGGTTGACCAACGGGAGCAAAAGAGAAAACTTTCTCTTTCTCATGTTGACGTGTCTGTTACGACTCTTAGTCTGCTAGTAGACTAATACCTACCAGCGGAGTTGGATAACTAAACTTCGCTGACTAATTTTGTGTATTTTTTTTATTTTGGTGTCTAAATTTTA
This sequence comes from Agriopis leucophaearia, assembly GCA_949125355.1. Lineage (NCBI taxonomy): Eukaryota > Metazoa > Arthropoda > Insecta > Lepidoptera > Geometridae > Agriopis > Agriopis leucophaearia. The sequence goes on along the minus strand of OX421261.1, from coordinate 7,887,929 downwards.
TTATTGTAATGAGCGCCGTCGGCATTTCTATGTCTCTGGGTAATTCCAGTTTTATTTCATTTTATTTTATTTGATAGGTGACATTTTTTTCACGGGTGCAAAGAGGTGTAAGGTGGTGCAATGAAATATTATATTTATATTTTTATACTATAAAAATTGAGATCTAAGTACACTAATACTGTAAATGTTCAAAGTTTCATGCACTTTTCCTAATAACTATAAAAGTTAGCAGATTCTAAAAAATTAGGACGGAGAAACGGACAGATACAACGAACTTATAAGGGTTCCTTATAGTACTACAGAACCCTAAAAAAAATTGCTAGAGGAATTAAGAACCACTCGACACTGACACGAACAAGGTGAAAAAGGTGGTGGGATCCCCAGGCTCGTGTACAACTAGGTTTACTAACATGGTATGGGAAAACTTGAGCAAAAGCAGGATAATTTAATTTAAAAAACCAGACACTTTATTAATCCACCATCTCGAAGTTTTAGATACCTGATATTTACCAGCCTTCCCTTTTTCAGGATAAGAGGATATATCCTCAAGATGCACATTATTTCCATGCCAAACTTCATCTATATCAGCTTAGCCAATAAGTTACAAACGATTAACGTAACGAAAAAGACTTTACCAAATAAATGGATTTGGATAGTAAGTATATCCTTTCAATGTTTTCTTTTTTCCAAAAATGTCAACATAAATGACGGAGTTCGAGGTAAAAAACATTTTAAAAAATATAAATAAAATACAACCGAATTGATCACCCCTCCTCTAGGTAGGTACATAGGTATATATTTAGAATATAATGAGGTATGTTTACAGTCTAGGTAAGTTTTAAATATTAATTTGTAAAACTCTTTGATTATATCAGGTAAAACTGATAGTATTTATTGAAATAAGTAGATTATCTCCCTCCGTCTGTTTTGTTGACGATCAAACGGCCAAGGATCTTGTTGTTGAGAATCTTTTTTGGAGAATTCTCTCTTCTCTTTGTTTCTCTTTTTCATGCTTAGAACTTAAAATTGGGCAGACGTGTAAAATGGTTGCTATCCATAACACACAAATATCGAATTGACATAGAGGCAAATGATTTAAGCCTTGTAAAATTGTTTTAGCTTAGATAGTGTAAAACTGTCTCACCAAATATGTACCTAATTGCGAGAATTGTGAGACAACTCAAATTTTTTAACGAACAAAAGTAAGGAAACTAAATATGTAGCTTACTGATTCTATGAACTGAAAAGATCTACGGAAAATTAATTTTTTGTAAGAAATAGATCTGTATTTTGTTATTCAAAATACTGGCTTCATATATTGGAGAAACTCAACATAATTATGAACTTATTACTTCCAATTTACAAAAGTAGCTTTTCGTTGCCAGTGATGCATTGTGCTGAAATTTAGCATACTTGTCAAGTTCCATGATAATATATATTATGGTGACAGCGAGCTGATTTGATGATGGTGACGGTGGACAGTTTGGACTCATTGATCAGCACATCGTTCCGATTACTAATTAAATAAAAGCTTGGTTTGAAATTTTTTGTCATCTAGTTGGCACGAGTTTGGTACGAGTACATTGAGAGTACGAGAAAATACCTAAATAAAAATAATATATTTATGTATTTTTAGGGTTCTTAGGCCATGTACGTGGCCTGAAACTCACAATAATAAAATATAAAAAAGCCTTTATTACCCTTAATATTACATATTCTAAGTTATTTAAAAATATTATTACTACAAAATTATTTAAATAAGGTAAATAGGTACTTTTTTTTTTAGGGCTATAACTGGGTGAAGGCCTCCTCCATGTCTTTCCATGCTCACGGTCTTGTGCTAGACGCGTCCAGGTTGAACCACCAACCTCAACAACGTCATCGCACCATCTTCTCCGAGGTCGTCCTCTCTCCCGTATGGCGTCTCTGGGATGCCAGTGAACGATCCGCTCGCTCCATCTGCCGTCTGTAGCTCGAGCTAGGTGGCCAGCCCACTTCCACTTAAGCTTACAGAGCATCGTTGTGGCGTCTATAACTTTGGTCTTTTTTCTTATGTCTACGTTTTTGACTCTGTCTTGAAGTTTAAGACCCAGCATCGAACGCTCTGCTGTTCTCTGGAATGTGGTTATTTTCTTCATTAACTTTTTCGTTAGTGCCCAAGTTTGACAACCATAGAGCAACGATGGCAATATTGTGTTATCCATTAGTCGTATTTTTAGATGTATCGGAATTTTGCTCTTGAATACATCTTTGTTAGCCCAGAATTTTTTCCACGAGGTTGCTATTCTCCTGTCGATCTCTTTAGCGGTAGCATCTTCGAATGATATCAGTTGGCCTAAGTACATATATTCATTAGCATACTCTATGTTGGTGTTATTTACTTTAACAGGAATCTTAACTCCACTAGTCATCACTTTAGTTTTTGATAAATTCATGTAGAGGCCTATTTTCTTGCTCTCTGCGTCTAGAGTTGTCAACATGTGTTGGAGGTCTTCGTGATTTTCTGATATGAGTACAATATCGTCAGCAAAACGAAGATGTGTCAACCGCTCTCCGTTGATGTTGAGACCATAGTTCGACCAGTCGAGCTTACGAAACATTGACTCTAGGATGGCTGTAAACAATTTAGGAGAGATCGGGTCTCCTTGTTTTACGCCTCGTTTGATGTCAAATGGAGGGCCGATCGATTCTGTTTTTATTTTGGCCTGGCAATTGCTGTATATGACTCTCAAGATTGTTATAATAGGTCGGGGAAAAAGTCTTTTCGTATTTTGTATGTATAAAGTTGTAGTAAAAATCTTATCCGTTGTACTGTTTGTATCTGGCTGGTTTTGATACCATTAAAATTATGACATTTTAAAAAAGGAATACAAAACGTAAAAAGCAATTTCCCGCCATTTTTCAATTGTTTTTTTGTTCGATAAAATGAGTGAATCTAACGAACAAATTCGATATATTGTGAAATTTTATAACAAAAAAGGGAAAAATGCGACACACGCCGCGAATAAAATTTGTGACGTTTATGGACCTAATGCAGTGTCATCAAGAGTAGCACAATGTTGGTTCAAGCGTTTTCAGTCCGGGAATTTTGATGTCAAAGATGCAGCTCGCTCTGGTCGCCCTGTTACGGATAAAGTCGATGCCATTTCTGAAAAAGTGGACCAAGATCGGCATATTAGTAGTTACAACGTAGCTGAAGAACTGGGGATTGACCACAAAACAGTTTTGACCCATTTGAAAAAAACTGGGTATACAAAAAACTCGATATTTGGGTGCCACACGAGCTCACTGAAAGAAACCAAATGAATCGTGTACTCATTTGCGATTTCTGTCGATATTCCATCTTCTCCTGGTGATTTATTTTTCTTCAAGCTACTTATCCCACGTTCTTATTCATGAATCAGAAAGTTGGGAACAACTTTGGATCCTTTCGTGTAAGGTTCATTATCAGTTTCCTGGCTAGAGTACAAAGATGCATAGAACTTCGTGGCAGCTCTTAATATGTCTCTTCTGTTTGTAGATTTTTCGCCAGTGGCTTTACTGATGCTTTTTATCCATTGCTTGTTATGGTCAAATTTTCTCCTGCTTTGTTTTGTAGAGCTTCGGATTTCTAGTTCTTTTTCCAGGCTCAGTATTTTAATCTTGTGCTGGTTTGATTTTATCTTTTCTATATTTTTTTATGTAAATGTTTAAGTCGGTTTCTTTGATGTATTGTTCTTGGATATATATTTTTTAAGCTTTCCTTTCGTCTATTAATAATTTAATTTCCTGGTCTATTGGTCTAGGTTCTGGTTCTTTTTTAATTTTGGTAGTTTATTTATACACTCTTTGATTGCTGATACAGCTGATTGCTGAGCGTTGTAGGAGCCATCAATATCATTTTTTTCAATGTTGTGTATTTGTTGGCTCATTAGGTTTTTAAGCGACTCTACTTCAATTGCTGTATAATTTTTATTCTTTTGACCAAATTTGTGTGACTTTTTTTTAACATTTCGCATTATATGTCATTCTTAACATTCTGTGGTCTGTAGAAAATTTAGTAGAGAGCACTTCGACATTACTTACTCTATTTTTTTGTTTTACTAGTATGAAATCAATTTCATTTAATGTTCTGCCCCCTGGCGACATCCAAGTCCACTTCTGTTTCTGGTGTTTTTTGAAAAAGGTGTTTGTTATAGCAAATCTATGTTCGAAACAAAAGCTCAATAGCATTTCACCTCTTTCATTTCTTTCTCCAAAGCCGTAAGGACCACAAAAAAATCTCACTTCAGTGGTAAGGACCACAAATTTCCTTTTCTTCTTGTAGTGGCATGCCTATTTTTGAGTTAAAGTCTCCCATTATGATGGTATCTTTTCCTGTGTTTCTTTACGCTTTGAGTATGTCTTGGTATAGTATTTGAACTTCCTTTTCTGGTGCTTTTTCTGTAGGTGCATATACCTGTATTATATTTATAATTATGTTGTCATGGAGTTTTAAGTCTAATCTTACAACTCTATCTGAGAAAGATTTAAATTCTATTATATATTTTTTAAGGTATAGAGCAATAATGAAGCCAACGCCACTTCTTCCTTTTTTATCCCCTCTGTAATACGATATATTATTATGCCATCATTCCTAAATATTTTTTTATGTAACTGCACTAGTCAGTCATCACTACAAGACGAGCAAGTCACTTGCCTGATGGTTAGCGTCACGCTTGCCTATAAAGGTTTAGTACCACCCAAATTTTAAAACTTGAATATGCACTGCACTTTTATTCGATTGATTCTGCCACGTACCTGTAAGTTGAGGAATGGCTTACCACCTTCTGTTTTTTCCCCGAAGTTGAAATTGGATGGCTTCAAACGAAGGGTGAATTCATCAGGGGTCTCCTTAAAGGTAGGCAACACACTGACAATGCCCCGGGTTTGTAGGCAGCAATGACCACTTACCATCAGGTGGGCCATCGTCTGATTGCTACTACATCACTACATTTAAAAAAAAGTTACATGAATAACTCGCGATATATATCCTGATAGAGTTCGGTGGATGTTTCGGAATTAAGACCAATAATGTTTAAATCTTACAAATTTTAATTACTTAATTGTAACATAACAAGTCGATGCCTTTTTTAGCGCAAGAGCAAGCCCCTCAGGTCGCTGAACCTGTGTTAGTTGTTAGAAACTAATTTCAAGCAAAAACATGCTATAAAATTACGAAGGAAAGATATAAAATAGAAGACACGTCCCTTTAAGCAAGTTGCCATCTAATCAAACGTGTTTTTGTGATTTATCAATTGAAAATGATATTTACTACGTATGGGTACGGTTCTTTTTATTATGTACAATTAGATAAAGTCGTACAAAGCTGTATCATTTGTGAAAAGCTGTCTCAACATCCTATAGTGGATTAGCACTATTTATATAGAAGGAGATGTTTAAGCTACCGACAATGGAAGAAAAAGCAGAGTCCGAAAGAAATTATAAATTTAATGCAAAGAAAAATCTTAGAAAAAGCGAATGACAATTCTATTTGAAAATCGGTGTTCCTTTATTTTTTTCTTTTCGCGCGCCAGCGCCACACGTCGTGGAAAATTGGAATGAAATTCACGAAGGTTGGCGCAAGGAGTACGAGTACGTTACAATCCATTGATAGCCATAACATACAAAATATAATTATTTCTATCCCTCTCCTTAGTTTCATATAGTAGTTTACTTAGTATGCCAAGTTGTAGGGACGTCATTGGTTTCAATTTTTTTTTTTTTTTTAATGTAGTTATTATACGTTTACAATATAATTTTACAAGCTTTGACCACAAACTAAGCATGGCCGTTCAGCGTGACAATGCTGGCAGACTTATGATCATCTTCTTTTACTCAGAGCTTCTATTTAGTTCCCTTTATAATATGTATAGATATATTATATGCGACACGTGACTAAAATAATGGCGTGTTTCTGGGCAACGCATATGCATTGCCATTTAACGTGGTAATTCCACCAGCATGTTGGGTAGCTGGGTACGCTGGCAACTTCAATTAGCTCAATATAGGAGCCACAGTTGAGAGTCTGAAAGTCTGAGTAACGCCCAATAGCTCAAGCCTTCAAATAAAAAAAGAATCAACAAAATCGGATCATCCAATCAAAAGTTCTGAGGTATCGAACTTAAACTTTACTTAAACTTTAAATAAAAAGACAGTCGAATAACCTTTCGTGAAAAATTATCTAACTGATAGTGAAAATCGCAACAAAATATATTGTTTGGTTTAGGAGGAGTTAGGGGATATACAGACAGACTGGCGCGGAAAGTGACTTTATTTTATACTAGTGCTGCTGCCCGCGGCTTTGTACACGTAGATTTTCATATAAACTTACAAACCCTTTTTTCCTCCCTTAATCCGGCCCTTTCGTATAGGTATCTGGTCATAGCTAAGATTCATGAAAACCGCATTTAAATTCGTCGAGTGGTTTAGGAGATGTGCGTGGACAAACAAACAGACAAAAAATTCTAAAAACTGTCTTACCGTGTTCAGCTGCTCTGTCTTTTTTTTGATATCTCACAATTACAGATTTTTTATCTATACGTTTTTATTATATGGTATAGATATAGATAGACTGTGTAGAGATAGGCACCGAATTAGTAAATGCAACGTGGCGACGTTGAAAATACGTCGAGAAAATTACTTACGCTTTCACCTTACGCGACGTCGAATTAAGTAATGGTAAAAGACGTGCTCGCATCACGGGAAGCTACAAAAACAATAATAAATAAATTAAATTACTTATAAAAAAAAACCGACTGCATTGTATTAATAGTAGGTTACAGTAGGTAGGTAAAATAATATAAAAACAAGTTTTCTATTCTATAAAATATTAATTTGTTTGTTTGTTCTCGTGTGTAAATAAATAATATCAACATATTATAATTATAAGGTTGCCTGGAAGAGATCGCTTATAGCGATAAGGCCGCCAATTGTTTCACTAGTTTTAAAGTTGTTTTATCTTACTATGTATTTTTGGTGTGAACAATAAAGAGTTATCTATATATCTATCTATACAATGAAAAAAAATACAACTTATTATAATTATTTGTTGCTCACACAAAAATATTAATTGAAAAAGCATAGGTTAGAAATTGTAAGGCATTACACAAATCTCATAAACTACTGAATATTTTAAAGTAGTGGTTGGTATATGTTTGTGAAACCTGCTTAGTGAGCTCACTTACTGATGGTAATATTGAACTATTTAGCAAAGTTTACTTATTAATTTTCTCTATATTTTTTACGCTGACGCTATCTATCTCTAATTCGTTTAACTTACTTTACTCCCACTACTAAAACGATTCAAATAACAACTTTCATGTCGAAATCCATTAAGCCGTTTAAGCTGTAGGGCGTGCAAAAAAACCTTATACATACACTCGAAAAACATAACCCGCCTTACGCAGTCGGGTAAATACCAGTAAATAAACGTGAATTGTTAAATTCACTGGCCTTACACATCTGTCAATGCCTATAAATATTACATTTGCAGTTAATGGTGACATTTTTCAAAAAACCCTTCCCAATGAAGTAAATGAATACAGGCGAACAGGAATAATAATATCGTTGTCAGTCATGGCCTCTGATTTTGTAAGGAGACATTACAAAATCAGAGACCAATATACAGGGCACGAGGCAACTGTAGCAGAAAAGGTGTAGAAAAACAAGCTAAAAATTAAAAATCGAAAACCAATGAACGTACCTGTGAGGGTACTGGCCGGCGGCGGTGAAATGGACTCCTCTTTGAATCTGCAAAAAATATGGAAACGTTAATGAAAAACGCTTTATAATCTTAAGGCACCCGGTTTGATCCTCGGCCCTGAACCAATGACTTATTTAGTACTTATATAATTTATGTGCAACAACGGTAAATGAGAACATCGAGAGAAAACCAAGTATTTCGAAGGACATCAAAAGTTAAAAGACATATGACATCCACCAACATGTACTGGACCAGCATGGTGGATTACGGCCCACCCTCTCTCTCTCTCTCTGAGAGAAGGGCTGTGTGTGTGGGCAGTAGGAACATGATAAGCTGAAATTATTGGAAATTGCAAACTTTTCGTCTCCAATATCGTTTTCAGTTAGTTTCATGTGAAGGCTACGCTTCCCTTTTAGATTTTCGAGATTTCGTGATGACTCAGTGAATCAGTGAGTCAGTGCTATTTCGTTTTTATATATAATATATAAATGTTATATTTGCAATTTTGCGTTATTTATTTTTCACTTGACTGTACTTCTTCAATTAATAGTTCTTCAAATACAGGACAGTCATTCGGTTCGAAAAAAAAGAAGTTACTTGGAAAGCTTTCCGGGAGTTTTAAAAATGGGTACCTCATTTTATAGATGTTAATGTGTTCTTTCCGAATTTCAACTTCGCCATCTCGTATCTTTGCCGCTGATACCTACGATGTCACAGACAGCTTAGCATCGTAGCTCCCTTGTGTACAATTTTTTTTAAATCCCGTTTCAAAAAGAGTAGTAATAACATTTTAACGTGTGATACTATATATCTGTGTGTGTATGTGGCACCGTAGCTCCCAAAATGCTAAACCGATTTTGATTTAGTTTGTTTTGTTTGCAAGGAGACTTGATCAAACGAGTTTTGAGCTATGATTCAAGAAAATCTGTTCACCCGTTCGAAGATAATCCAGCTCTTTAAACGTGGGATATCAATATTTAACTGATTTCAAAAATTTGGGTTCTCAATTTGGTTGTATGTTTTTCAATGTTTGTTATCTATAACTCCGTCATTTATAAACCGATATATAAAATCCTTTATTATTTATTTGAAAGCTATTATTTTCAGATTGGTTCCATAGACATTGCATCAAAATTGGTTCAGTAGTATGGATTTTAAATCAAAATAACTGGAAAAAATATGTCAGTCAAGTAAACGAAATTGCTTGTAGTTACTAATTTTGAAGTCGGTTTTTTAATTGATAATTATTATATTTATACTTGTGTGTCTTCTGTCTATATACTAAGTGCTAATCAGTGGGTAATATATTTCTTAACAGTTTCTGAAACAATGATAGCCGTTGTTTTTTTTACCCAACGACGCAAAGCCAAAAAGGGGTTTATTATGGTTAGCGTACAATATGCACAGAAAATATTTTTCCCCTTGCTGTATATATGTTTGCAAGTTGTTACAGACGTTTAGATTGTCAGGTGGCAAACCCTATACAGTTCTTGTCACTGTACAAACAATCACCACCCATCGCTGGAAGAACCAATAGGTAATCGATGGGTAAGAAAGGTGCTTGAGTGGAGACCACGAACCACGGAGGACGCAGCATAGGTAGGCCCCACTAGATGGACCAACGACATGCATTTTTAGTTTCGACATTCAGTGGATGCAGATGGCAGGATCTCGTTCAGTGTGGAGTAAAGGGGGAGGCCTATGTTCAGCAGTGGACGTCGTCTGATGATGATGATAATTGTCACTGCGTGGGTAACGTCATCATAAAAAAGGTGGCACCATGTGAAGTGGGGCTGAAAAAATATTCGTTGGTACTTCTTTACGTAACGTCATTGAAAAGATCGGCTATTCTTGTCCATGTCATTATTGTTTCTGTCCCCGTCGCACTTGTGTCAATCCGAATTAAAGTAACGGCGACAAATTATCGGAATTAATGGAATAGCCTCAGAATAATACTCTGTTATTATTCTGAGGGAACAGCCCAACCTGTGTACTATATCTTTTATCATCATCTTTCATTATATCTTATTTTAATTTACATTGAAACTTTTTTACCATTTACAGCCACTACTACTACTTGCTACGAGTATATTTCCATAATTCTAAATTTTGAAAGAAATAAACAAAAGAACACCTAGACGAGCATTATATTGGAGGCTCTCGAACGGAGCGGTCATGGAGGAACTTGATAAAAAACTTTGAAAGGTTCTTCTTAAATGTTTAGACTTGGCGAAGTCGGCAGTTGAATGCTTGAAGAAGTCTTACTCCAGGAAAGGGTCTTCTTCTACGCCAATTGACCCTCTGAGAGGTCCATCTTGAAGAGTTTGTTGGTACGCAAATATTTGGAAGTGGGAAGTGTTCTTTATGCTTTTTTTTACATTTCATACCTTGCTACGTGTGTGAGTGAACTAAAACTCCCCAAGTGTGGTCGTGTATAAGGAACTTTAGACGTATTAAACGTGTGGACTGTGAAGTGAGTTTTTATAGTCATATTTAGGATAGATAGTCCTCAATTGCTCCTCTCCTAGTAACTGGGTGTGGCAGACATGCTTCCGGCTAGGTAGGTCTAGCCTGGTGGTGATCGCAGCCGGAGTCTTTTGCTTCACTACACATGTGGGCGACCATAATCTCAAAAACATTCTTATAATAACCGTACATTGAGCTTGGTCTCGCTCTCTGTTGCTCGCAATGTTTTTGAGATTATGTTAACACTGGTGTGTTACCATATTTTTTAAAGACTGGTGTCTTTAAATAAAACCGGTTCGAATTGAGAACCTTCCTCCTTTTTTGAAGTAAGTTGATGAAAGTGAGGTTCTTTTATTTTTTGTCCAAGTGTTCCGTTTGCAACTAGTTTGCGAATCTACCAAAAGTACTGTAGTCGAGTTTTTGACTTAGGAAAAGAAATAAACTTGTGATATTTTTTTCTGGAAACACTGTACCCTATTCATCATCTCACGAATTAAAGATGTGCGATGTAGATAAGTACATACAAATAAATCGAATACTTTGTTTGTCTAACCCGGCCAGTGGGTTATTCGGTACCAACTCCAAGGACGGTATTAGGTTTTTATCACGTTTTTTTATCGTCAGCCTAGTTACTGATACCCCAAGATCCAACAGACATTTGACAATTTGCAAAGCAAATGGATAAAAATCACATATGCATTACATTCCCGTAGCACCGCTGCTTTGCTTGGGCAGAACATTATATTTACAAATCAGCTCAAAACAAATAAAAACTTAAAATGTCGAAATAAAAATATGGAACCAGCGGCGTGACGATATCGAATATGTGAGTTCGGTTTTAAATGTTTATGGGGCAGCTAAAAGAGTATCACGTTCGCTTATTTTTAAATTTTTTGGGTTTTGTACCCAAAGGGTACGGGACCCTATTTCTAAACCTACGCTGTCTCTTTTTTTGTCTGCCTGTCCGTCCGTCCATCTGTCCTACCTTATAATGGCTGTATCTTTCGAAACGTATAATAGATAGCCAGTTGACATTTTCACAGAATATGTAATTTTACGGCGGATTAAATTAGATATTCCAACAATTATTCTGCTTAGCACAGGATAGAGAGAAGTTTGCTGAGCTGACAGCCAACCTCCAGTAGTGGAGAGGCACTTGAAGAAGAAGAAAAAGAACCAAGAAATAATAATAATACTGCAGTCATCTCAGAATGAGATATAATGACCTGGAAACTCGTAAACATCTTCATTTTAGCGTTATAAAGGTTTGTCTCAAAAGTCTCATAAAATCTTGTGTTTGTGTCGTAAGTTATTCAAGGTCAAAGGTCACAATATCGGTTTCTTACAATTATCTAGGTTTCTTTAGCTCCAATGATGTTGTAATATATTATAAAATTGTAGAGCATAAAATTTGCGACAAATTTTGTTCCAAGCATTTATTAATCTTGTGACATAAATGTAAATGCATGTTCGTTTTTATGTCAATAAATAATTTTAATTTGACGTTAAAAATCATATGCTCAACCGTTTTTGAGATAAGGGGTGGAGATCGCGCAACACTCAGCCATACATACTGTAATGCAAGGTCAACCCTGAATCGCTTAGTAGCTTATGGCCATAATTGAAATCATGTTTACTTATTTGAGAAATCAGCCAAATAAAAAAAAATGTTTTACTGTTTTTGTATTTTATATGGTAGTGAGTATGGAACCCTTAATGCGCAAGCTCGACTCGCACTTGGCCTGTTTCTTAAAGATATAAAATCACTGAGTGGAAAGTTCAGAAAAAAAACGTCGTTTCTTTTAACTCAGTGATATTATATCTTCAAAAATCAAAACGCGTGAGTAAGATCATCCCGACCTTAATTGAAAAATCACAAGTACATTACTAGGCTATGCCAGGACTCGACCCAGACAAGATAACCTATTTCCTAGATTTAACCTTGTCTTGTCATTTATAATTATATCCTTACGAAGGGCCGATATTTGAATCCATATACAGCTAGGCTCTTTTAGGTCGTCTGTCCATCTCGTGGGTGGACGTCCTACGCTGCGCTTACCGATCCGAAGTCTCCATTCGTGAATCGGCCCCATTGGCTATCTGTTCTGCGTGCTACGTGGGTCTTCCTTACTTAATGCGGTGGGCTATGTCGATAATATCGGTCGTTAAAGGTTCGTCTACGGATCTCCTCATTTCTGATAATTTGACTGCAGGGAAACGTTGAATGCAGGCTGCTTCCAACCGGCTCTTTTCGATATCGGTGGGGGAGAACTATGTTCAGCAGTGGACGTCCTAAATCTGATATGACGATGATAGCCAGACTAGAAATCAGTTTTTCAACAGAATAACACAATAAACAAAGAATAACAAACTACGCTTTGAAAAAGAAGACATTTCAACCCAGGCTCATCTGGATTAGGTTTTTTAAGTGAACTATCTGGTTAGTCTGATTTTAAAAGCATCAACTGTATCAAAGTCTTGTACTTCATATATGTGAGAAGCATTTTAGAATATGCGTGCAGCGTCTGGTAACCCTGTTATATTGTCCACATAAAAAAAATTGAATCGATACAAAATAAATTCATAAAATATTTATGCTTCAAAGACTTTAAAACTTTTGACTCATACTTGGAAGCCTGCAAATATTACGGCATAGGTTCATTGGAGCAGAGACGTGAGCAGTATGACATGGTTCTTATACACGACATATTCTCTGGGAAAATTGATTGCAGTGAACTTCTGTTTAATATTTCAATAAGGGTACCACACCGTCGTACTCGATACACAACACCACTGTTTCACGTTCCTGCCGTAAATACAAACTACGCTCGAAACTCTATTCTTTGTCACGTAGCTCAAACCTATAATAACCATTATTCTAAACTAGACCTCTTTCACATAACTAAAAATGCCCTAAAAATCGAAATATAAAAGTTTCACATGCTCGGTAAGTAATTCTACAAATAACCACACATTCTTACCCACATCACTACACAAACACACACACACATATTAACACACACCTACTACACACCCTCACTCACCCCACACACACCTACACACACACACACGTCTCTGCGAACCCTGACTCTTTTGAGGACTTGTGTATCGCAGACACGGCAGACACATAAATGACCTTAAACCAAGCCTTGCACCTACACACCTATGGATGTTAGTGTGCCTGTAATGCGTAAATGTTAGTCATAAAATTATTATTATTTACTTTTTAAATTACTGTAATCTATTTTGGCCTTATTTTTGATAACTATTGTTAAATATTGTATAGAATATATAACGCTGTTGATTGCAATAAATAAATAAAATAAAAATAAACCCATACACAAAACAAGTTGGCAAAAAAATCTGCATAATTGAACCAAAAAGAGAGAAATGTATTAGTACTTACACATAAGTATTTTTTTTGTACCAAGGCCGTTCTAGAGAGGGTCGCTATTTCTTCATAAGGGTTTGTTAGAACTGGGGCCGTATCGTGACATGTTGTAAACGCAAAGTTGCGCGGTCGCATACTGTATTTCGACGTGCGTCCGCGTGATAATGAGCGCGCGCATTTGTCCCCTGAGCTTTTTTAAACATAGGCGGAGAGTCATTCAAAGTGATATCGCGACTTAAAAGCAGCCATGGAAAAATCAACTCTTTCCCGTGTACTGTAGGTTTATGGCGAAGAACGGAGGCACGCCTTCGCTATGCTTTAACTTTTTTATACACTAGTAAATTAATTTGAACCTACGTTAAGCCGGAAAGGTTTGAATTTTTGCCACGGCCGCTTGCATGCTGCGAAGCCTCTCAGTGGGCAGTGGGCCTAAAATATAAATACATATCAGAATATGAAACACAGAAAAGAGAAGTAAATAGAACGGAAATGAGAAGGAAAATCTGTTATCAGGCATTATGAGTGAATCTTGATTGAACATTCTTATTTGTCAACGCATCGAACTCCGCATCACAGTTGCCAACTGATTTCGAATGACTGACGTTTCGTTTAACAACTAGTTACAACCACTGAAGTCTGTGACTGAAGCGAGATTTTTTTTTCTGTGGTTACAACAAATATATTACAAAAATGCCTTGACAGCCGTCCTAAAAGAAAAAAACAGTTCTGTGAGTATAGGTATGTATCGGCCTCCTTGACGTGTCCGTCAACGGCAAACTAGGCTAGCATCGGTATTGAGCGCGTATATGGCTGGTGAAACCAAACGTTTTATCTTATCCGAATATAAACTCTGTTAAAAACGTTACTTCTACTTCATCAGGTAGGGCAAGAACCACTACTGAATAGCTCCCGCGTGTCATACGACCTCATGGAAGGCCTAAAAAAATATGGCGGCTTGACATGCGTATAAAAGACTGCTCTACCATATACGCAAGCTAGAAAGAAGTGGAAGTAACAAAGTGAGATCTTCGCCTTACAATGGGACCGCATCTAAAATAAAATTAAAACGTACTTTTCTGATCAGATCAAACCATACATGTGTTTTTTAATTGACATTTCATTTGAAGTACTTAAGTAGATAACGAAAACAAAAAGTTCTGAAAAACCAGGTTTTTTTTTTTCAAATACGAGTATATTGTGTCCATCTGTACATTATTTGAAGAACACACTTCGAGGAAGTATTTATGTCTTCTCCGAAACCTATAATAAAATATATTTTCAAATAATCTGCCAAGTGCAAGTCGGACTCACACACGAAGGGTTCCGTACTATTATCTAAAAAATCACGTTTGTTGTATAGGAAATAAAAAAAAATATATAAATAATTAAATATAAATTTTATTTACATTTTATTATTAATTTCGTAGTGAATATATAAATAAATATCCTGTGAATATTTCAAGTGTCTACCTGTTACCGTTATCAATATCGAGCAAAAAAATCACATTTGTTGTATGGGAGCACCTCAAATATTTATTTTATTCTGTTTTTAGCATTTTTTCTTATAACGGCAACCGAAATACATCATGTGTGAAAATTTCAACTGTCTAACTATCACGGTTCATAAGATACGGCCTGGTGACAGGCTGACAGACGGACAGGCGGACAACGGAGCCTTAGTAATAGGGTCGTATAGCAGTTTTACCCTTTGGGTACGGAACCCTAAAAAGAACAATGAATCACGAAGCAAATATTACACTTAATTTTCAAGTAATTTTTATCTATTTGCGGTTTCTATTTTTCTTTTATTTTGGATCCACACGATTTAGTAAAATTAAAAATCTTTAGTTTCCTGACATTTGAAATGAAAACCAGAGTATACCATTCCTTGCTTCGCTCGTGCGCCTTAACATCTTGTGTGATACAGATTGATCTACTGCCCTTGGCAAATAATCTACTATTTCAGTCACAAAGCTGGGGACGACCACTGCCAGCTCAGAGCGTAGCCCTAATTGAAACGTGACCCATAAAAGCACATAGATAATCGCATAACTTCTCTTCATTTCACGGTAAGGTCACTAAGGTAGGAAATTGCCATCCGAGAGAAAAATCCCTGTCTTAACATTAGACCTACATGTTGACATTTAAATAATAGGCTAGTAGCCGACGAGACAAGGTTTCCTGTAATAGTAATAGACTTTAAAATATTCATGAAATCAACTGTTTAATACTGGATTTGTATTATTTTTTTAACAATGTTATAATACAGTTTTTGTTACTAGGTGAAAATATTTCAATAAAGCATCATTCGATCGATGCTTTATTGAAATATTTTCGATATCGATAAAGCACTAGATAGGTATATCGGCAAATAGTCTAGCCTATAGGTTTATAGAAGAATAACCCGCTACTAACTACATGTGAACGCGAACCTTAACGCGGCTAGATACGGTTTGCGGTCGCTTGATTTGCACCTATTAGGGCCTGCGTTTAGAGTTGGGCGTAAGGCCCCAGATCTAGCCTCGTGGGTTTTGTATACCAACCATTTTATAACATCAGTTATCTGTCAGTGAAAGTCCAGTCACAATCGGTTCAGCCGTTTTGGTGTCCATAAACATCATTGCCACATAGATTTTTATATATTTAGACAGGTAAGAATAAAAAATAAAACATCGACGTGAAATGTCTTTACACACGTATTTCTTACAGCGGGTGCAGCAGCGGCAGCACCTAGGTAATTTAAATCGTACATATATACCCTACCCCGGGACCCGGGAATGTCCTAAAACTGCGACCAGATCCACCGGAGGATGGGCAACAGCGTCCTAATAGTACACGGTGAACGTACTGCGATCCCCAAGCCGCCTGCTAAGCGTGGGGATTATGGCAACACCCCTCTCTATGAGGGAGGCCTTGTCCAACAGTGGACGTTAATTGGCTGATGATGTGTGTGTGTGTGTGTGTGTGATATGTCTAGTTGCTGACAGGATTATTAAAACTTCTGAAGGCCGAGACTATAATTCAAGACCAAGGTCATCATCGATTATGCGACCCACCTACGCCTTTATTTACTAAAACCCCGACTTGTCAGACATTCGATATACCTCTAAGCACCTATTTATTATATTGGTACAAAATGTGATATGCTCTTTTTCATTACTCATACTCGGAAAGTAGGTCTGAAGTTGCCTGAGGAGCGGGTTGATCACAGATCATACATTTCAGTCCTAGGGAGAATCACTTTCAATTGACAGTAGACAACTGACAGACAATCAAATTATTAAAAAACCTAGTTCTATTTTCACATTTGTATTTAACCAATTTGAATTTGAATTAACCATGTTCCAACTTTTTTTTTCTCCTCAGAGGATTATGGTTCCACACTTCTCGTGCATTTGCCAGTGTCAGTTCATGTTTTTATTTTTAGTTTCTTTGCATTCGTAATAAAATGTTTACCTCGTGTACTTATTTAGTCCCTCGAACTATTAGCCAAACCCCATCTCGGGACTAAATAAGTTACTTTCACCCATAGGATAAGAATGTACTATTACATTATTGAATTAGGTTTACCTGGATGTTCGTTAGTGTGTAAGAAAATCTAAGAACTCAAACACCCACTTCTATTAGCCGAATCGATTTTAAACTTATGCCCTGTGTACCTATATGTATTATGTGGTATTACTCGCTCAAGTACTAGGTATCGTCTGCATTTTACTACGCATCTTCTGCAACGGGCTTTAGTAAATGTAGACACGATGTCAATTAATACAATAGTGTACTTAGTACCTACAATTAGCAGGTTTTATGTAGCTGGAAGATGGGTAACGGAAGTTTTGACTGGAAACTAAATAAGCCCATCGACCGAGACTTAATATAACGGGCCTATTGAGTTTGAACTTCGTCCACAAAATTAGATCGTCTATAAACTTCGTTTATAATGCGAATTGCAAAGCGTGTTTTTTAAACATTGTTACACATTAAAAGGAAAGGAGTTCCTAAGTAGGCAGGTAATACTTAAAATACTTAAATCAATAGTTTTAAATTATTTATCACACCACCTGCTCGACAATGTCCAATAACAAATCATGCAACCTCAACGTAAAGTAAAGTATTATCTCTTAAGGGATATAAAGTTGTATGAAACTCCCTAGAGAATAAAGTTATTTGAATTTGGAACGTTAAATTCGTGTGGGAAGTCGTGGAAAACTCTTAGTAAAAAAAAAACCATATGGCATTGTAAAGAGGTTTCTTCGAAAATCGAAATGGCCACCATAAAAAACTTAAAAAAAGGTCCGTTTACAAAGAATGTGAAACAAAAGACGGTCTTTGGTTGATTGTCTCGCAGGTGGGAAAAGTAGAGTAGGTATGCTCATCGGGAATAAAGCCTGTCTTCGTCTTGGGCAGCTTGAACGCCTCGCTTCACTCAGGATTCTATATAACTCTACAGTCCCTCGTTTCGCTCAGGGTTCAATATGCCGTCCACGACGTAAGACACAGCTTTATTCCCTTAGTGCATAATATACTATTAATTTCAACAACAAACGTAAAATAGCGGGAGCGTAGGATTGTAACGTCAGGAATTAAATTAATGTAAAATACACACGACATAATCCGTTATAAGAGGTTTAGTTTCAGTGTGTATTAATCGCGATCGCGAAAACCTACAAATACATTAGGTATTAATATTGAAAGCGTAAAAACACAATTACTTTATCACCAAATTTACGTACAGACCAACTCTCAGTTCTGTTTTCAGGGCGAACCCGGAAACTCAAGGACATGTTTCAAGGCCACCGCACCGGCTCAGCTGTTTATTGATTTTACTTCATATTATGCACATTCTATATTATTTCGTAATAATTTCTTGTAGATTAGTAACTGTTACATTTAAAGCTTACATGTATAGGTCGTCTTCCGTGTTGGAAGAGCTAGTTGCTTCTACAAACACTGATCCACTCATTATTGTTGATACACCACAGTTTTCCAAAAATAATGTTTTAGTAATTTTACCAAATTTTTAACTGGCATCCTTTCAAACATTTAACTAATTCTTAACTAGCCCTCAAGGGCTTTTCCAGCCATCTGAGATAATTCGAACGTTATGGTCTTCGCGGCAACCGGAATCTTTGTACAGGCCTTCGTCGGGGGTACGGCCGCGCGACGTAGCTTTCTCAGGTAGAGAGGTATGTAATTTTTTTAGGGTTCCGTAGTTCGACAAGGAATATATTCGTTCTGCTCGTCCGTCTTTCTGTATGTCTGTCCGTCCGTCCGAATTTTTCTAGGTTCGATAATTGTTATGATAAGTGCATGAAATGCATGCAAAATGACAGTTGTAATATAAATCTCAATTTTAAAAGTGCAAAAAGTTAATAATATTGCATTTTAGGGGTGGCTCTGGTACATCTGAAATGGGGATGAATAATGTTTTTTCACTTCATCTCCTCGTGTGGTATGGTTAAAAAGGTCTTTTAAAATTAAAGTAAAGTTTCATACATCACTTTTTTATAAAGTCTATCCTTTGCGAAATATGGCCTGCCAAAGTAGCAAAAAGTTGGTACCTGCATTTCTAAATATTCTTCTATGTCTTATATAGAAACTTGTTACTTACAATATGGATAGGTCATATTAAAACCTTCATTGAAAATTATTTCGAACATTATCTGATTATGACTTTTTGAGTAACAGCGATAAAACTGTAAGAAATTAGAGGTGTTCTAACTCAAAGGTCATTGACTTTTTTGTAAAACTATCTTATCAAAGAATGTTTCTTAATCAGTTTTCTCTATGATTAAACCATAAAAAGTAGATATATGTTGGGAAGATACATCTCTGAAATCAATCCACAGAACGCCAGAGCACAAAAATATGGCTATGGTTACGGAATCTTACCATATGCGTGTCTCGACACGCTCTTGGCCAGTTATTTTAACCAGGTTTGATCAAGATTTTGGTAGGATTTTGGATTTTGCACGAACCAGTGGACCACAAATCCAGTCTCTCCGAGCGGCCATGGTTGAGCGCATGAACTTGTCACTTATGGCAGTCTCCGATTGGGCCGATGCCAACCTGGTCAAGTTCAATGCCGCTAAGATCCAGGTGTGTCTGTTCTCCGCAAAAAGGACGCCATTCCTACTGGCTCCTACTTTCCGGGATGTATCTATTCCGACAGCAGACCGGCTTGAGCTTTTGGGCGTCTCTCTGTCTTCTACCCTCAACTTTGGCTTCTATATTGAGGACAAGGCTCAATTGGCTGCCAAAAAGCTGGGTATCCTATCGAAGGTGCGTCGGTACTTCACGTCGGAACAGTTGCCCTTTTTCTATCGGACCTACTAGCGATCTGCTAGTCTGTGGAATGCGCTGCCGGAATGGGTTTTCCCGGATGGTTACAATATGGGTGTCTTCAAATCCCGAGTGAATCAGTTTCTTCTGGGCAAGCGTGCTCCATCGTAGACCGCATCGCGCTTAACATCAGGCGAGTTGGCGGTCATACGCAAGCCTATATTAAAAAAAAACCTGGCTAAGAAAAATGGGAGTAGGTACCTATGTCTAATTGCGTTCAACACAGCTTGATACTACTTGTCAGTTTTTAGTAGGTCATAGTTAAATTTACTTGTTTTCAGACAAAGCTAACTATATAGTTATTTAAAAATTTCTGTATACCAAATTCACGAAAACGCAGTTTGTATTTTAGTAACATAAAATTCAACCTTTCAAATTTTTTGCTAGTCTCTTTACAAAGACACGTAGCTCGCCGGGCGGGGGTTGAGTCCGCATGCGCTACTTTAACCTTGAGGAAGCTTCCTGGTTCACGGTTAAAAACGTCACGTGCACTTTAGGTCAACGGATTTAAGTAGGTATGTATAATGCCGTGTACTGACCTAGCGAATAAACAAGCAAACGCATGTGGGCAAACGAATCTAGGCCCAAACGTCACCCTTCACCATCGTTCGCCATTTTCTCGTGGTTCGCTCCCTAGCGGTAGTATTCGTTCACGTGCATTCGTTATAGGCATCGTACGCTGCATTACATTACAATATTTACAATATTCTAGAATAATTAATGAGAGAGGCCACGATCTATATGTACGATATCTACTAAAGTTAATTGTGGGATAGTCAACGATTGTTTCACTAAGATTTCAGATATTTTAGATCTTGCAAACTGCACCTTTTCGGGGCCGCTTTTAGAGTTGGGCGTAAGGCCCCTGGTTTTATTCAGTATTTTTAGGGTTCCGTACCCGTAGGTTGTAAACGGGACCCTATTACTAAGCCTTCGCTGTCTGTCTGTCCGTCCTATACTATTTTAATGGCTGTATCTTTCGAACCGTAATAGATATAGCCAGTTGAAATTTTAACAGAATATTTAATGTTAAGGGATTAACTAAGAAATAATAATAATGACAAAATATAAAATAAAGGGGGCCCCATACAAAAAACGTATTTTAAACGTAACTTTGTATTTACTCTAATTTATAAACGGTAATACGGACAAGCATCAAACTGGCATGATTATAGTATACACTCTAAAGAATAACAACATATAATACATAATGGCCAAGTGTGAGTCAGTGACAAATGTCTGTTCACCAGCAAGTTAAGCAACGTAGGGCGCGGTCGGTACTTAGACAGGTGACCGCCTGGGCGTGATATCTTTTTAACCAACTTCCAAAAAGGAGGAGGTACTATGTTCGTCTGTATGTATTTTTTTTTGCACTACTTCTTGTATTTTGTGGTGGTACGGAACCCTGAGTACGCGAGCTTGACTCGCACTTGTGTGGTTTATTTTGCTTATGGACTATTAGTTAGTTATTATAGAAACTGACGTGGTTTTCACACATTTTATTTATATGTAAGGTATGGTGTAGGTATGGTTCGACATAGCGAAAGTGCTGGCACGGGAGAAATTCTTTGTGCCCCGAAAACTCCGAGAAGCCATCGAGATCAGTCGACGTCCAACCTTCAATAGGGATGGAGGATGGAACCTGCCACCGACTTGGAAACCGTGTCTTCATGGAGTTCGTGGGAGCGACCGTGAGACTGGTGGCGACGGGGTGAGCTTATTCCCGAAACACAGGAAGATTCGAGTGAGGAAGAGCTCCAGTGCGCACCGGTGCAACATATTTCTTTACGCACCCCCACCCCCGCACCCGATCAGCATCCGTTGTCGTCACGTGCGCGTCGAGCGGCGGCACGTAGTGCAAAGCGAGACGCAGCCGCGCGCGCGCATTCACCATGATAAAGACCGCCGAATGCGGTTGAAACTATAGTCGGAGTAACCGGCCTAATCTTACGTGAGTAATTCCCGTGTAATATAAATAAAATATTAGTTAGTTCATTAGTGTCTTTGGAATTTTCTTAGTAGGTACACATGAAAAGTTTGTAATTGTGCCGTATGTAGCATGCGGTATAAAAAAATATCTAAAATAAAAAACAGACTTCATAGAAATGTCAGAACTGGGTTAAATTAAAATGGGACCACACGGGAAGCATCAGCTTTCAAATAAAAAAAATTTATTATCAATGTCGGTTCACCCAGTCGAAAGTTCTGAGGTAAAAAACACCTTCCTCCTTCTTTGAAGTCGGTTTATTATGAAAAACGGAGACAATTTAACAGGAACGAAAACTTTATCGTACTAAGGCATATCTCCCATGTTTGTCTGCTCTGATCTGCGAGAGATGAGAGATACCATATAACGACAACGGAATGAAACTGATGAAAAAGTTACTTGTCAGCGAATTCATACTGTATATATTGGTATGAGCCAAATGCAAAAGATATTCAGATATCTGTAGGTTCGGAACCTTTGCATTTGATGGATAGGATAAGGATGACCAGAAACGACTGCATGTAGACATCGCTGGCCCTGGAGTAAATCGAGATGAGGAATCGCTCCAGAAAGCAAGCAGCACCAAAATTCCAATATTGAAAAATAAAACAGCAAAAAAAAATACAGTGCGCTTCGCGCCTCGTGGTGGGCGGTTTCAAACGTCTTGTGTTGTTTGTAGACAGCATAATATTTTGATGTGGAAATAGCTTATATTCTGGATCAGTGCCTGATTAACCCTATCGGGGCCCCTAGGCAATGCAATTCTCGGGCCCTTTTTTGATAAGTTTCGATAGAATACTTCCACATTCAACCAATTACTGTTAGATGGCGTTTATTACGGTAAATAAAATGATTTTTCCATGGCAACATTACCGGATGTAAATAATGGGAAATGTCACGTTTTTTTTTCTTGGTGCGTGGCCCGCATCGACTAGGCCCCTAGGCAGTTGCCTAATCCGGCCCTGGAAGCAGGTCACTGTACACTAAGGCATATATCTCTTATTTGTCTGATCTGATGCTGCCACCCTCTACTATTATAGGGTTACACGGACCAATTTTACTAAACCGAAAGGAGGTCACTGAACAAATCATTATGATTAATCTATAGATAAGGTGAGAATCTGCAACCGAGTTAAACAGAACTGTTATACCAAACCGAAAGGAACAACTCCTACTATGGAACCATGTATTTAATTATATGCTTCGTTAAGCCTGGTTATTTGTAACTAGTTTTTTGCCTGCGACTTCGTTCGCGTAGATTTTCATATAAACCTTTTCTTCCCTTAATCCGGCCCTTTCGCAAAATAACATAGCCTATACTTCAATCTGGTCATAGCTAAGCATATTCGTGAAAACCGCATTTAAATCCGTCCAGTGGTTTAGATGTGCGTGGACAAACAAACAAACAGACAAACATTCTAAAAACTGTCCTATTGTGTTCAGGTGCTTATTTTAAGACGCCCTGTGTGATATTTTTTTTTGTTATCTCGCAATTACAGTTTTTTTTTATCTCTACGTTTTTATTATTTGTATAGAATATAGAATTACATATAAGAGGAAAAAATTCTCACTTCAGTGTATAGAATAGATAGATAGATAAATGAACATTAGGCCACAGGCCACGTATTGCACACACTGACATATTCTTACTAGTTATACCAGATATTTTTTATTTATTTTTTATATTAGAACGGTTGTCAAGGCATTTTTGTAAGAAATTTGTTGTAGCCACTTGCACCCATATAAACCCATAGCTACTGTGTTAGCAACTGTGACGCGGAGTTCGACGCGTTGACATAAATAAGAATGTTCAATCAAGTATCTGTCACAATACCTGGCGACAGAGTTTCCTTCTCATTTCCGTTCTATTTAATTCTCTTTTCTGTGAATTCTACAATGCACACTTCAATATTGAACGGCACACAACTGCAAATGAGATGATCAAACGGACGAGCAAGAGGGGGGGGGGGGGGGGAGCTACGAACTTAAGGGGATTTTGTAGGTATACCTAGGACTTTCATTTATTTTTTCTAAAGTTGTTACTGAAAGTTGAAACCGGTGTTAAAATACTATGTTGCAAACACAACCCTGAAATGGAGAAAAAAAACAGCGATCTCATTCTTACTCCCATTCAAAGAAAAATACTTGTCACAAAATTTTGTCACTCGCGATCCCTATCAAAGATTCTTAATAGCCCTGCATCAGGACTATTATGCGTTTTTTTTTTACGATTTATGGTAAGTCAACAATCATAGTAATGAATTACATGACCTCCTTTCTGCTTACTGGCAACATTTCTTATAACCCTATGAAATAGGAGTTTTGGCGCCAACGTGGAAAAAAACATGTCGGCTCGTTGTATTATTTTCCTAAACTTGTGTATTTTTGAGTGTTAATGTGTAATAATGGTGGATTATTATTTATTAAGGGCTCGTGAACGTGCTCGAGTGTAGGAAAGTGATATAATGAGGTGAAACATGTCTTATCATGATGTTTCCAAAACTCCATAGAAGCCTATTGTAAAGTCTCCACCACTTTACTGGGGCATGAGTTTGACTTGACCATGACCTTCTTTGCTTGACCTAACTGTGACTATGACTCGTTTGACGCTATTTAAGACAATGTAAACTTGATTAATATTTCGACCGAAGGACTTCGTATCCATGGTCATGAAAAAATTTACAACAACAACAACCCTATGAAATAATTTTAGGTACCTATTTAATTATTTATTTTGTGCAAAACAAAGAGCTGAGTCTATTTAATAGTCATAGGAAAGTCCATTTAATATTATAAAACGTATAACTCTACATAGTTTCTAGTTTTTTTTTTTCTCCTATTTCGTACTACGAAATTGGAAATAGACAACGCTTTTCTTTTGACAAAATTTTGGCACTCGCGATCCCGATGAAAGATCCATCCTGACGGCTGCGGGTCATGTGGTGTGTATGAACCCCGACCGATGGGCCAGGATCGTCACACAATGGGTGCCTGAATGGACGACGCAGTCAAGGAAGGCCTAGGAAACGCTGGCGTGACGATCTTGACTCATTCCAGAGAGGTTGGCAAGAGGTGGCGGAGGACCCAGATTTATGGAAGGAAATGGGGGAAACCTCTGCCCTACAGTGAGACAGTATAGGTTAAGAAAAAAAGGCTTGCGCTTGTCTGCCACCTCGCCTGATGTTAAGCGATGATGCGGCCTATTGACCGTAATGTTCACTATATTGAACGAATACATTTTTATATGGCTCTTTTATGGCCATCATACCTCCTCGTTCTTATTCTTATTCTTTCCTCTATGTTTTTATTTGTGCCGCACTTCTTATGCATTTACCAGTAGCAAGTATTGAAATATTATCAAGTTTAGGCATGAATTAGACTTGGCCGTGACTTACGATGCTCGACTCAGATTGTGACTATGACTTGTTTAATTGAAGCCAAAGAGAATGTAACGCTACGATGTAAGCTAGGTAGTACCAGAAAAATCCGTTTATTATTCCGACTGAAGGACTCTGTATCCATGGTCACGACATAAATTCAAAAATTAAGTGGCTTTGGGCGGGAAAACTGCATTAGCAGCCATTGCTATTAGCGTTATTCAGCGGATTTCTTTCTCGGCATTCTCAAATTCTGAAGAAGTGTTGTGTTTAATTATTGATATCTAATAATAATTAAAAAAGATTTAACTGCATTGCATCGATAGTGTGTTCATATTCATCTAAACACTAATATGGCTGCATCACAGAAATCTTCTTCTTCTAAAGTGCCTAAAACATTATATGAAAATTTGCGTAAAGATAAGAAAATTCAAAAGCGTCCGAGTATGGAGCCAACTGAAGACGAAGATATGTCCAAACTTGTTGCGCTATACCCAATGAAGAAGAAGAAAGTCATTCCCGATACAACAGTTACAGAATTTCGTAAAAAAATGTTGGAAGCAGATGATCAGAAGCGTCGAGAAAGGTTAGTGTTTCAAGTGTTTAATTAAATGAGTTGTCAAGCTGTGGTGACATATTGATGATGATGAAGCTGTCCTATCGTTTCTTATTTCTGTAGCTTCACATATGCCACAGAGACACTTTTCAGGAATCTCTAAAACATTCTTATAATAACTTTACATCCTGAAAAACTACCTATTTATTTAAGAAACAAACTTTTGTAAAAATGTATGATGACTACGTTTGTAGATCTAGACTACAGCAAATATATTTTCATTTCATTGTCTTTTATCTTGATCTCTCATTAGGCGACAGAGCGAGACAAATCTCAATTTAAGGTTTTTAGAATAATGTTGACTTTTGTCTTGCTCTCTCATTAGCCGAGAGAGCGAGACAAAGTCAATTTAAAGTTATTAAAATAATGTTTTTGAGATTATGGTAACCCACCAGCTTCATTTTCCTTCGTGCAGTAATAACCATAACAGACGTGTCGAACTTGGCTGATGAACCGCCGTCTGACCAACGGGAGAGAAAGTTTGAATATAATTTCTTTCTCTTTTTCTCTCGTTGGTTGATGTGGTTGACATCAGCCAAGTTATCGTTACGTAAACGATAGCAAATGTATGAAAAATTCAGTTTCCTTTCACATCCGATAGAGGCACTGTTCAATTTTTCATACATTTTGCTATCGTTTACATAACGATAACTTTTTAGCAAGTGTTCGTACTAAGGCCACAGTATCATCTCTCAAGCAACACATTTAACCTGCTTTTAACAACATCAGGCATCATATGGCAAATTAATAAAATATCTCACTATCATCTAAACACAGTAAAACATCTGACAACTACAACATGGAAATTTAGTCGCGGGCATCTATTGGATACAGATGGCAGGTTGTCGTTCAGTGTGCAGGTCAAAGGGGGAGGCCCATGTTCAGCAGTGGACGTCTTCTGGCTGATGATGATGAAGATAATGATTTGCCGTGGGACTTCTTTCATGAAAAGCACTCTACCTTAATTGTTGTAGGAAGCAATTCAATGACAAGATATCCAAGGACCTCGCAGAAATCACATCCCAAGTTGAAGCAGACTACAATGTTATGAAGGAAAACGAAAAGAAACTGGCGCAACTTACTAGCGCCTTCATGACATGCGTACAACAAGCTACAGCAGTTTCGGAACAAAATCTGAGAGATCTCCATGAGTTACAACTGTTACACAAACAGTAAGTAAACTTTTTCAGTTATTAACCGACTTCCAAAAAGGAGGAGATCCTCAATTTGACTGTTTTTTTTTATGTTTGTTATCTCAGAACTTTCGACAGGGTGAACCGATTCTGATAATAAAAAAAGATTTTTATTTGAAATCTGATGCTTCCTGTGTGGTTCCATTTCAATTTGGTCCAGTTCTGTCATTTTTATGAAGTCGGTTTTTTATTAGGGTTCCGTAGCCCGACAAGGAACCCATATAAATTCGTTCTGTCCGTCCGTCCGAATTTTTTAGAACCTTATAACTTTTATAATTATAAATATAAGTGCATGAAATTTTGCAAAATGATAGTAGTAATATAAATCTCAATTTTAAAATTATAAAAAATATATAATATTGCATTTTAGAGGTGGTGGAAAAAAAAAAACTCTTCCATTTTTTTTTTTCACTGCTGCCTCCTCCACGTGTCGTTGAAAAGGTCTTTTAAAATGAAGGTAAAGTTTCACACATAACTTTTTTATAAAGTCTATCATTTGCGAAATACGGCCCGCCAAAGTGGCAAAAAGTTGCCCCCCCTCCTGTATTTCTAAACTTTAAGACATAGAAACTTGTAACTTACAATACAGATAGGCCATATTTAAAAACGTCATTCAAAATTATTTCGAACATTATCTGATTATAACTTTTTGAGTAACAGCGATAAAAATGTAATAAATTCAAGTCGTTCTAGCTCGAAGGTCATCATTGACCTTTTTGTATAATGATTTTAACAAAGAATGTTTCTCAATCGGTTTTCTCTATGGTTAAACCATAAAAAGTATATGTTATGTCGGGATGATACATCTCTGAAATTTAGCTAAGTCCAGAGAGCTTCGTCATTCGTTCGAATTTTTCTATAACTATCAATTTCTGAACTATGAATACAATTATATGGCGTTTGTTACGGAACCCTACCATATGCGTGTCGCGACACGCTCTTGGCCAGTTTTTTCAACTTACCCGATTATACTAATAATTATTGTATTTGCATTGTTTACCTACTTTATAATTAACTATGGATACCCCACGGCCTATGGATTCATCCGCCAACCTGCAGGCTGCACGAGCGTAGGCATGTGGGGCGCTTGCCCCTCCCTGGGTGGCCTGGCTGGCCCTGGCATGACTTCTGGATAGATTACTGTAATATTAATTTACTTATCTAATTTGTGCTCCAGGATTGAAGAAAAGGAATCTGAACATAAGGAAGAAACCGGACAGATAATGGATGAGCTTGACATCTTCATCAACAATATGCGGGACAAGATGAATAAAGAGAACAACAAAAAGAGCTTGGACAACATTCGCAATATTCTCTATGTGATGGAAATGGATATTTGAATTCATAGTTGATTTTTTTCTTTGATTTTGTTAACTATTTCATAATTATAATTGTTTTGTGTTAGTTTCCATTACTTTATTTCATTAATAAATTCTTACGACAGCTTTGTGTATGACACTTTCCGTTCTTTGATTTCATTAATAAATCCTTACGAAAGTTTTCGCGCGACTGTTTCCGTCAGTGCAAGAAATAGACAGAGCAGTTTTTACCGACTTCAAAAAAGGAGGTTCTCTAATAAATTATTTTAAATCTATAGCGATGAGATGTAGCAGTGGACAGGGCATATGGCTCGCAGAACTGATGGATGATGGGGCCGAAAGGTTCTCGAATGGAGACTACGTACCGGTAAGCGCAGCGTAGGACGTCCATCCACAAGATATGAGTATATAGACGACCTTAAAGAGACCACGGGGAAACACTGGATGCAGGCCCTTTTGTAGATCGATGGGGAGGCCTATGTCCAGCAGTGGACCTTTAACCTCCACACTGAACGACATCCTGCAATCTACCAAAGAGTTATTACCAAAGACTCGGCTTGTAAAAATTCAAAAATCGTTCGTCGTTAATTGCATAAATTATTACAATATTTTGCCAAAAACTTTCTGTCAATAAATATTATGACAATGTCTCATTGAAAGGAATTTTAAAATTAATTTGAAAATGCTCTTGTCTCTGAAAGCTTACTACAAGGTGGACGAATTTATAACAGACTAGCCGTCCGCCCCGGCTTCGCACGAGTTTAAGCTCGGCCTTCGGCCTCGCTACATAATATAATATAGCCTATGTCACCCGTGGATAGTGTAGCTTCCCAACAGTGAAAGAATTTTTCAAATCGGTTCAGTAGTTTCGGAGCCTATTCATTACAAACATACAAAAATAGGTACAAATCTTTCCTCTTTATAATATTAGTGTAGACTAGTCGTACGGCCCAGCTTCGCACGGGTGTAAGCTCGGCCTTCGGCCTCGCTACAAAATCAAATATAGCCTATGTCACCCGGGGATAGTGTAGCTTCCCAACAGTGAAAGAATTTTTCAAATCGGTTCAGTAGTTTCGGAGCCTATTCAATGCAAACAAACAAACAATCAAATCTTTCCTCTTTATAATATTAGTATAGATAAAAAGGCTTGGCGAAATGTAAATATTGACATGGACCTAATTAATTAATATTGTACAGAATGAAATGAAATCACGCACATATTATTTTTAACTAATTTATTTATTGATTGTATGTAATTTTACAAAGATTTTCAACTGAAAAAGAGTTTTCCTTAATATAGGCCCTTAACCAGGAAAAAAACCCTTTACTGGACAACCTGGACAGTAGCAATGGCGGACAATAGAGTCGCTCTTAAGAGGATACGTGTATTATTGGATTCAGCGTTCGTGTTTTGAGCGTTTGGCTCACCGGTTTGGGTCGATTTGGAAACCAGGCGAACCGATCTAGCATTAGCGTTTTGAGCGTTTGGCTCACCAGTTTGGGTTGATCGAGTAGTATATGTGATGTTTTCGCCAGAGAAGGCACTCACATCAGTCTGGACACCCATACTTTCAATTTTAATGTGTTTTGGCTCTGAAAACACAGGTGAATGTAGTCGTTTTCTTGAGCCCGCATCGCGATCACTTAAAGTGTGGTGTGGCTCTATGGCTAGGACCATCTATGTTTAATCCCATGTATGTTTAACTCCCAGAGTTTATAAAGTCCATTAAGAATGAAATAAAATTCTCCAATGCTGTCAAGATGCTTTTGTTAGACAGGTCAATTTATACGATCAAAGAGTTTTTTTTATTATGACTATAGCCATTTAGAGCCTGTAAAATTAGTTTGATCATGAACCTATACCTACTTATTTAATTTTTATACATATTATGATTTATGATTTTTACTACAGCCCCTTTACAGCTAAATACTAATTCGTTTATAACTATTTTTTGTGAAATGACGAGATTGGTGTGATGGCCTGCTCTTAGTATTTAAACTAAGATGTTGAAAATCGACTTATTAATAAATTATATTATATTCTATTCATGATCATAGGTATGTTCTTGGTGGGGTATGTCTAAATCCATGGTTTCGTCTCCATCACGTTCTTCTAACGGTTCATTCTTGAAGCAACTGGTAGCTCTGTTGGACTCTGGGGAATTCCTCATTTCTTCAGCAGCAGCTGTTAGGCCCATTTCTGAAACTAGATTAAGAATAATTATTAATATAAAAAACAGACAACATAAAAATGACAGAACTTGACTAAATTGAAATGGGGCCACACGGGAAGCACCAGCTATCAGATACAAAATAATCATCAAAATCGGTTCACCCAGTCGAAAGTACTGAGGTAACAAACATAAAAAATACAATAAGAAATACAGTGGAATTGATAACCTACTCCTATTTGGAAGTCGGTTAAAAGCTGTCAGTTTGAAAGGCTTTACCCAAAAGGTGTAATCGGGATCCATTCTTTTTATGATACTGTGAGACGAGCGAAATCGCTCGCCTGATAGCTCTTCACGCTTGCCCATAACAACACAACGCCACTCAGAATTCTGAACTTCAACAGTTCAAAACCCTGGATGGCAATGCACTGCGCTCGTCACCCCGAGATAGAAGATGTCAAATCTCTGTGTGCCCTGTAATATTGCTGGAAACATTGCCCGTCAATCCGGAACACAGTAGTGTTTGCACACTACTGCTTGGCGGTTGAATAACTGGCAAAGGTGTGGTACTTCCCCAGTCGGACCCCTGCAAAAGAGTCTTACCACTACAGCTTATTACCATATTACTAAGCCTACGCTGTCTGCTGCTTGTGTGCCACCTATGGCATTAAAAAACTTACCAGCTGTTATTTCCAGTCGTTCCTGACCTAACCTTGTAGTAGTGTTGGGTTGCGAATCTTCAGAGCGAACAGATGCGAATTTATTGTCGACGTCGTCCGTTGGAATAGCTTGTTCTATATGCTTGCTGTTTTCCAGCTCTCCTGGAAAAAATATTCAAGGTTATTAATAGCTGCAATTTGTAGATAAGCGTCCTGCGGCATTTCCGAGTAGCTTTAATATGGGGATCTTCAAAAGGGCTGTTAATAGAGTCTTTAAGGGTCAGCAACGTATCTGTGATGGCCCTGGTGTTGCAGGTATCCATAGGCGAAGGTGATCGCTTACCATCAGGCGGCCCGTCAGCTTGTTTATTCCGTCAGACCGTCGTAAAATTGCTGTCTCGTTTTCGCGTGTGACGATAACCGTCAGCGAGAAGTTGAGAGCAATTTTAAGCATAGATCAACTTGAGTAACGTTTTTAAGTAAGGCCCTAGTAGCGTAGAAGGCCATCCGTAGACGAACTAATGTCACCGACATAGCCCACCGGATTAGCAAGTTGAAGTGGCAGTGGGCAGGGCACATAGCACGCAGAACAGATGGCCGATGGGGCCGAAAGGTTCTCTAGTGGAGACCGCGGCCCGGTAAGTGCAGCGTAGGATGTCCACCCACAAGATGGACAGACGACCTAAAAGAGACCGCAGGAAAACGCTGGAGGCAGGCCGCGTCCAACCGATCCTTTTGGAAATCGATGGGGGAGGCTTAGGGGGCACCCATTAATTACGTGAGGCGTTTAGGGGGGGAGGGGGTCAAGCCGAATTTCACTCAATCTCACGTGGGAGAGGGGTCTCGGCAAATATCACGTAATATTTTTTCCCACAAGAAATACTGTAAAATTGCAAAAAACTGGGCTAAATTAGGTAAAACATGTTTATAAATAAATAAATTAATAATAAAAATAAAATATGGTAAAGTTTCTCCACTAAAATATCGTTAAATCCTATACTTACAACTTATTACATACTAATACGTTATATACAAAATACACATTTTTAAAAATCTCACGTGAGATTAGGGGGTGGGGGAGGGGGTCGAGCCAAGTCTCACGGCATCTCACCAAGGGGAGAGAGGGGATCGAAAAATCACCAAAAACACCTCACGTAATTAATGAACGCCCCCTTATGTCGAGCAGTGGATTGTACTGTATGGAAGCAATAAATAATCTGAATCTGACTTACAGACATATTCGTCCAAGTCTGGTTCCTCAGGCTCGAAGTAGTTGATGCTCGCCTGCGGCTGCAACCATCGCCGTTTTGACATTCTGAACACAAATCACTAAACTTGTAGTGTAGGCGGAAAATCTAGTTCATGAAGTTCCATTGCACACTCTTCGAGGAAAATCCTGTAAATGCATGGAATGTATCTTACCATGTCTAGTCTCATGTTTTTACAGGATCTTACCATGATTTGATGCAACACGGTGAAGCTGCGGTTGGTGCTGGTAATGGAGACTTAGGTGGGGCTCCTTACACCAGTTTTAATGCTTGTTCCGGGCAGACCAAACAATGTTCCCATCTCAAGCTCTGGCGCAGGTGGTGTCTCAGGGGCAGGTGCTGGGCTCTCTGTATGCTCTATGAACTGCACAAAATAAATAATTTTGAGCATTGGAGCGCGTTTAAGTACATGAATAGGGAATATGAAGGGTACATAGTATAGGTGTTTTAAGTTTAATATGTGTATCTGTGTCTCAGTCTGTGACATTTGTTTTTTATTTTTATTGAAAATGGTTTTAGCTTGATTTTATACAAGAATGCAGTCTACGACGGACAATACTTGCCCAGAGATTCATTCACAACTTAAAGACACTCAGATTGTAAGGATCCATTCAAGCTCTCTGCATATCAAATGGCCCTGGCCACGTGTCTGATAGAAAAATAGACAGGAGGGAATTAGATCATGCAGATTCGATGCACACTCTCCAAAATGTATCCAATATAAAACAGATAGACTAGCAACTTCGCACAATGTTCAAGACAAGCTTAGTCTGTATCGGGGATAAAAACTAACTAACTTATGTTTTGAAAGTCTAATTACACGCTTCTTGATCCACTGGCTGTTGTCTTTTTGTCAATTTCCAAGACTATGTAGGTACATGATACAAAACACTAAAATAAACATACCTCAGTGGAGACAACATCCTCCAAGCCATACAGGGTCACATTATGGATAGGTCCACCTGCGTCACCTTCTTAGAGTTGGAGGACCATCGCCTGTGCTTCCAGGGCCTAACTTTCCACCCCAACTTTGACCAAATCCCCAGATTTCGTTGTGGTTCTGGGCCGCCGTTTTGGTGAATGTTATTCATTTCACAGTGGGTAATTGTCATTTACAATATATTAGGATGCTGGTAGGACTGCCTCGATTCTGTAGCGCTTCCGGTATGTTTGCTGAGGCTCGAATAGATGGGTTCAACGTAGTCATAAAAAGGATTTTTTCGCTACTGAGTAGAGTCAGGGACAGTCCTAATAGGATCCTGAGCACGATCAAAGAGAATATAAGTAAGCACGATTGCCGATAACTACGACAGTCCTATAATACAATATTGGATAAAAACATACATCATTTCTGTTAATTGAATATGTAGGGAGCTAAATGTCATTTCTTGCCTCTAGTTGTAATTTTATTTTAGTGTTAGTCTATTAATGTTCCTATAATGTGTATGTGTTTAGTTCAAAAGATATGATAATAATATAATAAATAGGTTATAACACAATTTTATGAATAACTTCCATAAATCGAGGACAAATAAAAAAACTGACATTGACAAAGACATCACTTTGAAGACAACAGTGACAATGACATCGCTTTGAAGACGACAGTGACAATGACATCGCTTTGAAGACGACAGTGATAATAACATTGCTTTAAAGACGACAGTGACAATAACATCGCTTTGCAGACAACAGTGACAATAACATCGCTTTGAAGACGACAGTGACAATGACATCGCTTTAAAGACGTCAGACCTACTTTCCATGAATGAGTAAAGAAAAAATATAATATATGGATGTCACTGTCATTTGTCAGTTCAATAAGTTCAATTGACAGCTGACAGAAGCTGTCAGCTACATGTGCGGGTTGTTGCTTATTGCGAATTGCGATAATAGTCACAGAAAAGAGAAGAAAAAAATTCTCACTTCAGTGATAATAGTAGACTGTTATAATGAAAATAAGTATTTAATTTTCTTGAAAAATAAAATTGAAATATTACCAAACTTTCTAGTCGCGATTCTAATTTCCAAAATTATTAATTAACAAACTCGTGTTTATTATTAAATCAGACCGCTCATAAGCATACTTGCTAAAACGTGAAGCTGTCTGTTTACGTAGCTAACAAGCGACGGGGAGACTGGTTGGGGTAAATTAACTGCAAATTGATCAGGATGGCGGTGGTGTAGTATTCACGTTTGAATATCAGTTTTAACATGGAGACGCGATACTACGAGGGCTGTGGCCGAGAGGGTCCCATCCGGTGCATTTTCCTAGCTGAATTCCATCCGATCGCGGGGCCCAAGATTTCATGTCAGGTAAGAGAATGCACTGAGTCATCTATAATAACTGAGGTCAAACTAATAGCATTGACAAACGTGCGAATTTAGTGCGTCCAGACTATCGTCGTACTTACATTTCTGTGTGGAGAGCAGTCCATAGAGATGATAGGAGCAGATTAATAAAAATACAAATAAGTAAATGAACGTCTGATTTTTCAATGGGCTACCAATAAATCCTCTGAGAGAGAACTCAAACTAGAAGTAACAAGAAACCGGTAGTTCTGGGACCACTGCACCCAGATTTAAAAATTGAAAGGTTAATGCCAATGAGAGAAAGATTAGTTGACTGGCAATCCTGGACCTCGCTAAAATATTTGGATTTTTGCATTTGAGTTATGGAAATGATTATATTTTGTTACAGTTCCCTGAAGATTATGTCTCCAAAGATCTCTTCGATTCAATCAGTGCATACATAATACCCAAACCACAAATACAGAAATGTACAATGACTATGTAAGTATTTTGACTAAATACCAAAGTTTGTAATCATCCAATATTAGATTATATTTAATGTAAATAAAATTATTCATTGATTAATTATAGATTGTCAACCTAAGTAAAAATGATTATCTACACACTAATATTATGAAGAGGAAAGATTATATTTTTGTATGTTTGTAACAAATTAACTTAAAAACTACTGGACCATTTGTAAAAATTCTTTTACCATTAGAATGCTACATATACCCGAGTAACATAGGCTATATTTATTACTACAATATTTAAAAAAACTCCACTAGTGCGAAGCACAACATGCGTTAGATGTATATGTACGAGTTAGATGTTATATGTACATGTGGGACAAATTTTGCAACTAAAATTTAGACCAGTTATTCTCATCCGATTGAGCTGAAATTTGGCATACTTATGTAAGTTTGGTGACAATGCAATGTTATGATACTATCGAGCTGGTCTGATGATGGAGACTGAAGGTGGCCATAAGAACTCCTAAACGAAAAGCCGTAACTCCGTCGACTATAGGTTCGTGGATTTGTCATTGCAAGCACATTGGTCCTAGATGATGACCAGAGTCCTGATGAGAGAGCCGGACTGTGGCCACATTTACCTTCTTGATATGGGTATCAAATGAAAGGGTTTGCTAAGTAGAATTCGAAAGGCTTTTTTTTTTGTAATAACTCATTCCATAATGTTTTTCCATGACGTGCATAAATACTTGTTAGTCATTACGCCTTATAATGCATTTAAAAATACCGTTGAGAAATAGCTCGTGTGCATTACAAACAATTTTCGAACATTGTTTACAAGCTACGTAATGCAAATTTCGAGCAATCCTACGGAAAAAACATTATCTCATATTTTCACATTATGTACAGTAGATTACAGAAAGGCAGATTGTGTGTTCGATAACAACAACCATTGAGACTGGTCAAATGCATTCGGACAATCAATTATTTTTAACTTAGCCTTTAAGAACTTATTTATTATTTTATAACTTACTTATTTTACAGAAATGCCTTGGGCCACAAAATTGTCGGCTACCCAATAAGGATAGACAACCCGAGGTATGAGCGGAACGTCTACCTGTTCAACCTGTGTTTTGTGTGTGACAGCTGGTCCAAGACTGTACAATATGAGCCTGTGGTCAAAAAACTTGGGGAGCATCTGGTAAGTTTTGATGTCGATTCTCTTATATCTACCCTAAAATGTTTTATATGACTTATATAGATGTGATTACTGCTCTTTGTTGGCAATATGAAAACAAACTTAATTGCCTGGTATTCTCTCTCTCTTCTTCTTCTCTCTCAGACAACGCACTTAGTTCCGGGACTATGGATCAGCACAAGTACGCTGTTTTTCGTGTAATGATGATGGCGTGTCTATAAGTACATCACTCGTCAAAATCTCAATACATGTGCAAAAGCTTTATGGCTCCCGAATTGCATCATTTAGACATTGGCAAATAATAAAGGCGGCCCGTCAGCTTGTTTGCCATCTATGGCATTTTTATACCGTATATTTGAAGGCTGCATCTCTTGAACCGTAATAGGTAGCTGATTGAAATTCTCACAGTATATATGTTACTATAGCGGATACCTTAATACATAATAATAAACCGGCCAAGTGCGAGTTGAGCTTGCGCTCGTGGTTCCGTACCATCCCACCATAAAATGCAAAAAGTAGTGCATAAAGATAAAATCACGCATAGGCGGTCCATCTAAGAACCGACCGCGCCCGACGTTGCTCAACTTGGTGGTGAACAAAAATTTGACACCAAGTTGCACTGGGCCATTATATATTGTTTGTTGTTTTACTTTAGAGTGTGTACTATAATTATTATGCCAAGTTCGACGCTAGTACGTATTACCATTTTTACATTAGAGCAAATACAAAAATATGTTTAAAAAAGCGTTAGTTGTATGGGGAATACCTTAAGTTTTTACTTTATGACTTTATAATTATTCCTTAGTTAATCTGCCGTAACATTACATATTTTGTGAAAATTTCAAAACGCTATCTATTAGTGTTAGAAAGATACAGACTGACAGACAGCGTTGGCTTAGTAATAGTGTCCCGTTTACACCCACTGGGTACAGAACCCAAAAAAAAGTTAAGGATCATCGCCATACAAGAAACTGAATTCGACGTATTTTGTTTTAACATACAATCTATACTGACACAATCCAGAAAACGCTTTCATAAAGCGCTAACTGCTTACCCAGTTTTTCCAGGATAAAAGTATTTTATACCCATCTTAACATTCTCTACTTTCATATCTAATAATTCAAGGTCATGTTAATGCCATTTTACCATGAAAAGGTAACATACAGTGCACAAAGAGATACAAGGAGCAATAAAACGTATCAATAACGTGTTTTATACTAGGGCTTTTGTCCTTTGAAAACATCTGCTACGGGGCCATTCCAAAGTGACGGGTGAGACATTGTAACAATTTTTTTCTGAACTTTAAGTAATATCTCTCTAACCATTAATGTAACCAGTTTTAAAATGATAACATGACTAAGCCAGATATTACTTACAAACGAAAATAATAATATGAAAAACCTAATTGCAATTACACACCCGATAATTGTCGTTTTATAAGTGTGACGGGTGACACTCATAACACCCGTCTATCAGAGTTGATGCCTTCGCTTCCTAAATCAAGACAAATAATATATTTTGTTCGCAAGTTTTTTGATGTTATTACTGTAATGTTAAAGTTCCATTTTATATTAAAATATCAATATTTAACTTGGCAAATTTTTAAGAAAATGCGCTTCTTGGCCTGTGACGGGTGGGACAGCATTTTGTGACGTGTGAGACTAGTCACTACTGAGGGGTTATAAATGTGAATAAAATGCATTTTATTAGTTTCTCATGTGGATTTACTAATTTTTTAACCTTAGTATCTTACTAAAAAACGTAAAAGATTATCAAAATCAGCCTAACATAATGAACGATCTCAAAAACCCATTTTTTTTCTAGTATATGTATAGGATTCAGGAATTTCAAACAAACAAACAGTTTTGAAAATGGACTTCCGCAAAGTAACGCCTGATTCAATCAACTATTCAAGAATTTGTTAAACAATCAGTACCTGCTTGTTTCCGTGACATATTTTGACAATAAATTTAAAATCTTTGATGTAGGACACATCATTTTCTACAATATGGAAAAAAAAAACTTGTTTTATTTATGCTCTTTAAGAACTTGAGTTTTATTTCATCATTATCGACTGTGCGCTGTCAGCCAAGTATTTGAATACACTTGGTTTTCTGACCTCTAAATATGTAAGAAAGACCCCAACAGTGATGACAAGTGTTTAGAAATCCTAAGATAAGCCAATTTATTCTTGTTCCTAGCTATCTGTTTCCATACTCTTTCAAAAGACCTTTCGTTTTTTCATTTTAACTTGTACATAGTATAGTTTTTTTCTATCAACTGTCACTTGTTCTCTCTTGTTGTAATTTTTTTTTTCAATTTTCCTTCTATTTTTTCTTTAATTTCTTTAAAAAGTTATAAATAAAAAAAAATGCCAAATAAGCAGCATAAGTAAGTATCACACTGTTAAAACTAATTCAGCAAAGCTTAATTTTGTCCCAACCTTTCAAACACTAATATTTCCATACATATTCACTAGAGCAATGTCACACCAAGACAAAATAATTGCCCTCAGCATAATTGTTACTTTTACTAAACGGAAAAACAATAAGTTACATATTTTTAACAAGTTAGAATATAAAAATCTTTTTTTGCAGTGACGGGTGGGACATGAGATAAGCGATTCGTTTGAATGTCTACAGCTTCTCACCATTTATATGTTTCTTTGAAATCACTTACCAGTGTTTTAAACTCCGTGAATTATATTTTCATCTGGTATAGTTAGTTTATTGCAATGAAACATAAAAGAAAGAGATAAGCATTGCCAACTTGAAGATAAATATATTATACCACATCTAACCAAACTGCAGCTGCATTCATGAACAGGAAAAATAAATAAATATATATTTAAAAAAAGCTGTTGCTTTCCGTTAAATTACTTTATTGTCTGTATTCTATTCACTGATTCAAATATAAATGACATAATTTGGGTTTTTTACCTATGGTGTCACTCTCGCTGGAATGGCCCTAAGGTCATTTTGCAAACATCTGTCAAGCAAAACGAGTCCTGGCTTTCAATATACAGTGTAATTATATCCAGATTTGGAACGGTAGGTTAAACATAAAAGTTCTAAAGGGACAAAATTAACAGAGGGGTTGATCCAACAGAAAATTCTGCATAATAATGACCTAAAAAGGGGTGAAAAGGACAACCCGAAATAACATAATATACAAACATTCATAATATGTAAACATTCAAAACTGTTTCTTACACTACGACCTTACTACGACTCTATAGTCTTCCGCTATAATGTCGTGTGAACTTCGCAAACACTGATACAATCAATTAGTATAAAAAATACGTATTACCTACGTTTGTAGACAGCAATTTCATTTAAGGGCTAGCGCTCACAGACGGCAAGGAACGGTATGGAACGGCAAAGGATTTTATTCGTTTACAAATGATTGATAACCTTATTTCAATTAATTAAGCACTGACATTCCCCCATCTCAACACGAATAGGCCGAAACGTCTCACGCCGCGGCACGTCGCCTTATTCCCAGGGATTTTTAAGTACGTCGCGTCATTCCTAGGGACGGTTAGAGGCAAGTCACGGCATTCCATAGGATTCCACGGCTTCACGTGAGACGCATAGGTAACTTCATGTCGTTAAAGGAATGTGAGTGCTAAGTAACCGAAACTCGATTTAATCTAGCTTTCGTCACGTGGAATGCCACAGGATTCTTCGCCATCTATCAGCATTGTTAGGCATGCGCAAGCGTGCCGTTCCGAGCCGTCCTGCGCCTCGCCGGCAGTGAGCTTCGGCCCTAAGGCAATTCGAAAATAGTACTGTTTTAACCGACTTAAAAAAATGTTCTCATTTCGACTTTTTTATACATATAAAAAAGTAAAATATCATAAACATTGTAATTAATTCAAGTTGCATTTATAGGGTTAAATGTGGCTCCAAATGGTTCGTGTAATATTTCACACGGTAGCGCTCGTCATTCTGTTAGCTTGAACTTGGCTTGTCACGCTACTGCGTGTCTAGATTTTAGACATAACTTAGAACAAAAATAATCTAAGAGCTAGCAACATTTTTGAGAGAGAATTTCAGGTAGGCCAGTTTTTAGATATGCTATCTCTCTCACTCTCCCGGACATCATACGAGCTATCTGGCTGGCGGTAATCGTTGCGTTCATTAGTGCGCATCCTACCTGTACAGGTAAAATGTAGATTTTTCAAATCATTTTAAGAAGTTTTTTTTCTGTTTTATTATTTTTATTGAACTTTTTGCAACATGAATCTAGTATTGCCAGACATTTTTATTGTTGTTTAAACTGTGCCAGACGCTAATTATGTTTTTTTATTTTTTTTTCAAAATATTTCAGTATGGCTGAAATTTTTATATGATGTTATTTAAGTATCTACAAACCTAAAATTAATCTGCCAAACAATAATTCGATTGTTAAACCTTCAGCCAGACCGATATAAAAGTGAAAAGTGATGTGGTATCATTTTGCTTGGTCTAGAAATAGTACAGAGAAAGAATTAATAACTATCGAATGAATGAGTGAATTAATATAGTATCAAACTAATTATTTATTGTTGTACAAAATTAAGATAATGATCAATCTCAGGTATGATTTTTTTTTTTAAATCCATTATTGTATCACAAAAACGGAGGCATCTTGATAAACATCATCATCATCTTCACTGCTGTCATTTTCATTGTTGAAATAAATTTTAGATAAATTACGATATTTTGTCATTAGTGCTGTAACAATTTCTGTAATATCCATCAGTGTCATTATCTTCCTCCGGTAACTGTACACTATCATATTTCAGTTAAAAATTTACACGTATATGTAAAACTTCATAACATTTTTTTAATTTATCTTCTACAAAAGTTTATATTTTTCCATTTCTGTCTTTACAAAAAACACTTTTTAATTTTTCACTAGCCATTGTAACACAATTTTGTTGAAAAACAAAAAATAACAGCAACGAATACACCAATGTGACTAAATTGACGCCATCTTGACAGCTGCTGTCGTCTATCTCGCTTGCGCAGCTAACACGTGATTGTCTGTACTATTCCAACATGCCCAATCACTTTTAAATTTTTAGATCGGTCTGGCTGAAGGTTTAACAATCGAAGCATTGTTTAGCAAATTAATTTTAGGTTTGCAGATACTTAAATAACATCATATAAAAATGTCAACCATACTGAAATATATCGAAAAAAATAATAATTTGCGTCTGGCACAGTTTAAACAACAATAAAAATGTCTGACAATAATAGATTCATGTTGCAAAAAGTTCAAAAAAAATAATAAAACAGAAAAAAAACTTCTTAAAATGATTTGAAAAATCGATATTTTACCTATACAGGTAGGATGCGCACTGATGAACGCAACTACTACCGCCAGCCAGATAGCCCGTATGACGTCCGGGAGAGTGAGAGAGATAGCATATCTAAAAACTGGCCTACCTGAAATGCTTGTTTTCCCGACGTTGCTAGCTCTCGTACCATATGTTTCTGCCTTGCATGTCCCTACGAGCAATACCAGCCTAATAGTATCTTGATATTGAAAAATTAAATTTTGTTATTTTTATTTTTTATATAGAAAATGTCTACCTTTGGCCACCAACTCACCTGATGGAAAGCGATGTTGTGGCCTAACATGATGCACGTAGACCTAGAAGGTACATATTCACTCTGGCCTTGAAGACACCTTGGTTATAGTTTTCGGGGAAGAAGAACGGTCCAGTCCCTAGCTGTTCGCATTAAGAAGGTGTTGGCATACCGGCTAGGAGGTTTTTGAACCTTAAAGTTTTTTTTAAGCTTAGTTTCCATAGACTCATGCTCCCCTACCTCTATGAGTTGTCGGTACTATTGGAATACCAAACTTAAGTTTTGTAACTCTCTTTAATCACACTGTCGATTTTGTTTGTTTTCGTTTGGAATTCCAACTTTTTATTTTAACTTAATAAACATTGCATATGTTATACCGAAGTGTATTCAATTAGCGGTCCACAAGTGCATACACGTACCATCGATCGTTATAAAAACAAAAATAAAAATAGAGTCCAACAGCTTCCAAAATGGCGTCCGTACAGTTCTCCTAGGGTTAGGGTGGCGGGTAATTCGGTTTGCTCCTGTGTTTAAATGAGATAGGGTGGCATGAGTATAAATACGGCTGACGCGCGCTCATGAACTCAGTTAATGGCTGGGTCGTGGCGGAGCTTCTTGCAACGACGTTAGAAATTATCGTACACTCCGCCGCGACCCAGCCGTTCATTCAAGTTCTACGTAAGAATTTCAGGATATTGTGATATTAAACTTTGAAAAGAAAAACGCGGACTAGAATTATGTAAGGTTATTGTTAAGATCTGCAATCTGCATTGATGTTCCACTTGGAATGTAATGCGTACTACACAAACCAACTTAGCTCATATAACGGTGCACAGCCTCGGCTTGCTGGCATAGCTGTTCCACCGATATGATATGTAGATGTGATATGGTTGAAGTTTTGTTTTGTTCTGCGGGACTGTGAATATGTGTATCTTTTGCAGACCATAATGGAGGAGGAGACTGGCTTCGTGTCGAGTGCTTCCAGTAAGCTGCCTACATTACTCGCACATTTGCTACATGACCTGAACACACATCGCAAAGCCACATTAGTAGGTAAAGTACAATTATTGTATTCTATTTAGATTTTTAAATATTGTGTAAAAAATGAGACACATATTGATTGATAGATGGGTGATAGATGCGTACCCAAAGGGTGAAAATGGGACCCTTTTACTAAGCCTACACTGTGTCTGTCCATTTGTATATCTGTCCATCCTACCTTTTAATGGCTGTATCTTTCGAATCGTGATTGATAGACAGTCGAAATTTTCACAGAATATGTAATGTTCCGGCGGATTACCTAAGAAATACAAAAGTAAAATCTAAAGGGGCATTCATACTACAAACTTTTTTTTAACGTATTTTTGTATTTGCTCTAGTGTAGAATCAAATTTGGCATTGTTATAGTACACATTCTAAAGTAAAATAACATAAATAATAAATACTAGCCAAATGCGAGTCGATAAATAAATTCTGTTCACCAAAAATAAGCAATGTCGGGCGCGGTAAGTTCTTCGATGGGTGACCGCCTGGGCGTGATGTTGTCTTTTTGCACTACTTTTTTGTACTTAAGTAGTTAACAATTTATGTGTGTTACGGAACCCTCAGTGTACGAGTCCGACTCGTACTTGGCCGGTTTATTTTTTGTGACGAACGTTAGGCCTAATTGGAATGTTCCATGTATGATTTCCCATCTTGTTTGTTTGTAAAGCCTTTTTTTTATTAATTTTATTGTTTGTTTCTAGAAGGTGACACAGTGATGCATCTGAAGGTGCTGGAGGTGCGCAAGGACCCGTCGCCAGTGTCC
This sequence comes from Agriopis leucophaearia, assembly GCA_949125355.1. NCBI lineage: Eukaryota > Metazoa > Arthropoda > Insecta > Lepidoptera > Geometridae > Agriopis > Agriopis leucophaearia. Next base: position 7,844,074 of record OX421261.1, on the reverse strand, counting down.
GACCACGATGTGCCGGTGCTGGTGGCGGCGGTGGGGCTCCCCACACCGGGCCGCGCGCCCATCGTCGCGCCCACTGGTGAAGCCGAGTTGCAGGACCGGGAGCACCTCGACACTGATGATGACGAACCCTTCGAAGTTGACCTCGAAGCTGATTGGGATCTCACCACTAGACAGGTATGTCACGCCTGCTTCGAAACTGTACAAATTAATAAAAATTTGCAACTGTAAAAAAAATATTTTAGGGCCAAAACGGACATAAAATAAGCGCTGAAGTTTTTTATATTTATTTTTTTGGATTATACTACGGGAGCGAAGCCGCGGGCAACAGCTAGTTTAAAATAAAATACTGCAGAAGTAAAAAACGTCAGACGAAGATAATAGACTATACGCAATAAACGGTGTTATTGGTATCAATAATGTTTGTTGTTTGTTAATTTGATACTTTATTAGTAAATACATATTATAATAGTTAAATTTTATAGATTTTCCTTCTCTCCGTTTAAAGATATCTCTCAATAACGCCATGAAATGTATAGCCCCTAAGTGTCGCTATATTGAGTTTTTACACTAAATGATATATTACAAATCGTACATTAAAACAGTCATTGAGTACTTTCTTCTCCCAATTCGCTACAAATAGTTTACTTCCTGATTATGGTTTCTGATTTTGTTGCAGCTCCTGCCTTTCATAAACGGGTACAACCACGTGTCAAAAATAGCTGCCGACACGAATGTTGAGAAAACGCTCGTCAAATCTTGCATCCAAAATTTGGTTTATTACGGCGTGGTACGTACTAGTTTGAACTCATTTATTATCACAAATGCTTTACACTAGATCATTCATACTAAGGATAAATGTAAAATATATAATGGGTTAAGCTGAAAAGGTGTACTAAGCTGAAAGGGGTCCATAGTACCCATCATTATAAACAAATTTTATTATAAGAGCAACTCTGAAATCGCAAAAAATATTGCTCCATTGAAAATGGTCATTGACATCACAAAAACAGAATGTATGGAACAGCTGATATTTTATTTGCGATTTCAGGTTTGGCCCCATAGTAAAATTTATTCATAATGATGAGTATAATCAAACCCTTTCTTCGTAACCCTGTATAATATCTCTGGCTAAAGTAGCGGACCCTCTCAGACGAAACCATTATAAGAATTATAGGCCCATCTCACTCCTGAGCCATGTATATAAGTTGTTCTCCAGAGTCATTACGAACCGTCTCGAAAGCAGGTTTGATGACTTCCAGCCTCCCGAACAAACCGGTTTCCGTAAAGGCTGGAGCACCATAGACCACATACACACGCTCCGCCAGATTATACAGAAGACTGAGGAGTATAATCGGCCATTATGCCTAGCGTTTGTGGACTATGAAAAAGCCTTCGATTCAATCGAGACCTTGGCAGTGTTGCAGTCCCACCAGCGTTGTCATATCGACTATAGGTATATCGAAGTGCTGAAGTGTTTGTATAGAAACGCCACCATGTCGATCCGATTACAGGACGAGAGCACGGAACCAATGCAATTGCAGAAAGGCGTGAGACAGGGAGATGTTATCTCTCCGAAACTGTTCACTAACGCATTGGAGGACGTTTTCAAGCTCTTGGACTGGAACGGATTCGGCATCAACATCAATGGCGAGTACATCACTCACCTTCGTTTTGCCGATGATATAGTCATCATGGCAGAGTCGCTGGAGAACCTCAACACGATGCTCAGCGACCTTAGTAGCCTTTCCTAACAGGAGGGTCTTAAAATGAACATGGACAACACAAAAGTCAAGTCTAATGTCCATGTTGTACCCGTGCCGGTAATCGCTGGGAACGATACTCTCGAAGTTGTTGACCATTACACCTATCTTGGATAGATTGTTCAGTTAGGTAAGTCCAACTTAGGCAAAGAGGTCACCCAAAGAATCCAACTCGGATGGGCAGCGCTCGGGAAATTGCGGGACATCTTCTCGTCCAAGTTACCACAGTGCCTAAAGACAAAGGTCTTTGACCAGTGTGTGTTGCCAGTGATGACATATGGTACTGAGAGGTGGTCCTTAACTGTTGGCCTTTTGGAAAAACTCAGAGTCACAACGGGCAATGGAGAGAGCTATGCTCGGAGTTTCTCGCGATAATTTCGGAACGTAGATATTCGCCAAAGAACCAGAGTCACCGAGATAGCTATTAAAATCTGCAAGTTGAAGCGGCAATGGACAGGCCACATCGCTCGAAGAACTGATAACCGATGGGGAAGAAAGGTTCTTGAGTGGAGACCGCGAACCGGAAGACGCATCGTAGGTAGGCCTCCCACTAGATGGACCGACGACATTGTGGGAGTCGCGGGCATCCAGTGGGTGCAGATGGCAGGATGTCGTTCAGTGTGGAGGTTAAAGGGGGAGGCCTATGTTCAGCAGTGGTCGTCTTCTGGCTGATGATGATGAAGGTAGCGGACCAGGTGATGGCGGAGCAGGGAGTGCAGGATGTCCAGTGAGGACTTCTAAGGTCACGGCTTATGTTCTGCAGTGGATGTCTTCGGGCTGATGAAGATGATAAATGCGGAAGTGTGTTTGTTTGTTCCTCTTTTACGCAGTAACAGAGCAATGAATCGACGTGATTTTTATTGTTCCGTATCCAAAGGGTAAAACGGGACCCTATTACTAAGACTTTCCTGTCCGTCTGTCTGTCTGTCCGTCTGTCACCATGCTGTATCTCATAAACCGTGATAGTTATACAGTTGAAATTTTCACAGATGATGTATTGCCGCTATAACAACAAATATCTACTCAAAAACAGAATAAAATAAATATTTAAGGGGACTCCCATACAACAAACGTGTTATTTTTGTCGTTTTTATTGATAATGGTACGGAATCCTTTGTGCGCGAGTCCGACTCGCACTTGGCCGTTTTTTTTTTTACATAGACATAGTTGGAGGGCCGGACAGTGCCATAAGACTTTTTAACCTAAAAAACATGTTGCTAGCAAAATGTTATTATAGCATAAACGAGTATTTAGAAGACAAATCAATTATGGAATAAATCGATCCGCTCCGCACTATATTGCCATACCCAATCAGGGTTATTATTATGTATTACCTAATTTAAACATGCTACCTAACATCTGTATGTGAACTTCATAATAATTATGCAATAAATTATTGAGTATTGAGTATTAACCCAGATATAAGTTTCCTGGTAAAAGATACGCGGGTGAACCGTGAGGCGTAGCTAGTATGTTGATAAGCACAAAGTTTGTTTATGGAAGTTATTTAATGTGATAATTTATTGGTCAGATTAAACAAAGACCAGATTAAACCAGATTTTTACTGATCTTTGTGTCCAGGTGACCCTGATTCCACTCCTGAAGTTCAGCAACATGTACCGTGCCACGCCGAACCTGAACCGATTGTTCGCCGACCACGAGCTGCAGAAATCTTGCCTCGACTTCATCAGCAAGACCGGACAAGAGAAGGTCAGGACAATAATGCTTGCTCATCACACTAAAGAGAGAGACAGACAGTGTGGCGTTAAAGCCGCTACTTGTGGCATTAGCTCTTAAGTTTATCTATCTGCAACTTAACATTTTTGACATGCACAATAGTTTCTATGTATCTATCTATAATCATATATTTTTGTTATATTTTAAATACTTAAAGGGTGAAAGCGATCTTGTTAAAATTTGACAAGAAAACAGTGTCCATCATGAGAACAAATATTGGGTTTAAGCGAGAATGTTCAATTCGTAAACTGTCCAGGAATGTTCATTTCGAAAAACGTTCAATTCGCTGAATGTCCAGTTCGTGAAACTATTCGCGGAATATCCAGTTCACAAAACGGGCGATTCTCAGAATGGTTAAAATTCATGCACGGCAACCTGTATAAAATTGTAGTTATTATAATTATATAAATAAATAATAAGAAAACTATATACCACGGGCTTTCATGCACAAGGAGTGCAGGTAGGATCCCCCGTCACGCCAGCCTTAACGATATCATCCGCCGTGCTTTTACCACCGCCAACTGCGCGGCCGTTCTTGAGCCGACCGGCCTTGTACGTGACGACGGTAAAAGACCGGACGGGATGACTCTGATTCCGTGGAAGATGGGGCGGCCCTTAGTGTGGGACGCGACTTGTGTTGACACCTTTGCGCCGTCACATCTTCCCAGAACGCTGAGTAGGGCTGGCGCGGCGGCTGATTTCGCAGAAGACCTCAAAAGGCGCAAATATAGTACCTTGGACAGTGGGTACATTTTTGAGCCTTTTGGGGTCGAAACCATGGGCCCGTGGGGATCAGGAGCCAAAAAAATTTTCAAATATTTATCATCACGTCTGGTTGATGCAACTCGTGACCAGAATGCTGGCCTCTACTTTGCTCAAAGAGTGAGCATTGCCATACAACGTGGTAATGGGGCCAGCATTTTGGGGACGGTTCCCACTGGTAGCGGTTTAATAGATTAGTTTAGTAGTTAGGTATTAACATATCGTTTTTTTATTTTTTTTTAATAATAAGTAAATATCTGGGACATTTTTTCACACACGGCCATCCAACCCCAAACTAAGCAAAGCTATAATATGGTTGCATATAATATAGCAAAAATATGGCTGACAGAGACTGATATACCTACTTATATATTTTTTGATGCATATTTACAGAACCACTGAAGTGAGATTTTTTTCGTTTAGCCTACCTTCTGCGCTGCGCTTTCGATTCCCGCTTAGAACAAACAATCATGTGATGAACATTTGTGTTTTTTCTGTACAAATGAAGAAGTCAGGTTCACTACTTACTGTGCCACCGGGGTAGTATTCTTTTGTATTAAGATTCCTACTCTACTACACTAATCTATTCTAATACTCTTCTTATTCACCTTTGACTTGAACAAAAACCAGGCTTGAACCAACCACACCCGGTTCCAACCCTTGATTAAAGTTGATTAACAATTTTAATACATCGAGTACAGTTGTTAGATGTTTGTCCTAGAGACATCCTTCAGCAAAGATAATAAGCTCACTCTCTCTCTCTCTAAGTGCGAGATCAGAAAATGCGCCGTGTCAAACGAATCAACACTAACCACTTACAAATCTACGCCAAATAACCAACAGTTTAGGAAGTAGTAGTTAGATAATTATTAATATGAAAAACCGACTTCATAAAAATGTCAGAACTGGACCAAATTGAAATGGGACCACACGGGAAGCACTAGCTTTAAAATAAAAGAATCATCAAATACGGTTCACCCAATCAAAAGTTCTGAGGTAACAAACAGAATAAAAAATACAGTTGAATTGAGGGTCCTCTTTGTTGGAAGTCGGTTTTTAACCGACTCCCAAAAAAGAGGCTTGGCAAACGCACATCAATATGATCAAACGTAAATTTTAGAATATCGGATGATATCGACTGAGTATTACACATATTATTATGAAATTGAATTCTTTTATTTATCGCTTAATAAAATTTTGCCAGAGGGGTTGCCATGACGACAGACAGGGGAGTCTCCCTGTCTGTTGTCATGGCTAGGGAGAGTAGGGTAGAGTTCAATTATAGGGCCCGCGCAGGTGCAAAATATTGGCGCTATGCACTATCTAAAAAACACCATGTTTTTTTTATGGCTTTTCGATCTACTTATACATATTTGTATTAGGTAACATCTAAGTAATTTTTAACCGACTTCAAAATAGGAAGGCGGTTCTATGTTCCACTGGTTTTTTTTTAAATGTATGTTCATCGATTTCTCAGCCAACTGTTAACCGATATCAAAAATAATTATTTTGTTCGGTAGGGTATACTTCCAGTTTGGTCCCATTGTCACCAAGGCACTTATTAAGTTTTTATATATTTTTGTATTAATGTGATCCTCTTGTAAACGATAAATATTATGTAGCTATTGGAACACCATATTTGGATACAGGGAGATTAGACTATTTGAAGAGCACCCTTTTTAATAGCTGGTTTTGATTTCGATGTCTCGGAGGGTCTTTCAAGGGTAGCCTATGCAACCTTGAACAAGGGTTGGGGGCTTCCAAGGTCGCATCGATTTGTTGTTTGCGTAAACTTGTTTCGCGTATAAATCAACTAGTGAAATTCTATAAAAATAAATTGTAAGTTTTTGACAATTTTAAAAGTTTTGGACACATCTCCTAAACCACTGGACGAATTTAAATGCGGTTTTCACGAACATGCTTAGCTATGATCAGATTGAAGTACAGGAAGTATGTTACTTTGCGAAAGGGAGGAAAAAAGATTTGAAAGTTTATATGAAAATCTACGCGTACGAAGTTGCGGGTAAAAGCACTATTCTAGCAGTTCAGCAGTATTCTAATAAGATTGTTTTAATTATTTGGTTTTTAAACGACTTCCAAAAAGGAGGAGGTTCTCAATTCGACTGGGTGAACCGAATTTGATGATTCTTTTTTATTTGAATGCTGGTGCTTCCCGTGTGACCCAGTTCTGTCATTTTATGAAGTCGGTTTTATATATGTATAAAGTGAGTAAGAAGGAAATGGATGATGATGATGAATGGGAATATTTGTGTCAGTGTGATTTACACTTCTGGTAACTTTGACGCTTTATTATTGAATTTTTGACATTTTACTAAAACTTATTGCATTTTGACTTTTCGTGACATTAATTGATTTATCTGTAATTTATCATCGATGACATGTATTTAAAAATATATATGTATGTATATCAGTCTCTGGCAGCCATATTACAAGCTTTGCTTAGTTTGGGGTCAGATGACCATGTGTGCAATAATGTCCCAGATATTTATTTATTTATTTATTTTATTTTTATGTCACTAATTTTACTATTGTTTTTAATTTTGTATTGTAATGACAAGTTATATAATTTTGTAATATTTAAATAATTTATCTAATGTAATTGGTTGTACCGTGTTAGTTAAATGAATAAATAATAATATTGATAATTATTGTTGGCAGCCTCCGATATCTGAAGTGCTGGAGATGCTGTGCGCGCTTCAGCAAGGCACGACGCTGCGGACCGTGTGCGAGCGGTTTGGTAACATGCCGGGGCCTGGCGTCGATATTCGCCGGCTGGTAGTCTTCGCACAGATGCACGGACTCATCAAGTGCCTCAAACGGTATGTACTACATAAAGTAAAGTAAAGTTTGCGCAAAGCGAGACGCAGCCGCGCGCGCGCATTCGCCTTGATAAAGACCGCCGAATGCGGTTGAAACTATAGTCGGAGTAACCGGCCTAATCTTACGTGAGTAATTCCCGTGTAATATAAATAAAATGTGTGAAAACCACGTCAGTTTCCATAATAAAGTAAAGTTTATTTCCAAAAAGTTCTACATGTTAATGTAGAGAATGCCAAGAGTTTAACTATAATGTGTAGGTACATTGTATTACCAGTGGACCCCAAACTCGGCTAGGACGGTCTCTTGGTGGCCCTGGGAAGATTTACACGAAATGATAGATCGCGCTCGCTTAGGAGTTTCTACTACTTAGGACTAGTAAATTAATATAAATCAAAGTAATATATATAGCTGACAACGGACAAGTAAAGATAAAATAAATTCTCTTAACCCTGATGAGTACAGGATACACTACAGTACGCTTAGTACAAGTTTTGATAGTTTTTGAAAACTTTTGTCGTTTTCGTATTTGGGTACAAATACACTAAGTTTGCCTTGCCACCGTTTCCTTTTTGATTCGCACCATTTTGCCCAAAAGATCAGTCTTATCCTTACTATAATATAAAAAAGCGAAAGTAACTCTGTCTCTCTGTCTGAATGTTTGTCGCGTTATCACGGCTAAACGGCTGAACGGATCTTAACGACATTTGGCAGGAAGATAGTGTGTATCGTAAGGACGGACATAGGGGGGTACTTTTGCCAAGTAATGCGATAAAACTGGAAAATCACGAGTAACACACCGCGGGATTTAAGTAGTTTGATATAAATAGGTAATTGTTTTTTTGCCTCTGCATGTGTGTTCTATGGAATCCCCGAAACAAGAAATTCTAGTGTGGAGGATTATGATGCGTTATTTGTTTGTTAAATGGCAGGTATCCAGTGTACATCCGGACTCAAGGGCGCGCAGTCGGATTCAGCCGGCGCGCTGAGCCGATTTCGGGCCTCCGCCGTCTGTTCACGGGGCGGCTTTGCGCCGATGAGATCTGCTGCATTGCGCGCGTGGACCTGCCCACGCTCGATCAGATCATCGAGGACGACCCCAACGTTGCTGTTATATGGAGGTAGGACGCGTCGAACCATCCGCTCCGGTCCTGCCGCCTCACTTCTCTCACTTCGGCTGCCACTGCCCTCCGAAGGAAAACTAACCAATGATCCGTTTTATTCAACAGATGCCTAATTTTAAAGCTCTATAGTAAAAATATTTATAAATTGAAAGTATTTCATATGACCATAGAGATACCTCATAACCGCAAAAGTTCACAGGCATAACATTCACCATCATGCACTGGGCCAGCTTGGTGGATCTTCTCTCTATGAGAAGATTTATCGGAAAATGATAGGCTGATAATGATTATGAATGAAAACAAAAAGTTGTGTAGTTCATTATTGTTGATAATTTTAATTTTGTTTAATAATGTTTTTTGTTTCGTTTGAAAAGGAAGTAAGAAGTCGTCATCTTCATAGTTTTTTTCTTTACACTTTATTCTCATACTGTTGTACAATGTTACTCGAAATTTCCTCTGCCTTATACGAAAACTAATTTCCATATGAGAATTCTCGTTGCTTTCATCACATTAAATTCATACATGAAGATAATTTCGTTCCATAATTTATGGTCGTAATTCTGCTGCGGTGACTGGAAACGTATCAAAATGTTTTGGGCAGACTACCAAATGCAGATTCAATTTTACCTAAAACTTTGTAGTGCTCTATTTTTATCACTTATTCTCGTGGTACAACAAAAGGAACTTGTGTACCCTACAGCTATAAGGCGCATAAAGGTCACAAATAAGCCAGTAAAGTACATAACAGCCGCGGCTCTAGTGATAGGCATCCGTGTGTCACACGAATCATGTTTCTCAAATAATCGTACCATAATCAGGGAGTTACCACAAAATACATACCTAAACAGGGGATGATAGCTAACAAAAAGCGAATGGATAATTTTTATCCACAGATATTTAAAAAAAACAATTACGGCGCTGCCGTTTCCCGACCGTATTTTTCCTATTATATACGAGTATATAGTTTATACATTAATACTGACGGCCACTGTAATCTGACCTCGCGGTCACCCATCGAAATACTGTCCGGGGCGTAGGTGGTAGGTTCAAAACGCTAAACCTATCTTAGTGAAATTTGGCAAAGAAATAGTGTGCCGCATGAGAACGGATACCTGAAGATGCTATTTATTCTGATAAAAGCGTGAATATTAGGGATGCAAGTACGTTCGTATAAGTTAAGTAGCCAGTTCTTATGTCAGTCTTAAGACCGCATGGAGGCCATAGATATGGCTTAACAGTTATTGTTATGAGATAAACAACCGGAACCTAAAATTTTATTGTAATCCAACCTACGTTTGCGCTTAGTTGTAAATTTCACATGTATTTTTCAATTTCAATTATAGTCACCTATCCAAAGACAGCAGTGATTATCCATTTAAAGTATTTTAAATTACCCACAGAATATTTAACTCAACAGGAATGACAGCTAATAAAGAGCGAAGAGCCCCTTATATATAAAAAAAAAACAATTTAAGGCGCCTCTACCGGTCCGTAGTTTCTCGCTCGTAAATTGTTATAGTGCATTTTTACTCCGTCAAGTTGTAAAGTAAGTAAGTAAGTAAGTAAGTGTGTCAAGTTTTCTGATGAAATACATCTGCAGGCCATTACTACAAAAAAGTTCAGCCACAGGAATTACAGGTTATTTATTCACTTCTCAGTGGCATTATTATTATTTATTTTTTCTTTATTGCACCAGTTAGACAGCACATATTATTTAAAAGTCCTTAATGAAACTTATGAGTGGTATGTCTTTAATTATTCCAATGCCCTTAATTATTTCAATGAAATATCAGAAAAACTCTTTATCATTGTCGTCTAAAATCACTTTCTTATTTTCATTCCCTTAGCGATAATTTGAAAGCTATTCTTTTCTGCGCGTCATGTATTCAGATGCTCCAGCATTCTTCGTTACTAATAGAAGTCCTTACTAGAGCTAATAGGAGAGAAGTGGCATCCTTAGGCTTACTCTATTCTTTCTTTGACACCTGTTTATGATGCCACTATAGACGCTTAAGTTCTGCCTTACCCATATCAAACAACCTTCGATGTTTCTACAGCCAAGTTATTACGGTTTGCATTAGTTAAAGCTAAGGCAGTATCTTTTTAAGCACAATATTCACTTTCGTATGAAATTATTGACTTAACGAGATCTTTAATTATTTCCACTTTCGTACTTTCAAGCGCTCCAGGGGTCAATACCAGTCTAGCCTTTAAGAGGAGTAGCTCAGAGTGACATGTCATTGAATACCTATATCGGCCTGAGTTTGTGCCGTATTTATGAAGGCATTAATATATTCATCGATTGATTGTAAATTATCCATGTCTAGTGAAAACGCTTTCTTTCTAATGCTAGCTTTGTACGTACTCCATTATGCTCATACGTTTTTATATGAAATTCCCAAACCTGCAGCTCTGCACAGGGTAAAATATATTTTTAAATAATTTACTCAAACTCCCATACACTTTTCCATTCTTCTAAACGACTTGTAAATTACCTTAGACCGCTACCTTAGATACCTTAAAAATATTGGAACTTAAAAAATGTTTTTCAACTACTAGTACTTAAAATAAAACTGTAAAGAAAACTAAATAAATGATATTATAATTCACTACCTAGCTAAGAATAACACTGTACGTTTTTCGAACAAACTAAACTAATTCAATTTGTAAACGCTTTTCTAGAAAATGTCGGATGTGAAAAATGGACTATCAATGGGACTAAAATGGAAATACCTATCGTTGATTATATCAGTTGTAGAGCAAAAACAGCTCCAGATTGAATAATGCAATCTTACCCTGAAAATTTTAATAAATTAATACGAATAAGTTACAAATTTATCACGTTTTTTTAAAAGTAGAGTTGGGTTTAGAAAAGATTTATGTATACTATTATTAAAAACAAGTTCAGGTAGTTTCAAAATATTTCTTGATGTTAATCTGTCTGGTATAGGTTATATAGCGCGCATGTACATCTAATAGTGGACAGGTGTTTGATATGTTAAAAATGACAGGCTTAGAAAAAATATAATGAACTGTAATAAACTTATTGAAAAAACTATTTACATTATAGCTAATAATGTTCTGAGATATAAACGTTAAAAAAAAATTGTTCCGATTGGGACGGGATGCTCTGTCCCTTTCCTGCAAAGTGCGTGTCGGTATAGAGTTAGTTTGGCGTACTGACATATGATGTCATTCGTAACTATAGAGCGCTCACTTCTCTCTTCTGCTTTTCCTTAATTTTGAAAACATTTAAATTGTGTTTTCCGTGTCGGGCTGTATTTCAGGTCAGCTTTTTTATAAGACAATAAAATGATCAGTCCGGCAGCCTATTGAGATAGTTGTGATTTCGTGAAATATATCTGTAAAAAGAATCCTAACTTATAAAGTAGTTATGCTGTGATTTTTAGCTTATATAAAATGTCCGTCAAGTTTACCCACACTCTAGTATTAACTGAATTTAGCTTTCAAAATAATGTTTAGTTATTTTATCGTGAAAACCGACCGTACAAAAAAGTTTGGTTTTTACTACCGAATAGTATTAAATATCTAAGTACTTATATGTAAGTAGGTATAGTATTTTTAAACAGGTGTTCTGGGAGGCAAAGACTAAAGTAAAATTAGAAGGGCACAATTGTGCTACGGGAACTAAAAGAAGAAAGTTCAGACTGCAGTTATGGGTTTATTATATCTTCTCAAATAGTGTTAAACACACTTCAAGGAAAATTAGATTTTTAAATCTAGTTTATACCTCAAACCTAATTAGGGCTGTATTTTTTACTTTAATATCGTGTATTTGTATCGTTTTCATTTTACTATGATGCGTCTTGAAAACGAAATTCAAAACGTCAAACGGATGAAAATGGCGTTATATAGCTGTCCGTTTTTTTCAGTGGTGTGTAAAAGAGAAGAATGACGTTCATTTACTTACTTTTTTTGAGATCATGATCTAGATCGTTTTTTTTTCGTAAATTGATACCTACTACTAAAGTGATTTTACTGAAAACTATTCGTTTAGCGTTTACTAAAAAACGATTTTTGTGTCCGTATTGTAAACTTGTACTAAGGGTACTGTGCAGTAGTAGCCCTTTTTTAATTGCCACACGTAGTCGGCCGGCCACTCTTTGCGTATTGAAATACGTATATATGTACGTGTACAAGGTTACTGGTAATCAGTTAGCTTCCTCTTAAGGGCGGCCTCAGTACATCAAAACAAACAAATTTTTTCTACGTCTTTTTTATATTCGCGAAAAGAATAACACAAATAAACTTAGAGGCTAAAGGTTAAGGAAAGTTTTAGGATCTAAAATAGACTAGCCCTTTAAGTCTAATTGGCCACGAAGTGGGTTCTTCAGACATATTAAATATCATGTTTGAGAAAATATATTAATTACCATTATTTAAATCGTTTACTTAAATTACTATTATCGTTAACTTTTTATAACCCAAGATCCACATTTTTGCAATGTAATACAGTGAATATTTGTCGCAATTTCGCCAACGAAGTGATTTCATGATTCTGGCGCTCAAACAACGTTAGAAGAAACACCACCAACACCACACCAAGAGCTGATCTCATTTTGATTGTTCTTGGATATTTAATTTTCTTGTTTTGAACGTAAATACAATGTTTGAGTAGGCAAATTACTTACGTATTTTGTTCTAACTGTCCTTCGTGTCGTGGTTGCACCAACTAGGGTTTAGAACGCTATGTGTTCACTCAATGAGCGTTTCGGTAATTGAGCCTAATATTTACACCACATGAATCTACCCGCCAAATAACAGCTAGTGTTTATTTTTTCTTCTCATATTTTGGCTTCAGTATCTGGTCTAATTAGCCAGTTTCAACAAAATTTATGGATTTTGTTAGTTTAATCAATGACAGGGTGTATTTATGTGGGTTTTCTGTTTGAAGTATGTGTGCGTTTAATTTATTTTGTGCACGTGTGTCGATTATCTATATTTAGTTATAATCCTATTCCGCTTCTTATGACATTCGTTTGGTTCTGAGTATAAACACTTTATTTATTTATATATACCACAATATACATTGTTTCATTTTGTACCTGTATACACATAGATTTTGAATATCGGTATTCTGGACTGGTTTTGTAGATTTCTAGATTAGGTACAGAGAGGGCTAACTTTGTTTTCGTCGTTATTCTGTCGAAGTTAAAATAGATTTAGGGATTTCCTGACAAACATGGCAACTTCCAGTATATATTCCTATATTCCATACATATATTGAAGGTAACGTGAGCATTTTTTCGGGAGTAAAGTGGTTTTTTAGCTTTTCCATTGTTTAATGTTTCCTATTATTCTTAATCATTTCTTTTGTGTAATAAATAAGTGTATTGCTTTGGTATCATGTGGTCAACAGGCCATGCATACGCGTACGCTTAAAATGCAGATATGGCACAAACTTGTTGTGTTCGTTTTGAACTACCGTCGCAAAAAGAGGAGTGTTATAAGTTTACTGTGTGGATTTGTGTGTATGTCTGTAGCCTCGTAGCTCCCGAACGGCTAAACTGATTTTGATTTCGTTTTTTTTTGTTTGTAGGTAGGATAGGTAGAACTTGATCGAGAGTTTTGACCGACTTCAAAAAAGGCGGTTCTATGTTCCACTATCTATGTATATATTTTTATGTATGTTCACCGATACCTCCGCCAACTGGTAACCGATTAAAAAAAACCTTTTTTGTGTACTTCCAATTTGATCCCTTTGTCACGTAAGTCAGGATCTGATGATAGGATCTCAGGAAAATCGAGGTCAACCCTCAAATTTTATAGACACTTATGACGTTTTTCATATATTTTCTAAAGCTGTTTAAGTATTTGCGTCTGATAATCATAATCTCATATGGATGAGCTGATGATGAAGGCTACAACGGTTAGGAGTTGAAAGGAAATTCTTTCAAAATCATACGTACATATGGACCGATAGTTGTATTCTTTGAGGCTGTTAGAACTGACTTCAAAAAAGGCGGAGGTTCTATGTTAAGTCGGTTTTTAATGTGATCCTCTTGTCTTAGCTATGATTCAAGATCTTTTCAGCAGTTTGAAGATTATCAGCTCTTTAATCGGGAGTTTTTTCAATAGTTCCATTTATACTTGTTAGTACACTTAACGCATAAGTAAATTTCGACATTTAGACCTTAATTCTTATGTATGGTTTTTAAATAGCTTTGATTTAGCTTGATTTGGCTGTATTTTTGCCGCTTTATTTTTATCAGCTCGCTTTATAGCAAGTATCAATAAAATTGATAAAGGCCATTATTCATTTCCTTAACTATTTTTTGTCTCAAAGTGTTTAGAACACTTCGTTAGATATCATGAAATCACTGGCCTAGGCCAAGTGAGTGTCATGTTCTGTTAGGGGTTGGTTATTTAAGTCTTCCTGTAGAAATTTTCGGACTATGCGGCATGTATTTAAAATTGCTGCCTTTATTTATTTTATCATTAATTATTATTATTGTTTTTAAATTCGTGTTCCTTTCGTTTTAAAAATAGTTAAGAGTATTGTTTATTGGTGGTACTTAAAAAAAACGTTTTATAACTTATTCAATTAGCAGCATGATTAGATATAATTAAAACGTTTAACTGCAACTTGTGATTTCTCAGTATTTTTCAAACTTATTTAATGATATTGGTACTTATTGGCTGTTTACTTATTAAATTGTTTTGGTATAGTGTGCTTAGTTGTATAAGATTAGTTATTCTATTAGAATACTTGTAGTACCTATTCGAAATACAATAAAAAGTACCAGTAATTGGATGTCTTTCGACTACAATAGGACGTGTATTTTATGTACTTAGTTTACTTGTTTAATAATAAAAAAGCTAGTGATTTCGACGTGTACTTCGTATGTAGCCTACGAAACAAAATTTAAATCTAAATGGCAATCATCCGCTCGACGCCCGCCGTTTCCTTTTGAACACTGGCATGCACTAACTGCTGTTACGAGTTAATTGCTCTAGCCGCGCCGTCAACTTCCTCCTATCTATCTTAAAATAAAGTTTTTATTCAACAACATTCTAAATTAAAATATGACCTACAGACACGACTTTATGAATTAGATTCACAAAAATAATAACAAACATGACAGTAACACTGAGGTCCATATACGATTGCATTTCGACGTGAATGATGCGAACAAAAAACTATCTTTAAGGTATTCACATTATGGTTCGTCATAAATGTACATGGAATAATTAATGGCATTCACTCGACAGTGCATTATATTGTACATTTTTGAAAATAGTATTGATAATAATTTGATATGCCGCTCTCGCATTTTGATATGCTAGGTGCAGTTTAGATTTAATGCATTTACGTTAGAGTATTTGTTCCCAGTATTGTCTCCTAAATGAACCTGTCCAAGCCTCGTGGATTTTACATTTTACAAATTAATTGCTCGTTTATTCATTTTCCAATGTGACTTTTGATGACTACTTATTTTCGTGTGTTTATTGCTTGAGCCGCTTTAAACAAATGTATATATTACAGCTATAATATATTTTGAATTTCGATTTGATTTTAATAAAAATGTCGTATTATGTATTACGGTCAGAATTATCAAGGCTTGTCTATTTTTTTGCTTCTAATATTATAAATTACTAAGTAATTAGTTTGATAATTTTATTTTGGTAAGAAGACTCGTCTAGACTACTTAGTTATTTTATCATTCATTAAGTACTGAAACAGTCTTGTTCTTCTACAATTTATGTAGACATAGATTGGTACGTTTCCTGTCCTGTTTTCAATGCTAAATTTAAATTAAATGATTGCAAACGTTAAAGTGTTATTTTTAAACTGACGCCAAATATAAGTCGTATACGTAAATGTAAATTCACTTATGATTGATAAATAAATGTACTTTAAATTTACATTTAATTTTGTAAACTTATTTATTGATTTTTGCAAACTTATTTATGATGATTGTTAAATTATTTGTATACTTATGTAGCCTAGTAATGTAGGTATCACTTGAAAAGGGTTTCAATAAGTAAAAGTCGATGTATGTTGCTTACCTTGTCTTTCGTTATAACTGCTTTACAAACTGCATAGAGCTTTAATTTTATTATTTGCATAATATTGAGATGTGAGGTCAGCCATCTCTAATGTAGGTAAGTGTAGGTATAACTATATCCTAACTTATTTCATCTATTTCTATAAAATAAAATTAGCAAATAGTTACCAATTCAACACATTCGTTTTAAAATGAAGCTCACCGCGACGCGGTTTCTGCAACAAATATTTGCAATACAATTTTATTTTTATCCCGAATAAGTCTGAGTTTGGCCACGAAATCGCCTGTTGGTAAGCGACGATGTGGTCGAAGATGAAGTACGCAGACTTGGGAAATACCTATTCGCGTTGCCTTGAAAAGGTCCAGATTATATCTTGGGAAACAAGGAAGCCGGCAGGTTGGCACAAATAGGCAAAATAACATTTTTTGTCTGATGCTCTTCGCTCGGATGTATTTTAGTTTATTACAAGTGTATTCTTTTACTTGCAACATAAATTTGTGTTTCTATTTTTATTACTCTAGAAGGTAATGTTGAAGCAGTATTATACAAAATGTAGTTGTATATTGATGGACAATATACTAGGTTTGGTAAGATATAATGTGATCTTTTTATTCTGATTTGGGTGTTTAATCAAGTATTTTAATTAAGCTGTACTAAATTCATTAAAAATTATTTTCGCGTGTAATACTTTTTTTAATTAGTTTTATGCATAATTATGGTTTTATGATTGTTTTTTTCTTCAGAAATCGGTAAATATTTTTAAAAAAACAGTGGAACATAGAACCTACGCCTTTTTTGAAGTCTGTTAAAAAGCGAATGTTCGATATGGTACATAATTGTTCCTGTCGTTCTAAAAAAAGTTAAGCATTCTAAGCATTTTTGAATACAATATTTATTAACCAACTTTGAAAAAGGAGGGGTTTTATTCATTTTGGGTGTCTTCTTTCTGTTTGTTACCTCAGAACCCCGTCATTTATAAACCGATTTGAAATTCTTTTTTTTTGAAGAATATGCTTTCAGATTACTATAGAAATTTTTTCAGTAGTTTGGTTTTAAATCAATATAACTGGTAAATATGTGTAAACGAAATTGCGTACTTATTACTCATTTTGAAGTCTGGTCGGGGGTTTAAAACTGATAATTATTTAATAATGATACATAGTTACGCTAATCTGTTCATTTGAGTTAGTTTCTACAGTTAGTTTATGAGACACTAAATTAGATCGTTATTATAGTTTGTGCAAAGCATTGTAAACTAATGTAGTTTAAACCTAGGTGTGTCTGTATCGCAAGGATCAGAAAGTTTTGAAGCCGAGCTTAATGTGGGTAAGTAAATAAGATGCGGGAATCTCGAATTTGATAAATTTGGTGCTAGTCTGAATGGTGCATTGAGACAGACTAGGCAGGATAAGCTCGTAGATGTCAATGAATACGATTTGTAACAGGTGAAGGTAGCAAAGGTAGCAACAAAATTACCTCTGAAAATAGGACCATACCCTTCCACCACCTTTACCCTTCCATTTATACGCTCCTTAGAGGGAATGTATACTCAAACGATAGTACATTTCCCCTTCATCCAGCGCCTTAATTTGAGGCATGCAATGTCAGGCACCTCAATAACTTTGTCTCAATTTTATGCCATTTGAAAATCCTATTCTGTGCTCGTTCATTTGTGGATATTATGCAATCAACAGAACCTAAAATAATAGTCCTAAGAAGACCGCAGGAACACGCTGGATGTAGGCCGCTTCCAACCGGCCCTTTCGCAAATCGATGGGGCAGGCCTATGTCCAGCAGTGGCTGTCCTATGGCTGAAATGATGATGATGCAATCAAGACAATAATCTGTCTCTATGGCCATATTAGTGAATATATTTAGTGAAATCCAAACAGATGGTTGCAAGGTATATTTTGAACTTTTCTGAGCACTTATTACCTATCTCTTCCTCTACTTTTATAATAAGTAAAAAACCTACCCTACTTTAGGAAGTTATTAATTATATGCGGAAACCTGTTAATAATGCTAAGATATTCAAATTATATGTAAGTTATGTATCGCTATACAAAAAACACTGCACAAAATCAATCGAAAACAATCGTTTCGGAATAAAATTGCTTTTAATGTTTTAATCCAGATTTACATCTATAAATTGCTGCTACCTTCACTTTCAATATCTTGAGAAAGAACTGAACTTGCTGTAAGATAGACCGAAAATGTAGCACGAAATTTTGTACGTTAGTAACTAACTGTATATCTATTAAGAAGCTTTGGTGTAATCGTTTTGTATTTCATGTATGGGTACGTTAAATCTTAATAAAACGTGAGTAATAATAATATATTATTTTATTTTATATACCCTTCTTAAAGTTATCTTAATAACTTTATCATATTGGACTTAGAAACATTAGTAAAGGTAATTAATCCATGCAATGATTAATCCACAAATGCATAACAATTTCCATCAGCGAGAAGTTAACAGCCTTTTTAAGCGTTGATTAACTTAGCTAACGTTTTTAAGTAAGGACGTTTGACTTACCCAACATATTATTGTTATGACTGTCACGTCACTTCTTTAGAGAAACATCATTTTGAAAGGAACATCACAAAAACGACATAGTTGCGTTCTAAATCCACCTTTTTACAGGTACATATTTGCAAAAATGCAAATAAAATTATAGTATTTGGTAACGTGGTAAATCTATGAAAAGACTGGTCGAATTGAGAAACTTCGTCCTCTTTGAAGTCTGTTAAAATTGCCGTTACTTTCAATTATTTCAAACAACTTGCATTGTTCTTGGTCCCAAATTAAAATCAAAGCTTCCTGTTGTCAAATTATTTTTCCATTGTTTTTTTTTTCTTTGACATTGTTTTGATTTTCTGTGGTTTGTATGAAAAGCAGCATTATCTCAGTCACAGAAAAGAGAACGAAAAAATTCTCACTTCAGTGATTTTAATTTCAGAGTGTTTTTCCGACTTGATCTACCTTAATACAACAAATAATAGCATTGTCGCTTTCTTTGAAAGCTACTGAAAGTCTGGTAGTCCAGGGGTCGCTATTATAGTGTCAGTTTTACAATAAACAAACGTTCAAACAAAAAACGTATTTTATGTTTTCAGCACTAGCTCCGTATACGTGGTAGGTCTGCTTGGTTGCTTGCCGTCTGCATGGCAGAGAAGCCATGAGAAAACTTTTTTTCGAAAATACAAGTGATTTCAAAGTTATCCATAGATAGTGAAGAATAAAACGATGTGAAAGAAAAAAAAACAAATTAAGACCAATAATAAAATGTCTGAGCTTTACATACATACTAGCTTTACATTAGCTATTAGCTTTACATTCGTACGAGTATGTTAGCATTTCAAGTAGAACGCTAGATTTTGAAAAACGACAATAAATATCATTGTTAAGCTCAATATACGAATACCTATATATATAATTAGTATGACATATAAGTAAATGCTAACTAGGTAAAGTATAAGTACCTACAGAAAATGCTAACTGCAACGGACATTTTTGCTCTACAAAAGGTAGAGTAGTTTTTATTATGTGCATGAAAGTTCATGTTTTCGACCTCGAGGGAACTTTCTATAACCATAACGAAATGGTTATCTAACAAAAAAAAACAGTATAAATCTAATATGGGAATTTAGTTTGTAGTAACATTTTTATGCAGCTACTATTAAAGCCCAGAATATTATGTTGCCGCTATCTTACTCACGCATATGATGTTTTTATTTTTAAGATAATAAAATCGCTGTGTACTTAATAAAATGTGCTTCGGTAACGAGGTATATATTTTTATAATGGCCAGAAAAACAGGGACAAACAGTTTAACCCATTTATTCTGGTAATAGTAAAAACTATTTTTAATTTAAAACTAAAATTTGTTTGTCGTAAAATGGCTGAAGCGCACATTTTTCAAAAGTAGGTACATTTATTTTGTTTTATATATTTAAAAAACATCAAATGAGCGAGATCTCTGCCTCTGGTATCGCTGCATCTGGTCCTTGGATTTCCTTGGCTGCGTCGATAGGGTGGCGCAGGTTCTGGGCTGCATTAAGATGGAATTCCGCAGGCGACGGCAGACCGCAGACGCATGCATTACTTTGCAGTATTAGGTTGTATTTGCGTCCACCCTCAAGATAGACAGACGACTCAAAAGAGACGCCAGGAAAACGCTGGATGCAGGCCGTTTCCAACCGGTCGTTTTGGAAATCGATTGGGGAGGCTTATGTCCACCAGCGGACGTCCAATAGCTGAAATGATGATGATTAATTTGTGTGAGACCGATTCCCACATACGACGGCTGCTGCATATAATGCCGTCGCGTTGCAGTTTGCCATTGCCGCCTGCGGAATTCCACCGTTATATGAATCGCTTCGCAGACGATGTGGCATCCGTAGCAAATAAATGTGACTGGTTCCCAAATTGACTTGTTTAGCCATGGGCGCAGATGTGTTTCGGACGCTACATAAATATTTTTTTTGTAGATACAACACTGGCCAACACTGCGAATTAACCTCTTTGATTAACCGTATCTTTGCAACCCACAAACCTTTTCCAAAATAATTAATGCATAAGAAAGCCCTAGAATCAAACTTGTTTCTGATTTGTTCAGAAAAAAAACCCTAGACTACTTTTTTTGAGAAAAAATGATTACTTGTTGGAAAGGATCTGCAGGAGGTTTTATTGTCATTTTAGTAGTTTGAAATTATTGTTCGTAAAGACAATGTTTAAGCTTTATTAGACTCACTACCACCAGAATATCTAAAATCTAAACCTTATGGCAGAATATCTAAAATGAATTGAATTTGAATTAAACTAATTTCTAAATTTACCTCTATGGACTAAATAACTTCTTTTAAAATAACGAACGGTTATTTGTACTTCAAAGTCCTAAATGATGAATGAATAACTGGTTGACCGAAGAATAAAATGCACAGGCAGGTCATCTGCCTGATAATGAGCATCCATTACTTATATTTAAATTGGCTTAGTTCTATTAAAAATATTCTAACTAATTTTAAATGTTCTGATTCGTAACGCTACTTTCTTATGAATAAAATGCATGAAAATATATGAAATATACGAAATAAACCTACCTACGGCTATTTCTAACTTGGCTTGGACACGGCTCTCAGCCAACTCAGCTTGGGTCGCAAACCATTGCTGTTCGCAAAATCATATTTTTCAAAAGAATAATTAACAATAATACATATTAACATTAATGTACTTATAGTACAATTTCATATAGTCTATCAATTTATTTCGCATAGGTACATAGTGTATCAACGCGAAAATCCACATATTGTAAATTGTTTTTTAAACATTTTTAACTTAACACTCAGCGAAGTTGAACAGTACGTACGAGTACGTATTAAAATCTTCTACTTCCGTAAAAGAAAATTCAACGCGTCAAACCTCTAAAAACATAAAACACCGTGTAACGGCAACTCAAAACTGTCCACATTTCAGGCAGTTTGGATTCGATTTAAACTTCAATCATATACCATAAGCGGAGCCATGGAGTAGGAAGGTAACGCTTCCTACTCTATGGCTCCGCTGTTAGTTTTTTTGGCAAGCAGCAACTTATTCAGTTTTTCGTTTTAAACGCTCGGATAATGGAAGCGACGCTTTCATAGGTGCCTGTGACGAACACGAAGAGTCCCAGTAGTATGAAGAGGGCGTTCTTGAGAGCCGTGAATGTTGGAATCCCGCCCGGCTTCTGCGATAACAACACCAGCTCGATGGTGGGCGGAAACATGAGCGCAAGAGTGGTACTGCTCACAGCACCCACCAGGGAAATAAACAACCCCAGCTCAGGAATCGTCTCTGCTAGTGCAACTGTGGGTACAAAAAATAGCAGTCAAACTAATATTTATTTTCGAAAAAGTTATTCAAATTCCCGTTAATATTACAAGTAAATCAATCTAGGTAAGTAAAGTAGTATTTTACCGATCGCAAATTTTTATTATGTATGTTTAGGTAATATTTACATTATTAATATTTTACATTGGGTTTGTTTCATCCATTAAATTACAGGCCAATTGCGATTACTTCTGCAAAATGATCAAGCGAGTGATGAACTGTTAGCTCCTGAGGTAACTGCAGGATCATCAGCTGATTAGTGACCGCCAGTATGACTTTTGTCACGATCAATCAGTTGGGTAGATGGTTATCTAGTGTATCTCATTCACCGTTGGGGAGAAGCTACCGAGAGAAGAGGCAAAGTTCTCGCCGTTAGCTTAGATATCGCTAAGGCATGTTATCGGGTAGGGCATAAGACACTTTTAGCAAAATTACCATCTTACGGCTTACCCGAAGGGCTTCGCAAGTGGATTGAACTTTTTTGCATGATCGCTGCATAAGAGCGGTCGTTAATAGGGCCTTCTGCAACCATGTCAATGAATTCCGGAATTCCACAAAGTTCTGTGCAATCATCCACGCTATTCATCCTGCATGGTAATGATTGGTTATAAACTAGTAATATAATGGCTAAGCGGATGATAGCACGGGTGATGCCCAATCTCTGGCTGTGTCAACGTTCGTACGGATGACGTGATGGAAATAAGAGCGGAGCTTGTGTCTGCTGTTGAGTGCTCTCTTGAGCAGGTCACTGACTGGGACGAGCAAAATTTGGTGCAGTTTAATCCCGCTAAGATGCTCGCATCTTAGCGGGATTACGCAACAAAAGCTCTTTTGGTGCAGTTTAGCACCAAAAGAGCTTTTGTTGTGTTGAACGCAAAGCTATTGCGTTCACCGCAACAAAAGCTCTTTCACCAGTTATTCAGGTCAGGGCATTCCCCCTACCTTGTGGAAGAACGTCGCCATTTTGAGCGTCGATATTTCTAACGACATGACATTACATTTTAGGAGACATTTGGTGCACAAGACTGGTCCAGAAAGGAACGCACTGTCAATGCTCCGTGTAATGTAGGTGTCCTTAGGCAGCGGTGACCCTTACCATCAAGTGGCCCGTCGCTTGTTTGTCTATTATTACATATATTTTATATGTAATAATAGACAAATATATACTTTAATACATTTTTTACAGTGACTTACAAGTAAGTAGCACCAACACGATCCGGTACAGGAACTCATTGGCGAAGGGAGAAGGCGCCAGCTTTTTCTGCAGCGCCGGCCACGTGATTGTCACCGGCACGTAGAACTGAAGGGGGTACGTCAATAAGATGGCCGGTGCGATCAGACACTGTGCCACAATGATGAACCTAAAATGCCACCAGATTCTTATGCTTCGGTTTTCAAACAAAAAATAAATTGAATACTTAGTTCTAGCTTCGTGAGTTTAAGAAACGACAGGCATAGCTATTTTTAAGCATAGCTATGATTACGAGTAAGTTATGTAGATTTAAAAATCCGACCATGGTTTAAGAAGATAAGCGTTACTTTGATAATGTACTCGTCACGACATGTAGTAAACTAGGATAGCATTTGCCATGAGTTATGGGAATCTGAAACAAAACGTAACAAATATAAATGTTGAATAAATTTACAAAATTGTACTTACGTTTTGCTCGTCTGCAGATTAAGCGTTAGACTGCCCTGCACATCTTCCCCCCATTTGAGGTAGCCCAGGAAGCCCACCGTAATAAAAGTCCCTGCTACAAAGGTCATGCCCACGTTTAGCACTCCCAGTGGCTTCTGGAACAGCTCAGGGCGACGCATCTCGTTCTTCAAAGGTAGCACCTAGACGATAGAAATTTTGCTTGTAACATGTGCTTTGGCAGTACACAGTGTGTATTGTGTACCTAATGGCAAAGTATAACTCCACTAATGTGTACTCATTAGTGGAAATATGGATCGGGTTTTTTATTCGGCCATAGGAGACAATCTACATAGTCGTAAATACCTGGACCACAGCATTACTTAAATTTATGGGTGAGATTGATTTCAAAAGCACACTGAGACCGATGTAAAATTAAAAATATATTAAAATAGTTGCCCTACTCACCAACCCGATACCCTCGAACGCGTACACGGCAGTTCCGAAGTACAGCGGTAGTTGCTGCCACGAGGCCAGATACGTCCTGGTCTCCACCGAAGGAAGGTCCTGCGTGGCCTCGTAGAGCACCATGCCCACGCCCCCCGCCATCAGTAAATTGGCTATGGTCGAGATTAGGGTCAAGTACTTGAGGTTCGGAACCATGCACAAGGCCATTATAGGTACTATCACGTATACCATGTGCACTGAAAGGTCTATCTCGATGTTGTACTGGTCACATATCTAGAACAATAAAACTAGGTGATGAAATAGTTGATCGAGCAGGCTTTACGGCATGATAGGAATAACCTTGGACGGCTGTTGGTAGGTAAATACGGCTGCAGTTTTTTTTGTTGTTTGTAGGTAGGTAGGTATAGGTACAATAAGCTATTATTTGCTAATAGCAACAAAAAAGCAAATTATTGCAAAAGAATCTTGGCATTCGCAGGGAATTATTATATAATTATATCGTAATATCTTGCGTAAAGTGCGTAGGACATAAAAATTTGGGTGTATTATTTCGCAATGCAAGAAATGACAACACGTGTCTATCGCACACCACTATTGCAACGTCTAAAATCTAAAACCATCGAGGTAAATGTCTTAAACTGCTTATTGATCATTTCTTACGTTCAGAATACATTATAACCTAATATTCAAACAGTTTATTTTTTAATCATGTTGAATTAATTAAAATAGGGCAAGTGTCTTTATTAACTAAACAAAATACAAGCTAATACTAACACTACAAAAATTTAAACTGTACATAGACGTTGAAGGTCTAAAGACAATCCAAATGCCAACTATGAACTATCTCAAGCCTACTATCAGTTGACAGCGTACCCAGCATGCTGGCAGCATTAGTTTCTTTTGAGTTTCTTCATCTATAAAATAAATCGCATCAGTACATGATATACTCTTTCAGGTAAATTACATATTGTCTTAACGTACCAGCTTAATATTATTAGCGATAAAGACGATGTACACGCAGCAAAAGCCCAGCTGCGTGACGCAGAGGAAGGCGTTCACGAGGAACTTCATTATGGACGCAACGGGGCGCAGACACGCTGGCCCGTTGGAGAATACCAGGTACACCGTTTCCGCGAACCCTGGTGGCTTGTCGCGCTTAGTCACCCGATGCATCTCCTCGGAGCAGTTCAGCTGAAATACAAATCAGTTTAGCATATATATTTGTTTTTTATGATACTGAGTGACGAGACGAGCGAAGTCGCTCGCCTAATGGCTCTACACGTTTGCCCATAACAGCTCAACGCCACTCTTAAACTTCTACAGTTCAAAACCCTGGATGGCAATGCACTGCGCTCGTCACCCCGAGATATAAGATGGCAAATCTCTGTGTGCCCTGTAATTTCGCTGGAAACATTGCCCTTCAATCCGGAACACAGTAGTGTTTGCACACTACTGCTTGGTGGTTGAATAACTGGCAAAGTGTGGTACTTCCCCAGGCGGACCCCTGCAAAAGAGTCTTACCACTACAACATATATATTATATTACTCGTAAAATAATATATTATATTAATGTAACATATACTATTATATTTTAAAACTAGTGACCTGCCCCGGTTTCGCACGGGTATATGTTTTATTATATATATATATCTCTTCCGTGAAAAATTATCTAACTGACAGTGAAAACCGCATCAAAATCCGTTGCGTAGTTTTAAAGATCTAAGCATACAATTATAGGGACAGATAAAGGGATGTGACTTTGTTTTATACTATGTAGTGATCACAGAAAAGAGAAGGGTAAAAAAAAATGTTTTTTTTTTTAATTATTATATACAATTTTGAGCTATTTATTAAAATTTACACTTTAATTACTCGAAAAACGTAATCTTACGTTATTCGAGTAATTAAAGTGTAATTTTTAATAAATAGCTCAAAATTGTATATAATAATAAAAAAAAACGTTTTCGAGTTTTTTGCATTGCATTTTCTGAGAAGATTTACTATAGTAACATATATTATTTTTTTCACCATCGGAAAGTAGAGATTTCAACAAACAGAAAACATACCAACTTTTTGAAAAAAGCTGATATTTTGACGGGTGAATTTTCGATTGAAAATTAGGATGCTTTTTCGATATTAATTCAAAATAAGGTGAAAAAATAAATATTTTTAATCAAATAAATTACAGCGTATTTGGGACATAAAAAGGTAAGTTTTCACCAAATTTCGTGAAAAAAACAATTTTTTTGTAAAAGATAAAAATAAAAAACCAAAAACTTGGTTTTTTGAATTTTTCACATAAATTTTGAGGTTATGTGAAAAAAGTGTATCCACAGAAGTTTTAGATCTTTTTATTACCTACAACTTTGCCATTTAAGTTTTTTTCATAGGACTTGTAGTTTTACCGGAAATCGAGATAAACCATTTTTTACCCTTAAACCACCCCCCCCCCCCCCCCCACTACCCGAACTCAGATCGCCCGTAATTTATTTTTTCTTTCATTTTTATAATATCCTCCTCCTTTTCTAATGGGTTTCATCCTACTATTATTTTTTTTCACTTTTTATTATTTTTAAAGGCTTCTACCCTGGTCTATTAAGGCAGTTTTTAGAATTTTTGTTTGTTTGTTCACGCACATATCCTAAATCCCTGGAAGAAAATGTAGACGAATTTAAATGGTGTTTTCATGAATATGCTTAGCTATGACCAGATTGAAGTATATTATTTTGCGCAAGGGCCGGATTAAGGGAAGAAAAAAGGATTGAAGGTTTATATGAAAATCTACGCGTACGAACTCGCGGGCAAAAAAACTAGTTATGAATAAAGTTATCATTTTCATTATCATTATCATTCAAAATGTTAAAATTATTAATAACCAAATTGAACTACTTAGGTGTTTTACAATTAACAATGTCTTACTCACAAACGGCGATAACAATAATTGTTATTTTTAATTATTAAGAATAATTGGTGAGTAAAAGGTTCAGCACAATTGTGTGCATACTAGATAGATACAGTTTATATAGCGTAATAAGTATTTTATTTATGACATATGCCTGACCCGATCCAATTATACGTCTCATATCATATCCCATTGCGTTCCTATTCCCATCCCCCGTCTCGTCCAATACGGGATCCGTATACATCTAAAAAGCGACCGCTCGCTAAAAACTTACCAAAACTTTAAAGTCATCAATACATATTGGCCAGCTCGCCAAGCGAAGGTGAGAACCAACATGTAGACAGCCAATTTGCTTAGGCTTGCCATTGCTCGTCACTGCTAGCCTAGACTAGCTAAAACATCGCTAGACAGAAGACGAGTAGCACTTGCCTCTTCTCGATTGAGATGAGCTATGACCACCGTATATTGTCAGCTGTATTGGGATAAGATTAGAAAGATGCCGATGTTAAATAAAGACAGAAAAATGGCCAACCAGTAGGTGCTGAGAATTCACGCATATGACGGCCAGTATCGCAGTCATGATGGGCGCGAACACGATGCCTCCGTTCTTGAATGCGTCTCCCATCGCCAACAAACCGCTGCCGATGTTGCCTCGTAAAAGGTGGAGTAAGGTGTCGGCATACCTGTGAACATACATCACGCACAGTTTTTTTTTAATCCTAACAATATTTTGCAGTGGAATGTTTTTCAAATATTCCTGTTATGATAGAACTAGACGAAGCCGCAGGTTGCAGCTATAAAATGAATAACGTCATAATCTAATGAGGATATCAGAGATAATGTCGATATTTGACGTTTCTGACATATTCAACGACGACAGCGTTAGAGGAAGACAAGTCCTCGACGACATCGTAAGATACTCTGATCTATGATCGTAAGTAGTAAGATTTTTCTCAATTGGCCTGATATAGTGTTACGTTACCAATCAGCCATGCTGATAAGAACCATTCCGGCAAACTACTCCGACGTAAAGAAAGGTTACGTTTATTTCGCAATACCAACAATTGAAATTTCAAAGATATTTATGATGAAACACGACATTTGTTACCAAATAACGCTGAAGATATTATACGACATCGGTAGGTTTTTTAATGTTAGTTACATGAGAATTCCGTCATACATAAACCGATTTGGAATATATATTTTTTATTGGAAAGATATTCCTTCAGATTGGTCCCATAGAAATTTCATCATAATTGGTTTAGTAGTTTGGCTTTTAAATCAAAATAACTGGAAAATTCGGTTACTTGCATGACATATGTTATAATATTGCCATCCAAGTCACTTAAATTGCATATATTTAAAAAAAAATGTGTAGGTAGAGTAATCAGAGATAGGCTATTTTTTAATGATAATTATTTTCAAGTTTTCCTTAGGTGACCAGTCTGCACGTTACAATACCTACTATGCATGAAAGGTCACTGTGCATCATTATGTTATTAAGATTTTACTCACGAAGTAGGATGGGTGACCTGAGGATGGCCATCGACCATCGCCAACTTGCCATTCTCCAAGTCCTTGCCCTTGATAATCTGTTCTTGAGATTGGAACTCTCCACAGCTGTCGGGAATACTGTAACAACGGAAGTTGACGACATTAAAATACTATTGGATTAAACTGTTGCGATGCCGAAAGAGACTACTGACTAGCTATCTCTGCAGCATCTACCTAACCATGGGTAGAGGTTTATACCCAGCAATACGTTGCCCATATGTCCGCTCTGTACAGACTGCCCCGATGCGAGAGCTTTCCCATCTTGCCAATGTGTCCAAATTATAAAAATTCAGGTAAACGAAGTAAAATTAAATTATTATTGTGTGAATAGGAATGTTGTAAGTCTGCGTGCTTCATCTTCGACCACATCGTCGCTTACCAGCAGGCGAGTTGGTGGTCAACAGCGGTGTAATACTCGATAAAAAAAACACATCAGTCATAATATCACCACCATAACCAGTCATAATGCACCTCAGAAGTGAAAACTTAAGTAGTAGTTCACCTATTCTACAAGAGATGGCGCTGTTTTGAAATACACAATACAGCGTGACGATGACGCGAGTTCCTTGATTTTTGTGCACCCAAAAACTGCTAAACGTGCCTAAAGAAGTTTCCACTTCAAAAAAATTAGGATGGTTTTAAAAGTGGAGTGGAATTACTCGCCATAATTAGTTCTTGATACAGGCTGGCGATGATGATGATATCAGAAGATAACATTTTAAGCTTGTATCCGTACTATTCTTTGTTAATTACGCGATTGTGTCTGCAACTCAATTATTTACGTTTATAATTATAGTTTACCGCAAAGTGCACAGGCTGAGTTTTCCCATGCATGACTACGTGCTGCGAGGCTTATTTACCGCCATTAGTAGACTCGCACAGCCTTTAACAACGCGCGGAAGTTAATGCGAATTATTTTGATTGTTGTTTGACAAAGGATAGCATTACATTACTGCGAATAATGTAATACAGACTACGAATAATGTCATTGCGACGCACGTTACTGGGAAAAGCAAATACCACGAAAGAACAGAACTGCTTAGTTGGGGTATTGCGAATCATTAAAACCCTGAAATAAGAAAATGCGAAGCACTTTACTGCGAAATTTTAAAACTTTGAAAGTTTGAATTTGTGTGGGGATAGATATTACTATCAAAGGTACATCTACAAACGATCCGACCTGCCTTTAGGACCCTGCAATATTTTTTGATGTCAGATTTGTACCAACTATATGATCGAAACTGCATTAGTAACACAGATGATCCTATCTAAATGGGCCGTGTGTGATTAATATTGAAGGATAACTTCAATTTCAAGTGTCGCTGGTTTCACCATTCACCCATTATATTGCCTGTGAAAGGATAATGTAGGTACTTACTTAATTACGTATTTAATTAGCTTCCGTGTTAGAATACGGTACACGCTTATAGTTATTGGGTCCTTTTCGTAGTAGTAGTACGAATACGAATAGTAGTTTGTATAAATTTGATTTTAAGTAGTTTTCATGTCTTAAATTGATGTATCTATACTTTATTTCTTGGAAAAAGTTATACGGTACCTGAGGGGTATTTACAGGGATGAAACCATGGGGCGCAGCTAGTGGTAGATACTATTATGTAAACTAGACAACCAACAAGTGCACAACAGTAATTTAAAAATATAAAATAACATGGTTGCAATAAAACACTTTTGCATGTAAATAAATTCCCCACCCACCCCCTACGGACACTTATAGCCTAGTTTGCATTAAAAAAATCAATCTGATTAGTGCGACCATTTCAATTTACTTGTTAGTTCCCCTTGACCGCTAAAAGAATTATGAAAGCAAATGCTCGATGCTGGTCAAGTACATAATACGATTGGCCGCCTGCATCAGACCACTGTGTAATTTTCATGATAGCCCATTTGTATGCCAATTGAAGTGATTAGAGACGAGTAAAATGCATGCTTTTATTATAGTAGAAATAATATTGTATGCCTACTTAAATATTATAGATATGCCAGTAGCGGATTTATCAGTACCTAAGTTAAGCACGGTGAAGCTTAGTGCGGCAGATTTTAGGAACAGCAGATTCAGGAAAAAAAGATATTTTTTTTTATATTAAACGATGTAGCTACTTTTTACTTTTTATTTACATTACACGTGAATAACGTAAGATTAGGCCGGTTACTCCGTCAGTTTCCATGATAAAAATGATATAGCTACTTCTTTTACATAGAAAGAGTTCCTAATTTAATTACTATTGTATGTTTATTATGCATGTATTTTTTCAACAGAATAATTAGTTGTTTTTAAATATATATATAAATATACATATTTTAAACTTATTAATGAGCTCTGGGATGAACAGCAAAATGATATATGCTTAAATTTCTAAATTGGCCAAAAAGTGCTTAAGATTTTTGAGCTCACTACGTTTCCGCATTATTATTCGCAATGTGCATGTACCTACTATTTGTTTGTACACATATAATAGTTTCTTTCACATATGCCAAAAAATGTGCCACATTGTGCCTAACCCTTCTCATAATTACTTTTTTGATTGAAATATTGACTTGCGCTTGACCGTCATCTGCGATGATGTGGTCTACGGTGAAACACGCTTGCCTAGTAAAAACCAATGCACTCTCGACTAAAGACGCCCAGATAGTAACAATCGGAGAATACCCATACAGGCAACGCATGTGCGTGTGTATGTTCTGTATTGATCAAAACAGCTCTAATTTTCGCAGTGTGTTGGGTTTGCCCTTTTTACCTCACCGCCTCAAAAAGAGTCTGCACATAGAAAATCAGTAAATTCGCCATAGAAGTAAATGATACAATAAAACGTTTCCCATTACAACATAAATGACACAATCTATTTAGAAAACTTAATATAGTAAGTAAACAATAATAATAAAAAACAACAAATGAATACCTAATTACTAAACTAATCTATTAAACCGCTACCAGTGGGAATTGTTCCCAAAATGCTGGCCTCATTATCACGTTGTATGGCAATGCTCACCCTTTGAGCACTGCAAAGTTGAGGCAGGCATTTTGGTCACAAGTTGCACCAACCAGACATGATGACAAATCTTGAAACAATTTTTTTGGCTCCCGATCCCCACGACTTTTCGACCCCAAAATGCTCAAAAATGTATATACCCACTGTCCAAGAGCCCAGGGTACTCTATATTTGCGCTTTTTGAGGTCTTGTAATTAACAAAATTATAGTTATTATAATAATCATTACTTATGTAAATGCAAAGGAGAGCTTTTGTATTTCATTCTTTCATGGCAATGTAAATAAGTATAAAATATGTCGAGATATCGTTCATTATGCAGGTTTTTTTTCTATTATAAGTTAGCTAACCGACATTTTGAAATAATCGTTGCTGTGCCTAAATATATTATGTAGTTAATCACCTAAAGATTAAAAGCCTCTGTTTCTATATAAAAATAACCTTTCGCTATAGAAATCTCGACATTCACTCCCACGATCGTTCTCATTTCATTTCACAACAAACGTACGTAACACTTTATCACTTAAAACAGTCTGTAGATCGGTCGTAGCAACTGGTTTATTTGCCGTTGTGCCTTCTTCGGCTTTGTGAAGTAATCTGCTAAGGCAGTGCCGAAGCCAGAGGCTGCGGCGGACACAGCAGTCTGAAACGGCCTTTGATATCCTGGTTGGTATCCTTGTTGGTACCCTGGTTGGTACTGTTGCTGATACCCTTGTTGCTGGTATCCTTGTTGTTGTAACGGCATGTTGTATCCGAACTGACTGAAGCCATGGCCTCCGTGGCCGCCGTGACCTCCATGCCCACCGTGTCCTCCATGTCCTCCATGACCACCATGACCTCCGTGACCCTGATGTTGAGAGATCTGGGGGTATATAGGGATCGGCTGCACAGGGGCGTACTGAGGTACGACAGGACCACCACACCCGAAGAAGTAGTTCATGACGGGAGCATTTACGTAGGTATAATCTGGATGACCGAAGAATTTGTCTCCGAGGAAGGTGCGTCCGTAGCCGCAAGGGTTGCTGGTCTGCGGGTGCTTTTTTCTCTTCTTCTTATGCCTCCGCCCTAGGTCATCGCCGTCATCTTCGTCGTTAACATCGAGGTCTCTGGTAGCCACCTCATCATTATTAGCGGCCTCCTCTGCTGTCACGAGAAGGCAAGCGAAATAAAGAAGGAAAATGATGATGGAGATTTTCTGAAAAAAAATTGAGTATATGAAAATTTATATAGGTAGGAGATGTAAAAAAATCACATAGAAATTTAATGAAGGCTAGGATTTCAGATGTGATCTGACCAATCGTAGCCGACAGCTATCGAACCAACTAATATAATTTCTAAGTGAGTTTCAGAAAAAAAAAGTATAATTACTTATACATTTCGTATTTTTCCTAATTTCTGTTATCTTATATTCAAATTGTACCTTAATAAATACATGCAACAGCACTTGAAAAATAAAATAAACATTTCGCAAATATTAATACCGTCACAATTGGTTTATAGAAGTTATACTTTGTTATAGGGACCTAATAATCGTATTTACAAAAGTAAAGTCCTCTCACTCACCATATCGATGTCGTTTGTAGTTCACAGTGAGCCGGCTGCTCCAAAGCTGGTCAGCAGCAGACTGACTCCTGGCGATAGCTCGTGAGTGAAAGTGAAGCGAGGCAAGGGCCTGAAGCAATGCTTTCTTGGGCAATGCCGGAGCAGTGTGTCATTGAACTTATCCGCGTGTTTGTTTGGATGCAATGCTACAGATCCGTGGTGGCGCAACCTACGTAACGGTAGAGATGGCCGCGGGCTATCAGCTGTCTTCAATGATCATAACCAAAAAAAAATACATGAATATTTTGACTCTAACGAGTCCAAGAGTAACATAACGTGATAATGCGTTTGGGAAAAACAGTATTACTAAGTACAGTAGTACTGTTACAATTCATTGATACCGCTTGATTATAGACTTATTCTCTTCGCACCTAATACTAGATTGTCGCAAGTATTTCAAGAGGGTACTTAGAAGTAAGGACGAGATGAGGACGATAAGTCGAGTAAGTAGTACGAACGAGTTCACTATATGTTTTTAATTGCTTATTGGGACTTGGCGTTAAGTCCCAATAAGCAATTAAAAACATAATTATTATTGTTTAGGTAAAATGGTGAAATACCTTTCGCTCGAAATTTCGACTTGTGTTCAAGTCGTGAAAGATTGAAAGTACATACTTCAACTATTTATGAGTAGTTGTACTTGCAAGAATTATGTTCAGTTTTTGCCTGTACCTGTCAACTTGTCATACATAGATACTTTACCTACATCATTATCATGAAGCACCTATAAAGGCTGCCGTATCTTGGCACCGGAGGGGCAATACTGGCGTGGGTGTATATATTATTATAAGGTAACAAACATTAAAAAAACCTCTTTTTATTGAATTTGGTTAAAAATAGAGAAGGAATCACCAATTGTTGAACAGAAAGCATAATTATACCACAATCAGAGCTGCATAGAGGCTGGTGGCGACTTGTTTAGCTCTCATGGACGGGTCGCGGCGCGGCGGCAGCGGCATGGACATAGACTATTATAATAAAGATGGATAACTTGATTGGAATAAAAATCAACAATCTCAGTACCAAAATTGATAGTCTTCCATTATAGAAAACTTTTATTGCGAGGACTTCATAGAAGTAAGGTTACAGAACAATTTTATGACACCTTTGTATTCGCCTCGTCTGTTTTGTTCTTGGTCATAAGTCCAACCTTGACCTTGATTAACCTCCATGATTATAATAACGCAGCGACTGCTCGGTACAGAAGCTAAGAATGTCAATAGCAGGCAGCATAATAAATATGGCGACATGAGTGAATTTAAGAAGAGCAAATATTATTGAGTCTACTCGCACGCCCTCATAACAAAATGTTACTCGTTTGTAAACCTATGGCTTTGTTATTTTAGCATTGACCTTCGCACAGTTCTGTTGATATTGTTGTTGTAGATTGGTTATTTTTCACATTAAGTGTGACGAGTTTCCAGCTCTCATAGATAATATAATAACCTATTGAGTTAATTTACCTAACGACTCTACTCATTAGCAACGTAGAGAACAATACTAGCAAACCCAATGTAAAAAGGCTTTACTTTGTTATTATAATAACTTTATAAACTTAATTATTTAAATTTATAACTTTATAATAATAATATAGGTACCTATACAGGGTTACGCGGAAAGGGTGTACTAATCCAAAAGGGGTCCGTAATATCAGTTACATATTATGTCAGATGTCAGTTACAGTATTCTATGGTGAAGCTGATATTTTTTCGCGATTTCAGATTAGCTCCCATAGTAAAACTTGTTCATAATTATGGGTACCATGGAGCATGGAATGACTTTGTACACCCTTTCTGCATAACCCAATACAGTAGGTTGTAAGTACAAACAAATGAGTGTGAATTTTGGCGCCAACGTGAAAAAAAAACGTCTCATTTTATTATTTTCCTGAACTTGTGTATTTACGAGTGTTAATGCGTAATAATTCTGGATTATTATTGGACGTGCTCGAGTGTGGACAAGTGATTTAACGCGGTGAAACATATTATTTTGCGTTGTTTAAATGCCACCATTGCCAAAATCCAACTCGGATGGGCAGCGTTCGGGAAATTGCGTGACATCTTCTCGTCCAAGATACCACAGTGCCTGAAGACAAAGGTATTTGATCAGTGTGTGTTGCCAGTGATGACATATGGTACTGAGACGTGGTCCTTAACTGTTGGCCTTTTGGAAAAACTCAGAGTCACACAACGGGCAATGGAGAGAGCTATGCTCGGAGTTTCTTTGCGCGATAAAATCCGAAACGTAGATATTCGCCAAAAAACCAGAGTCACCGACATAACTATTAAAATCTGCAAGTTGAAGTGGCAATGGGCAGGCCACATCGCTCGAAGAACTGTTAACCGATGGGGAAGAAAGTTTCTTGAGTGGAGACCGCAAACCGGAAGACGCCGCATAGGTAGGCCTCCCACTAGATGGACCGACGACATTGTGAGAGTCGCGGGCATCCAGTCGATGCAGATGGCAGGATGTCGTTCAGTATGGAGGTTAAAGGGGGAAGCCTATGTTCAGCAGTGGACATCTTCTGGCTGATGATGATGGTGAAATGCCACTTGTAAAATCTCCGCCGTTCAAATTTCACCGTTCAGATTTCCCTAAAAAAACTGTTTAGATTTGGATGGATACCGTGGATTTAGATGGATGGTACAGTATCTGCACTTACTTGACATCTTGAGCTGAACTGTTGA
Source organism: Agriopis leucophaearia (assembly GCA_949125355.1). NCBI lineage: Eukaryota > Metazoa > Arthropoda > Insecta > Lepidoptera > Geometridae > Agriopis > Agriopis leucophaearia. The sequence goes on along the minus strand of OX421261.1, from coordinate 7,808,098 downwards.
ATGTAACGATATTGCCGCTTATGTGGCTGATGTTCGCCTTGTCCGTCATCTTCGTTACAGCTAGAAAAAACAGACGTGGTTAGTTATTTAGGTTTCTGTGCGCTGTCAAAACTACGAACTTATTTTAACAAGCAAGCTTTTTATAACAAAATACAAGCTACTATATTAATTTGTTTAATTTTTAATGTAACAAGATATTTAGATAGAATGTTACTTAAGTTACTGAAATAAGATAGTAAATATAGCTAACTTCTTAATACTAAAACCTAAACTACCCCTTAACCTATATTAAACAATAAACAGTTGGATTACCCATAGAAATTCAATAGACAATTCAAATAAGTACTCAAGCCCTCTACCAGTCGACATCGTATCCGGCATATGTACTTACATGATTGTGGCAGACAAAGTGAAATATATTCTTTGACTCTCTCATAATAGTCTATCTGCACCACTTAAGCTTGGAAATAATTGGAAAGCATCGAAATATTAAGGATAAATCTATTCAGAGATAACCGCATTTCTTTATCTCTATGATATCATTGAAAACGCATTTTTGAAGTGAATACTTCTTTAGCCGCGTTGAATGATTTTTGGTAGGGACAAAACTTATGGGTTTGCGTCACTGACATGCGACATGCTAATGTGACGTTTTAGTTTTCACTTCTGTCGGCAGTCCCCATGACTGCCTATTTATTTTTTCTAAAATATGGTATTAAATGTGTGCATAATTTGAACAAACTATATTTTTTTTTTTATTGTAGAATAGGCTTGCGCTTGACCGCCAACTCGCCTGATGTTAAGCGACGATGCGGCCTACGGTGGATCACGCTTGCCTAGAAGAAACCGATTCACTCGTGACTTGAAGACACCCAGATTGTATCTATCGGGGAACACCCATTCAGGCAGTGCATTCCACAAACTAGCAGTTCGCACAATAAAAGTGGAATCAAAGCGCTTCGTACGGGTTTTCGGAATGTCAACCATAAAAAGGTGTCGATTTTTCGTGCCCGCTCTGGCAGTCCGATAGAAAAAAGGGCAGGAGGGAATTAAATCATGCAGATCAGATGCACACTCTCCAAAATGTATCCGATAAAAAACCGATAGACTAGCAACTTTGCGCCGATGCTCAAGACTAAGAAGCTTAGTCTGAACTAGGGCTTCGTTACTGATGAGCCTCTTAGCACGCTTCTCAATTGACTCCAAGGCCCCGAGCTGGTATTTAGCTGATCCATCCCAAAGGTGAGAGCAGTACTCCATGCACGACCGAACTTGTGCTTGGTACAGTGTAAGCAACTGTTCCGACGTGAAGTACCGACGCACCTTCGATAGGATACCTAGCTTTTTGGCAGCCAATTGAGCCTTGCTTTCAATATATTACGACAAATATTGGATTATAATACCTTGACCATAAAGTAAATAGCGGGTTTTTTTTTTATTGAGTGACTTACGCCTTTGGCCTCAGATGGCATCAACAGCTGCACCGGGCGGTTGGCGAACGCAGAGGGCGTTCGGACTAACTGGTTTTGGTTTTTGGGACGACTAGCTCAAGGGCACCTCGAAGGTACGAATCTCGGCTTGGGCCGTTGCCGGGAATGGGAGAACTGACTTACTTTAACACCCCAGAAGGGGTGTGCCCTGGAGCCCTAACCGTTTGAAAGATTTGGTGATTATTTAGAACTGATTGATTATCTAGAACTTATTGATTATTTAGAGAGAATCTAACCGATCTCACAGATCCAGAGTCTGTTCCCACCGGTAGGATCGGTGTGTGTATTTGTGCCTTTGGTAACCGGTGCCTATACCAAATACGAAATACTTCCTGGTGCCTGGAGAAAAATAGCAAACAATTTTTCTCTCCTATAATATAATCGTACATTACTGCAGAGCAGGTAATATAATTATTTATGGACGAACGTTAACATATGGGTCTGTAGCCGAGGCCAGCATACGCGAGTCTATAAGCACTCAGTTGCTGCCAAGGCTTCTAAGACTAAACCTGTTCTGAAACAATGCGTTGATATTCACTTATTGAAAATGCAAGAAATATCTTTGGGTAACTTTTAAATTTCCTGCATTTATTACCTACTAGTTTTTTTGCCCGCGACTTCGTACGCGTAGATTTTCATATAAACTTTCAATCCTTTTGTCTTCTCTTAATCGGGCCCTTGCGCAAAATAACATAGCCTATACTTCAATTTGGTCATAGCTAAGCATATTCGTGAAAACAGCATTTAAATTCGTCTGCATTTTCTTCCAGGGGTTAAGGAGATGTGCGTGAACAAACAGACAGAAATTCTAAAAAGTGCCTTAACATGTACAGCTGCTTATTTTAAGTTGCCCTGTATGAAATATTGATAGAAGCATAAAAGTAAAAACACCATCAACAGTTTTCAAATCAAAAATATAATGTAAACACAGTGCAGAACATGTTTTGAAGTTTTCTTTTTGTCTAAACCATAAAAAGTATATCATGTCATGTCGGGATGATACCTACATCTCTGAAATTTGACTGTCCAGCTGCGCTCGTTCGAATTTTTCTATGACCATGCAATTTCTGAACTATGAATACGACCACAAGTATATGGCTTTTGCCACGGAACCCTGACATATGCTTGTCTTGACACGCTCTTGGCTAGTTATTTCTTATTTCGCGTGCATTTATATGTATACCTTGATTTTTCTGTGAAATAAATTATCTTATCTTATTAAAAAGCCATGAAATGGAACTACTCTATTTATCTGTTAAAATATCACAGTAAAATAAATTCTTTCTTTATTCTTATTGCAAATATACACTTTCTTCTTCTAGAAGCTAAGTTTAAGAAGAAAAAGTCTCCACCTATTTTACTACGTCCTCAAGCCAATTTTCATAAAAGAGGATGATATAAATTAAACATAAATACTATGTTTCAAACGAACTTAGCCAGGCGACTTCGTACGTCTAGACTTTCATATAAACGTTCAATCTCCATTTACCTCCCTTAATTTGGTCCTGTCGCAAAATCCTTTCTTAGTGGACCTCTACACCTCGTAAGTAATCTACTTACCAAATTTCATTTTCTTTGGTAAAGTAGTTTTCTAGATTTCGTTATGAGTCAGTCAGTCAGTGAGTGTATTTCGCTTTTACATTATTTTATAGACAAGCCATGTGCCCGCTGGAATTTGTCATCAGTTAAATGAGAAATGACGAAGCTCATACAAACTTTTGTCCCCTATTTAACTCTTTTAGCGGCTGAATTTCCAGACTGTATTTGTAAAGAGAAGCCTTAATACCAACTTGTGCGTTTCTAACTTCTACCTCAGACAACCTGACCACTGCAAGTCGCTGATAGACTGGTGGATTGCTGGTGCTGGGGGATTGGTGGTATCAAATTGCAATCGTCCTCCCACAGATCAATAATACACGTTTGAAATATTTTGTGTAATTTATTTTTAGCGTTTGTAAATTAAATTGTGAATATAAAAATATAATTAAAAACAATGTATAATTTAAAAATACCCTCAGGAAAAAGTAAAAAAAAAACAAAGCAATTTTTTTAAACAGAAGACTACCTAATTACCAGCTTCCACGTAGAAACTTGGACTTAAAAATTACGAACTTCCATACAAACTTTCATCCCCTCTTAGGATGAGTTTTAAAAATCTCTCATTTAAGTTACATAAGGAACAGTTGTGCTAAATATAATGCTTCGACCCAGCCGCCGAAATATCGGGAGTATGGGCATGATCCTTATCTGGCTGACTGTATCGCTACCTACGACGTTAGAGGAAATTGACTGTATGCTCTTCTTTCTTAACGTCACATCATCAGCCAATTAACGTCCACTGTAGGACAAGGTCTTCCTCATAGAGACGGGTGTTGCCATAATCCCCACGCTTGGCAGGCGGCTTGTGGATCGCACTACGTTCACCGTGTACTATTAGGACGCTGTTGCCCATATACCGGTGATTCTGGTCGCAGTTTTAGGACATACCCAGGTCCCTTCTTAACGTCACCATATGCAAATTGATAAAAACTGAAAGAGTCATGACTGTAAGGTATTTTAAGGAAACAGTCTTAACCGGTTCATCGTAATTAGAAAATGAGGGGAAATAGAGATTTAACAAGTTACTGTCCAAATCCTTTGGATTATTGACGAGATTTATTTTTATTAAAAAAATCGTCAAGGTTACAAGCATGCAGTCCTCGTGATGGTAAGCTAAACCGCCGCCTAAAGATACCTGCAACACCAGCTTTGTTGACGGTGCTTTGCCAGCCCGGAGAGGTTTTCAATGATCTAAAATAGTATGATGGCTCCGGCCTGTATATTCCAGGCTTCCACAGCATTATGCGAGGGCATAGCATGCTCCACTACGCCTTTAAATAAACATAAGTTGGATCTAAAGGTGTGTCATTTCTTTTTATCATAGAAGGGAATCAAAAGTAGGGTGTATCGCTCGAGGTATATTATCAGCAACCAGGGGGAACGATAATTTTCGAACATTTACTTAAAAAGACAACCTACTAGATACTTTACCTACTTTACTAAATGCGTTACCTAGTCTGTGATTAAGTATGAATGCGCGGGGTTGTGGAAGCTGCCGCTTGTAATTTCGTATGCAAAGATAATGAAAATTAAAAAGAGACAGGCACTTGCACTAAATAACTTTGAAGCGTTACAGTAGCTAACAGACATGACGTCTCTTTCTCTCCCGTTGCGCTCCGTCATCCAAATCTGACAAGTCTGTTAGGGCTTTTATACCACAAAACAGAAATAAAACTATGTTTTATGCAATAAATAACTATTTTTCTTTGATATTTATATAATTCTCGGAGTTTAAAAAACTAAAAACGCTTTAATATCGTTAAACTTGAAGATCCTGGTAAGGATAATGGGACAACAAACTATTTAAATTATGGCATTGTCATCGGTCCTTGATAAGACAGTGTATAAAATTTCCATTTATTTCTACGATTTGATCTAGTTGAAAATCAAGTTCAAATATTCCGTTACATACATCCATACATACAAAGCTAACAAAAACGTGTTAAAAAGTGTTATCATGTAACATAGTATTTTTCCTACCCATCATTATTATCATTCTCCTGAACAGTTTACTTATTGTCGCTTAATCTAGCAACAATATTATTTTGCTACATAGTAACAAACACAATCAAGAATGCACAATGTACTTACCTAATATAGATAATTCTGTGGGTGTGTGAGTTTTTGTATTTTTTTCTTATTAAAAATATTTTGCAAAAGTAATATGCTAAGTCTAAGTAATTAATATTATAGAAACTATTTTACCTTGTAATGTTAAGTTTTTTAATCATGTTCGATGGCTTTTCAGATAGGTACGTAAGCATTTTATTAATAAACTAGTTCTGTTGCCCGCGAATTGGTACGCGTAGATTTTAGATTTTCATATAATCTTTCAACTCTTTCCCCTCTTCCCTTAATCCGGCCCTTGTGCAAAATAACATAGCCTATACTTCAATATGGTCATAACTAAGCATATTCGTGAAAACCGCATTTATATCCGTCCAGAGGTTTAGGAGATGTGCGTGGACAAACAAACAAACAGACAGAAATTACAAAAACTGTCTTAACGTGTTCAGCTGCTTATTTTAAGACGCCCTGTTTTTATTTTTTGATATCTTGCAGTTACAGATTTTTTTTATCTCTACTCGTACGTTTATATAATATGTATAGATTAAATTATTTACAACTAGCTGAAGCCCGCGGTTTTTCAGTTTTCCCGCATTTCTAGAGGGGGAAGTACCCTATGTCCGTCCTCATGATGCACACTTTTTTCCGACCCAATCATTTAAGCCGTTTAGTCGGTAAAAGCGAAAATACAGATAGAGAAACAGATTACTTTTTCTTTAATTAGGATTAGGATACTATTATTCAATTCTTCGACTACATCGTCGCTGTCAAGAGGCGAGTTGGAGGTCATACACGGATTTTGCGAGATAAAAAAACTATTATATAGGTATACAGGAAGTTACACAAAATTTCAAGAAAAAAATACCTTAAAATACTACTATATACCTTAAAAATCAAAAATTCTTAATGAAGTAGGTGGCCCAAGTGGCTGCAAAAGCCCGCAAGAAATTATCTGCATGAAGAATTACCATCCATACGGCTCTATCCTTATCGCAAACCGTATCTTGGTGTATTAAAGTTCACGTTCGCGTGATTTTCCTCACTGCGCTGATGCAGCGTTGTATCAAGCCCGCGTCAAGAGGTAGCCGTAAAATTCTTAACCTCGGCCCTCCAAACCGTGGAAATTGGTTTTAAAAGTTTTTACTTACATATGGTAAGTACCTTCTTACGTTTTGTTTTTATTTTAGTAGTTAGGTGTCGGCGTCGCAGCAAGTTTCAAATTCTGTAGGTTGATATTATGACTGATCTCGAAGGATATCACAAATTACCTTAAGTAGTTGCTTCCTACCTCTTGTTCTAGTTTCCCTTGTCATAGATTTTCTTATTAACTTTGTAGCGGGATTCTTTTATGCAGCACTATACTGGGTTACGCGGAAAGGGTGTACTAAGCCGAAAGGGGTCCATAGTAATTCATAATTATGAACAACTTTTACTATGGGAGCAAACCTGTAATCGCTAAAAAATATCACCCCTTACATAGAATACGTTCATTCACACTCGACAAAATTTATAGACAGCTGATATTTATTCCCCATTTCCAGAGTTGGTCATAATGATGGGTACTATATGATCTCCTTTCAGCTTAGGACACCTTTTCCGCGTAACCCTGTGTAAACATTAGATACCTAATTACATTTTCAACGTTTAGGTATTTCAATTTCTCCCTTTATTCTTTTCCCATACACATTCATCCCCAAAAAGATTTGTTTTCCATAGATATCTTAACATATATGTAGTCCAATTGTTATTATGTTATTAATAATTCCAAAAATGTTACCTAATTTATAAATCACAGAATAAATATTCAATTATAAATGTATCTAAATGCCAATATTGCTGATTTGTTTGTATCTGCCATAGCCCGTAGGATTTCATGTAATTTCAAGGTAAGAGTGATTAGTGATTGCACAATAGGAATAGAAAAAGCTATACTATGTAGAGCATCTAAACTCCCTCGGTGTTTGCCCAGTAATTTGGCTGAAAGGGAATTAATATCTTCAATCAAGTCAGAGTCATGGGCGTAGGTTAGGTAGGATTTAATTTAGGATAGGGCAAAAAATTCAATCCTAAAATTTCTATATTTGAACAATAATCATATGTAAACACCTATATCCTATCACATTGTAACTTTTTTTTATTAAACTAGCCCACGTTGGCCAAATCTTGTCAGAATTTGTTTTAAATTATTTTTTCATCTCCCTATCTCAGAAAGAGTGTTTTTGCTCTTCCATATCTGACTGCGGAAGCCGTTTTTATCCGCTAGAGGTGGCTAGAGGATAACGCAAATTGAATTTAGAACAATAAGTTTGCAAAATGTTTGTGAATTCAAAACATCATTAAACCTATTTATTTCTACCTACATGGTGCCGAATTTATCACCTTTTTATTTGCTTTGCACTCAACTTTAGTAGGTAACTGTAGCAACGTTACTTACAATTTTTCTTAATTATACCAAGGATTCACTCTATATGATCGTTCTTGATTATACCTAAGTATTATTTGTTATAATTTAAAGATTATTCTGTAATATTTACCTATCATAATGTAGTAGTTAATACCTAAACTTAAATAAAAGTATGTTGTGATTGTAAGGTGGGATGAAAAGTTACGTGTTGCACTCGAGTGCAAAGATTTTTCAACTCGTGCTCTTTTGATTCCCTCGCTAACGCTCAGGATTCTAATTTTTAAATCGCTCGCTACGCTCGTGATTTAATTTTAGAATGCTTCGCTTGCTCGGTCATCAAAATTGATTTGGTAAGGTTGCCTGGATGAGATCGCTTATACCGATAAGGCTGCCAATTGTTTCACTAGTTTTTAAGTTGTTTTTTTTATGTTACCTACTATGTACGTATGTAATTTTTGGTGTGAACTGAAGAATTTTCTATTCTATTCTTATTGAGCACGCGGTTAAAAAGCAACTTTGCACTCTTGTATAACAAATAACTATTTCGCTTCTACAAAACCTCTTTCTATGCACACTCACCAAACACTAGTCAACCAGCCGGCTTTCTGTCGTTGGCCGTAACCTAGTTTTGGTGTACCTAATCATTGTAATCATTAAAACCTGAAGACTAAAGCACGAATGTGCCTACTTTTTGGAAATTCACAAAAAGTTGGCTTCTTCAACACATTCATGCTTTAGGATCTATGAATACAAATAATATGAACGGACGAAAGCAAACCATCCTATGAGTATGCAGAGTAAACTTGTAAAACTCGGTGCCCTCAGATGTCATTCCAGGGCCAGCAGCCAGGGTGGGGCAAGCAATACAAAGTCAAGCAAAATTAGTCACGGTCGAGTCTAACCCCTATATTTATAGACGTAACTAAAGGAACCTCGAATCCCTCACGTCACCGTCAGTGGTGTTTTGGCAAAACTACGATATATACAAAAATTTATTGTTTTTTTTTATACTCATTGTTTTGTATATGCCAAAACACCACTGAGAGTGACGTGAGGTTTGAGATTTCTATATTTACGTCTATAAATAAGTAAAGTAATGCCCTAGTAAAGTGCTCCACCATTTTACAAGAGGCTTTTATGGAATTTTGAGAACATTACGAATTGTTAACACATTTTGCATGTTATCTAGTTATGTGTAACTAATTTGCCAATGTTATGTAAATTACGTTCAGCTAATTTGTCATACAACTAGTTTAAAGACAAAAAATATTAGTTATTTTTTTTTCTTTAGAGAGAGAACGATATTATAGTCATTATCTGATTCTTGCGTTTATCCACATCATTCCTGATATTATTTTGCGGTGTGTTGTTATAAATTTGTTGCGCTCCCTGCCTCGGTGTTCCCTATAAATTACAACCTGGGTCTCTTCAAGACAAGAGTGAATAAGCACCTCATGGGCAAGCGTGCCCCATCTTAGACTGCATCGTCGCTTACCATCAGGTGAGTTGTGGTCAAACGCTAGCCATTTCATCATAAAAAAAACCTATCGTGGTCTTATATTGTATGAATCTTGGTTATCACCGTCTTTTTATTCAATGACAATTTGAAGTGGCTTCTACATTCCCATTGAGTAGAGTAGGGCTTCTAGCGTAGTTTTATCTTAAGACAAGTGTTTGATAACCAGAGCCTACATTTTAATCTTTTCGTTACAGATATTTACTAGCAGTGCTTCGCGGTTTCATCCACTGTGTTATAGGAAACATTATATAATTTTTCCGGGTTAAAAGTAGCCTATATACTTGGTTACTTTATTATTATTGCTTAGTTGATCCGCCGTAACATAACACCATCTGTGAAAATTTCAACTGACTATCTATTACGGTTCCAAAGATACAGCCCCTAAAAGGTAGGACAGACGGACAGGCGTAGGCTTAATAATAGGGACCCATTTACACCCTTTAGGTACGGAACCCTAAAAGTAAAATTCAAGCAGTTTTAAAAAGATACGCGTCCAAAAGTAAAATAGTACATATATTATTTACCCGATTTTATACAAAATGGCTCAGTGGGTACATTTTCTATGCAATGTCTAAAATACAATATCTAGGCATCGTGTATAATGGCATCATTTAATACATTTCCGGTCATCATCAGCCAGAAGACATCCACTGCAGAACATAGGCCTCCCCCTTTAACCGCGAATACCCGCAACTCTCACAATGTCGTCGGTCCATCCAGGGAGGCCTACCTACGCTGCTTCTTCCAGTTTGTGATCTCCACTCAAGAGCCTTTTTTCCCCATCGGTTGTTGGTTTTTCGAGTGATGTGGCCTGCCAATTGCCACTTCAACCTGCAAATTTTAATAACTATTTCGGTGACTGGTTCTTTGGCGAATATCCATGTTACGGATTCTATCCCGCAAAGAAACTCCAAGCATAGCTCTCTCCGTTGCCCGTTGTGTGACTCTGAGTTTTTCCAAAAGGCCAACAGTTAAGAACCACGTCTCAGTACCATATGTCATCACTGGGAACACACAGTGGTCAAAGACCCTTGTCTTTGGGCATTGTGGTATCTTGGACGAGAAGATGTCACGCAATTTCCCGAACGCTGCCCATCCGAGTTGGATTCTTCAGGCGACCTCTGCCTTGGACTTACCTAACTGAACAATCTGTCCAATGGTCTGTGTAATGGTCAACAACTTTGAGACTATCGTTTCCAACGATTACCGGTACGGGTACAACATGGACATTGGACATGACGTTTGTCTTGTCCATGTTTATTTTAAGACCCGCCTGTTGGGAAAGGCTAGATTTCCGGTAAACACTTTCAATATAATAATTTCATCACGTGTAGGTAGACCGTTTACCTGTACGCAGATACTGTAACATATAGGTACCTTATGTGCCAATATAACTTACAAAACGAGTTTCAATGAAATGGCCCTGTATTAAGTATAGGTATCTACGCATATGGTGCATGCAAACTCCGAAACCCAATGATTATCCTGTTATTTGATGAAGGTAACCGGATGATGTTTACTCAAGTCGCCAAATAATACTTAGAGGTAAATACAGCAAGTTTAAGTGAACACTCGTTTGCGACCTCATGAGATCCACTGTAGGATATGACGCGTAAAATCCCCAACTACCAACAAATAGGTAGGTACAGTCGCCTGCAATAATATGTCTATACGTTTCATATTTTTAATAATAATGCCATAACTCACAATCTTTAAATTTATTTAGTCATATTATTAATATTAAACAATACTAGTCACAAATTACTTAATTCAAATTACAAAAAAATCTAGTCTAATCAAACATCCCGCCCCGGACTGTTCCTGGTGCAAAAGTGCCCATAACACTGGCACTCACAATTTATATTCAATACATATCTATATCTATATATATAATAATAATAAAGTAGAGATAAAAAATCTGCAATTGCGAGATATAAAAAAACCAAACATGGTGTCTTAAAATAAGCAGCTGAACACGTTAAGACAGTTCCTAGAATATTTGTTTGTTTGTCCACGCACATCTCCTAAACCACTGGACGGATTTAAATGCGGTTTTCACGAATATGCTTAGCTATGACCAGATTGAAGTATAGGCTGTTATTTTGTGCAAGAGCCGGATTAAAGAAGGAAAAAGGGGTTGAAAGTTTATATGAAAATCTACGCGTACGAAGTCGTGGGCAACAGCACTAGTTTCGAATGAATGTCTTGCCTACCTACTCGGCATAAACTTATATAACTATTAATTTATGGTACAAATACACATTTTGTTTATATTAGATACAAGGGAATTACTTGGGTAAAAAATGACAGGTAGATATTCGATATAAAAATTAATGTGTTTTATGTTTATGCTGGTTAAGTACATTTATTAGAAATATAATGCTTTGACATTATTTTAAAAATTATGAAGTGTAAACGTACATATTACAAACATCTGTATGAATGTGTACAAATGAAAAATTCGTACTGGTATAAATAACCAATTAATTTGTACTTAACGCAAATCGCTGTTTCTTCTGGGCAAACGTGCCTATTGTTGAATAAAAAACCTACTTATACTTAATGCTGATTACCCAACATCGTTGACTGCTGTCAACCTACAAGGTTTTCTAATAGTAACTGCCATTTAACGACTGCATCTTTCGAACCGTAATAGATAGCTGTATCTATCTAAAAACTAGGCATGATTATAGTTCACACTCTAAAGTAAAACAACAAATAATAAATAATGGCCCAGTGCGAGTCGGTGACAAAACTTGGATGGGTGACCGCCTGGGCGTGATGTTGTCTTTTTGCCATACTTTTTGTATTTTGATGATATACGGAACCCTCAGTGCGCGAACCCGACTTGCACTTAGCCGGTTTATTTAGTGTTTAAACTACGTAATAATAATTTAATACCTCTCTTTTAGGTTATCTGGTAAGTTGCTTGTCACAAGGTAGGGTAGGTAGGGAAGATTTTTTTTTTTAAATTAATTATGTATGTTTATAAATTAATAAAACTTAAGTACTTTTCTTGTGTTGTTGTAACCACAGAAAAAAGAAGTAAATAGAACGGAAATGAGAAGGTAACTCTGTCGCCAGGTATTGTGACAGATATGTGATTGAACATTCTTATTTATGTCAACGCGTCGAACTCCACGTCACAGTTGCTACGGGTTTATATGGGTGCAAGTGGCTACAACAAATTTCTTACAAAAGGCCTTGACAGCCATTCTAATTTATTCAAAAAAAATCTTTCCTGTGGTTGTAACCATATGAAAGCAGTACCAAACTTGAAAAAAATCGGATAAGTAGTTTTCGACAAAAATCTTTGTAAATGTTTAAGCGATTTAATTTAAAAGGAAACTGCCGAAACTGTGAGTGACCTTATGATGTCCACCGACCTTCTGATGTCTCTTGACCTACCTACTGCACCTTACCTTGGCCCAACAAGTGGGTAACGAACGCCATATGTAACGCCGTACAAGCAAACAGGTTTTGCTTTGCTTATTTTTGAATGACAACAGCGTCAAAATTGAATGGTGATTACGTCAGCAAAAAAGGGATTATCTTTCGTAATTTAACTTTTATCGGCCTTGGTGAAAAAAGTAAGTATAGAATACTTAGTTAAGTACATAAGTTATATTTTTAGTCGAAAGACGTATACAAACCTTTTTGATGAAATATTGTATTCACGTAGATATCTACAAGATTTAACAGGACAGTAATTTTACACCAATTCTTTTAAGATCGTAGCCTGAAAGACAGATTTTCGTAGAAAAGGATTTTTCAATATATGTATATGATGAACATTTAAGTGTCCACGATTACGAGACATAAGAAACTTATAAATTCCTTAGGTTTGTAAGGTACCTACCCTATAGGTACCTCTACTCTGTAAACCTGTACGGTAACGGTAGTGTACTATAATCATATTAGTTTGATGCTTGTACGTATTACCGTTTTTACATTAAAGTTATTACAAAAATACGTATAAAAATACGTTTGTTGTATGGGAACCCCACTTTTGTTTTTTACTTTATATTATTTCTTAGTTAATTCGCCGTAACATTAAAACTGGTTATCCATTGCGGTTCCAAAGATACAGCCGTTTAAAGGTAGGACAGACAGACAGCATAGTGTAGGCTCAGTAATAGGGACTTTTTTACCCTTTGGGTACGGAACCCTAAAAAGGAGGGCATTGTGTGTAATGTGAATGTAGATATGTATGACATCAGGTGAGCTGTTGTAAAACTTTTAGCCTGTCAACCATAAAAAGAAAAAGTACGACTTTTAACCTCCAACGCAAATAAAGGGGTGTTATACAATATATTTTAAGTACTTATAACATAAACTTGTGGTTTATTATATTGTTTTTTAGGGGAACTTACAGCCTAATAATAGTATACAAGAGTTTTGACAATCAATTATCATACTCTTAGATTCGCGGAAAAAAATCAGCTCCATATTTTGTCAGGAGTGGATGTTTTTTTTGTATGATACGGTTGATTTTTTCTGCGCATTTCTGAAACTCGTAGAACTAAAGGTGTTTAAGCATTGATTTACTGAGGCCGCCCCTAAGATGATGCTGATTACCAGTAACCCTGTTCCTGTAGGTGAAAAATTGATTTCGCGAATGGGCACAGAATAAGGGTAGACTGGACCAATTACAAGTTTCCGCCCATAGAAAACTAAGTAGATTCTTATACCACCCTATCTTATGTCACCAAATTGTATATTTTTATTTTATTTTATTTTACAAGGAAAACAAACAGCTGCTAACAAACACGGTAGATATACAATGAATAGTTACACAAAAGCCAGAAAAAAGTTTTCACTAATATTATTTTTATTTTATGTAGATGTAGATACTACCTACCATTTATACTTTACAGATTTCAGTGTGATTAACACACACAAACTTTAGCATTAATATAATATTAGCCTGATAAAGACACCCCATTGAGTAGCCAAGTAACGATAAGTATGCCTACCTAGATCAAAGATAATTAAAATTTTGGAACTGAAAATCGAAACCAAAAGTATATTTAAACCTCAGATGAGACAAAGAAGGGAGATATGCCTTAGTACAATACTATCGTACATGTTCAAATATCTGCGTGTTTCATCCACTATTTTCACCGCCAATCCGCTTAACGCATAAATAGCAGGTAGGTACAGCACACTTACCTACTAATTTTTCAGGCACACTAAGAATCTTGTAGCAACACCAATAAACGAATAGTCCACACGCAAAATCATCATCACAGTGGCTGGTCGTCGGCAGGGCGAGTTCGACTAGTCATCCAGCCTATTTTCAAGCCTGATGTATTCGCACCGGCTACGCCACCGTACCATTTCTCCCTTGTTTATCTGATCTGAGACTAAAACCATACAAAGGTAATATGACATTCAGTCAACATTTCTTAGAAGATAAATTAGATATTGTTTTAACGGCATATAACTTTTGTTAAGTATAGGTACTTACTTAGGTTTAAATACTTAGGACGCCTTATTCGGGAACTGTTTACTTGACTAATATCCATTTGGTTTTGATTCAATGACGATGAACGATAGATAAACTACTATTGCAACTATTGCAAATAACAAACAAAAATACAGGAAAGCAAGTTAATATGCAAAGCCCAAATCCCAGTAATATTTTTGGAATCGTGAAAAATATTTACCTAGGTACTTCGACATTAAAATAACAAATAATTACATATAATTAATGACTAAGTATATATTTGCTATATAGTTTGATTAATTAGATAATTTGAAACCATAAATATTCGTAAGAATAATGATTGTAACATACCTCTCCGAGTTTCTCGTCGGCGTCGTAAAATCGCGTAATGTCCAATCACTATTCGAGCACAAATTCGCGACGCATGCGCGCTATACTCGCGCTTTCGAAACAGACTGGAGTGCGCGAGCGCCGCCTCTGTAGCCGCGGATCAGTGATAACGAGCGCCTGGCCTTACAAGCATTTCGTATTCAGGATAATCAGGATTGTAAGAAAGCATAATCAGCCTCGCTGGACTTGGGCCTACCCCTGAAAGAGCTATTGGGCCATATCAACCACGCTGGCCCAGTTGCAGGTTTCTGGATTCACATACGCCATTGAATTTCTTCACCGTACCTACGTATGCAGGTTTCCTCACAATGTTTTCCTTCACCGAAAAGTTAGTGGTATGAATATCCGTACATAACTCCAGAGCTCATTAGTACGGGCCCGGGTTTTAAACCCGTCGCGGATTCAATAAGTCTAGTGGTCTCCTAAATAGGCTCTCACATATAGTTTACCACGACTATTATAAATAGAATTATTCTAAGAAAAACTGTTTCATAACCTAACATCAATTTGTCACCCTGATCTATTGTTTAGATATTTTTTTTTTTTTTTAAATGTTCTCATAATGTATACCTACTATTACAAGTATTCATTGAATTTTTTAAGCCCCCGTTAATAGACCTAATTAACTTACAACGCCTGAACCGATTTTCATGAATCATAGCTAAGGAAACTCTCCAAGTCACCTTTAAAAAACTATATCTAAATCGGTTCAGCAGTTTAGGAGCTACGATGACACAGGATACACACGCGAAACTTATAACACCCCTCTTTTTCGTCGGGGGTTAAAAAGCTGTTTCAAATTGCCAATCGTTATATCGTCATTTGTAGATAGGCACCCGCTGCAAAAGTTGATTTATTTAAGAGAATGTACCTAATTATTCACAACAAATGGTGTAAACGGGACTCTATTACTAAGCCTACGCTGTCTGTCCGTTCGTCCGTCCGTCTTACCTTTTAACGGATTCACCTATCTTTTCTTTCGAATCGTAAGATATAACCAGTTAAAATTTTCTGTTGCATAACTTAAAAAAAATATCTTAAAACTAAAGGGTCGTTACTTGTCATGAATCACCCTTTATTTCGAATTTTCTATAATAAGATTTTATATTAAGTTTTTGTATTTTGTGGCTGTGCGGAAACCTCGGTGCGCGAGCCCAACTCGCACTTGGTCGGTTTTTTATTATAATATACATAGGTACCTATAAAACTTAGAAGTAGGGACAACCCTGCTTATTCGGACCAGAGTAGGTATTTAAATCTCGTACGGGCGTCTAGTTGACATACTTAATACTTTTTTGTTTCTACTATGTTCATGGGCTCTCATGTTTGTCCATATTGCCTGCCACTGGAGCAGTATAATGTAGAAATATACCTAAATAAATTCTTAAGTTAAAGGACAAAACGAAGAAATTATATAACATTGGAATTTCTTTATAATACTTTAATCTTACAATGTATTAGCACTTTATAGAATACAGCTTTATGAACATACAATAAGACTTCTAGTAGGGGGAATTCCCCTAGCGCCGGACGGCACTACTCTCTCAATAAGTACATTATTAAAAGAACTCTACTAAAATGAACTCGACTCTGAACATGAAGACGAGTCACATTGCACATCCAAATTGGTCCAGCCATTATATACGTGGCTTCTTAAAACAAACCAAAGAAACCCAAACTGGAGTGGGTTCTGGACGAGGGGAAGTCAATCCCCAAACCAAAACATTGCCAACCAAACCACCATATATATATAAATTGGATAGTGGAACTTCAATAGATACCTGTAAACCCCTCGAGTTTGGACTCCTTTAGTACAAGTGAGGTACGATGATGATGTGTGTATTATGTACTAGTAGGATGAGTGGATCCAGCTGTCACGGGTCAACAAAGCCTATATTAATATTATATACTTGATGGATGTAAATTTTTACAAGTGGCTTTGGAGGCGCTGTCATTAAAGTGCCTAAAACTAGGTGCCACTGTCGTTTTATTTTTATAAGCATGCAGAAATATTTTTTTTGCTTCAGTTCATTTCATTTGATTTGTAATTTAATTTATAAACAAGATTATTTCAAAAAAACATGATTCAAAGTTCATAGTTAAGATGTAAATTATAATATAATGTATAAAGTTAACATACAAAAATTTCACTTCATTTCGTAGTAATTTTTTTCAAATATCAACAAAAAACCTGAAGTGTCCGCCACTAGGGTAACTCCTACTTAATATATACCTAACATATTATAAAATTAAATAAAAATAAGGTTGCCACTAGTCCAATAACGAATCTGCGTCGTCGAGGAGATCCTGAAAAAGAATAATAATATTATTGTGGAAACTGGTGTGGTGAGTTTTTTTTTATCGGCTTCAGGGAAGTTCAATACAAGGGATGCATCCCCTGACTTTTCACAATTTCACAAGGATTCAAAAACGACTTCAAAAATAATAATTACTCAATTTAAGTTTACTAGGACGACATATTTTTTTCAGTTATTTCGATTTAAAAACCAAACTACGGAACCGAATTTTGATAAAATTTCCATGGGCCCAATCTGAAAGTATATCCTTTTAGAAATTAGAATTTTCCAAATCAGTTTACAAATGACGGAGTTCTTTTATTAGGGTTCCGTACCCAAAGGGTAAAACGGGACCCTATTACTAAGGCTCCACTCTCCATTTGTCTGTCCGTCCGTCTGTCAGCAGGCTGTATCTCATGAACCGTGATATTTAGACAGTAGAAATTTTCACAGATGTATTTCTGTTGCCGCTATAACAACAAATAAAATAAATAAAACCTAAAAAAACAGAGTAAAATGAATATTTAAGGGGGCTCCCATACAACAAACGTGATTTTTTTGCTCGATATTGATAACGGCAACAGGTAGACGCTTGAAATATTCACATAATATTTGGTTATATATTCACTTTAAATATAAATAATTTCGTTACTTGGATGACCTCATCATTTCTTTTTCGAATCCAAATGACACATTTTACTAATTTAGAAGTCGGTTTTTTTATTGATAATTATTGATTTTTTTTCTGGTGGTACGGAGCCCTCAGTGCACGAGCCCGACTCGCACTTGGCCGGTTTTATTAAAGTATCTTTAGTTACTTTGTATACTGTTTTGCTTAATACTTAGTATATGCATTCGCCATCGAAAACCGTCGTCGATACAAAACTTAATATCACAAGAGATTGATCAGCGTTATTGACTGCCCCGGTGGCTCAGTTGGTAGTGAACCTAACTTCTGTGCTTGGGGGCGTGGGTTCGATTCCCATCTAGGACAAACATTTGTGTGATGAACATTTGTTTGTTCTGTCTGGGTGTTAATATCTATTTAAGTATGTGTTTAAAAATATATATGTACGTATATCAGTCTCTGGCAGCCATATTACAAGCTTTGCTTAGTTTGGGGTCAGATGACCATGTGTGCAATAATGTCCCAGATATTTATTTATTTATTATAAAAACAATAAACAATGCATCGTAATATCAATGAAACGATACTTATAAAGGACGTCACTGACATTGTGTGACAACATTTGCTTAACAACAATTGTGAAGTAAATTTTTCTATTCGAATTTGAAACTTTATTTAATGGCAAACAAGCTGACAGGCTGCAGATGGTAAACAATGAAAGGTTTTCCGAAAGGCAATTTATAAAAATAGTTTATATTCAATATGACGGATAACTGTGCGTTCACCTCTAAATTATTATTTTGGCAAATTGGCAAAATAAGGATGCGAAAGGCTCCGAACGTCAAAAGTCCATGCCAGTGAGCTTTGCGTCCACTTTTTTGCGCGATTTACAAATTTTTATGCTCGCAAACTAAAAGCTGCTTGTATTTAGACATTTACTTTATTTTATACTAGCGACTCGCCCCGGCTTCGCACGGGTGTTAGCTCGGCCTTCGACCTCGCTATAATGACCAAGGAACACGAAATTTCATCCAAATCGGTCCAACCGTTTTTAGAGTATCCTATGTTCGTCTCCTGGTTCTAAGCTACCTCCCCACCAATTTTCAGCCAAATCGGTTTGCTTGCAAATTGGATGCCAGAGACTGATATACATACATATATATTTTTAAATACATACTTAAATAGATATTAACACCCGAAATAGAACTAATACAAATGTTCATCACACAAATGTTTGTCCTAGGTGGGAATCGAACCCACGCCCCCAAGCGCAGAAGGCAGGTTCACTACCAACTAAGCTAACGGGGCTATCGAATGTATTAGAGTGGTTATTAAGATGTGGCTTACCGCATTCTCAGAGTTGACGTCAATGCCGAGACCTTTCAGTTCTTTACAAATATCATCAATGTTGTCATCATTGAACGGAGGAGCTGAGGAAGTCGCCTGCATGTTCCCAAGGGGCTGGTTGCTGTGGACATCACATCATATTATACTCTGTTCAAACCTTTTTAGGGTTCCGTACCCAAACGGTAAAACGGGACCGTATTACTAAGAATCCGCTGTCCGTCTGTCTGTCTGTATGTCACCAGGCTGTATCTCATAAACCGCTATAGTTAGACAGTTGAAATTTTCACAGATGATGTATTTCTGTTGCCGCTATAACAACAAATACATAAAACAGAATAAAATGAAAATTTAAGAGGGCTTCCATACAACAAGTGTGATTTTTTCGCTCGTTTTTGCTTGATATTGATAATGGCAACAGGTAGACGCTTAAAATATTCACAGTATATTTAGTTATATATTCACTTTAAAAGTAAATACATAATTAAATTAAAATAAAACAAATATTTAAGGAGGGCTCCCATACAACAGACATGTTTTTTTGCCGTTTTTATAGATAATGGTATGGAACCATTCGTGCGCGAGTCCGACTTGCACTTGGCCGGTTATTTAACTGTGACAGCTGTACTACATTGTAAATAGCTGAACAAGTATATTATTAAAAGAAAAAGAAAATGTAGCCTATGACACTTGAGCACAAACGCTCGCGTGCTTGAAGCGGTGTTAGCGGGCATGCGGGCCACAACCGCAGCTCCGGCGTCTTCATTCCACTCAATAGCTAAACAGTCGCGCATTGTTGAATATTTTTAACCGACTTCCAAAAAGGAGGAGGTTATCAATTCAACTTTTTTTTTTTTGCTACCATTTAAGCTAACCGAACACATCTTTTATTATACCGTCAATGACGGATGTCAAAGTGTCATGACACCACAGAAAAGATAAGTAAAATAGAACGGAAATGAGAAGGAAAATCTGTCGGCAGGTATTGTGACAGAACCTTGATTCAGAACCGCGCCACAGCTGCTATGGTTTTAAATGGGTGCAAGTGGCTACAACAAATTTCTTACAAAAATGCCTTGACTGCCTTTCTAAATTAAACTTTTTTTTTTATCTTTTCTGTGATCCGAACACATCTTATATTATACCGTCAATGACGGATGTCAAGGTGTCATGACACTGATCACTTTGACATCTGTAATTACAATCTACCTTTCCGGACTTCGCTCGTCGGGGTCGTTGCCGCGCGGTGGAGGAGAACAGAAGTTCTGTTCGGGCGGGGCAAGTTGTCGTCGAGCCATCGGCGACCCCACGCTGCTCGGAGTGGAGTCGGAGTTGACGTCAATGCCGAGACCTTTCAGTTCTTTACAAATATCGTTTAGCTCGAAACTGTCATTGATCGGCCGAGAGGATGACGCCTGCGGGTTCCCAAGAGGCAGGTAGCTACGGACAAAACATTATATTATACTTGGTTCTAGCTGTTTTAGTTGTAACAGTTTCATTGTAAATAGCTAAACAAGTAGATTTTGTTTGGTAGACTTGCGTTTGACCGCCAACGCGCCTAAAGTTAAGCGATGATGCGGTCTAAGATGGAGTACGCTTGCCTAGAAGAAACCGATTCATTCGTGATTTGAAGACACCCAGATTGTAACTTTCGGGAACCAATCAGGCAGCGAATTCCACAGACTAGCAGTTCGCACAATAAAAGTGGAATCAAAGCTCTTCGTACGGGTTTTCGAAATATCAACCATAAATCTATGTCATTTGTTCGTGCCTGTTCTGGTAGGTCGATAGACAAATGGGCAGGAGGGAATTCGATCATGCAGAGCCAATGGACACTCCGAAATGTATCCGACAAAAACCCGATAGGCCAGCAACTTTGCGCCGATGATCAAGACTAAGATGCTTAGCCTGAACTAGGGATTCGTTGCTTATGAGCCTCTAGGCACGTTTCACAATAGACTCCAACGCCCCAAGCTGGTACATAGCTGATCCATCCCATACGTGAAAGCAATACTCCGCGCACGACCGAACTTGTGCTTGGGCCAGTGATGGCACGCACCTTCGATACCCAGCTTTTTAGCAGCCATATTTTCAATATAGGCGCCAAACTTGATGATTGATGTGTGAGCAACGCCCATCCCGGAAAGTAGGAGTCAGTAGGAATGGCGTCCTTATAATTGAAAGAAAAACAATATGTAGCCTATGACACTGGAGCACCAACGCTTGCGCATAGGAACGCCGTAGCGGTGCTAGTGGGCATGCGGGGAACAGTCGCGGCTCCGGCGTCTTCTTTCCACAAATTCAATAGCGGTAAACAGTCGCGCATTAGTCAATATCGCCGATCACTTTGATATCCGTTAACACATTATGAGCCATCAATGTCCATGGCTGAACAAAGGCCTCCCTCTCAGAGGGGTGTTGCCATAATCCCCACGCTTGGCAGGCGGCTTGGGGATCGCAGTACGTTCACCGTGTACTAATAGGACGCTGCTGCCCATCCTCCGGTGGTTCTGGTCGCAGTTTTAGGACATGCCCGGGTCAATCCGTGATATCCGTTGACATTATATTATACCTTTCGGGGCTACGTTCGTCGGGGTCCTCGAAGCGAGGTGGCGGGGAGTAGAAACTTTGTTCAGGCGGGGCAAGTTTGTTCTGAGCCATCGACGATCCCACGCTGCTCTGAGTAAACATACTGCTCAAGCTGCCTGTCGAGTCGTTGCAAACCGCGACGTTACTGTGGATGTTATTCGTTTGTATACCTCTACCAAGGAATGGTAAATATAGTTCACACACATATTATTACTATATATTGTGGGTAGATTTAACAAATTCTTTACCTTACTTTGTTTTTGTCAGCGTACGTACTGTTTTTATCAGTGCAGAGCAGAGTGAATGTTGAGTTGGTACCAGGACAAACCAACTGTAGTTTTTTGGTACGACATTTGTTACTTAATATTGTAAAATGAGTTAATAAACAATATTAAAAAAAAAACTCCCAAAAAATTGCTAATCTCCACCATCATCATCCTTTTATCATCCACAGCGTCTCCTATTGCACGCCACTGAGCTGTCTGCAGTCCTCTACATCCAGTTTTTACCCGTCGTTTTAGGCCAATCGTCACTACCATCTCCTACCACTACCACCACTACTATCCACCTGGCCGCAGGGTGTCTCCTGCACTACGTTTGCCAAAATGTAGTCTCCACTCGAACTGAGAACTCGTCTGTCACATCGGTTACCAGTCTTTCAGGCAATGTGGCCTGCCTGCTGCCACTTCAGCTTACTAATCCTTTGAGCTATGTCGGTAACTTTAGTTCCATATGAATTCATCATTCAAACATCTGCCCGACCGGGGGTCGACACAATCTCCTTATGGGGGGGTCATGGCAGATGTGTTTGCCACTAAGCCTAACTGGTTGTCGATTTAAAGAATTGTTACGTCTCTCAGGGAATTATCAGAACAAAATGTTTCCATTCAGCTTATTAAATTTTACTGCAACTTTCGGAACGCTTCTTGGCACGGCTGATGACGGCAAGGAGTTCCATTCTTGGGCAGTACGTATCATAACTGACGACCGAAATTGTTGAGTACGAATCTTTGGAATTTCCACTATGAAGGGGTGGTAGTGATATGATATAACGACGTTAACCAAGTGTTAGACAAGTTAAACTACTTTTTATGCCAGCAGTCAAAAGAGCCATTCTGAAATGATTTCGCGCTGATAGCGCTGTCAGCCAAATAATCAAAACGGAACGACATTTATCGCTTACAGCGCCAACAACAATTTTGACGCATTTCTGAATGCGCTGTACATTATAACGGAACGGGATGTCAAGGTGTCATGACACCTGTCACAACTACCTGTAGTTGCTATGGTCATCGAGGCTATCGAAGTAAGGTGCACGAGAAAAGCTCTGTTTGGGCGGGGCATGCTTGTGCAGAGCCGTCGACTCCTTCACGTTGGTGGAAGTGGACTCGGAGTCAACGTCAATGCCGAGACCTTTCAGTCCCACCCCAGTTTCGTCATTGTCGAGACTGTCTTTGAACGGAGGAGAGGATGACGCCTGCGGCTTCCCCAGGTAACTGCGAAAATCACATCATATTATCAAGCTTTTTTAATCTGTGAAAGCTGTACTGCATTGTAAATAGTTAAGTACACGCTCTCGTGCGCCGTAGTGGTGCTAGCGGACTTGAAGGGCTCAGCCTTGGCTCCGGCGTCTTCTTTCCACCACTTCAATAGGCAAACAGTCGCGCATTGATGATTTTTTTTTTCCTTATATTTTACTGATATACCAATTTATACAGTCCGCTAGTATGTTATTTATTTCAGCCTAAACAATATAGGACCAACAGACACTGTGCTTCAAGACGAATCTAACGACACCGCATTAAAATCCGACAAGCTTAGGCTATGGAAGGCAATACAGAAATATTAAAAAATACAATCATGCGTACATACGCCCGAAAAACATTACCCTTCTTCTTGGCAGGGCCGATAAACTACTGTAATATATTAAATGAAAATGTTTTCTTTAAGAGTTGAACAAGTTTATCACAGCTGTCAGGGCTAACCTAGTAGTTAAGCTAGTTTATTTTGTTGCCTTACTCCATCAAGACGGAGCACAGACCTATATTATATATTTTAACCTACTTTTCACACAATTTAACCTACTTTTCAAAGTCAGCCAGTCTTAAGTTGGAACAATGCTCCAACTAGCACTCAGCATGATTAAGTTCGATCTCCGTCGTCTTGACAGTAACACGTCAACACAAAAATGTCAAATTGCGTCATAGTAAACGTAAGAAAACTATTCGAAAGCAGTAACCCGTGCGAATGGAGTTAAACAACCATTAATTTGCTCTCGTGATTATCGGCAGAAAAAATGCACACGCTTGGTTTTCTTGGCAAGAGGCAAAATTCTCAAACCGACCGCTTTACATCTACGCCAATTTTGTTAATGGCAAAAATGTTACCATGAGCTATCCGAACGCACCTTATACATTATATCGTCAGTGACAGACGTCAAAGGGTCATGACACCGATCACTTTCACATCTGTATTGATATTCTACCTTTCGGGGCTACGCTCGTCGGGGTCCTCGAAGTGAGGTGGAGGAGAAAAGAACAACTGTTCGGGCGGGACAAGTTTGTTCTGATCCATCGACCCCAAGCTGCTCGGAGTGGACTTGCTGCTCAAACTGCCTGTCGACTCGTGAACCGCGTCGTTACTGCGGATTACTCCTTACTATACCTCTACCATTTATTTACTAATTTTGAAGTTGGTTAATATTTATTATACTGGGTTACGCATATAGAGTATACTAAGCCGAAACGAGGTCATTGTACTCATCATTATGAACAACTTTTCCTATGAGACCAGCTCTGATCTCTATTCGAACATAGCGTAGATATTCACGGAAACGCCATAACAGTAATAGACGAATATACGGACGGACATGAGCTGCAATAAATTCAAAGCGTCAACGATCTGCTAAAGCATTTGGGTACGCAGGCGACACCACAGTAGTAGAGAGCTGTACATCCAACGCATGAACCAGCGGACCACAAATCCAGTCTTTCTGAGAGACCATGGTTGAGCACATGAACTTGTCCCTTAAGGCCGTCTTCTAATGGGGCGATGCCAACCTGGTCAAGGTCAAGTTGGCAACTCGTTGGTTTGTCCATGCCGCTAAGATCCAGGCATGTCTGTTCTCCGCAAAAAGGACGCCATTCTAACTGGCTCCTACTTTTCGGGATGTTCCATTCCGATAACTGACCGGCTTGAGCTTTTAGGCATTTCTCTGACATCAACCCTCAACTTTGGTTCCTATTATGAGAACAAGGCCAAATTGGTATATATCCTCTCGAAGGTGCGACGGTACTTCACGTCCGGAACAGTTACTTTATTTGTACCAAGCACAAGTTCTTTCGTGCATGGAATACTGCTCACATCTTTGGGATGGATTTCAGTCAAGTGCCAGCTTGGAAATATTTAAGAGGTGCCTAAGCTAAAAAAACGTTTCACCAAACTTTAGGTGATAACGAGTGACGTTGGCCGACACCGATTAGGGGGTTCCTAATGATAGGCAATGGACACGAAAAGGCGACACCGCTTCACAGTTGATATTCCTAAAACCCTTACAAAGCGCTATGATTCCACTTTTATTGATAACGCTCCCTGTATGTTCTCCGATAGTTAAAATCTGGGTGTCTTCAATTCGCAAGTGTATTGGTTTCTTCGAGGCAAGCGTGCTCCATCGTAGACCGCATCATCGCTTAACGTCAGGTGAGATGCTGGACAAAAGCAAGCTTATTATTAAATTAATTAAAAAAGAACTAGTTTGATGTTTGTGAAAGCGTACTTAGCAGGTTTTTCTTGTGTGCTCTCGGTGTTGCATAGTTTTGCGTGGGACTCCTTTTGCTGGAGATTTAAACAGAGCTGTTTAAATCCTGACTGAAGTTCCCCCATCTCTATCAATTCCTGTAAATGAATTTGCCGTTTCTTATTCATAATAATAAACCGGTCAAGTGCGAGTCACGCTCGCGCTCTGAAGGTTTTGCACCACCACATAAAATAAACAAACTTAAAATAAAATAAAATTATCCTAATTAAATAATTTGGCTGATTTCTCAAAAAAGTAAACACGGTTGCAATTAAGGCCATGAGGTACTTTAAATTTAACTACTAAAGTATAAAAAAGAAGTGCAAAAAGACATCTCGCCCAGGCGGTCCCCATCTAAGTACCAAACGCGCCCGATGTTGCTTAACTTGGGTGATCGTAAGAGAACCAACCGGTGGTAAATAAAAAATCTATCACCAACTCGTACTTACTTGAACACTATTTATTATTTGTTGTTTTAATTTAGAGTGTGTACTAAAATCATGCTAAGTTTGATGCTTGTGCGTATTACCGTTTTTACACCAATACAAAAATACGTTTAAAAAACTTTGTTTATTATTATTTCTTAATTAATAAATAAATAAATAATAAATATCTGGGACATTATTGCACACATGGTCATCTGACCCCAAACTAAGCAAAGCTTGTAATATGGCTGCCAGAGACTGATATACGTACATATATATTTTTAAATACATACTTAAATAGATATTAACACCCAGCTTTAGAACAAACACAAATGTTCATCACACAAATGTTTGTCCTAGATGGGAATCGAACCCATGCCCCCAAGCACAGAGATAAGGTTCACTACCAACGGACGGACAGACAGACAAACAGCGTAGGCTTAGTAATAAAGACCCGTTTACATCGTTTGGATACGGAACCCTAAAATCACGGCATGCTGTGCTTTTTAACCGACTTTAAAAAAGGAGGAGGTTCCGAATTCGTATGTTTTTTTTAAATGTTTGTTACATCAGAACTTTCGATTGGGTGAACTGATTTTGATGATTCTTTTTTTATTTGAAAGGTGGTGCTTCCCGTGTGGTCCTATTTCAATTTGGTCTAGTTCTAACATTTTTATGAATTCTGTTTTTTATGTTGATAGTTATATCTATATATGTACGTATATCAGTCTCTGGCAGCCATATTTACAAGCTTAGCTTAGTTTGGGGTCTGATGACCATGTGTGCAAAAATGTCCCAGATATTTATATACAGCAAGTATGGCAAAATATAACAAGAAATGGTATACATTTTGGGCCTTACTTAATAACGTTACTCAAGTTGATCTATGTTTTAAAATGCTCTCTCAACTTCTCGCTGACGGCAATCGTCAAACGCGAAAACAAGATGGAGCATATTTAAGCGTATGTCAACTTGTCAACCCTTTATGCTAAATCTAATTTAAATTAAGATTAGGTGGGTTAAACCCTTAAACACGGCAATTTAGTATCGATCGTTACAAAGTTAACCTTCATCTCCGGGAAGAGGTTGTCGTAGTTGTGCGGATCAGCCAGTGCCTGCGCCAGCTTAGAGTCGGCGCCGAGTGACTCGCGCCACTGTTGCACCACCTTGTACACTTTAGACGGCAGGTACGATCTGTGACGAATACGCAATGATAATTTGTTGCATTGTACATGAGATTCAAGTAAAAGCCATTACAATTATCGCAGCAAGCAGTATCAAGCAGTATGAAGCGCGCGGGAAATTAAATGATGAAGCGTTTAATTTTTTTGGTGGAGATTTAAAGAGGATGCTCTATTGCCTGTGCTAATATAAAATCAATTTTTAAACTATAGTTATATGATTATTTACGGGACATTTACCGTGGTAAGTTTGTGGAAGGAGCTCCCGATATTTCGGCGCAGTTACATGCACCATGTTCACGGGAAGACTGAAGAATGCAGATGGTTGGTCTCAACCTTACCAATTTTTTAACTGTAGAATGTTGCGGTACTACAGTGGATACCCTCACACGTAGGTATATATGGCAATGATATAGGCGATATATTAGCCAAAGCAGCATGCGGTGATAGATTGTTAACGTTGTTCATAATGATGAGTATAACAAAGCCATATCGGCTTAGCATACCCTTTGCTTATAGCCATGTATATATTTAAAGTACAAATATCAACGTCCGTAAGATACGTGTGGAAATTTCAAACAAATTTTGAATTTCGAAGTTAAAATTTGTATGACACTACGTATTTACACATGCAAATATTTTTACTTTTGTCGCAGATGAAAGGATAGGGCTTATTACTGTTAAAACTGGTTCTGCGTACTAACCTGGCAAATAACGCGGCTTCCGGGAATTTTTTCCGTGTAGTTAACATCTCCAAGCAGACTTCTGGCTCGTTGAGCATGAAGAACGACAAAAAGGAGATGTTGTCCTTGCCCTCCTCGCTCGCTGAGTGCGCAACCTCGGTCAGCAGCGGCTGGTCGCCTGATAAGACAAACCAAACGAGATATAGTCTGATACAAACCAAACAACTCATCAAAAATAAGTCAAAAAAACGTTACCAACCTATAGATACAAAAAAAGTTACGCAACTTAAATTTATTTATTTCAGGCTAAAACACCCAAAAGGCTGCTCATTCAAAGGTTATATGGACAAATGATTTATATTTATCTATGATTTATTTTCGACTTTATTTTATAGTTACATAATGAATTGTATGAAATCTAATAACTTGAAATAAAAGGATTTATAACTTTGTCGACAGCAGTTCAATTACTGACCTGTACAAGATGCGCAGAGCAGTAGTGCACTTAAGTCTTTAGCTTTCTGGTAACATATCTTGGTTAGTTCTGTGTTGGCGGCGGCGGCGGCTGCGGCACCAAGACGCACCCAGCGCGTGGCTGCGGAACGGGACGGAGCACCCTCAGCCACTGAGGCCTCCTCTGACAGCTGCCGCGCGCGCTCTAGCTCGCCCAGCGACAATGCCAGCTCAAACTGGTGCTCGGGCTCCGTCGACACGGCTAGCGCTTGCTGCTTGAAGCCCTGCACAACACCATATCACTAATGAATCCATACACTAGCAACAACACGCTATCGGACAGGTATTTGATTTGTTAAACAACTACGGAAAAAAATATATAATCAGCTAGTAAAGGTCAGAGATGCTCTGTCCCTTTCCTGCAGAGTATGTATGAAGTTTGTTTGATAGTCTGTAGTAAACAGTGTGTAGTATTGTATACAGGGTGTGGCGTAAAGAGTGGATATACCTTTACCTACTAAACCCATAGCAACTGTGACGCGGAGTTCGACGCGTTGGCATCAATAAGAATGTCAATCCCGATTCTGTCACAATACTTGGCGACAGATTTTCCTTCTCATTTCCCTTCTCTTTTCTGTGTGTGGTATGTACCTGCTTCTCAAGGAAGTGCGCGACGCGCGTGCGATGATCGAGGGGCACGGTGGGCAGCACGCTGTCGGCAGTCTCGAAGTCGCCGCGCATCACTGCCGTCTGGTACTCCAGCACCGACAGTAGCAAAGAGTATGACACGATGTTCAGCTCTTTATCGTTCAGGTACAATCTACAACACACCACATATACTAATAGTGGTAATTCATTTCAGGGTCGAGCGGCTAGTAGTCAAAAAGAATTGAACTTTTTGTAGAATTTTGTTCATCTTTGTTCAAAAAGAATTGATATGAACTTTTTGTAAAATTTTGCTATCATAAATAGAAAAACACAAAAAAGAAGTTACCAAAAAATATCCTAAAAAGTTATTTTGATTTTATCGTTGTGCAATAAAATCGCTATGCTGGAAATCCTACACCGTCCAGTTTATCTGCTGCTTTTTTTGCAGACCAGCAAGATGTTGAACACCCTAAGGGGAACCCCTGAAGTATATAGGTGATGCAGGTGTCCATAAGATAACTCTTTATTACAAGTGGATCGCATTAAAAACTCACTTCAAAAATATATAAAAAAACGTAAATAAAGGGTAGTATCATTAGAACAAGATAAGTTAATTAACTTTTCTTTCTATTGATAAGTGCATGTAAAAAGATACCAAAAAGGTGTACTTTCAACATTGGATGAAAGGTATTTTGCCAATACTTCCGGGAATAGGGCTGTGTCCAATTGTTTTTATTACCTCGTATAAAAGCTGATCATAAATAGAGTCTTATCAATGTAAACAAAATTAAAACTTGTTCAAAAATAAATAGGTCAAGGTCATGCTAGACAGAGAGCACACTAGCACGTTATGACGTCAAGCCGTGCGTGTGCTGTATACATGCTACACTGACACATGCTTTGCGGAACAGGGACAGAGCATCCGCTCCCTATCACCACCAAAAACTTTAAACGCATATTTTTTGCATTATGTGTTATACATTTAATTTCATCCTTCGCTAACTTTGTTACTAGTAATAAATGCAACATTAGGACACAGGCCTATTCTACAGTAGTCACCAACCTGTTCTCCTTGGCCACGTATCCGAGAATGTACATGGTATGATCCAAGTGTGAGACGGTGACGATCTCGCCTCCCACATAGTAGTTGAGTCTGTTCACGGAGTTTGTGTAGATGAAGCAGTCTCCCACCCAGAGCCCTGTCTTCACTGTCTCGTTCACTTCACCCACCGCCTAATAACATATGTTAATGTTACAGTAATGCAGTTCACAGTATTCTAAAGCATATTTTAACGACATTACTGAATGGTTAAGTAGGCCTAAGCAGACCAAGCTTGCAGCTCGTTAGGTGCAAGGCTGCAATTTGTGACGGCAGCTGATCTGCTATTAAATGCGTGGCTCAGTTGCGAGGACGTCCATCTGGTACGTCAACGGGCACCAGGTACGTCTATCAGGGTAATTAGATATTTATAAACCTTCCAGGTTTTTACTTACTTCGAAAGCGTCTTCGATGCCATCGTCTGTGATGTTTTCGTTGTTTGCGCGCGCTTGAGCCACCACTGCGGCGTTGTATTTGAGAATGAAGTACGACTCCTCAGCAGCTAGACACACCAGATTGCCGCTCTCCGACCAATACACGCTCTTGGGCTGAATCTCAATTCTAGAACAACACATTTTCTTTGTAGATTTTGTTTTTAGGCTATAGCTGTCAAAACTTATCTTCTCCGCCTATTTAGCGATAGGCACCGAGGGGATGGACAGGTAAAACTTTCACTTTTGCTTCGTTAAAAGTCGAGTTATATACAAAACTATCCTATATGGAAAATAGGACATTATGAATCGCTTGGCATGGATAGCTTCGCAAAGTCAGTACTTTTAGTTTTCACTCAAAATGGGTTATGTGAGTTATCTTCCTATTTCTAATAAAAAGTAAACTTAGATGGAGGTCATTACTGGCAATCGTCACTTACACGGCGCATGTAACCGGCACAACATAGAACAAGGATGCAGGATGCATGTATGTCTTTGATAATAAATAGTTTGGATCTGCCTTTAAACTCGAGCTAGTACCGAAAAAAGTTTGCCAAAAACTGAAAGGGGCGAGGTAAACACGTACGTTTTTAGTTTCAATAAAATAATATAAAAATTTAAATATCTTTACCTCCGTTTATCTGTGTGCAGGAAAACACACCAGGGACACATTTGAAGCGAGTGAATTTCTTGTATATTTATTCTGAGTTAAAATATGACATAGATATAAAGATGACGTAAATGTTGCGTCCGTGTGGCATGTAGCAACGGTGTGCCCCGGCCGGCCAAAACAAAGGTTTTAAGCATTACAGTACGTTAAGACAGAGTAACAAGAGCGAATATGTTTCTCACCGTCTGATGTGTTCCAGGCGCTCCCAATCGTAGAAAGAAAATGCCGTCCCACTGATGGATTTCACTCCCAGCATGTGTCCTCCGAAAATACCTGAAATTACATCAATTATGTCACATAATAAAGGAATAGACTAAGCGGCTATCTAATGCAAAAAAATGGGGTCATTGTATTCAGCATAAATAATAACTTACTTTCCGAGTATGAGTATTGAAATACTCATACTCGGAAAGTAAGTCTGAAGTTGCCTGAGGAGCGGGTTGAAAGTAATACATTTCAGCCCTAGGGTGAATCACTTTCAACTGACAGTGACAGTTGACAACTGACAGACACTCAAATTATTAAAAAAACTAGTTATATTTTTATATTTGTATTGAACCACGTTCCAAGTTTTTTTGAGGGTTATGGTTCCGCACTTCCCGTGCATTTGCAAGTGTCAGTTCATGTTTTTATTTTTAGTTTGTATTCGTAATGAAAAGCACAGTGTTTAGAGTCTGTGCGGAAAGAGAACCGTCGTGGCGAAAAATGGAACTACAAAACAATATGATTTTGATTATTATATGGCAGCCCAGCCCAGCCATCTGTCAAATGTCAAACTATACTTCGTGGTATTTACGTGACGGATACAGCTTTGTTTTGTGTTGTTTTTAAGTGAATTTTGCATAAAATTATGTCTAAAAGGGGAAAATCGTTACGCAGTTCCACAAGGGCAATAATATTTAATATTATACAGTTTTGTCAACGAGAAAAAGTGGCAAAACACACCATTGTTGACCTCAGTAAAGTAACGGAGCGTGTGGCAGCAATGTCCGGTAAATAACAGTTTTATATTATTACTTATGTCCTTCCTAGATAACCTCCGGTTCCTGATATCTCCAAATGTATTTAACTAAAAGGATTTCATATAAACATGTGACAATATTTGTATGTTTTGATTCAACCAATGTTCTTGATAGTAGGCTTAAAGTGTGTTGATGCTTTTATTTTTTTTACTAACTTATGTTTTTTTTTTTCAGGTTTAAGTAGAGATACAGTATCTAAAATAAAAAAAGAAGGTTCTACAAATGACGGCGTATGGTGCACACCGGGGAAAATACGTAAAGGAAGACCAAAAAAAGTCATTCTTGATAAAGACCATTTATTAGACAACATGCAAGAGTTTATTATAAATGTTACTGATTCGAGTACATCAAGTTCAGAAGACGATACTAATAATTTGTATCTCTCTGGTAGCTCCAAAGATGGATCAGTCATGTCTGGTATTGAATGTTTGGAATCAGACTTTGACTATGGTTCTGATTAGTGACTCAATAAATAAATATATATAAATAAAATCTTTTATTTACTAGCTGCGTCCCATGGTGTAACTAGGGATAAAAAATAGCTTATATTGTGTTAACTCAGAGTAAACCCTGGCTTATTATTATTACCCATTACCTATTTGCAATTATTTTTACAAGTTTTTCAATAATAGGTTGTATTATTTAGACAGAATTTTGTATCAATTTATTTGACAAAGTGTAGAAATATCAAGAATCATAGTCGCGCTATAATGACGTAACAGTGTTGTCACCATAGCAAATACGTTAAAAAAACACAGTGGCGCCCTCAAATTTTATGACGGTTCTCTTTCCGCACAGACTATACCTTGGGGTTAAAAACTTATTTAGTCCCTCGAACTATTAGCCAAACCCCATCTCGGGACTAAATAAGTTACTTTCACTCCTAGGATAACAATGTATTCTATGTAACAGCTAATTTTGCGATAAAAGAGGAGAAATCTGCATTTGAATATGAAAAAAGGCTTCATAGTTAAACATTCAAATACCTTCGGCTCCATACTCGGGTTTGAAGTTTTTCCTCTCTTTAAAGTTTCTGAACACCTTGACCGTGCTGGAGTTCTCCAAGGTGGCATATTCAGAGCTGTCAAATGCCCATACAAATTCTTGTGCATTGCCGAATGCTTTATTCCTGAGAGCCATAGCCGTGTAGATTATGTACTCGCCGTCACCACAAACTACCACGAATCTGGGTGAAAAAGATTGAAATTTTTATTACCTAAAAACATTAACCGTAAAAGTTATATTTCTAGGTACATGATCATAGTTACTAGGTACTTGACCCTAGAAATGAGGTATATACCATGCTGTATTCGGGAAAAAAATTGCCATACAGAAACGCCACTGACGAGTAATAAACACGGGCCTTTCTGGTTCTGACTAGCTACTTATCACTAGAGGAGGCCAAATTATGCAGATACCAATTTCCATATTTTTTTAAGACTAAAAATAGGTAAAAAAGAAAAAAAGGTTAGTATATTAGTAACACTGTTTCCAGTGTTTGTCAACTAGACAAAAAGAAAGACAAATGGCCCATGACAACGAAAGAAGGATGATATTATTACGTTACTGTCAGAGAGCGGCTATTTTATAACGAGCATTTCGTGGGAGTTATTTTTAATTATATACCTTATTCATAGACTTGACCATATGCTGATATATTCTTTGTGTATAATTATGTAATTTCGAGGACCATGATCATAATAACTACTTACATAATTATGTTAATTCTTTAAATACATTTATAGTTTCTTTATGCATGATTGTGTAGTTTCTAAGTACATGATTGTGTAGTTTCTAAGTACATGATTGTGTAGTTTCTAAGTACATGATTGTGTAGTTTTTAGGTACTTGAACATTTTATTTTCTAGCCACTTGATAGTGTCGGTTTTAGGTAGATGTTAGTCTAGTTTCTTAGTATTTGAATGTGCGGTTTTTATGCACATTGTGTAGTTTTAATCATATAGTTTTTTGGAACATGATCCAGGTACCCACCTCCCGTTTGGGTTATGCGCAAGAGTCTGCGGATAGATTTCGCAAGCACCGAGGTCCTTAGCCACCACCGGTACCCTTTCGCCGTCTCTTATCTCTGTGCCTATAAAAAAAAAACATTTATTATTATTAGGTAACGAACTTGTAATGTGGATGTGTAATGACAAACATTTGTGTGATGAACATTTGTGTTTGTTCTATGTCTGGGTGTTAATATCTATTTAAGTATGTATTTAAAAATATATATGTATGTATATCAGTCTCTGGCAGCCATATTACAAGCTCTGCTTAGTTTGGGGTCAGATGACCATGTGTGCAATAATGTCCCACATGTCCCAATGGGAAAAATATATGGACGATATTTGAACCCTCTAATAATCTACATTCTAACAAGAGCGCTGTCATAGTTTGTATATCAGTTTCGGTCTGTAGGTGATACTATAAAATAGCAGTAACAAGTCAAGCTCTATGGTTTCATCGACAATATCTTAGTGCCATTGCAAAACAAAGTGCAAATCAAAGAAAAAAACTAAATCATTTTATTTTCAGACACAATGATCCATAAATCTAATAGTAGGAGTAAAAAGAAATCAGAATTATATTATTAGTACACATTACACAACACCAACAAGTCACAAAACGCAATTGAATTATTATGTCAAACATATCAGTGCATTTATTTCAATAGCACCTCAATGATATGGTGCAGGATGGGATATTTAAAGTTATTGATGACGAGATATAATACTTGTGAAAATAAAAACCATGAATTAGTTGAGATTAATACAGTAGCTGACCTTCAGGAAGCGCTTTCAGGTTGACCTGCTGCATTTCTGAATGCTTGGCCCAGATGATCTTCCCTCCGTTGACATCCATTGAAATGGCTGGCTCCTCACGGCCTACCTTGATCATGATGGTGCCTTCATCGTACCTGCCGACATAATACAGTCTCAGAAAGCATTCAAGTTAAACCTTTGTCATACAATACATGCATGGTTATCTATACCGACCCTTTGATGCATAAATACTCACTACTCCATGCTATAAAATGGTCTGTCAACTTCCCGCTGACAAAAAGTGAGATAAGTTGTTTGAGATAAGTTATTTATATTACTATATTAGAGGGCACTTTTGCTAGGTGTTCTAAATAAATAAAAAATGCGGAAAACAAATGAAAATAGTATATATTGTTTACCCAATGGCGACGTTATTGGAGCCGTGCTTGACAGATATTGTCCAGACTCGCTCGAAGCCGTAGTTGACTGATGACTTCAGTCGATATGTGCCCGCGTGCCAGATCCTAATGCTGCCGTCCTCAGAACCAGTCAGCAGGATCGGGACCTCAGGGTGGAAGCAAACGGCTGACACGTTCTGAGCGTGACCTGCCCGTCAAGATTATTTGTCACTAATAGCCTTCTTGGAAAGAGCCAGACTGATAAGCATTAAAGAGGAGAATAGACGGGATGCAAAATATTCACTAATAGAATTGCATTGGATCACCTTGAGATTATTCAACATTAGTATGATGTGATAATGAAGATATTCCAATTTTATGGTACTCTATTGGTCAACAGTGTCAAAATTCATTGTTATCTCGGTGATTTTAGCTTTGCTGAGTATTGTGGTCCTTAGTTTGATTCACAGACATCACAGTAAATTTATATCAACGGACACAAAATATTTAAAGGATAATTCATCAAAAATCAAAAAAATCATTCAAAAAGTAACTTGGCGACACAAAATAACCGGGGTTTTGATTCTTCTACTGCGATATTTAATTATTTTTACGAAAAGTTAAATAAACAGTAAAATACTAATATTAATAAGTAAAAAAGTTGAAGACAGGTTACCAAAAATGACCAAATGATGCATATTAAAAATCTAAGTGACTGACTGGAATTACTGCGTGGGACTGTAATATCTAATGAGTATTGAAGATCAGGGCAGATCCAAATTCTGACAGGTTACAAGGCTAAGGCATGGTAATTTTATTTAAAAACGCAAAATCTTGCCTCCGTACCCTTGCATCGGGGTTGATTCGAATTCTGTCAGTTAGGTTCAAGTAGGATACAACGCAGCATTCTTGAAAAAAAAAGCTTAATGTTGAATATAACGCGAGCCATTTTACATATATTTGTATCCACCCACAGTATTTAAGTTAGACATATACAGTATTTTGGACACTTTTAATTTGAATATATATTCGCTCGTTTAAATACTACCCAATATTTAACAGGCTTGGTGTGCCACATTTGGTGTGACCATACGTTTAACTAGCATTAATAAAAAAAACTATTAATAAGATTGTATCCTTTGCTTACTTTCCAATGTCTGAACGCATGTCTTGTTTTGATAGTCCCAAATCTTGACAAGGCGGTCGTCGGCGCCACTGATAAGGTAGGGCTTGTCACCGCCATGGTAATAATCCACGCAGTTAACGCCTTTCTCGTGACCTTCCAGCGAAAAGTTGGAGCTGGAAGACCCAAGCTGCCACACCTGGAAGCAGTTTATAATGTCTCCTCATTATCGACATACATTAATTTATTTGTTAGGTAATATGTTAACAAACATCACCTTACCTTGACAGTGGAATCTAAACTGGCGCTGGCAAATGTGTTATTGTCTTTAGGGTTGATCACGACCTGCATTACGTAATGTGTGTGGCCTTCGAACACTTGCTGGCACGCCCAGTTGCGGTCCCAATTCCAAAGTTTGATAAGTAGGTCATCTGTTTAACAAATCATTGAGTAAAAATAGTTTGTAAGTTGAGAGTAATATTTTCTAATGCTAATAAGGCTAGCCAGTAGGTACCAAGTACATAGAATTGAAGATATGTCACAAAAGTGTTAAGACTTAGGCCTTGAACCTAAACAGAAATCTCTTCTAGATAACTCATGAGGAATCAAAAGTTGCAGGCTTAACGATCACATTGTAAAGAATGTTCTGTTAACTGTATCATAGTGATAGTACAATAAGGGCTTTACTCAACGCCTATTCTCAGTCAAAGCATTTATATGCTCTGATAGCTGCAATAACATTGTAAAAAGCTTTTTTTTAATATATTTTTTACAATATCTTATACCTGCTACAATCTTACGTTCAAAAGCCTAGCAAAAGTGATCAGAATTTGTGGTTTTCATTCAGCGGTCAGAGCAAATAAATGCTTGGACCGAGTTTAATTTAAACACCATTTTGACACAAAAAATAAAAAATATACATAAATTAAGGTACAATTATGCGAAAAAAAATTGTGGGTACACATTTTTTTTTTTACAAATTTGTTAATAAAATTGGGATTGAAACAAAATTGCGTGCACAAGAATAGCCGGCCTAATTAGCACAGGTTCACAGCCGTAGTGGGATTATGAAAGCTGCGAAGTATTTTTGTGCTGAACTTACCACTACTAGTCAATATATAGGGTTGTGTGGGGTGTACGGCGATGCAACGGACGTAATCAGAATGCGCCTCGAAAGCGTGCACCCGTTCCAGTGTGTTGTAATTAAACACACGGATCTGCATGTCGTCAGAGCCGGTGATCACCCAGTTCTTGCGAGGCACAAACTTGGCGGACCGAACTGGTTGGTCACACACCTGTCAATAAATTTGCAGAACTTAGTCTCACTAAAAAAATATCTATGACGGTGCAGGCTGCACCATGCAGCAACCCAAAATGTGCCTTGGCCATCAAACGGTGCCACTCTTCCCTATCTTGCGCACATACATGCCATGCATGAATGACCACTATCAAGACTTTATCATCAGCAAAATGAAGGTGAATAATGTATTCTCCATGGATGCTGATGCCTAATCTGTTCTAGTCCAAGACCTTGAAAACATCCTCCAATATGTTCGTGTACAGTTTCGGAGATATGATATCTCCCTGTCTCAGGCCTTTCTGCAATTAAGTTGGTTCCATGCTCTCATCCTGTAATCGGATCGACATGGTGGCATTTTCATATAACAAACACTTCAACATTTCAATATACCTATTGTCGACATAACAATGCTGGAGGGACTGCAATACTGCCCAGGTCTCTGGTTCGATGATGTTGTTGGTGTAATGTCACGTCAGTTTAGCTCACTTGTCCTGTTGCAGCTGTACTGACAACAGGCTGTCGTATCGAGGTGTACAACTGTCCATAAAACCTCTTGAGCTCAAATTTTTTACCTAGGAGGTTATAATAAGTTCCTACTAAGTAATTTTAAGTGCCTTACATTCTGTCAGTACCTAATAAGATTTTTGATTTCATATAGATAGTTCAGGAATGTAACATTTTTGTGAGATTTAATAAGAAATTTTTGAGATGCTTGACTCTTATTGTTTTTTATATCAGAAATTGCAATGTTTTGTAACCTGTGTTATGTTTTGTCGTGATTTAGACTCGAGTTTGAGTTCCAGTAATAACTATAGCAAGACTAAGAAAGAGGGTAGATAGTTTTGTCTGCAACTAACTTCGAACTGTTTGACCAACCACCCGTTAGTCAGCAATATCGGGAGCTCCTTCCACAACCTTACCACATTAAATGTACCATAAATAATTATATAACTGTATTTGTAATAAACTAGAGTATTTAGTGGATAATACAGCATTTTGATTTTACTTAGTAAATTGTAATTACAACCCAACTTTTACTAAACTTACTAAATTGAATACACATACACTAAAATAGATAGTGTATAGCATTTTTCACATTTGGGATTTGAGCAATTCTATCACATGAAAAATTCTTAAATCTGTTTTAGGTGCTCATACATTTTACCTCACAGATACAGCGTTTTTGCTTCTTGATTTTGAAAACTCAAATGCTGCATACTGGTAGAAAATCAATTATACAGTAACTTTAGCAAATTTTCCTCAATTGTATCAAATAGTGTATAGTTAGATATTTGGAGATATGTCATTTACACTTTCTACCGTCATTATGTTAATTTTTTATCTATGTAACCTGTCACTTAATAATCTGCAATTTAACCCAACTCAAAGAAATTACAGTCCATGTGCTTCCCAGTCCTTGTTGTGCACAATCCATCACATGGTGATTCCTTTCACAAAGAAAACCTCAAAATGTTCATGCTCGCTAACTACTTTTATGATCAGTGTGCTTTATCCACGACCAGTCACTAAACAATTGCAGATTGATTATGATAACTTAAATTTTAGTAATAATCCTGCTATAGGGCTGTGATATTTTGTTTTCACTCTTAATCAGTTCTTCAATTCTAATTTAAAGTAGGGGTGATAAGATCTGCACCGTCAACCCGCTTGGGGTGTATTGTGCATTTGCCTCTGCCAACCTACACAAACCGCTTTTTGGGTCGCTGATATTAATAACTCGAATATTGAACTCTTTCATTAAGTCATTGAGTTCATGTTGCAAATGGTCTAGCAGGATAATTTATCAATAAGTTCTTTGATGTTTCAAGTTCACCAAAATTTAATAGATCAATTAAAATGTTAACCAACTGTTTTGGACAAATCTTCCATAAGTGAAATAATCGTCATGTAAAATTTTGGCGAACATGCATCTAAATGATGTAAAAGTGATCTATTGAAGATCACTTTTGCCATTTGACTTGCAACTTTTCTACAGATTCTGTATCTTCAAACTCAATTTTTTTATGACAGCAAATTATTTTAGAGGAAAATATGATACATTTAAGAGTAAAAGAAGACAATGTAACACGCCGCTGAAGATGGGCAAAGCGGTAAGGCACGGAATGACCATGAAACACAGGTCAAGTTTTTACCCACAAAAAATAGTGAAAAATTGTTTGTTTTAGAAAATATGTGTTTGAAAAAGGCTTACCTCAAACCTCTTGATCTGCGTGTGAGTGTCATAGTTCCAAATGTTAACATCTCCACTATAAAGCGAACACAGTAGCCACGGTTCCGTGGGGTGCTGGTCCACGCACTTCACACGATCTGACCGCGCCGTCAGCTTCCTCTTGATTTCGAGACGGAGCGACTCCTCAAACATATCAATATAAACTCTTAATCACTCCAAAAACACTGGTACACAAGTAGGTATTACAGCGCAAAATGCTCAGATGAAATCGGCCATGATGTGCCTACAATCAAGCACCTACGTGGCTAGAACTTGTTGGACTCGATTATTCGATCGTAGGCCGTTCCGCGAGGACAGTTTTGAGTATTAGGCGAAATTTCTTACCATTTCTTTAATGTTAAAACATGAATTAATATCCGGCGGATTCAGAGAAACAGTGCAACGAAAGTATCTTGTAATTTGTCAATTTTGTCAGATCGAGTGGACGTGTCACTTAACTTTTTTTTTAGGGTTGCTAGATCACCTTTTTAAATTTTCCTCAAACTGAATAATAATTTCCCAAAAAATTTACTTTTTACATATTATTCCTTATTATTTTGGACGAAACGTAACGTATAATGTTATACATACGCGAAAACAATTAGCTTATAGCCTTTGATAAAATATAGTTTGGATGTGCCTTTAAACTTGAGCTAGTATCGAAAAAAGTTTGCCAAAAACTGAAGATGGCGAGATAAACACGTATTGCACACACTGACATAGGAGTTTAAATTTGTAATTCTACAAACGCACACTTCATTATTGAGCGGATACAACTGCAAACGATGTGCTCTAAACAACTTCGCTAGCTCTAAATGTATACGAATGGACGACCGAGGAAGAGCGTAAGAGCTAAAGGGGAAAGGCTTCCATTTTTTTTTCTGACGCCGTAACAGACGTATCGAACTTGGCTGACGAACCGCCGCGCCGTCTGACCAACGGGAGAGCAAGAGTGAGAATATAATTTCCCTATCTTTTTCTCTCGCTGGTTGACGTCAGTCAAGTTGACGTGTCTGGACGTGTCTGTTACGGGTCTTATCGCAGGGCCATTATTGTATTCTCTTTGGGGCCATTATTCTGCTATTGGTGGTTGTCAAACATGTTATTTGAAGAGGACTTATGTATTGCTTACACATTAAATAAAATTAAAAAGGGTCTAACTTATCTAAGCTGGCTTCGCCTTAAAGCTTTGCACCCACCTCCCCATTAACATGTATAACTAAAAACCTTTAAATCCAGTGCAAAGTTGCAGCAAGTTCCGGTAAACATAATTTAAAAACGCGCGAAACAATTTAATCTGCGTCTGATAGTCGGACATATAGGACACTTACACCTCGGGAAAAACTGGAAAATCCCTGGTAAAACCGTGGGACTCCGGTAGTCTGCACACTAATATTACAAATGCAAAAATAACTCTGTTTGTCGATTTTTTGCGACTAAACAACTGGATCAATCTTGATAATATTTGCCAAGGCGGAAGTGTGCATCACAAGCTTTGATTTTCGTTGATCACATGAATATATGATACTTACCTACTTTTTCTTCTAAAAACAGAAAATCGCAGGACCAGCTAGAGGTCAAACGCGGTTCTTCGTGATGTACACTACTTCCCTGCTATATTTCATGAAGATCAGTCCAGCTGTTTAGTTGATTTCACCTGTAACTTTTTGGAAAGATAACCCAACAGAGTTAGTCGCCATAACCTAATAAATAAATAAAACAGTACAGAATGTGCAAAATCATTTATTTGAAAGAATTAAACAGGAACAGTGATTATCCTACCACATTTTACCATATAAACGTAACAATAGGTAAATAGGGGCAATTTCTTTTTAACTATTGAGTGAGCCTATTAGTGAGTAATCTGGCTTAACACTTTTATTCATAAACATAATATAATAATTTTATTATGTTATGATTATCCAGAGGCACTAGCTGTTGACTTTAGTATAAACAAATTAGAATCAGTACGATGGATACGATAATGAGCTCGATGGGTTTGCTAGTATCCGTTCAAGATTTTCGTTACCCACTTTCCAGTTTCTTCAACCAGGTGGTCTCCAATTCCAGATTCTGGTCAACCAAAGAAAAAGGGAAGTACAAATTTTCTCTAAGATTATTGAACAGTTTTAGAGGGAATGTCAGCATTGTCATCTATATATATATGAAATACATAGAATTTAACTTCAGTTTGATTAAATTGTTACATTACTATTTACTAATGTCAATTTAACATTTTAACGATCTATCGTAGAAAAAAATATGTAATGAAAATGAATAAATTATTTGCTAGTTTATTACAAAATATATTACTATTTATTATTATAATCTCACATTTCACATGTTTTTTCTTTCTTATAACTATGTAAAGTGCAATAAACCCGTTCTAGTAAGATAACATATTTATTAATTTATGTTATTGTAGTTTAATTCACGAAGTAAAGTAAATTTCTATCATAGTACAATCATTTGGTGCTCAAAAAGGAAAAAAAAGATTTCTGGGTGGGATTTTTAAAGTTGGTATTAGATTTGAGTGAGCTTTTTCGAATTTCCACTTTACCACCTCACATACCATATATATTTGCTGCTTGCGCAACCTGTACATTTTAAAACCAAAGTACATGAAATTTGGTACCATATTGTTTCAGACAAAGATCTCAATTTTAAAGGTATACAAAACAATATTTGTGCATTTTAAGGTACCAGTTAGTACCAAATTACTGGACTGTACATGCTTTCTAGTTTCGAGGGGAGAGAAAACTAACAAACAAAAGATCATGAAATGGTCCAGCTGTTCTTGAGTTATAAATGGTGTAACTAACCCGACTTTGTTTTACATATATGTATACAGATGTCTCATAGATGTATATGGTTATACCATTTTCTGAACGTTTTTAAATAAACTGTCTTTTCCATTTCAGTCAAATACACAAATATACTAACAAATTTATGGTAAAACCATAGATATATTATGTACTATTGAATTCACTGGGTAAATAAAACAGATTCTGTTTTACCCAATGAATTCATCATCAATTTTAAAGTATTTTTGGTCCATTTCAATAGATATGTCGCATCAATATAGCAAGATAATACAGCCTGCAAACATTGAAAATTTACCCTATATATAATCACTAACATTAGAATTTCGAATGCGCTTGCTTATTCTTTGTTTTATTTAATTTTGCTGTTGACAAGATTATAAGGCACACGTTTTGAAGCCTTTCATTTTAGGCTTAACTGTGTTTAATGTAAATCTACATTATGTTTTAACATTTAAGTGAAACGTAATGTACCTACTTAAGATATAATGATGACTTACGACCTACAGTATAACAAACAACTAAAGACACGAAGTTGCACGATAATAACAAATATACATATTATGCAGAACACATACAAATTTTCATGCACAGAAAACAACTAAAGTTACAATTCAATTATACATATTTTATAATCAAACCAACATGAGAAGTTTAATCATTAATCAGATAATCTATAATATTCGAACAACAACAAAACCGAAGAGGTGTCTTCATACTCATTGTTGAACAACGTTTACTAAAAGACTAGCCCTAAAAAAGTGAGTAAAACCGGTCTCTTTTTATATATAAAAAAAAAGTGGTCCCCTTTGC
This sequence comes from Agriopis leucophaearia, assembly GCA_949125355.1. Lineage (NCBI taxonomy): Eukaryota > Metazoa > Arthropoda > Insecta > Lepidoptera > Geometridae > Agriopis > Agriopis leucophaearia. The sequence continues at coordinate 7,764,463 of OX421261.1, read as the reverse complement.
ACTTTGGTCCAGTTCTGACATTTTTATGAAGTCGGTTTATATTGATAATTATTTGATGGACTTTTTTTTACAATAAGTTGTTCAATCATAATGAATTCGATGAATCTTCGGGTTTGTAGTTATCCGTGATTCACCCTGCATATGTGAAGAATGGGACCTGAGATAAAATGGGTTTAGGACATTGAGATTTGAGCTATTATGTACTACACATTTATGCAAATATTACAACTCGAACCCGCGGTCACAAAGCTAGTGTCTGGCCAGCGTGTGACTGAACAACGTGGCTACAATTGAATGACATGGGACATAGCGTACTGTGTGTGGCGAATCCTCTGGTATGTTGTACATAATAGCTAAACCATTGTTTCCTTGTACCGTGAGTCCGTCTGTTTACTTGAGGTAGCACTTGTAGAGGAGAAGGGAATGTGCAAAGTCCCTGTCTGTCTCGAGCAGGAACATCATGTCGCGTTGGTTGATGCGCTTCAGACGCGTGCGCAGCGCCATTTGACTGCGCCCAGTCTGCCACAATACACGTCAATATAATAAAGCCACAAATTAGATTTAGTACACAGTACTGCCTATTCTATCTTCTGTCCATAGTTGTGTGATCACCCTTGTTTTTAACCGTCTTCAAAAAAGGAGGGGAGGGGGTTCTAAATTCAGTTGTATTTTTTTTGTTTTTAATTATATTGTTTGTTATATGAACTCTGTCTTTTATGAAACGATTCGGAAAATTTTACCGAACCTCCTTGTAAAGCCGCTTTTTTTTTGCAAGTATTAAATTATTAAGTTTGATGAAATGTAGTCAAACAACTCAGTCAGAGTCAAGCAAAGTAAGTCCTGGCTAAGTTAAAGTCATGCCCTATTAAAGTGGTGGAGACTTTACTACAGGGTTTTATGGATCTTTGGAAACAACAGGAAAATACACGTTTCACCGTGTTATATCACTTTGGACCTATTTGGACATGGCTCGAGTGTGATATATTAATGGGTTGAAAAGTGTATTTTCATGTCGATTCCAAAACTCCAAAAAAATAGCCTCTAATAAAGTCTCCACTACTTTACTGCGGTAATACTACTCTTGAAAGTAAAATACAGAAGAAGAGGCGGTATGGCTCGTCTTCTGTATTTTAATGGCATTAGCTTTAATGGCTATCAGCAATGGATAAAAAAGTCAGCCATCGGACTGCACGTAAGAAGTGAAAACTTTAGTAGTAATTCAACTATTCTACAAGAGATGGCGCTGCTTTAAAATACACGGTACAGCGTGACAGCGTGAGTTCCATGATTTTTGTTCACCCAATAGTGCTCAACGCGTCGAAAGAAGTTTTCACTTCAAAAATTGTACTTTTTGTCATAATAGGATCATCATCATCAGCCAGAAGACGTCCACTGCTGAACATAGGCCTTCCCCTTTAACCTCCACACTGAACGACACCCTGCCATCTGCATCCACTGGATGCCCGCGACTCTCACGATGTCGTCGGTCCATCTAGTAGGAGGCCTACCTACGCTGCGTCTTCCAATTCGTGGTCTCCACTCAAGAACCTTTCTTCCCCATCGGTTATCAGTTCTTCGAGCGATGTGGCCTGCCCATTGCCACTTCAACTTGCAAATAGCAATGTTGGTGACTCTGACATAATAGGATAGAAAGTATTAATGTTGATTACCAAGGAGGCAGCGGTCCCGGCGGGCAAGGCGGCGGCCACAGACGTATCGCCTGCTCCGTCGAGCCGCGGCTTCTTTCGGCTCCCGATGGCTTGCAAAGCCGTCAGGTTGGCCTCGCGCTGGCGCATCTCCTCTAATTCGGCGCGTTGCATCTCCTTAGCCTGTAATTATTATTCTCTTATGGTTTTACACTACACCTAACATGTTGATTTGAAACTGCGCACTATTTTAGAAATACTCTGCTGCTGATACTGAACCGAAGTCTGTATAAAATAATACAGCAAATCCTTTACAGCTGATTACTTAATTATTAATTACTTGTGCTTTTGCCCGCGATAAACCAACTGTGTTTTTTTGGTACGACATTAGTTAATCAATATTGTAAAATGAGTTTAATAAACAATAAAAAACTTCATACGCGTAGATTTTCATAAAAACTTTCAACTCTTTTTTCCTCCCTTAAACCGGCAAAATAACATAGCCTATACTTCAATCTGGTCATAGCTAAGCATATTCGTGAAAAACGCATTTAAATCCGTCCAGTGGTTTAGGAGATGAATGTGGACAATAATTCTAAAAACAGGCAATAATTCTAAAAACTGTCAAAAAGTGTTGTCAAAAGTTGCTTATTTTAAGACCCTGTGTTTTTTTTTTATATCTCGCAATTGTAGTTTTTTTTATTATATGTATAGAATAGATAGATTATTTTTGTGTCATGACGAGATCAGTGTGATGCCCATTCAATTATACTAAGATCTTGTAAGTCCACCTATCAATAAATTATATACTATTACATTTTTATAACAATAAAAATTAGATTGGATCTGCTGTGCGGCCGGGGTCAGAAGGCTTTGTTTGTCAAATGTCATTCCCATCATACCGCTTCAGCCATGACACGGTGCTTATTTATAGTAATTTGGGATTCTGGGATAGTAGATAATATATAATTTTATCTGGGAAAAAGGGGGTCCAAAATTAAATAATTAATTAACCATAGGTTTTTACTAAGTGTTCTGTGAATATAGCATGGTTGCAAATCAATACCTTATATGACAAATCACATAATATTGTATTGTAATTAAACAAAAAGTGTTATCTTTTGAAGCAAATACACACAGCATCCATTCTAGAATGAGAGCCAAAGAATCAGCAGATCACAGTTTACGTGTTTACCATAGAATGAAGAAGAGATAAATAATATGGAGCGAGACCGGGAAGGCACGATTGCGCTGGCCCGCTTGCGGCTCTTCTTATTCTTATTCGAGATGGGGGCGATAAGTCCTGCACTGACGTCCGGCTTGGGGTGTATTGTGCATTTCCCCCTACCAGCAGTTGCCCGAGCCAACCCAACTCCTTGAAATATCGGAGTGAGGCTCTGGGGCGCTGGCACAGTTGCTCCAGTGGCGTAGATGGAATTGTGCATAATGACGATGAAAAGCAGTCTAGCTGATGTGGTGACGTGGATGATGAAGGTAGCGAAGCCTCATGCAACGGCGGCATACTTTGCTGCTCTTTCGTCGTTTGACAAAGAGGTCCGCGTCTACCAGCTCAGCTCACCTTAGCTTTGAGCTTAGCCTGCTCGGGGTCCTCGTTCTTGGATCGTGACTTGGCAGCTCGCAGCAGGATCTCTCGCTCGGAGTCTTCGCGCCGTTTCTTGTCGACGCGGTCCAACTCTTCAAGGAACTTGAGCTGACCTTTCACATCTTGAGTAGCTTCGTAGCGGCCGTCAGTCTGCAAAAAACTCATTTGTTATTCATACATTTATAACTAGCTGTGGTCAGTGGCTTCACCCGCGCCGATTACTGCACAACATCAGCTATTTGCCAGTAAAAGTCCAATCTAACTCGATCCAGTCGTTTTGCAGTCCATAGGGAACATACACACGTCGATTTTTATACATACAGATTCCTACTATAGATACAATACAACAGCCATTTATTCAGAATTATTTGTTTTTTTACATAACATGATAAATTCCTTGTACACTTTCAGAAAACCTTAATCTGGTGTGCCTTTTGGCATAGACCTCTTCCAACTCTAAACTATAAGATATAGAAACTTGTAACTTACAATACAGATAGGTCATATTTAAAACCTTCATTAAAATTTATTTCGAGCATTATCTGATAATGACTTTTTGAGTAACAGCGGTTAAACTGTGATAAATTCAAGGCGTTCTAGCTCAAAGGTCATTGACCTTTTTGTAAAATGGTCTTAACAAATAATGTTTCTCTATTAGTTTTCTCTATGTATAAATCATAAAAAGTATATGCTATGTCGGGATGGTCATCATCATCAGCCAGAAGACGTCCACTGCTGAACATAGGCCTCCCCCTTTAACCCCCTTTCGCCACCGAGGCAGTCAAATATGTGTATATGTATAATGAGTTCATTATTTAAATGTTTTCTACTTGTTATATATTTGGTGTCAGTAACGGGTTTTGTGTAGTATCTCAAAGAGCAGTGCACAGCGCAAATAACAATGTACCCTTGTAACGAGGTCTATGCGATGCTGCGCGATGACAGCCAGTTTTTCCACCAGAGTCTTGAGGCGTTCGTGAACAGCATGGCTGATGAGACTGGCCACCTCGGGCGATGGTTCTTCGAGGCCATTCTGGGCCACGATGGCCTTTACGCGGGCCTGCATTAAGGGCAGTGGCACCAAATAATCTTCTTTGCATGACCTAGAACAAAGTATTGTAATTAAAAAAGTGAAAAAACGCGCAATGACAGGAGGATTCCTGTGTAACGAAATAAAAAATTAGTGAAAGAAAAATAATAAAAAATTATTATCCAATTTATTTTAATGATAATGATGTTATCCGTTACAATCTAATACCACACACTGACTAACTCATCACGAAATCTCGAAAACTAGCGAAGTAAACCTACAAAGCTGAAAATTGCTATACAGGTCTGTTTAGAAAAGATTTTGAGAATGGGTAGGATTAAGGGGGGCAAATGGAGAACGCAGGATTCTCCGAAAGTCTATGTGTATGAATTGCAGGCAACTGAACATAAGCAGTTTAATATTGTTTTCCCATTTTATTTCAATGTTAATTTATTTTATTTAATAGTAAATGCGTCTCGTTTCACCCGCGTGGATTACTCTTTATATCATCAGCTATCTGCCAGTGAAAGTACCGTCAAAATCATTCCAGCCGTTTTGGAATCCATAGGGAACATACATACATCGCTTTTTATATGTATGTATAAAGGGTTACCCATATACCCTGTACTAAACCGATAGGAGGTACTCATCATTATTAACAACTTTCACTAGGGGACCAACCCTGAAATAGAAAAAAAATACCGGCCAAGTGCGACTCGGACTCGCGCACGAAGGGTTCCGTACCATTATCCATAAAAACAGCCAAAAAAAAACACGTTTGTTGTTAGGGAGCCCCCTTAAATATTTATAACATTCCGTTTTTTAGTATTTGTTGTTATAGCGGCAACAGAAATACATCAACTGTGAAAGTTTCAACTATCTATTACGGTTCATGAGATACAGCCTGGTGACAGACGGACAGACAGATAGACGGATGAACAGCGGAGTCTTAGTAATAGATTCGATGTTAGTTTAATCACTTCTTACTTTTGTCGAACCGAAGAGTTACGTTACAAGAGAATTTCGATCGCATGAGTCTGCGCGTTTAGTTGTAGTGTGTGCATGTGTACATAAACGCACACCAACTTTTTCCCCACTACCCACATTTTGCTCAAGATGTTTACTGGTCACTGAACTGCTTGTTATATTATTTTCATCAGAATCACACTAAAGATTCTTTATGTAATAGACTTAACATAATTGTTTTACCTGATCTGTGTGCCGATCATTTCAGTGGAGCCAAGAATCCTCTGAGTCTCTTCCGCAAGGTTGACGCCTCCCATGGCGGCCACGTCGTTAATGTCGTCATCGCCTGCCATCTTATCGTCAGAATACTGCTGGGCCGTGAACTGGCTGGAGCTTTTTTTCTCTTTGTCCTTGAGGATTGACTTCCCGGGAGTGAGGACAGTAGAGAGGGCAGAGAATGTGCCACCCCTCTGCATGCTGGCCTTGTTCGCCGCTGTCCCCTTGCTGCTGCTAGCTTTGTTCATGTTGATCTTTGTATGGACAGGGATGTTTTGCAGCACCGCAATTGTGCTCCCGGGCTTGGACACCGGTTTCTGTCAGAAAGTTTGAAAGTTGCTAGTAAAACAACACGTAAATAGGAAATAAACTGAAATTGAATTGAATTGACATGTTCAAGAAATTTGTTAAATTTCTAGTTGGACATGAAAAGTTACACTTATTTCGATTTTAAACAAATTAGACAAGTAATATGAAAATGAGACGCTGACGAAGTTGCCTGCAAATAAAATTGACAGTAAGTACGAAAGTATATTCTTAATGAGTATGATCTTCAGTTGCTGCATTTTTGCACCATATTGCGAGAGTACTAGTTCACTGAAGAGTAATTTTAATCATTTCATTCGATGCATGCCGACCGAGACCTGGGTCGCTGACCTGTTCGGCCGCTTCCGACAGCAGCGCGCCCAGCTCGAAGGGGACAACCGCCGGCGCCTGTGCGCACACTTGTAAGTTCGGACACTGATGCGTTACAAGGTCTGCGTGATTAGCCACCAGTTATATGAATATTGACCTAAAAAGTATCGTTTAAAAGAAAGCAAGTACCACACGCTCGCTCTCACCGAATTGCATCCGCCGAATGACCATTGTGACCAGTCAGTATATCTGAATCCGACGCAGCCCGTAAACTCGATGCGCATAAATTGTTGCCAATCCTGAACTATTCATTTTACTGAATCTAACTGTATTCAATGTCCACCCTAGGACAAGCATAGCTTCGTGGGATTTATAAATTGCATTTGGTGTTTATTTTATGAATCAAAGTAAATTTCACAAAATATTTAGACACCAATACAAGAAATTGATGAAACCCTGTTTCAACTACTTTTTATATCACAGAACTAATGAATAACATTAAGTTATCCATATGCGTGCCAATATGACACACCGCAATGTGTCTGGATAAGCGAGAGTTAACACATTAAGGATTGATACATTAATAAATAAATATCTGGGACATTTTTGCACACACGGTCATCTGACCCCAAACTAAGCAAAGCTTGTAATATGGCTGCCAGAGACTAATATAGGTACATATATATTTTTAAGTACATACTTAAATAGATAGAACAAACACAAATGTTTGTCCTAGATGGGAATCGAACCCACGCCCCCAAGCACAGAAGTTAGGTTCACTACCAACTGAGCCACCGGGGCAGTCAAATTGAAATTGGGAAACCTTCATTCGAAATTTCAAACTTACCATTTGGTGGCTGCTTGTGGCCATAACGGTGTGCGGCGAGGGCGGCGGGATGTTGGAGAATGCTACATGAGGCGCCGGAGGATTAATCCCTTCGATCACCAGCTCCTTGGTAACCAACGACTGGCGGAGAAGTGGCAGGCTTTTCTGTTGGGACCACATTTCAACAGACAGTGTATATTAGAGAAGATAATTAATACAAAAACAATTTTTTGCCGTAATCATCCCCTGCTGAGCATAGGTATATTTTATTGTTTGTAACTTAATTAAGACGTCATCACGGCGGAGGAAACGTTTCGTGGCGTACCTTTTCTGGTAATGTCCTTAGCCTTCAGGAAACCGACTGGGCTTCCAGTAAGTCATGCAATGGGCTGCAAGTTCTGAGCTAAATGTGTGAATGTTCGACCCGCAATTTAAAAATTGGCAAGGTGCGAGCCGGACTTTAGCACCGGGGATTCCGCAGTTCGCACCCAAAAAAATATATTTTATTAATTCAGTTGGGGATCTTTAGCGCGCCCGATTTACACTTGACCGGTATTTATTATCATCCATCCATCCAAACTTTCACATATATATTAGTGTGATAATATACTCTCCGATTGACGTATTATGTCAATTGAATTAAACATTGAAGGCTGAGATGCAATAACGTTGGAAATGCTACTCCTCCCACCTTGGATAACGAGTGCACAGGCGAGACCGTGCACAGAGGGAATACAAATATTATAACGGGAATAGGTTTTGTATCTTTTCCCCCATGCAAAAACTACCGCCGAGTCGCCCGTGCTAGGCCTGTAGCTGGGTTTTCCCAGATCCTGCGGCCAGAACTTCAGGTTATATCTGGGTGGACTTATGTACGCAAATAAAATATTATGTACATGTGTTTGGTTACCTTTAAGAAGCCGATGAGGCAGGGCTGAGGGCTAGCATTTAGCAGCCTCTCGAGCCTGTCACAAAACTCTTCAGGTTGCACCTGAGCGTCTATCAGCTCTTGAATAAGATTCCGTACATTCATTTCCACTGACGGCGGCTCCTTGGAAGACAGATCCAGCAAGTTGGCCAGGAAATTGCGGCACTTCTCCTTCGTGTTGTCCGATGGTTTCTATCGTGAAACAATCATCATTAACTTCAATTATTTTAAAATAGCCTGGACAGGTTGACACTTGATTATAAACTGAATAGGCTTTTAACTAACCACGTATGTAGATCCGGCGGCAGGCGGCGGTGGCTGAGGCTGGTGTTGTTGCAGTTGGTGTAGCTGTGGCTGATGGTGTTGTAGTGCCTGCGGCTGGTGGTATTGCTGCTGCTGTAGCGGCGCGGACACGAGGCCGGCGCTGGAGCCGGACGCCATGCTCGTCGACAACGTCGCCACGCCCGGGTGCTGCGCCAACAACACTTGTCACTACTGCGCCACTCGCCACCACCACAGCTACGCACCGCGTTTACCGAGATAAGTGCACATTCTTATGCCCGTTGTAGACCATGCGAAGTAGCTTTTAAGTACCAGTACGCACACAACTCGCGCGCGTGTTCGAGACAAGCGATGCGCAGTGAGCGTTGCACGAATAGGGCAGGAAACGAAGCTTCACTTGCGCAAGGACCAGCGCGAGTGCTACTAAGCATTTCCACTTGCACTAAGCAAAGTGTTGTAACTCGTTGCAAACGATGCGTAGTGGGAACTTGCTACTTGTACTTGCAAGCTATTTCGCATGGTCTGCAACGGGCATTTAGCTCAGAAACGGAAAGGATCGCAAGGGTCGCAAATGCCTTCCATGTCAGGCGCGAACGGTCGATGAAGCGCGAGTAGTCTTGCTAGTATGTAAGGATCGACTGACTTTATTTTCTACTAATTGAATAGTTACAGAAAGGCATGCTTCCAAAGCTATACTAAAATGCGAACCCGCGATTGTAAACATGCCCATTCGCGCCTTACATAAACTAATGAATCCACAAGTAATTAGTATTTTATAAACACACAATGATGAGAACCGATTACGATCTTACCTTGTTAATTTTTGAACATGCACCTCCACCATATTTTTACATGCATGACAGAAAGAAAATTGGACAAACAAGAGAGTCGCAAGAGTTATAAGAGTATTGTCCAAGTAGCACGTGAGTTGGGAACGAGAGCTGAGCAGGATGGAGCACACAGAGTAACGGTGCGCGGCGCGGGCGGGCGGGGCATTATGGGCGCGTGATCAGCGGAGTAGCAGTGCCTACTTACTGCCGGCACGGTCGACAGCCGGATGGTCTGAGAGGGCGGCGCCGCCAGCGTGTTGGCCGCAGGGGCGGGCGCGGGGCCGACCCTCAGCAGCTGGTATTGACCATTCTCAGTCTTTAACAACAAATGACCCTGCTGCCCTGGTTGGAGACTCTGCAGAGTTTGCAGCGTAATCTAAAAATTAATGTCTCGATTCAATTTTTTAGCTCAACTCAATCACTGAGCGGATACTTGCTAATAATTGTATTTTTTTACTTTATTTCTTTGTGTACTTACGTACGTAAAAACTATTTTACGACAGTTAAAACGGTAAAATGATCTAAGCAGGTCATTTGTTAATAATAAAACATTAATTGGGATTTTTTATATGTATAATAATGTAAAATGATAGTACAAAATCTACTACTGCGGACAAAGAGCGGAGCCAATTTTGAAGGTTAGCAGGACAAGCTGTATGACCAGTATAATGTCTCAGTATCTCCACATTCGTAAAAAGAGCTAAGATACAGCACTATTTACACATGTGATAACAATGTCAGGAAATTTTTGTATGAACTGCAAAGTTATCTTACACATTCACTAAAAGAATCAATAGGGATTTGTAGCAAATGGTGTTTAACCATTTTATACTTATGGAATATAATAGTAGAGAGAGTACTTATTAGTCTTGGAGTTAACATAACCAATACAACCTAGGGAAATGGCACAATTACTGTAATGCAAAAGCAGTGAACCAATAGTTGTGCTGCCTAAGTGCAAGTGTACATGTGTCAATTGTGTACAAGTCTGCTAACTTGGTGAAACATTGTACATAATGTACGTTGAAGATAAGTAATAGGCTATAATATCTGTTAGGCATGATCCATCTAAGTGTGAGACATGATGGACAAATTTTCCTTGTGTGTAATTTGCATTTGCTATGCCTTTTTGGAGATCTGTCAGATCACTTGCCACGCCACTTGCTGGTAAAACATTGACAAATACTAATGACGGGGGAACGTGGGGTTTATTCACCTCTATAATTTCTAATCACCCTATTTTTCTAGTACTTCTCTAAAGCAATTAAGGTCTAATCTAGTACCTTAATGATTCACAATTCAAAGAACAGGAGTCCAGCAGCTTTGCGATTGCAGCAAAGTATATACAACAGATAGGGTCTTACATGCAACGAATATGAAGATGATTTGCATAGCTGTAAGATTTAGAGAAGAAGGAACATTATTTGAAGCACTGAATATTTTATGCTAGACTAGTTAGTGTTCACTGCAGTTATTATGGTTATTAATGGGAGTTCCAACCATAACCTAATCACAGTAAATATCCCATTAATGATCATGTAACGATATTTACCTATTTTTACATGACATCCACCAGTTTTCTCATACAATTTTCAGTATTGTTTGTATATATTTTTATCAGGTAGACACCAAGAATTCACCTACTTCACTTTTGACCTGTCTTAAGCCTGGATTAATGCTCCAACTCGATCATCGTAGTTTAGAAATGCAGGAAAGACCAACTTTTAGTCAATTTGGCGGCCTATAATTTGCAAAAGATGCACTTAGTAAAAAAGTGATGAATAAAACCTTTCATTCATTTAAAACAAACTATTCAACGATACCCCGCACGAGAAGATACAGTGAAAAATCTTTTAAAATTGAGATCTATACTAAATCTGTTATTGTGCAAAATTCATGCACTTAGTGACTATAAAAATTCGAAAATTGATAAAATACAGAATCTGTAGTACTACTAGGAACCCCCTGTCCAAATACTGGGAGGTTCTGGGGATATTGCCCTCCGGCTTTATTCAGAGTCATCACATAGAGTATTTGGCATGTTTGAACTGACGGTCATCAGTACAGTGACCATGGCAGGTTGCTTGGCTTGCACTGTGCTAGTCCCTTGCTTTATTACTATATTGCTTTCTGTACTATGGAACCCAAAAAATGCAGCATGCAGAGTTTTCATACAACTTGATATGCATGTGGTATATATACATCCTGATAAAGTTCCATGACTATGTATTGAAAGAGGGATAGTGGTATACATGTTTACACGAACCTGTGGTACCGAGCTAAAAGGAGCCGAAGCCATGACTATTAACTACGGTTACCCTAACATTCTAATAACAATAAATGTTATTACAAAGTTAGTGATTTTATAAATGATACATTTTAGTTATGGCAGGTAGTAGGAAAAACTATATATTTTGAAGTAGGATATTTGACTGTATTAAAAATATCCATACTGGTGTAATACTAGAAGATTATTATTATATAACAGTAGCGCGATACTTTTCAAGGCAAAAGTGAATAGATAAATTCTGCTTCGTGAATAGGTAAAGTCTGCAAGCTGCATCTTCTACCACATCGTCACTTAACAACAAGCAAGTTGGTGGTTAAATGTGAACATATATTTATATACAATTTTAAAAAAACTAACTAGGCAAAATATGATACAAGTGACTTAAGTTATTTAAACACCTTTGTGCGTGCGTTATTTAATGTGTGTGTGATTTACTTGTGTTTTGTGTAAATAAATGATCCGTAAATATGCAAAACAATCAGCTGAAATATTTCATTCACACTCAATGAAATTAATTCTATTTTTTTTTTTCAGTATTTTAGTTTATCCCATAGTAAAAGGTGTCTATAGATGTCTACCGGAAGACGCAGCGTACTAGATCCTCCCACTAGATGGACCGACGACATTGTGAGAGTCGCAGGCATCCAGTAGATGCAGATGGCAGGTTGTCCTTCAGTGTGGAGGTTAAAGGGGGAGGCCTATGTTCAGAAGTGAACGTCTTATGGCTGATGATGATGATAGTGATGAGTTCAATGACCTCTTTGTGCTTAGTACCACCATACCAAACTACTACACATGATGTGTAAATTATGAATACAAGCATTGCTGAGTTAATTTTGTGACTAAGTACTGATTACTAGAAGGCTTTTAGTTCGAAATCACTTGTTGGGCTGTACTTAAGAGTTAAATTGAGTGCTGATGTCAGTTATCATGAAAACAAGGATTTTTTATTCTCATAGATTAAAACAATCATAACTACATACTTAGAGATAATGAAAATTGATTTTCTACTTTAAAAAACACAACTAAAGTTACTTTTCAAAACAGTAAGTCATTACACATAGTTATAATGCCAATTGAATATACACATTGTATCATCAATATTGTTTTATTCAGTTCCCAATATTGGAAAAGATCATTCTGGTAGACACCAATATTGCAATATTTACTTCAACCCAATAGTCAAAATTTTTACAAGTTAATAGTTGTGTTAGTGAGCAAAATGGAAAAAAAATTGAATTTTTTAGTATAGACTTAAAGATGCATTAAATGAATCAACTTACACCAGGAGCAGCTGGACGAGTACCAACAACTTGTGGAGTTCCAATGACCACCCTCGGAGATACTGTAGCTACAGACTTCTGAGCAGCTACTGCCGAAGCTCCAGGCCGCATGTTTACTATCTGAACATTTGGCAGTAATGCACCTTGTTGGCCTGCACCCAAATTCTGGGAGGTCACCACCACATTTTGCCCTCCGGCTTTATTCAGAGTCATCACATTGGGTATTGAGCCTGACATGTTTGAACTGACAGTCATCGGTATGTTGACCATGCCAGGTTGCATGGTTTGCGCTGTGCTAGTCCCTTGCTTTTTTACTAGCGAGGGCTGCATGGTAACGGCGCGCCCGCAGTGCTGTCGGGTGCAAGCTGGCTGCTGACGCGACCTCAATACAATAGATAAGCCACGACACCGATGCAACTACGTAGATTTATACAACAGTTTGACGAGGATTCCGAGATCACTACGATTCCATTTGATTAATAAATTATTGGTTTATTAACACCTTTCACATATTAGCATCTAAACAATTCAAAAACTGCTTTATAGGCCATATTATTAAGTCAATGAGCTTGCAGCATGATTTTCGCTTGGATGGACTTCTTTAGATGCTGTGCTTAGATAAAGGTTTACGAGAACTAAGTATTCTAAACTATATGGACTATAGTACTTTCTCATAATACTCGCTTCACCGAATAATAAAACAAAGATATATTTTTCTTTTCTGCGATTGATTAAGTATCAAAGTAGGTAGCTAACAAAGGTGACGCTGACGGACGGATGACGCCGATGACGGACCGATCACTTTGAAGACAACAGTGACAATGACATCGCTTTGAAGGGTTTCTAGTTTTTTTTTTCTCCTATTTCGTACTACGAAATTGGAAATAGACAACGCTTTTTTTTTGACAAAATTTTGACACTCGCGATCCCGATGAAAGATCCATCCTGACGGCTGCGGGTCATGTGGTGTGTACGAACCCCGACCGATGGGCCAGGATCGTCACACAATGGGTGCCTGATGGACGACGCAGTCAAGGAAGGCCTAGGAAACGCTGGCGTGACGATCTTGACTCATTCCAGAGAGGTCGGCAAGAGGTGGCGGAGGACCCAGATTTATGGAAGGAAATGGGGGAAACCTCTGCCCTACAGCGGGACAGTATAGGTTAAGAAAAAAAAGGCTTGCGCTTGTCTGCCACCTCGCCTGATGTTAAGCGATGATGCGGCCTATTGACCGTAATGTTCACTATATTGAACGAATACATTTTTATATGGCTCTTTTATGGCCATCATACCTCCTCGTTCTTATTCTTTCCTCTATGTTTTTATTTGTGCCGCACTTCTTATGCATTTACCAGTAGCAAGTATTGAAATATTATCAAGTTTAGGCATGAATTAGACTTGGCCGTGACTTACGATGCTCGACTCAGATTGTGACTATGACTTGTTTAATTGAAGCCAAAGAGAATGTAACGCTACGATGTAAGCTAGGTAGTACCAGAAAAATCCGTTTATTATTCCGACTGAAGGACTCTGTATCCATGGTCACGACATAAATTCAAAAATTAAGTGGCTTTGGGCGGGAAAACTGCATTAGCAGCCATTGCTATTAGCGTTATTCAGCGGATTTCTTTCTCGGCATTCTCAAATTCTGAAGAAGTGTTGTGTTTAATTATTGATAGCTAATAATAATTAAAAAAGATTTAACTGCATTGCATCGATAGTGTGTTCATATTCATCTAAACACTAATATGGCTGCATCACAGAAATCTTCTTCTTCTAAAGTGCCTAAAACATTATATGAAAATTTGCGTAAAGATAAGAAAATTCAAAAGCGTCCGAGTATGGAGCCAACTGAAGACGAAGATATGTCCAAACTTGTTGCGCTATACCCAATGAAGAAGAAGAAAGTCATTCCCGATACAACAGTTACAGAATTTCGTAAAAAAATGTTGGAAGCAGATGATCAGAAGCGTCGAGAAAGGTTAGTGTTTCAAGTGTTTAATTAAATGAGTTGTCAAGCTGTGGTGACATATTGATGATGATGAAGCTGTCCTATCGTTTCTTATTTCTGTAGCTTCACATATGCCACAGAGACACTTTTCAGGAATCTCTAAAACATTCTTATAATAACTTTACATCCTGAAAAACTACCTATTTATTTAAGAAACAAACTTTTGTAAAAATGTATGATGACTACGTTTGTAGATCTAGACTACAGCAAATATATTTTCATTTCATTGTCTTTTATCTTGATCTCTCATTAGGCGACAGAGCGAGACAAATCTCAATTTAAGGTTTTTAGAATAATGTTGACTTTTGTCTTGCTCTCTCATTAGCCGAGAGAGCGAGACAAAGTCAATTTAAAGTTATTAAAATAATGTTTTTGAGATTATGGTAACCCACCAGCTTCATTTTCCTTCGTGCAGTAATAACCATAACAGACGTGTCGAACTTGGCTGATGAACCGCGGTCTGACCAACGGGAGAGAAAGTTTGAATATAATTTCTTTCTCTTTTTCTCTCGTTGGTTGATGTGGTTGACATCAGCCAAGTTATCGTTACGTAAACGATAGCAAATGTATGAAAAATTCAGTTTCCTTTCACATCCGATAGAGGCACTGTTCAATTTTTCATACATTTTGCTATCGTTTACATAACGATAACTTTTTAGCAAGTGTTCGTACTAAGGCCACAGTATCATCTCTCAAGCAACACATTTAACCTGCTTTTAACAACATCAGGCATCATATGGCAAATTAATAAAATATCTCACTATCATCTAAACACAGTAAAACATCTGACAACTACAACATGGAAATTTAGTCGCGGGCATCTATCGGATACAGATGGCAGGTTGTCGTTCAGTGTGCAGGTCAAAGGGGGAGGCCTATGTTCAGCAGTGGACGTCTTCTGGCTGATGATGATGAAGATAATGATTTGCCGTGGGACTTCTTTCATGAAAAGCACTCTACCTTAATTGTTGTAGGAAGCAATTCAATGACAAGATATCCAAGGACCTCGCAGAAATCACATCCCAAGTTGAAGCAGACTACAATGTTATGAAGGAAAACGAAAAGAAACTGGCGCAACTTACTAGCGCCTTCATGACATGCGTACAACAAGCTACAGCAGTTTCGGAACAAAATCTGAGAGATCTCCATGAGTTACAACTGTTACACAAACAGTAAGTAAACTTTTTCAGTTATTAACCGACTTCCAAAAAGGAGGAGATCCTCAATTTGACTGTTTTTTTTTATGTTTGTTATCTCAGAACTTTCGACAGGGTGAACCGATTCTGATAATAAAAAAAGATTTTTATTTGAAATCTGATGCTTCCTGTGTGGTTCCATTTCAATTTGGTCCAGTTCTGTCATTTTTATGAAGTCGGTTTTTTATTAGGGTTCCGTAGCCCGACAAGGAACCCATATAAATTCGTTCTGTCCGTCCGTCCGAATTTTTTAGAACCTTATAACTTTTATAATTATAAATATAAGTGCATGAAATTTTGCAAAATGATAGTAGTAATATAAATCTCAATTTTAAAATTATAAAAAATATATAATATTGCATTTTAGAGGTGGTGGAAAAAAAAAAAACTCTTCCATTTTTTTTTTTCACTGCTGCCTCCTCCACGTGTCGTTGAAAAGGTCTTTTAAAATGAAGGTAAAGTTTCACACATAACTTTTTTATAAAGTCTATCATTTGCGAAATACGGCCCGCCAAAGTGGCAAAAAGTTGCCCCCCCCTCCTGTATTTCTAAACTTTAAGACATAGAAACTTGTAACTTACAATACAGATAGGCCATATTTAAAAACGTCATTCAAAATTATTTCGAACATTATCTGATTATAACTTTTTGAGTAACAGCGATAAAAATGTAATAAATTCAAGTCGTTCTAGCTCGAAGGTCATCATTGACCTTTTTGTATAATGATTTTAACAAAGAATGTTTCTCAATCGGTTTTCTCTATGGTTAAACCATAAAAAGTATATGTTATGTCGGGATGATAACTCTCTGAAATTTAGCTAAGTCCAGAGAGCTTCGTCATTCGTTCGAATTTTTCTATAACTATCAATTTCTGAACTATGAATACAATTATATGGCGTTTGTTACGGAACCCTACCATATGCGTGTCGCGACACGCTCTTGGCCAGTTTTTTCAACTTACCCGATTATACTAATAATTATTGTATTTGCATTGTTTACCTACTTTATAATTAACTATGGATACCCCACGGCCTATGGATTCATCCGCCAACCTGCAGGCTGCACGAGCGTAGGCATGTGGGGCGCTTGCCCCTCCCTGGGTGGCCTGGCTGGCCCTGGCATGACTTCTGGATAGATTACTGTAATATTAATTTACTTATCTAATTTGTGCTCCAGGATTGAAGAAAAGGAATCTGAACATAAGGAAGAAACCGGACAGATAATGGATGAGCTTGACATCTTCATCAACAATATGCGGGACAAGATGAATAAAGAGAACAACAAAAAGAGCTTGGACAACATTCGCAATATTCTCTATGTGATGGAAATGGATATTTGAATTCATAGTTGATTTTTTTCTTTGATTTTGTTAACTATTTCATAATTATAATTGTTTTGTGTTAGTTTCCATTACTTTATTTCATTAATAAATTCTTACGACAGCTTTGCGTATGACACTTTCCGTTCTTTGATTTCATTAATAAATCCTTAAGAAAGTTTTCGCGCGACTGTTTCCGTCAGTGCAAGAAATAGACAGAGCAGTTTTTACCGACTTCAAAAAAGGAGGTTCTCAAATAAATTATTTTAAATCTATAGCGATGAGATGTAGCAGTGGACAGGGCATATGGCTCGCAGAACAGATGGCTGATGGGGCCGAAAGGTTCTCGATTGGAGACTACGTACCGGTAAGCGCAGCGTAGGACGTCCATCCACAAGATATGAGTATATAGACGACCTTAAAGAGACCACGGGGAAACACTGGATGCAGGCCCTTTTGTAGATCGATGGGGAGGCCTATGTCCAGCAGTGGACCTTTAACCTCCACACTGAACGACATCCTGCAATCTACCAGAGTTATTACCAAAGACTCGGCTTGTAAAAATTCAAAAATCGTTCGTCGTTAATTGCATAAATTATTACAATATTTTGCCAAAAACTTTCTGTCAATAAATATTATGACAATGTCTCATTGAAAGGAATTTTAAAATTAATTTGAAAATGCTCTTGTCTCTGAAAGCTTACTACAAGGTGGACGAATTTATAACAGACTAGCCGTCCGCCCCGGCTTCGCACGAGTTTAAGCTCGGCCTTCGGCCTCGCTACGTAATATAATATAGCCTATGTCACCCGGGGATAGTGTAGCTTCCCAACAGTGAAAGAATTTTTCAAATCGGTTCAGTAGTTTCGGAGCCTATTCATTACAAACATACAAAAATAGGTACAAATCTTTCCTCTTTATAATATTAGTGTAGACTAGTCGTCCGGCCCAGCTTCGCACGGGTGTAAGCTCGGCCTTCGGCCTCGCTACAAAATCAAATATAGCTTATGTCACCCGGGGATAGTGTAGCTTCCCAACAGTGAAAGAATTTTTCAAATCGGTTCAGTAGTTTCGGAGCCTATTCAATGCAAACAAACAAACAATCAAATCTTTCCTCTTTATAATATTAGTATAGATAAAAAGGCTTGGCGAAATGTAAATATTGACATGGACCTAATTAATTAATATTGTACAGAATGAAATGAAATCACGCACATATTATTTTTAACTAATTTATTTATTGATTGTATGTAATTTTACAAAGATTTTCAACTGAAAAAGAGTTTTCCTTAATATAGGCCCTTAACCAGGAAAAAAACCCTTTACTGGACAACCTGGACAGTAGCAATGGCGGACAATAGAGTCGCTCTTAAGAGGATACGTGTATTATTGGATTCAGCGTTCGTGTTTTGAGCGTTTGGCTCACCGGTTTGGGTCGATTTGGAAACCAGGCGAACCGATCTAGCATTAGCGTTTTGAGCGTTTGGCTCACCAGTTTGGGTTGATCGAGTAGTATATGTGATGTTTTCGCCAGAGAAGACACATCAGTCTGGACACCCATACTTTCAATTTTAATGTGTTTTGGCTCTGAAAACACAGGTGAATGTAGTCGTTTTCTTGAGCCCGCATCGCGATCACTTAAAGTGTGGTGTGGCTCTATGGCTAGGACCATCTATGTTTAATCCCATGTATGTTTAACTCCCAGAGTTTATAAAGTCCATTAAGAATGAAATAAAATTCTCCAATGCTGTCAAGATGCTTTTGTTAGACAGGTCAATTTATACGATCAAAGAGTTTTTTTTATTATGACTATAGCCATTTAGAGCCTGTAAAATTAGTTTGATCATGAACCTATACCTACTTATTTAATTTTAATTTTTATACATATTATGATTTATGATTTTTACTACAGCCCCTTTACAGCTAAATACTAATTCGTTTATAACTATTTTTTGTGAAATGACGAGATTGGTGTGATGGCCTGCTCTTAGTATTTAAACTAAGATGTTGAAAATCAACTTATTAATAAATTATATTATATTCTATTCATGATCATAGGTATGTTCTTGGTGGGGTATGTCTAAATCCATGGTTTCGTCTCCATCACGTTCTTCTAACGGTTCATTCTTGAAGCAACTGGTAGCTCTGTTGGACTCTGGGGAATTCCTCATTTCTTCAGCAGCAGCTGTTAGGCCCATTTCTGAAACTAGATTAAGAATAATTATTAATATAAAAAACAGACAACATAAAAATGACAGAACTTGACTAAATTGAAATGGGGCCACACGGGAAGCACCAGCTATCAGATACAAAATAATCATCAAAATCGGTTCACCCAGTCGAAAGTACTGAGGTAACAAACATAAAAAAATACAATAAGAAATACAGTGGAATTGATAACCTACTCCTATTTGGAAGTCGGTTAAAAACTGTCAGTTTGAAAGGCTTTACCCAAAAGGTGTAATCGGGATCCATTCTTTTTATGATACTGTGTGACGAGACGAGCGAAATCGCTCGCCTGATAGCTCTTCACGCTTGCCCATAACAACACAACGCCACTCAGAATTCTGAACTTCAACAGTTCAAAACCCTGGATGGCAATGCACTGCGCTCGTCACCCTGAGATATAAGATGTCAAATCTCTGTGTGCCCTGTAATTTTGCTGGAAACATTGCCCGTCAATCCGGAACACAGTAGTGTTTGCACACTACTGCTTGGCGGTTGAATAACTGGCAAAGGTGTGGTACTTCCCCAGTCGGACCCCTGCAAAAGAGTCTTACCACTACAGCTTATTACCATATTACTAAGCCTACGCTGTCTGCTGCTTGTGTGCCACCTATGGCATTAAAAAACTTACCAGCTGTTATTTCCAGTCGTTCCTGACCTAACCTTGTAGTAGTGTTGGGTTGCGAATCTTCAGAGCAAACAGATGCGAATTTATTGTCGACGTCGTCCGTTGGAATAGCTTGTTCTATATGCTTGCTGTTTTCCAGCTCTCCTGGAAAAAATATTCAAGGTTTATTAATAGCTGCAATTTGTAGATAAGCATCCTGCGGCATTTCTGAGTAGCTTTAATATGGGGATCTTCAAAAGGGCTGTTAATAGAGTCTTTAAGGGTCAGCAACGTATCTGTGATGGCCCTGGTGTTGCAGGTATCCATAGGCGAAGGTGATCGCTTACCATCAGGCGGCCCGTCAGCTTGTTTATTCCGTCAGACCGTCGTAAAATTGCTGTCTCGTTTTCGCGTGTGACGATAACCGTCAGCGAGAAGTTGAGAGCAATTTTAAGCATAGATCAACTTGAGTAACGTTTTTAAGTAAGGCCCTAGTAGCGTAGAAGGCCATCCGTAGACGAACTAATGTCACCGACATAGCCCACCGGATTAGCAAGTTGAAGTGGCAGTGGGCAGGGCACATAGCACGCAGAACAGATGGCCGATGGGGCCGAAAGGTTCTCTAGTGGAGACCGCGGCCCGGTAAGTGCAGCGTAGGATGTCCACCCACAAGATGGACAGACGACCTAAAAGAGACCGCAGGAAAACGCTGGAGGCAGGCCGCGTCCAACCGATCCTTTTGGAAATCGATGGGGGAGGCTTAGGGGGCACCCATTAATTACGTGAGGCGTTTAGGGGGGGAGGGGGTCAAGCCGAATCTCACTCAATCTCACGTGGGAGAGGGATCTCGGCAAATATCACGTAATATTTTTTCCCACAAGAAATACTGTAAAATTGCAAAAAACTGGGCTAAATTAGGTAAAACATGTTTATAAATAAATTAATTAACCCCTCAATCTTGACACCTAAATGTCAAAAAAATAATGGCAGCCGGTGCGCCTTTTAGCAAGATGGTGTCGAAAATACCGCATTGTACAAAATATGTAATAACTCTACAACTAAACCATATTTTATCATTCTGTAAACGACAATGTACTAATTGATATATTTTCTATCTATCAGGCATCAAAATATAGTGCTAAGTCAAATACGATATTCGTAATAAAGTAATAAATCACTTAGGAATCAGCGCAAGCTAACGAACTTTTTCGAGCCATATCTAGAAGTTATTACGATGTATTTCTTGCAATTCATTATCTAAAAATACTCATCATGAGCAGAATAAACTATTTTATAATAAAAAAACACCACTTACTTTCAAAAAATCCAGTAAAAACAGCAAACAAAGTACACAAAACTCGCGAAACATGTTCCGTGTGTTTAACGCACAATTTGACCGCCATAAACAAACTGATTGTAAATTATTGCTTTTCGTTCAGTATGAAGACAATATATCAAAGAACGAAATTCATCAAACTTCTTTAAAGAAAAGTAGTCTCTATCAGTGTGTTTTAAGGCCCTGAATCTAATGCAGGAGAGCGGTAACGGGCTCCCGCTCAGGGATTGAGTGAATTGTGCAGTGACGTAAGGCGCGGCAACCGGCTACCGCTTGGGGCCTCAAGGGTTAATAATAAAAATATAGGTAACCATTATTTTCACGTTACCACAGATTATAAAAAGATGGAGGAAAGCACAGATAATAAAATCATTCGTTCAGTACTGCCATAGCAAGTGCTCTCAAAAGGATCTATATTATGTTGGGCTAGCATGCGCGCCGCGACAAAATGTTGTCTTTATTACCTTTAATTACCTAGCAAAGTACTCCAGCTCTTTTATCGTGCATTATGTAATTTGTGGTATGAACAATAAAGAGTTTATCTTTCTGTCTATCTAGCTAGTAAAGTCTCCAGTACTACTTTACTACCTCTACTGGGGCAATACTATTTAAAACAATTAATTAATACCACAGGGGTACGTTTACGGACTCGGCGAATTTTTCACCAGCTAAAAATTAAACTAACGGAGGTTCACTGAACGGCGTCATAGCTTTATGTCATATATGTCAATACTAGCTGTCAAATTCAATAATAAATAAATACAAGTAAAATATAGTAAAATAAAATGGTATACAATAGTAAAATATCAATCTATCATTGTATAGATATAAAATTTTATTTTAAATTAAAACATCTACAACAAAACGATTCGAACAAAATAATATCAAACACAGCTTAACCTCCTCAACAGCTGTCAATCTGACAGCAGGCGAAAATTTAGCGACATCTAAAGGTAGATAAATCTAGTCAGGCGAAAACTTATACCAGCGGACGCCCGTAAACGGGCAGTTTAAATTTTCGCCGGTTTAATTTTTCACCTCGTGGAGTCCCAAAACGGGTGTTTTGACGTTCATCTAGTATAAGTTTTAGTCTGGATAAGTGCCGTTAACGCATCCCAGAAAAGAGAAGAGTATAGAACGGAAAAGAGATGAAACATTTGTTACGAGGTATACGAGTGAACATTAGTATGCACGTCAACGCGTCAAACTCCGCATCGCAGTTGCTAACTGAATTCGAATTCGTATGCTGCTCCATCGGATATATCCACAATGCCGTCTTGCGCTGTAATTACGTGTGGTAGAGCTAGTAAAGATTTTAATTTTAAAAAAGGAGGAATTTCCTATCACCGGTAAAGTCTAAATTGTTGATAATTTTGTGATTTCACCGTGTTTTAATTATAAGCCCTTGAAAAGCCGTTGACAATAATAGTGGTTACCATAAAAAAACTGTTTTAATGATGAATTTCTAGTGTAATTCCGCTTCTACGTCGCTTCAAGTACAATAAGGAATTTGTGATAAATATTTGTTGATAATGTTAATTTTATTGAGTTTAATTTTGCCTAACCTGATATAAAATATTAATTACATAAATTGAAAATTAACGTAACCTGAAACAAAAATTTATTAATTCTGAATTATTTTTAATTATAAAATTATTAAAGTAATCTGAAACAAAAATTAATTAATTCTGAAACATAAAATATTAAGCGTTAAAGGTAGATTCACTACCAACTGAGCCACTGGGGCATCGAACATATACAACAAATAGATCCATCATGGATTTATATTTTATAACAGTTTGTGTTGTTTTCCAGATGACTGTCTCTCTAATAATGTTGATACCGAGCAATCTGACCACTCTTATCACATACTGCACTGTGGTGGAGTCATTCTTCACCACGCTGAGCTGCAGTGCCGTGCTGTGGCTCCGATACAAGCGGCCCAACATCCCGCGACCTATTACAGTGAGTTTCTGTGTTTGAATATGAGGCCATCTACTTATGGCCATTCCTAACGTATAATGGTTAATACGTACGAATGGAATGACAGTAGTTTTGCTTTGGATGGTTGTACGCTTTTTAGGGTTCCATAGCCAAAGGGTGTACTTAAAAGGGAACCTATTACTAAGCCTACACTGTCTGTCTGTCCATCCGTCCCAACGGCTGTATCTTTCGAACCGTAATAGACAGCCAGTTGGAATTTTTACAGAATTCAGACAGAAATGTTCATTAAATTTAAACTTTTTCAGTGTTAGAACATTCTAACCTCGTTGAATAGTACCACAAATAGTTTGATTCAAGAAGGTCTCTACGTACTAATCTTAGAAGAAATTTAATGCAATATTTTCCTTGCTAAGGTGAGATGAAAAGTTGTGTATTTCGCTCAGCAGCAAATTTATTATGCATCTCTTACCCTTGAAAACCTCGCTACGCTCAGGAGTACAAGTACTCGCGCCAAAAAACAATCTTGTAGCCTTGCGTAAGAAATAACTATTACACTACAGAAACTTGTTAGTGATTTTAATTTATCGTAACCTGAAACACCTTGGACTTTTTATAGCTAACAATTAGCTTTTTTTTGCCACTGAGTGACTGACCACAAAGCAAAGTCAACAAGTTGCTTGTAACATATTTACGAGCAGTGCGTCTCGCTCGTGTACCATTCTATCGCCACCACGGAACCAGTTTGAGAACCTGTGTTTTATACGTTCCAGGTGCAACTATGGATGCCAATAGTGTTCGTGTCAGTTTCTGCGATCCTGCTCGTGGTGCCGATAGTGAGTGAGCCAGTGGCGGTAGTGGCAGGCGTGCTGATGACGCTGGCTGGAGTACCGGTCTACTTTGCGCTCATTAAGAACAGCCCGCAGTGGGTTGAGGAACTATCCAGTAAGTTTGGCTGCCTTGGCATGGACTCTGGTAATCCCCAGTGCCTCGAGGAACAGTTCACTTTGTATTGGCTTGCTTAGCATGGACTCTGATAGGTTGCAGTGGGTCGAGGAACAATTCAGTGAGTATTGTCTGTCTAACCATAGTAGTATAATCGCGTAGTGGTAGGACTCTTTGCAGGGGTCCTCCTGGGGAAGTAGCACACCTTTGCCAGTTATTCAACCGGCAAGCAGTAGTGTCCAAACACGTAGTGTTCCGGATTGAAGGGCAATGTTTCCAGCGAAATTACAGGGCACACAGAGATTTGACATCTTATATCTGGGGGTGACGAGCGCATTGCATTGCCATCCAGGGTTTTTAACTGTTGCAGTTCAAAATTCTGAGTGGCGTTGAGCTGTTATGGGCAAGCGTGAAGAGCCATCAGGCGAGCAACTTCGCTCGTCTCGTCACCCAGTATCATAAAAAAAACATGGATTATGGGTTAAGGAACTGTCCAGTAAGTATTGGCTTGCTTAGCATGGACTCTGATAGGCCGCAGTGGATCGAGGAACAATTCAGTGAGTGTTGTCTGTCTAACCATGGACTCTGGGTCAAGGAACTGTCCAGTAAGTATTGGCTTGCTTAGCATGGACTCTGATAGGCCGCAGTGGATCGAGGAACAATTCAGTGAGTGTTGTCTGTCTAACCATGGACTCTGGGTCAAGGAACTGTCCAGTAAGTATTGGCTTGCTTAGCATGGACTCTGATAGGCCGCAGTGGATCGAGGAACAATTCAGTGAGTGTTGTCTGTCTAACCATGGACTCTGGGTCAAGGAACTGTCCAGTAAGTATTGGCTTGCTTAGCATGGACTCTGATAGGCCGCAGTGGATCGAGGAACAATTCAGTGAGTGTTGTCTGTCTAACCATGGACTCTGGGTCAAGGAACTGTCCAGTAAGTATTGGCTTGCTTAGCATGGACTCTGATAGGCCGCAGTGGATCGAGGAACAATTCAGTGAGTGTTGTCTGTCTAACCATGGACTCTGGGTCAAGGAACTGTCCAGTAAGTATTGGCTTGCTTAGCATGGACTCTGATAGCTCACGATAGGATGAGAAGTTATTTAAATTAATCCCTTGAATCCCGATCCAGAATTAAAATAAACACATATTGTACATAGGTAGTAATAAGTATTAATAAAAACCGGCCAAGTGCGAGTCGGACTCGCGCACGAAGGGTTCCGTACCATTATCTATAAAAACGCCAAAAAAATCAAGTTTGTTGTATGGGAGCCCCGTTAATAATTTATTTGTTGTTATAGCGGCAACAGAAATACATCATTTGTGAAAATTTCAACTGTCTAACTATCACGGTTCATCAGATAAAGCCTGGTGATAGACGGACAGACTGACGGACAGCAGAGTCTTAGTAATAGGGTCCTGTTTTACCCTTTGGGTACGGAACCCTAAAAAGCTTATAGTATGGCTAGCTCTTGGAAATGCCCTACAACAAAATACAAACTTTTTGCTAAAAAAAGCCATTATATTTTTTCAGGAAAGTTTACTCACACATGCCAAAAGCTGTTCTTATCCGCTGTGGAAGATAAAGAAGACTAAATAAGTGAAATTTCGTGTATTGGGGGCTGATAAACAATGCTTAGCAGATTTTTGTAAGTCTAATCCCGAATACTCTAGTCGCGTAATCGCAAGCATACTGGTCTGAAATCCTGATCTTGTTAATACCTCCAGTTATATTGAGAAATGATAAATATAATGGTTTAATATCACCGAGTGATTCTCGGTCGTAACCGTTAGATCCATGTTTAAGCCATTTTTATGTATAATTTACAGTGGTATTGAAAAACATCTTGTGAGCCCGTTGTAGCTAAAATGTGCTTTGTTTCGTTTTCGTTACACTTTCCGTCAGCAGGAAATTGACATTCGTTTGTGGCATAGAGATGTAAATAACGCATCAGTCACATTACAAATACACTTAGATGCGCTCTATGCGATAACCGTTTTATTTTATACTCGATTTTGTTTCAATAGCATATAATATATCATTAGCAAACAACCTTAGTGGACGCATTTACCTACGTCTGTAATGTGAACGTGGCTAAGGATGTTTAAAGATACTATTAGAGTATATCTTGTTTTCTCAAAACCATGTTTGTTGCCTTTAGAAAAAATACTTTAGAACATTTTGAGGTTTTAACAGCTGTTGTTGGGAAGAAAAATGGGAAGTTTTCAGACAGCTCTAGGAACAAAGTTCTGCAACCATCGATAGATGGCGCCGAAGAGACATGTTGTATTCGCATTTGTTCAATAAAACCTACAGTACAAGGAAGAGGAGAAATTTTATAACACGACTACGTAACAGGGATGTTGCGATTATTCGCATCCACATCCGCAAATGCGGAACTTCCGCATCAATTTAGACATCCGCAATAATCGATGCGGAGTTGCATGCGGATGCGGATGTCGCACAAGTTGTTACAAGAAAAAAAAATTGGGTGGGGTACTCTGCGTAACAGACTTGACACTGAGAAAGCTGCAATATTGCTTTTTACTAAATATAATGCTCAAATTTTTAATTTCTGCTACTAAATAATAAAAATATGAAAAACCATTTTATTCTTGTTATATTATTTCTGTACATAAATAATTTTTTGTAAAAAAATAACCAAATTCGCATCCGCGGATGTGAAAAATTTGCATTCGCAACATCTCTGAGGCAAGGCACACTGTACCTGTTTGTGTAGTGTTGTGGAAAAACAAGTACTTTGTTAGAAAACAATAACCACAAAATACTATACTACGAAATTAAATAACACGAAAACAAGCATGACAGACAGTGTCGGATGGAAAAATAAATTGTCTGTCTATGAAAATAAGCAAGTTTTTTATAGACCTTTCTTCGTCTGTGGTTTTACAAAAATCTTCTCATCCATG
Organism: Agriopis leucophaearia; assembly: GCA_949125355.1. Lineage (NCBI taxonomy): Eukaryota > Metazoa > Arthropoda > Insecta > Lepidoptera > Geometridae > Agriopis > Agriopis leucophaearia. The sequence goes on along the minus strand of OX421261.1, from coordinate 7,737,360 downwards.
TCAACGCCATCTATCGATGGTTTGCTTAGTTTGGGGTCAGATGACCGTGTGTGCAAAAATGTCCCAGATATTTATTTATCGCATTTTATGAACTATTTCTTTTTTATTGTTTTTTTGAATCCTCCTGTTACAGATATATACTTGTACTAAATATGATTTAAAAAGGGAAACAGTTGTTACAAACTGTCATTAATTATTTGTATGATTGTTCCAACCTTGGGTTTCTAATTTCTTTTTATAATATGTTTGTTAACACTTTTTCTGTTAATTTGTGTAGTGTTTGAAATAACCATGGAAAGCTTCAAGAACTAACTGTGTTTGAGTTGATTTTGGTATCATAAAGCAGCTTTATCCTTTTTCTACCTTAGAATATTTATTGTTTTTTTTTTAATTTATTTATTTTGTTAATAGTTATAGGAGAATTCTTATTGTCAAGGACGACATTTGTTAACCTAATATTTTAACAAGTTTTTAATGCTTAACGGTTAGGTTTTTAGGATACTTGTTAGGTGCAAATTTTAATTAGCTTAATCTATTTTCAACTAAACTCAGTGTACCGCATAGGCTTGAAAGTTTAAATATAATTTAGAACTGCATGCCCATAAAATACTCACGTGCTTTATAATAGCCAATAAAACTTTTGGTACTCATATTAACTACAAAAAGTTTTTCTCATATATGTAATTTGGAAATAGTCGCAACACCTGTATGACGTGTTTATATAATTTTAATTAATGCTTAGTTAAACTGCGCTGAGCCCTGGTGCCCAAAATGTTTTTAATATTTTTTAATAAGTGTCATACTAATTTTGTAAATGTGAATTGTTGTCTGTAAGTTTATTTGTTCCTCCGCTACTCCAGACATCGACAACTACAACTGATGATTTGGCATGAACCAGAAATGTGGCTGTTATTATTGTATAACTAGCTGTAAATTTTACTTGCTATTCCACAATTTTTTTTTTTATAATTTTGTTTGAATGTTTTCTGGGCCGTCTTTAAGTATCAGATATGAGTTTCGAAACACGCTGTATAAATAATATCAAGACCAAGTTAGTTGCAGAGAACAAACAAACACGGATAATATTTCACATTTATAATATTAGTGTGATTATGTTGATTCTATTTACATACAATTTACCATACAAACCTAGTATGTACACATTTCTTTTGGTTAACACCAAAGCGATGTGCATAATTGTCTATAAACTGAAGTATTGCATGATACTTTCGTGAGAAAGTCTGTTAGTTAATGTTGTATTTTACATTTTTATCTAAATATGTACTTACTTGATACTTTATTGTATGAATAAAGTACCCCTCGACCCCAAGTAAGTAAGCTCTCATATTGTTAATTGAAATTTGACTTGTCTACTGTCGTATATCATCTGTATTTTTTAAATTACCTGTTTAAAACATGTTATGTTAAGACAGAAAATGTATACGTCAATTGAATCTCATAAGCATTCGTAGCATCCATACAATATGCACAGATCAATAGAGATATAACAATTTTATTATGAAGTAGCTATACGCGCCAAAATATCTTTGCTGTTCTGAAAAGCTTAGAACAAAGACAAAAGTTATAACAACCACGCTTAAACGGGATAAAGCATTGTTTCTTTCATTAGTTGTAGTTTTTTACTTAAAAATGTTACCCATGTTAATCTATGCTTAAAATTGCTATGTCTCGTTTTTGCGTGTGACCATTGCCCTTAGTGTCCTGTCGAGCACAATGATTAAATCTTTTTCATCCGACTTGAATCAGCACTGATTAAAGTCTTACTTGATATGATAAACGCTTGGTGCATATCTCGCAGATATCTGGAGAGACAATAGTTTAAACCAATACATTTGTTTTATTTTACTTTGCAAGATTCCTACCTAGGCTTCTGGTGAGTGTTGACAGTACATCTAGTGTTATATCTTACGATACATCAAACCCATAGAGAGACTCGACGGGGTCTACGTTTTTGTAGAGTTTTGGGAATATGGTAGAAATGTAGCTGCAGGGGGTCCACCATTTAAAATGGTCTATGAGAAAAAAAGTCTAGGAACCTCTGCGTGCAAGAGATATTTTGGCTCTTATATTGCTGTACATTAATAAGAAAAAGAAAAAAAAAACTTTTGATTTTAACTGTTCAAATAGAAATTATTACGGACGATTGAAGTCTGCGTAATTGTGCCTTATGTACTTATGGTTAGAATACACAAAGCTAAATACACAAGATCTGAAAAATTAATGTGAATATAGTTTTGTGTAAGTACAACGTAATTAAGAAAAATGTTCCTCTTTAGGTATATTCTTATGCCGGATGGTTAATATAGACCAAGCCAGAGTGAATGCGTGCATCGTTTGCTTAGTCTATATTTTATTGGATATTTTGATAATTTATAAGCTGCTATTATGTACTTCGACCAAAATAAAATGAATGGACGGGCCCTAACCATTGTACTTGATCAGTAAAAACGAGTCAAAACCGTCGGACATATACTTCAACACCTAATTATAAAAATGTACAGTATATATGTTACAAAAAATAGATATCGGTTTTATTTGTGTATATACACTTCGGTAAAGCATACGAATTCATAATTTTGTCAGATGTTTCGTTATCGCGTAACAATAGACCCGTGTTTCACTTCCTACGGCTAGAGACTGACTGAAACGAAGTGAGAGCTGGCGCTCATTTTGTAATCTTCAAAAATACCCTTCTACTGGGCCCGTCCATTCATTTTATTTTGGTCGAAGATTATGTATAACTAATTTATTTATTTGAGGCAGCTATTTTAAAGTATTGTTTTAATTGTATCAAACTTCCTAATCTGTGTGTTTTACTGTGTCAAATTACTAATAAGTAATGTTGCTTTGTTGTTGAGTAAATTAAATTTGTAGGTAACTATAGTGTTTTTCATTTAATATACAATTGACAGGATAAAAAACCAGTCGGTACCTATGGGCAGCGTTCGTTTACCGTCGTCCATCGAGCAACACGTCAAGCGAAGCCCCAAGGCGGGTGAAGTAGTCGGATGTTTTCGAACGGCAGGCTGCTTATGTAATTAAACCAGTTAAGTGGGAGTCGGGCTTACGCACTGAGGATTTCGTTCAACCACATAAATTGTTATCTACTAAAGTACAAAAGATTAGTGCAAAAAGACTACATAATGCCCAGGCGGTCATCCATCTAAGTACCTATATGTACTGACCGTGCCCGACGTTGCTTAAATTGGTGGTGAACAGAAGTTTGTAACGGACTCGCACTTGGCCAGTATTTGTTATTTTACTTTAGAGCAAGAGTGTGTACTATAATCATGCCAAGTTTGACGCTTGTACGTATAACCGTTTTTACACTAGAGCAAATAAATACATGTCTAAAAAAGGTTGTTGTATTAGGGACCTCCTTTATAATCTTATTCAAATAGCATGGCACTTTATGACATTTTAATTTAATTATTTACTTTTAAAGTGAATAGGTATATAGCTAAATATTCTGTGAATATTTCAAGCGTCTACCTGTTGCCGTTATCAATATCGATAAAAAATAACGTTTGTGGTATGGGACCCCCCTTAAGTATTCGTTTTATTCTGTTTTTTAGTATTTGTTTGTTATAGCGGTAACAGAAATACATCATCTGTGAAAATTTCAACTGCCTAACTATCACGGTTCATGAGATACAGCCTGGTGACAGACGGACAGCGGAGTCTTAGCAAGAACGATCACTATTTAAATATAGATAGAAGATAAATTGTAGTTGGTAGTCGATATTCTACTACAGTGAAATATTATTTTCATTGTAAACACTAAATTTCCCATGAGGGATTCTATGGTGGCTCCCCCATAGGGTTACCAACGAGTTAAAGAAGGTTGCCAACTATACTACAAAAATAAAATAACATTATGATATATTGATAGATTAGAATCAATTAATAGATCAGGAATGATCCTGAAAGGAAAACTTCCGCCAGGAAACAAGAATGTTGGAGGTTGTTCTTTTTACATTTAACATTGATTTAATGGTGGGTGAACCTCCTCTAGGTCGAAATATTTGCAGATAGATTTTCACACTCCTTCTCTTTTGTTGCTACTTCTTTTAATTTATCTTTCTTTCTTCTTTTTGTGAATTTGAAATGTATCTAGGGAGCGTTCAAGTATTACGTAACGCAATTTTTAGAGATTTTGGACACCCCCTCCCCCCCATGTAACGCGCTGTAACGTTTTTTTGCTTCACTACACTTCTCTTCACTACACGTAATAGTAGGTACCAACTTATTTCCATATCAACTAAATAATTGGTAGGTATAGTTATGGAAGTAGGTACTTACATCGAAATGATCTTCACAGCAATGTCTAGTAGCCTGGGTAGAGGGTGGAGTTTTATATCTCTTTTTACAATGAAATAGGGTCAGTGCGTTAGTTTGCCAGCCGCTTTTAGTATTCGGCCTTTACATTGGAATATAATCAAGTCCAAAAAATACTAAAAAAAGTTTTATAAAACCTGGAATTATTTCTGATCTGGCAGTCTTCACAGGGATTTTCTAATTAATTATTCAATTTTATGCCGCCGTCAGAGTTGTCGCATCTTATACAAATTAACAAAAAAAAAATAGTGGTGCGTCTCGTCATTTAAGCTGATTTTTTTGCTATTATTATAAAGATCTTTGACCAAAATAAAATGAATGGACGGGCCCAGCAGAAGCGCATTTTTGAAGATTACAAAATGAGCACCAGCGCTCACTTCGTTTCAGTCGGTCTCTAGTCGTAGGAAGTGAAACACGAGTCTATTGATACGCGATAACGAAACATCTGACAAAATTATGAATTCATACCTATGCTCTACCGAAGTGTAAAAACACAAATAAAACCGATATCTATTATTTGTAACAAATATAGGTACTGTACATTTTTATAATTAGGTGTTGAATTATATGTCCGACGGTTTTGACTCGTTTTTCCTGATCAAGTTCAATGGTTAGGGCCCGTCCATTCATTTTATTTTGGTCGAAGATAAAGATACAATAATGATATGGATAAAATTAACTAAAGAAATGTTGTATTATCATACTTTTATTGTGTTTCTTGCTAGATTTCATTAAAAAACACTATTATTTTGGGGGCCGAAAACAAACATGGAAATTTATTCAAAAGTTCAGTTCCCGGCCAGCCGGTCGGAAATCAAGTTGGCTGAGCTTGATTTATTTTTGTCTCCTTTATTTATTGGGTCGCTGTCGTAAGGAACTACTCTTTTCTCACGATTGTAAACCATTGTGAATAATCTGACTGTCAGTTTACAGCCGCCAAAATTCAGTAGTATTGTTAAAATATGGTAAATCTAAGATGGCCACTTTACCATCGGCTGAAAACTAGAAACATATACTTAGTAAAACATTTTTTAGTTTTCGGCCTACCGCAAATTGTATGGAACAAAATGTGGCTGAAAACTAAGCGATGTTCTATTTATCGGCCATATAATGAAAAAGTACAAATTATGTCTGAAGGAGATGAAAAAACCTAAGAAAACGAATATGTTACATACGAAACATGCTCAGAGGACTGGACGTATTCAACAGTTAATTCATCAACATCGCTACTAGCAAAGGAAGATGGAAGACGAACTATTAATAATATAGGAGAGAGTTAATGTCAAAATTGACAGAAGAAGAATGTTCCAATAGTACAGAAAGTAGAATAAATCAAAACGTAATCATATAATTTACTGATTTAATGCCACTACCTGTTATGGAAGATGTAACACCACCTTTTAAAATCCCTGAAATACCAGCTTTGAAAGGAGATTATGAAGTTATGGCAACGCCCAAAAATTATGCACTTACCATAACCTCGGATGCTTTCAATGATTGTGAGGGTATTTCAAGTCTTGTCAGGAAGTTATTCGGAATTTGGTTTTGTAGTATCATTGGACGATAACATTCTCATGATACCAACGCAAATCAGTTTATCCTCAGTGAGTCATCATCCAGCAACGTTCCCATGTGCGGAGAAGGCAATGCATGCAGCATGCATGATGACTCTAGTTTAATGGAAGCGTTTAGTCGAGCTAGTTGGACCCCTGGACTTTCATCCCTTAGTTTGCACACCAAGTTGCTCCAACTCCTTTGCCATTTTAAGTTTTTCCGGCTGGTCAGCGCCCGGACACAGGGTCGACCACATGCTGAAAGCTTCCTTGGCATATGGGACGCGGATCACGCTACCATTACAGGGTAAACTGCAAGTACCGAGCTCCGCAACACCATGTGACGAGGCAAGGAAAGCAATAGGGCCGGTCCTGCATTTGATGCACTCCCAAACCACCGAACCGAATAGGCAAGCTAGCTTGACTACAATGCCGTTCATCGAACTTAAGCTTTAAATCGTTAAGCTTTTCTTTAAGAACACGTTGAAGAGTATTGTCAAACTGTAACACTTGTTCGGGGAACTGCCAACTTGAAGCCGTAACCGCAAGTGACGCCATAGTCTGCGTTTTCGTCTGCAAACAGTCACAAACTCGCTCGGAGAAAATAGGAGCGCCCAGGAGACTAAAGGAACTCTGGTCCATGATCTTGAAACCTGGTATGAGTGACCAAAATCTTTCACTGGTTTTCACAGCCACTGGGCTTCAAAAAAGAGCTCGCACTTTCCAGTAAAAACTTCCAAATCTTTCAGCGGCTGGAACTAGAAATGGGATGCTCGCATCCCTCTCCACTGTGTCTGCGCTAATGTAATATGCTGGGTTTACATTACCACAGGGGTTTTCACTGCGCGGCAACAGAGTTTCGCAGCCAGACGCCGAAGAGTATTGCCTACATCGATAGGCCTGACACCACCATCTTTCTTTTGAAGGACGCACAAAGAACTGCCATATAGGGCAGATCACTGTATTAAGGTGTCCTTTCAGCAGAAAGTTAACAGGCGTGTCAGGGACTCCAGTAGTTTTGGCGCGTTGGCGCCAGCTGAGCGGGAGACCAATTTCCGCAGATGTTCCGGATGTAGCCCATCTAAGCCAGATGCTGAACCGCTATAAAACGATCGGAGTGCACCTGCGTTGATGCTAGACCGCATAAGCTAACCTCTCTGGCTCTGGATTGGCTTTTTCTACCTAATTATGATCAGTAGTGATAAATATTATTTATAATTTTTTAAATATTCAATTGGCCGAAATCTAAAATTTGAGGCCGAAAACTAGCATATGAGCATATTTGAGCCCTTCTGGTATTGTTTTTTTTTTAGTAAACTATGCACACTAACGCCTTAAAAGTTATAAAATCAAAATCTATAATGTTTAGGTTACCAAAACCTTATATAAATAAGGGTAAGTATACATATCAGTGAAATATTTTTTCTAGTACCTACCTAACTTGAAGTTGACGCTCGATGTTAAAAGCCGAAAACTAGCGCATTGACCCTACTTAATTTTAATTCATTAACGAGTTGTCCGATTACGCTAATTCTTTTTTTGTTAATTTTTTTTCATTTTTGTCTGTATCATGGCTGGGCAGCACGCCGAAACTACCAAATGGATTCAAATGAATTGAATTTCATTATTAAACATGGTTACGCACATCGACTATCTGCGCCGATACCTAGGTCATTATCACTGCGCCGAAAGGAGGTCATTATTAAACAGGGTTGCGCACATAGGCTACTTTGCGTCGAAAGGAGGTAACTATTAAACAGGATTATGCATATAGGCTAGGTACACAGAGCCGAAAGGAGGTCATTATAAAACAGGATTGCGCCGAAAGGAGGTCATTATTAAACAGGGTTACACACATAGGCTACACTACACTGAGCCTAAAGAAGGTACCTACCTAATTATTTAACAGGGTTGCGCGGAAAGGAGGTCAGTCAGGGTTACGCGGCGTGGCTGATGCGAATGCATCTGGCTTAAATCAGGCTTGATGCCTTTAGTCGAACCATGGTCGAACTCAGCCAGCAGACGACCATGCCGCCCTTTATTTTGCATGCAGCATGTGGAGTAGTGTGGAGTGGTTAGTTTTTAGTTTTTTAGGGTTCCATACCCCAAGGGTAAAACGGGACCCTATTACTAAGGCCCCATTGTCCTCTTTGACATGAGCCCTGAAAACATACTCTTTTTAGGGTTCCGTACCCAAAAGGTAAAACACCCTTAGGGTACGGAACCCTAAAAAGAGTATGTTTTCAGGGCTCATGTAGGTATAGGTATTATAAAATATAGTAACTACTAAGGATTCTGTGATTACATACTAACTATGGGTTATTCTACGGCGCAGGGCGCTGTCATATAGTATTTGTTACACATATGGCGCTGTCACGCAGTCGCGGGACACGAGACCAGTGACGCCTGTACCAGACGAAGTAGGCGGTCTCCACCGCCGTCTACGCCCACCAGTGTCGCCAACCCCAAAAAACAACAACTCGCAAAAAAAACATTAAGTAAAGTAGAAAAGGCAGATTTCATACTTTTGCTCATATAATTAAACAATAAACAATTTTCTTAGTTACATACCACAACTCACATACCTACATTGTTGTACTAATAATCGCAACAACAAAAAACAAAAATCAAAGTAAAATTATTTTTCAGTTGCATTCTCAATTGCCACATCTTCAGTATTTTCACTCATTATTATTTTAAAAATTATAGGTACATTTTTTTTTTCTTCGTTTGCCTTTCTATGGCTTCAAATGAATAGCAATCGGTTATTTCTGATTAAGTGAGTAGGTAGGTAGGTACCTAACATAGCTTGCAATAATTAGGTAGGTACCTAAATCACGTCATAGTAATATTATATACCTACCTATGAGAAAGTTTGTGTGAGTAGGTATAATACGCTCCATAACGCCTCAACGGGTTTTGATGAAATTAACACAGACTACTTTTTATCCCGGAAATGTGTATGGTTCCTGTATCGTTTTTGTACTAGCGGTTTATATTTGGCAAATCAATATTGTAAAGCGTACAAAACTCGGGTTCAATGCAACGTGTAGGTACAAAAGCGCGCGACAGTGAGTGTGTGCAGAGGTCGTTCGTTGACCTCTAGAGACAGCTGGATATTTTATTTGCGTTAGGGAAACATTCTTCGAAGAAAAGAAGATTACATCGCGAATTTTAGAAAATACTTACGGGAATTTTATCTCTCGTCGCAAAAAGTTTATTTTTATTTTTTTATGTTTGTTACCTCAGACAGAAGTCCATCATTTATGAACCGATTTGGCAAATTATTCGATTTTTGATTTAATTTAAAATGATATAGGTACCTACCTACCTAATACTTTTAGATTATTGTTAACTCATCAAACAACTGTCCGATAGACATATGTAAGGGACATTGTGTCTATCGGACAGTGTTGTTTGTCTGATGAAGTTTAACAACATAGGTAGGTAGATATTCAATTATATTTTTCACTACACACAACTGTCCGATAGACATAATGTCCCTTGGTTGTCTGATCTGAGGTTTAACCACTGAGTTTATTACCGACATTTAATTAGGTACTAGGTATATATTTTACGCAATCATTGGATAGGTAGGTATAATTTTGTCGGTGGTATAACATCGTGCCATCGTATTTTCAGATGACTCTGTCTTACCACGAGGGTCAGAAGTTTTTGACTTTAGATACCTACCTAGGTACAGATAATGTTGAATGGAAGGATGGATCCTGCGCTACCGAACACGGTGGTGCCTGGTGGTAGGTACAAGGAGTGCGATAAAAGGTAACCTATCTAGGTATCCCCCTAATGACAGCATAACTTAGCCCCGTAATTCGACGAAGAATAAGTTCGAGACGTTGGTACCTATCACGGTAATGAAATTATAGTTGAGCTAGACGGGACACGTTGCTAGGCGCATTGATGTGTTAGGTGAAGTAAGGTTGTCACTAAGATGTGGCCGACGCAAGGTAAGCGGAGCGTTGGTCGTCCAGCTGTAAAATGCTCAGAAAAAATACATGAAAGAGCGCTTACAAACTTGTTAGTCCATTTGATTACATTTTGTCATCTAGTTTGAAGTTGTGTGCCGCTCAATAATGAACTGCGCGTTTATATATCTGTCAACTGGTGTGTGCAATACCTACATGCTTACCTCGCAAAACGGGGTGTAAAAGGCTATGCCTAAGCCTACGCTGTCTGTCCGTCCGTCCTACCCCTTCACGGCTGTATCTTTCGAACCGTAATATCCTATAGTCAGTTGATATTTTTAAAGAATATGTAATTCCCGTGCTAGGCCTGCTGCTGTAGTAGGTAGGTTAACTAGGTTAGTTCGCTCTCTCAGCCCTGCATCTTTGAATCAGTTCAGGGGCCTTACTCCCAACTCTAAACGCGGGCCCGAATAAGTAGGTACCTATTAGGGCATGAAAAACTCGGGTAGTTTAAAAAACCCGGTTTTTTCGAGTTTTCAATTTCAAAAACCGTTTTTTTCGAGTTTTTCGGGTTTTTCGAGTTTTTCTTTATTTAAGCCTTAAAAATATTGTATTAGTGTGTGCAAGTAAAGAAAATGCTTAAATGTAATTATATATGTATTTGGACTTTCGTATTCTTATTCTTTAGCTTTAACAAGAGATTAATCAAGTACCATTTGGTATAATGTTGAGACTTCCAGCCAGCCGCGGGTTTCCTTAAAGGCTGGAGCACCATAAACCACATACACACGCTCCGCCAGATTATACAGAAGACTAAGGAGTGTAATCGGCCATTATGCCTAGCGTTCGTGGACTATGAAAAAGCCTTTGATTCAATCGACACCTGGGTAGTATTGCAGTCCCTCCAGCGTTGTCATATCGACTATAGGTATATCGAAGTGCTGAAGTGTTTGTAAAGATACGCCACCATGTCAATCCGATAAAAGGAGCACGGAACCAATCCAATTGCAGAAAGGCGTGAGACAGGGAGATGTTATCTCTCCAAAACTGTTCACGAACGCATTGGAGGACGTTTCCAAGCTTACACTGGAACAGATTCGGCATCAACATCAATGGCGAATACATCACTCACCTTCGTTTTGCCGATGATATAGTTATCATGGCAGAGTCAGTGGAGAACCTCAATACAATGCTCAGCGACCTCAGTAGCCTTTCCCAACAGGTGGGTCTTAAAATGAACATGGACAAGACAAAAACTTTAAAATTTTCTGATTTCTGAAAAATCATGTTCAATGTCCATGTTGTACCCGTACCGGTAGTTACAGAGAACGATACTCAAGAAGTTGTTGACCATTACATTATATCTATCTTGGTCAGATTGTTTAGTTAGGTAAGTCCAACTTAGGCAAAGAGGACGCCCAAAAATCCAACTCGGATGGGCAGCGTTCGGGAAATTGCGTGAAATCTTCTTGTCCACCACATACCTACCACAGTGCATAAAAACAAGGGTCTTTGATCAATGTGTGATGACATATGGTACTGAGAAGTGGTCCTTAACTGCCTTTTGTAGAAACTCAGAGTCACACAACGGGCAATGGAGAGAGCTATGCTCGGAGTTTCTTTGGGCGATAGAATCCTGAACGTAGATATTCGCCAAATAACCAGAGTCATCGACATAGCTATTAAAATTTGCAAGTTGAAGTGGCTATGGGCAGGCCACATCGCTCGAAGAACTAATAACCGATGGGAAAGAAAGGTTCTTGAGTGGAGACCGCGAACCGGGAGACGCAGCGTCGGTAGGCCTCCCACTAGATGGACCGACGACATCGTGAGAGTCGTGGGCATCCAGTGGATGCAGATGGCAGGGTGCCGTACAGTGTGGAGGTCAAAGGGAGGCATATGTTAAGCAGTGGACGTCTTCTGGCTGATGACGATAGACAGCGGGAGTCACTAATTAGTCTATGTTGGGGCATGTTAAACTTTTTAGTGTAAAAAGCCGCGACGGATTATTCAATAGAACTGCCTGACATCTCCAGTATTTTATTACATTCTTTACCCTTGGAGCTGCTTTCATCCGTGGCATGCAATGATTAAAACCATGCTGATGATTTATCACAAGCAGATTTTTTATACTCTATATATTTTAATGTAGCTGAATCGGCACTGGCAGTCCTCTTAATTTTTTTCTCTCTGTTGATACGAAGAACTAGTATAGCGTACGCTTAGCAAAATATTGAAAATAATAATAGGGATGATGATGGTTATTGATTTAGCTATGTTAACACAAAAACATGAAAATTCAGAAAGAAAAAGACTATACATTTAAATACGTAGTATTAGAAATATTGACAAAAAATTATAGAGATACCATACCTATAGTCATAAACGTGCCAAAAAAATGTATGTACCAAAACTTGGCGCACGCTACACATTGCGCCAACATTATGGTTAATTGTAAGGCAATCGCTATCCGACTACAATGCCAGTGCTATAATTCCATAGCTGACAAGCGACGTAGAACACTATGCCAGCGACATAACGTCCAAATTGGAGTTAATGTGTCATTGTGATGTCTAGGTATTTACAACGACGCTTGGGACGTTTTTTTGACTAATTTTACTTAGTGATGGCATGGATGTAACGTACTTGTCGATGATTGTGGTCAACCTGTTAAATTTATTCAATCAGTAGAGAAGAAATAAACAGTAAGTTTTTATGAAGTTTCATTGTTTATTAATGTTCTGGTGGTAGTATTTTACATAAACAATCATGAATTAAAAAAACTCGAAACCCGAAAAAAACGGTTTTTAAATCCCAAAAACCCGGTTTTCAAATAGGTCGGTTAATCGGGTACCCGGTTTGCATGCCCTAGTAGTACCTATGTGCAGTTTGCAAACTCACGCAAACCTTAACGCGCCGAGATACGGTTTGCGGTCGCGTGATTTTGCAAACTGCACCCATTCGGGCCCACGTTTAGAGTTGGGCGTAAGGCCCCAGATCCGAATTACTCGCGGCTAGAACAATGCCACGTTTTCGAGGTGTGAAAAAGTACAATTCATTCATTATTAGTTCGTGAATAGCGCCGGTCATAGCGTAGCACTACTTCTACACTAATTTATTCATCAGGGGGAACCACATCTTCAAAGCATTCATAAATTAATCTTACATTGAGCTGTTTCGATTTCTCGGCTAATGTGAGAGCAAGACGAAAGTTTTTGTGGTTGTAGTAGCTATACTGTTATAAAAATACCTAATGAGAGGCCTTAGGTGTATTGATAAAAGTTTATTTCATCAGGTGTGATGAAAATGGTATATTTTAGGCCTATATTCGACTAGTGTATAAAATAGACTTTAGCCATATACCTATACTACCTAATTGTGGTATCATGTGTAATTGAATAAATGAAATACTTTAATGAGTCTAATTTACTTTATTTTCGCAAGTATACAATGAAGTTAATAAATGACAAATAGCTCTGTAATCAATTTGAGCTAATAGAGTTCCCGACACAAAATTATGCTGTTTTACTTATAAACTAGATCCTTACATGTCCCATCCCATCCCATGTACCCATCACCGTAATGTAATATAATTAAGATTACAAAAAAAACTACAGCTATATTAAAGACTAACTTACTTATAAATTGGATCCTTACATGTCCCATCTCATCCCATGTACCCATCACCGTAATGTAATATAATTAAGATTACAAAAAAAACTACAGCTATATTAAAGACTAACTTACTTATAAATTGGATCCTTACATGTCCCATCTCATCCCATGTACCCATCACCGTAATGTAATATAATTAAGATTACAAAAAAAACTACAGCTATATTAAAGACTAACATATTACTACTGGGGCCCGATTCTACTAAACCAATTGTTTTTGAATTATTAATGAATTTTCAAAAAAATTGACCTTTTGACAGTTTTGGCATAGATAAAGTGACAAAAGTGAAAAACAAAAATTGTTTTTAAATTGTTAATGAATTGCCTCAAAATGTAATTTTTTTTACTTTTTGTATAGAAAGTGTAAAAAGTAAAAAAAATTAGGCAATTCATTAACAATTGAAAAACAATTGGTTTAGTAGAATCGGGGCCCTGAAGTTAGATATAAAGCATATTCGATTGTGTTTCTATCGTAATAGAGGGAGAGGGGAGCACAGTACCTATGGCAGTGCTCTATGTAGAAAGGAAACCAAATACATATGCAAATGTTCATTGAAAATAGGACGTAATCAAATCTACGTATTATTACCAAAATGAAAGTATTAAAACCAATACGAGTAAACCTATGCATGTTTACAGACATGTCCTACTTTAGAATTTTTTATACGTATTCGAATGACAGTTTTTATAAACTCTATCATTTATACAACTAACTGTGTTTAGATAGTTCAATCCACGAAGTCGAGGCTCACAATTCTAATCGCTAACCACAAAAAAAGTTTAACATAGTTTTAGTTAGACCGCCTCTGACTAGGCAACGAGCGCCTGCAGACAGTGTACAAAATGCTAGAACCGTTGCATTGCGACGAAACTTTCTGACCAAAATACAGGCCAACATTTTTGTATCACATAATATTACCGAAGATGATATTGAAAAATGTTTTCTATATATTTTCTTTATTATGGCTTATACAACGTGTAACAAAAAGGTGTGGTAATACTGAATGGTATGTATGTACTCGTCATTACAAACAACTTTGAATGTCAACTCTGAAATGACGAAAAATAAATCAGCTGTTCCATGCATTTTATCGAGTTTCAATGGAACATTTGTTTTTTTTTAGCTATTTCAGGTTTGGTTCCATAGTGAAGTTGTTCATAATGATGAGTACGTACATACCCTTCAGTATTACTACACCTTATCAAACGCGTTGTATGATGTATTTAATTCCATTTTAATTAAATAATGAAGATGTGAGAAATGATGATGAAATGGTGGTGATGGTGATGAAATAACAATGAAAATAAATTTAAGACATAATAAAGAAAATTTATGAAAAAAGATCTGTAACGACTTAATCATGCAACATATTATAAGGTTATCGAGCGTTCATGAGAGAACAACAAAACTAACACACTACCAAAACATTGTCAATTTTAACTGAAAGCTTCTGGAAGAAAATGTGAGCGCGCCTTAGTAAATTGAACTATCTGACATTAAAATAACTTAAAATACAATCTAATCTAAAGATTGTATATTACAAAACTATATGTACGTAAACATATTAATCGATTAGTACATATTTCATGTACATTTTCATGTTGAAAATCAAAATGAACATGGCCACCACATATAAACGATACACAAAAATAGCAGACTTAGAGAAAGATATATGACACAATGATGAATTATATATAACACCATATACAACGTGTTAACTGACGGTGTAGTAATACTGAAGGGTATATATATATACTCATCATTATGAACAACTTTTACTATGAAACCAAACCTGAAATAGCGAAAATAAACCAGCTTTTCCATAGAAACGGTCGTTCAAACTCGCCAAAATGTATGGAACAGCTGATTTATTTTTCGTCATTTCAGAGTTGATCCTATATTAAAAATTGTACAATGATGAGGACATAACTACATACATACCCTTCAGTATTACCACATCTTTTTGTTACACGTTGTATATATATATATAATTACAGTTGTACAGTACAAATAGTATGCAAAAGCGCTGTAAGTAAAAGGGTCTTGAATTTCATACATTATAAGAATTATAATGTATGAAATATGTATGTAATTGTTTCATATATTTTTTGCACTAAGTCCGGCTAATGGGCCTGTGTCCTAATGTTTCATTTATTACAAATAATAAGTTTAGCAACGGATATAATTAATAAAAATTTGGCCGATAAATTTCTGATATAAACGTTCAAAGTTTTTGATGAGCTGTCCCTCTCCCGCAAAGATACAATGATACAGACGTCAACTAACGAATCCACAATAATACATACATCTCTTAATGAATCGATAATAATACAGAACTCTCTTACCTACTGACGAAACGACAAACTTCGCAGTAAGGGTGCTTTTTCACCAGAGAAGTGCGAGGAAGCTAAGCGGTGTGCAAGGACGAAAAAAATTACCAAACAATCAAATCAACGCAAGAAGAAACGGAATGAAGCGATCCTAATGGTTTTTCCTAGCGCACCACTTCGCATCATCTTCCACGCACATCTCTGATGGATACGCATCCTTAAAGTGGCTACATACTAAGACTGGAACTGGTGGAACTAACTATTTTCACTTCGATACGATTGTTATTATACGAGTTTTACCTAAATTAATGAGACATTATATTAAGATAATAAAGGTGTTCATACGGAAGTGTACAGTGTTATTATGTAGGAGTTAGTTGTAAATGTTTCTTCGAACATTTTACCAAAATAACTAAATAATAAAGGTTACAAAACTATTCTAACTACGTCGAAACTAAAGACGAGAATAAGACATTTTAAATAGTAATAGACAATAAAGGTGTTCATACGGCAGTGTACACACAGTGTTATTTGTAAATGTTTCTTCGAACATTTTACCAAAATAACTAAATAATACACGTTTCAAAACTATACTAACTACGTCGAAACCAAGGACGTGAAATATGAGATGTTTTATCAAGCACATTTTAAATACTACATTATAAGCGTAAATAAGTAACTTCATATGAGAGCTAAAATGAAGCAACGTGTACAAAATACTGATATAGGTAAGTATTCTTGTAGGAGTTGTAGTTTTATATTCGTGAGTTTGAAAAAAAAATAACTATCTATATAAAAACTTAATACGAGAATCATGACAAGAAAAGCAAAAAAATAACAATGTAACTTTCATAATATCCGACTTCAGTATATGGTATCAGATATTGAGCCACTAGCATTGGTTTCCATCACAGCGAAGGTATCAGCGACGCCGCAAGTAAGAATGTCCAAGTACAAAACCAGCAGTCTGCTGCGTCGAGCAGTGGACAGTAATGGCCTTACTTAAAAATGTTACTCAAGTTAATCAATGATTAAAATGCGCTGTCTCGTTTTTGCATGTGACGATTTCCGTCAGCGAGAAGTTGAGGCATTTTTAATTAAAGATCAACTTGAGTAACGTTTTTTAGTAAGTAAGGCTCTTAAAGGCTGATGATGAAGTTATCATGGATTTGAGATTTGTATCTATTTCATAAAGGTAGATTAGTGGACGAATTACGAATTATCTATTTAAGTATGTATTTAAAAATATATATGTATGTATATCAGTCTCTGGCAGCCATATTACAAGCTTTGCTTAGTTTGGGGTCAGATGACCATGTGTGCAATAATGTCCCACATATTTATTATTATTATTATGACACTTTATTTTATTACATTCTCGGGTCTAGCCCGGACATTTGGTAGGCATTGGTGGAGCCGAAGCCAACACCAAGAGGCCCTGTTGAATATAAAAAATACAATTATGGAATATGTATAAAAAGGAATAAGAAACTATTGTACAGTATAGGATTAAAAAAGTCTGGGCTATTGAGGTGAACAACTTGTGGATGGAATAACAGATCTATAGAATGAGAAACGGCACCTGCCTTATCCTGTCTCATCTCAAAATATATTTAGGCAGGTGATGACTTGCCACCCACTGAATGGGCCCCCCATAAAGGCTGCCGTATCTTGGCACCGGAGGGGCAACATCGGCGTGGGTGGCTTAGGGTGTAGAGAGGTGTGCTGCACTTTCACTAAGAGCTACTCGCGGCGTTATGCCCTTTAACACTTCCACCCTGGAGCTTAGGTTTTTAGCTCTTGCGGTTTCCACCCCTGGACGGCCGGTTAAGGCAAGCCAGGGGTCAGGGGTCTCATTTAGCCCCATGGAATCGGGGTACGCGGTGTCGCCACTCACCGACGGCTCGCCATAAAGCCGCCCCTGCGTTTATATTATTATTATTTTTCTAATATTCTTTTCTATCAAGTCTTTCCATTTTAACTTCTACACTTTGTATGTTTTCTTCCTTTAAACATGGCAATATCAATCCACCTTCAAAAACTTGCATACGGTTACTGATACTACTAATATCTTCATCAGTATCTACAATTTCTTTTTTTATCTTCATAGTGTCTAGAGAATCATTTAATAAATTTCCCGAACTTTTTTCTAAAGTAAAATTAACATCAACATTTTGTTCCTGTTCAGCGTTTGGCCTAATATTTTGTTTTTGTGTAACATTAGATCTATTTTGATCCTGCACAATTTCTGTAAATGTACTTGAACACTTTGAGACAACTGTAAATGTATTAGCTTTTCCTAATTCTTTGAAGAATCGTTCGTGAGGAGATAGAAAAGTTCCAGCAGAGACAGCTGTGTTCATTTCTCGCTGCACAACTGCGCAACCTATCTCCCACTCTTCTTTACAGTTCACTTCCATCCATGAATGCAATTTTGAGACTACCTTCATAGCTGTATCATTATTGTCAGCGTTTTTCTTTAAAAAGGTAATATTGAACATGGGACACAGAGTTCTCATGCATGCGTCCATGTTGTCCACCATCGCTTTAGTGCACGAGTTCACATGCAATTCATCTGGAGGCCCGTACGATGTAAACATTTTGAAGAGTTCCATGACAATCTCCAGGTCTATCTTGTAGAGGAGTGGTCTAACAAAGCAGAAACCCGTATCTAGGTCCTGATAAATCATGATGCACCGGAACGCCTGCTTTTGATTTTTTACTTTGAATTTATTGATCACATGCATCACTGCTATTCTGCTGTCTGACATTATCACGCAATTATCACGCTTCGATTGATCTTTTCACTATATAATGCAAATTTTGGAATCTTTCGGTCTACAATCTACAAGGGAGCGTTTACGGACTCGGCGAATTTTTCACCGGAGAAAAATTAAACTTATTATTATTATTATTAATCACGTGCGTAAAATACTTATAGAAATCCATACAAACATCCATACATTTTAATTTTGAATTACAGTGTGTGATTTATTTAGAATTCGATTATCCAAACAAAACCAAAATACTAGAATATAGTAATAACTTTACTCGGTTCCAAATAAGGATTCCGCAATACTCATTTGGAAGCGAGTAAATTAAAGTCATCTAGAGTCCCTTAATAATTGAGGGAATCAAATCGAAAAGACCTGATAGAAGTTCGCTGTAATGGATGCTTCGCTAACTAAATACAGATTCAATACCTATAAGAAACTATATACCTAGGATTATTGCTAACAGACCGCTTTACTACATCATAACTTTAGCTCCATGACTTTCACTCATTCGTTTTTTATTCCTTCCATACAAAACAAAAAAAAAACCCTTGGGATCGCAATAACATTACGTGATTTCAAATGAGAAGGTTGGTCGTTTGTTTTCATTTGAAATTGAGTAAGTTATTGCCATGTAGAGCTCTCTCGAAAAAAAAGAATGATTAATTAGGTCATGATGGTTACGAAATTCTGACATTGAATTGCAAACCTAATAACGTATCCCGTAAAGGAGAATTCGCAATGACAAGCTATGAAGGCTAGTTATTTTCCAACTTGTCATTGGAAATTCTGTATTGTGTAAGAACGTTTAGAGCATATATATCATCGGAGCCAAAGTAAAATGTAAACAAAACTAAAAAAATAATACAATTCTTTAACTAAAAAAGTTGGCAAAACATGACTATGATTAAGATAAAAAAATCAACCTTAGCCTATGGTTATATGCTTATATGGAATGGCAGATGTTTATACTTTGACAAAGCTAATAGGAAAAACTTAACCTTTCGTTATAGTACCTTAAAAAAATAATACAATTCTTTAACTAAAAAAGTTGGCAAAACACGACTATGATTAAGATAAAAAAATCAACCTTAGCCTATGGTTATATGCTTATATGGAATGGCAGATGTTTATACTTTGACAGAGCTAATAGGAAAAACTTAACCTTTCGTTATAGTACCTTAGTCATGGTCGGTCTGTTTCTCGCTCTCCGGTCTTAATGAGTCAATGCACGCGACGATTTTGAGCGCGGGCCCAAGTTTCATGGAGAGAGCCATCACGAGGGGTTCTGTCTTAATGAGGAGCAAGGCTTCGCCGTCCACTTGCATCTAGAACTCGTCAGCGTAGCTCGCGCAAAAGGGGATGATCCGAATGAAGTCGCACACCTCAGCCACCTGCAGATTACGGGGGATTATCGTACATTTAGTATAGGCTAGCCCTAGTGTTAGTTTCTAGAATGCCCTATACGACAAGCCTAGACGATTACTTTTAGAGAGCAAACTGGAACCTACAAATTATCATCATCATTTATTCAGTCCACTGCATAAGAGCGGCCGCACACATAGCCACTAAGCGCGACCACTGGTGGTTGTGACAAGTGCGCCACACTTCGTCTCGATGCACACTGAGCGAGCCATAAACACGACGCTCTTTTCTCGTGGCCGCGTCCAAGTCACCGGTTGCCGCGTCGAAAAGCTCGCCTTCGCCACGCGGCCACCCGTGGCCGCGCCTTGTGGCGAAGCCAGTTTTGGGCTGTGTGCGGCCGTTCTAAGCCTCCTCCCTCTCGAATCAATGCCCTTTCAAATGCCGCTTGGTCACCCATCTGAATAATGACTGATTCGTCCGTTGCTCAACTTCGGTCTTATAGAAATAATCACTCTTCATGATCATTATAAGCCTATCATGTTTCTACTGCTAGGACACAGGCCTACTCTCAGAGAGAGATATAGAGAGAGAGAGAGAGGGTTGGCCCTGTTCCAAACAAAACAATCGTTCACTCCTGACAAAATGCATGAAACAATTTCTTTTATCGCGAGTTTTGATAAGTCGTAGAACATAAGTTGTTTGTTTTGACGTATTTAAAGTCGCCCTTATGAGGATGCTAACTGATTACTAGTAACCTTTTAGTAGTAATGTTGTCTTCATGTTGTCAAATATGCAAAAACTACTGCTCTAACCAGAAACTAGCCCTTAAAGTCATGTTTGGGACATAAGATGATGTAAAATGGTTAGCGAGTAAAATAAAAGTACGTACGGTCCACTTGTTAGCGTAGGTTATTTTGGGCATGTCGAGTGATAGTGCCTCGGCGGTCTCTGTAGCCATGGACTCCGTCTTCACCGTGGCCGCGGCGCCCGTCCCGCCTTCATCCGAGTAGCAAATGTCGAATGATGACTGCCCCGGTAGTCCAGTTGGTAGAGAACCTGTCGTGGCGTGGGTTCGAGTCCCACCTAGGGCAAACATTCCTTTGTTCTATATCTGGATGTCAATATATATTTAACGCGAAATGTAAGCTAATGAGGAGGTACTTAAGTCATTTATAAAAAAAAAAAAAAAGTACTTATAAAAAAAAATTACATCTTCAGGTTGTCGAGAAAGTAGGTACTTAATTAAATGTTTCCTGAACTACATATTATTTTTAGTAACATAAGGTAAGTTATAAAACGTAGATTAGCTAAAAACTGCCGTTTTTGGCGGTAATGATCTAGTTTATGTCTGTTAAGCAGGCCTAGAACGGGCCGTGGAAAAACTGTCTTTTACTCAACGAGAGAGAGACAAATATATCCACATTCAAGCTTTGGCGCTTCCACGCGCGGATAAAAACATTGGAAAGACAATTTGTCCACGACCTGCGAGGCCTAGCAGTACACGGGCCGTGAACAGATTGTCTTCACCGTTTTTATCCGCGCGTAGAGGCGACAGAGCTAGAATATAGATATACCTATTTGTCTTTTCTCGCAGAATAAAAACAGTGGAAAGACAATTTGTCCACATCCCATGCTAGGCCTTCTGAACTGATTTTAATAAAAATTTCATGGGACCCATCTAAAAATATAACCTTTAAAATAAAATAATTATCAATATAGGTAAATCAATTACTTTTACTTCAAACAGATGAGTGGGTAGCGCTTATAATAATTATATTTATAAATTTTTCGAGTGTGAAACTTAACCTTCTTGTTAACTACGGCTGTTAAAACTGCTTCTAGAAGAACAAATAAGTAGAAAAGCACGTAGGTATCGTTCGCGCAAAACTTTATGAGCCCTCTGAAGTTAGGCGCGAGGCCTCCCCGACGCCCTGTGAAGTCCCTCGGATACCTATAAAATGCGTACTGCGCAGCCACTGGGCCTAACTTCAGAGGGCTCATAAAGTTTTGCGCGAACAGTACTACCTATGACAAGGGACGAACTCTTTTAGATGTTCAAATGTTGTACCTATCAGATCAAGTGCAAACAAAATAAACCAGCCAAGTGCGAGTCGGGCTCGCGCATTGAGTGTTCCGTACCACTACAATTTAATAATTATCAATATAAACGAACAAAAAAAATTACGTTTGTTGTATGGGAGCCCCCTTAATTATTTTTTTTTGTATTTGTTGTTATAGCGGCAACAGAAATACATCATCTGTGAAAATTTCAACTGCCTAACTATCACGGTTCATGACATACGGCCTGGTGACAGACGGACAGCAGAGTCTTAGTAATAGGGTCCCGTTTTACCCTTTGGGTACGGAACCCTAAAGAGCATGGGCGAGCTGCCGACCGCGCACTTTTCCCGATAGGTACAGACGTCATCAACGAATAATAAATAGTGCGAGAGAACAAACTCAACAAAATAATAAGTAGGTAGGTAAAATGCGTTAAATAAACAAATTACAATCATGAGGTACAAAATTAAAGTACAATATCATGATTAAAGGCAAACTCTTAAACGCAAACAAGATGGCCGGCCCGGGCGGCGGCGTGCTTTTCCCGTACCGACATCAACGAATTAGAAATAGCACGACAGAACAAAATCAAACAAATGTTAAAATAATAGTTAAATAAACAAATTACTTTCATCAGGTAGGTATCATGATTTAGGGCGAAATCTAATTTACTTAAACGCAAACAAAAAAACATGGCCGGCCCGGCGGCGTGCTTTTCCCGTACCGACATCAACGAATTAGAAATAGCACGACAGAACAAAATCAAACAAATGTTAAAATAATAGTTAAATAAACAAATTACTTTCATCAGGTATCATGATTTAGGGCGAAATCTAATTAACTTAAACGCAAACAAAAAAACATGGCCGGCCCGGCGCCGGCGCGGCGGCGTGCTTTTCCCGTACCGACATCAACGAATAAGAAATAGCGCGACAAAATCAAACAACAAATGTTAAAAGAATAGCTAAATGAACAATTTACCTTTCTCAATGGTGAGTCCGCCGCCCGGAGTCTTCGTTATTGCCCATTTAAAAAACCTTGGAAAGGTATACCGCGGTGGGCCTTTCTCGAAACCGATCGTCGTCTTCATTGTTTTTAAAATTCTAACTAAATTATTAATAATTCCACAGAACGAACCGCACCGTAGGAGGCCCACGATGAAAAGAATCTTAAAATGGCAGTGCGGCGCCGTCTAATTTCAGTCTGTGCTGCTCAGGGTTGGATTCAGACCTTCACAAAATTATTGTCTATGGAAGTCAAAACTATACTACTTGGTCTAAAATTATGCTACGCTTCAATTTTTTGCCGACTTCAAAAAAAGGAGGACGGTTCCACTGTATTTTTTTAATGTTTGTTCACCGATTGTCGACAGATTTAAAAAAATACTTTTGTTTGGTCGGGTATGTTCTTCCAATTTGGTCCCATTGTGTCCAAGCCAGTATCTGACGACGGGATCCCAGGGAAATCGAGGGTAACCCTCAAATTTTATCGCCACTTATTACGTTTTTCATATATTTTTGAAGTCGGTTTTTAATGTGATCAACTTGTCGTCGTTATTGTTTTGGATTGAAATAAAATTGCATTCAAAATTAACGAAGCACAAGAAATAACGACACTCCTAAATATACAAATACAAGTAGGTATGTAACGATAGTGTTCAAAATTTCAAATCAATCCAAAATAGGTAGGTGCTGCAAACAAAATATTATATTCACTGTCGATTACTGGCTTACAGTAATCGAAAATATTTTTATGTTTGTACTTATTGTCTCACTCACACTCATAATATAATTAATCCATCCTACTCTGTCGGAACGACCGGGATAGTAAAACATTACGTGGGTAATCCCTCGCTCACTTCACTACCTTGCCAATTTTTGATGCCCAAAAAACGAATTTGTATTTGTTGCCTGATTCGATGCTGCCATACATATAGAAATATTTCGTTTGTAATATTCAAAAGCAAAAAAAAACAATAATACAAGTCTGACGACCTGATGATAAAATTATGGTATTTTAGCGTAGCATACTGACATTACGATACTACATGCTACACATCATGAAATAATGGTACAAACAGCATAATTACGCTACGAAATCCAACCCTGGTGCTGCTCCAAACACGATCGACCAATCAGGAGATAGATGAAGCTAGAACCTGAGTAGTCGGACATTTTCAACCGATCGACCAATCACAAGCCAGGGACCTTTAGCGTGAAAGTTGACCCGCATAGGTGTTATCTTACTTATATTCTCTTTGAGGTGTTATTTGTCTAAACGGTACCATCAACTACGATAAGCGGTAGTTGTTTGATAGCCGCCTAGTAGGTCTGTGCCGCCAGGCTTTGCGATTTTCACGCATTCACGCATAGTAAAATGGAATTTCGTTCATTCAATCTGTAGGAAAGGGCGTCTAAAATTGGCTTGTCGTGTAGGCGTGTTGCCAGTAACAGATAGTCAAAATGTAACATCAATAACATGAGAAAAGCTCAGAAAAAAAACACGATAAAAGTAACTTTACCTTATTTTAAGAGGCCAAGTGCGAGTCAGGCTTGCGTACCGTGGGTTCCGTATCTCCACAAAATACAATAATATTTATCAATATTAAAACTTACTTCAATATGAGTAAAATTATGCAATTTCGATTCGGTGAAAGAAATGGGTGTCTATAATGTACAACATGCTATTTGCCGACACGATATTGTACGGAATAATAATGCACAGCATGACAATTGGTGTACATATACATTGAATTTCATGCTGTACAATCCATGTCGTATAATACTGGCCAATAATTATCGGCTCGTGTCTATAAAGTACGGCAAGGAAAGCACAGCCAGTATTGTACAGCCGATAATCCATGTACATGGGAAAAGTGATTAAATGGATAAGCTGTAAAATTACGTTTATTGATAAGGGTAAAAGTATTGTAAAATAATTCTTATTTAGAGTTAGACCAAAGCTTGAAAGTTTTGATTTGAATGTTGACTACTGCGTTGTTGTGTGCCGTATAAGAAATAGGGATATCGATTCTTCCTGAAAGAAATTTATTTTAGAATCGTTTTGAAACGAAGTCCACTGAATTGATTCTCGATTAAATTAAAAATTAAAGCCTCTGGAAGATCGAGCTTTGATTAATGGATCAATGTTCCAAAAAAAATAAAAGTTTTTCTAAACCTATTCTATCTTCTATTTGGTTAGATTCTCGAGGACAAATGGATACTATTCAATATGAAAAAGATTTTTATTTTTATTTGCAGGAGAATAGATCGAATCGATATAGAAAAATATTTTTATATTGAATAAGTATTCATTGCAAGAACAACTAATAGTTTTCGTTGAACCAAAAATATCGATCAACATACATATTTATATATTAAAAACACAAAATTAACATAAACTTAAATATTAACTAAAAACTAAAACTTAAAATAATAAAGTAGCTAAATAAATACCTAAATTATATCTAAAATGAACTGAATAAGTACCTATCCAAAACTACACAACACACAGGTAAAAAACTGCATTAAGGTCTTTGTCTTCGGGTAGGGTACCTAAAAAGCTAGCGACATTACCACGTTGAATGGCCAAACTTATTATTTGGGCAAGGTAAGCGCCAGCTCTTTGATCACCCGTCACATCTACGAGGCATCTGGACAGCTCCTTAACCAAACCCCGAGAGGCCGGACCCCACGGTCTCATGGTTTCAACTACAAATGGAAGAAATATGTACACTGTTCATAGATAAATAAAAATATTATACATTCAGGGAAAAAATTGTTTTGTTTATGGGCTTATAACTTGGTACGCTAAAGCCATTGAGGCAATACTGCCTCATCTTACGGATTTTAGCACAGAAGTGGATTTTTTTAGCTTAGTTTCTTTTCTATTTTTGGGGCATCTATGGAGTTTTGGAAACAACATGGAAATATACGTTCACAAATACTTCGAATAAAATCCACCATTATTATTTCTCATTAACAGTCAAAATACACAAATGAAAATAACACCATGAGGCAACATGTTTTCTTATATAATATATTCTTAATATATATTCTTATATATAATAGAATATACTACGATGGTGACAGTTGTCAACCTGCTAGCGCGCGTAGGGATCACAGAAAAGAGAAGGGTATAGAACGGAAAGAGATGGAACATTTGTTACGAGGCATACGAGTGAACATTAGTATGCACGTCAACGCGTCAAACTCCGCATCGCAGTTGCTAACTGAATTCGAATTCGTATGCTGCTCCATCGGATTTATCCACAATGCCGTCTTGTGCTGTAATTACGTGTGGTAGAGCTAGAATAGATTTTAATTTTTTTTAAAGGAGTAATTTCCTATCACCGGTAAAGTCTAAATTGTTGATAATTTTGTGATTTCACCGTGTTTTAATTATAAGCCCTTGACAAGCCGTTGACAATAATAGTGGTTACCATAATTTTATCGATATCGATAATTTTTGATTTTTCTTACAACATTTCCTACAATACCTACTTTAGGAGTATTTTTTGAAGATTAAACTTTATTGTGTTATTATTCATTTGTCTTATTATGTAGATGTAGACAATAACATTATCACACTATTATTATAAATAAGAAAGTATGTTTGTTTTCACTGAATTCTGTAATAAGTGAATGGATTAAAATAAAATTTGGTATGGAGGTAGCTTATATTCTGGATTGACTCATAGTTTTTACCCTGAAAAAATAGCAGTTCCTTTAGGATAGCGAGTGAAACCACGGGGCGCTGCAAGTCGTCAGTAAATCTATGAATTATTAGACAGACAATAAATATTGTTTTTGTCTTTTTGGTCTAATAGTCCTTATCAAAATGAATTCAACGAGTCCAAACACGACAGAGTAATAAGTAAAAGTATGTAGTAGAGAGGTTACTATGGCCTACCTTTCTGGCTCCATCATCAGGCCAGTTAGGTACCACCATATTATTTTACAAACATCAAATTTACTTAGTGCAACTGAAACGTGCTTAGAAAAATGGATTACAAATTTTGAATCGGGAAGCTTACAGACATACCAACGATGCAAGTTAAATAAGAGTTTGTAATTTTTTTAACGACTAGGGCAAGTTTTACCATAAAATATTTTATAAGGTATACAATAAACAGGTTATCGATAAAATCAAAACTGCACACAAAACTGTCCCATTACTAGCTGTGATACCACATTCTAAATTTTATAATATATTTTTATTTTCAATGGCTTCGCATGGAAATTGCATTTAACCTTATCAAATAATATTTATTTTTCTACCCATTTAAAGTCACATAAAACGAGCTCTAAACATAGCCTAAATCGATATCATGGTCAAAACATGACCTATTAAGGTCATGGAAACTTATCTAGCTATGTTTGTGCGGAGTTTTGGGGCAAAACCGAAAATATTTTTTTTTACTTCCTATTGTTTGCCCACACTCATGCAAACCTACGAACTTACCTTAATAGTATTTAAAGGATAATAATTCACTAGTATAACACAATCACATGCGTTAATACACAATTTTTGTTAATTAAAATAAACAAAATTGTTGAAAAACCCTTTAACTCAAATTTTTTACCAACCACTTTTCGTGCAGTTTAAGGTAGAACTGTTTTAATAATGACGTACGTTAATTTACGATACGGTCTATATTCCTCTACTAGTATTATAAACCGCACAATAATCGTGCAGTTTTTTTGCACTAGGAACATTTACCAAAATAATTGCACAACATTCAAGGGGAACTGAGCCGTATTGCACCACGAGAAGGTCATTTTTAAACTTTATCAAAATGGCGTTCATAACCTTTTGAAATAATACTAATCTTGACGAATTACTGCATTCCTTCCTATATAGTTATATTTTGACGTATCGTTTGCATGTGTTCAACTGGCTACAACGGAATTCTTACAAAAATGCCTTGACAGCCCTTCTAATCTAAACGAAAAAAATTCTCACTTCAGTGGTAGGGATGATAATGCCATTACTTCTAACCTAACTACCGTGATAAGCCACGCAATTTGCGTATACTATAGTTCGCACAGACTGCTAGACTATTGTTCGATAATTAAACTTTTACAGCTAAGAGATACCAAATAATAACAAAAATTACAGAATTGAATACGACTACATGATACAATACAACCAACCCTGCATTAAGATCATGTAATAGATGATTATTATTTCTAATGAGTAGATGACTAATCAATCATGAATTTCTGCTATGAGATGTGTAAATTCATATATGACAAATGTTTCATTACTATGAATTGTATTGCGACGTTCCCTCCACTCTCTCTCTCTCAACTTCTACATTGTGTTAAATAATACTCTGACGTTACTAATCTCGAGGACGAAGCACGGAGTATAATTAATGATTAAACGAACTTATCTGTACGTGAAGTTCTATCATAATTATACGAAGTGCTTCGTCCGAAGAGATTAGTAACACCCGCCCACCCAGGGTAGCCCAGAAAGTTGCGGAAACATCGCAATTCTCTAAACTAAATGAAGAGCAGCAGGCTGAGCCATAAGAATAGGATAAATAAGTAAAAGTGGGTAGAAGGTAGTTTTTTTTTGTGTTGACACCTAGTGTGGCAGTTTTCTCTAAACTCTAGTACTGAAGTGGTGACACCTGTGCGGTACTACAGTGTGTTAAATAATACTCTGACGTTACTAATCTCTTCGGACGAAGCACTTCGTATAATTATGATAGAACTTCACGTACAGGTAAGTTCGTTTAATCATTAAATATATTTTAATAGAGCTCACAGAATGAATATACTTATATGAATATATTTCAATGGAACCCTTATTTTTGTAGGGTCAATGCGCTAGTTTTCGTTTCGTTTTCGTATTCGCCTTTTCACTTCGAGCGTCAACTTCAAGTTACTAGAAAAAATATTTCACTTATATTGTCTGATATGTATTGTATAAGTAAGTACCCTTATTTATATATAGTTTTTGTAACCTAAACATTCTAGCTTTTGATTTTATAACTGTTAAGCCGCTAGCGTACATAGTTTAATTTTAAAAATAATTAAATACCAGAAAAGGGCTCAAATATGCTCATATGCTAGTTTTCGGCCTAAAATTTTAGTTTTCGATAGGAGATTGTTTGGTTTTCGGCCAATTGAATATTTAAAAAAATACAAATAATATTTATCACAACTGATCATAAATTATTTTATGTATCTTATAACGCACTTTTAAAGTGAATATATTTCAATAGAGCTCACAGAATGAATATATTATATGTATATATATATATATATATTATATAGATATGTATATTATGTATAGATATATATATATATATATATAAATATATATATATTTATATGAATATATTTCAATGGAACCCTTATTTTTGTACCTACCAAAGTGTGGAAAAGTGAAACATTTTTTCATATAGGTACCTATGTACCTACTCCACAAAATCATTTAAATAGGTAGCGATTCTTGCTACACCATAATAATGTGCAATTCAGGTCGTGCGAGCGCTAACAACCTACCTATGCCCGCGCTAAGATTAAGTAGGTGTTGTAGGTACCTTCTAAAACCTAAAACAGTAATTACATTCCAGCCTGGAATTTCATGTTTTGTGCATCTTTGCGGTATCAGGAAAGCAGTGTGTTTGTTTGTGTAGTATTGTAGGTACCGACTTCATACCTAATAGTAAGTAGTTGTGTGCTTTATTTATTTAGGTACCTACCTACCTACTAGAATAACGTAAAATTTTGACGAGACAGTAGGTTGGTACCTACTTAGGCACCTATAATGGAGAGTGGATTTGTGTGCGTTTAGTCAGGTAATTTACCAAAAGTACATGGCTATGTATTTTTATACATAAAAATCTGGACAAGTGTCATAGGATTCGCATTTCGCACCCTAAAGCATTTGAATGGGGCCCCCATTCAATTGCTCGCCCGAAGCGGCAACGTGGCGTCGCATGCTGTTTTTTGCGCTGCTATACAACCGGCAGGCGGAGGCTGGAGTCCCTATACACTATATAATGTTCTCTATGAGTGGAGTGGTCGCGAGGGTGACGCGACGCGAGGGGCCACGCCCACGGCGCGGAGCGGTCAGCTCCCTCCTCTAACTCCTTTCTTCACCAATCAAGTTTTAAAGACAAGATCTTAAAATATTTTAGCAAGTTTGCTACAATTTTGTCTTGTTTTGGTTATTTATTCGCTGTATAATCTATCAATAAATTTTCAAATATTGTATGCGGTAAATTGTAATTTTAATAATGTTATTATTTAAAGTGTTAGGTATTACCGTATGACAGATAACCATTTATTTACATAACCGTTATCTGACGAATGAACGTAAAAATCTTATTTTATGAGAAAAGTCGGCCAGCCAACCAATGTGAGATATTATTTTTAAAGATTTTACCTAGGTAGGTTCAGTGCGTTAGTTTGCCAGCCGCCTTTAGTATTCGGCCTTTGAGAGCAGTGTGTGAATTATAATTAAGTTAATAGCCATTATATAATATACATTGGAATATAATCAAGTCCAAAAAAACTAAAAATAGTTGTACCTATAATACCTGGAAATATTTCTGATCAGGCAGTCCTCACAGGGATTTTCTTATTAAACATAGTTTGCTATTACTTTACTGATCCTCATTCTTCGAACATCTATGTCGCATTACCTCATTTGTCACAAACATTTTTTTGCCTTACCGTACGTATAGTAACACTACTAACAAACAAACCTACAAATAGGTAAATATATTTTTAGTATTTTATTATTAATAAGAAGTAAGATAAGATAAAGTAAAATAATTACAAATAATAACTCTAATTAACCTTTTTGGTTATAAACTGGCAGCATTAAAACTTTGTTATAGAAGGAGATGCCACAGGTAATAAAAAAACTGTACCAAATTGGAAGTAAACAGGTCAGTCGCTGTCTATGGTCGCCACAGAGTCACCCAAAACATAATGATTTTTACACAGATATACACAACGATCTGTGGATTTTTAGGATGTTTGTTAATCTGTGAATTCAATTTAAGTTTATTCCGTTTATTATTTTAGGTAGCGTGTGCTTCCAGAATACCGATAGGAAGTAGCCTAAACTAAATTTAGGATTTTTAAATAAATTAGGATTTTTAGGTTGTGTCACCGGAATCGGTCCCATTATAATCTGTATGTACCACAGACCTAAAAAAAAATTTGCTACGACTTCCTAAATCCATGGTATGTAGGTACTCTAGAACATTATTTCCCTCTCTTTTTCTCTTCTTGGTTGAGGTGGTTAACGTTAGCCATGCTGGCCCGAGTGGCTCGTACGGCTATTATCCTTCACTATAGCGATACACATACACATTAACCGATTTGAAAAATTCTTTCACTGTTGGGAAGCTACACTATCCCCGGGTGACATAGGCTATATTTGATTTTGTAGCGAGGCCGAAGGCCGAGCTTACACCCGTGCGAAGCTGGGCCGGACGACTAGTCTACACTAATATTATAAAGAGGAAAGATTTGTACCTATTTTTGTATGTTTGTAATGAATAGGCTCCGAAACTACTGAACCGATTTGAAAAATTCTTTCACTGTTGGGAAGCTACACTATCCCCGGGTGACATAAGCTATATTATATTATGTAGCGAGGCCGAAGGCCGAGCTTAAACTCGTGCGAAGCCGGGGCGGACGGCTAGTCTGTTATAAATTCGTCCACCTTGTAGTAAGCTTTCAGAGACAAGAGCAATGAGAATACAATAGAAGAGACAATGGACAAGAGCATTTTCAAATTTATTTTAAAATTCCTTTCAATGAGACATTGTCATAATATTTATTGACAGAAAGTTTTTGGCAAAATATTGTAATAATTTATGCAATAAACGACGAACGATTTTTGAATTTTTACAAGCCGAGTCTTTGGTAATAACTCTTTGGTAGATTGCAGGATGTCGTTCAGTGTGGAGGTTAAAGGTCCACTGCTGGACATAGGCCTCCCCATCGATCTACAAAAGGGCCTGCATCCAGTGTTTCCCCGTGGTCTCTTTAAGGTCGTCTATATACTCATATCTTGTGGATGGACGTCCTTCGTTGCGCTTACCGGTACGTAGTCTCCATTCGAGAACCTTTCGGCCCCATCAGCCATCTGTTCTGCGAGCCATATGCCCTGTCCACTGCTACATCTCATCGCTATAGATTTAAAATAATTTATTTGAGAACCTCCTTTTTTGAAGTCGGTAAAAACTGCTCTGTCTATTTCTTGCACTGTCGGAAACAGTCGCGCGAAAACTTTCGTAAGGATTTATTAATGAAATCAAAGAACGGAAAGTGTCATACGCAAAGCTGTCGTAAGAATTTATTAATGAAATAAAGTAATGGAAACTAACACAAAACAATTATAATTATGAAATAGTTAACAAAATCAACTATGAATTCAAATACCCATTTCCATCACATAGAGAATATTGCGAATGTTGTCCAAGTTCTTTTTGTTGTTCTCTTTATTCATCTTGTCCCGCATATTGTTGATGAAGATGTCAAGCTCATCCATTATCTGTCCGGTTTCTTCCTTATGTTCAGATTCCTTTTCTTCAATCCTGGAGCACAAATTAGATAAGTAAATTAATATTACAGTAATCTATCCAGAAGTCATGCCAGGGCCAGCCAGGCCACCCAGAGAGGGGCAAGCGCCCCACATGCCTACGCTCGTGGAGCCTGCAGGTTGGCGGATGAATCCATAGGCCGTGGGGTATCCATAGTTAATTATAAAGTAGGTAAACAATGCAAATACAATAATTATTAGTATAATCGGGTAAGTTGAAAAAACTGGCCAAGAGCGTGTCGCGACACGCATATGGTAGGGTTCCGTAATAAAAGCCATATAATCGTATTCATAGTTCAGAAATTGATAGTTATAGAAAAATTCGAACGAATGACGAAGCTCTCTGGACTTAGCTAAATTTCAGAGATGTATCATCCCGACATAACATATACTTTTTATGGTTTAACCATAGAGAAAACCGATTGAGAAACATTCTTTGTTAAAATCATTATACAAAAAGGTCAATGATGACCTTCGAGCTAGAACGACTTTATTACATTTTTATCGCTGTTACTCAAAAAGTTATAATCAGATAATGTTCGAAATAATTTTGAATGACGTTTTTAAATATGGCCTATCTGTATTGTAAGTTACAAGTTTCTATGTCTTAAAGTTTAGAAATACAGGAGGGGGGGCAACTTTTTGCCACTTTGGCGGGCCGTATTTCGCAAATGATAGACTTTATAAAAAAGTTATGTGTGAAACTTTACCTTCATTTTAAAAGACCTTTTCAACGACACGTGGAGGAGGCAGCAGTGAAAAAAAAAAAACTTTTCTATTTCACATATCTGGTATATGTGAAATGGAAAAGTTTTTTTTTTTTTCCTCCACCTCTAAAATGCAATATTATATATTTTTTATAATTTTAAAATTGAGATTTATATTACTACTATCATTTTGCAAAATTTCATGCACTTATATTTATAATTATAAAAGTTATAAGGTTCTAAAAAATTCGGACGGACGGACAGAACGAATTTATATGGGTTCCTTGTCGGGCTACGGAACCCTAATAAAAAACCGACTTCATAAAAATGACAGAACTGGACCAAATTGAAATGGAACCACACAGGAAGCATCAGATTTCAAATAAAAATCTTTTTTTATTATCAGAATCGGTTCACCCTGTCGAAAGTTCTGAGATAACAAACATAAAAAAAAACAGTCAAATTGAGGATCTTCTCCTTTTTGGAAGTCGGTTAATAACTGAAAAAGTTTACTTACTGTTTGTGTAACAGTTGTAACTCATGGAGATCTCTCAGATTTTGTTCCGAAACTGCTGTAGCTTGTTGTACGCATGTCATGAAGGCGCTAGTAAGTTGCGCCAGTTTCTTTTCGTTTTCCTTCATAACATTGTAGTCTGCTTCAACTTGGGATGTGATTTCTGCGAGGTCCTTGGATATCTTGTCATTGAATTGCTTCCTACAACAATTAAGGTAGAGTGCTTTTCATGAAAGAAGTCCCACGGCAAATCATTATCTTCATCATCATCAGCCAGAAGACGTCCACTGCTGAACATAGGCCTCCCCCTTTGATCTGCACACTGAACGACAACCTGCCATCTGTATCCAATAGATGCCCGTGACTAAATTTCCATGTTGTAGTTGTCAGATGTTTTACTGTGTTTAGATGATAGTGAGATATTTTATTAATTTGCCATATGATGCCTGATGTTGTTAAAAGCAGGTTAGATGTGTTGCTTGAGAGATGATACTGTGGCCTTAGTACGAACACTTGCTAAAAAGTTATCGTTATGTAAACGATAGCAAAATGTATGAAAAATTGAACAGTGCCTCTATCGGATGTGAAAGGAAACTGAATTTTTCATACATTTGCTATCGTTTACGTAACGATAACTTGGCTGATGTCAACCACATCAACCAACGAGAGAAAAAGAGAAAGAAATTATATTCAAACTTTCTCTCTCGTTGGTCAGACGGCGGTTCATCAGCCAAGTTCGACACGTCTGTTATGGTTATTACTGCACGAAAGAAAATGAAGTTGGTGGGTTACCATAATCTCAAAAACATTATTTTAATAACTTTAAATTGACTTTGTCTCGCTCTCTCGGCTAATGAGAGAGCAAGACAAAAGTCAACATTATTCTAAAAACTTTAAATTGAGATTTGTCTCGCTCTGTCGCCTAATGAGAGATCAAGATAAAAGACAATGAAATGAAAATATATTTGCTGTAGTCTAGATCTACAAACGTAGTCATCATACATTTTTACAAAAGTTTGTTTCTTAAATAAATAGGTAGTTTTTCAGGATGTAAAGTTATTATAAGAATGTTTTAGAGATTCCTGTAAAGTGTCTCTGTGGCATATGTGAAGCTACAGAAATAAGAAACGATAGGACAGCTTCATCATCATCAATATGTCGCCACAGCTTGACAACTCATTTAATTAAACACTTGAAACACTAACCTTTCTCGACGCTTCTGATCATCTGCTTCCAACATTTTTTTACGAAATTCTGTAACTGTTGTATCGGGAATAACTTTCTTCTTCTTCATTGGGTATAGCGCAACAAGTTTGGACATATCTTCGTCTTCAGTTGGCTCCATACTCGGACGCTTTTGAATTTTCTTATCTTTACGCAAATTTTCATATAATGTTTTAGGCACTTTAGAAAAAGAAGATTTCTGTGATGCAGCCATATTAGTGTTTAGATGAATATGAACACACTATCGATGCAATGCAGTTAAATCTTTTTTAATTATTATTAGCTATCAATAATTAAACACAACACTTCTTCAGAATTTGAGAATGCCGAGAAAGAAATCCGCTGAATAACGCTAATAGCAATGGCTGCTAATGCAGTTTTCCCGCCCAAAGCAACTTAATTTTTGAATTTATGTCGTGACCATGGATACAGAGTCCTTCAGTCGGAATAATAAACGGATTTTTCTGGTACTACCTAGCTTACATCGTAGCGTTACATTCTCTTTGGCTTCAATTAAACAAGTCATAGTCACAATCTGAGTCGAGCATCGTAAGTCACGGCCAAGTCTAATTCATGCCTAAACTTGATAATATTTCAATACTTGCTACTGGTAAATGCATAAGAAGTGCGGCACAAATAAAAACATAGAGGAAAGAATAAGAATAAGAACGAGGAGGTATGATGGCCATAAAAGAGCCATATAAAAATGTATTCGTTCAATATAGTGAACATTATGGTCAATAGGCCGCATCATCGCTTAACATCAGGCGAGGTGGCAGACAAGCGCAAGCCTTTTTTTCTTAACCTATACTGTCCCACTGTAGGGCAGAGGTTTCCCCCATTTCCTTCCATAAATCTGGGTCCTCCGCCACCTCTTGCCAACCTCTCTGGAATGAGTCAAGATCTTCACGCCAGTGTTTCCTAGGCCTTCCTTGACTGCGTCGTCCATCAGGCACCCATTGTGTGACGATCCTGGCCCATCGGTCGGGGTTCATACACACCACATGACCCGCAGCCGTCAGAAAATTAATTAATTCTGTCACATGAAATATGATAATATTAAATCTGAAAACAAAAATGTATTAATTCTGAAACATAAAATATATATTAATTGGAATAACATGTATTTTAATTGAATTTAAAAAAGTAATAAATTATACCCGTTTCCTTAGTGCACTTTGTCGACACGTGTTTCGCCTCTTCACGAGGCATCCTCAGGACGTGTTGACTCGTCGAGCGCTTGGCCGAGAATGAGTGATCAAATTCCTTATTGTACTTGAAGCGACGTAGAAGCGGAATTACACTAGAAATTCATCATTAAAACAGTTTTGAAAATGGACTTCCGCAAAGTAACGCCTGATTCAATCAACTATTGTGGTTACCATAATTTTATCGATATCGATAATTTTTGATTTTTTCCTACAGCATTTCCTACAATACCTACTTTAGGAGTATTTTTTGAAGATTAAACTTTATTGTGTTATTATTCATTTGTCCTATTATGTAGATGTAGACAATAACATTATCACACTATTATTATAAATAAGAAAGTCTGCGTATGAATATGTTTGTTCCCACCTAATTCTGTAATAAGTGAATAGATTAAAATAAAATTTGGTATGGAGGTAGCTTATGTTCTGGATTGACTTATAGTTTTGATCCCGAAAAAATAGCAGTTCCTATAGGATAGCGGGTGAAACCACAGGGCGCTGCAAGTCGTCAGTAAATCTATGAATTATTAGACAGACAAAAAATATTGTTTTTGTCTTTTTGGTCTAATAGTCCTTATCAAAATGAATTCAACGAGTCCAAACACGAAGGAGTACCTAATAAGTAAAAGTATGTAGTAGTACCATAGCCTACCTTTCTGGCTCCATGATCAGGCCAGCTAAGTATCACCATATTATTTTACAAACATCAAATTTACTTAGTGCAACTGAAACGTGCTTGAAAAATGGATAACAAATTTTGAATCGGGAAGCTGACAGACATACCCACGATCACAGACATAACAGACTGAACATGTTTTTTACAACTACATTCGCAAAAACAGTTATGTTTGCATCTCTCTCGATTACACAAAAATCATAATATTCGTATCTCTTTTTGTCGGAACGTCAACATAATAGAAAAGAATGAGCATGTGGTACGGTGTTCCAAGTTGCCATTTTGCTAAGCTGTCAGGAGGCAGACAGCGAAAACCACGGCTTGCAATAATTACCTAAAATAAAAGTTATTTTTACATATTTGTTTTAAAAGATACGAAAATACTATGGTGAAGTGCAGTGTCCTCATGTGTTTTAATTCATCTCATAAGATGCCACCCGGTATAACGTTTCACAGGTAAGTTTCGTGTGTCATAATAGAGCTTATTTTGAATTGCAAATTTTCCTTGTTATTTTTCATAAACTTTACAATTTGAAGGCTTGGGAAGGTTGTGTTTCTTCCAATTTCATAAATGTACAAGTTTGGTGGGTGTAATAAAAGTTGATAAGTAGTTTTCATTAAAAAAATATTGTTTCGATCATTGTTTGGCGTTTGAGGTACTTAGACATTGTCCAGGGAACGTATTCAGTAGTATAATAATTAAAATAGATGATTCAGCTCGATGTGATTATGATGACATGAACCTTTTTCATTCATAACTAGCTACTTTTCTTAAGTAATGTAACTCAAGTAACTACCTATTGTGGTTCATGTCATATACACCTAGTGATCTAGATGATGTAATTAAAAGGTTATTTAGACATATTTCAAGTAACAAACATTTTTATTACATTTAAGATTTCCCAAGGATGAAATGTTGAGAAAAGCATGGGTGAAGAATTTGAACCGAGAAAATTGGCAGCCCAGTACAGCAAGTTTGTTGTGCTCAAAGCATTTTGAGGCACATTTGCTCGACCGGACTGGTTTCCGAACAATCCTTAGAGAGTTTGAGGTGTAATGCTTATTGGAACAACAGTTTTCAATGAACAGTCGCTATCACTATCATGAATCTCAAGTTGTACTAACTACATTATGATAACTTGCATGTAATAATTTTCAGAGCGATAACATACCAAGTGAAAAGAAAGCCACAAAAAGAGGTGTTACTGGCAAAAGTGTTCTGCGGGAGCTGCAGAATACCTCATTTCCATCAATTTCAGATCCTGCAACCACATGACACATTTGGTAAATTGTTTTATACAAAAATAAATGATTTGACTTGGTCTGGTGTGTTTGAATATTAATACCCAATGGGAACATCCATAAATTCCATCACATAAAGAGGAGGGGAGGAGGGGTCGACGAAGTGTGACTGACAAGGGCAGGGAGGGGTCGTAAATTTTGTGACGTTACATTTCAGATACAATCTAATAGTATCTGTTAGCACTATTATAAAAGAGTGTCTTTGAGTCCGGCCCGCGTTTTGCAAATGTTTGCGTGTAATGTTTATGTAGTGTTTTTTGCATCAATATTTTTGTGGCTTGTTGGTTCTGCTTGGTATTATATGTCTGTGCCCACGATGCAAGTTAAATAAGAGTTTGTATCTTTTTAAACGACTAGGGCAAGTTTTACCATAAAATATTTTATGAGGTATACATTAAAAGGCTATCGATAAAATTAAAACTGACATAACTTTCCCATCACTAGCTGTGATACCACATTCTAAATTTTATAATATCTTTTTATTTTTAATGGCTTCTCATGGAAATTGCATTTAACCTTATCAAATAATATTTATTTTTCTACCCATTTAAAGTCACTATGGCTAAGTTAGGAGTCTAAGGCTATGTTTAGAGCTCGTTTTAGAGCTCTAAACATAGCCTAAATCGATATCATGGTCAAAGCATGACCTATTAAGGTCATGGAAATTTATCTAGCTAAGTTTGTGCGGAGTTTTGGGGCAAAACCGAAAATATATTGTTTTTACTTCCTATTGTTTGCCCACACTCATGCAAACCTACAAACTTACCTTAATATTATTTAAAGGATAATAATTGACTAATATAACATAATCACATGCGTTAATACACAATTTTTGTTAATTAAAATAAACAAAATTGTTGAAAAACTCTTTAACTTAAATTTTTTACGTACCACTTTTCGTGCAGTTTAAGGTAGAACTGTTTTAATAATAACGTACGTTAATTTACGATACGTTCTTTATTTCTCTACTAGTATTATAAACCACACAATAATCACGCAGATTTTTTGAACTAGCAACATTTACCAAAATAATTGCACAAAATTCAAGGGGAACTGAACCGTATTGCACGATGAGAAGGTCAATTTTAAACTTTTTCAAAATGGCGTTCATAACCTTTTGAAATATCTAAAATCTAATACTAATCTTGACGAATTATTGCATTCTTTCCTATGTAGCGTAGACAGAGAAAACAATAGACGCAATCACATTTCCTACTCTTTTACTCCGCAGCGAAACAGCCATATGAAAAAATAGCATGCGTGAAAAAGAAGGATCTATGCTTTTTGCCTCTTTGTCGTTGTAACCGGTTGACTCCAAGCTCTAATTGACAGTGTGGTGACAAACATTGAGAGATTTTTGTGTTTTTTCGGAAATAAATCATCTAAATTCAATTCGTTATCCTTAAATTATTATCCTCGTGTGGTCAAGAGTATTGGATTTCGTCACAATGGTGCAGTGTTGTGTTTTGGGTTGTCGGAACAGAACAGAACAAGGTTTATCTGATGTTACATTTCACAGGTTTGTAATGGCCGTTTTTATTTACAATATATCGTCTAAAATCAATAAAAATAATAAATATGATGTATTGATGCAGGGGCAACATATTTAGATGTGAAGTTTTACTGCAAAATTACAAATTATACAAAAGCAAAGAAGAACGTAACCTCAAAGATATTGAGTTAGGGCTGCCATAATGTAGCTTTCAATTTTTCCCTAGTTTTCTAAATGTTTACCGACGATGTATTGAATTTGACAGATTTATTTTATGCGCTCAAATAAGATGCCATTACTGTATTATCGGTTTTGTATAGCAGCGTTTTTTTTTAACGAAAAATGATTTTTTGTTTGTACTAAACTAATAGTAGAGTCGGAATCTATGTTATCTGTAATCACAGAATTTACCATATACTTAAATTTCCTAATATTTATTTACAGATTTCCATCGAATGCAGGACCGGTAGAGATTTGGATACAAGCATGTGGTAGATATGATTGGAGACCAACACGAAATTCCAGAATTTGTTCCAAACATTTTAAGAATGATTTATTTATAAAGCGTGGAGAAAAAAACTATCTGAAACCAGGTGCTCTGCCAACTAATGATATTTATGTGAGGAACCAGAACCACTAACTATGACCAGTAAAAAAAACAACTCATAAGTTTTCCACCAACGAGAATTATAACTTTAGTGAACAACATATAACTTCAGTGAACAACCGTGATAGTTTAAAACAAAAAACGTTTGTTGTAGACCTTTTTTCCGATTTTATTATTATTTGTTATTGAATCCGCCGTAATTCTTACTCCTTACAAAAGCGAATGTAACTCTGTCTCTCTGTCTGGATGTTTGTTCTCTTTTCACGACTAAACCGATCTTAACGAAATTTGGCAGGAAGGTAGTATGCATCATGAAGACGGACATAGGGTACTTTCCCTCAAAATTTGTTGTCAAAAACTGCTTGGTTATAATTTTTATGGTTTCGTAATATTGAAAATAGCTGATTTGAGGGTGTATATGTGTAATGAGTAATTCCCGTGTCATATTACTAAAATAAGGTACATTCATTTTGCCGTGCCCTAATTTGCTAATTTTATTTTACAGACTTCTGATCTTACTTCGAAACCAGGGGGTTCAGATTCAACTGGTCAATCGAAATTTTCAGGAAAACGACCTGAAACGCTAGATTTAGAAATGACAAGAAAACATGATATTGAAATCCCTCAGACACCACGAAGGAAAAAACTGGACGAGAAAAGACGAAAAAAGTTACGAGCGGTGCGTATATTAAATTTTTGTACCTTTTTACTCGACTATAAAAAGTATTATATAACCCTATGATTTTCAAAATCATTTCAATCATCTTTGGGTAATGGTTTGGTAATCTTTGTATGCATATATAGATTTAAATATATTACGTTCATTTGTATTTGTACCGTATCTCCTAATCTAATCTACCCCTTATATTAAAAATAATTGTTGTGAAAAATTAAGTCTATCAAAGCGTCTTAACATTTTTTTTTATTATTACAATAATAGGCTTTTGTTTGACCGCCAACTCGCCTGATGTTAAGCGATGATGCGATCTCCGATGGAGCACGCTTGTCTAGAAGAAACTGATTCACTCGTGGTTTTATGATACCCAGATTGTAACTATCGGGGAACACCCATTCAGGCAGCGTATTCCACAGACTAGCAGTTCGCACAATAAAAGTGGAATCAAAGAGTTTCTTACGGTTTTAAACCTATAAATACATTAATCAGTAACTTTATAAGAGGCTTTATAATCGTAACTTGGCTATTATGTATTGATTTTGTTCTTATTTCTGTTAATTTAACTTAATATATCTTCATGTAAATACTAATTATCAACTATCTTACCTACTGTCTAAATTCTACCTATCTATGCAGGCCTATGTTGGTGTTGCAACGAGGCATTTACACAATTTTAGTTTATATTAGTGAAAACTTTTTTCTGGCTTTTGTGTAACTATTCATTGTATATCTACCGTGTTTGTTAGCAGCTGTTTGTTTTCCTTGTAAAATAAAATAAAATAAAATATAACCTGAAGTTTTACTGTTTTTTATTTTATTACAATAGTAATAAAACCCACCCTAACTTCCATATCTTCTATGGAGCCATAATAAAGTGGCAACACTCTTAGAAAATATCGCTATCTCTTATCCGGTTACAGCGTACTTGTGTCCATTGGTTCCTCCGTCTACGCTATGTAGTTATATTTTGACGTATCGTATGCATGTGTTCAACTGGCTACAACGGATTTCTTACAAAAATGCCTTGACAGCCCTTCTAATCTAAACGAAAAAATTCTCATTAATACATAAGACGAGGCGTATGGCTTTAATAGCTTTAGCCTGCTCATTGGTAGGCGAAAAAAAAAAACAAGTTTGACAACCGTTGACAGTTAACGTCAAGT
The DNA here is from genome assembly GCA_949125355.1 of Agriopis leucophaearia. NCBI lineage: Eukaryota > Metazoa > Arthropoda > Insecta > Lepidoptera > Geometridae > Agriopis > Agriopis leucophaearia. Next base: position 7,695,163 of record OX421261.1, on the reverse strand, counting down.
CAACTGTCAAGCTACGAAGCTAGGTACTTACGCACGCAGATTTTCTCTTCAACAAAACAAATTAAATTGCATTGCATGATAGAAAGTGAAATTAGTTTCTTACGATTGTTGTCATAAAATGAGGTGAATTATATTGTAAACAGTTACCTACCTAGCGCTGTGTGTTTATTTTTGGCGGCTGCTTTGTCTTTCTCACTCGTAACAAAATCTTACTATACTTTAAATTCTTCCTACTTGGAGCCAGAAGTTCACCATATGAATTACCAGCAAAAATTTCGAATCATTTATGGTTGTAGGTAGGTACCCGGAGCATGTATAATTAAACTAAGTTTACAGAATCAACATTCTGTGGCCTTACAAGACTCATGTGCTAGAAGAGAGGGCGGACACTATTGTTGTCCAGATAATAAAAACAAATTATACACAAAATTTATAAGCTTGGTTAAACAGTTTTTGCTTCTACATTGTTTCAAGAAACAGTGGGACTAAGCCGAAAATGTCATTGTATTCATTGGACAGATTTCAAAAGACCAACACTGAACTAGCAAAAAAATAAACTGTTCCATACATTTAGTTTAAATAGATCCAAGTATTTAGTTGCTCTAACAGCTGCAATCAGTGGCGTAGCTATCGGAGGGCTATGCCGTGCCATGCACCAGGGCTCCCAAGCTCAAGGGGCCCTTGGGCCCTGATCAGCAAACCTCAAACTGAACTTGAATTTTTGCACTTCATATACATACATGTAGAAAGTAGCTTTGAGTACAATAAAGGGCTGATGATAAAGTAGCTTTGTATCTTTATATTATTTATATTTTTACTTGATAAATCCTAACCCAGTTTAGGTAGGGCCCCATTTTTTTGCACCAGGGCCTTTGTTTACCTAGCTAAGCCACTGGCTGCAATAACAGGAAAAAGCTGAATGAAAACAACAAATTATGATTAGTTTCACTAAAGTTTTTGAACAAAAGATTGTGGTAGGCACCCGATGAACTTCAGTGTAATATTAAAAGAAAATGTTTTCATCCATCAAGATACAATACTTATAGAGTCAGAATCTCTAAGTGAAAACAGTATAAAAAATGTCTGAGTATCATGTACATACCTAAACATCAATAATATAGTTCACAATGCCACATTTACTCCAATTTCCCACAGTTTTACCACCGAACTGGACGCCATCGCCAGAAATCCCATCCACACATTATAGATATGTGGAGTCTCGCACTGTTAGATTCAATTGACTGTTTCTGCCACGTACATGTAAGTTGTGGAATGGCTTACCACCTTCAGTTTTTCCTCCGAAATATAATTTGGTCTGCTTCAAACGAAGGGTGAATAGAGTCCTCAAAGGTAGGCAACACACTGACAATGCCCCGGGTATTGTAGGTGTATATAGGCAACGGTGACCACTTACCATCAGGTGGCCCGTAGCTTGTTTGCCACTTATTCTATAAAAAAATAAAAATAAATATTAGATGTGAACGAAAGAAACACTTGCATAGTGTTTAACATCGCTTGTCCGCTATGGCATCGTAGCACTGGCATCACGCGGCGTTGGATCGCAGTTGCTAACTAACCAAAAAGACCGCAATTCATAGCGTGCGCCGAGTTTAGGTTTGGACATTTTTTTGGCATTGGCAGGTATTGTATCTCAATGCAACTGTCAGAGCAAATAAACATTAAGGAATTAGTATAGTGTGAATAACATTTTTCTATGAGACAGCTGATTTTTGTGTTGAATTGCAATTGATCCCAAATGAAAAGTTGTTCATAAAAATAGTACAATGACCTTCTTTCCACATAGTGCCATTATTCCATGTTACCATGTAAAAACAAGCTGTTTTACTGAGCTTTTAAATTTTTTGCCACAATTATTTTATTATTATGAAGTGGGTTTTCTTGCCTAAAAAATCTTTTTTCTGACATGCATGGTCTGGTATGTAACAAATGTGAATTTTGTTTTAGATGAAATATCTATAATACAACATGGAGCGTTTCCCACTGAAGTCTTCTGTCCCCAAGACTGGTTCAACGTATCAGTCGGTGTTTAAAAAGGTATTTATGAGATATTTTTTTTAGTTTTTACAAAGTAAAAATCATCTTCATGTGTTCACTTTACCTGGATAGCATCAGTGTTGCTCAATGACCCTTTTTAAACCGAGAAAGACAAGAGAGCGGTTACCATCAAGCAAGTTGGTGGCCTAAAGTAGATCTATTCTACATAAAAAAAAAAGGTTTTACATTCTAATCATACTGTAGCAATTATAGCTTAGTGGTAGGCATGTTTGATTTCTAAACCCCAGGAGGTGGGTTAAAATAACAGCAATGCTATTGAGCAAGGAAAAAACGTGATAAAACCACGCAAGCATGATGGTAGATATATATTACAACAACTTTATTGACATCACAGAAATGACATAATAAGAAGAATACATTTAATAGAGGCACAAAAAGAGGTCTTTTCACTAAAACCATTATCTAACCATTAACTCTCGGTTAAGGAGATAGGTATTCCTTGTGGAGTATGGACAATGGTGTAGAGTATGTTTAATGTAGTATAAATATAGTTATGGAAATATACAAACATATATGCAGAAGATAAAAAAGGCATACTACATAAGTATTTGATGATAATACATAAGTATAAATATACATACATAAATACAATGTCCTAAAAGTATATATGTGCCTTAATCAACCACCCTCAAGTTAAGGAGTAATCATAGCATGAAGCATTGTGTATATTTCTGAAAGTGCCACCCTACTCATATCTTTTAGATGAGCTGATTCATATGTAACCAGCCATAGCATCGTGAGAGAAACAAGTGTTTAAAATCCTTTGTTCACTAAATCTATACAAATAAAAAAAACTTTAACAGGTCCAATTCTGTACATTGAAGATTTATTTTTCGACTGCACTTTATAATCAATACTGAAACCAATACTGTAGTTTTTTTTCATTTTTGTCTGTCTGTATCATGGCTGAGTATCACGCCGGAGCTATTAAATGAATTAAATTGAAACTAAGCATGATATAAGTTCATACTATTACGAGGTAGGTTATTGGATACTTTTTATCCCGAAATTCAGCATGGTTCCCTTGGGAGAGGGGATGAAAGTGAAAATGAGTCACATCACACATCAGCCAATTAACGTCCACTGTTGGACAAGGCCTCCCCCATAGAGAGGGGTGTTGCCATAATCCCCACGCTTGGCAGGCGGCTTGGGGATCGCAGTACGTTTACCGTGTACTATTAGGACGCTGCTGCCCATCCTCCGGTGGTTCTGGTCGCAGTTTTAGGACACACCCGGGTCCGGGAAAATGAGTACTTAGTTAATTCATTAAGGCGTAGTCCGATTTCATTCAATTTTTTTGTTAGAAAGGAGATACATATACGGTCATATGAGTGAAATTTCATGCTTATACAGGGTTGTCAGAAAGAAAGTTTTCAAATCCAAATTAAATAGCTCCTTTCTTGCTAAAAGTGCTTCACAGCATTGCTTAATATGAGACAAATAGAACTGTACCCATGTGCGAATAATTAGTCTGCAGGGATGGCAATCGCGGACGAAGTCGCGGGTACAGCTAGTGAATCAATATAACGGCACATAAAGGTCTCCATTATAATGTTGATTGTAATAATGCACGCAGCTCTCTATGTAAGGGTACCTACGCACAATGCGGCAAGCCAGAAAGCGGGCAGCCGTCCGGTTGACCGCAAGCAAAAATATGTACGCACAGTACGTAATATGTACAGATATTAGCATTGATCCAAACTGAGAGAGTATTCCTTAAGGGCTTTTCTTACGCCATTCACGCCTGAGATTTTCCGTGCATGGCTATCATTCTGCAATTCCTGCCAGAAACTAAGTTGATCGCAATGTTGCAATGCAATGTTATTGCAATATTATCTTCTCTGCTTAAAATATAGATATTACCAACAGACAGGCAGAAAAGATAAAACATCCAGAGACGGGATATTATTATAATGGTTATACCTACAGGAGATGTCGTTGAACTATTTCAAAAGATTGGCATCTGCCTGTAGGTTTGTGCAATTCTAACAATAAGCTTGCAGTGAGTGCATGGCTATCATGTTGTTAACTCACTGAATGCTAACTGAGATCGGTAGTTGCGAATGTGGCCAATTGGTGGACCCTTTTCCTGTTGATCTGCAGCTACCATTAATGCAAATCATGTGGTGTTGCCAGACGCTCAATTTAACAAAAGGTACGTTAAGTAGGGCAGTTTCTACCCTAATGCCACACAGAGCCTAGTGTACGGCGCGATTATTGATTTTTTCCTCGCCTACTGCGCTACTTCTTTCCAAGACATTCGTCGCCGCGCGGCTCATTCTTGATAACAATAAGAAAATAAAAGTTATTTTCGTAACATCAGTAATTTGATAATTTAACCGATGTGAATGCATATTATAACGAATTATCACCGTCTGGGTTCTGTTTGTGAGAGCCTTAGCCTTATTGCTCTGTGGAATATTGTTGTTATTAGGATAGCTATATATAACAAGTGCGTTGCATATCCACGAGGACGTTCATGCATGTCGATCAATGCTGAAGCGAATGCAATGCAGGACAATACCTAAAGGTAAACTGATGAGTCGTATTTGAGATAGAATTAGATTTCCTAATGTAGCGTTTACAAGCATAAAATAAATGCGTAGTAGGTACTTACTCTCATTAGTGCTTAGCAATGGACGGTTACAGGCTGAAAATGATGATGACTACGAATATAAAATGTATTATACAAGAATAAAACTGGCAATCTTAGAACCAGAAATACTAAAATCGCCTAGACGTAAAAGTTGCTTTCGTGGATTATGTATTATTTCAGTTTATTATAATAATCTACACTAATATTATAAAGAGGAAAGATTTGTACCTATTTTTGTATGTTTGTAATGAATAGGCTCCGAAACTACTGAACCGATTTGAAAAATTCTTTCACTGTTGGGAAGCTACACTATCCCCGGGTGACATAGGCTATATTATATTTTGTAGCGAGGCCGAAGGCCTAGCTTACACTCGTGCGAAGCCGGGGCGGACGGCTAGTTATATATATAAATGAAATACACATGTTTAGTTCATGATTAAATAAGGGGGCTCTTCCCGTCTGCCTCAGTTTTCTCGCTTGATGCCCGTGGCTTCGCGCGCGTAGAATAGACATCGACTTTACTCCAATTTACTCTTCCACTTTCAGTCCTGCATCCGTCCTGGAATCCACTCTAGTCCTATATCACACTCTACGCTAGGTTCTGCATCCGTCCCATAATCCACTCTACTCCTGCTCCGCTCCTTTCGATCCAGGCCCCTAATCCGTCCCGTTATCCACTCTTCTTCCGTCCCGTCATTACCGCGCCAGTCCTGCATTAGTCACGTAATCTTCTCTACAATAGGCCCGCCTTTTCCGATCCAACTCGGCATCCATTCCGTAATCCACTCTACTTCAGTTCCGCCCTTTCCAGTTTAGTCCCGCATCCATCCACTCCACTCCCATACTGTTAACAACCTCTACTCCTATCTTATCCTTTCCTTTTTCGGCCGAGCATCCGTCCTTCTACCCCCGCCTAGCGTCTACTGCTCTAGTTCCGCATTTTTTCGTAATAAAATCTACTTCTGTCCAACCGTTCCCGTTCCAGTTCCGCATTCGCCCCGCAAAACCCTATACAATAAAATGTCAACCCCAGCTTAAGATGAGTCGTACGTTCAAAGGTTCCTATACATTCCGGGGGTCAAATATTTGGTGCTAATACTATAATGTCTGTAATTTCTGAATTACGAAACCCATTACCTTGAAATATTTACGGGACAATTATTACAGAACAACTTTTCAAACGAAAAAAATAATGAAATCGGACATTCGGACATACTTTGCTTAGTTTGGGGTCAGATGACCGTGTGTGCAATAATGTCCCACATATTTATTTTATTTTATTTATTTATTCCGCTGTTGGTAACCACTCTGTCAGGGCTCTACTCCACCTGCCAAATTTTATTCTAGTTACTATTTTACTTCGTCAAATGAAAAGATATTAAAACAAAAATGTCTTACTTGTTATGTTTTGTACATGATAGACAGAAAAACATGCATTTGTCACATTTTGGATATCGATAATCTGGGTGTCTTCAAATCTCGAGTAAATCGGTTTCTTCTGGGCAAGCGTGCTCCATCGTAGACCGCATCGCGCTTAATATCGGGCGAGTTGGCGGTCGTTTGACCGCCAGCAAGCCTATTACCGAATTTAAAAAAAAACGAATCATCGCTTAGTGTATTTAAATTAAAAACAAGAGATTTTATGAGTCAGCGAACTACAAACGGAATGAGACCCATTAACAAGGACGGATAAGAATGCAGACGGGAAGAGCCCACTAACTAGGTAGACGCACAGTTTTAAAATGAGTCAGTCTTGGGCTCCGTCTGTACTGCGCAGTTTGCCACGGGTCGGCCTGGACTGCGGTATCTGGGACGACCGACCGTCCGCCGTCGACCGGTCGGTCGGTCGGTTGGCTCTGGTATGCACACTTATAGCTCGATCCTCTTCCACCTGCTCTACGTGGTCAAGCGAATTTAATTCAATAATCCAGATGCGCGATCCGCAGGCAAGCACCAGCGGCAACACGTCAAATGGGCGCGGAGCGTCCTCGCCCAGCGAGGATGACATGGTAGACATCACGCCGGGGCTCCAGCAGGCGGGCGACGCTGGTACCACGCCCACCAACCACGGCACCTTCCAGCTGTATGAACATAGTGCCCGCAACTCCACGGCCAGTGGCAACTGTAAGTATTCCTAGCTAACTTCATAATAGTATGTAATGATCCAGCGTGTTCAAAGTGGATAATCCGGCAGTTGCTTTAAAGTGCATTTTTTACTAGATACTTAAATAGTAAATATCTGGGACATTATTGCACACATGGTCATCTGACCCCAAACTAAGCAAAGCTTGTAATATGGCAGCCAGAGACTGATATACATACATATATATTTTTAAATACATACTTGAATAGATATTAACACCCAGACATAGAACAAACACAAATGTTCATCACACAAATGTTTGTCCTAGATGGGAATCGAATCCACGCCCCCAAACGCAGAAAGTAGGTTCACTACCAACTGAGCCACCGGGGCAGCACTTAGCTAAGTAGTTTTCCATAGTAGCTACGATACGAAAATTTAAAATGTTCTGATCTTCAGATCAGTTCATCAGTAGTTTAAATTTTTAACTACGAAAGTATAAGAAAGTTGTGCAAAAAGACATCATAACCAGGCGGTCACCCATCTAAGTACCGACCGCGCCCGTCGTTGCTTAACTTCGGTGATCGTACGAAAACTGGTGGTGAATAGAAATTGGTCACCGACTCGCACTTGGCCAGTATTTATTATTTGTTGTTTTACTCTAGAGTGTGTACTTTAATCATGCTAAGTTTGACACTTGTACGTATTACCATTTTTAAACTAGAACAAACAAAAATACGCCAAAAAAGCGTTTGTTGTATGGGGATGTCCTTTACTTCATGTTTTTTTGTTAATCCACCGTAACATTACATATTATGTGAAAATTTCAACTAGCTATGTATTACGGTTCGAAAGATACAGCCGTTAATAGGTAGGATGGACAGACAGACAGCATAGGCTTAATAAAAGGGTCTCGTTAACATTCTTTGGGTACGGAACCCTAAAAATGCTTTGTTTTGTATTTGATGAGGGGACATGAGAGCTTAAGAGCACGACTGTGGGAGTGAAACAAGGACCCGAGAATCCCGGTATACATTCCTTGGAGTAGAACTCTTGGACAGAAAGCTATGGAAAGCTCCTCAATCCACAAATATGTAATTCAATAACCACAGACAATAACATGGACTTTGTATTTTAAAGCTTACATTGCCCAGTACTTCAGCGCATCTGTCGGTAAGATTAGAATGCTATCGGTAGAGTAGTGGCGGACGATGCACTGAGAAAAAGAAACATTGAAATGAAATTCTGTAATTGTTACTTATATTTCTACTATAAAAACACGATTTTGTTTGAATGATTGTTTATCTCCACCGCCACAACTGCGATTAGTTCGTTTTATTTAGTCGTATCATATTTTTAACTACTCATATTATAGCGGACATTACAAAATTATTGTTGTTCGATTACATTAAGTATTTATCCTAGGAATAAGCATGATGAGTATTTTTTTTTTATTAGCTCTTAAAAAAACTTGATCATCAATAGCGCCTATCAACGAAAACAAAATTTAAATTAGTTCAAAAATAATAAATAAATAAATATCTGGGACATAATTGCACACATGGTCATCTGACCCCAAACTAAGCAAAGTAAATAAGTTATAAGTATTTTAATTTCATGCTAGACAGAGAGCGCACTATACTGAGCTATGACGTCGAGTCTCAGGCGCGGTATACAAATGCTATACTAACACACGCTTTGCGAGAAAGGGATGGAGCATCCCCTCTCTATCCCCACTTAAAACTTTAAACGCTCATATCTCAGAGATTAACCAGCCAATTCAATTTATTTTTTTCAGTATGTGTAATATATTAGTCATATTCATCGCTAAGCTTATTATTTGTAATAAATTGAACATTTGGCCACAAGCCTATTGTAGGCTGGCTAGTTGTCATAGTCAATATCTACCTGGCTTCATGCGCTATATTCGTCATCACGCCGCTTAAGTAAACGCACTTTCAATTTGATCACCATATTCGCGAAACAAGAACCGCAAATATCACGTGATCCACTTTTAACCCATTAAGTATGTCATGCGACCTACATGAAATTATCTTTAACTGAAACAAAAACTAAATACAAAATTTGGCATCGCCAAATGACCAGATAAACCTTATCGATACTTCGTTTTTGATTAGATACATTGGGCGTGTTTATCAGTGTAGAACTCGGCAGTGTAGAGGTTCCACGTGTTTGTGCTCTAAACCATGCTGGAACCCACTGAAATAGACCCTGGAGATACGGAGCCCCTTTTCGATCGCAGCCATGTAGGTAAAACTAGACTGTTAAATAGAGTATTAATATATTTTCATGAAGGTACTCATTAAAAGAAATGAAACGCGCAGAACAATACACTGAGAAGATAATCACAATGTTGATAGCCAAATGTTTCATGTTATTTGTTAAAAATGTTCATGACCATGGATAAAAAGTCCTGCAGCCGTAATATGAAACAAGTTTCACATCACACTCACATCACATTATCAGCCATCAATGTCAACTGCTGAACAAAGGCCTCCCTCTCAGAGGGGTGTTGCCATAATCCCCACGCTTGGCAGGCGGCTTGGGGATCGCAGTACGTTCACCGTTTGCTAATAGGATGCTGCTGCCCATCCTCCGGTGGTTCTGGTCGCAGTTTTAGGACATATACTCGGGTCCGGAAACATGTTTACATAGTATTAAATAGGCAAATAGCGTCAAACATGTCTGAGTCAAGCAAAGTAAGTCACGGTCCAGTCAAACCCATGCCCTAGTAAAGTGGTGGAGGCTTTACAAGAGGCTTCTATGGTCTTCTATGATTCGTTATATCACTTATCCACACTCGAGCACGATTTCGAGCACCTAATAAATAATAATCCACCATTATTAACACTCAAAAATACACAAGTTTAGGAAAAAATAAAACTGAGTGTCATGAGTGTGACAGTGGCTGAGATAATCTCGACCGGGCCAGAAAAGACCCCTTGATAATGTACCCTTGTCAATTAAATTATTGATACTTCTAGTGGCGGATTTGCTCTAAGGCCCAGTAGGCCCGGGCCTAGGGTGGCCAGATATTTAGGACGGCCAATTGTAACAAAAAATACACTGATGACTGAGAAAGGGGCGGCTGGTACTAACTATATGACCTGGGGCCAAGGGCGGCCAAGACTGCAAATCCGTCACTGAATGCTTCCCATATCAAAATTCAAAATAACTTCGAGTGCTTCAAAATATTTATTCTATTTAAAAACCACGCTGTTTTAACCGACTTCCAAAAAGGAGGAGGTTCTCAATTCGACTGTTTTTTTTATGTTACCTCAGAACTTTCGACTGGGTGAACCGATTTTGAATTAATTTTTTATTTGAAAGCTGGTGCTTCTCGTTTGGTCCCATTTCAATTTGGTTCAGTTCTGTCATTTTTATGATGTCGGTTTTTTATATTGATAATTATGTTAGTAATGGTATCCGATTGCTTAATTTTTGTGGTATTGTTTTTTGTAACCTGCCGGGCGCCAAAACGAGATTGTCGTATATGAAACTGTAGGCACCTTGCAACGTTCTCGCTCGACCAAGTGACTATAAGATATTTTCGCGGTGCGCATGCTAGCCTGGATGGCAGGCTATGGGCCTAAGGTTAAAGCGGGTGACAGTTTAGGTTCCACGAGGGGATACGAAACCAGCGGATGAAAATTTCCCGTTTTGGATTGCAATATGATTATGGGGTCGGTACTGTTTACCTACACCAAAAGCGCTAATGAAAAGAATTATCAATATAAAAAACTGACTTTATAAAAATTACAGAACTGGACCAAATTGAAATGGGACCACACGGGAAGCACCAGCTTTCAAATAAAAAAATAATCAACAAAATCGGTGCACCCAGTCGAAAGTTCTGAGGTAACAAACATTAAAAATAAGTAAATAAACAGTCTAATTGATACATAATTGATAACCTCCTCCTTTTTGGAATTCTGTAAACATAGAATTCAGAAAAAACTCACCAATTCTTTACAGACCTAGAATTATTTTTTTCTTAATTCTATGTCTTTAAAGAATTGGTGAGCTCTCTTGGTATTAATTTGGAACGCGACTTAATTCGATTTGACACTATCTTCCTTTGACATTGACAGTGGCATCTGACAGTAGATGCTTCGTTTCGTCTGCGTCACCCGGATTTCATTTTTGTTTATTTTATGTGTTGTGGAGCTGGATTTCTTTTGTTTTTATTAATATTATTAAAAATCTGCATTAAATATATGCATTAGATTATCAAAAACGTTAAACGAAAGGTTTTTATTTATTTCTTTATAACTTCAATACAAATGATCATGCGTAAATGAGTTGTAATTGATTATGTGGTGAAAGATTCTTCGTATTTATTACTGAAAATTGTTGTTGCAGGGGACGCAGTTATGTTTACTGGAACACAAGGTTAGTATAACTACATTTGTAACCTACCGTGCATATACTTTCTCTCCTTTAGCTCTCTCTTATCTCCTGTAACGAAAGTATTTCTGAAGCACTTATGTGGCCTTACTTAAAAACGTTACTCAAGTTTATCTATGTTTGAAAATGCTCTCTCAACTTCTCGCTGACGGCAATCGTCACACGCGAAAACCAGACGGCGCATATTTAAGCGTATGTCAGCTTGAGTAACGTTTTTAAGTAAGGCCTTAAAGTCAAAATCTAACCCTGAATCCACCAAAGAAATATTTATCTGCAACATGTAGGTAAAATAAACACTTGTTTGTACAACAGTTGAAGATGACATTCCGGGTATCGGCCAATATGAAGACTTCCACACCATCGATTGGCAACGGGACATTGCTAGAGATCGAATGCGACATCGGTACCTAGTGAGAAAACGTCAAGATTCAATATGGGATCTGATCAAGGTGTGTGTTTTAATTCCGTTGAGATATTTGTTTACCTTTTTGGCTATCTTATTCAGTCAATGTCAAAATGTTAAAGAAAAAAGACAAAACACTATTTAATAAATTGAGGCTATTTGAATATCGTGTAAACTCTGTAGAGCGACACTTAAGGGATTTGCATTTTATGGCGTTATTGAGAGTTGTCATTAAATGGAAAGTAGAGAAATTAATATCATTATACTATTATAATATTGTATTTACTAGTAAAGTATAATATTTACAAACAATAAACATTAATATGGATACAAATAACATCTGCCAATAGTCTGTTATCTTCGTCTGACGCTTATGCTACTCCAGTTTTTTATGATATTTTAAATACCAGGTGTTAGAAAGTACTGTGTATTGCTTAATAATGACATATTGTGGTCGTTATTTAGTGGGTGTGGTGCTACATAAAGTGTATCATTGTATGGACAACAAGGTAAACCACCAAAAGTCAAATAATTTCGAAGTTTTAAGGAGTTTGTTGTTTAATCAAGTGTTGCTTTATAGAGTATTCACTGTATTTGATGATAGGCGAACAGTACAGGCCGATGTGCCTATATCACAGTGTTGAAATGTAGTATATATATGTCTATATGTTGTTATTTGTTGATTTCTTGTACATTGATACCAAAGATCATTAAGACTATAGATTCAACGTTCCTAATATAACTGTAGTGAAATTGTGGATTGATTTTCAAATAAATGAACAATTAACAAAAACAAATTATACGTATTGGCATATCGACTCATTGTCAAATGTCCGACTGAGTAGTATGCTTCCCACCCATATATAAAGCACTGCATTTTCATGCTGTACTTTGGTGTGTTGATGTTAAATATATAATTTGAATAATTTGTGATTGATATTAATAAGGTTTAGAATTTATAAATGAATCAATGCCTGTTTATTAGATGCTTTAACTTAACATCTTGTAAAATGATGTGTTTTTTTTTACTATAAGGGTGCACACGATGCGTGGTCAGGATGGGTGTGCGTGCTGTTGGTAGGCGTATGCACCGGCATCGTAGCTGGTGTGATCGACATAGGTGCCTCCTGGATGACAGATCTTAAGTTTGGCATCTGCCAAGCCTTCTGGCTTAATCGGGAACAGTGTTGCTGGTCGGACATAAACACCACTTTCGACTCCGGCAACTGTTCAGAGGTAAATATACAGTACACCAATTGTAATCTTAGTTGTCATGCTCCATTGTTGACTATAATCATTTCTTGCCATTGAGTCATAGGACAGTGAAACACAAGGATAAAAGAATTCGAACAAACCAGAACCTGACAAGTTTACTGTGATCTATGGTCACAATAAATATAATGTTTGGTTTACGCCAAACATTACACCTGTTATTTTACCGTATTAAATTGTCACCAGGTCTATTTATATTAATCTCAATAGCCGGGTCCAGACCGACCATGCATGTATGAGCATAATTTTTAGATTCACATTTTCCTTTTTTGTTTGTATTTTTAATCAAATAACTAGACAATACAAAAGTATTGGCCTCTACAAATACGTGATTCCTCATCTTTCTAACAATGCGGAAACATCGCAGACTGATGGCCCGGCTTGCGTCAAATAGCCCGCTTTGTAACTCATTCAGATTGCCTCAGCAGATACGGCTTGTGAGGCGAAGCCCGAGCATGGCTCGTGAGCGGTGCTCAACTCGCCTCTGTCAGTCTGGACCCGGCTAATAATGGCTTAAATAATGGAATTTAAATTTTGAAACTGATTTGTTATAGCTAAAATGTCAAAAACCGTAATGACGTAATCTCAAAATAAAGGCTTTGCTGGGCTATTCCAGGTCCTGCAATATTAGTTTTGACATCATCACTTATTCAGATTGTCACAAGTGCGAGGGGGATAGAAACAATATCACATGCACAAGAATAGTCAGCCCTTGCCCTTGTTATGTAACTTTTCTGGTACCAATCATGTTCCCGTCGCTGGGACACAGGCGTTCTCTCTGGGCGCCTTCAAGAAACCTGATTGGGCTGTAGGGAGCCAGACTGGGTTTCACTAAGACCAGACTGGCATTCATGAAACCCAGTCTAGTCTAGAAGGCTTTCATGAAAACGAAAGTCATTACCGGAAATGCTACATAACAAGGTTGCAGATTCATATAGGTTCCCAAAGTTAGACATTTGAGTTTTAATAGCTTTTAGTGTAACATTGGAAGTTTCAAATGAGATAATAGTGTTTTTGTTTTATGGCAGTGGCTGACATGGCCGCAAGTGTTCGGCGACCGGCACGAGGGCGCCGGCGCTTATATCATCAGCTATCTGTTCTACATACTATGGGCGCTCACGTTTGCCGCGCTCTCCGCCTCGCTAGTCAGGATGTTCGCTCCTTATGCTTGTGGCTCTGGTAAGTATGTACTAAACAGTGTTTTCCACTGAGAACCCTATATAACTACAAAACACCGACTGCAACTCTTTAAGTGTAGACATATAGTCAGTGAGACTAGGTAATTTATATGGTACGTAGGTGTTAAAACTGTTGTATGTACGTGCTCTTGTTTCTACCGAGTAATGGTATGAGATGGTGTTCTTTGAGTTTAGTAATATGCTATTTGTATTATCATCTGCTGACCCGACAGACGTTGCCTTGTTCAAATTAAAATTTTGTTTGAGTTATGGTATTGAGTCCATACAAAAATCACTTAGATGTTATCATTTTACAGGTGACATTTCTAATTATTTTTTACTTCAAACCATAATCTGAATATTACGAATATAAAAAAGTGCCAAATCGGTCCTGCCGTTCTCAAGTGATGCGCTTACTTATTCTTAAGAGCAATTAATGTTTATTTAAATAGATTATTTCTATTACTTTAATTACATAAACATGATAGTATAAAAAGGCAAGGAAAAATAAAAGGGTTAAACATCCGATTGCAAGGGTTTTGTGTCATGCCATGGAATCCTAATAAACAAAAACATCTATAAACGTCTATAATCTTTAATATATTAGATGAAAAACGCTAATTGCGCATATGAGAACCAGCAAGGTACAAAGAAATTTTCTTTTTGCTTTTTTGTTGGTTCTTATATGGTTGATACCAGTTGTTGTTGGTATATGTAATTTGAAAGTCATCCTTATTAGTATCATGAAACCAAATCATTCAGATTTACTTCACCAAGAAATAACTTTAGCTATGTATGCCATGAAATATTTCTATTACAATCTCATTCATACAAGCACTGGTTTTCAGGTATACCGGAGATCAAGACAATTCTGAGCGGCTTCATCATTCGCGGCTACCTGGGCAAGTGGACACTCATCATTAAGGTGGTTGGCCTGATCCTCTCCGTGTCTTCGGGCCTTTCGCTCGGGAAAGAAGGTCCTATGGTCCACATAGCCTGCTGTTTAGGTAAACTATAGTAGCATAATTAGTATTTTAGTATAATTCCAAATATGCTAACATTCAGTTGTTGACTAGTTTTGTTGTCTAAAAAGCCTAATGTTTAATTATTCCCATACTGTTTAAGAATTTTGAAGCCACATTAATCTATATTTTTAATGGCCCATGGAAATGACAAATTTTCACTCGCCTACTAATCTCTCCCTACCACAAAGGGTCATCAGCGAAGGTTTGACAGCTCAAAGGCTGTTTGTGAGTGTGAGTTGAACCTGTATTAGTATACTACTTAGCCCTGAAATTTTCCAGGCAACATCCTGTCATACTTGTTCCCTAAGTATGGTCGCAACGAGGCCAAGAAACGTGAGATATTGTCTGCTGCGGCGGCGGCCGGCGTCTCGGTGGCATTCGGCGCGCCTATTGGTGGAGTGCTGTTCAGCTTGGAAGAGGTAACTCCAAATAAATCACTAATTTCTCATGAACATATGCAGCGGTGGACATTTTTAACAGATTCTACACTCGATAAAATCTGCTAAAATTTTGATTTCAACGTAAATCGTCTCAGGCACTTTTTAGGTCTCTGGAAACTTTCCAACACTTGCATGTACCAACTTTCTCTTATGTAATAGCAGTAGAACTACTGTATCTAAAATTACACATCACAGCAGTGGATGCACATATGAGAAATGTATTTTTTCCAGGATAAAAGTAACTTATTTAGCATTGATAATATTAGTGTCATGTATTTTGTTTATAGGTGTCGTACTACTTTCCTCTGAAGACCTTGTGGCGGTCGTTCTTCTGCGCGCTCATCGCTGCTTTCATCCTGCGCTCCATCAACCCGTTTGGCAACGAGCACTCAGTGCTGTTCTTTGTGGAATATAACAAGCCGTGGATATTCTTTGAACTGATACCGTTTGTCGGGCTCGGCATTATTGGTGTAAGTAAATAAATATGTTACGAGTCTAGCATGCCTATCGAAAAAGTTAAATTTAACTATACTTAAATGTATACATTCATGTCTGTGGTCTGGTTTTGTGACCAGCTACTACATAAGTCATTGCTGCACCGTTTATGCAGGATATATAAACTTAGCTTCTAGAAGAAGAAAGTGTATACATATTTGCAATAAGAATAAAGAATAAAAGTAGTATTTAAGTATAAACTTTAGTACAAAATATAAGGTATCTCTATATCTTAAAAAGTTGTAATCACAAAATGTTGTAATATATGAAATGTATGTATGTGAATGATGTACGAAACCATATCTTCATTTTAAAATACCTATTCAACGATAAAGCACACAAGGGGCTGCAGTGAAATAAGTACATCCCCCATTTCACACGTACCAGAGACAATCATCATAATCCAACTCAGAACTTTAGTATAATGGATACAATAATTTTCATTACAGGGTTGCATAGCGACAATATTCATAAAGGCTAATATATACTGGTGCCGATACCGGAAGTTCTCCAAGCTGGGCCAGTACCCGGTGACTGAAGTGCTGGCGGTGACTCTGGTGACGGCTGTCGTCGCGTACCCCAACCCGTACACTCGCATGAACACCAGTGAGCTGATATACTTGCTATTCAATCAGTGCGGCATCTCTAGTTCCGACCCACTGTGGTAAGTGTCAGTGTAAGTGTATTTCTCTATACCTGAGTGATCATTAAAGTAAAGGACTATAGTTCGTAAAATTTATCAATATTTAATATGTTATGCCTAGGGCTGGATTGATGTTGAAAATCCATCATATTCACATATATAATATAACCTGTTTGTTACTATTCTTATAAACTATTGGATAGTTAGTAAATTAATGTTAAATAATGAAATTTAAATGATACTTGTTTTTATTAAATTTAAAAAGCAGAAGGCAAATTATCGTCAACGCCATAATCAGATTCTGAATTGCTAGAGCAGTCCTGCAGATTAATGATTGAATTCTTGATCACTTTATGTTATCAAAGTGAACATCTTACTCAACAACCGTAGAATAATAAATAACAAATCTAGTTAGATAGATAGAAACTATTGTGTACACCAAAAATAAAAATTACATACAGATAGAAAACACTTACGAGCTAGATATTTTAATAAAAAGAAACACTTCTCGATTACAAGATTGATAATTTATAGTTTGTGCTGTGGTTATGATGGAGTGAGGAACGTCACTATGCGCAAGATAATCTCACCATACCAATAAAGCATGACATTTCTCACATACTTTTTAAACGGCATAAATACGAATTTTGATGGGCGTGATTTCGATGACAGCTGTCCCAGGACTGATTCTATATTTTATGAACTGTTAAACGTGCGCTGCCTGAATGGTTATTCCTTTATAATTACAATCTTGGTGTCTTCAAGTGGCGAGGGAATCAGTTTCTTTTAAGCAAGTATGCTCTATCGTAAACCGCATCACCCCTTAATATAAGGCGAAGTGGCGGACATACGCAAGCCTATTATAATAATAAAAAATATGTGACGGCACAAGGCTTATAATTTTTTTTCATATATCTATGTGTAGCCGTGGACGATTATAATGTTACACAAAAAAGCTGTTTTTTACCAATCAGAGGTAGTACTCATTGTTATAAATTTTTCTTTGGGACTAGCCCCGAAATTGCAAAAAAAATGCAGCTTGTCCATAGAACAATGTCATTCGAACTCAATGAAAAGTATAGAATATAAGATTTCTCTTTTTGCGATTACAGGGTTGGTCCCATAGTAAATGATGTTCATAATGATGAGTACAATGACCTTTCAGTTTAGTGCAGCCTTTTTGTGTATCCCTGTATTCATTTACTTCTAGCAGTAGATTTTTACTGATCTACTTCACTGAGCATGGTCATTAGCTCTATAGTGAAGTAATTATAAAATGCATTCTGAGTCCCCAAAGACTAAATGTCAATTCTTTTCTTCAGTGTGTGGTACTGTAGAAATATATATATGTGTTACTATATTAAGATCCAGGCAAAGGAGCTTCGCTTGATCTTGAAGACAGAAATCTAGTTTTCCCACATATAAGACCTAACCAGATTGATTTTCCATATCTAAAAACATATAGCAAACAAACATGAATATACAATCAATTTATTTCACAAATATTGCTTAGTCATATAGTATCATGATGAGACCCTTGCTACTTAAAGTCCCACACCTGCTGAATAAATAAATACAGTTCAAGATAATTGAATTACGAGTAAAACGCTTTACAGTGATTACAACCGCAACTTTACGGACGTGAACTCTGCGATCGAGAAGGCGGCAGCTGGGCCGGGTGTTTACCAAGCCATCTGGCTGCTGGTGCTGGCGCTGATAATGAAGCTGGTGATGACCATATTCACCTTCGGTATGAAGGTGCCTTGCGGACTCTTCATACCCAGTCTCGCGCTTGGTGCCATCGCTGGAAGAATAGTGGGCATTGGTATGTCTATCCTTATTTTATTTATATTACACGGGAATTACTCACGTAAGATTAGGCCGGTTATTCTTATTCAAAATGGAGCCTATAAGTTCTGCATTGATACTGACTGGTATTAAGTTTCTCTTTTTTAGATACTAGAATTTAGAATAGGCAACTGGACTGTTTTTTTATTGTCTTATAAAGCTGACCATTAATAGAACCGAAAACAAAATAAAAATTTATTATACTTACTCGGAAAAATTAAAACTGTAATATAATTATGTTTTTTAATGATACTAATCCTAACCTGAAACAAATACGAATTAATTCTGAAACAAAAAACAAACGTAATACCACAGAATACATATAAGTACAAGTACAGAAGATTCACTCCGCAAAATCATTTAAATAAGTAGCGACCCTTGCTACTACACAATAAAGTGCAATTCAGGACGTGTGAGCGCTAACTACCTACAGCAATATTAACCTAGAAGTTGCCTCTCCGTCTATCGCGTAACTCTTGTCGCGTTATCTCTGTCTATCGCGCGGCAGCGGGCACGGCAAGTCCGACAAGACGACTACTTTTAGCGTCATATTTAAAGTGCGGAGTGCGCCAGGCCTGGTTATACCTGAAACCGACTTATAGATAAATCTGTAACAATGATAATTATTAACAAAATCTGAAACCGAAAAATTGAAATGTGAAATAAATTAGTACATAATGTGTAATAGCATAGGTCGTCAGCATTAAGTTGGTCGCAGTCAAAAGCTTTAGATATTAGTATCATATGTGTTGTTATGCAGGCGTGGAGCAGCTGGCATTCTACTATCCGAAGATCTGGATGTTCAGCGGCGAGTGTTCGACCGGGGACGTGTGCATCACGCCCGGGCTCTACGCCATGGTGGGTGCAGCCGCGGTGCTCGGAGGCGTCACTAGGATGACAGGTTGGACTTTACTGATATCATTCTTGTAAAAATAATACGAAAATAACTGTCCGTCCGTTCCCTTTATGACTAAACAATTCGACCGACCTTGATGTAATTTAACAAGACTGTACCATGAATTATAAGGATGGAGAAAGGGTACTTCTTATTACGAAAAAATGCATTGTGATTAATAACCCACCCAACTTTTTGACTATTGTATTACATAATCGTGAGAGCCGCGAGCATCCAGTGGATGCAGATGGCAGGCGGTCGTTTAGTGTGGAGTTCTAATGGGGAGGCCCAAGTTCAGCGGGAGGTCATTGTACTACTCATCATTATAAACAACTTTTACTATGGGACCAAACCTGAAATCAGCTATGGCTTGCAAAACGGTCATTGACATATGATTAAATATATAGTAATTTTTTTTTAAACTTTCGCGATTCGAACACCTGTTTTCATATTTATCGGGACTTATCGCGCACTACTATAGTGCGCGATAAGTCCCGATAAATATGAAAACATTAAATATATGGCTGTATAAACAGCTGATTTTTAACACGCTTTTATTAGCTTGGTATGTATCTAAGTAACTGAATCTTTGAACGTGATTTTCACCCCTTTCAAAACGACGGATTGATTCCAAACTTTGCACACTTATCAAGGACCGATGACCATACAATAATTTGTTGTATAGTTTGTCCCATTATCCTTACCAGGATCTTCAGGATTAGCGATTTTAAAGTAGTGTGTTTTTAGTTTTTGTAACTGCGAGAATAAATTTTCTTGTTACATGGTTGATCCCATGGTAAAAGTTGTTCATAATAATGAGTACAATGACCTCTCAGCTTGTTGCACCCAACATGTTGTATTATGTACAGTGTCGCTGGTGGTGATAATGTTCGAGCTGACGGGCGGAGTGCGGTACATCGTGCCACTGATGGCGGCAGCGATGGCCTCCAAGTGGGTCGGCGATGCACTCGGACGGCAGGGGATATATGACGCTCATATCGCGCTCAACGGATACCCCTTCCTCGACTCGAAGGACGAGTTCCAGCACACGAGTCTCGCCGCTGACGTCATGCAGCCGAAGTCAGTATCGCAACACTATCAAGGCTTCTCGAACACTGATCAATGAACTGTCCCCATGTTTTTTGTGCATATAAAGCGCTTACAGAATTTTTGTATTATCCATACTGTTAAGATCTGGTATACTCGAGTTACAGTTTTATTCCGTAATTTTTATAATCTGGGGCGTTTGAACAATGGGTGAACAGGACACGTGAATCTTCTAGACAAGTTTGCTCTCCACTTCAGACTATGTCTCTACTTCTAACGGATTTTAACTATATTCAGTAAATGCAAATATAATTCACTGTTCGTTAACTTTTCCCTACTCAACGGACGGCTGGACAAATCTTGATGATATAAAGCAGGAAAGTATTGTTCATCAAAAGGTACATTAAATCTTTATTTTATTTTTTCGGATTAATAACAGAAAGCACCCAGTTTATTATGTTACGAAATAATAATGACATCTAAAGTAACAATGTACCCGTAGTCATTTGCACAGTGGCTGTAATGGCGGGAGCACAACCCTGATCTTCAAAGTGCAAAATAAGTTTTCGATTTGATCAGTGTTCGAGAAACCAGGTGTCTAATAATTTATTCCTATAGTCTATTCAAAAGGCACAGCACAAAATGGCTATTGACCTAAGTATTATGTTACCACTGATGGAAATATCGTTCTCCATATGTTTGTGCATCACTTCCCTATCGTTTTATATACTTCTACTCGATTACTTGATAAATGACTCGCAGTCCTCCCCGGACTATGAACATGGTAGAAGCGTAAAACGGATGGAAAACGATGCATAAATATATGGAAAGCGATACTAACGTTTTCTATCAGTGCTAATACTTAGGACTGGGGTCAATGACCGTTTCTCGCTGTACCTTTGGAATAGACTATATTGTGATTTCCTTTTTCTCCATATATTAAGAGTAAATATAAGATGATGTGCCTATTCTATTCTAACTAATAACTCCGTATTATTTTTATTATTCTACTTACATTAGCTTGAACCTGTAAATCTCTGAATGTGAAGTTATTGCTTCATGCATGTCATACTAAACAAATAGCTATATTTTTAAAACAAAGTTTTTGGTAACTTTACGGACAAGACGGTTGACAGAATTAATTTTTAGGTAGGGGTAGGTTAGGTTGTTTTTGCTCCCTGTTAATGTGTATGTATTTATTTATATTTTCGACTAAACATTACTTACCCATGTTAGTGTTTTATGTGCAGGCGCAACGAGACGCTGTCGGTGATAACGCAGGACTCGATGACGGTAGACGACGTGGAAACGCTACTCAAGGAGACTGAGCACAACGGCTACCCGGTCGTCGTCTCCAAGGAGTCCCAGTACCTCGTAGGCTTCGTGCTGCGGAGGGAGATCAATCTCGCAATAGGTATGCTTTCAACACTTCTGTTTCGAGACGTAAAGTCCATTACAGCCGCCGCCATGTCATGTACATGCGGGTTGCGTGGGCGGCTTCATGATGTAGAGAATCATACGAAAATGTGAAGAAATCGACCCAGCCAGCTGGATTCTGCATGTAAATGCCTTCATTAATCTTAACAGGCCCTGAAATTGGCCTTCTCAAAACAATTATTATGATTTAAGTACATTGTAAAAAACATTTCATAAACGTGCTTTTAGCTTTAGCAACGCATATTGCGTTCAGTAGTTCCTATGGCCGTTCAGTATGACCTTCCGTTAACAACATCAGACCTTGAATATAACCTAGGAGTATATAGTATACTCATCAAGACCATTCCAAAGAGCCCAAACACGATGGGATTATATTTTTGCGTTCATTAGTTTCTATGACCATCTTCCGACTCCGTCATTAAAAACTCTCCATGGTACCATATTAATGCTTTGTCATCCAAGTTACATAGGTGTATATACCAAATTTCAACTGAATTGATGCCGGGAGGTGGGTCAAATTAAGCTTGCAAGAGTTGTACTTAACATACAAACTAATATACTTACAAACATGTGAAATTAAATAAAAGCTTATAATGTGATCTAAGGAATTATTGAATCATTGGATCGAGTCAAAAAATCTTTCACTAGTAGAAAACTACACTCTCTACACTTTCCTGTCCACGGTGTCCAGAATTGGTAATTGATCGATTCTCGGAAGTTTAAACTTGAGGTATGTCAGGCCGAGTCCGAAACACAACACTGCGTTCAATTCTGAAAAAGCTGATGGAGGCATCAAAGCTTTATTAAAGTTGGGTTAGGCGGGACACGAATGCACCTTGATAGATGGGCCCTGGGAATCACGCTGTGGGTACTGAAAACAGACGAAAGAGCCAAGGAGGCCGAGAAAACGCTGGCGCGATGACTTCGGACACTTGTAGATCATTTATGATCTACAAGTGTCCAACTTATAAGTTGTTTGTTATGTACTGAGGCCGCCTTTAAGATGATGCTAATTGATTACAAGTAGCCCTGTATAGTTACGTCGTTGGTCTGGGGAAATATCTTCAGGGCAGGTTTATAATAATAATGTAACATGTCTGTTGTCGGTTTTGTTGTTGTATAGGCAACGCCCGGCGTACGATGGATGGCATCACGGGCAGCACAGTGGTGATATTCGCGGGACAGGCGGCGCCGGCACCCGCGCCGCCCAGCCTCGTGCTCAGCCGGTACTTGGACATGGCGCCTATCACCGTCACCGACCAGACGCCCATGGAGACCGTCGTCGACATGTTCCGCAAGCTTGGCTTAAGACAGACGCTCGTCACACACAACGGGTAATTGTCACACTTTTTTATATAGTTGACTATATACATTCGACTATAGAATTTCTATCGAGATGATGGTTTTTAATTCGCCAGTGCTTGGAATGCAGTATTGGTTGCTCTCAAAACAAAAATATGCGTCCAAAAACCATATGCATTAAAACAGTATTGTCATCTCAAATCATGAAATTCGAAACTTTTTCACACACTTTTAGTGTGTTTGTCGGGACTTAGGGTTCGAGTTCCAGTGATAACCGTAGCAAAAGACTAAAAAAGAGGGTAGACCGTATTGTCTGCACCTTTGAACTTTTGGCTAAACACCCGCATTCACTGAGAATGCGGGTGTTTAGCAAATAGTTCAAAGGTGTTCGAGAACGTGGTTCATGTAACTGCGCCGGGATATCGGTAGCTCCATCAACAACCTTATCACGGTAAATATCCCGTAATTAATCATACAAGTGTGTTTTTTTTAAATTATATAATAGGCTTGCGCTTAGCCGCCAACTCGCCTGATGTTAAGCAATGATGCGGCCTACGATGGATCACGCTTGCCTAGAAGAAATCGATTCAATCCTGACTTGAAGACACTGGGTGTCTTCAAGTCTATCATCAAGTCAATTGTAACTATCAGGGAACACCCATTCAGATAGAAAAATGAGCAGGAGGGAATTAAATCATACAGATCTAATGCACACTCTCCAAAATGTATCCGACAAAAAACCGATAGACCAGCAACTTTGCGCCGATGCTTAGCCGACTAGGCCTGAACTGAACTGGGCCTTCGTTGTAGATGAGCCTCTTGGCACGCTTCTCAATTGACTCCAACGCCCCGAGCTGGTAATTGTAGTGAACAACCGTGACTGTTTCAAACATTGTCAAAGTACACAGTTTTAAGTTGTTGGCTGGTTGTTATTTCAGGCGTCTTCTGGGCGTGATCACTAAGAAGGATGTGCTTCGCCATGTGAAGCAGATGGACAACGAGGACCCCAACTCGGTGCTCTTCAATTAGCTGCCACCAGCTACTTGACCGCATAGCGCCAGCACACCATACCCTTCTATCTGCGACCTACTATGTATACAACAATGTCGACCGACGCCCGATGATCACCAGTAACGTACATGTATTGTAAACACCTAGCTAGAATAAGGACTATACTGTGTAGTTTTCAGTCTGCCATTGTTGCTTACAAGATAGAACACCAAGTCAAACTAACATAAAGTAGGTAACGTGATCCTTTTCTACATGTAGCATTAGAGTTTTTTTTATAAAAGGACGTAAGGTTATGATGGTTTGAGAATGCTATTATGTGTTCTCACCCAGAATATACGTAAAGGCGGATGGGTAACATTCGTCCCCTTTGCTATTTTACTGCATGTTGTATGTGACCACAAATATTACAATCATAAGTGTTATTGTATTGTGTTGTTTTTTTGCTGTATTTGAATGTGGCCTGTGTTTTTTATTGTTGTGTGTTGTAATTTGTAAATTTATGGACATTCTATTTTAAACAATATGTTATAACGTTTTGGTGTATCAATCATAATGCTCTAATGTTAATTCGCCTGATGGTTAGCAGTCAATATTATTTATCAAGTGAATATAATTATACAATAACTTATTTTTTTAATCGTAATCATAATGCTCTGATGTTAATTCGCCTGATGGTTAGCAGTCAATATTATTTATCAAGTGAATATAATTATACAATAACTTATTTTTTTAATCGTAATCATAATGCACTAATGTTAATTCGCCTGATGATTAGCAGTCAATATTATTTATCAAGTGAATATAATTATACAATAACTTATTTTTTTAATCATAATCATAATTTTTTGAAATGTCAAGCTGTATTTTTATAGATATACAATTGCAATTATAATTTAATTATACAATAATGTTGTTTTGTCCCGTGTAATGTAAGAGATTCTTATTGACATTGATGATTATCTTATTGACAGTTCTAATTTATTCGATTTTTTAACATATTTTTATTGATTGACGTAGTATTGTATATTTTTTGTATTGTATAATTTTAATTTTATCTAACATGCTTGGATATTCATTCATAATCTAAAGAATATTTTAACGCTGAGTTATTGCTAAATATTGGTGGCACTGTGATTGAAAATAAAGTAGCAAAACCAAGATCTATCATGCATTGTCTACCTGCCATTTCCTATGTTGTCGTGGTATTCCAAAGCTCAAAACTAATCAACAAAAGGAGAAATGTAAAGGTTATATTAGAATTATATACTATAAATCAGTTATTTACCATTTCGAGTAATTGGTTAGTTTTCAATTTATAATTTATTGCAGTTATATGACTATAAAGGGGATATTTGCCATGGTAAATTCAAGTCTTCCCTTGAATATGGTGCATGGAACTGCGCCTTAATATCGGGAACTCCATTCACAACCTTACCACGGTAATACCCTCTAATAAATCATATAAATGTAGTGAAAAACAGTGATTGTTTTAAACAGTGTTTTATAATTTATTGTCTTAAAATAAGTAAACTATTCATTTCTTATTTTAATTTTTACTTGAATATCCTTGTTGTGTTTGAGAAAAGTGCTAAACACGCCTTGGTAGCAATTATGTATTGATGGGCTCACATATCTATGTGTTACAGCCACACGTAAGTAGAATACATGGTCTTCCATCGTACGACGCGTGTGTCTGTCTGTATATCACAAGAAGCTCTACGATTAGCTCACAATTTCACGTCCATCAACTCTCTGTTGCTGGTCTCTGCGGTAATGTACTATTAAATCATCTCATTTTTAGAAGACTTTTATATTAGGTTGACTAATGTTACTGTTTTTATTGTAACTCTTTATATGTCTATAATGCAGTTATCCATCAGTTGTTAATGGGCGTAAATTTGAAAAAATCGGTCATCCCGGAGGTTATGCCAGGGCCAGCCAGGGTGGGGCAAGCAGCCCACCCTGCCCCAACGTGGCTATACCCATGCTATTGTTACCTTTTTTATATTGGTAGACTCACATAACCGCAACGAATAATTATATAGTGTCTGGTTATTGACTAGACCGAGGTGCCAACTCAGGTAATAATTTTCACACATTGACCCGACAAAACTCGAATCAATTGTGAAAAGTATGTCTGTGCCTTTTTTGTTATCTTATTGAGAAAGGTATAATATTGGTAATGAAAAATAAAAATTATTTATGTTCTTAATTACTGGAAACAAGTAGTAGGCTCAAAATATAACAACAAAGGTATACTCTTTGAGTTGGCCAGCCGGTCTATTCTGCAAGCTAAGTGTTGGTGATAATAAAAAAAAAAACTATACAATGTAAATTTTGTCATTTTAAATACGTTTTATCTTTATTCAATATGCAATAATTCAATCTTTTTAATGTCCGTATTTGCGTACCATTAGTCGTGAACATCCAGAACAATTTTATATTTTAAAACTAACCTACCGAAAAGATAAAAGTCCGTTTTGTCATTAAAATATATTGAAGTGTTTCACCCTTAAAATATCATAACAGATAATAACCAATACACTATATAAAATTCTATTATACTGCCTGTAAAATTTATATATGTTGAAAATAATTTTATGTGTTTAAAATGATAATAAAACTTGCTTGTAAGTACAAAGAGAAGCAAAATATTATTGGCTTTGGTCGACCTCTTCATATCTGATTGTCAATAATCGGCGTTATACTATCACTTCGCTTCGGCCGCCTACGTAACCACAGTTTCGTAACCAGCTACGATCGAAACGAAATTATATTTTTATTTATATCACTTGTGTTGCATGTATCTCTCTCGACCATTATAGTGATTTTGAACCAACTCCAATAAAAGATTATTAAGACTTATTTGTATGATTATTCACGATATCCCTGGCACTTCACTAGTACCATTTTTATTGATTAGAGTCGCCCAGATACAATACCTATAGAGTCACAATAGTGCGAAAAAAATGCCTGAAACAAAAGTCGGCGCACGGTACGCATTACGATGCCCTTGCGGACAAGCGACGCGTCTAAATTGAAGTAAATGTGGCATTGTGAACTATATAAATTGTTTTTTAGTATTTGTTGTTATAGCAGCAACAGGAATACATCATCTGTGAAAATTTCAACTGTCTAACTACCACGGTTCACGAGATACAGCCTGGTGACAGACAGACAGACGAACGGACAGCGGAGTAAGAGTTACTAACACTCGGTACCGTTTTACCCTTTGTTGATTATTATTTATTAAGTGTTCGTGAAAATGCTCGAGTTGGGTAAGTGATATAACGAGGTAAAACGTGTTGTTTCCAAAACTATAGAAGCCTCTTGTAAAGTGGCATGTGTTTCACTAAACGGATTAAACCTAGATGGCGCAGCAAATTGAGCGTGTTACAAGTTGTCTCGAATTTCCGTAAGCGCTACATTCAGCTAGCGTACGAAAAGGTTCAACTAATATTAGCAGTCAACACAGATCTACTGGCAGTCAAGTATCACAGCATTAAAGAAAAGTGCAATGAACCAGTAGATGGCGCTATTCTTTATTATTATTATTTTACTTCGGGTGCCGCGACCAGCCGAGATATGTTTTCATAAAACCATAAAACTAAATTTATATTATATATGTACATACAGTAAGTACTTGTGCAAAAGCACTGTATTTTTAGAAATGTTTCATTAAAGTGACCTTTAAATGTGCTCGTTCGCCATTCGGATACGTGGCTCTCAGATCAGACAAACAATGGAGATATGCCTTACTACAGTAATTATATTTATTATTGTTAGTTTATTAGTTCATGTTTCTGAAACTACCAAGTTATTATAATATATAGTTATGTATTGGCCTGTTTTTCTAATAATTCCGGTTCTCTTTTGCGTGTGCCAATTCACAGTTGGTCACTGTTGAAATATTCGAGGTCTATATAAATTAATCCTACTAATCAATTTTGGTGCGACAAATACCTACCTACATTCCGTGTGGATTTGGTTGACCTCAACCGCCGCCTAACCAACAGGACAGAGAGGGAAGTATGTTATTCTCACTCTTTCTCTCCCGTAAGTTGTAGTCCAGGGGCCTTACCCCAAGCTCGAAAAGTTGACCCGCATAGGTGTTATTTGTCTAAACGGTACCATCAACTACGATAAGCGGTAGTTATTTGATAGCCGCCAAGCTTTGTTATTTTCACGCACACATTGTTTTAAATGGACTGAATTGAATTTAGGAGGACGAACTTCAGTGGCGGATTTACACATTTGCCGCCAGTAGGCTATTCAAATTTTGCCGCACCTACCAACATCAATTATTCATTAGAAAAAAATTAACAATGAAATCGAAACTATGATTTGTGCACTATCGTCCTAATTAAACCACCTTTTTTTAAACTAGGGGATCGATGTGTAAGTTATTAGATTATTTTTAAAACCCAAACGATTGCACAGAAATAGTTTTAGGGTAATTACATAAAAGGTATATAAATAATGAAAATTCTGTAAAACATAAAAAAAATTGCCGCCCCTAAAATTTGCCGCCCTAGGCTCTAACCTACTCAGCCTACTGGTAAATCCGGCACTGACGAACTTTATAAGATAAGAAAATAAGGTCATGATACGAGAAATCGGACGAAAGCTGCCCGTAATTGGCAACATGTTATGGTAAGTGCATAATTTTTGGGCGTTGCCATAACTTCACAATGTTCATTATCTCCTTTCAAGGCTGGTATTTCAGGAATTTTAAAAGGTGTTACAGCTTCTATAGCAAGTAGTGGCATTAAATCAGTAAATTCTATGATTATGTTTTGATTTCTTCTACTTTCTGTACTATTGGAACATTCTACTTCTATCAATGTTGTCACTAACTCTTCTCCTATAGGTATAACTATTAGTTCGTCTTCTATCTTCCTTTGGTAGGAGCGATATTGACGAATTAACTGTTGAATTCGTCCAGTCCTCTGAGCATTTTTCGTATTTAACATATTCGTTTCCTTAGGTTTTTTTCATCTCCTTCAGATAAAATTTGTACTTTTTCATTATATGGCCGATAAATAGAACATCGCTTAGTTTTCAGCCACATTTTTTCCAAACAATTTGCGGTAGGCCGAAAACAAAATTTTTTTTACTATGTGTTTCTAGTTTTCGGCCGTGTTTGGAAAGTTTCCACCTATGATTTACCATAATTTAACAATACTACTGAATTTTGGCGCCTGTAAACTGACAGTCAGATTATTCACAATGGTTTACAATCGTGAGAAAAGAGTAGTTCCTTATGACAGCGACCCATGAACCTACTACCCAAATAGGTTCATGCAGCGACCCAATAAATAAAAGAGAAAAAAAAAACAAGCTCTGCCAACTTGGTTTACGGCCGGATGGCCGAGAACTGAACTTTTGAATAAATTTCCATGTTTGTTTTCGGTACCCAAAATAATAGTGTTTATTAATGAAATCTAGCAAGAAACACAGTAAAAGTATGATAATACAACATTTGTTTAGTTAATTTTATCCATATCATTATTATCCTACTACTATTATAAAGGCGAAAGTTTGTAAGTATGGATGTATGGATGTATGGATGTTTGTTACTCTTTCACGTAAAAACTACTGAATGGATTTGAATGAAACTTTACCACAATATAGCTTATACATCAGAATAACATATAGGCTATAGCTTATACATCAGAATAACACATAGGCTACAATTTTTGAGGTTTCTAATGTGAAGTCGTAAAAAAACACATTTTTTGCGCTTACATTGCAAACGCTGACTGAATCCTACAAGATAGATCAAAACAATGTACTACAGTATTGTACAACTTAAAAAGGTCTCCAAAAAAGTCCGTGATGGTATATGTTTATCTCTTAGGAATAACCCACAATAACCATTTTTTATCCTTTACTTTGTACGAGAAATAATGGCTTTTTACGAAGCGATTTTAAGCAATACAGTATTAATCCTTATCCAATTAAGTATCTTAAATACATTGTGCATTTAATAAA
Organism: Agriopis leucophaearia; assembly: GCA_949125355.1. Classification (NCBI taxonomy): domain Eukaryota; kingdom Metazoa; phylum Arthropoda; class Insecta; order Lepidoptera; family Geometridae; genus Agriopis; species Agriopis leucophaearia. The sequence goes on along the minus strand of OX421261.1, from coordinate 7,664,990 downwards.
GATCAATATGGCTTTTTACAGCATGTAAATTAAATAAATATTTTCGAAGATATCACAGATTTAAAATGCAGAGTCATAGCAATTTCGGCGATAAATACCGTTTCGGTGATAAATACCGGCAGCGGTGCCAGGCGAACGGGGCGTGGGGGGAGCGGGGTAGGTGCGGTGGGGAAGAAGTGGCTCATCGCTGAGTGCGCGACCTAGGCATGTCGATTCTTCCTGAAAAAAATCGATTTTCGAATCGATTCGATTCGAAGTCCACTGAATCGATTCTCGATTAAATCGGCCTCTGGAAGATCGATCTACGATTAATCGATTCGATTTTCAAAAAAAAAAGTTATTTTTTTTAACCGATTCTATCTTCTATTTGGTTAGATTCTCGAGGACAAATTTATGCCTACTATTCAACATAAAAAGATTTTTATTTTTATTTGCAGCAGAATAGATCGAATCGATATAGAAAACTATTTTTAAATTGAATAAGTATTAATTGCAAGAACAATTACTAGTTTTCGGTGAAACAAAAATATCGATCAAGATACAAAATATATATAAATATACATAATGCACACCTCCTCCTTTTTGGAAGTCGGTTAAAAAATATATTACGATTTAATGATAGAGAAGTTAATAATTAAATGGTCACCTGCTGGAAACATGCTTTAGCTCATTTTTTTACTTATAAATACAGAGCAAATAGATCACAATTCACTATTAATTCAATAACAATTCAATTATTATTATTCACAAAACAAATGTAATGTACACTGTTCATAGAACACCATAAAGTATAATAAAACTATTATACATTCCGGATACGTTTTTGTTTTTGGGCTTATAACTTGGTATGCTAAGCCATTGAGGCCATACTGCCTCGTCTTACGTAGTTTAGCACAGAAGTGGGATTTTTTTAGGTTAGATTCCCTTCTATTTTTTGTGTATTTTAGTCATTCTGCCCCAATAAAGTGGTGGAAACTTTACTAGGGGCATCTATGGAGTTTTGGAAACAACATGTAAATACACGTTCACAAATACTTCGAATAAAATCCACCATTATTATTTCACATTAACAGTCAAAATACAAAAATGAAAATAATACCACGAGGCAACATGTTTTCTTCGCGTTTGTGCCAAAACTCTCATTACAACAAAGTATATAATATTCTAGGTTATTAAAGATTTTTATTCGCGATTCTGATGGTGACCGTTGTCAACCTGTTCGCGCGCTTAGCGATGATAATGCCGTTACGTCTAACATAACTACCGTAATAAGCCGCGCAATTTGCGCATACTATAGTTCGCACAGACTGCTAGACTATTGTTCGATAATTAAACTTTTACAGCATATATATACTTAACGATCTAGAAAACCGATTCCATAGATAATCCCGTGAAATATTATCGATTCTATGTGGAATGCACTGCATTTCTACGCTCTATATTCAATATCAACATCGTGAATCGGTCCGATTCTCAGGGTTCGAGAATCGATCTGGTGAATCGATCCACTCTGTCAGATCGATCTAAAAAATCGATTTTCTGACCTCAAAAAATCGATTTTCCGATTAATCGATTAAAGATCGACATGCCTAGCGCGACCCGAACGCGGGCAGACGCATGAGGGCAGACGTCGTTGACGGTTGTGTCCGTTTTGCGAATTTTCAAGGTACTAGCGATTTGATAAAAACGTATGGTCGCCTACTTTAAGTAATATAGGCCTAAGGTTAGTTATTGCCAGGTTTCTTTTTGGTTAGGAGTTACACGTACAAAAAGATACTTCATTTTTACGAATTACTTCATTGATAATTCAATTACTATATAGATAGGTTAATTAAATAGGCAAGGTTTACTAATAATTCAATAATAACGTTTGTCATGCATGACATTTCGCTTGACTTATACCAATTTTTTTTCCTTATTGGCTCCATGGCTCCACACTTCCAACGTATTTAACCAGTGAAAGTAATATATTATTTGCTTGAAATATATTTGAAACTATGGACATGTCGGGATACCTGTATCGAGTCAGATTAAAACTAGACTAAAATCATACTATGACGATAGTATGACAATCCGCATTAAAATGGAGAGCAATAAATCTACAATCATGTCATATGTGTAGGTATTATCTATAAAATATTCAGTATAAATAATCCGATGGATTTGTGCCTATTTAAAGTTCCGTTCGTGTTCGTTAGTGTAACATTTATATTTGGATATGTCAATCTAATCGTCCACCCACTAATTACTTTGCGCTACGCGTACGAAGTCGCGGGCATTAGCTAGTATCTATATAATAATAGCAAAAAAATTACCTTAAATGTCGACACGCACCACTATTTTTTTCGTTAATTTGTATAAGATGCGACAACTCTGACGGCGACATAAAATTGAATGATAAATTAGAAAATCCCTGTGAGGACTGCCGGATCAGAAATATTTCCAGGTATTATACAACTATTTTTAGTTTTTTTGGACTTGATTATATTCAAATGTATATTATAAAATGGCTATTAACTTAATTATAATTCAACACCGCTCTCCAAGGCACAATAAACTACAATAAACAAACCCCCTACAATAAACAAAGCACCTAGATAAAATCTTTAAAAATAATATCTCTCATTGGTTGGCTGGCCGACTTTTCTCATGAAATAAGATTTTTACGTTCATTCGGTAGATAACGGTTGTGTAAATAAATGGTTATCTGTCATACGGTAATACCTAACACTTGAAATAATAACATTATTAAAATTACAATTTACCGCATACAATATTTGAAAATTCATTGATAGATTATACAGCGAATAAATAACCAAAACAAGACGAAATTGTTGCAAACTTGCTAAAATATTTTAAGATCTTGCAATCTTGTCTTTAAAACTTGATTGGTGAAGAAAGGATTTAGAGGAGGGAGCTGACCGCTCCGCGCCGTGGGCGTGTCCCCTCGCGTCGCGTCACCCTCGCGACCACTCCGCTCATAGAGAACATTATATATACTGTATAGGGACTCCGGCCTCCGCCCGTATAGCAGCGCAAAAAACAGCATGCGACGCCATGTTGCCGCTTCGGGCGAGCAATTGAATGGGGGCCCCATTCAAATGCTATAATGCGAATGCTAATGGTAATGGTGCGAAATGCGAATCCTATGACACTTGTCCAGATTTTGTGTGTGATTTTGTGTTTGATGTATAAAAATACATAGCCATGTACTTTTGGTAAATTACCTGACTAAACGCACACAAATCCACTCTCCATTATAGGTGCCTAAGTAGGTACCAACCTACTGTCTCGTCAAAATTTTACGTTATTCTAGTAGGTAGGTATCTAAATAAATAAAGCACACAACTACTTACTATTAGGTATGAAGTCGGTACCTACAATACTCCACAAACAAACACACTGCTTTCCTGATACCGCAAAGATGCACAAAACATGAAATTCCAGGCTGGAATGTAATTACTGTTTTAGGTTTTAGTAGGTACAATACCTACTCAATCTTAGCGCGGGCATAGGTTAGGTTAGTTAGCGCTCGCACGACCTGATTTGCACATTATTATGGAGTAGCAAGAATCGCTACCTATTTTGTGGAGTAGGTACATACGATACCTATATGAAAAAATGTTTCACTTTTCCACACTTTGGTAGGTACAAAAATAAGGGTTCCATTGGCATATATTCATATAAGTGTATTCATTCTGTGTGCTCTATTGAAATATATTCACTTTAAAAGTGCGTTATAAGATACAAAAAATAATTTATGATCAGTTGTGATATTCAATTGGCCGAAAACTAGCATATGAGCATATTTGAGCCCTTTTCTGGTATATTTAATTATTTTTAAAATTAAACTAAGTATGTACGCTAGCGGCTTAACAGTTATAAAATCAAAATCTAGAATGTTTAGGTTAAGTACCAAAACCATATATAAATAAGGGTAAACATATCAGTGAAATATTTTTTCTAGTAACTTGAAGTTGACGCTCGAAGTTAAAAGGCCGAAAACTAGCGCATTGACCCTACAAAAATAAGGGTTCCATTGAAATATATTCATATAAGTATATTCATTCTGTGAGCTCTATTGAAATATATTCACTTTAAAAGTGCGTTATAAGATACAAAAAATAAGTAGAATCAAAGCGATTCGCGGCGCGTGACCTTGCCTGACCGGGGCCTGCAAGGATTCACACCCGTAGATGTTCTCCGTTCGGCGAGGAATTCCCCTCCAGGCACGCGGGACGGCGGTACGACCCGCACAACTAAGTGCGGCGCTTGCCGGTCGCCACCACAGTCCACAACTACCGAGTTGGCCGCGCCAACTCGGCGTTGGTTCAGCGCCAACTCCATCACTACCTGACTGTGCCGTGCGTTGCCCACGCCCACCCGTCGCCGACATCGGGACCGAACATCATCAAATGGACCTACTGATGGGTAGATCCATCCAGTAGAGTCCATCAATAATGCTGCCCTAACGCCGACGCTCCTGTGGGACTTGCCACTAACCCCTACGAGCACCCCGTCGCGTTGCGATGCGCGGGATCACTCCGTCGTGACTGCCAGCGACATTTCTACCATATTCCCAAAACCACGTACCAGTACACCAGACAGTTTTGTGTCGGATTTTAAGTCGATGCTATAAAAATATTTCTGTATGAAGGTCCATATTTGTACACATTCTCGAGGATATTCAGCGTTTAGACAGTGGAACATTTTGAAGCACATGTCTAATAATTTTAATAAACTGTCAATATTGTACAACACTTCATCACATGACACATAAAAACCTTTTAATTTGTCCTCTGATGCTCCAATAGCGATGATGAGGGGTTGGCATCGTAATCCTGTTTTCCAATTGTGCCTTTCTCCAGGTGTCCAGTTTTGTAATTAATTCGCTGTCATTCTCAATGAATATTAAAAAAAAAAATTGTGACTGTGTAGAAAAACAAAAACATCCAATATTATCAAACATAGATACTTGTAGAATAAAAGCTTTCTTCGATTCTGTGATAGATGGTCTGTATTTTGCTATCTTTCCCTCAAATGTCGGTGTTTTAGTGTTATGTATTTTGTGGGCAATTAAAGCAGCAAAGCAATAGTCCCTTCATCATCACATCTGAAAAAAATATTTCTCCGTTAGCTAACATTAATTCTTAAATACTAATAGTATGCAAATAAGTAATATGTAAGTATCTAAATAAACAGCAATATTATCCTGAATTTGAAGTTTGGTCGCTGCACGTAGAGCCTATTAAAGCTTCGAGTCAGGGGCGTATTTACCCTAGGGCCAAGAGGGCCATGGCCCGGGGCGGCAGGCACTTCACTTTCAGCCTCAGAATACAGAAAAAACGTTCTTTCTGTATTCTGAGTGCTTGGATCGACTCTAGTAAGCATCGCTGGTGTGTGAATATCGGAAGAAACCGTCTCGTTTGTTGTTGTAGATATGTAGGTATATGTAGTACATAGTACATATACCTCGATGGTTGTAACTTGTAGATGTGTTTCTTATTAGGCATGTCGATCTTTAATCGAATAATCGGAAAATCGATTTTTTGAGGTCAGAAAATCGTTTTTTTTATCAATCTGACAAAGTGGATCGATTCACTAGATCGATTCTCGAACCCTGAGAATCGGACCGATTCACGATGTTGAAATTGAGGTGCTAATATAGATCGTTGAAATGCAGTGCATTCCACCTAGAATCGATAATATTTCACGGGATTATATATGGAATTGCTTTGCTAGATTGTTAAAGTATCTTTATGCTGTAAAAGTTTAATTATCGAACAATAGTCTAGCAGTCTGTGCGAACTACAGTATGCGCAAATTGCGTGGCTTATCACGGCAAGTAGTTAGGTTAGAAGTAATGGCATTATCACCCCTACGCGCGCTAGCAGGTTGACAACTGTCACCATCGTAGTATATTCTATTATATACTTTGTTGTAATGAGAGTTTTGGCGCCAACGCGAAGTAAACATGTTGCCTCATGGTGTTATTTTCATTTGTGTATTTTGACTGTTAATGTGAAATTATAATTGTGGATTTTATTCGAAGTATTTGTGAACGTATATTTCCATGTTGTTTCCAAAACTCCATAGATGCCCCAAAAAATAGAAATGAAACTAAGAACTCACCAACATAAACTTAACTGCGATCAGTTTATGTTGGTGAAACCCAAATTGACGTTTTGAATTGAATAAGCCACTTTATACCACTTTAGTTTTGCGTTGATCGCGTTCACTTTGTTGGTGAAATCGGGCCTAAGCTGAAAAAATCCACTTCTGTGCTCAAATCCGTAAGACGAGGCAGTATGGCCTCAATGGCTTTAGCGTACCAAGTTATAAGCCCGTAAACAAAACAATTTTTTTCCTGAATGTATAATATTTTTATTTATCTATGAACAGTGTAAATTACATTTGTTTTGTGATCTATTTGCACTGTATATATAAGTGAAAAAGTGAGCTAAAGCACGTATTCAGCAGGTGACCATTTAATTATTAACTTCTTTATCATCAAATAGTAATTTCATTTTTAACCAACTTCCAAATAGGAGGAGGTATTATATTTATATACCTATATATATATATATATATCCAGACGCCTCGTAGATGTGACGGGTGATCAAAGAGCTGGCGCTTACCTTGGCCAAAGAATAAGTTTGGCCATTCAACGTGGTAATGTCGCTAGCTTTTTAGGCACCTTACCCGAAGACAGTGACCTTAATGCAGTTTTTTACCTGTAGTTTATAGTTTTGGATAGGTATTCAGTTTAATTTAGATTTAATTTAGGTATTTATTTAGCTACTTTATTATTTTAAGTTTTGGTTTTTAGTTAATATTTAAGTTTATGTTAATTTTCTGTTTTTTAAGTTACCCTTGTTTAAATATATATTCATTGTATAAGTATATATATATATATATTTGTATGTTGATCGATATTTTTGGTTCAACGAAAACTACTACCTAGTTTTTCTTGCAGTGAATACTTATTCAATATAAAAATCTTTTTCATATTGAATAGTATCCATTTGTCCTCGAGAATCTAACCAAATAGAAGATAAAATCGGTTTAGAAAAACTTTTTATTTTTTTGGATCATCGAATTGATTAATCAAAGATCGATCTTCCAGAGGCTGATTTAATCGAGAATCGATTCAGTGTACTTCGTTTCAAATCGATTCTAAAATCCAATTTGTTTCAGGAAGAATCGACATCCCTATTTTTTATATGGCACATAACGAGGCAGTAGTCAACATTCAAATCAAAACTTTCAAATTTCGGTCTAACCCTAAATAAGAATTATTTTACAATATTTTTATTTTAAATTATTAAAATATAAATAATGCAAGAGTACTTATTTACCCTTATCAATAAACGTAATTTTACAGCTTATCCATTTAATAGTTGTGTGTTATAAATTGTCCAAAGACCGATTCACTATCAGTTCCCATCATTTCTGGCTTGTGATTGGTCGATCGGTTGAAAATGTTTCTAGCTTCATCTGGCTCCTGATTGGTCGGTCGTGTTCGGAGCAGCACTGTGCTGGTGTTATACGACGCCGCACTGCCATTTTAAGATTCTTTTCAACGTGGGCCACCTACGGTGCGGTTCGTTCTGTGGAATTATTATAATATTTCATAGAACAGTTTTAAGATTCATGTAAAAAGGGCAGGCCTACATTTCTAACATGCTCTAATTCATTTTAGAAATGTAGGCCTGTTAGAATTTTAAAAACAATGAAGACGACGATCTTTGGTTTCGAGAAAGGCCCACCGCGCTATACCTTTCCAATGTTTTTTAAATGGGCAATAACGAAGACTCCGGGCGGCGGACTCACCATTGAGAAAGGTAAATTGTTCATTTAGCTATTCTTTTAACATTTGTTGTTTGATTTTGTCGCGCTATTTCTTATTCGTTGATGTCGGTACGGGAAAAGCACGCCGCCGCGCCGGCCATGTTTTTTTGTTTGCGTTTAAGTAAATTAGATTTCGCCCTAAATCATGATACCTGATGAAAGTAATTTGTTTATTTAACTATTATTTTAACATTTGTTTGATTTTGTTTTGTCGTGCTATTTCTAATTCGTTGATGTCGGTACGGGAAAAGCACGCCTCCGCCCGGGCCGGCCATCTTGTTTGCGTTTAAGTAAAGAGTTTGCCTTTAATCATGATACCTGATGATTGTAATTTGTTTATTTAACGCATTTTACCTACTTATTATTTTAACATTTGTTGAGTTTGTTCTCTCGCGCTATTTATTATTCGTTGATGACGTCTGTACCTATCGGGAAAAGTGCGCGGTCGGCAGCTCGCCCATGCTTTTTAGGATTCCGTACCCAAAGGGTAAAACGGGACCCTATTACTAAGACTCCGCTGTCCGTCCGTCTGTCTGTCCGTCTGTCACCAGGCTGTATGTCATGAAACCGTGATAGGTTAGGCAGTAGAAATTTGACGGATGATGTATTTCTGTTGCTGCTAGGTATAACAACAAATACTAAAAAACAGAATAAAATATTTAAGGGGGCTCCCATACAACAAACGTTTTTTTTTGTTCGTTTATATTAATAAAATCATTAAATTGTGGTGGTACGGAACACTCAATGCGCGAGCCCGACTCGCACTTGGCTGGTTTATTATGTTTCCCAAAAAAAAAAAAGATTTTGCCTATAAACATGCTCGCGCTATTTATTATTCTATACTTACACTTGATCTGATATAACATTTGAACATCTAAAAAAGTTCGTCCGTGGTCATAGGTGCTTTTCTATTTGTTCTTCTAGAAGCAGTTTTAACAGTCGTAGTTAACAAGAAGCTTTAAGTTTCACGCTCGTGCTTTTTCTAAATTCGCTATGATTTTAGAAAGAGGTTTTTTGCACAATTACTTTTTAATAATTAAGTATGTAGGTACATATTTGTTTTTATTTCATTTAATATGACGAATACTCACGTATTTAAGGGGCCTCTATTCGTCTGCAGCTTTCTCGCTCGCACATTTTTACATTATTGACGATAGGTATAAAATTACTGAGTGTGAATTTACAAAAAGTGACACCCAAGTTTTGCCGACTGAACGTACGTGAGCGGTGAACGTACTGCGATCCCCAAGCCGCCTGCCAAGCGTGGGGATTATGGCAACACCCCTCTCTATGAGGGAGGCCTTGTCCAACAGTGGACGTTAATTGGCTGATGATGTGTGTGATGTGTATATTGACATCCAGATATAGAACAAAGGAATGTTTGCCCTAGGTGGGACTCGAACCCACGCCACGACAGGTTCTCTACCAACTGGACTACCGGGGCAGTCATCATTCGACATTATATTAAGTATCATTGGTCACGTTACTTATTATTTTGTGTTGTATCACAGGCAAAAGGCAGATGACGGAGGTCAACATCGCTCCTCGCATCAGCTACTCGGATGAAGGCGGGACGGGCGCCGCGGCCACGGTGAAGACGGACTCCATGGCTACAGAGACCGCCGAGGCACTATCACTCGACATGCCCAAAATAACCAACGCTAACAAGTGGACCGTACGTACTTTTATTTTACTCGCTAACCATTTTACATCATCTTATGTCCCAAACATGACTTTAAGGGCTAGTTTCTGAATAGAGCAGTAGTTTTTGCATATTTGACAACATGAAGACATAAGATTACTAGTAATCAGTTAGCATCCTCATAAGGGCGACTTTAAATACGTCAAAACAAACAACATTTGTTCTACGACTTATCAAAACTCGCGATAAAAAAAAATGTTTCATGCATTTTGTCAGGAGTGAATGATTGTTTTGTTTGAAACAGGGCCAATCCTCTCTCTCTCTCTCTGAGAGTAGGCCTGTGTCCCAGCAGTAGAAACATGATAGGCTTATAATGATCATGAAAAGTGATTATTTCTATAAGACCGAAGTTGAGCAACGGACGAATCAGTCATTATTCAGATGGGTGACCAAGCGGCATTTGAAAGGGCATTGATTCGAGAGGGAGGAAGCTTAGAACGGCCGCACACAGCCCAAAACTGGCTTCGCCACAAGGCGCGGCCACGGGTGGCCGCGTGGCGAAGGCGAGCTTTTCGACGCGGCAACCGGTGACTTGGACGCGGCCACGAGAAAAGAGCGTCGTGTTTATGGCTCGCTCAGTGTGCATCGAGACGAAGTGTGGCGCACTTGTCACAACCACCAGTGGCCGCGCTTAGTGGCTATGTGTGCGGCCGCTCTTATGCAGTGGACTGAATAAATGATGATGATAATTTGTAGGTTCCAGTTTGCTCTCTAAAAGTAATCGTCTAGGCTTGTCGTCTAGGGCATTCTAGAAACTAACACTAGGGCTACCCTATACTAAATGTACGATAATCCCCCGTAATCTGCAGGTGGCTGAGGTGTGCGACTTCATTCGGATCATCCCCTTTTGCGCGAGCTACGCTGACGAGTTCTTGATGCAAGTGGACGGCGAAGCCTTGCTCCTCATTAAGCCAGAACCCCTCGTGATGGCTCTCTCCATGAAACTTGGGCCCGCGCTCAAAATCGTCGCGTGCATTGACTCATTAAGACCGGAGAGCGAGCAACAGACCGACCAATGACTAAGGTACTATAACGGAAATTAGTTTAGGTCGTTTTCCTCAACACTAAGTTTTTCCTATTAAGTAGTTCTTGTCAAAGTAATAACATCTGCCATTCCATATAAGCATATAACCATAGGCTAAGGTTGATTTTTTTATCTTAATCATAATCTTGTTTTGCCAACTTTTTTAGTTAAAGAATTGTATTATTTTTTTAGTTTTGTTTTTGTTTACATTTTACTTTGGCTCCGATGATATATATGCTCTAAACGTTCTTACACAATACAGAATTTCCAATGACAAGTTTGAGAAAATAACTAGCCTTCATAGCTTGTCATTGCGAATTCTCCTTTACGGGATACGTTATTAGGTTTGCAATTTCAATGTCAGAATTTCGTAACTATCATGACCTAATTAATCATTCTTTTTTTCGAGAGAGCTCTACATGGCAATAACTTACTCAATTTCAAATGAAAACAAACGACCAACCTTTTCATTTGAAATCACGTAATGTTATTGCGATCCCAAGGGTTTTTTTTTGTTTTGTATGGAAGGAATAAAAAACGAATGAGTGAAAGTCATGGAGCTAAAGTTATGATGTAGTAAAGCGGTTTGTTAGCAATAATCCTAGGTATATAGTTTCTTATATTGAATCTGTATTTAGTTAGCGAAGCATCCATTACAGCGAACTTCTATCAGGTCTTTTCGATTTGATTCCCTCAATTATTAAGGGACTCTAGATGACTATAATTTACTCGCTTCCAAATGAGTATTGCGGAATCCTTATTTGAAACCGAGTAAAGTTATTGCTATATTCTAGTATTTTGGTTTTGTTTGGATAATCGAATTCTAAATAAATCACAAACTGTAATTCAAAATTAAGATGTATGGATGTTTGTATGGATTTCTATAAGTATTTTACGCACGTGATTATTCGTAATTCGTCCACTAATCTACCTTTATGAAATAGATACAAATCTCAAATTCATGATAACTTCATCATCAGCCTTTAAGAGCCTTACTAAAAAAACGTTACTCAAGTTGATCTTTTTTTTTAAATGCCTCAACTTCTCGTTGACGGAAATCGTCACATGCAAAAACGAGACAGCGCATTTTAATCATTGATTAACTTGAGTAACATTTTTAAGTAAGGCCATTACTGTCCACTGCTCGACGCAGCAGACTGCTGGTTTTGTACTTGGACATTCTTACTTGCGGCGTCGCTGATACCTTCGCTGTGATGGAAACCAATGCTAGTGGCTCAATATCTGATACCATATACTGAAGTCGGATATTGTGAAAGTTACATTAATATTTTTTTGCTTTTCTTGTCATGATTCTCGTATTAAGTTTTTATATAGATAGTTTTTTTTTTTCAAACTCACGAATATAAAACTACAACTCCTACAAGAATACTTACCTATATCAGTATTTTGTACACGTTGCTTCATTTTAGCTCTCATATGAAGTTACTTATTAACACTTATAATGTAGTATTTAAAATGTGCTTGATAAAACATCTCATATTTCACGTCCTTGGTTTCGACGTAGTTAGAATAGTTTTGAAACGTATTATTTAGTTATTTTGGTAAAATGTTCGAAGAAACATTTACAAATAACACTGTGTGTACACTGCCGTATGAACACCTTTATTGTCTATTACTATTTAAAATGTCTTATTCTCGTCTTTAGTTTCGACGTAGTTAGAATAGTTTTGTAACCTTTATTATTTAGTTATTTTGGTAAAATGTTCGAAGAAACATTTACAACTAACTCCTACATAATAACACTGTACACTTCCGTATGAACACCTTTATTATCTTAATATAATGTCTCATTAATTTAGGTAAAACTCGTATAATAACAATCGTATCGAAGTGAAAATAGTTAGTTCCACCAGTTCCAGTCTTAGTATGTAGCCACTTTAAGGATGCGTATCCATCAGAGATGTGCGTGGAAGATGATGCGAAGTGGTGCGCTAGGAAAAACCATTAGGATCGCTTCATTCCGTTTCTTCTTGCGTTGATTTGATTGTTTGGTAATTTTTTTCGTCCTTGCACACCGCTTAGCTTCCTCGCACTTCTCTGGTGAAAAAGCACCCTTACTGCGAAGTTTGTCGTTTCGTCAGTAGGTAAGAGAGTTCTGTATTATTGTCGATTCATTAAGAGATGTATGTATTATTGTGGATTCGTTAGTTGACGTCTGTATCATTGTATCTTTGCGGGAGAGGGACAGCTCATCAAAAACTTTGAACGTTTATATCAGAAATTTATCGGCCAAATTTTTATTAATTATATCCGTTTCTAAACTTATTATTTGTAATAAATGAAACATTAGGACACAGGCCCATTAGCCGGACTTAGTGCAAAAAATATATGAAACAATTACATACATATTTCATACATTATAATTCTTATAATGTATGAAATTCAAGACCCTTTTACTTACAGCGCTTTTGCATACTATTTGTACTGTACAACTGTAATTATATATATATATATACAACGTGTAACAAAAAGATGTGGTAATACTGAAGGGTATGTATGTAGTTATGTCCTCATCATTGTACAAACAATTTTTAATATAGGATCAACTCTGAAATGACGAAAAATAAATCAGCTGTTCCATACATTTTGGCGAGTTTGAACGACCGTTTCTATGGAAAAGCTGGTTTATTTTCGCTATTTCAGGTTTGGTTTCATAGTAAAAGTTGTTCATAATGATGAGTATATATATATATACCCTTCAGTATTACTACACCGTCAGTTAACACGTTGTATATGGTGCTATATATAATTCATCATTGTGTCATATATCTTTCTCTAAGTCTGCTATTTTTGTGTATCGTTTATATGTGGTGGCCATGTTCATTTTGATTTTCAACATGAAAATTTACATGAAATATGTACTAATCGATTAATATGTTTACGTACATATAGTTTTGTAATATACAATCTTTAGATTAGATTGTATTTTAAGTTATTTTTATGTCAGATAGTTCAATTTACTAAGGCGCGCTCACATTTTCTTCCAGAAGCTTTCAGTTAAAATTGACAATGTTTTGGTAGTGTGTTAGTTTTGTTGTTCTCTCATGAACGCTCGATAACCTTATAATATGTTGCATGATTAAGTCGTTACAGATCTTTTTTCATAAATTTTCTTTATTATGTCTTAAATTTATTTTCATTGTTATTTCATCACCATCACCACCATTTCATCATCATTTCTCACATCTTCATTATTTAATTAAAATGGAATTAAATACATCATACAACGCGTTTGATAAGGTGTAGTAATACTGAAGGGTATGTACGTACTCATCATTATGAACAACTTCACTATGGAACCAAACCTGAAATAGCTAAAAAAAAACAAATGTTCCATTGAAACTCGATAAAATGCATGGAACAGCTGATTTATTTTTCGTCATTTCAGAGTTGACATTCAAAGTTGTTTGTAATGACGAGTACATACATACCATTCAGTATTACCACACCTTTTTGTTACACGTTGTATAAGCCATAATAAAGAAAATATATAGAAAACATTTTTCAATATCATCTTCGGTAATATTATGTGATACAAAAATGTTGGCCTGTATTTTGGTCAGAAAGTTTCGTCGCAATGCAACGGTTCTAGCATTTTGTACACTGTCTGCAGGCGCTCGTTGCCTAGTCAGAGGCGGTCTAACTAAAACTATGTTAAACTTTTTTTGTGGTTAGCGATTAGAATTGTGAGCCTCGACTTCGTGGATTGAACTATCTAAACACAGTTAGTTGTATAAATGATAGAGTTTATAAAAACTGTCATTCGAATACGTATAAAAAATTCTAAAGTATGACATGTCTGTAAACATGCATAGGTTTACTCGTAAGGGTTATTGGTTTTAATACTTTCATTTTGGTAATAATACGTAGATTTGATTACGTCCTATTTTCAATGAACATTTGCATATGTATTTGGTTTCCTTTCTACATGAGCACTGCCATAGGTACTGTGCTCCCCTCTCCCTCTATTACGATAGAAACACAATCGATATGCTTTATATCTAACTTCAGGGCCCCGATTCTACTAAACCAATTGTTTTTCAATTGTTAATGAATTGCCTTTTTTTTTTTACTTTTTACACTTTATCTATACAAAAAGTAAAAAAAAAATACATTTTGAGGCAATTCATTAACAATTTAAAAACAATTTTTGTGTTTCACTTTTGTCACTTTATCTATGCCAAAACTGTCAAAAGGTCATTTTTTTAGAAAATTCATTAATAATTCAAAAACAATTGGTTTAGTAGAATTGGGCCCCAGTAGTAATATGTTAGTCTTTAATATAGCTGTAGTTTTTTTTGTAATCTTAATTATATTACATTACGGTGATGGGTACATGGGATGGGATGGGACATGTAAGGATCCAGTTTATAAGTTAGTTTTTAATATAGCTGTAGTTTTTTTTGTAATCTTAATTATATTACATTACGGTGATGGGTACATGGGATGAGATGGGACATGTAAGGATCCAGTTTATAAGTAAGTTAGTTTTTAATATAGCTGTAGTTTTTTTTGTAATCTTAATTATATTACATTACGGTGATGGGTACATGGGATGAGATGGGACATGTAAGGATCTAGTTTATAAGTAAAACAGCATAATTTTGTGTCGGGAACTCTATTAGCTCAAATTGATTACAGAGCTATTTGTCATTTATTAACTTCATTGTATACTTGCGAAAATAAAGTAAATTAGACTCATTAAAGTATTTCATTTATTCAATTACACATGATACCACAATTAGGTAGTATAGGTATATGGCTAAAGTCTATTTTATACACTAGTCGAATATAGGCCTAAAATATACCATTTTCATCACACCTGATGAAATAAACTTTTATCAATACACCTAAGGCCTCTCATTAGGTATTTTTATAACAGTATAGCTACTACAACCACAAAAACTTTCGTCTTGCTCTCACATTAGCCGAGAAAGCGAAACAGCTCAATGTAAGAATAATTTATGAATGCTTTGAAGATTGTGGTACGCCCTGATGAATAAATTAGTGTAGAAGTAGTGCTACGCTATGACCAGCGCTATTCACGAACTAATAATGAATGCATTGTAATTTTTCACACCTCGAAAAAGTGGCATTGTTCTAGCCGCGAGTAACTCGGATCTGGGGCCTTTACGCCCAACTCTAAACGTGGGCCCGAATATTTGCAGTTTGCAAAATCACGCGACCGCAAACCGTATCTCGGCGCGTTAAGGTTTGCGTGAGTTTGCAAACTGCACATAGGTACCTATTCGGGCACGCGTTTAGAGTTGGGCGTAGGCCCCTGAACTGATTCAAAGATGCAGGGCTGAGAAAGCGAACTAACCTAGTTAACTACAGCAGGCCTAGCACGAGCCTTGGACAGATTGTCTTTCCACTGTTTTTATCCCGCTAGAAAGAGACAAACGTATCCATATTCCAAAGAGAATATAAGTTCCATATTCTAGCTCTGTCGCGTCTACGCGCGGATAAAAACGGAAGACAAATTTTCCACGGCCCGTGCTAGGCCTGTTGATTACTACCAAGTTACTTCGAAAAGTTTTAACTTAGAATAGGTACCTACCTACCTACTATGTCCTTCTAAAGCAGAAATAAACCGGTTTGAATCGAGCGATGAGCTGATTGATCTGTAAGTCAGATCCGAGATCAGGGGCACTATTTTTGAATCGCTCGTAGGACTTTTTTCATGCGATGTGATTTACTTGCGAACGAAATCCCAAAAGTTGTATTTTTGAACAAGTCATATCACTCGTAACTCACGAGCAACCCAGAATTCGAGCGATTCAAAAATACCAAACCACTCGTATTTGAAATCACCGGTGATTATTTGCGTGTGCGAATAGAAAAAGTCCCACGAGTGATTCAAAAATAGAGCCCCTGTACACTGACAAAGAATCTTATGTTCACTGTAGGTATTCCCATCAAAAATAATTGCGATATGTGATGTGATGCGAAATAATCTACGACTTCGTGTTTAATGTAGGTAGGTAGGTAGGTACCTACCCAAATAGATTTAGTAAATTACCATTTATTTTATCTGTGTATTTTCATCTGATAGTACGCGATGTTATAATTATTTGGTCTGATCTAAAACAAATCCGTCTCAATTAGTTGAGACGGATTAATAAAAAAAATTAATAATAGGTCGGAGAAAAAGTCTTTTCGTATTTTGTATGTAGGTATAAAGTTGTACTTAGTAAAATCTCATCGGTTGTACTGTTTGTATCTGGCTGATTTTGATATTATTAAAAATATATATATTAAAAAGGAATAAGTACAAAAAGTAAAAAGCAATTTCCCGCCATTTTTCAATTGTTTTTTTGTTCGATAAAATGAGTGAATCTAACGAAGAAATTCGATATATTTTGAAGTTTTATTACAAAAAAGGGAAAAATGCGACACAAGCCGCGAATAAAATATGTGACGTTTATGGACCTAATGCAGTGTCATCAAGAGTACCTATATCATAAATGATGCACTTCTGTCTGAGGTAACAAACATAAAAAAATAAAAATAAACTTTTTGCGTCGAGAGATAAAATTCCCGTATTTTCTAAAATTCGCGATGTAATCTTCTTTTCTTCGAAGAATGTTCCCTAACGCAAACAAAATATCCAGCTGTCTCTAGAGGTCAACGAACCTCGAGACGACGACGAACGTCGTGAGGCACGCAATCACTGTCGCGCGCTTTTGTACCTACACGTTGCATTGAACCCGAGTTTTGTACGCTTTACAATATTGATTTGCCAAATATAAACCGCTAGTACAAAAACGATACAGGAACCATACACATATCCGGGATAAAAAGTAGTCTGTGTTAATTTCATCAAAACCCGTTGAGGCGTTATGGAGCGTACCTATTATACTCACACAAACTTTCTCATATAGGTACCTACCTATAATATTACTGTGACGTGATTTAGGTAATTATTGCAAGCTATGTTAGGTACCTACCTACCTACTTGTACTGTACCTACCGTTCGCGGATATTGATTGCGATGTTGTTTTCATTGTGATACCTACCTAATTACTCAATACAGCTAGGTACTTCTGACCACACGAGTAACTTATTTATCATCTCCCGGACAGGATATAGGTACCTACAACCGCCACCGAGCTAGTTACACGATTCGCCGTTCGTTAATTGGTTAAAATCTTCTATACTTATTAATTTTAAGCGAAATTTTCACTCGTCCACTTACGAAATCTCGAAATTGACCTAGGTACGAAGCTGACGTTTGGCAGGTACCTACGTACCTAGATTCCTTTTAGGACGTGTACATGTACAGGTCCGCTAAGTATTTGCGAAAGGGCCGAATTATGGGGAGTAAAATGAGATTGAACGTTTACCTATATGAAAGTCTACGCCTCAGAATACAGAAAATTCTGTATTCTGAGGTCTACGCTTACGAAGTCGCGGGTGCCTCTAGCTAGTAGGTACCTATAACATACCTACGTATTTAAGAACGCAATTCCCAAAAACAAAGTTATAATATCAACTTTTGTTTTTTCATCCAGCCAAAAGGTTAGGTACCTACCTAACTTTACCTACCTACTGATTGCCTAAGGATTATACCTAACTCAGTTCTGTATTCTGAGATAAAATAACTAGGTAGGTAGGTACCTACTTACTTACTTACTGGATAGAAAACAAAAATGTTGAAATTAGTTTCTTATAATAATAACCTAACTAGGTGATTAGTAATACGAAATAAAAATATATAAGTAGGTAAAAAATATAAGTAAAAAAAAACTTTACATACCTACCTACCTAGGTACTTATAGGTAGGTACCTACCTAGGTAGTACCTAGGTAGTACAGAATTATTATAGCACTCTAAAACTGCTGAACGGATTAGGATGAAATTCAGAATTGGTAAAACTACTCATCATAATCTATTGGTTTCATAATAACCAAGATAATAATAATTATATGTTGGTTAATATGGTTTGATGGATTTGAATTAAGTTTCCTATAGATAGATAACTCTTTATTGTTGACACCAAAAATTACATAGGTACATAATATGACAAAAACAACTTAAAACTAGTGAAACAATTGGCAGCCTTATCGCTATAAGCGATCTCTTCCAGGCAACCTTAGTATGGAGAGGACATACAGAAGAGGTAAAGGACGGGGTGTGATGTAATAATGGAATAACTGGTATGTAAAGCATATACATACATTATAATAATACACTAATACCTACTGAAACAATATATTGACAGCCCGTTAGCTCAGTTGGTAGTGTACCTGCCTTCTGCGCTTGGGGGCGTGGGTTCGATTCCCACCTCGGGCAAACATTTGTGTGATGAACATTTGTGTTTGTTCTATGTCTGGGTGTTAATATCTATTTAAGTATGTATTTAAAAATATTTATATGTATGTATAAGTCTCTGGCAGCCATATTACAAGCTTTGCTTAGTATGGGGTCAGATGACCGTGTGTGCAATAATGTACCAGATACCAGACCAGATACAATAATAATATACATACATAAATAAAAATATTAAATACATACATACTTAAAAATATAAAGCGAGATAACGATACAGTAGCTACTCCGAGATATAGTGCAGTTTCACACGACGCTTGAAGACTACCTGTGAGGGTGCCGGTCTGTAATATGATGATAGTTACGGATAGGATTACCATGTTCATTTCCTATGGGATAACTGTAACTATAATCTAATAATCTAAAGTAAAGTAGAGGTGTTGTATGAGGACTTGAGAAGATATCCGAGACCATACATACCTCCATAACATACTTCACTGTTGTTATGGGTGACTTCAACGCAAAGGGCACGCGGAATGTTGATGAGTTAAGAGTGGGGTCATATGGGTATGGACAGCGGAATTCGAGGGGACAGCGGCTGGTTGACTTCATGGAGAAGGAGGAACTCTATTTGATGAACTCCTTCCTTTGGAAGCGACCATGCAGGAAGTAGACGTGGATGACCCCGATGGTTCGACCAAAAATGAGATTGACTTCATCACGACGGCCAAGAAGCGAATATTAAATGATGTCTCCGTGATCAGGAAGAGGAAAACCGGTAGTGATCACCGTATTGTCAGAGGCACATTGAATATCAACAAGCTCGAGAGGTCGCGTCTGGTGAAATCCACGCTCCGTTCTGGTCATGCTCAAATCCAAAACCTCAAACACTTCCAACTCGAACTGCATAATCGCTTCTAGGGCCGAAAGCGGAACTATGGACGAACTACAATGGGCTGGTGGAAACTGTCCAAGCAGAGGGGTCCAAGTTCTCTAAGACCCCACGCCGGAAAAGACCTCAGAAGCTCTCAGATGAAACCATTAAGCTAATGAGAGACCGGACTGAGATGAGACTGCAATCTTCAGCTGATATGTCGGAATATGGCAAACTTAATAGACGAATCTCGAAATCGGTGCGACACGATCTGCGTTCCTATGATACAAGATGTATTAGGGACGCAATCGAGCGGAACCAGTGCTGGAAAGTGTTCGCAAAGAATTCGTCTGTTGGAAAGAGCCAAATGATGAAGCTGAAGATCGAGGATGGCAGTATCATTTCATCAAAGCCGAAGATTCTGAGAGAACTCGAGAGGTTATACGGACAGTTGTACACCTCGACACGACAGCCTAATTGTCGGTACAGCTCTGGAAAAGAGAGCGAAACTGACCCGACACTACACTGAGGTCATCCCAGACATCACGAGATTAGAATGGCACTGAAACAGCTCAAGCTCTTGGACTGGAACAGATTCGGCATCAACATCAATGGTGAATAAATCACTCACCTTCGTTTTGCCGATGATATAGTCATCATGGCAGAGTCGCTGGAGGACCTTAATGCGATGCTCAGCGATCTCAGTAGCCTTTCCCAACAGTTGGGTTAAAATAAACATAGACAAGACAAAAATCATCGCCAATGTCCATGTTGTACCCGTGCCGGTAATCGTTGGGAACGATACTCTTGAAGTTGTTGACCATAACACCTATCTTGGACAGATTGTTCAGTTAGGTAAGTCCAACTTAGGCAAAGAGGTCGCCCGAAGAATCCAACTCGGATGGGCAGCGTTTGGGAAATATAGCTCTAGCGGTATTATCCAGGGACGAAACAGGAGAATAAGTTTGTATGGACTAAACGCTGCCCAAATTGCCCCTTAACATCAAGCGAGCTGGCTGTCATACGCAAGCCTACTTTTAATTTAAAAAAAAAAAAAACATCATTCCTTAGGCTGAAATGGCGGGGAGCAGCTAGTCAAATGTGAATGTTTGAATAGGTACGCCTACTTTTTTTTACTTATCAAAAATTTTAATCAATAATTTATTGTCATGCATTAATCTATCTAATTTGAAATATCTACCTTGGTCACTTTGTTAATAAACTCACAAAATCTGATACCTAACAATGCTGCCAGTCATAAGCCGGGTAAAGTAGGTACCTACCTAGGTATGAAGTAGGTAGTACCGGTGCGTTCCTATGGAGATCCCGGTGCCCTCCGTCTAGCACAGAAGTCGGCCACCGAGGGGGTTTTAGTGGGTGCAATCTCACATAGCCCGGCTACACCCTAATGCAGCTGGGTATCTTTTGAAGATTTCCCCCCCGTCAACAAAAAAAAAAGGTATGAAGTAGGTAAAGACACAAATCAACATAGCATATTTATCTAAGTACCTACCTACCTACGACATCGTAATATCGTATCTATATAAAAACCCTATATTGATTTTACATCGAAATCTAAGCTCATTTCAAAAATATATACCTAGGTAGGTTATACCTAGTTAGAAATCTGATTTTAATATACCTATGTACCTATGTGCCTAGTTTCGATTTGATATTCGACCAAACAGACGGAGTACGGACGTATTCGGGCATGAGTAGGTACCTAGAGCCCCAGAATACGTATTAGCATCAACAAAATATAGAAGTAGTTTAGTTAAAATCATCCTTGGTATTAGTAGGTTCACGCAAGCCCGTGCCGAAAGGCCACCAGCTATATACCTATAACCACAGACCTACCTATAACTCGTCGGCTTATCGCCGCTTCGACGCTTTGACGCGTGCATTTTGCCGCGCGTAGTGTTACCATATTGTTTCAGAATTTGTCCTGAGATTTATTTAGGATTTAAAGATTCCTTTCGCGCGGCAGGGCGTCACTGTCTGGAGATCTTGTTTATCTACATCACAGAAAAGAGAAGGGTATAGAAAAAATTCTCACTTCAGTGATCTACATAATACCTACCTATAGGGTAGGAAATTACCAAATCACAATCAAATAACCAAATGATTTTACCTAAGTTTAAAAATTTACCAGGTTGATTCGTGACTAGGCACCCTTGCAAGCCCTTCAGTAACCTTTTCCTAAACACCTTGTATACTTAATTACTTACATAACTCAAAATAAAATTTATAACTACCGTAGAACCTTACAACTTTGCCCGAATTCCTTGCTTTTTTGTATTCAATGCTTAATAAAATTATTTCATCTCTTCGATATTAATTCGTGTTCTAGCTAAATCATCGTTAAATGTGTTGCTCCTTGCAAGGAATACATGATAATATCAAGGAAATGCAAATTGATATCACAAAACATAAAATTGGAGAACGGCCAATTTTTTAAAAAATTTATAGCTTTGCCCATTTTGCGAAAAAAAACAAATTAAATTATTGGTTTATTATTATTATTGGTCAATTAATTATTGGTTTAATTTGTGTTTTAAATGCTAACATAGAATAAAATGCATTGGAATCACCAAAGAGGTAGTAAGGCCTATGTTTTTATAACATCCTTGATCTACACGTTCATTCATCTAAGAAGGTTCCTTAATTTAAATAAAAAGTTTTAATCTGGCTGATTATCTGAATGACAGTTGACAGTTACAAATTTTTAATGGCTATGTCAATAACATTATCTTTACTTTGGACCTCCTTGCTTGAGGCTTTATGAGTGCTTTATGACGATCCTCGTATTACGTTTCGGGTAACGAAAAAAATAATCATTAATTTTTAAATTTCTTTTATGTAATAATAAAGAATTAAAATAAATGATACAACCTATGTTTTAATCTGGTAATTTCTAAGCATATTCGTGAAAACCGCATTTAAATCCGTCCAGTGGTTTAGGAGATGTGCGCGGAAAAATAAACAAACAAACAGACAAAAATTCTAAAAACTGTCCTGTCGTGTTCAGCTGCTTATTTTAAGACGCCCTGTGTGATTTATTTTTTGTTATCTCGCAATTACAGATTTTTTATCCCTACGTTTTTTCGTATTAAGTTCTGTCGTTTCCATATTTCCCGGCAATTTTAAATTTGGAACTGTTCTATATTCGAATGTGTTTAAATTTTGAATCTCAAAACAGTTAAAAGTATTAGAATTAAATTGAATTAATGCTATTGTTTAGTTACAGCGTCGATTGGAATCTGTTTGGTTACGTACGAAAATGAATCTTTCTAAGGAAAATGTTCGTGCAATAATTTTCTACAAGTTTTCATATTTATCGGGACTTATCGCGCACTATTAAATATAGGTAAAAATAGATACCTTTCGCTCGAAACGTCGAGCGAAAGGTATCTATTTTTACCTATATTTAATAGTGCGCGATAAGTCCCGATAAATATGAAAACATGTGTTCGAATCGCGAAAGTTTAAAAATTACTAATTTTCTACAACTTTAGAAGGCTGAGGCCTGACACGGCTTCAGTGTTTTGAAGAGCTAACATCTGTGTTCAGTGATGATGCCCCATGTCTGCGGACTGTCGAACGCTGGTATTTAGAATTCCAGCGTGGACATACTAGTGTTAGTGACAAATCTCGCGAAGGACGCCCAAAATTCGCCTTCACTGAAGATAACATCATTGCTGTGAGACAACTAATTCTCGAAGATCGTCATGTGACGTATCGAGAGATAGAGGCTCTATTAGGCATCTCGGGGACAACCATTCAGAAGATCTTGCATGAAGTGCTTGGTGTGAGAGAGGTAGTTTGCCGTTGGATACCGCATCTGCTTTCCGACGATCACAAGGCTGCCCGCGTCAGATGGTGTAAGAAAACTCTGCAAAGGTTCAACCGAGGAGAGTCAAATCACGTCTACGACATCATCAGTGGTGACGAATCTTAGATCTATGCCTACGATCCTGATTCCAAACAACAATCTGCAATCTGGATCTTTTAAGTTGAGCCAAAGCCGACTAAAGTTGTTCGTTCTCGAAGCACTTCAAAGAAGTTGGTGGCCACGTTCGTTGGAAAAACCGGCCATGTTGCGACTATTGCACTTGAAGATCGTAGAACGGTTAACGCAGAGTGGTATACCACAGTTTGTTTACCACAAGTCATCGCCAAACTTCGAAAATCTAACACAAAGGGACGCATCATCCTGCACCACGACAACGCAAGCTCACACAGCGCTCGTCAAACGATTGAGTATTTGAAGCAGGAAAAAGTAGAAATTCTTGACCATCCTCCATACAGTCCTGACCTAAGCCCTAACGATTTCTTTACATTTCCTAAAATTAAGAAAAGTCTTCGTGGTCAAAAGTTCCAGTCCGGTGAAGAAGCAGTCGACGCTTTCAAGTCAGCCATTTTGAACACCCCCACTTTAGAGTGGAATAAATGTTATAATAACTGGTTTGAGCGAATGGAAAAGTGTATTAAGCTACGTGGTGAATACTTTGAAAAACAATAAAAAGTACTATAAGGTTCTAGTTGTGTTTTTTTCTTCAAACGACAAAACTTAAAAGGCATGCCTCGTATGTAGGTATAGATAGTGTGTATAATTATAAGTCAGTATAAAGAATTTCTTTTAAGAATAATAATAAAAATAATTAATTACAATTAATTAATTCATAAATCGTTACTTAATAATATTCGTCCTTATAATATTAGTATAGACTAGTGTACTAAGTTACATTGCAGGTATTTTTGTTTTCTTTTACTTATCAACAGCTTTACGCGGAAAAGGAGAACAAAGCCAAAAGGGGTTCGATATACTTATTATAAACAAATTTTACAATGGGATCATCATCAAATCATAAAAAAATATCAACCATTCTATATTTCATCGATTGCGAACGAACATTCTGTGGAACAAGTGTTTTTTTTTGTTATTTCGTGATTGCTCCCATTGTTAAAGTTATGCGTAATTATGGGTATTGGATATTTCTTCGACATAGCGTTATTCGTTTTA
This sequence comes from Agriopis leucophaearia, assembly GCA_949125355.1. Lineage (NCBI taxonomy): Eukaryota > Metazoa > Arthropoda > Insecta > Lepidoptera > Geometridae > Agriopis > Agriopis leucophaearia. The sequence continues at coordinate 7,640,224 of OX421261.1, read as the reverse complement.
TTCTTCTGGAATATGATTTTTTCCTATTAATTTGTGACGATTAGTAAGTGTGAGCTTTCATGAAAGTAGGTGTATTAACAAACCTATATTTGACTAAGGCACATTTTTTTTAAACCTTTCATAAGTTTTGCTTTTGGGGCCTTATTTAAAAACGCTACTCAAGTTGATCTATACTTAAAAATGCTCTCTCAACTTCTCGCTCACGATAATGGTCACAAACAATTACGAGACAGCGCAACTTTAAGCATAGATTAACTTGAGTAACGTTTTTAAGTAAGGTCATTGATGTTTAGTATCTAGAGGGATAAAAAATAAATAACAGAGAAATAAGAATTAGGTAGAACGAATAAGAAGAGTTACAATAATTATGACAAACATTTTAATCAATATAGCACAAAAAACATACTTGTGACAAACACAATTACAAATAACTTGAACAACGAACCATAATATACCTAATACATACATACTTTGTATTTTAACCGACTTCAAAAAAGGAAAAGGGTTCTCAATTAGGTCGTTTTATTTTATTTTTACGTTTGTTACCTTAGAATTGTTTCATTTATAAACCGATGTGAAAAATTATTTTTTAAATGAAAGGATATTCTTTCAGATTAGTCCCATATAAATTTAATCAAAAACTGTTCAGTAGTTTCGTTTGTAAATCAAAAACAACTGGAAAAATGTGTCATTCAAGTAAACGACATTGCGTATTTACTCATTTTGAAGTATTTTTTTATGGTAGCGTTTTTTTACATTTCTTCTGGTGATACTTTTTTTCCCGGACATTTTTTTTTTTTTTAGTTTTCTAAAAAACGCTTCATATTGTTTTGTGCTAGCAACATGCTGCAACTTTTCATTATGCATCTTCTTTCCGTTTCTAACATGTGTAAATATCCCTTCTTTTACTTTTCTATCCTTCTGTAAACATTTTATCTGTTTACTTAATTTTTCAACAACTAGTTTAAGTTCAAGAATTTCTTTATCTTTTAACTGTAATTCTTTGTTGTATATGTCCTTTAACTTGCGTAATACCTGACTCTGTAGAGATTCGTTGTTAACTGATAATCCAGGTTTGGCTACATCGCAAGGATGGCGTCTCTTTTCCAGCCCTAAGCGGTTCATAAATGTTTGCTTAGCTGTCGATCTTGTTATGCGTGTTGTCGTATTTGATGTACTACTTTCACCGCTTTGAGGTGTAGGCAATGTAATTACTATTGAACGTGGTGAACGTCGGGGTAGATTTAGGGCTCGTGGTGAATTAGTTAATTCCCTTTTAGAAGATTGTAATAATGCTAAAGGATCAACAACTGCATTACACTCTGTGTCTAAGTTTTGGTTCACTATTTCTTTTTCAGTTTGAACGCAAATAGGTTTCAATTTTTGTTTAGCATACCATCTTCTGCAACTTTCTCTGCTCCTTTGTCTGGCAATTTTTTTTTCGTTTCGTGGCAAATTTCTTATCGGAACATATTGTCCTAGCTTCTTTCTTCTTAAGTAGTTTTCTCTTTGCTTTTCTTGCCACAAAGCATATTTTTGTGGATCATTTCTGATTCTGCCCATTCTAGCTCGTTCAGCTATTCTTTTTTTTTCTTTTTTTGGATTATCGTTTATTATTTTTCGTGGCATGTTTGTAAGTAACTGAAAAGAAAAAAACTTAACTAAATGAACTGATATAATAATAAGAGTACATACTAAACTAATAGCTAAGTTATCTTTCGAGATAGTGCTTATCTCATATGTATTCTATAGTCATTATGTGATCATTCGAAATTAAAATTTACGTAACATAGCGAGTAAAACTTAGAAAATAAATGCATATTTATAATTCATATGCTTTTAGCCAGAGGAATATGTACAGACGAATAAGAAATATTTGAATAAATGTTAACCACACATCAATACTTTAAGGCTAGCATTCATAACAAAGATAATTTATGCCTCATACCACTCATACGTATTAGCAAGGATAATTATCTTTTGTCGATGGTATTAGCAAGCCTAGCTTTGAATTTCTAATGCTACGGCTACATTGTCGCGCAATAATTCCTGTTCCGTTGTCGCGATAAAAACTTCGTGTTCGATCCATGACGAAGTGCTTTAGTCTAGTCAACAAGTCCAAAAACGTGTTAAATAGAAATAAAGCTCCTAAAAATATGTGCCATAGCTCATTCGATTCGGAATGACGTCTAGAAAAATGTTTTTTAAGGGTATATTAGCACATAAAAAATTGCAATTGTTATTAACAAAATAAGATAAAAAAAAAGGTCTTTAGTTTTTCGTTAATAACTTTTAAAATAATGATATTTAAGGAATTTTGAAAAAAGATCCTGAAAGAGGAGGAAATTTCCAATAAAAAAGTCCTAACTCTCGGAACTCTATCTATATTATTTATAATTTTTTTTTAACGCTGGAAGTAGGGCTCCGCGAGGGCGTTACGGCATAGGCGCGCCGTCTAAAAAACCGGTATATCACCTAAAATATTTTTTTTTTATATTAAATAACAATTTAAAAATTTGAATAAATTATAATGTAATCTAGACACTTGAACGAAAAAAACCTCGGTGAAAAAAAAAAAATTGGACGATTGTTCAAAAAGTTACACCATTATTAATAAACTACTTTTTTTCCAGTCTCTGTTTTTATAAATTACGGCATAAAAGTTTAAATAATTAGTCTATAAATTTTTCGCTTCGTGGACCTCTTCTTATTTAGGTACTTAATAAAGTTATGTAAAAAAATTAAAGTTTATTATTTTGTTAATTATATTTTTTTTAAATTAACTAAAAATTAATGAAATATTTCATTTCATATAAAATTCCTTAAATATCATTATTTTAAAAGTTATTAACGAAAAACTAAAGACCTTTTTTTTATCTTATTTTGTTAATAACAATTGCAATTTTTTATGTGCTAATATACTCTTAAAAAAAAAATTTCTAGACGTCATTCCGAATCGAATGAGCTATGGCACATATTTTTAGGAGCTTTATTTCTATTTAACACGTTTTTGAACTTGTTGACTAGACTATTGGCCACATATTTACTACGTCGCGATAATCAAGAACGTCGCGATAATTCATTTCGCGGGAAACATGGAAGAGGCGGTTGCGCTGTGTCACATGGCGGCTAATAATTATATACTACATCTTTATTACTTGAACAAAAATAAAAAGGTTAAAAAGAGGAATAAACGGCGATGGTGGATGTTATCTATTCATAGGGTTCCATAAAACTGGTTCAGATTCATAATTTTGTATGAATAATAATATTTTCTCATTACTCCAATACATGACAAGTTCGCTGAAAATGTTTAGTTTTTTGTTTAATTGAAACACGTTCAAACCGCTCGGAGTCTCGCAGTCAACTAAAGCGCGCGATGTGTAGCCAACCGCACGAACTTTGTCGCGACAAAACCCTTTGATGTGCGGCAATTTACGGACAGCGGCGCGAAGGGCATTCGTATTCGCGAAGATGATTCGCGATAGGACGAAAACTTTGGCCAGACGTGTCGCGACAACGCAAATCTTCGCGTTATCGCGATAGTGTGGCCCCAGCATAAGCATACTAATATGAAACTAAAATGTTTACCTTCGTAACTCTGGACCGCCGTAGATCAGGCGATAAGTTCACCTCCTAATACGTTTGGACAAGCGAGCAAGACGCGTAAGTGTTCCGTGAGCACGACTGACTACCTCCAATGAAATGGAGATTGGCGACAGACGCTTACGTAGTGTTGTCAGCAATATGTTAAATATGCTACTATCGACAAAAAAAAAAGAATGCTACTAGAATATCTTGCCATTTTTTTTTCAATATTTGTGAAAAATACTCAACCGGGCAAATTTAAGCTGATTGGGCAATCTTGTAAGGTTCTACGGTACCTAATAAATATACCTAATACCTAACCTAGGTAAAGTAGGCTTATTAATCGTTCTGTCATGTGAGGCAGTGTTACCGACCCTACTGTTTTAACAGTAGATTTGCTGTTTTCACATTGATGTCCCTGTTTTCTGTTTCATTCCTAATTTTTACTGTTTAATATCAACTACAACTATTAAAGGAGTATTACACATTATATCCGAAATAACCGATTGCTATTCATTTGAAGCCACAGAAAGGCACATAAAGAACATCAACGAAAATATGTTTGATTTTAAAAATAATAATGAGTGTGAAAATACTGAAAATGTGGCATTTGAGAATGAAACTGAAAAATAATTTTACTTTGATTTTTGTTATTTGTTGTTCGATTATTAATACAACAATGTATGTGAGTTCTGGTATGTAACTAAGAAAATTGTTTATTGTTTAATTATATGAGCAAAAGTATGAAATCTGCCTTTTCTACTTTACCTACTGTTTTTTTTTGGGAGTTGTTGTTTTTTAGTTTTTTGGGGTTGGCGACACTGGTGGGCGTAGACTTCGGTGGTGACCGCCTACTTCGTCTGGTACAGGCGTCACTGGTCTCGTGTCCCGCGCAGGGTTGGATTTCGTAGCATAATTATGCTATTTGTACCATTATTTCATGATGTGTAGTATGTAGTATCGTAATGTCACTATGCTATGCTAAAATACCATAATTTTATCATCAGGTCGTACGACTTGTATTATTGGGTCATTTTGCTTTTTAATATTATATTACATTTTGAACACTATCGTTACATACCTACTTGTATTTATATATTTAGGAGTGTTGTTATTTCTTAAGTTTTGTTAATTTTGAATGCAATTTTATTTCAATCCAAAACAATAACGACGACAAGTTGATCATATTAAAAACCGACTTCAAAAATATATGAAAAACGTAATAAGTTGCGATAAAATTTGAGGGTTACCCTCGATTTCCCTTCGATCCCGTCGTCAGATTCTGACTTGATGACAATAATATAATATATTTATTACCAAAAATATATGTACATGTACAGATTAACACACAATGGGACCAAATTAGAAGTATCCTACCGAACAAAAGTTTTTTTTTTTTAATTAGTCGACAATTGGCGGAGAAATCGGTGAACATACATAAAAAATATATATACAGTGGAACATATAACCGTCCTCCTTTTTTGAAGTTGGCAAAAAATCGAAGCGTAGCATAATTTTAGACCAAGTAGTATAATTTTGACTTCCATAGACAATAATTTTGTGAAGGTCTGAATCCAACCCTGCCCGCGACTGAGTGACAGCGCCATATGTGTAACAAATACTATATGACAGCGCCCTGCGCCGTAGAATAACCCATAGTTAGTGTGTAGTCACAGAATCCTTAGTAGTTACTATATATTATAATACCTATACCTACATGAGCCCTGAAAACATACTCTTTTTAGGGTTCCGTACCCAAAGGGTAAAACGGGTCCATATTACTAAGACTCCGCTGTCCGTCCGCCTGTCTGTCCGTCTGTCACCAGGCTAATAGGTACCTACGTGTGTCTTCCCGTGTATACACGGGAACATATATAGTGAACAACCGTGATAGGTAGTTTAAAACAGTGTTAAACTAAAAATAGTTGTATAATACCTACCTGGAATTATTTCTGATCTGGCAGTCCTCACAGTGATTTTCTAATTAATCATTCAATTTTACGCCACCATCAGAGTTGTCGCATCTTATACAAATTAACGAAAAAAATAGTGGTGCGTGTCGTCATTTCAGGTAAATTTTAGTAAGTATTATGAAGTATTATAAAGGTACAATAATGATAAGGGTAAAATTAACTAAAGAAATGTTGTATTATCATACTTTTACTTTGTTTCTTGCTAGATTTCATTAAAAAACACTATTATTTTGGGGGCCGAAAACAAACATGGAAATTTATTCAAAAGTTCAGTTCTCGGCCAGCCGGTCGGAAATCAAGTTGGCAGAGCTTGATTTATTTTCGACTCTTTTATTTATTGGGTCGCTGTCATAAGGAACTACTCTTTTCTCACGATTGTAAACCATTGTGAATAATCTGACTGTCAGTTTACAGCCGCCAAAATTCAGTAGTATTGTTAAATTATACTAAATCTAGAAAACTAGAAACACATAGTAAAAAATTGTTTAGTTTTCGGCCTACCGCAAATTGTATGGAAAAAAATGTGGCTGAAAACTAAGCGATGTTCTATTTATCGGCCATATAATGAAAATGTACAAATTATGTCTGAAAGAGATGAAAAAACCTAAGCAAACGAATATGTTATATACGAAACATGCTCAGAGGACTGGACGAATTCAACAGTTAATTCATCAACATCGCTACTAGCAAAGGAAGATAGAAGACCAGCACCAGCCACCAGACCTGAAATACCAGCTTTGAAAGGAGATTGTGAAGATTATGAAGTTATGGCAACGCCCAAAAATTATGCATTTACCATAACCTCGGATGCTTTCAATGATTGTGAGGGTATTTCAACTCTTCACTTGTCAGCAAGTTATTCGGAATTTGTTTTTTTTAGTATCATTGGACGATAATATTCTCATGATACCAACGCAAAGCAGTTCATCCTCAGTGAGTCATCATCCAGCAACGTTCCCACGTGCGGAGAAGACAATGCATGCAGCATGCATGATGACTCTAGTTTAATGGAAGCGTTTAGTCGAGCTAGTTGGACCCCTGAACTTTCATCCCTTAGTTTGCACACCAAGTCACTCTAACTCCTTTGCCATTTTGGTTTTTCCAGCTGGTCAGCGCCCGGACACAGGGTCGACTACACGCTGAAAGCTTCCTTGGCATATGGGACGCGGATCACGCTACCATTATACAGGGTAAACTGCAAGTACCGAGCTCCACGGCCGGTCCTGCATTTGATGCACGCCCAGACCACCGAACTGAATAGGCAAGCTAGCTTGACTACAATGCCGTTCAACGAGCTAGACGTTAAGCCTTTCTTTCAGAACACGTTAAAGAGTATTGTCAAACTGTAAAAATTGTGAACCGCCAAGTTGAAGCCGTAACCGCAAGTGTCGCCATAGTCTGCGTTTTCGTCTGCAAACAGTCACAAACTCACTCGGAGAAAATAGGAGCGCCCAGGAGACTAAAGTAACTCTGCTCCATGATCTTGAAACCTGGTATAAGTGACCATAATATTTCACTGGCTTTCACAGCCACTGGGCTTCAAAAAAGAGCTCGCACTTTCCAGTAAAAACTTTCAAATCTTTCAGCGGCTGGAACTAGAAATGGGATGCTCGCATACCTCTCCACTATGTCTGCGCTAATGTAATATGCTGGGGTTACATTGCCACAGGAGTTTTCACTCCGCGGCAACAGAGTTTTGGTGCTAGACGCCGAAGACTATTGCCTACATCGATAGGCCTGACACCACTATCCTTCTTTTGAAGGACGCACAAAGAACTGCCATATAGGGCAGATCACTGTATTTAGGTGTCCTTTCAGCAGAAAGTTAACAGGCGTGTCAGGGACTCCAGTAGTTTTGGAGCGTTGGCGCCAGATGAGCGGGAGACCAATCTCCATCCCATCTATAAGCCAAATTCTGAACCCCTACAAAACGATTGGAGTGCACCTGCGACATCCTCCACTTTCACAGTTAGGTTCAGGATCCGTAGGATCAGGGGATGGGGGGACATGAGGTGGACGAGAGGAGACGGGATTTTTCTCTTTAAGGGAAGCAAATGTGTCCCGATTGGTGGGGGAGCAACTGAACAATCAATAAATATTCAATTAGGCGAAAACTAAACGATCTCCGACCGAAAACTAAAATTTTAGGCCGAAAACTAGCATATGAGCATATTTGAGCCCTTTTCTGGTAATAAATATTTTTTTAAATTAAATTATGTACGCTAGCGGCTTAACAGTTATAAAATATATTTTGTAGTGGTAGGACTCTTTTGCAGGGGTCCGCCGGAAGTACCACACCTTTGCCAGTTATTCAACCGCTAAGCAGTAGGTAGTGTGCAAACACTACTGTGTTCCGGATTGAAGGGCAATGTTTCCAGCGAAATTACAGGGCACACAGAGATTTGACATGTTATATCTCGGGGTGACGAGCGCAGTGCATTGCCATCCAGGGTTTTGAACTGCTGAAGTTCAAAATTCTGAGTGGCGTTGTGCTGTTATGGGCAAGCGTGAAGAGCCATCAGGCGAGCGACTTCGCTCGCCTTCGCACTCAGGATCACAAAAAAAAAAACTAGAATGTTTACGTTACCAAAACCATTTATAAATAAGGGTATATATCAGTGAAATATTTTTTCTAGTAACTTGAAGTTGACACTCGAAGTTAAAAGGCCGAAAACTAGCGCATTGACCCTACCTAGGTACAGCCAGTGACAGACTTAGTAATAGGGTCCCGTTTTACCCTTTGGGTATGGAACCCTAAAAAAGAAATAGCTATTAGTATATAGGTAAGGCTCAGTAAACTAACCAATACTCCACATGCTGCATGCAAAATAAAGGGCGGCATGGTAGTCTGCTGGGTGAGTTCGACTAAAGGCATCAAGCCTGATTTAGGCCAGATGCCTTCGCATCAGCCACGCCACGTAACTCTGACTGACCTCCTTTCTGCGCAGTGTAGCCTATGTGCGCAACCCTGTTTAATAATGACCTCCTTTCCTCCTCCTCCTTTCCTTTTAAAAAAAATATATAACAAAGAGAATGTAATACTACGTAATATATTTGATGTGGTATCACAGAATTTGTCAAATTTGACAATTTAAAAAAACGTTGAGAGCCAGTATACGTTCCCCCGTATATTATAGTGATTATAGTACACTTTGGGGAAACAATAGAAAAGAAAACCAAATAAACCACAGATTTTTTCCCTTTAGATGTGTTATTTTAGTCGGACAGCGGCCATTACTGAGCAGGCTAAAGCCATTAAGACCATACCGCCTCGTCTCTGGTAATTTTGTTTGGGTTGCGAGGTTAATGGACACAGCAATGGTATGAATAGGGACGAATGTGGGGTAATTCGGAACGGTAAAGTTTGTATTGGGACAGAGTTTTCACTAATTACGCTAAACAAGATAATACTTTGCACAGTTCTACGTTCTGGCACACCAAAGGTGGTCATATTAAACATGTAGGTTAATTTTGTACACCCCTAGCCGTTTTTCCCTATTCGCTCCTTTCCTGTTAACCCCAGTTCAAGTATAAATAGGGATATCCCACATTTTGCTATAAATCAATAATTATTTTACTCTTTTCTTTGTCTTACCACTCGGATATAGTCAGGGTACTCCGGTAATGTTAAATTGTGTTGCGTTATCCAGAAACTTAAGTGTAAAGTTCGATTTCGTTCCTAGTCACCCCCTTTTACGGTATTATGCCGTACATTATTGACTCAGTTCAATAATGCAAACCCCGATCGACATTGCAAAAATAAGTATAATAATAATAATATGTGGGACATTATTGCACACATGGTCATCTGACCCCAAACTAAGCAAAGCTTGTAATATGGCTGCCAGAGACTGATATACATACATATATATTTTTAAATACATACTTAAATAGATATTAACACCCAGACATAGAACAAACACAAATGTTCATCACACAAATGTTTGTCCTAGATGGGAATCGAACCCACGCCCCCAAGCACAGAAAGTAGGTTCACTACCAACTGAGCCACCGGGGCAGTATATATTATTCTAAGATTATATGAAGTATAAGTATGAAATATTTGATATTAATATTGGTAGGTCAAACACAAATCAAACAATGTGAGAAATTAATTTGTTATTTATTGTAACACGTTTACAATATGCATTTGTTGGAAAATAACTGTCGATGTAAAGCCGAGTCCGCTGCGGCATGTTTTCGTGTTAGCTAACACGAAAGTCACATCCATTTTTCGTGTCAGTAACATGTTAGTGTGTTAGCTAACACGAAAACATGCCGCAGCGGACCCGGCTTAAGAAGGTGAGTTTATTATATCTAGATATGCTATATAGAATTATATATAGATCATTTTTCAGGTTTATTTAACTCTAACTGTGCCATGTTCAATGAATACATTAATATAGTGAAATCTTTGAAAGTTTTATGAATAACTAATCGCTACAATTATCTACCGGCTCTATAAACCTAAAAATCAATCTTCATAAACAAAAACAGATGAAATTACAAAGCAGATGGTCAAACACAAACCTAATGGTGCTTCCACACATCAGTTACACATTCTTGTAAATAATTGTTGTATAAATATTGTCTAACTGATAAGTAATAAAGAAAAAAATTCATCATGTTAAACTGTGTGGCGCACCATAAACAAATGGACTGTCACAAAAAAATAATATCACAAGGTTACAAAGTATGTCATTACAAAAAAATATCATTTAATAATGATTGTCAATATGTTAGTAATTCTTGAAAAGATTCATGGACATTACCGATCCATTCAAAATACCAGCTGGGTATACAATGAACCCCGTGGGGTATTACGAGTAACAATTACTTAATATACAAGCGATAACGCACAATCTTTATCCCAGAGGTTCCCAGACTTTTTTCTCACTAGACCACTTTCAAAATTTAGCTGGTTCCGGTGGACCAGGTGGAAAACCCCAATTTTTTGTCACGCCAACGTCGTCCCTGGGACCCCTGGGGGTTCACCTGGACCACTTTGGGAACCTCTGCTCTGTCCGGAGACAAATATTAGTTGTTATAAACAAGCATACCATCGAAAATATTAATATGAAAAAAAAAAACATTGGTGTCACGTAAAAAGGTGATCAATACCAGTAATTAAAAACTACAATCAGTTATTTCATCGTTTAAATTTAAACACGACAATGCAGTGTTTTTGAGGGCAAAATAAGCAACTAATGTTGAACTATCATATTATGTCTTAGCATAAAAATGTTGTGATATAAAAATATCGTGTTATAAAATTTGAATAACCACAACGCTCTACATATTTGTTCACAAACGTTCTACACGATCTACAGGTATAAGGATACAGGTATAATAAATTGTAAATTATGTTTGTATTTGGTTGAGTGCACAGGCGGGTTCGCTCCTTACTCTGCACCCTCGGAAATTTATCATAATACTATAAGCGTGATACATGGTGTTTTCGAAAAGCCAGAGTCGGCGCATTTTAATATCCTATCTGAGATCAGTTAATTGAAACTAAGTCACATTAGTATCGTTAGTAATCGATGCTTGTTAGGCGCAAATTTACTAGTTATCACCGTTTAGACTCCTATATTTGGCCCTAGATCACCGGCGTTTGGGTGAGAAAGAGCCCTGAGGCCTTACGGCTACCTCTTAACGCGGACTCGAAACAGCGCAGCGCGGAAAATCATGCGAACGTGAACCTTAACGCGCCGAAATACGGTTTGCGGTCGCGCAACTTTTCGCATTACCTAAACAGAATCGCTTAAAACAGGTAGACGTAAGGCCCCTGTAAGAACTAAAACGGTAGAACTAAAGCAGTGAGGCGCGGCTTTGAGTGGGGTCTCGATACCGGAACAAGTGTTTAAAACGCGTCAGTCGGCTTTGCCCCACCCTGTCATGTTAAATTCGTTACAATCTAAATTATGTTCTAATGTAATAAAATATTGTACCTATTACACATATACAGTATATATTTTGTTACAATCGTAACGATTAGCGTCGACGCCGAGTTAATATAACACTTAGGAACTTAAATTTGATTCACAGTGATAAAATGCATGACGCGATGTGTGTTATCGAAGAAAAGCCACTATGATGAGACGCGGCGTCGACAGAAGTACAATCACGTTAGTCTTTATGACTACACAAACAGTATATAGTTAATGAAATATTTAAATGTGGGTATAAATATATATCGGTGTGAAGAGAGCGAGTCAGCCGCACTCGTGTCGCTGCAGCGCCACCGACACCTTGTACAGGCTCTCCATCATGAAGGACAGATTTTGTGACAGCTCGTTCACGGGCCGCGTAATCGCCACCATTTCTGAAAACATAATTATTGTTACCATTGTTTGTGGGATCGGAGCTGCGTTCGATACAATCAGTGACCTGCTGAGGCAGCGATACCTACAGCACGCGAGTCGCGGCTCACAAGTGACACGTGACATCTTGACTGGACGTTATCCCCGCTGGCTGTATCTCCGTAAACGGTACGGAAATTTAATGACGTCTTGTTGGACGGGGACAATGGACCTGTGGCCTTAGTTTTAGCACTTGCTAAAAAGTTATCGTTACGTAAACGATAGCAAAATGTATGAAAAATTGAACAGCGCCTCTATCGGACGTGAAAGGAAACTGAATTTTTCATACATTTACTATCGTTTACGTAACGATCACTTTTTCGCAAGTTCTCGTACTAACCCCACTTCACGGGGACAATGACGCGAGAAATCATGACTGCCCGTTGTCCCCGTTCACTGTATTTCCGTAAAGGGGGTAGATTACTCGAGCAAATCAATCAAAGGAGCCAAAACTACAGAGGTTTACTGGTGGCCATTGATGAGTTCTACTATCCACCTCCCGGCTCCATCATCAGATCAGTTGAACAGTACCGAATTGATACGACATGTAGGTCAAAATCAACATGTATAATCTCAATTTGCTGGCGCTAATACAACATACTGGACATTCATAGATATTATAGTGGCTAGCACCAAATTTCTGAGGTGTATCGTCACCAATATAAACTTAGGGGCATTTAAGTAAAATAAAAACTTTCCAAAGTTCATCCAGGTGGACGGTGGGTAAGAACTCGATTTGATTACATATTAGTTATAAGCGTGTGTGGCAACTGCTTGATCGATTATCACTGTCAGCATAAACTAACTATAACTAAATCTAAATGATTTCTGTCACGATAACGGTGTAGAGTTAAGCATCGGTAAACGGTTGTAATCGGTGTAGTTACCATTCTATCCCATAGACACCTCGCCCAGGACATGTACGATTGTACGTAAAAGAGTATAAAATTGTGCTATCCACACAAAGACACGAAAGTATCGATGTGGTGAGCTTGAGTGAACCAGTGTTCAGTATCCCAGTGCTCGCACCACAACCATTTGACTGAAGAAATAAGTTCTATTGTAATGTATATAGTTTACTAGATGTTGCCCGCGACTTTTTACACGTAGACTTCCACATAAACTTTCAACCCCCTTTTGCCCCCCTTTAATTCGATCATTTCGCAAAATCTACCTGCCAAAATTCAGTCTTGTAGGTCAAGTAGTTTTAGAGATTTCGTGATAAGTCAGTGTGTGAGTGGACTTTGCTTTTATATAGATATAAATAGATGTGTCTGTGACGAGTGTGGAGTGTGTGTTGTGGTACAGGTACCTGGGTGCGCCTGCGCAACGCCGCGGCAGTACACATGCAGGAGGCTGGTGACCTCGTCCTCGGGCAGCTCGCCGCGTTCCAGGATACGCTCCGCGTTGCTCTCGCGCACTATCGCCAGCGCCGCGCTCCATCTGATCAACACGACAATACATTTTTCACACCATTAATTATATATATTGGACAAATACGAGTAAAACTAGTGTAACAACTAGCAGCACTATCGCTATAAGCGATCTCTGCCAGGCAACCGTAGTACGGAGACGATATAAAGGGCTATTCATCTATAAACTTTTGTAGGCAGCTTCCCTACATCATACTGGACAACTTTTGTTCCATGACATATATTGATCGTATTTGGTGAAAAATATAGGTCTTTACATGGAAAAAAACCCTTAGCAAGGTCACAAATAATAATTTTCAATATAAAAAACCCAAATTGAAATGGAACCAAATGGGAAGCACCAGCTTTCAAGTAAAAAAATATATATCAAAATCGGTTCACCCTGTCAAAAGTTCTGAGGTAACAAACATTAAAAAAACAGTCGAATTGATAACCTTCTCCTTTTTGGAAGTCGCAATTTTTAAAAAGTTGACAGTCATTTTATGTTTTTTTTTTTTAAACTGCACAGTACTTAATTAGTAATTCACTTATTAAACAAGAGATGGCGCTGTATTCAAAAATTATGTATACATATTATATTTGAGTGTGATGATCACGCGAGTTCTGGGCCCTTATTACCTAACTAAAACACGCACGTAACGCGCCGCGTTAAGTTAATCTCTAAAAATTTGCCCTCTAATGCCTAGGGAATTAAAGGCTATCTTTTAGAGGCTGACTTAACGTGCCTCGTTACGTGCGTGTTTTTAGTTACAGAATCAGGACCCAGTGCTTTTTTCCCACCCCAAAAAGTAGCCAACGTGCCTAAAGAAGTTTTCACTTCAAAAACGTGAGATGCGCGTGACCATATTCTGGACCATATTGTTGTAGGCGATGTACCTTTGCCTCTGCATGAGATGCAGCAAGCGCGCGTCGTCGTGCGGTGTGGGCGAGAGCTCGCCCCAGGGTTCGCCGGCGCTTGCCACCAGCGCGTTCCGAACCGCACACACCGCTCCACTCATCTCCACACCCTGACACATTCAACACAAACACGTCAACTCTTTAAAGATAACACACAGATCAACATTGGACAGACAATCAGATACAATTTATATCTATCTATATCTATAATAAAAACGTAGATTAAAAAAAATAATAATTAAGAGATATCAAAGAAAAACACACAGGATGTCTTAAAATAAGCAGCTGAACCAGTGTCGTAGCTATCGGTAGGCTAGGCGGTGCCGTGCACTGGGGCCTCCAAGTTCAGGGGGCCCTTGGGCCCTGCCTGATCAGCAAACCTCAAACTGAACTTGCAAAATTGTTGCCCTTCATACACATACATGCACAATAAAGAGCTGATGATAAAGTAGGTTTGTACTTTTAAATTATTTATATTTTTACTTGAAAAATTCTAACCCAATTTAGGTAGGATCCCATTTTTTTGCACCAGGGCCTTTGGTAACCTAGCTACGCCACTGAGCTGAACACGTTAAGACAGTTTTTGGGATTTTTGTCTGTTTGTTTGTTTGTCCACGCACATCTCCTAAACCACTGGACGAATTCAAATGCTGTTTTCACGAATATGCTTAGCTATGACCAGATTGAAGTATAGTCTACGTTATTTTGCGCAAGGGCCGGATTAAGGGAGGAAATGGGGTGAAAGTTTATATGAAAATCTACGCGTATGAAGTCACTAGGAAATAATAAACATATAATATTTTGTGTTTTTTTTCAAGCCAGTATAATTTTCTTGTGCAATTTCGTAAAGGAATTTTAGTATGCAAGAGAATACCGAGAACGCGCGAGGCGAAGCGCGAGCGAGTGAGACACGAAGAGAGCGTCTAATACATACTCGCTCTCAATTTAAGTTGACAACTATGCTGCTGGGATGAGTTAATTTAAACAAAAAAAAAGCATACGCAAGTGTAGTATTTAAAAAAAAAAAAAAAAATGTGAATAGGCATGCGCTTGGCCGCCAACTCGCCTGATGTTAAGCGATGATGCGGCCTACGGTGGATCACGCTTGCCTAGAAAAAACCGATTCACTCTTAACTTGAAGACACCCAGATTGTAACTATCGGGGAACACCCATTCTGGCAGTGCATTCCACAAACTAGCAGTTCGCACAATAAAAGTGGAATCAAAGCGCTACGTACGAGTTTTCGGAATGTCAACCATAAAGCGGTGTCGAATTTTCGTGCCGCTCTGGCAGTCCGATAGAAAAATGGGCAGGATAATTAAATCATGCAGATCTGTTGCACACTCTCCAAAATGTATCCGATAAAAAACCGATAGAGTAGCAACTTTATTCGGCAGCCATTGAGCATACGTACCCTATTGTCGAGTGCGGCGTGGTAAACGGCCACAACCATCTTGTTGTTGGTCTCCAGCAGCAATAACAGCTGGAAGATCAGCTTGTAGAGGCAGCGCGCCGTCTCGTCGCTGCTGCGCGACAACTCCAACGCCTGGAATGATGCGATACCATCAGCCTCTACCAGTGGCCTTAGTACGAGCACTTGCGAAAAAGTTATCGTGACGTAAACGATAACTTTTTCGCAGGTGCTCGTATTAAGGCCACTTAACTGAGGGGCGAAGCTATTTTTTACCGACTTCCGAAAAGGAGGAGGTACAGTATTCGTCTGTATGTATTTTTTTTGCACGCTTTTATTAGCTTGGTATGTATTTATGTATGTATGTAACGGAATCTTTGAACTTGATTTTTAACTACTTCAAAACGTCGAATTAAATTGAAGTTCACACATTCTTGTAAACGCACCGTTTTCTTTCATTTTTGAGTTCTGCTCATGGTGGCCAGTTCTATTTTCGAACAAACCTCTTTACAATGTCATATGGGCATTTTTTTTACTGAGAGTTTTCCACGAGTTCCCACACGAATTTGAAGTTCCAAATTCAAATAACTTTATTCCATAGGGAGTTTCATACATATCTATATCCCTTAAGAGATTTAGTTTACGTTGAGGTTGCATGCTATGTAATTGAACATTGTCGAGCAGGTGGTGTGAAATAGTACATTATTATCCTAGGACTAAATAAGTATTGACCCCGAGGTAAACCTGTGCTTTTCATAACGAATACAGGGAAACAAAAAAAAAAACATGAACTGACACTGGCAAATGCACGAATAGTGCAGAACCATAATCCTCTGAGGAGAAAAAAAAAGTTGGAACATGGTTCAGTACAAATGTGAAAATAGAACGATTTATTTTTTTCATAATTAGAGTGTCTGTCAGTTGTCAACTGTCACTGTCAGTTGTCAACTGTCACTGTCAGTTGTCAACTGTCACTGTCAGTTGTCAACTGTCACTGTCAGTTGAAAGTGATTCTCCCTAGGGCTGAATGTATTAATTTTAACCCGCTCCTCAGGCAACTTCAGACCTACTTTCCGAGTATGAGTAATTGAAACATATTTTATTTGCAGGCTCGTACTGTCTGTAAGTAGTGTAGGTACCTCTAGCGCGTGTTCGCGTCGATCGAAGTATGTCTCGAGGTGTTCTGTGATCTCGAGCGCGGCGTAGCGCACGGCGTCTCGTACGCGGTGCGCGTCCGCCGCCGCCGGGCCGCACCACAGCAGCGGCGGCTCCTCTCCGCCCAGCCGCTCCAGCACTGCGCCAAGCTCCGCCGCCGCCCCGCCCAGCCCCGCCTCGCTCACCAGCGACACAGTCTTCGTGCTTACCTCCTAACATAATTATCATGTTATTACTAGCTTTTATTTAACTAGCCCTGTTAGTATGTGTGGGACAAATCTTGCAACTTAATTTTAGACAAGTTATCCTCAACCGATTCAGTTGAAATTTTACATACACGTTTAGTTTGAATGACAATGCATGGTAAGCTAAGTGACGTCATTCTAAATCCAACATGGCGGACCAGTTATTTTTTATGCACTCCCATCGTCGTCCGGTAATGGAAAGGTGATGGCGATATAAGTTCCATTGCACAGTTTCCGTTGAAAATCCTGTAAAATACGTAAAGTCGCAAGCTTATCACAGACTTTACGCCGTACCCGAAGACTCTTTTCAACGACAGCTTCGTCGCCAATGAACATTATTTGCTCGTTTTTCTATTGAATTCAAAGCCACAAGCTAGCATTTGAGCGAGGTTAATAGTGCGCACCTTGAGTACAGTGTGCAGCCTGTGGAGCAAGGCCAGTGGCGGCATGAGCGCGGCGTGGCGCAGAAGTGCGGCCACGGAGGCGCGCCACGCGTCGCGCACCACGCCTCCACCCGCCGCGCCCGGCACCGGCGTCACGTCGCCGCGGTCACCTACACAAACAAACACTCATATATATATACATAATACATACAATAATTATATATTTTTAAATGAAATCATCAATATAAAAAACCGACTTCATAAAAATGTCAGAACTGGACCAAATTGAAATGGGACACGGGAAGCACCAGCTTTCAAATAATAAATTAATCATCAAAATCGGTTCAACCAGTCGAAAGTTCTGAGTTAACATATATAAAAAATAACTCAAAAGTTCAAAGACCAAAGTCCAGTTCCCAAGCATGTATGGAACGGCAAGAACTGTACAACATAGATTTTTTTTATATAAAATAACATATTACCAAAAAAATACCACATATATGAATGAATAGCCAAATTTGTTCGAGAAGAAAATACTAGATTTCCGTTAAACTGCAGGTATAAGTATGTTGGTGTCGCATTACCGTCTGGTTCCCCGCTGGAGGCGCTGGAGTAAGAGTGAGCGCGCGTGCGCAATGCGAGTTCATGTGAGGAGTGTGCGTCACCCTCCCCGCGCCCCGCACCCTCCTCCCACCCGCCTTCCTCGTCTGATGAGTCCTCGTGACCGTCCTGACAATACAATACTTTATTAATAACTCCATAGTTACAAGTCAAACTTCTCCAGAACACTCTTCTACAACAATGTATATCTTAATAATATTATTATGTATGTATATGCATCAAATTAAATACTAATTGTCTCAATAAAAATTAAAATATGAACAAAAATGTCATTACAATAATAATTAGGTATTGTCAAATTCAAAATCTTCCATCGTTATTTACCACAGCAGCTACCTGAAATATTCATGGATGAATCCATTAATATTTCAATACAACAGAACAATTAAATAAATCTTGATACTCCCACTATGGAGGTTTTGTTTTAATTTTCACGAGAGTTAATAATCTATAAGTAAATGAGAAAGTGCATTTGTTTGTTCACGCAGCAACCAAGCAACGGATTGACGTGACCTTTTGCATTAAGATAGAGGGCTGGAAAATGACAGGATAATTTTTCTCCCAGAAAAAGTGATGTAAATAGTACAATAGTATTTCTTGTATCGACAAATACAGTGGCTTCTCTACTACAAGGATGCTACTCTACGAGTACTACACGGATGCTTATGATAGTAGAGATGCTAACTCCTTAACTGCTGAACTTTATGAATGTGAATGCAAAAGAGGAAGCGAATACCGTGGAATAACAGAAACAGATACTTTTTAACTCCCGACGCAAAAAGAGGAGTATTATAAGTTTAACGTGTGTATGTGTGTGGCATAGTAGTACCCAAAACATGAACAACTTTTAATTTTGTTTTGTTTGAAAGGAAACTTGACCGAATGTTCTTAGCTATGATTCAAGAAAATATGTTCAACATTTATAGGGGTATAAAAAAAAGTCAATGTATACATGTTAGCAATTAGGAAAATGTTAGATTTGTGTAGGATAGAAGCTGTGGGGCGCTGCGCTCCACTTGAAGTCAATTAATTGTGAAGCAGTAAAATAAAGGTAACAAGTTGTAATAATTATTATTATTTTATTGTCATAAAATATATCATTTGTTTCTGAGGTTATTAAGTTATTTCAGTTGTATTTAGAATTTGTAATAGGAATGTATACAAATAATATTAAGTTAGTTATTAGTTTATATTATATTACTGAAATGTAATGTATTGTTACTTTGTACGAAAAATTAAATAAAAAATAAATGTGAGTAAGGTACGTACATGTTTGGGCGTCGCAGGCGCACGGTTGGGCGGGCTGCGCTCGGTGGCGCTCGCCTCGCGCTCCTCGCTCGGCAGCCGCCGCCGCACGCCCCAGTTGAAGTTATCAGAGCTCTCGCCCTGCAAACAAACACAAATCACTTACTACTATTAATAAAAAAAGCATAAATATACCCCACATGTAAAAATGGAGTACATATAGAGCACCTATAAAAAATAAAATAAAACTTTCACACATAAATATAAATATATAGTATTAAATTATTTTTTTTTTTTTTTCAAATATTCTAATTAATAAACCACCCAAACTAACTAACACCAAGTAAGCAGAATACGTGCCGCCGCTGCAGCAATTTTTGTCAGGCGTAATTTATTTCCGTGACTCTTTCAAGGCATCCCGAGCATAAGACAATTAGAAAGAAATAATTTTTATCTCTTACATGATCACTGACCACACTAGTTCCGGGGGTGGATGTGTTAAAGAGCATAACGACGCGAGTAGCATTTAGTGGAAGTGCAGCACAACTCTCGACACCCTAAGCCACACACGCCAATGTTGCCCCTCCGGTGCCAATATGGGGCAGCCTTTATGGGGGGCCCATTTAGTGGGTGGCAAGTCATCACCCACCACAATATCATGAAATGAAACTCAATTGGAGGCTGCCGTACCTCATACCATAGACCAGCTCAACGTTATAAAAAAATCATCATAATAGCCCTTCTTTTAAATCATAGACTCAATAGCTTCATTTCATCACACACATCCCACAATTGTATTTTATACTCAACGAGCCTCTTGGTGTTGGCTTCGGCCCCAGCAATGCCTCTCAAATGTCCAGAGTAGACCCGTGAGTTAATTTGAATAAATGTTATAATAATAATTATAAAAAATGGGGTTTACTATTTGCCTATCCAGGCCCAAAATGGTGTTGCAACGGGGCTTTTACACTATTTTTGTTTGTATTAGTGAAAACATATTTTTGGCTTTTGTGTAACTGTTTATCTCATATCTACTGTGTTAAATAGCAGCTATTTGTTTTCCATGTAAAATAAAATAACAAAATGGGCAACATTACCTCGATGCTCTCGCTTTCATACTCAAGGAAGTCAAAATCCTTGAAGACGCCGAAGTGGTCGGTGGGGTGCGCGCCACCCGAGGGCTCGTTGCCCGGCGTGCCCGACACCTCCTCCAGCGAGGACGCCATCGAGGACTCGCGCTCCAGCAGCTCCGAACTCTGGCTAAATATCACCTGAGAACACCAACAACTCTACTTCAACACTCCCAAATAAAATACCAGGACACAACGCCAGCTAGCGCTAGTATCCGGAGCGATGCGGGACCGAAATCAGCTGTCTTAGTTTATCAATGAAAATATATAATAAATAAAACACGATCGCCGCTTTTTTCCACTTTGAAACAATGGTATATTCCAATTCACGTTTCAACGTCAACAACTCGAAGCTAAGAGCTTGGTTAAAATAAAGGGCCGTAGAAAGTAATAAATCTAACATGTCACATGTCTAAATCATCATCATCAATCTATAATGCTAAAATTCTAAACTTCAACTCCAACGAAAAACTTCAAAATATTATCAATTGTATCATTAGTATTATAACTAAATTTGCTTGTATCCATAGATTTAGGATAGCAATTTTTTTTTAGGTCTATGCTAGTATCACTTTTTGACACGTGCAAATGACATGTGATCACGTGTGACTCAACAAATCCTGAAATTTGTGTGACATAATTTATGTATGGCCTCTAAGAGGTAATACTGGCTCTAAGGCTGACACGCCCCCGTGGTAAGGAATAGACCGGGTCTATTCTTCAAACAAATTATGAAGTTATCGGTGTCGCCTTTAGGCCTAATATCCACACGCTGAAGAGCGGAACGGCGAGCTGTTACCTAATTATTGTACAAAATTGGATACAATTGACATTAAATGACAGCCGTAAATTTAATGCAAATCTATGACCAACATCTTGCCACTTCGTTATTCTCTGCTTTGATCAAGCTTTGATGCGTACCATTAGAGATTGTAGTCTATACGTAGAGGAAGCCTGGATTAAGGAAAATTTTTGTTTATGTAGGCGGTGTTATGTTTAGAGTTTACCTTACTATTTGTTTAAAGTTATTTAAGCGTTCATTTGTTCCGATACGTTTATTATAAATCAAACAATAGGCTTGCGCGTGACCGCTACCTCACCTGAAGTTAAGCAATGATGCGGTCTACAATGAAGCACGCTTGCCTAGAAGTGACCGATCGCCCGTGCAACAGTTAGTTCTTTACACGATTAGATATATTTTATTTTAACATTATGTCATTAACAGGAACACTAAACCGCTGAAACGCGTCAAAGTGTACAAATCAATTGAATGGTGTCTACAAACGTTGATTTACAAACCAATAGTGCTGTGACATTTAATAGATATATTCACCTAATATAAAAATAAAGTGCTTAAGGGAAGTTTTCCAGAATACAATTAAAACTTCCATTGAGAAGAAGATTACTAAACATTTCTACAAATGTGATATTCTGATATAAAAAGGTATATGTGCCCTCCTAACTAATTTCTAACGTACATAACTTGTAATGTGATTGTGCATAATTACTGTTCATGTCCTTTATTGAAAATATAAGTACCTACTTAGTGTGCTAGTTATTATCGCCGTGACGTTATAGAAAATATAGTACAAATGTAACATGTAGTATATTTTGCGGACAGCAACGGAATGACACAGGCTCGTATTACCACCACACCACGTCAGCCATTTAATACGGACACAGGAAAAATTGCGACATTGGCAAATTTAAACTTGACGTCATAAGAAGCTGGAAGCAGATACAGGAACAGTATTCTCAACTATAGATTATATATACCAGTACTTAATGATACATGTATCATATAGAACAGTATTTAATGATACATGTATCATATAGAACAGTATTTAATTATACATGTATCATATAGAACATTATTTAACAATACATATATCATATAGACAAGTATTTAATGATAAATGTATCATATAGTTGAGTATTTAACGATACTTGTATTATATACCAGTATTTAACTATACATGTATCATATATTTGAGAATTTAACGATACATGTATAATATACCAGTATTTAACTATACATGTATCATATAGTTGTGTATTTAACGATACTTGTATTATATACCAGTATTTAACTATACATGTATCACATATTTGAGAATTTAACGATACATGTCTCATATAGACAAAGTATTTGAGTATACATGTATCATATAGAACAGTATTTAACTATACCTGTATTATATACCAGTATTTAACTATACATGTATCATATAGTCCAGTATTTAACGATACAATAGTTAGTTGGGTTTTAGTCTACTTTTGGTGTGGACATTTTAATTCTCCATTTTACTACCTACATACCCAAGTAGGATTTTACAAATGTGCTCAATTAAAACTAAATACCATAACAGTACAAACTACTACTCGAGTGTGTTTCGGTATGTCTTTGGGAAACACTGATATAGAGAAATATGTTCCGTGAGGTCTGAGGTGACATTTAGTGAGTCGAGCCTCAGCGTACATAGCGTAGTGTGAGTGCAAAGCGTTGCGTTGCGACATAAACAGTATGTTATGAGCGTTACCTTAGAACATAAAGTGGTTAATAAATCGTCCTATATGCAGCGATGGGTAGAAATCATAACTTCATTATTGCATTGTACAGTGTAGAACTTTCACAATTGGCTAACAATACCGCTCAATTTTAAACCTTAATTGCAGTGAGATAAGACTGTTACTTACTGATGGACTCTTTGGTAGACCGACTCTTTGACCGCAGGTGGTCAAGAGATTCACTAGGCATTCTCGTACACGACTCTGTAATTTAAAAAGATTGATTTCAATCCATGCGGGTAACATGCTTATTATGTTTTATTAAATTTAATTCCTGGGCCAACTGTGTTCAGCCCTGGAAATTCACAGATCTTTGACAGATAAAATATAGGAGAAGATGAATCCCATGTCGTAAATAGTGCTCAAGGCACTAGCTTAGGCATGACTACTTGAAAGTGATAACTAATCGTCTCATCTTAGTTAAATTTTGTCCTGCAAGATATTGCAGAGTTCCTATCTATTAGTTTATATAAAAAGGTTATGTACATTTAAAAAAATCTTTTTTCGCTATAAGTAACATTGCTTAATTGAAACCAATCGCATTACAATATTATGCCATTCAATTTATGGCTAAAAATAAAAAATTACCGAGTTCACAGAAGAATTTTCCTTCTATACAAAAATAATAATTTCTTCAAATATATACGTGACCACCATCGAGAAATATACACTATATAATTATCAATACAAAAACCGACTCCATAAAAGTATCAGAACTGGACCAAATTGAAATGGGACCACACCGGAGGCACCAGCTTTCAAATTAATAAATAAACATCAAAATTGGTTCACCCAGTCGAAAGTTCTGAGGTAACAAACATTAAAAAAAAACAGTCTCATTGAGAACCTCCTCCTTTTTGGAAGTCGTTTAAAAATACAGTCGAATTTGGAACTTCCATTTTGGTTGATATTATATGCGTAATGTGAGACCTGCGACATCCAAGGGCGCTTCCAACCCGAGGCGAGCGCGTCGGCGGGTGAGAGGGAGAGCGAGCGGCGCGGGGAGGCAGCGCTCTGTGGGAGGGAGGCGCTCGTCACCGTCACCTCGCCGCCCACCACCGTCGACGCAGACGTCGACGCTGACGTTGAAGAACCTGACCAAGTAGTCAAACGGTTATTTACACAAACATCAACTATGTATTACAATTTCCAAAACTCAGCTGCTGCTTGGCTATGCTGCATTCCCATTAATAATTATTTTAAGATATTTATATAAACGACGGGACCATTCACAGCTGGAATTTATTCGATTATTTATAATAATTATTTTAATTTTATAGAAAGTCTCTGCTGCATATGTGCAGCTGCACAAGTGTAATGTTTATAAGTGACGTATCGAAGAACATTACGACAATGACAAAAAGTAAAAATAAAGAACTGATTTGAATACTCAAACAAAACAATACGTACAAAGATGTATTGTTGTTTTTTATAGAAAGAATTGAGATGCGCAGGGGTGGGATACAGCTCGCTGATTGGTCGTCCCAATGTATCGATACTGGCGTGCTATTGGCGAAGCATTATATAGGTGCTTTTGTGTCAATATGTTGTCTGAAAATGTGTGATATGTGTATAGGTAGTAAGTAACTGTAAGCACCTTTGTCGGGTGTGATGGATGATGCGTTGGAGAGTGAGCTGGGCCCGGTGGCAGGCTGGCTGCCACTCTTGGGCAGGTACTTGCGCCCTATGACGGGCGTCTGTGACAGGTCGAAGGTGAAGTCCATCGTGCGCCCCGGCAGTTCCTATAACACATACACACATGACTATTACTACTAACAGCGCTACGATTAAGGCTAAAGGTAAGCTAAAGTGGCATGGGTGAGGTAAG